>OX384043.1:22605122-24084813 GCA_947534325.1 Agonum fuliginosum
GGCAAATAATGAAACATGTTTACAAAGAAAATTGTTATTCAACTTTATAACTCGTAGTACCAATTGTCATATTGATAACAAAGTGATCATTTTCTTTAAACAAATTTTCATACATATGTTTAAGTACTTATATTTGAAACATCTATACCTACACAAAACGGATTAAAAATAATTAAACAACAACAAAAATTGGTCAAAATATTATCTTTCATGTTAAATAAATGTAACTGATACGTATGGAAAAAATACGAAATTGATTTGTAGTATAAATGTAAATTGGTTATTTAAAAATTCATAACATAAAAACATAACAATAGAAAAAAATATTAGTATAATATATTGCGGAAACACTTAGTTTTTATTGACGTGTATACAGTAACTATTTTTACAATACAATAAAATATTTTTCTCAATAATCTAAACTATCCATTTCTATAATAATTACAAGCTAGTCCGAAAATGTATTCATTGGCTAAATTTATAATGATCACGACATAATTTTGAAATGTGATACATTATTTATATTGTCATTTCACATTTTATTATTTATTTATTACACATAAATTATATTCACACCAGTAACAAAATCGCAATATAAAAAATTTATGTATGGAAATATTAGCTTTTAATCCAACGAATACGTTATTTCTATGGTAGAATTGAATAATGAAAAGTATTAATTATAAAAGAATCTTCATCATGTTGAAATAACAGCATGAAATTTCTGTCGCTTTATTTGAAGTATGTCAAATATTAATTTAGCAAAATGCACGTATGTCAAATATTTTTGCTCTATTCACCGGCAAATATAATTCGTCATTTTCATAAACAAAATACAATTTATTTGTTGTTTTGAATAAATTATTACCTTTTAATTAATTTACATTAGTTACATACTAAAATATTCATAAATTTAAATAGTTATATTATGTTATAAATAATTTAATATATTCAATGTAGCCACACACTTTTCTACAACACACGTCCCCGGAATCAAGAAGCAGCTATGCATCGAGTTCAACAAATTGTTTATGGAATTAAAAAGTTTACTTCATCAAATTTTAAAACTTTCATCGAAATCCATTAGATTTTAATTAGATTTTCTTACTATTAAAAGTTTTATTCGTCCATATGAAACGGTTCTCAAGATTAACTTGTTCGATACTTGACCGGAAATTCGACGAAAGATATGAGAGAATGTTAAGAAGTTAGTTGTAAGTTATATTTATATGTTTACTGTTGATATTGTCGACAGTATGTGAGCACAAAATAGTACAAAATAATTTAAAAGGTCTACAGAATTATTTTTCCTGCTTTTCGCAGGGACCATTGTTGATAATATAAAAAAAGTGAAGTATGTTTTAATTATTGAATCATCGTTTGACGATGTTTACTTTTAACAGAAAAAATAATTAATAATATAAAAAGACGTTATTGAAAAAGTTGTTACAAAGAATAGTACAAAAAGAAATTATTTCGTTTAAAGAGTTATATTTCCAATTATAATTTTCGTCGATAACGTAGGAAATGTGAAGCATGTCTAATTATCAAATAATATAAAAGGCTGTGTGACAACTTTATACAGTTAACAGAAATAATAATTCATATTAGTATGGAAAAGCGATACACGTTATATTTTAACAAATAAGTAATATGTTAATTTTTATTGTAGGTTCATAAAATAAATTGTTAATATATTTTTCCCATTTAAGTTATCAAATAATAAGGATAACTATACGTATTAAATTATAATAATTATTATTATTTAAAAAGACTCATAACTCATAAATACAAGTTGTAGGTACTTAACCTAAATTGCTGTGTCCTATAATCATATTTTATTGGTTTCTCTATACTTACAGTTATTATAATTATTAAATGAACACAAAAAATAATGATAAATACCATATCAAATTCTTATATTTAATAATCTGAAAGGATAAGTAGTATTTCATTTCAGTGGCGGATTTAAATAAGTAAAAACCAATCGTAATCTTATCGTAATACTCTAAATTGAAGCATAAAACAAATAAAAAAATAGTTGTTTGTCCAATTAAAGAGTAAAGCGCTCCTTTTTCTCACTCGAGCTGAAAATTTGTGTCACGAGCGTAGCGAGTGGGGCAATCGAGTGAGAGTGGAAAAAGAGCTTTTCTCTCGTGTTAGACAACATTTTTTGATAACATACCTATTTAAAAAATACTTATTTCATCGTAAAATAACACTGGTGGTAACAGAAGAACTTTCAATTAGAGGCCATTTGACCTTGAATTTAAAACAAATTCACCTGCGGAGTATTTTATGACCAACACCAGTACAATTTCAATGTTTGAATCTATGGACCTTCCCGTCAAGAAATTTAGATCCGTCACTGTTTCATTTCATACCAAATTAAAATTAGAAACTACAATAAGGTAAACTGTCCTTAATGTTTTCAATTTTTATACAACGATTTGATTACTTTATCGTATGTAACATTAGAAGTACCTACTTATGTAATAAGCTGAAAATTAGTTTTTTCTGATTTATAATTTAGTTTGACCTGTTTTCATGGTGTTTATTGCCTCGTTATATAATAAAACATGACAGATCATAAAATAATATGACAGCAATGTTTATGTCACATTAGAAAATTTATAGTGATGCTACGCATCGAAATAATAATTTCACAAATACATTAATAATTTCTGATCATAAAATCTATTCTCTTCTGTTGCACTATGCATAGCATTTTAACCAACGCTAATGAAGATTGACGCGTAACCTCTGAAATGGTAAATATTAGAACGCAGCCGAGATGACCTCATCGATTTGCTCATCCCAATGCCAGATCACCGGTAGTGTTACCGGTCACTGCTACCGTTACCGGTACCGGTCGCTCGGTCACCGCATTCATTATTTACAGGAGACTCTAATTCATCGCTTCGCTCCTCAAACGGCGCGAAAAAGGACGCCCGGCTAGGAAACTTTCAGAAGGAATTGGAAAGTGTATTTTGATTTCAGGATGTTGTGAAAATACAAGATTTTCGTATGAATATTACACATTTATGTAATGAAATTATTTTGATTGGATAATGAAAATTTACTGGAATTCAGTTAGTAGTGATGCCGTCAGACAAGACGACGAGACGAGAAAGAGATAATTCTCGTCTCGTCTCAAATATTTGAGACGAGAGATTTAATTGTTATTCTCGTCTGTTATTTTTCGGCTGTGCAATTCTCGTCTCAAAGAAGAAGTAAATATAGGGACTTTTTTGTACATTTCTGTTAAATTTGCACACAATTCTTATTTTAGAAATAAAAATATTTATATCGAAACAAAAAACACTTTGAACAAAGTAAAATAAACAAATATTTTGACATTTTAGAAGATAATAATATCAATTTTTTTCAAAGTTTGAGAATTCTCGATTTCTCGAGAACTATTTCTTGTCTCGTAGTTTTGATTTCTAGTTTCATCTCGACAATCCAAGACGAAAAATTTTTCTCTGTGCAGTTCCTGAAGATACTTGTGAGGTAGATACTGATTGAATTCGAAATAAATTCTTCTTAAACCAACTGAATTCTAGTAAATTAAGTCACTTAGTTGTTAACTGAAAAGCTTTGCCCTGACTTAGAACCAATTAAGTTATGCCGATACATAAGTTATTAATTATTAAAGATAATAATAGTGCAAACTGTACATTTAAATGATATTTTATTGAAACAATGTTAACAACAAATATTGAAATGAAGTTACACTTAAACATTAAAACAGTTTTGGTCCACTGTTTCCATATTTTTTTATGAATTCACTCATTTTTAACTGTACCTGTATGAAATTCTTGTTCTTGAATTCATATTTTATTCCATTCAAAGATTTGCAGTAATCAAATTTTAATCCATATCCAGTAGTACTACATGTGTACATCTTGCGAAAACTTTCTTTAAATTAACGTATTTTAAATCAATTAGGTTTTTAAAAATATATGCACGAAGTCCTCAACCACCCTGTATATGTACAATGTACACATTGAACATCATTGAATGTGAAACAATTTTTTTCGATAAATACCACATTGGTAGAAGGTTTTTTCATTCACTAAACGACTATAATGCGCAATATGATATCATATTAGTAATATTCTAATCGATTCATTCCTAGTTATATTACAAATATATAATAATATTTTTTAATTTTCCTTAATAATAAGGTTTAAAATTACGAAAACACAATTTCAACCAATCACCAATCTTGACATGAAATCAGGTTTAGTAAAGACAAGAACAATAAAATGTTTATGGGAGAAAACCAATACCTGCAACAATGTGAATAAACCAAGTATAAGAAATGCAGTTTATTGGTTTATTTCCTTTGTTTTCAACAGCTGGATGCAGCTAGTAATAAAATATCCGATGGAAGCAAAATGGAAAATATTTTAGTTTGCATCATTACCCACATAACGTTATGTACTTATTTGTAGAGGTTCATTCTTTCATTAGCTATATTATATTCGTAGTTTGTTTTTTAAAATAGCTAGTAAACCAACAAACTATAATTGAAAAGTGCCAAATACATTATTAATTATTATAATTGATATTTACTATAATTGTTTTTTTTTATTAATTGTTTCATCAATATATTGAAATTTGTCAGTTTTTTGTTAATAGCGTCAATAAAAATGTTATTATCTTGATTATTATTGATGTTACGAAAAAAATCTGTGACAATTGTATTTATTTTCACGTCAGCAATTAATTTTTTTTATAAATTTGAGATCATAGCATCGTCAGACAATTCCAGTGAAAGTCGACGTATTTGAAGCGTAAGTCTTGATAATGATTTTTGTTAATTGCCGACATCAAAATAAAAAAAATTGCCAGACTGTTTTTTCATAACGTCTATAATAATCGAGATAATAACATATTTATTGACGTTGTTAAAGAAAGACTGATAAATTTTAATTTTTTGATGATAGCAATTAATAAAAAAACTACTAAGTATAATAAATTTTAGATTAGGTATAGAAAATTCCAGTAAAATCGAAGTATTTGAAGCATTACCGTAAAATAGATTTCAACTTCTTTAAGATCTAAGATTCTATTGAAATAATATCATAAAAAATGCTTGAAAGTAGGAAAGGAATAACTACTGATTGTTATTTTTATTTGATATTTAACTTTTTATGAACAATCAATAAAAACAATAAGCAAACTTAATTCATACAATGATTTGATTAGGTACGTCACAAATGAAAATCATTCTTATTTAGATTACAACAGCATTAATATGAAACAATTTATAAAGAAGGATCCTTTTAATTTAAAGACATTTGATTGGCTTCATCGAAAAGCATTGCAGGTAAAATTAATAGAAAATTAAAGAAACTGTTTCAAAATTGAAAAAGTAATTAATTTATGAAATATTGCAACAGTTAGAATGTGAGAAATATTTGCTATAACAAGTAGGTACAATTCTATTAAAACTGAAAAAGGTGAATTTGTAGTTAGGATATTAAAAGCTATTATTTTATCAACGGCGCAGGAGGTCATGTGCTAGCCACATCAGATCGTCGTTTATTCGATAATATTTTCATTTGTTTGGTAAAAACGTAAATACAATTCTTTTGTTTGCATACTAATTTACTCAGTGGCAACAAAAGACGACGAAAGCATTTAATTAACCCTTAGTCATAAAATACGTTGGTCGTAGAACGCGCGACATAAAAATTGATTAATATAATGATATACAGCGCATTACCGCATACGGTGAAAAACTATTTTCCATAACAAAGAAAATATCCATAACCAACTGTGATGCGAATATACGTCATTTGCATAATTTAAATAAACAGTGAACCATGGCAACGTGAGCCATGTACGCGTAATTTTCCGCCATGTTTATTTTGAATGAATGAACAAATTGTTTTGGATCGCATTGCTTGATTCTGAAATCCAATGAAAAAATAATCCCTCACGGGTTTCCATGGGGCGAGGGGCTACTACAGCGGATGCTATTGAAGCTATAGGCGCTATAGCCTACGCCACAATGCAGGGATAACGTGTTTGATGGTTTCGCGTCATTGATTGCGTTTTTGTGTTTTCATTCTGGACTCATTTTTATTACGTGGAAATGAGATAACACAGAAGGCTTTGCATATTAACTAATATTTTATTTATTTATTTTGCGCAACACGGAGTGCTCATTCCGAGCTGAAACAATACGTTTTCTAAAAAGTTTTATACCTACATAATATGTAATATCTATTTAAAAGAAATATAATAATTATTATAATGGCTGTAACCGGAAACAGAAATGTCTCGTATAGTTCAGCAACTAAAAAGAAATTTCAAACTCTCATATTTTGTTGATCTGAAGATGATTATAATCATGATCGAAACGTTGTCAAATATTTAAACTAATAATAAAAATCGAGCTAGGTTATTCAATAATATTGAATTTATTATTTAAATTCTACCTTTTAACATCTTTTTTGGTTCAAAACTTTACAAAGTTCATTTAAATTTTATTTTGATACATTAGTATCGCATTATCTTTATTGGGGTTTTGACAAAACATATTAATATCTACTGTTATATCGAAAAAAAATTGTTAAACAAATTTCCAATGATATTCTTACATTTCTGATCAGGTGTGTGAAATTGACCAATGAGACCAACATTAAACTGACAGCAACCCATAGGACATTATCACTTATGTCAAATGACAAATTGACATATTGACGGTTATGTGTGACTTTTGTGCTTTCAAGAAATAATTAAATTACAACTGCGAAAAATTTTCTAGCCGAATAAGCCTCGACCATTGATAAATAACTTATAATTTTGTCACAACTACCTCAAGCACGATACTTTTAAGTTAACAGCCCAGGCGGTTACCAAGTAACGTGGTTTCGTAATGTGACAAAATTATTTAGTGGCCTTGAGTTATTACAGTTGATAATAATCTATTTATTCCAATTTAACCTAACCTAAATTAAATAATAATTTTATTGGAAAAAATGTTCTATTGTAAGAAATGTATTATTGGAAAAAATATCATTGGAAGAAACAGACCGAAAAAACCAGATTGGAAAAAGTGACTCCTCACCAATCAAGTACCAGTTTTATATAGTTAAGATTGAAATAGTTTTTAATGTATTTTCGTAAAAACCTTCTCATTGTTGTTGTTGACTTCTTGTTTAATATTTTACTTTGCAAAAATGGGTTTCAATCTTTTATTACAATATTGTTTCTACCACAGAAAATAAGTTTCCTCGTTACAGAATTCTGGTTTGTACCACTCGAATTGAATATCTATATTAATTTTGTGATACAGGTTTTGTGATAAACAGTCCGCTGTATAGACTAAATATTTGAAAGGAAACGATTGATCTTTCCCTGTTCTTTGTGTCGCGTCTCTTTATGTTGTATCTGATCGATGTCTTTTTCTTTCTTTCCGGGAATCGTTCTCATTTTGGTATTTGAGTGATCCACTTTTACATCATTTCAATTATCTTAATGTGCGTCGCTGGGACGAAGTTGAACGCCTCGGACAGTTAATAAGGAGGACGGCGAGCAAACATCAATTACTTTAATGGTTATTATATATTGGTGCTACATGGAGACATTTACATAATCGATACCGTCGTTAAATATGCAAACATATACGTCTTATATTTTAGTTCAAGCTGTGTGCAAGCTAATATACTCGTTATAGAGCAGAAAATAGCGTATTAGCTTGCTAGCCGTAGCCATGTGTGTGCACACTAAATTTGCTTTCTGCTGAGGACAACCCAAATAAATTGCTGTGCACCTCTATTTTTAACAGGAGACCACTATGCACCTTTTACGCTCTGGTTTATACCGAATTAAAACGTCGATATAATATATGAAAGAAGTCTGATAAAGTTATATTTAAAAGGCATTACTAAGAGATGTAAGAAAAACGGGTGCATGTTTTTCGAAATTTCGTAGTTTATTATACACAACATTGCAGCATTCATTTGGAAAGACTGATAATTAATTAAGTAATTTTTATTTTAGTCAGAGTTAAATTCTGACCATTGTTCTTTGTGTATATTTTTAATTTCAAATAATCAATTACAATAATTGGATCTTGCTGTTCATAAAAAGAAAAAGCAAGTTATTTAAAAAATTCGATGATAATTTTTGTAATTTTTTTCTGTATGCACTAAGCCACAAAGAATTATTAACATCCCAATGTTAATAATTTGATAATAATATCAAAATTATGTAGGTATCCCATGTAATTCTTTGAGATGTCTGTATTAAAGTACAAGAATAAGATATTTTTAAATATCCCATGGACGATTGATGTCAAGAGGTCTGTCATATTTCATATAGTAGCTCAAATTCTCGTATAATAAGCATGATGTGTTGAAAAGTGTAAACACCTTGACTTACGAAAAACCTCGCTAGCAGTTATAGCAACAATACTATTATTATTATATAAATATTTCTTAATTGAAATTAATATTTAAGTTAGGTACCTACTACTCTGAACAAAGATTAATTAGTTTGAAATTCTAGAATCCATGGATCATGCCACTATTAATAAAAAAATGACCGATATGTTTCGTTATATCTTCAATTTAGAAAAAAATGATTGATATCGTCTCCTTTGGAAATCTATTTTTGAGTTTTAAAGTTGAAATCCGGTAATTCTCGCGACATTGGTAACTGTTTTAACTTTAAGTTACAAAGTACGGCGCAGACAGTCAAATAATTAAATTTGTTTCGAAATAAGAACTTCATCATTTAATTTAGTCCTATTTCTGACTTGGAAACACAAATTAGCGCCAGACATGGAACTGAAACAGTTTGTTACACAAAAACGAATTCGCGTAGAGAGCGGAACGATTTAAATTAGAGGGACATATTCAGAAATATTCTGTTCACCAGATTTTCTAAAATATTGACATAGATCATGTGATGTGTTATATACGAAGTAGGTGTTTTCAAAATGTTTTTACTCATAATCGGTTAGTAATATGTGCGTTTCCAACCTTCAAGACAGTTGGGAAGCGAGTCGTTGTTAACATCACTTCCCAGCTAGCTGGTAATATTTTTCTGGCTAGTTAAATGTCACTTTTTAATAAAATTGACAAAATCAATAAAAAAAATTCAAGTTACTTAGCAACTCTGTCATAGATCTTTATTTTCAAGTAGGCTAAACAAATTGAATAAATTATTATAAAACTGTCAAAAAATATTATTAAAATTAATGTTTAATCGATTGGATTGTGAATAAAACATTTTACAAACCTGGCGAGAAAGCTTATTCCAGCCTCGCACTTATAACTTACCTCAGTCATCTAATACAGGGCTCGACTGTAATGCAACATTTTCCTGCTCGGTATGTAATATACTATTAACTGTCAGTATCTTTGAAATCTTATTTTTCGTCTAAAGAAACATAAAAATCAACATAATCATAGACAGTTTCTTCAATTCTGGAACTTTATAGCACAAAAATTGCAAACATTTTCTTAGCTCGCTCCTTTCGTATGGAAGTAGGACGTGTGCATGCTCGTTTTTAGTTATATGAATTTAAACTTTCTTAAACCTAAACATAAATTTTTACTTTGAAACTAAATGCTTATGTTAATGAGGCTTTAAATTGTGAGGTCACAGGAAGCTAAATTGAATTGCCAATATATTATATCTATAAAAAGAGTTAAACATTGTTGAACACTGCCGGTAAACACTTTTGGCTTCTTCAGGGCAATGATTACAATTAGTTAGATAATCACAATGGTTACCTCAACGGTAGCTAGCATGCTAGTGGTAGGTACCTAGTTCGATTCCAGCAACCGACAATAATATCACTGGGCCCAAGTGGTGGGATTCCACAAAAAAACATGTAGGTACCATTTTGTCATTGAGAATTAATATCCTATTAAATGGTTACCAAAACAAAAATCAAAACAGTCAATCAATTCTTCTTTTATAATTCATCTTACAAGGGAAAATATTCGTCATCAGAATTTCCGTCTAATACGAAGCTACTTATTACCCAGTGAAAAACTCCAACAATTGTTTCCTAGTGAATACTGCTCGAACTTCTTTAATCTCGAAATTGTCCGCGAGACAAAGCCCCCCCCCCCTCGCCCCCTTCCATCGCGCGTCATTACGGCCCTGCATTGCACGTTTGCTCTATTACTCCAATGTTTGATTGTTCGCAGACTTTGTGCATCTCTTGACGGTATTTAAAGAGAACGCTGTTACTTGGAGGGGGGGGGGGGTTAGACGGCGGCACGTTCGTATGCCGCACGCGCTGATGAGCTCACGTACGGACTCAAGTTCCACGGCTATAAACAATTTTACTTATAATGAACATGCAGGTCTTTTATACGTGAGCAACAAATTAATTTGCTTATATTAAATGAGGTTTTTCAAGAAAGCTTTTATTAAGTTTTGTTATTTGTTCTGCACATGAAACATTTCATATTTTCATTTATTTCAGTGGATACTTTTTACACGCGACCTAAATATAAATTTTGTTGTCTTTATAAACAATGATATCTATTAATATAAGAAAATTAAGTTGTAGGTACCTCAAATTTGATGTTGCAGTCGATAATTTTAAGGCGCTACACCAGTAAATCCAGAAGATTAAGAATTTAAACGATTCTGGCTGTATTATAAAAAAAATCAAATTGAAATTTAATATGAAGAACCATGACTCATTAGTGCATTAATAAATGCAAATTATTAATTGCTTTGACATCAATTAGCAAAACTTGGAGCATTTTTAGTAATTTTTAGAAATTATTTAACAAAATACGGCAAGGTTTTTACCAAATTTCATTCTATAGTATTGTAAGCACAACCTACAAGTACATCATTGTAAAATATGAGGTCATCGATTTGAAAACCAAAGTCACAAATCTTCCACTTGTCACCTCCAAATATAATAATAATTAATAAATTGATGAGTTGATTTCTTACAATACAGTACGTTCTAACAACTATATAATATATGAGTAATGTCTGACCGATACTAAGGTTTAAAACAGTTTTTCATCTTATTTCATGTTTTTTCCGAATTCCTAGAATACTCTCGATTTTACTTATTTTTCTATTCCACTCTTTTCCCCACTACTGCGGCTACCTGAAACCAGCACGTAACTTTACCACATCCTAGCAATGCAATGTCATTTTGAAGTAGAAAAATACAATAAAAGTGTTTTAGTTGCGAGTAAACTGTCAGATTATTAATGACTTTATCTTAAAGTTTTAATAATCATTTAATAGAGAAAGAATGGTTCTACCGAGGGTTCTACAGATGAGCATTTTAAATTTTTTAGGAATTTCTAACATGAGATATAATCGTGTAAATGTGTCCATGTTCTAAATAATCAAAATTTCGCATCTGACATTTGTAACTATCTCAATTTTATGAATAATATAAAAATTTATAAAAAATCCGTATAGAAAAATAATATTGTACGCTCACTCGTCGTCAAAAAACTAAACCCCACTTTGTAAACCAGCATGTCATGTCACCCTTGCCTAATGAGGAACAATTTACTTCCGACTGCAGCTGCGCGCCTAAATTACACGCTCGTTTGTTGTGATTGGAGTTATTAAAACCTTATTATTAATGCATAAGGTAAATCAGAGTGAAGGCCGAAAAAAACCGCGCGCGTATCAAAGCAAGCGGCGACACATACCACGGGTAATATGTCACATATGAGTGGGGAGGGGGGGAATGAGGTAATGTTGTATCAAAGTGGAGCTGGCACTTTGTGTTACGTTAATTTGTAGAGAAATTGGCTGGAGGTAATTAATAAATTTTTATATCAGGTAGATGATGTTTCAAAGAGTTATTTATTTAGTGAGTTAAGTGTACTTTAAACGATGTACTACCGGCGTAAAAATGATGAAAAGTATGTTTAGTTTTTTCCTTAAAATTGAAGTAAAAATTCACATTTTTAGAATAACAAATACATATTTGAATAGATAAAGGTTGTCTTTAAATGCGTCTAGAGCCACATTTTTCATTTTTGTACTCTATTTTTTATATTCATGGCTAAACATTGCCAATTTTAGTTTTTTTGTGAGTTTTTTGTGAAGCATTTTATCACATATTTAAAACAAAAAAATTAAAATAGGGCCTTACACGCACTTCAGAACAACTTCTAGCTATTTAAAAATATCTTATTTGTTTAAAAAATCTTAATATTGTTGTTGTTTTAATGGAAAAACTGAGTAATATTTTTCGTCATTTTGACAGCTTGTATTGAACCATTTACAATTTAATTTACCGAATTAAATAGTTTATAAAGAGTTGTATTGATTTATTTAAATTAATAATTTTATCCTTTGTTTATGCATGTGTAACAAGCCGCACAGTGAAATCCAGCATTTAGGTTTCGATTCTCCTTAACTTTATAATGACTAAAAGTAGGCTGGGCTAAGGGCTTCAAGAAACTAGACCTTTTTTTTAAAGCGAGATGAAAATCTACTTGCCTTTGAACACAGAGGTCGTGGGTTCAATACTGAGGTATAATTTTTCACGTCTGAACTTGGATTGGTTTCCAAGTTGGGATACAATTATCAGAACTGTCGGGTACCGGTTAGTAGCTGTAACAAGGCTTTGCACCAGTAAGTTAGAAGGAAGAACGGTCTTAATGCTGAATTACATTATACTATTTTCGTCTAGATTCACGTTACATTTCTAGACCAATTTCCATCCGAGATTCGTTTTATACTTTATTTTCGAACATTTCATATTCAATCAGAAATCTTTTATTTGCATTATACTAGAAATGGCTAGGAACTTCTCGGATGAATCTCGAACTAGAATCTAGATCTGGGTGAAATAATAATCTCGTCCAATGATGATTAGTATTTTATAAATAGCATAACTATAAATCTAGTCTTTAATTAATTAAATACAGCCATAAGCTAAATCTTTCTCCAATAAATTAATCTAAAATTTAATTCATAATTCGAGTAATTAATTAGTTTTTGCTCATGCCGCATTAATTTGTCGGCAGTACCCATTATCAAAATGAATTCTTTGGCCCTCTGAGACGAGCCGCCAATGACTATAGAGTCTCAGCCGTTAATTGGAAGACATCTTGATCTGCGGACCCCACAATTAAAGATTTTTCAAGACGAGACACTCCAGCAATCGCCACTTCAACAGAAGAAACGATTCTGAGAAGAGAATCTTCAAACAAAATGTTGCAAATTAAAAAATGCATTAATCTCTCCCGCAATTACTGCCAAGCTAACAATTTAAACAGAGATTTAAATCATTTACAAAATTAATTTAAAAATTAGACTTAGATACATTGACGTCATCAATCTTCTGAGATGCCATCTATTAATTGAAATAAAAAATAAGAAGAAGAACAACGATATCTTTATGTGACTGATTGTGGTTCCGACAATATTCAGATTAAAATCCAGCACTTTCCAGTTAAACAGAACAAATGTATGTCCTTTAATGCACTCTCCACTGAATGTAGGTGACAAAAATATAATCTTTCATTTAAAATTAATATATTATTCATTAAATATTTAATTAAAGTAGTACTACTTCCGGTTTGAGGGTATATATAATAGTGGCTTAACACTCCCGTGGGAGTAGCGCCGCTTCTCATGAAGCTTTCTAGATCCTTTTATCGGAGGGGATCAGTCTCCATATTCTCCACATTCTCTTGCTCTATTTACCCATTCATCTTGGTGCAGTCAGAATCTCAATCCGTGCGGCGATCTGTGGTTTCAACCACAGCGGCAGCGGAGATATTCTTTGTACAACCAGGACTACATTTAAGGTGAACAAGTGGATAGCTTGTAACACACGACCACGAGTGTGATTGAATGCCAGACCTTGGGCATTTTTAGTTTTACGACAAATCACACATTGTCGCCCGACGGAGACTCGAACCATCGATCTCACGTTGACTGACGTCACAGCACGTTAGCCGGCCGTAGCCAGTTAACGCACTGGACCACGCTGAGGTGTTCCAAAAAATAACTGGGTTCTTAAGATTCGTATTAAAACCTTCCAAACAAAATTTGGTTGTTAAATGTTTGATATTTTTGAGTTATCGTCAACGAAAAATTGTAACGTACGGTCTAACGAACAAACAAACACACACACACATCTCGAAAATACTTTATTCGTGTTCTAAGTATCCTAAAACGTGCTTATTCACTGAAAACTCATACTCGAAAATTTTGACCCGTCACAATAACTGCCCTTATAGAATATAAGGCATGAGGTAAAAATTGTATGTTATATGACCACGTAAATATAATTATTAATCTAGTGGAATGATAAAAAAAATTTAGAGACCTAAATTTATTATTAGAATTTAAAAAAAATTCTTTTTGATTCGTAATCAACATATCAAACTGTATACCGGACAGCTTGTATATAAATTGACATCATTATCAAGAAAATATAATAATTAAATTGATGATGATCATTAATTATTTAAAATAAATTATTACAATAACTCGACTAACCATATTTTATAATAATATAGAAATACAACAAATATTGATTAGCTTTATTTATATTTATTTTATTATTAATTTATAACATTAATAAATAACACATTGAAATGGTTCAATTTTATAAATGTTTTCAAATGCTCCCAATATTAATTAATATGAAATAGTTATTTGTCCAACTAGAGAGGAAAGCGCTTCTTTTTCCCACTCGAGCACGAAGTTTGTGTCACGAGCGAAGCGAGTGAGGCAATCGAGCAAGAGTGGAAAAAGAGCTTTCCTCTCGTGTTAGACACAACATTTTTTTCACGACATATTTAAAAACATTGTAAATGTAGAAGAAACAATAACTAGAAGTTAGGTTATAGCTGCCATCTGTCAGAATGACGTTTAAAAACAACGAAATGCAGCCAATATGCAAAATTTAATTTAAGTTGTAAAATCGTGAAATAGTAGAAAAAGAAAGTATAAAACATAATAATTGTAAAATAATAGTTTACAGTATATTGCTATAAAATCAGAATTTTCAATAAAATAATAAATTTACTTACAATTTTTAAAATATTTCATCGTAAAATAACACTGGTGGTAACACTGCTTACTTTCCTCTCTAGAGAGGGAAAACCTACTTTCCTCACTATTTCGCGAGAAGAAAATTGTGTTTTCTCCGCATGTCGTGAAAAAACATATTTTCCGTATAAAAGTATCCCTTTGAACGTAGCACAACTACATATTATGAAATACACACTTGTATCGATTGAGTAGTTTCAACACGAATGGTTTAGTTTTTATGCTTTTTCTGTAAGTCACACTCAGTTTTTAACAGTTTAATCGATGTTGCTGGCGAAAGAAGTGTGTCGTTCTGTGATTTTTGTGCGAATTTAGTTAGTTAGGTTAGTGTTGTGTTGTTAGACTGAAACTAGACCAATTTTTTGGAGACAGAAAACACTCAATCGATGGAATAAGGTAGGGAACATTTAGTTTACAAAATAATATATTTTATTCGAAATGTTATATTGTTGAAATATTTTACATTTATACTAGGCACTGCCTGAGGCAATTTCAGAATCACACTGTGGTTTTGTTTTGTATGACAAATGTAATTTTCTTTTGAAATAATGAAAAAGTTTTTTTTGGGGTCGTGGCAACTTTTATAATATTAAATGTAATTTTGTTTCATATTTGTTTATTTAATTTGTAATGAAATTCTAACTGGCTGCAGGGTTTTTTCAAATACGAACAATAATATAACCTGCAATATTATTAAACTATAATATCGTTATAGATATACCTCAGTATATTATTATATTACTCGTAGTTTTATTATAATCACCTATTGGTTGTTCTACTGTAGACTAAATTTAAATTATTGCACATTTTTAAATTATTATTAAAAACTTTTGTAAGTATATAAAATGTAAATATTTTATACATTTTTTATGCAATTTAAAGTTTAAATTTTTGCTGGAAATCTATGGCTAGTCCTTAAAGCTCAATGTTTTCATAAAGCAACCAAAATAAATAATTAATTTAGCAATGTTGCCTACATTTAAATTATAATGCCTATTATACTGAGAGTATGGACATAGGCACTTTATTATAACAACCAGGTTGCCATTGTTGTTAAAAAATATGAACTATCAAAATATGTCATTTAAAAATGTACATCGCACGTATTATTAGTTTGGTATCTAACTCTTAAACTTATCTATATTGTTGACGATTAAAACATGCAACAAAAGAACATCTGGGTATTTATAATTAAATATAATTTGACAGATAGATACGATTTTGATAGATTATGTCAAATATTTGATTAATTTATAATATCCCGATACCAAAAAAGGTACGAACAGCACACGACCGCATTTTGGTTTCAACATGTCGGCACCAGACATCGTGTGACTATACTGTCCGTGCAGCCAGAGATGGCCGGAGCGGTAAGGGAGAGAAAGAATCACAATTCGCCAACTTATTACTCGCCTAAACGCAACCGATTCAAGAGAAAAACCGAGCTCGACGTCTTCTTTATACACTATTTCAGGTAGCGAAGCGGTTTCTGCCAATATTGTTTACCAATTTATTATTCCTAATCGGCCAGCTCTTATTTCGCGTACTGTACTCTCAGTATAAAGCCTGATTTATAAACTTGACGTTGACGTTGCAGTTGCAGTTTAAAGTTAAATGTTAGAAAAACATATGCCTCGTTTATAAACTTCGAATAGTAGCGTCAAAGGAATTTATAAGCATATGTTTTTCTAATATTTAACTTTGAACGTCAACATCAACGGCGAACTGCAACGACAACGTCAAGTTTATAAATCAGGCTTAAGGTTCTGTAATATTAAATATCTGGTATATTCGTGGTCTGGTAAATCATGAAATTTTTCAGCTTCAAATTCATTTGAATTTCAAGCAACAGTAAAATCTCGCACTATACATTCGTGGTGGGGAATCACTTATATTCAAGTGTTATCTCTCTTATCATTCTTCGTCACTCCTCGCCGTTGTTCGCAATTCTTCGGCGGAAATTTTCTTAAAAATACTCGCATTTTTGATCTTGGAAAAAAGCGTTAATAGTACAAGATTTTATCTTTTCTCATTTTTCTCTCGCAGTGACAGTGATATATCTATGGAAGTGTTTGCGTTGCTTGCATTTAAAATTGAAATACGTTGTATTGCGCACCGAGGGCCCGAGATTGTAGATTCTAGTGGGAATGAAGAGTCAGTTTCTTTTTTTCTGTGCGTTCAATTAAATTTATTATGATGCCGTGGGGACTGCGTGGGTTTATTCTGTCAAGTTCTGACCTATTTCTTTCTTTACAATTTACACGCATTTCCGCAAAGTCTTTGTTTTATTTTGCAGTATTTGCTTTGCTTACATACGTCCATATCGTTAGGTCTACAGAAACGTTTATTTAGGCGATATGGGAAATCTGTTTCCCTGGGCAAAAGTTACTGTTTCATTTGCAGAACAATTTTGTAACTAAATACGAAAACAAAATTAATTTTTGGCTTCCTGAAGTGTAAACATAACAATCACACATTGATGACGTCTATGGTAGTTACGATTTTACACATGCCACGGTAAAGAGTATCGAAATTTAAGGCTTTAATAGGCCATTAAATAAAAAACTTTAAAAATAAAAAAGAGAATCTATGAAAACGCTACTATACACAATTTATTGTTCAATAGAACCTGAAATAAATAAAACAGATTAATTTTAAATGTGACATTTACTGGCGACATCTCTGAGCAGTTGTTTCAAGGCTACTTGACAAAAGGAAATTTTAGTGCAAATGTTAAATGCATCTCACTAACCTCAGAGAAAATATGATATTTTAAATAAAAAGGTATGTCGGCCAAAAAATATAATACTTAATGTGTGCGTTAGGTATTTGTACCTCACTCGGTTTTATTATAGAACCTCGCGTTGTAAAGTAAAACTTACCGCACTTATAATATAAAACAACTTCCTTATTTTGTAATTTTTTTTCTTGACCAATAAATAATTGATGTATTCATTAATTTTTTTAAACAATAACAGCATAGTCAAGGCAGTAGCTGCGCGGGTTTAAGCACAGCTCTTTGTATGTGATGACAAGGAACCCGTAGTTCCGTGGATTAAGTCACTCGACCAGCAGTGTGTGATTGTCGTTGAATCAGTCATTTCAAGCTGACCACTTAATAGTCTTAAATGTATAAATGTAGTCCTAGTTGCATAAGAATCTCTCCGATGCCGTTTTGGCTTTCAAACATTGTCGCACGGATTGAGAGATCTAGAATTGGTTAGATTTCACTACTATAACATCAACCACCCTGAGATTGGGAGTTTTTATGGTTACCGTCAAAATAATTAAAATAAATTTGAGGTTATTTCTTTAAAATGGTTATGTTTTATGTTTTAGTGATCGAAATTGATTCTATTTAATCATATATGTCTGCCTAGTATGTAATTGTTTATTTATTTCAGGGAGGTATGTTAAGAAATAACGATAGTAATATTGACACCATCACAAATATTTTTCTTCTCAAACTAATAGTAGGATTCTGTGAAAATCTGTAGTTGCTACAGATCAATAAAACTGTAGATATTAAACAAAATTGCAATGATATTTATAAGCATAATGAACATTTTTATATTTGTCAACAAATATTGATGTGATTTTGTTCAATGTTTAAAGATTTACAAATATGTAAAACTTACACATTTGCACAGAAATTTATGTTTATAGCCCTCGGGCGATTTACAGACCCTCGGGTGAGCATAAACATCATATTGATGCCCTTGATACATAAATAACTTTTAATTCAGGAAATAACTACAGATAATAAACCCGATATTTTGTTATAGTTGTAAATGATACCTGCAGTGTGTGTTTGCGTTGCAACGATAGCATTTTTGTGGCAAGCATTTGAAACGCGTAAAACAAGCTTTTGTTGAGAGCAGCATATATGCAAATTTTTATTATCCTCGTATGCTAGGTTAATACGTTAAATGAAACGGCTTTATACAAGTAATTTCTATTTCCATTTAGATGCAATGAAATTTCAAATTCGTAATGTTGGAAATTAACACAAAGGCCGTGTAATGAACGACAGAAAAAGACGTATTTTAATATTTACACACGCAAAATGAATAGAGCACGGAGCACAGGCCACCAGGCGGCTACGTACCGCCGCAGTATTAAATTAAACCGGGAAAAAGGGAAAAATTGAATTATTCATTAAGTTTTTCTAGTTTCATGCGCATACTCAGTTAAGTCATGTAATTTAATCTGTAAGGAACAATTTCAAATGCTTCCCTGTATTTTAGAACTTGATCATGGTTTCTGATACTGACGAGAACACTGTCTTTATCGCTTCATTAGTTTTACACTCATAAGCACGCTTTGTCAAACCTCAAATACAGAGTATATTATAACTTCTAGTACATATTGATGTTCCATTTTCCCCCTTTTCTAAATTTAAAGGCCGATATCTCAAAAACTAAGCGAGAAATCAAAAGTCTACAGCATTGAATTTCTAAAACTTAAACATATAAACTAATTTTTAGAATTTTGAAAATTTTGAAATTTCTTGACCTCCCAAAAACCGACTACTCTCGATTTCTCAAAAATGGTTCAATATGTCGACTTAATTTATTCACCAATGAATTCCTCGCGCCGAATTACATATGTGTACCAATTTTCAGCTCAAAATTCCGACGGGTACAAGATTTATCTAACATTGTCGATTTTAGAAAAATGGGCAAACCGTGATAAATCTTGTACCCATCGGAATTTGTAGCTAAACATTGGTACACATATATAATTCGGCGCAAGGAATTCATTGGTGAATAAATTAAGTCGATATATTGAACCATTTTTGAGAAATCGAGGGTGGTTGGTTTTTGGATGGCAAAAAAATTCAAAATTTTCAAAATTCTGAAAATTTGGTTATACTTAGGTTAATTTAAGTTTTAGAAATACAATGCTGTGGCCTAGAGTTTGATTTCTAGCTTAGTTTTTGAGATATCGGCCTTTAAAGTTGGAAAAAGGGGAAAACGGAACATCAGTTTTTTAGAAAACAGATTTTATGATAGTAAAAATGTCAGTTAATTAACGAAAATAAATAGTTTAATAAGGAATTGCAATTCAATTATATACCTATAGTAAATTTGCAAAATAGCCTCCATTTTCTTGAATACATAATAAAACTCAACGTATAATTTCTGTTTTTTTATCATTTATTTCATAGCTAACTAGGAATGATTCGATTTGTTTCTGTAATATTTTAATTATTATTTTATTTAGAAATCTACAACGGAAAAGTAGCTTATTATACATGGTTGTACTCATAATTTTATGTAGAATCAAAATATTAATAAATATACGGAGTGTTCTATTTAAAATAAGGAAGTTTTACAGCCATTTCTATACTTGCAATCCTTAAATCATATAGTTATTTAAATCTATTACTAGTGTTAAAAAATGTCGCGTCTTATAACCTTATAAGTGAAATTTAATATAGTTTTAGCAATTTTGTCTTTTAATACATTGACTGTTTGATAAAGAATCAAATTATTGTAATGATTTTAACATAGAAATAGAATACAAACAAAAATCGAGGACTTATGTACCATGTTATTCAAATTTTCTCCATCTCATATTTTTTGTTATTATTGGTTACTAAAATATTATAACCCCTGAAATAATGTATTCGTCATTTTGATTCATTACATATTGATGTGAATATATTACCAGTCAATGATTTTATTTGACTTTCATTATACCTACCGTATTCGATAACCGAAACTTATTTATAAATAATAAAAATAAATGAAGCATTACGAGCACGACGTAGATAATTCAGGGAAATAAAGTTTATTGAGTGTATAATTATTCATTGCAAAGCACATATTTGCTTTTCGTGGAATCTTGCCTTATGAATTATGCACAATCGATCGCTGTGCTATAAATATCTGTCTTCAATTAGGTATCCGATGGTGCATTCAAAAATACCCAGATTTACATACCGTACTTACAAGTGGATAAGAAATAAGGAGGAAACAAAAGAAATGTATTATTCATTTAGTAATAGCTACACCATACTTTCCTCTTCGTAATTTTATGATATTACAATTCAATTATTATTACTTGCTTAGCTGTCCTCATTTAATTTCATAACTCAAATTTGTTATAGGGTTACCAGATGTCATTTTTCCCCGGACATGTCCTCTTTTTAGGGTAGATGTCCGGATCCAGTATATTTTTTCATTTTTAATACAATTGTCCTTTTTTGAAATTATGATACTTATTATACTTTATACGAAATAATAATTATTATTTTAAATGGTTAAAATGAAGGATATCTCGCGGATTAAAAGTAAACTAAAATATTTTACTAATTTAATGCTTCTTATTATTATACATTTCAATTTATTTCCATCTACCTCACTCGAAAAATTCGCCTTTGATTCCAATTTTAGTCAGCGACAATTTTTATATTCAAACCAAATTTTTAGACAATCACAATGTAGTGTGATTCGAACCCATGACCTCGATAGTAGATCAATTACGATACGTTAATCCGGTCGGCTATCGTGGCGGCTGCAATAGTTAATTTTTTAAAGTAAGCTACTGCTTCTTTTTTAAATATTGCTCGCCAAACATATGGCGCATATAACCTCGCTTCGCTCGGCAACAAATATAATAACCCTGAAATTGATTTTAGTAGCGATTTTACAAAATCGCACCCTTAAGCTTCATTTCCAGCGACTGTTTTAGTGCTTAATGCATAATCATTTGTGCGTAAGGCGTAATGCATAATGATTATTTATTAGATGGCCATTTCTACCTATTTTATTAAAGGACTAATTCGACAGATGTCATTTGTTGACGAAGTTTTGTAATTTAATCATTACCGGCATTTTTGCGATATTAAGTAATGGAAGAACTGTTAATTTCGTAAGTAAGGTATTCATTTCCATATTTAGAAACAGACAGATATTGACAACTCGAAACAAATAATAAATATGCCACATGTCAATCATTATGCTTGTGCATTACGCCTTATGTTTGGAGTTTACAAATTTTTGTTCTTATGCGTTGCTCTTAGTATTTATAAATTAAACATAGTTCTTAAGCATTAAAACAGTCAGTGGAAATGAGGCTTTAATTAATTTAAAATATGAAAAGCCACCTGCCACACCCAAAATGGGTAAATTCTTGGCTATTTAAGGTCAAAGTTTGTATATAATCTATTGGCATGTATTCACAGACCAGCCAGTGCCTAACAAACTAGCAACTAGCGTTCGGCAAACAGAGCTACACTAATCGCATTTGACTCTAATTAAAACAAACTAAATCCCGAATCCATTCACAGACAACACTCCGCGGCATTACTTGTCAACATCCGTTGTTTGCCGTGGAGTTTTTCTGGTGCGCGCGCGCACAATTGGCCGAGATGTTGACTTTGCCGGTTAGTTGGTCAGTGCTCGTCAGGAACGCACGCTGAATTCCGAGAGCTGGGATAGACGGTGAAGGAATGGTAGAGGAAGGGTTCGCTAATTTGGAAATTCCCTAATGCCATTACGTTCTTGGTTAATTCAAATCGAACCGGCGCTGCCTGAATTTTCCACCAGGAGTTGGTATTATACAGCAGGAACCAGAAATCATAGGAAATGTTGAAATTTGACAGTTAGTTGGAGTTTGGTTTACACCAAAACATTTTCGATGTTTAAAAAGAAGCAGTTCACAAAACCGTAAGAGAATAATAAACAAAAATAGCCAGGTAACATTAAAAAACAACAAATAACTAGAATAATTTTAAAAGAATCAGATTAATTGACATAATTGTGTTTGTGTAAAAACCACGTATCAACCAATAGAATTACAAGATCTATCTGTCAATTTTTTTTCGTAATTTCAAACAGGGTATAGTGGAATTCAACCAATGTAGTCAGAATCTCAAACCGTGCGACGACCTTTGAAATTCAAAGCGGCAACGGGTAGATTCTCTTTGAACCAGGACTACGTTTAAGACGATTAAGTAGTCAACTTAACGTACTAAAAATGAATTAGGCTTCTGTTCTAAATAAAAAGATAAACGATTTATGGATCTAGTGGGAAGATGAAAAAGAAGGGTGCAAGTACCGTATACATCATACAGATTTTATGCACAAAGTTGGTCTTAAATGATTGTACAGTCTGTATGATGTACGTACAGTCGTTCCAGATGAAGATTTCAAAATCCATAAGCCAACCTTCCTATCGTGAAATTGGTCTTTAAAAGACTGAACTGAACAAACCAATAATTAGTCTTTTATTCAATATGTTGCAATATTGGCTCGATAAATCAGGTTTCAATGCTGAATTACATTACACTTTTTTGTAAATATTCCTGGTAGATTCGAGATTCGTTCGAGTGTCATACTTTATTTCCGAACTATTCATATTCAATCGAATATCTTCGAATTTTCTGAGTCAAAATTTTTAAAGGTTGGTCAAACTGACTGCCCACTGAACTGAGCATGTGTAGACAAATCTAGTACGAATCTCGAATAGAATAATACACCCAGACATATATTTGTATACTAGAAAAAAGGATGGAAATCGAACGGAACTCGGATGGGAATTTCTGATTTACATTACACTAGAAATGGCTAGGAACTTCTCGGACGAATCTCGAACTAGAATCTAGTATAATGTAATCCAGCCTTGAAAGTTCTTTGTCAAAGATCTTGTATAAAAGATGTTTGATGAGAAACAGCCCTTCTTTTCTAAAAGCTGAACCAGGAAAATTCACATTTAGAGGTACTTTTCTTCGGAATCTCTACAGTAGTACTAGCTAAGAGTTGACTACCTTCCACCTACCTGATATAGGAATCAAATTAAATCCCAAATAAAATGAACGAAAAGAGAACACGCCAGACTATAACAATATCACGCGCCATATAATCGTCCACTAAATATCAAAGCATAATTGCAGAACAAATTTATTTAGAAATTTCCTGTCCAGTATTGAGCGATACGTAAATATAAAGTTCATACACCTCACCTCCATCAACTCTACGTAAAACTCACCAATTTGGAATGATTTATTCCATGTATGCATGTTTATAATTTCCTGATATGGGCAAAAATTGCAACGAAGTCACAAGGGCAGTAATTGTTCATTATCACAGGTAATCAAAAACCATCAGGTCGGACGTATTTCATCGTGTAACGCGAGCGTTTTGCGTTTTTCCGCGCATGATTGATAACGTTTCACTCATTTTCCTCGCGGTGTTTTGCAAGTCAAATTTACACAAATTATTGTTCTAATAACGCCGCAGCACACTGGGATTTCAGCGAGGAAGACGCAGTAAATGTGCTCGGAATTAGATTAAGGGAAATCTGAGTGGAAAATAATAACCAACCACTGTTTGATATTCACAAAAAGGAAAAATAACCTGTGCTGTATTTGGTCTGAGATTTAAATGGATGGCAAACAGAACTTAGGGGTTTATTGGTCGGATAACTCAAGCTAGGTTTCGACCTCTTAACATAAACACAGTTTTAGTTTTAACATCGATGTTACATGTCAACTGTTTTACTGTTTTGTTTATTAGTTACCTACAAACTATCAGTTTCTCAATCTGAAATAATTGCTGTTTGTCAAAAATCAGACTTAAAATGTGTCAGGATAGAGATAATAGGGAAGAACACGCCAAATTGAGAAAGTTAAACAGAATTTTTGACAGCTATTGAAAACATTTTGGACTCATTCATATACAGGATGATTGTCGTAAGTCCGACACTTCGTTAATTTCAAGAGATACTGAAAATGTTTATAAGCGAAGTTAAACTAGATAAAGGGGTTCGTAAGATGGTCACAATAAAAACTTATTATCATTTCCGGTTTAACCGGAAATGGGAACCACTTTTAATCTAGCATAGAGAATCGGCAATATATATAAAATATGCTTTACATTGATGCCATAAAATCATAGTTTTACTACAACCATTTCAAAATGGCGGCGAATTTTCTTCAAAATATTAACTAATAAAAATCAATTACAAATAAAACATGGCAAGCAATGAAAATAAAGTGTAATTACACAAGAGCTTTTTATTTCGCCGGATAAATTTCTGTTTGTATTGAAACCTTATTGCCTAGCATTTTGAAAAGAAAAATTGTTTAATAAAATCACGACTCCGTAGGTATAGTGATTTTATTTTAAAGCAATTTTTCGAGTCAAATTGCTGTCAAGTGACAAGGTTGTGATGTCAAACAGAAATTTATTCGGAGGAAATAAAAAGCTCGAATGTAATTCAACGAGATAATTTAACAACTCCTTTGGGTCTTCTTCACAAATATTCCCAAAATCTAATCATTTCACTGACAAATATTAGAAATATGAAGCAAATGACATTTTAGTGTTTTGTTTATTGTTTGGTTGCTAAGAAAAAGGTAAATAAGGTTTTATTACTTGCAAAAAGTTATCTTTCTTTTTATCCGCTGTCAAAGCGATAAAATTGTGTTTTATTTATGGCATACTTTACACAAGAGTTGAAAATGAGGGGTAATACCATAAGAGATGATAATTTTTTGAGAATTGTTTTGTCGTTTCCACGGCAACTTATTTTTAACAATTTCACGACACAAAACATCATCTATCAATTTCCCGAAACGAAGTTGAGGGGAATTGTCAGATAATGTTTTGTGGAGTGAAATTGCAATAAGTGGAATAGACAAAAATTCTCTCAAAAAATTATTATCTCAAATGGTATTTAGGAAGAATATTTTTTTGTAAAAAACACCACCAAAACGACTCATTTTACAAAACATTTTTGACGTTCAATTTGACAAATTTATTTATTTATTGTAACTTTCGTAACAAAATGTGAAACACAACACCCCCTGTTGTGTTTTCAGATACATTATCAATTCTATTGGTTGCATTACGTCATTTGACGTCATCATTACGCAATATGATTGGTTAAACCATCTGTAAAAAAATATTCACCTGTATATTTTTCCCAAATATAACTCGGGCTATAATTAATCATAGGTGATAATCATAGCACTTATTATATTACCCCCGAAAATACCTCTCGCTCACAGAAGCAAGCTTGTCACAATCAAGTACCTATAAAGTTTAATCTTGCTTATCTTCGAGGAAATATTTCTAGATACCTTTTTGTTTGTCTGTTTACCTGCAGGGAACCAAAATGAAATTTTTTAATACTTTTCAATCTCATCGTACTTGAGGCGGTGTTTGTTATGAGATGCATGTTTAAGACGTTTTAATATTTATGCAGTTTGTTTTGGTCGTTGTTCAGCAGCATAGTTCTGCATCTTGCGCACTGAAACACTTGAAGAGAATTTATAATAATTGCGGAATAATTTCGCAGAGAAATGTGGATTTCTCTGCGGTGGATGTTCGTAATGTTTTTATTAGACGCGATGGTTCAGGTTAATAAATTTGAAGAGTAGCATATTTTTACAAACAATGAATAAAGTAGAAGTAGGACTTAATTTTTCTGAAATCTACAATGATGTTCAGATAACCAGGCCCGGATTTAGGGTTGTGGATCCTCGGGACAATTATTGTATGGAGGCCCATGTAAAAAAAATACTAATAAAATCAATATTAGTATCAAATTTGTCAAGTTTTGCAGTTCAAGATCAAATGCCTTTAATTGAAATTTCAGATGTGAAAATAAATTAAAATGTAATTTTTAATATTATAGTTCAGGAATTTAAGATCGTAGGTAACATTTAGATATTTTTATAAACTTAAGCGAATAAATATTTTGTGGGAGCCTTTATTGTGTCTGAGCCCCGGGGCTTACGCCCTGCCTGCTTCCCTAAAATCCAGCTCTAATTTAATATATTACAATCTTATGAAAAAAAAAACCCTGTGTTACAACCATTGTAAAAGTGTATTAGATTTTTATAAAATTATAAAATTCGAATTTTAAATGCGAGGATGTAAAGTTTGAATGTGCTTCTAACGCTAAGTTTTGTAGTTTTTTTGCATCGAAATATCTTATGTGTTACGCTTGTTGCTTAAAATACAAATGCATTATTCTATAAATTAAGAGCATTCTGTACAGGAAGAATGTACACGTTAAAGCATTTTACACTCATACACCTCATCGACACATGATTGCACATTTTAACAAAAACAAATTTTTATATGGTAGATAAGGGATAAAACTTCGTTCTATTAGTGCAATTTTTTTTCAGACGTTAACGGTCGAAATTACTTACTTTCAACCACTTGCAGGCGTTTAGAAGCACCTACAGATTTTTCTTTATATTTCGCAGAACATGATATTTTAAACTTGAATCATGTAGTTTAAAGTTTAATCTACGTTGGGGAAGTGTTATTTTTTAGAAAAAACTTTCTGATTTTGAGAAAATTTGAGGTAAAAAAATGTGAATTTTTGTAGTTTTCTTTATTTTATAAACTAAAACTTCGGTACAAAACAGAAAAAATGGCACTAATAAGAAAATATCGTAGTATTATAAATTAATATTTATTTTAACATAGAAACTTTTTTAAATTATAAAAGACACGGGAAGCAATTATTCCTTTGTTTCCATGGACGCCATATGCCACTGGATTTGTGACTACCTGACTAGATTAGAACAATAATATGTATACTACGTTAGGTACTACTCAGCTTTTGTGAAAATGATTTCTTTTCATTTACTAATGAAATAATAACCAAAAATAGTTCATTTGTAATTCAGCCACCTCTGACCAAATGCCATAAAATCACCACCTATGTCAATATATGTCGCCCCTCTGAAAAATGAAAAATCTCAACTCGCATTTTAATCATCGTAAAATCGCCCAGGCGGTATTTTCTAATTAACTCGATCCAGCAGTCGTCCATTGTCTTCATGGCCCACTATTCCTTTCAGCTGATGGTCAGCTCAATTATGCCGGACGTATTAATTTGCACGAGGGAAAATGCTCGCTATCTCGGCATTGTCACTGGAATTGTGATTGTGATTTAGTCGCTATGGAGACGGCACTAGGGCGGATGTAGCGATGGTGATATTGAGGAATATGCAACTGTTTCAATAGCTATTGTTGCGATTTCGTTTGAGTCATGTTGTAGATATTTTTAATAAACTCTGGGATGACAATGGTTTTTATGTACGGGGAAAAATATTTTCTATACTTCCGGAAATAAAATATTATGTATAGTGGTTATTTAGATTACAGACAAAACTGTGACTTATTTCATAAATCTATTTTCGCGCATGTTGCATATTACTTTTTTCCGAATTTTATTTAGTTTTATTTTGATGATCATCATTCACTGTATAAAATTTTACGCACAACTGTATCAACATTGTTTGTTTACAACTTGGTTACCATGGCAGAAACATTAGCTTTATGTCCTTGGGCGGTAAAGTAGAAAAACGCGGCCATGGGCGGTAAAGTAATTTTTTGTTACCATACGCCATCTTGTAATTTTTTAGTAACGTAGGGGTTTATTTTTCTTATTTAATTCATATTCATTATTTAATGCCGTTGTCAAGTAAATACGTGCTATTTGTTACAGAGAGAATATAAGTATACCTAAGTGAAATTAACTTCACCCTCAGGATTAAATGCTACACTTTTCATTTTTAAAGAGGGCTGGAAATGTAGTTTTTCCTGCCTAGAATTTTTATAAAAGCCTAGTTTTACAATCTGCCTACGACATACATTAATTATCTTGAATAAAATTAGGTATTACCTGCATTACACTCTTGTTCAATTTAATACAAAAGCTAAAATACAATATTCATTACCTGAATTTATTTCAATTGCCCAACACAAAAATAGTTTATAAGGGATAGAAGTAACTGCTTTTAGCGCTCGGTGTGATGTTTGTCTCCCGACGCGCAGCGGAGGGTTACAATCACACCGAGTGCTAAAAGCTGTTATCTATCCCGTGTATAATACAATATTTTTTCTATAACCACTAAAATATTTAAAAAATGTATCAAAATACGCAAAGCATGACATATTTTTCAAATAAATTTTAAAATAGTAGGTCGTTACTTGTTCTAATGTTCTAGCATTTGTCAAGCGTTGATTGGTGACCAAAGTGACAAAACAATAACTGTTAATTTCTCAAGGGGTGAAGTATTTCTATCCCTGGAGATGAAATCTGACGTTTCAGAAACTGACAGCGGGTATGAAATGGGATCATTTTATATAGGTTAGAGAAAAAACAATTTTATACAGTAGTACCTACTAGATTGCATTTGCTATAAATAAGAACTATCTTTAAATTTTCAATAACCTGCTATCAACACCTCGCAAAAGTGAAAGAATTTATGGCAACCAAAAATAGTTTTGGAAGCGCAGTTCGTACGTGCCCGTTGCGATAACATTGATCCTGAATGAAATACAAACGAGCAGAAATTTAACTCCACTAACCAAATAACCCGGACGTGAAATCGATCGAAAGAATAATTTGCGGCATTAATAACTATTTTCAAGAGCTTTATATGATGGAGCTTACCCTGAGCCCCAGCCCCGGTTCGGGTTCAGTTATTGGTTCTCTCTATTCCACCCGGTGATTGAAAAGACGGTTAATGTTTTAGAAATTATTGGATATGGGTTTAAAGCCGGAATAGTTGGAATGGAACAGCGCAGGACTGTTTGCTTTTATAGTGCAGTTACTGCATTTTATATTTCGGTTAATTTGAAATTTTATATTCTTTGTTTTTGCGTTGATGGGCTAAGCATTACTGTTGAATAAATTCAGCGAAGGAGTTGTTTTATTTTGATGTTTGCTTTTGTAACAAGAAAACTAAGATGGAGTTTGCCGGAATGATTGCATCCCCATCCAGATTATTAATAATTATTATTAAAATGTAAAAGTATAAACCCGCGACGACTGCACTTCATTAATCAATTTTCAACTATTTAATATACCAAATGTAACAATTTTTTAAATTTTTGGTAGTCATTGGACTACGAATGGTATTCAAGAGAATATTTTTTGGCATATGGTTTAACCAATCATATTGCGTAATGATGACGTCAAATGACGTAATGCAAGCAATAGAATTGAAAATGTAAAATGATGTATCTGACAACATAATTATGTAGATTTGGTTTTATTTTGTTACGTTAGTTACAAAAAATAAATTAATTTGTCACATGAAACGGCAAAAATATTTATCAAAATGAGTCGTTATGGTAGTATTTTTAACAAGAAAAATATTCTTCTTAAATACCATTCGAGATAATATTTTTTTGAGAGAATTGTTGTCTATTCCGCGGCAACTTATTGCAATTTCATTCCACAAAACATCACGGAAAATTCCCCTCAACTTCGTTTCGGGAAATTGTCAGATGATGTTTTGTGTCGTGAAATTGTTAGAAATAAGTTGCCGTGGAAACGACAAAACAATTCTCAAAAAATTATTACCCCTGATTATTCGTTGAATAAGATTCAGTTTTAAATTAAAATTGCAGAAAAATGCAAGTTATCCATGATTTTGACGTCAACGTCAAATGGGTTTTATGTGTTATTGTGTATTTCTTTATAAATAAAATAGTGAATTCCAAGTGAAAACTGTTCTACTAGAACCTTAAAGAAAAACAGATAGAAATTGTGCATTATTAAAACTGGAAATAAAGATTATAATAAAAATGTTCATTTGTTAAATAGTCAACTAATGGTCATTTGTACCGCTTCCACTTAAATTTAAATTGTCACTTAAATGAAAAATATGGAATCGAATTCATGGCAGCAATGTTATTTCTACGTTTGGTAATTTGATTTTGATTCGATATTGTTCATTTAAGAAAAATTTAAAATAATAGTGAATAGTCATACAACCTTACTAGTATAAAATAATCAAGTCTACTGATTTTGATTGGCTGTGAAATTCAATATTCTGTATTTTTATTCATTTCTTTTGACAGATGACTGATGATGTGAATAGTCATACAATATAAATCTAAGCAGAATTTTTTCAACAATAATGTAATACTGAACAAATACATCCTATCCTATATAGTACTGTTGAAGGACAATTAAAATGCGTGTATTAGGTACTTGTATTGTTGAAGAAATTTCTGCGCGCAGATTTATATTGTGTGATTATTTGTTATTGTATCTAAGTAAATTATTTTAGTATGAAGATAGCACCTTTGACTACCGAAACGCCCGAATAAATTAAATGATCACTTATTTAATGCATTGCTACCAGTCGCATATAACAAAATTCCACCAAAAATCGTAAGGAATAAAGCTGATTCCAGCACCAATATTAGTGCTGTAATAAGTCATTCCAATACCGAAACAGAGAAACATTCTTCTTGTTACAAACTTCTCTGTTGTTTCCCCGTCGATCGTTCCCTTTTGGGTGCAGGGGTGGTAAAAATCGTAAGGAATAAAGCTCATTCCAGCATCAATATTAGTGCTGTAATAAGTGATTCCAATACCGAAACAGAGAAACACTCTTCTTGTTACAAACTTCTCTGTTGTTTCCTCGTCGATCGTTCGCTTTGGGTGCAGGGGTGGTAAAAGTAGGGCGGTACGGCCTCTGTACACCCCCGGTGACAGATTGATGGCCGTGCTTGAGCCAGGTTCAAGTTTCGCCGTGTGGAGCTGTTTTGTTTTACGCCTGCGATCTGCGATATCCACGCGGTTTCTTTTATTTGTTCTGGATTTTACGTAGGATTAGAGGCAGTAAAATGGAGTCGAGAGAATCGAGTTGGCTTATCAGTGTTTACCGAGATATTTACTTACTAGGATAAATACATTCGGTTTGATACCAGAAAATATTACACCAAATTGGATTGTTATTATACGGTTGTTTTCGTTTTAAAAGCACTGTTAGTAGAATTCAATTTATAACTAACTAGATAATATAATAAAATGGTCTCTATTTACTTGTGTTAGCGGCATTGGGTAAAATTATATGAACTTGTCAATAAATTCTATTAGCAATATTCGCTAATTTCCGTCTAACAGATTACACAATCCTATTTAAGTGGATCGACGTGTCATTCTCGGGCAATTATTGTTTATTGTCACTCGAGGTATAGAGATCGTGAATATTATCTAGATGTCTTAAGTGATCCAGTAGGCAAGTGTGTGAGAATACTACTGGTGATCAAGATAAGGGTACTAATCTATTTTTTAAATTCTACACTCTAAGTTCAGTGTGGTAGTATGCGGGTTATTATGGAATACAGGGGTGCAATATCTCACTTTGAATCTGCAAGACAGAAAGAGCGAAATAGATGCCTAAATAGAGATATCTGGCAACATGGTACGCAAAACGGCTGTAAGAATACCGTCCGAAAATCTTGATTGAAATTGGAACAAAGAAAAATAGTGGATATACCAGTCACTATAGTTACTTATGCGTTTTTATTCGTAAAGTCGACGTTTCGGTCTAAAGTTGATAAGTACCTTCCTAAGGATAAATGAAATTCACATAATATTATCAGAAATCAAATGATTATTCACATCATCTGTCATCTGTCAAAAAAGACCAATAAAAATGCAGAATATTGAATTTCACAGCCAATCAAAATGAGTAGACTTCATTATTTTGTACTAGTAAGGTTGTGTGTCGGCTATTCACTACTAGTACTTTTAGGTGACTTTAACAAATGAACATTTTTATTATAATCTATATTTCCCATTTTTATTGCACCATTTCTATCTCTGGGATTTCTTCAAAGGTCTAGAACATTTGTCACTTGAAATTCACTATTTTATTTGTAAAGAAACACCAAAAACCACATTTGACGTTACGTCTAAATTTTATCAAAATATTTGTTTTCTGAAATCATGGATAACTACATTTTTGTAATTTTAATTTAAAACAGGATTTGATTTAATGGATAATCTCTTGAATACCATTCGTAGTCATAGTTAAGTAGATTATTTTTCTGGTAGTTATATTATACACTCATGTACCTTGTGCTTGTATGAATATTCGAAACATTCGTAATACTACCAGAAAAATAATCGACATAACTACGACTATTTACGGTATTATAAGTGATTATTTTTCCTTCTTCATTATTATTATAGTCATACCGTAACAACTCCTGCTCCACCTATACTAATTTTTTGCAAAATCAATGAAAATGCAACCTCCTTCAAAAAATTCCTCCATCACCGTCCTTCCCTTCCATTGTTTCTCCACTTTGCAGCAATCTCAACGCTGTGGAGTGTCGGGTGTAGGTGTGGGGGTGTGGGAGGGGGCGGGGGTGCGCAGGGGTGGAATCGATCGCGATTTAACACGCACCTGGGGGCCACACGTCCTCATGCAAATAAGCAGAGCGCCGGCCACGCCATCGTCCGGTACCTCTACACCGGCCGGCCGCTGTCTACACGCCCCAGAGTTCTATAAAACATTGCCCGGGTGGGGACTAGACGAGTAAAGCTTGGTGCGGATGAGACTGGCTGGACAAAAATATACTAAGGCCTTGTTTATGTAAGGTGTAACTTTTACATTTGCCTTAAAATTGGGATTTCAAGTTTACGAAAATACGTGTTACAGTACTAATGTTTCCGCGAAATTGCATAAACATTATGCTAAAACTCTAAAATATAAACATTTATCAGCTAATGCTGATTCAGAAGAATTTTTGTTCGTAATGTTGAGGCAAATGCAAAAGTTACACCTTGAGTAAACCAGGCCTAATACAGTACACGAAATAAAAGATGGATTTCATTATTAATTGAGCGGGCATAGATTATCATGAAATATTTTGTCAGAAACTGCTTCGATACTTTGAAATAGTTATCCAGCTCGGTTTTTTCTTGGCTTAATTGCGTTCAGGCGAGTTATAAGTTGGCGAATTGTGACTTAGCTCTGTGGTCTGTGTATAACTTTCTCTCCCTTATCTTCCGACCAACTTTGGCTGCACGGACAGTATGTGGTATAATTATTACAGGCTGTAAAAATTTATTTGGACAATATTTGTCAACGTCAACGTTGTCATTCTTACATAATTTTCAATTATGAAATGGTTACATTCTTTCTTGTTCCGGAATGGTTTCACTAGTGATGGAATGAAATGTGGCGAGTTATAATAATTTAACTACATATATTCAATGTTTTTGGTTGGTGTGGTGAGTAGCTTTAAAATACGTTTAGATTTAATAATTCATTCATTTTATGTAGAATATTATAATATAAATACAAATATTTTTATTTTAATAATTTTAGGTTATGTTTTTAATGCAATAAAATTTATAGTCGTAGAGAAAGTATAGTCTGCAACACGTTTGGAATGGCTATTCCGCTCTCGTAGAACCGTGGAACTCGCTTACGGCTCGTCTCACAAACTTTCCACTCGAGCTGAAAATGCTTCATTGCAGAATATACTATTTTATAATGAAGATTATATAAATTGATATTTGGTCAACTGGTACGGAAGTATAAGTAGATAAAATTAATTTTCTTTTGGCTTGACTGCTAGCAGACTGTCTACTTCTGACTGAAATAAAACTTCAATAATTTACACTCTAATCTAAATCAAAAGATACATATCTACCTCCAAACCAAACTCTTTTATTAACTGTTAAATAATAACATTTCAAATTAAAACCTATTTAACATTGCAGAAATTATATTATATACGCAAGTAGGTACCTATTAACAATCATACTTTCTATGTATGTGGTTAATTAACTGAGGACAGTTAATAAATTTGAGATAAACAAAATTATATATAAAATTGCAGAATTGAGAAATAACTTAGTATTTCAGAAATTCTGAATAATTACAGCTTTGTCTTCAAACGTTTCACAATACTGAATATTGTTTTTAATTCTTTTAGACTTATTTAGAACAATAATTGGCAATCTTGCTCAATTTAGGTATTGATTGTCCATATGAATTATGTCTGACTTTTCAATCTTTTGGTAAAATGACAAATATATCAAAATTATTCTTATTCTTATTTTAAATGAAATAATATTAGCTGTGAGATTTCAAAACATTTTATCAGATTACGAGACACATTACCACAGGATATAAAATACCGGGCTCTATATGATTTACCCACCTACAAAGGTATTTCATAGCTAGGAAATTAAATGAAATAATTTAGTGGAAAACGTAGACCATAACTGAGATTTCCCGATGCCGTAGCAAATGTTTTGCGAAGTTACTCTTTGAAATAGAAATAGTTAGCACATAAGTTTCGCTGCGGAAAATTTCACGTCTTATGAACAAACCTCTGCTGCAGTACAATACACGGACAACATACTCGTAAACAGCGAAGTAAAGTGCTCAAGTTTTTATCTAATTCTTGTAGAATTGTACGTATGAAATCTTGTAAAGAATTTCTTTACAAACCCGTACAATGCGTTTCTACTCTCGACTCAAATAAGTAATAATCCTCAACTATTTCTCCTTTGGAGTTCCATCTTTTGTTGTTTAAAACAAAAAGGTATCATCCACATACCTCATGATGCATATCTTAAGTTCAACACGTTGCCATGAGAAATGAGTAAACAACGACAAAGATGGTGAATTTTTTCACGCGTAATGGTATGTTATTGAGTGTTTTCGTGGGCGCCATATTGCAACAAGGTTGCCAAGGTTTCATACAAAACAATGTAAAAATATGTCGTTTTCCACCAAGTGAGTTAAATGTTTATTCAAGAGAAGAAAGTTTAGTCTTCGAGCACGGATGACGAATTGGATAACTTCTTCGAGTGAAGAAACATTCGCATCTCACGTGGTTTATACAATATTTTATTCAATTTTGATGAATTTAGCATAACGCTAGATAGTCCGAGAAACCAATCACGACGCTTCCCACTTGACAAAATAAAATCCCCAGAACATTTCAAGAATGTTAACATCCCGGCTTGTTACTTGCTATATTTGCCCATTAACATCCTAATAATATCTTGGCGATTGCTAATGTCCGCCCTTAGTAACATTATCTATGTTACATCCCAATGTTGTAATTTGGTAATAATATCACAATTATGCATCCCATGTAATTCTCTGAGATGTTTGTATTGAGTAAGTAATTTTTGATCGTACTCAGGATGTGGGTAGGATAGACTTACGTAACATCACTTAAAGTACAAGAATAAGATATTTTTAAACATCCCATGGACGATTCATGTCAAGTGGGTTGAAACAACATAAACTCCTGTCCCTTTCATGAAAAGTCTCCTGGAATTTAGTAACAGGGTAAGAGAAACTGGGCTGAATTCAGCACTCTTCTTTAATTTAACGAAGCTTCTTTAAAATAATAAACAAAGACACACGCATTTTTAATTTGTAAATAAGAAAGATATAAAAGATATTCCCATGGTAATTAGAGAAGCTTCATTAGCTTAAAGAATAGTTGATTTTTTTCATAATTGACTCCACAAGTTGTGACGTCACGACCGCCATGTTATTGTAGTAGGTTACGGTTTACGTTCCAAACAAACCATTATAAGCGTGATGCAGAGCATAAGTTAGTATGAAAATATCATATTTAATTACAAAATTGAGTTTATTTTGAAGTTTAGTAAATATTTAAACTAATAGGAAAGTGTAACCTATCAACAAACTTTACTTTAGTGTTTATTTAATACGAGAAATTTGATGAATGCAAGTTGAACATATCTGTATTAAAACATTAATGTACTTACCTTACACAATAAATAGCATTAATAAAGAAATAAATGACTTTTTAAACTGAGCTACACTTAAAATAACACGTTCAACTGCGTTTGTTTGGAACGCAAACCAAACCGTAACCATAGTAACCTGGCGGTCATGACGTCACACTTGCGGAGTCAATTGAATATTATTCGCGCTAAATTACGTTCTTACCTGCGTACAATACAAAATAGCAAAACATTCCAACCGGCACATTGTTTTCTGAAGGTTTTTTTTAAAAATTCGAGAAAACTGTAATAGGTTCCTTAGTATCAAGTCAAAATTTAAATATTTTAAATACAAATTTATGGCTAAAATTTTGTATACAAATATAATAAGCTAATAATGAAAAGACTAAAGCAGGTATACCTACAGTTCAATTATGTTAGTGTAAATATTTAATGAAATTGACGTTTAATTTTAAAATAGTGTAATTGAGTCTACTGGGTTGGAATTCTGGGAAATGTGCTGGAACAAACGAACGTGTACAGTGTACAGCTCGTAGTTATCGATAAATGTTTTCAGGAATTGAAAGTAGGTTTCCGCCTAACTGGATCAGGAAAGCTTTCTGAAATATTTATGTACAAGTTCTACGGAATATTGTTTGTCATTCGAACTTGAAACTCTAAACATTTTGTTTACTCACTACTTAGAGATCAAGAAAAACAATTCCAAGCAGGTAAACAATTAGAGATGTTCTTCAAACACAAATTTATTACCAAAAAGAAAATAAATAAATATGCGAAATATTAGAAATTGTATAAATTGGGTTATGTTTTCAGTAATAAAAAGTGCACGAAACACAATGCTGCAAGCCGCAGTTCAATATCGTACCTAATTTTTAATTATTTGAAGTTTCAAAGATGCAATTCAGAAAATTTAAAGAACTGGGATATCTAAATGCGGTTTGTATTCAAAAATTAAATAATATTCATTTATAATCTCACATGTGCTTTAATTCTTCCCGGAAATTTTATTGAGTGCTTATTACTTTATCACTTAATTATAAAAATATGTTACCTATCTAAAAATGACAATTTCTTTCTGTCAAATGCTTGACAAGTTTACTGCTGTTTCCATCTGGTGGCGTTACCATGAACTGGTTGGTCTGCGACGTCATCAGCCCACGAAAATTTAATTGAAATATTTTTTATCTAAATGGAGCAAGGTAGTAAATAAAAAAATACGTGTTTATTTTATTTTTTATGTCGAACATCATATTAAAAAATAAAAAAACTACCGAAATACCCTATTAATGCACGAGTGCAGAAAGAATAAGAAAATCGCAATGACCCGCCGCTCTATTTTTAATTCATTTTACGATAGAAACTTGAAATAGTCACTAAATTTGTATTTATCATTAATAAATGTGTATTATTTACCTTATTAATTGCTTATTTACACTCGAAATGATAATTTAACCAATTTTTAATTCATAGTCAAATTGACAGGTGTCAAAAAAATTCCACCTAAGTTACTCAAGCTAGTAGTATAAAACTTACGTTGAATTTTAATATAACCATGGTAACTATTATTGAATACATTGGCTGTTATTTGTGTCATGCGATTTTCAGTTAAAACAATATAACAATAAATTACTTTTTGAAATGCAAAATTGCCATTTATTTATTAATTCAGTTTCAGACACCTTCTCCTGTTTCAGTTTCAGTTAGGTACTTCTGTGATGAGTTTTTAAGTTTCACAGCGAAACTGATAAAAAATGTATGCTGCAAGTTCCAGCATGTGTTGCTGCTTTATAGTTTATTGATCTACGATTCGAGAATGTTTTGTCAGCTACAACTTTGATTCTAGGAAATACATTTTTAATTGTTTTTTTATAGGGGATAAATTAATCTGGGAAGAACACAGTTGTGTGAAATAGAACCTTAGATTTTATTGGTTATAAATACACATAATACCATAAATTCACATACCTATTATAATTACAAAAGTTAGGTTAAAATATGTTTTTCTTCTTATTCTTCGTGTTCTTCAAATGTTTGTTTGCAGCAGACCCACCATTTTCTATGTTCAGCATTTTCTTGTTTTCCTTCTTGTACCTTTTCTTTGTTTATAAAAGGTATTGTTGATGTCTTCATACAGTTGTCAGATAAATTTTTGTATTTAAATATATGTTTTTGAATGTACAGTCCATGAGCTGTTACTGCTAGAACGTCCATTTTGACTTGATGCAAACTTCGTGAGTTTTATTTTTGTACTAATATTATTTTATCTGTGTACTTGGTGTAATACTTTCGTATCAGTAGGGTAATTATAAGTCAGGCCACTAGGTATAGCTATTTAAAAAATTGTTTAATATCTACCTACGTAGGTAGTTACAATGTATAATAATAGATATGAAAAGTTTAATAATTACAATAATTATTGTAGTTTTTCGTTGTATTAGGTACGTACATTGTTATCTCGCCTTTACGGAATTTATTATAATAATATCGACGTATTACAACTTTAGCTAAATTACAAAAACTAAAGAAACTAAAAGAACTATGGCCCAATTCAACACTCTTCTTGATAGTAGAAAAACAATAATTTTACTGGTATGTTAAGCTGAAATAACCCCATTAGCAGAACCGGCCAAAACCAATAGGAATAATTAGTACTCGATTATTACTAATTAATTACCCTAATCCCTAATTGATTACTGTGGTTTTTTAAAAAATTAACGAGGGTTTTACGAACCCGAGTTTGTGGGCTCTAGTACGGTTTTATTAGCTTTGTTAGTGTAGTAAAAACAAAAATCGAGTTTGTGGGGCTCTAGTATGGTTTTGTTAGTTTCTTTTTTAAACCACAGTAATAAATTAGGGATTAGGGTAATTAATTAGTAATAATCGAGTACTAATTATTCCTATTGGTTTTGGCCGGTACCTACTGCTAATGGGGTTATTCCAGCTTAACATACCTTAATTTTACACTTTATAATAATTAATTATATAATTACTAGTAGGGAATGCAATACCGAACAAAAAATTTAATACTCTGTTTTTCGGTATTTTCGTCTTAAAAACCGATAATACCGGTATTGGTAAAATAGTATAAAATAAAACAAAATTGAAATTAATTAGCTGTACGATGTTTGATAAATAGTGAATATGATTAAGTGAAAGTCAAAATAATTATCTTAATTTTGGGAATACAAAATAAATATAAAATTCAACAAAAATAAAACTTGTTTTCTCAAAAAAAAAAATACTGAAAAATTTCTAGAATTATTATTCATTTTATTTTTTTATTTCTAAACTATACTTTTCGAAAATTTCAACTCTTCAATAAACGAATTTTAGAACCAAGTTAAACCGAATATTTGAATGAAAAAAATATTTAGTAAAACCGGTATTTTATGTTTAATACCGGTATTAAATTATTACTTGACAGTAAATATTCAAATGTCCTGATAAAATCAAATTAGCAAACCTTAAATATCTTAATCAAAATACTGTATAATAAATAAACATAATAAATTTGAATGGTCTATTCAGAATTTACGCGGCACGATTCATTGTAAATGTATTATAATTCATCGTAATCTGATGGTTCTACAATACACACCTTATAATCTCGATCGTGTGGTATAGAATCCCTATGATTAATTGCATTAGATCCAATATTAATTTATTAATACTCTGTCAACATGTCACAGAATATGTACTACGCATGTAGATACGTCATTGGGGAATAAACATAATTTGAATGATTAATTCCTTGAATTTAGTAAAAGTATCATTATTTTACGATGATTTAACTTTAATTTTAATCTTTTAATTTAATGATATAATACAGTTTATACCACGGATACTAGCTAAGTGTCGTCCGTAATCAGATTTTTTGAAGGTAAAAGATTTTCGGTCAAAATCCAGGCAGTTTTCCGTAATCTTACAAGGGAATACAAATAAAGTATTACATATAAAAATTTAGTAAATGTTATTTTGTAGGTATGAATCTGGCTTGTAATAATTATTTATGAAATTCCAGACCAATGGAAAGGATACAAATTATATTATTATGATTACAAAACAAAACAAAAAAGAATTCTCCATTATTTGTTCTGCTAATTTCCCTGACCTCAATTTTTATGTATGTTTCTCTTACGGTTTTGTGAACTATTAGCGCTTCTTTTTAAATATCGAAAATGTTTTGGTGTAAACCAAACTCTTAAACCACGCCCCAATTAACTGTCAAAATTATGTCGTTATATCAAGTAGAGTAGATATAGATGGCAAGTTAAAAGGGTTGTTCACGTAGTCTACACGACGTAGATTACGTGTAACTTACGCGTAGACAAACATGTAATCTACGCATGCAGTATTTGTGTAAACAATAAAATAGTGTAGACAATGTAGACAAAGAACAAATCTCACCGAAAACGAATAAAATTATTATAGGTTAGATATTTTGACAAATGAATTATTTACATACTTTACGCAAAGTCTACATTGTCTACATTTTACATAGTTTACGCAAACTTTACGTGTAGACGTAGAAAATAATACTTTACGCGTAGATAAACAACCCTGGTTAAAAGATGTAATGGTATGTCTCTCAATTTTAACAGAGCTGATACCATACGGTTGCAATACCTGGGAAGCCACGAATTGAAGAATAAGAATGAAAAATGCTTTTAAAATCATTGTAACCATATGACTACAGAGTCCAATAAACGATAAAAAATATTTTAAAAGAAGAGCAATCAAAGGATATTCTGTATTGTTGCATAATTGAAACAAATTTTATATAACGTACAAAATATATATAACAAAAATTAAACAATATCTTTGCAAAAAATGTATGTATAGTAAAATGTGTTCATTTGCAGTAGGTTTTAAAATGTTTCCCTGAAACAAGTCAGTATCGTTTTAAATAACAAGTACGCCATTTTAAACAACTCGTTCCAAAACAATTACAACTAAAACCAGAGTGTTAAAACGATTGAAGCTGGGTGAAAACGGCTATAAATTCAAACTATTACATTGGAAGTTAGTCTCGCATGCAATGACGACATACCTGCGATGCGAGAACATCAAACGTTTCATGAAACAAATGACGCACAAGTCATTTTCCCAGAGCATAGCACACTCTGATGAGCAACTCCAAACAATGCCGGGCCAGGAAATACACAGAGAGTGGGATTCATTTTCATTCAATTGGGAGTTCTTTTTTTTCGAATAGATTGCAGGGATTTCATATTTTCTGTTTGGAGGATGGGATATACATTAAAATTAAGGTCGCGCTTGAAACCATTTTCAGATAGTCGTTTTTATGCACTTTGTCTGCATAAATTTCTGCAAACAGGAACAAGCAATAGGAATCAATAGAATCAAAAGTTTTACTTAGTAAGTTGTCTGCAATTGGTTAATTAATGCGTTAATTTAAAAAAAATTCTTTGACGACCATTGCTTGGTACTTTCGATGTATGTCTCTATTTTAAGTTGTTTTTAATTATTTATTACTTATTTATTATTTTAATGATTTTTAACATGTACCTATCACAAGAATTTGTTGACACCACCGTAAGTTCCTTTATATATTTTTGTAATTTCTATTGTAAAATCTCAATAAATGTTGTACCTCCTGAGGATGGCCCTGGTAGGGCCGAAACTTTATCCCAAATATATTGTGGCTGATACCCAAGAAAGCTGTTGTTTATTTATCAATAGAATCATTCTAGATTGCCTTATGCTAAACAAGAATACCTGAAAATAAATATAATTTAAAGAAGTATTGAACCATTACTATATACATAATTTTTAGAATAAGGCAAGTAGAAATAAATATATTTTCATTGTGTAACATAATTTTCATTGTAAGTCACATCGTTTATCCGAAATTTGTGCAAAATGAGCCATGTACTCGTAAAAGTTTTAAAATGTCGCTAACGTGGCACTAATAGTGATAGAAAAACAACATTTTTTTAAATCAAATTATGTCGTAAAAGATTTTGACTATTACATTACCATTACCAAATCGAGACTGTAGCTGCGCGGGTTTTATCTGACGTAAGAACCCGGAGTTCCGTGGTTCAAGTCTCTCGGCCGGCAGTGCAACTAAATCACACTCGGGCGCTTTAAGTTGGCTACTTGATCGTCTTAACTGTGGCCCTGGTTGCATAAGAATCCCTCCGATGCCGCTTTGAGAAGTGGTTGAATTCCACTATAATATCATCTATCATTCAGAAATAGGGGAGCAAAAGAGCAAAATACTTTATCAGTAAAAAATTATTTTTCAGACAATATACTAAGTACAATAAAACGTGACAATTGAAACAAATAACTTCTGTACTAGTACTAATAGCATTTAGTTTTAATGAATATGATTCCACGATAAAAAACGTATTTACCTGACATTAATTATGTGTACAGACAACCACTGAAAATTAATGATCAATATGAATTCAATATATAATTAAGTTAACGGTTCATATTATTCTAATCATAAATTTTGTTATAATTTTAGTGGGTATTAATTATAATAATGCTCCATTCGATCAGGATCAATCAATTGGTTATTAATAATCGGAAATGACATTAGCGTTTGTAATAATATAGAAATAGGGACGTCATGCGATATAATACATAATTACATATGTATGAAACGTATAAGTAATAACACTAACAGGTATGTACATGTACATTCATTTTATAGCTAAATAAAAATATCCATTTTGGTAATAGGCTATGAATTAGTAATGATGTTAATTAATTACCTGAATGGTAAAAAACAATATTAATATTGTAGCTACGTGTTTTGTTGAACAATATAAATGTTCTAGAATCTAGATTATTTATACAATATAATTTAAATTTGTCATATAGGTCTTTTCATTTTTATAGCTATATTTGCACTTTGCAGTAATGGTGGTGATACTTTACTATTATTTAACATAACCATAAATGGAGCGACCACTAATAAGGAGCTTTATGTAACCAGTAGTATCACTAACTATTTAGTTTTTATTAAAATATTATCGATTGTAGTGTCAAATTATTAAAATAGTAGAAGGAAATAGTTATTTATGTATCAAGGGCATCATGATGATGTTTATGCTCATCCGACGGCGAAATGTTTACAAGCCCAAGGGCCTCTGGCCCGAGGGTCTGTAAATCGCCCGAGGGCTATAAACATCAATGATGCCCGTGGTGCATACAATATTTTATGTCTTACTATTTTATTTAAAATATTGCGCGCGAGACATTTCGCTTTGACGTTTCGAATTTTGTTAATATTTTTGGTATCCTAGTAACAGACAGAAAATATATTAATTTCAGAAGAAACACATTAGTGATGTCTCAATATTACCATGGTAATTTCTTAATGCCCTAGGGTATAATGTAGTATATAACATACCTCGTATCCATGACATAATTAAACAATTACATACTAGGAAGACATAAAAAACAAAACAAAAATTATTCAAATTTTATCGAGTGTGCTATCAAATTAATGCTCTCTGGTACTGTGGGGATCACAGCAGATTTTTTATATAATGTAGGTAATGATGTTTGCAAGAGACAGAAAACAATGGAAAAAGTTTGTGCGCGAATAAAGAATTTGGGGATCGCTAAATCGTTTGAGTCATTGCGAGACCGAAGAAAGTCAACAATTTGAACATTTGTTATAAAATTCGTAATAAACGGGCAAAAAACATTAAAATTTATTTAAATTAAATTCTTGAAATAATTAAGATATCGGGTTTTGGTTTATGGGGATGTGTTTCATTTTTCATTACCAGTGATTAGCTCAGCGGTAGAGGGTCCGCCTAGCTTGCTAGCGATTCCCAGCGCAACCAACAATAATACAACTGGGTTCGAGTGGTTGGATTCCACTATAATAACATCTACTATTCTGTACTTGAGAGTTAATGGTTACCAGCAAAAATAAAAATAAGATGAAAATCGACAGGGTTTGATCTTTAAAATGTTGGGGTGGCCATTCCCTATATAAAGAAACTCCACGTTGCATAGAAGTTCTAAACTATCTAAGAATGTAGTTTTTAGTGATCCCCGAATTTTCAGTATTTTTCTTCACTCGTTCAAAACTTATACAAATGAATACACTATCTATCCTATCTATCCACTATCCTTCAAACTAAGATCTAATTGAGACAGCCCCAAAACGAACCTACCCCCTTCCCCTTCACTCAGGGTAATAAATTAACGAGCACGTCACCAGCAGCATCAGGACGATTCAAATAAAAACTTGTAGAGTAAGTCAGTGTGAAGTACCACCAGATTGAAAAAATAAAAACCCCAGAGTCGTTAATCACCCCGATGTGCTGTGTCCGTGTTAATGACGGTGCTGGCACTGGCCAGTGACATGTCACATGGCCACCTTGATAAGAAGAAACGGACAAGACGTCCGAGGTTAGAAATCAGAGGTTGAAGAAACTGTCAGAGGGAAGGTTAGATAGAGTTGAAAAAAGATCATTTAATAGTTATTTGTGCATGAAGCACTGTTCACACATGGATTCTTTCAAGATTCTTTCATGATACTGAATCGTGAGAAAATGAGTAATGGCGAGAATGGCCTGTCAAATAGCGGCGCCGCTAAATTGATTCTTCAATGCAACGAATAATTTTTTATTCATTGATGAGTTTCTTTGGAACTTGTGCGCTTTGCTAAAGGTGTGTGGTTAAAAATTAGCTTGTGATCATCTGCAATGACAATGTGTACAAACTAAAAATTTGGTGAACTCGAATTTCAATTCGTAGAAAAGTATCCAAACCCCAAATTTCTTTAATAAATTTAAGGTTCGTTCTATTAATTGAGAAAAAATATATTTTTGCACTTCCGGGACAAAACTTTTCTTTAATCTTTAGTTTCAGGTACTAAGATTCTTAATTTGATCCCAAGGGATTATTTTTCATATTTAATCCCGCTGTCACGGAATTTAATTAATTAATCCCGTTGTCAAGTAAATACGTGCAATTTGTTACAGAGTATCTATGGTAACAATATAAATATTTGTCATAAGGTTTACTGTCAAAATTGCAAAATGTGTATTCTTTTAAACTATTTTGTATTCGTTTGTGGATGAAGTGCAAAAAATAGCGTATATACCACAGGACTAAATTACCTTTTTAAACTCTCAGATGATTATTTCCCTCACCTTCGGCTCGTGAAATAAATCTTTTAATATTAGACACAAAACTGATTTAATTTTTATTTAGATTTAATATAGACTTTATAACTAATAAGAATCCTAAAATAATTGGCATTAAATTGTATAACAAACTACCTGCCAATTTAAAAAACATCAAGTCAGTTACAACCTTTAAGCATAAGTTAAAATATTTTTAATAGACAAATGTTATTATAATATTAATAAATATTTAGTTGATAATTTTAATGTGTAAATTACATGACACTTGTATACCTTGACGTGCTAAATATCTGTACTGATCTACTGGCAAAATAAAATTATTATTATTATTATTATTATTATAATATACCTACTATTATTGTATCGTTTGTTTTCATTTTTCTTTATCACGTTTTCATCAACAAAAACAATGTGACACTTTGTGCTGACACTGACATGGCAAACAGCCATCACACAAATTTCGAACTGTGAACAGTCAAATTAATTTCATCAATTTCAGTGATACGAATTACACCAAATTTCGAATAGTGAACGCGGCTTAATTGTGACTAATTCATAAAAATTTCAGTTTTAAAAATGTAGCTATGGCTAGAATAAATAATTTATTTAATTGAAATAAATAGTTTACAATAGGAACAAATTAATATAAATACAGTTAAAGTTTTCATGAATGGACTAGACCGTAAACCCAATTTAAATTCTAGTAAATTAAACCAGCGATATAATTTTTTAATTAATGATAATACGCGCTCTTGGTAATACGCTTGTGTATCTATTAATGTGTGAAAACATATTTTAATTGCTGGAAACCGGCGAGTATTTAAATATTTATTAATAACGCAATTTTAATTCATTTTGCGATTAATTCGCAGAAACTAACAGCGCAATAACAAAATTTATTTAAAATTCAATTTCCTCTCGCATTTTCATCCGCTGCAGTTAAATTCGAACTTTCATTTCAAATCCCAAATGGGACAAATGTTACATAATAAATGAAACAATTAAAAAGACAATGGCCTAACGTTGCGCTAGTCAATCGACAATTGCGATTGTCTATAAAAGTACGAGCGGGATGAGCCAGTTCACCTACAACGGAAAACATTCAACAATTAAACGTTCCAGAGAATCCCAATTTTATTTCGTAGAAACTACTTAATTGCAGTAATTTTCCATACAAATAAAGAACTTAATTTAGATCAAGTCATCAGACAACACATGATAGGTATTTAAATAAATAGGTTATGTATCAAATCAGTTCAATAAATTTTAACTGATCTAAAAAAGTATTATTAATAAACAAATAAACTAATTTAAAACTGTAATAGTTATTTATGTATCTAGGATAAAAAGTGAACATTAAGGTTATAGCAAGTCGTTAATTAAGAGGCCCGTCTACCTCTTTAAATCCAGCACAAAACGTACTAACGTATAGCGAGTGTTTTGTGGCCAGTACAAGAACGGTAAAACAAGGATTATTTACTTAAATGATCATTTAGTAACAGTTGTGCCTTTTTAAGATTTTAATATAAAAAATAAATAGAACATGATTATAAAAATTCCAAAAAATTAATAATTTATGCAAACTTTTAACGGTTGTATCTCCTGAAAGAAATTAGTTTATAAAATTTTAAAAAGGTACATCTGTAGATCCATTCTACCTCTATTAAATGTTTATAAAAACATTCGATAATAACTAACAGTAGTACTTCCAACGAAAACACTTTTACAGTATTTTTCAACTTCAAAATGGCATTGCATTGCTAGGATGCGGTAAAGTACGAGTTTCGGTCTTTTTTTTAGGCAGTTGTAGTAGTGGGGAAAAGAGTGGAATAGAAAAAAAAGTAAAATCGAGAGTATTCTAGAAATTTTTAAAAAAGTAGACGGGCCGCTTAAATGTAAGTCTGTAGCATTTGAATATTTGGATGGTTATATTGAATATTATATTTTTTCTTTTTATAGTGATTGCTTAAATTAAATGTTATCTGCTCTGAGAGGGAAATATACCTTTTAATCCAGTTTTAAAAATTTAGATTGTTTTAACTTTATATAAAAAATATAAAATTCTTGGATAAATTTGAATGCTCTATTTCAAAACTGCATTCAACAGTCTGACATATTGAAAATGTTTTTTAATACCTACTATGATTGACAACATATATCATGTATCAACTGCCATTTAAAATTCAAAATTTATTACTTCTTCATGTAAACAAATACCCCCGATAAAAAATTAACCCTACAAAGGTGCGTTGATAACCATCAAGTGTTTTAAGCGTCGAGAACAACTCAAACGGGTGTTAATTGAATAAATAATAAAGTGACCATCGGCGTGAAAATTTAAAAGCGCTACAACACACGTGACGTGACTAGTGACGTGTGTATGACTTTTATAAGGTCATGTAGCAAGTGTCGATGAAGCACTTGACATTTAAAGAACACTTACCTTGTTTATTATCTTAGGTAATGGATAATACTTCATACGCGAGACCTTCGATAATACTAGGAAATTTATTAGTAGATAAAAAGAAGTTCTTTTTTTACATTTTAACTGAGTATTTATTATACGCGAAGTGAGAGATGGCCAGGGTAAAGAATTAAAAATTTGTATACAATATTATTCGAGCAATTTTTTTGGTAGAAACTGTTTCACTACCTTGAAATAGTGTATATAGAAGTCGTCCAGCTTGGTTTTCTCTTGGCTCAGTTGCGTTCAGGCGAGTAATAAGTTGACGAACTGTGACTGCATGAACAGTATATAATTATAACTTATACCGTGTACAGTATACGAAATAAGATATGGCCGATTAGAATTTTAAAATTGGTGTAGGCGAATAATATGTTGGCGAATTGTGATTCAGCTCTGTGTAGAACATAGGCACAATAAGCTTCCTCTTCCTGCCCCTTCCGGCCAACTTTCGTTTCACGAAGGTGTCCGCTGAGAGTTTTTACTGTATTTAAAATTTACTAGAAATTGGAAGCAGTATAAAAAATTGTGCAATAGACAAAACATATTTTAGTTACTAATCTGTCATGCTTTTAAATTGAAAGTTACATTTTTCTATCGTGATCAATATGTTCGTTCGTCCAATGTTCGTCTGTAATAAATTACAAATCTAAATACTTAATTAAGTAAACTTTAAATGTAAACATGTTTGAATCATTTTCATTATGTTTAAAATTAAAGACTAAAACTCATGCGTTGTAAACATTTCTCAGTTTATTATTTTACGATGGACAACAAAGTTAAAAGTTAAAAAGTTTAATATCACGTGGAGTTTATTCACATCCCATTTTATTTATTTATTCCCGGGCATGCGAGCACATTTTATCGTTCGTGAACTGTATAATATTTCGTGTAATATTCATGGGAAACTTTAATGTAATTCAGTATTCTTTGTCTATGGAATTATGGTAAATGCGGAATAATTTGCAGGGTTGTTGTTCCTTCTTGTTTTAATTGTTTATGTGCTGTGACGTATGAACCGCTTCCGTCCGCTAATGCGAACACACCCGACAAGTCACGAATACAGCCGAAGTCACGTCGGAGCTCACGCCGGATGCTTCGGTTTCCCGGTGCGGAAAAGCGGAAAATGCCCGGGTGTCGATGCTTGCAGCACAAGATGACGAAGTTGAGAATGAGGATTATTTTTGTTTGAGATATTACATATTTGCATTGTACACGAGTTGAGGGTTGTGATATTTTATCTTATGAGCTATGAATGCTTGTTCATTTGTACGATTATTATTTAGGTAATTGTTTCAAACATTATTTAATTTATTCATTTGAAGATATTTTGTATAAGTTATACACGAGCTGGCTAGCCAAATGACTGCAGTTCAATTCAAATACCTACAGTCTGGTACATATTTCCCAAATCTCATGTAGTTTATTCTCCACTAACAACCTTGAATTGATGGCTTGTAACCGCATACACCGTAAAAAGTATACCAAGCTGGAAAAAAAGTTGTGATTAATAATTTGGAAATTGGTTTGAATATAATACAAGTGTAAAACTGTGCTCAATAAAATAGAACCACTCAACGCAAAATAATATCGGTCAATGAAATCGGTAGACTTTCTGCCCGATGTTCCATCTAGGCGCGACTCAATAGAGCCACGGAACTGAACATGTAAAAAATAATTGGTTTTCCAAAGTTGCATTCATGATGAAAAAAACATTAGTTTCTGTGAGATTTGATTGACTAAATTAGAACCACTCAACTTAATATTGGTCAATTAAATCGGCAAGCTTCCTAATGCCCGATGTTTCTTCTAGGAGTGACTCAATAGAACCACGGAACTAATAATGTAAAAATAATATAATAAAATACATAGATCATTGATTAATGGTTATCCAAAGCTGCATTTAAATTCCTGATGATGTATATTGACTTTTGTAGGAATTGATCTACAAAAATGTGATTAATAAATTAGAACCAATCAATGTTAAAATCGGTCAATGAAATCGGTAAAATGTTCCTTCTACGAGCAACTCAATAGAATCACGTAAAATTGGTCATGGAAAGATACAATTGGATTTATTGATATCTCTGAAAAAATTGGTACACAAAATCTTATGTTTCTTCCACGACCGAATCAATAACGAAACTAAAGATGTAAAAAAAATAATTGGTTATCCAAAGATGCATTTAGAATAATTAGATTAATGAGGATGTATACTGATTTATGTGGAAATTGATTTACAAAAATATGTCAACTGGAGTAGAAGTCAAAGTTTTTCTATCGTTATTATTAATATTACACTTCTTGAATCCTTATAAATAGATCAATAAAAACAAATTTATTCTTAAAACAGTTAAAAAAATTTTGTCAGGACAGAAATTGCTTCAAATATCTCACTGAAAAAATTTCATCGTCGCTTAATACTTCATGCCTCATTTTATTATTCAAACATCTTGAATTGCGCGTTGGTGGACCACTTTTCTCTGAACTCCTGCCCCCCCCCCCCCCACTTTATGGGGTAATCTTTCCTGCGGCGCGGTATTACGTATGACAAGGTGCAGATTGTACGACGACGAAGTTGCTGCCAACTTAAATTAAAAATAAAACAAAATGTTACTAAAAACTCCGCCATCAAGTGGAAGTGGAAGTGACTTCATCGTGGATGGTTAAACTGTTTCTTGCGTTGATGTTTTTCACTTTTCGCGGCGTTGCCAGCTCTGTTTAGGGGATTTTCGTGACGTGGCAGAGATATTAAGATGCAGGGTTTTACAGCGAATGACACAGATTTCTGCAGGATTCATTTAGGAGAAAATGTTACTTATCGTAGACTGTTTATGGAAGAAGAACAGTTATTACGTATAATAATTTTTGGCACTCTTTCCGCTGAAGCGAATTCCTAGAATACTTTTTTTCTATTCCACTCTTTTTCTCACTACTACGACTGCTTAAAACCAGCCCGGAACTGGTACTTTACCCCATCCGAACAATGCAATGTCATTTGGAAGTTGAAAAATACTGTAAAAGTGTTTTCGTTGCGAGTAAACTGTTAGTTTATTATTGATTTCATGGCAAAATATTTCTTGTAATGTTCTCCCTAGTATACTAACAACCATGATAATTCGTGATTTGACAACTGGTAACCACACACACAATTTATTGTAAGATTTATAGACAGATATACTCATAAATAGATTTTAACGTTTGTTTGTTATTACATTGTAAGAATATTTCAGAGGACTAATACTATAAAGGGTGAATTTTGTTCACTTAACTTTGCTCCCAATGGTTTAATTTTAATTCCCATTTTTGTTCTTTTTGTGGTACTCATCTTTCTTCTCCTCTTAATTAGCAATTAGCCCGTCATTTCTGGAGTTTTTAATGATCTGTGCAGCGAAAATTGATTGAATAATTATATTGCAGAAATTGGTTGGGTTGGTTGTTAGTAAGATTTTATTTTTCAATTGCCACTCATCCTTGGATAGTTTAAAAATAGTCCGTTATTTTTATGATACAAAATAGTTTGTGAAACTTTTTGTAATTATTTTGTTTAGTGTATTTTCTTTAATTTTATTATTATCTTTATTCTGCTACAATTTGTTTTCTTTGATTGGTTTACTTTAAATTATTTATTTTATTATAAGTCGTAGAATTCGGATAAAAATTAAGATTCAATGGTAACCATTAAAATAGCGAAGATAATTGAATTTAAAGTTGGCACTAATACGCGCTAAAATACATTGCGTGTATGGAGGTTAGCAGTAGTTTTAAGGTTTTAACGATTAGAAAATATTATATCATAACAACCCAACACATATTTGGAAATCGAATGTGATATTCTTTAATATCTTAGGTATTTATTCCAAAAATAAAACTATGTGTCACAGTGTCATCGCTATTATAATTATTGAGAAACCGTACGTAAAAGGTTTCAATCTAAAAAAATATATATATTTTTGACGTCGTATTACTGCATTTTAAATTAAATTATCTTTTTTATTTCTATGGATACCTATGATTTTTTGAAGGTTACATCCAAATCAATTTTTAATGAATTATTTCTCATTATTTGACTGCTTTGGCGTCACCGAAATCACGCACGCCTAAAGATCGACGGATTTACTACCTTAAGTTTCTGATCAAAATGTATACTTTTTGTTCCGTTTTATGTTTCTTTTGCGTTATTTTAACTCTTAAGTGTCTTTCTCTTGTGAATGTGTGCTAATTCTTTTGTTTGTTTTAGGTAAGTGCACCAAATATATTCAATCACCTGAATGCACCGATTCCCGTCTACGAAAACTGCGAAAATCTTCTTTATGGTATCGAATTGTCAGGTAAAATTTAACTCCGCGTATTTCTGACAGTTTATAGCGCTATTGAATACAAATCGCGCACATTTACACTATTTCTTCACGTATACGGTAGGGTAATATCCTAGCGTTTATTAAAATTTCAGTATTTGAAAGCAATCAAGCAAATAATATTTACAGTCAATTTAAAATTCATCAATATGGTTTTACTGCTGAGTTTAGCATAAATGAAAATATAAATAATTAATGACTGCAATTCTGATATTTATTTATCATTTTTGTTCGATATTTGATGTTAGTTGGTTTTGCTAATATTTGCATGTCGATTTCAGAGTTTTATTAAATTTTTATTTAATTCTTTTGAAGGTGATGTTTGCATACGTTGGCATAAAATTTAATTGAAATTCATAACGAGTCAAGCAGAAAAACGATGTTTTAAATTATTGACAGTGGACTGGTATCAACACACGTCTACTCGTAATGCAATTTTTCAAATTCTGAATTATATTTTATCTCTTTTAGAAAGACTCTATTTGTAGGTAGGAAAGTTTAACACGTTGAGTGCCACGGCAGACACCGGTGTCTGTTCGTTGTTTTAACCACAGGGCCAACGCAGACACCGATTTCCAACGGTTCTGGCCCGGTTCTACCCCTATACATGATCAGGTCTGAACAGGTCGTGTTATGATTTTATGATGTGTCTGCTTTTGCGTCTGCTTTAGCCCACTGATAAAATACAGCAGACACGGTGACGTTATATTCATAATAAATAAATATACAACATTGCAAAGCTAATTCTATCAGTCTTTTACATCTGCTGGTAATCTTGGCGTTTTCTTTACAACTGCACTCGTTTCGAACATTTTCAGTATTAAAATGCACGCGCGTAAATCCAGCTTCAGACGTGTCTGCTAACAAATTACGTGTCTGCTAAAGGTATCTGTTCCGGCCCTGTGATAGCTCACGATGTGTCTGCAAAATGTGTCTGCTTTGGCCTAGAACAGCAAAATTTTATCACAAGGCCAGCGCAGACATCGGTGTTTTAAAAAAATTAGTTTAGGAATGTTATTAGTAAAAATTAGTAATAGAAAAAGCTGTAATTTTGAAAGTATGATACGTTTTTGGTAATGGACCTGTGATGAAATTTAAAAAAAAAATCTGACGTGGCCATTACACAACCTTCCGCCATATCTAGACTTTACACAGAAATGTATACGTACAATCCGGTGCCCACTTAAAATATACCAACTAATAAAAATCTAAAATATTCAAACACAGAAATTTGCATCACCTGAATAAAAAGATTCATTCACAGGAAAACTCTGCTGTGTTGAAGCCATCCTCCGTTCAATTACTACATTTAATATCTTACTTATGACTTATATAGCGCTAGTATGCCAACTTGTCACCCGTCACAACTGTCAATATTTTTTATGCAGAAACAAAAATCAACCGAACATGGATTACAAGATTTCAACGTTTTATTTGATAAATTTATTTTTAAAATTTTACTGCAGTTCTTTAATGCTACCAGATAAAGACAATTTTTTTATAACGTAAATTGCAAATAACTTTTCCTCTTATTCTTATTACAAATAAATACTATATTTATCCAAATTTATAGAAATTTTTGACACTTAATCTTTTCAATTTTTAAAAAAATATCACTTCCGGTGAAGATATTTGTACCAAAATTTAATGAGCTTTTCCTATTCGTATACAATTGTAAAATACCAAATATCAAATTTTTTGGGTAATTCGTATTTGAGTTATGCGACAGACGGCATCGGCCCGGACCACACACATACACACACACGCACACACACACATACATACAGACATCATCGTGGAACTATCAAAAATGAGTTGTAAGGCCCCTAATTCGTGCTCATCCACTAAAAACTCACTACCCGATTTTTTGCAAGATTCCAATACCTTCCTTTACAGGTAAGCGGAAGGTAAAAATTGGCACTCAACGTGTTACAAAAATATAGGTACCTACTTTTGGAACGTTTTACAACTAAAAGCATTTTAATTTAAAGCACTACTGACTATTAAATCAAACACTTTGAAGAAAATACACAACACAAAAAACAAATTGTCAAACTAACTTAAGTTATATTCAATAATTATTATAGATACATACAGTTACACATTTTTTCTTTATTCATGTGTCAAATTCTGTTAATCCTTACCACCACAAAGGTACGAATGGGCAAAACAATAAAATTGAGAACATGAAAGCTTCTGTTTTCTGCACACTTTCTAAACATGTTACTGATTATTTATTTTTGAAAATGTTTTAAGCAAGTAACAGATTAAAAAGTCATCTATTTTTTAGTATTTCAACTGTCAGTTATATAAATGTTTACATGTTTAATTCGTAATATTTTGTATCTCTGTTGCTATTTGCTAAAAGTAGATATGAATATTCATTCATTCATAAGTATCAAAATAAACTTGATATTTAATTTAAAATTTAAACTGGATCATAATATTGAAATAATAATTCAACTGCGAACATAGCATTTCAAAAAATATAATGACGATGACATATAAAAAATAACAAAGTTTGTTTACCATATAAATTTAAAAGCTTTTTTCATTAGCATAAACTTGATTAAATTATTTTTACATTACGTACTTCATTCGCTGGCCATATCACATTATATTCCAAAAAACAAAACACATCTCTGATTTTTAAATGCGCATAATAACAATTTTTCCTCATTATGCCGTCAGTGCATCTGCATTTGTCTGTTTACGCATAGCTTCATAATTGACAAGGCATAGAATTTTTTAGCTAACCTTACTTAGCGCTATATTCAGAGATAATAACGCCATATTTTGTCTTCTTCCACCTGCGGCAGATTTGAAAGAGTTGACACCTGACACGGATTCCCTTTTAGTATAATTTAGTCTTGCGCGAGCCTGGCACGAGGTCAAAGTTCAGCGAGGAAGCGTCCGTCAACTGCGGTGAAATGTCCGCGGAGTTTAAAAGTGAAACGGCCGGGAACTCACCGGAGTTGAAACGATGATTAGTTTAGTAGAATACATGAAGGTGTTACGTTTGCCCAAATTTCTAATACTTGCTTCATAATTAAATGCTTATTCCCGTGCGATTTATAGTTTTATAAAAAATTATTGTTATTCTTAAATTCAATTGGTTTTGTTTCTGTAATTTCAAGTTTGATTTTTGAATCTCATAAATTTAAGAGCACCGTGTAGATTTTAGAAGCAAGTGAACAAATTTCTCTATAGACCTATCTTAGAGTTCGCGTACTTATAGAAGAGCAAATGGCCACTACCACACATTTACAATCCATACGTACTTAATTTAATTTAGACGTTGTTTTAATAGGTTTTAATGTGCATTTCTTATCAAAAGATATACCTTAATTATAAAATCAAAACATAAATAACAAAAACCGAACCTATCTGCTATAACAATTTGTATGTTTTAATCCACTTCCCGCACTTGACAAAATAAAATCCTTAGAACATTTCAAGAATGTTAGGTACTTGCTATTTTTATTAACATCATATTAATATCCTAGTGATTGCTAATGGCCGCCCTTAGTAACATCCCTATGTTAATAATTTGGTAATAATGTCCCAATTGTGTACTCAGGATGTGGCTAGGATAGGCTTACGTAATATCACTTAAAGTACAAGAACAATAGTATATTAAGTATCAAGAACGGTAGGACAGACAAAATTGTCTTTCATCGGTAATTCCTTAATGTTCGTGATGCTTATATCATTTTTGCACTATTGGTCTTTTTTTATCCATACGTACGCAAATATTAATTTCCTCGTAATTAATATTAAATTTACTTACCGTTCTAGAACGGTAAGTAAATTACTTACCGTTCAGTTTAAAATTACTTACCGGTCAGTGAACGGTAAGTAAATCACTTACCGTTTTTTTTAGCCTAGCAACTATGGTAAGATCAACATACTGTCTTGGAAACAGGCATGGTAAGCTGATAAAAAAAGACCAATTCTACAAAAAATATTTTTATACATTCCATGGACGATTCATGTTATCTTTTTCGAATTGAACTCCCCCAAACGAATATTAGTTTCTGCACATTTGCTTCTCTAAGTACGCAAACAATAATTTTTGCAAAGTAGAATAGTTCGAGTAATAAATTTATCAGTCAAAATGCGATTATCAAAGAGACTGGAGTTTTCGTTTCTTCTCAGGAATCATGAGTAATTTTACCTACATATTAAACATTTGACTTGAATTATATTTGCTTCAATACTCCACAAATGACAAAATTCACTGTAAATATCAAAATTTTGAATATCGCTAAAAACCTTTCCTCCTCTATCAAATCTGAAAATCTGCCTCTGTCTTTTACTACAAATTTACCTTGACGATGACTTGTGTTAACACAATCCCGTAATAAATCCCTTCTTCTCTAACTACATTCATCTTACACCGTGTAGTACCTTCCCTTTCATTTCTCATTTCGCCGTGCTACAGCTTTTACAATACAGAACCTAAAGTAGGAGGAACAGTCTTAAATTACATGCAACGTTCACATATCGTGTGTATGTAGTACTTCTCTCTAACATGAGGGTTACGACACGAAGATATGATTTTAAAATCGTGAATAGGGGGGGAGGGTAATTTATAGGGGGCGGGATTTTGAGGTAAGGGTGGTTTCTACAAGGGTGGAATGATATAGTGTAATTGGGGGTAGGTGAAATTTAGGGGTTATTTATTATTATATGATTATATTATTACTGATTTTTATTTATTTGCATTCAAAAGTATCGTTTTTCAAAATATTATGCTAGCTTCATAATGCTATAAAAACAAAAATGTGTTTTTAGCAAATGCACTATTAGTGTATGAAACTTTTAAGGGGCTCGTCTACCTTTTTTCGAATTCCTAGAATACTCTTGATACTACTTTTTTACCTTCCGCTTACCTGTAAAGGAAGGTATTGGAATCATGCAAAAAATCGGGTGGTGAATTTTTAGTGGATGAGCACGAATTAGGGTCCTTACAACTCATTTTTGATAGTTTCACGATGATGTCTGTGTGTATGTGTGTGTGTATGTGTGTGTGTGTGTGGTCAACGGTTGTTAGTCGCATAACTCAAATACGAATTACCCGAAAATTTTGATATTTGGTATTTAACATTTGTATATAAATTGGAAGAGCTCCCTAGATTTTGGTACAAATATCTTCATCGGAAGTGATATTTTTTGAAGATTGAAAAGGTTAATTGTCAAAATTGTATATAAATTTGGAAAAATATAGTATTTATTTGTAATGAGAATAAGAGGAAAAGTTATTTGCAACTTACGTTATAAAAAAATTGTCTTTATCTGGTAGCATTAAAGAACTGCAGTAAAATTTAAAAAATAAATTTATCAAATAAAACGTTGATATCTTGTAATCCATGATCGGTTGATTTTTGTTTCTGCGTAAAAAATATTGACAGGTGAGACGGGTGACAAGTTGGCATACTAGCGCTATATAAGTCCTAAGTAAGATATTAAATGTAGTAATTGAACGGAGGATGGCTTCAATACAGCAGAGTTTTCCTGTGAATGAATCTTTTTATTCAGGTGATGCAAATTTCTGTGTTTGAATATTTGAGATTTTTATTTGTATATTTTAAATGGGCACCGGATTGCACGTATACATTTCTGTTTAAAATCTAGATGTGGCGGAAGGTTGTGTGATGGCCACGTCAGATTTTTTTCTATTTGACTCTTCCTCACTACTACGGCTGCCCGATACTAGTCCGAAACTCGTACTTTCCCGCATCCTAGCTATGCAATGTCATTTTGAAGTTGAAAAATACTATAAACATGGAGCCAGTAATCTCATAATAACTTCTGTATTTTTTAAAGAAATTAAAGCCTCATTTCTACCGACTGTTTTAATGCTTAAGAACTATATTTAATGCATAAGTACTAACTCCAAACATAAGGCGTAATGCACAAGCATAATGATAAACATGTGGCATATTTATTATTTGTTTTGAGTTGTCAATTTCAGTTCTTCCATTCATCCTTAATATCGCAAAAATGCCGGCAATGATTAAATTACAATATTCGATAACAAATGTTATCTCTGTCGTAATAGTCCTTAAACAAAAAAGATGGAAATGGCCATCTAAGAAATAATCATTATGCATTACGCCTTACGCAAAAATCGCATTAGGCACTAAAACAGTCGGTGGAAATGAGGCTTTAGTAAAATAAAAATTATTCGAAAAGGCAGCTTAGCTGCATGCTACTGACCGTAAGTTCAATGGGCTTGGTGTTTTATAAAAATACCGAATTTAGCTTTCCTTCGAATTCAAGTTTGTAATGTATGACCAAGCGTAATTATATACTACCAGCCTTACCACCATAGCCGTCTGCGTTCAACGTTGTCCAATAAATATTCATTACGTTCAAAAACACACACCTACACACACAGGCAAAGACGTCGTGTACATTCGCCCGTCGTGTGGCGTTTATACGCTGAAGCAACCGAGCAATTCAAATTCGCATATTCCAGTTTAGAGAAATTGTTTATTTCTATTTTGAGGACGAAGATGTGCTGAATGTGAAAAGTGATACATATTCGCGAGTATGAAACTTTTAGCTAGAATTTACATTTACGAGAAATGAGCCACAAAATGTATTTGCTGCAAAAATCTTCGTCTTAAAGCTGTGCACCAGGTTTCTTACTTAATAAAAATACGTCTAATAAAATATTTCTTAGAATTAAGTTCTAAAACCACATAATTGATCCCGGTTTTGCAAATTTTTAAACAGTTAACAATATGAGAAAAATTTAGCTTTTTCTCAACTGTTGACGCAATTCAGGCCGCGAAGTAAAACATAGTGTAACTTCGATGCATTTCGCGGCCGCGTTGCTATTAGTAACGGCTGCGAAGTAGCGGGATAAGCATAGTGAATCGGCCCGAGAGCGATTTTGACTTGGCATTATGTTAGCCCTTTCAAAAATGTTTAAAAAACAAGATTTAGATGGTTACCAACTTTATAGATATCAATCTCTGTTTATAATCCATAAAAGAGTGTTTTTTGACATTTTTGTGGAAAACTATTTTTTGGGTCTACTTACATGACTTTAATGTAACTTTTGGTAGAAAATTAATCTGCACAATTTAGAGAATGTCTGCATTTTTTTCATTTATATCTGAAGCGGAATTTACTGCGAAAAATCAATTTGAAGCAAAAAAATATAGAAAGGTTGTAAATGATATTATTCAGACGCGTTGATCTTCACTATTTTATTAAATTAAATGAGATTTGATTAAGGACAACCGGTTTCGACCCTTTAAAGAGTCATCATCAGGTCCGGTGTCGAAGAATTAATTTTACAACATTGTTGTTAGTCTCCTGTAATTAATTCTTCGACACCGGACCTGATGATGACTCTTTAAAGGGTCGAAACCGGTTGTCCTTAATCAAATCTCATTTGATTTAATAAAAGAGTGAAGATCAAGACGTCTGAGTAATATCATTTACAACCTTTCTATACATTTAATCTTCACAAGGGATACTCTTCAATATGAAGCAAAAAAGTTAAAAATTGACACTTTTTTAAGTTTGACCTTCGCTTTTTTCGGGTTGTAGTTGAGACTCATAAAAACGTCAAATAAAATTTTTAGAGAATTTTATACGCTTTTAGCCGGAAAACCCGCATTACAATATCTCTATTCGTTCAGGCGACAATCGTATTTAAGTAAAATAAAGTACATATTTGCCACCATCGCGCCATACGAACTATTGAACAACCTGAAACTCATTTTTGCTTGATGCCGTTCAAGTCTAAATCTGGTATGCTCGTTTCATTCAGATTTATGTATTATACAGTCTCTCAGTGTTAGTGTTGGGTTATTACACAAAAACGCAGTTTTCAGCAGCAGTTTACAAAAGTTAATTAACACCCTGTGCCTATTATAGTAATGAGTCCTCGCCGCAACCCTAAAACACTGTGAAAACACCCCATTCTTTACTCAGCGTTACATAAACTCACTGCTAAATTACGTACGTTACTTAAAATATGAAGATACAAACAGGATAGTTGCATACAAAAATGAGACAAATGCGGAGTCAATGAGCAATCTTCCCTTTTTGTTAAGAGGCGCGTTCGGAAAATACCGAACTCCTGAACTTCTGTCGTCATTTCAAAGTGAAGCGGGTTCAGGTGACGTCAAGCCCTTCTTTTTACGGTCAATCGAACAAAAAATGTAGGTAAAGAAAATTGAGCATAGAATGTACTGGCTAACTAGAGAATTTACAAGTTCAACAGCGAAAACATATCATCTTTGTCCCATCATATCTCATTTAATTTATAACACAGACGAATGAAAAAAAACTTCTTGTTAACAAAGGTTCAATTTATGTCCCTCTGTTATCAGAAATTTAAATAGCTTCTTGTTCACCAGAAAAAAATCTTAAAAATAGAGAAAAATGGCTGATTTCAAAGTCATTTTTTTCCAAAATCATAAGTTAAAGAAAAAAAATGAAATCAGAGAGACCTTCTAACATCTTTTGGTGACATATTCATATGTTGTAAATAAAGGGAAAATCTCTAAATACCAAATGATCATGGGACGCGCACACCTCTGTTTAAAAAAAAAATTAACTACCAGACGGACCCCTTAAACAAAGTTAATTATGGGAACAAAATGCTACTTTGTGTAGTGACTAACTAACACTCCATTTATTTCTTTAAATGTACGTAAATTTTATTTTCGCATGCGGAAATAAATTACATCTGCAGTCTTTTAAATCCGGGTTTATTATTTCCACGTCATTAATTTTGAGGTTTACGTTTTAAACTCTTAAAAATCTGTCGCGGATTTTATGTACAACCATTAATTTTAATCGCTTCATACCAAATTGCAATAATTATTTTTCTAGATTAATTCCGCCGGGTTTATAGGGCATAATGCAATTTGCTCGAGTTTGAAATTTTACGTCCTTTGCTTTCATTAAAACTGAATAAAAAATAGAAACGTAGTTCATCTTGCTATGTTTTTTAATTTACCACTTACAGTTTAAACAGACTATATTTTTCAGTTCAATAATAGCAGTTTATCTTAAGAGGCCCGTCTACCGCCTAAAATCCAGCACAAAACGTACTAACGTAGCGAGTGTTTTGTGGCCAGTACAATAATGGTAAAATCTTATTTCAACAAGAATTATACACTTAAAGAATCAATAAGAGGCACATCTACCTCCTAAAATCCAGAACAAAACATACTAACGTAGAGTGTTTTGTGCGGTTTTGTGGCTAGTACAAGAATAGTAATATTGTATTTCAACAAGGATTATATACTTAAAGGATCAATTAACAGTTATACCTTTTTAATAATTTTTTTTTACATAATTAGAAAAACTCCAAAAAATTCATAAAGATTTCTAATTTATACAAACTTTACAAAGATATATCTCCTGATCTACCTTTAAAAAGGTACATTTGTAGACCCATTATTTTTCTATTAAATGTTTATAAAAACATTACCTTGAAGTCAATAATAAGCTAACAATTTACTTGCAACGAAACCACTTTTACAGTATTTTTCAACTTCAAAATGACAATACATTACTAGAATGCGGTGAAGTACGAGTTTCGGGCTGGTTTCAGGTGGCCGTAGTAGTGGCGAAAAGTGTGAAATAGAAAATAAAGTAAAATCAACAGTATTTTGCGAATTCGGAATAACGTAGACGAGGCTCTTAAACTTATAAGTGAGTAATTGTCATTGTTGCCACTATTTTAGCTACGGTCCTGAAAATATCGTTCATTTCCAATAAAAAATATGTTTTACCTCTTCACAAATTCTCTTTGTTTTTTGAGGACCATTTTTCTTAATTTTGATTTCGCTCCCTTTTGGCACCTGGCGATTGTCATGAGCAATTTGCTGTTTTTTCTCCGGTGTTTCGGGGTGGGGGTTGGCGCATGCGTTGAGGGGAAGGTGTAAGGGGTAACCGGAAGTCGCGCGACGCCGCAGCCCGTTCTGGATCCGTCCAATTTCCGCCAAGAGGTTTCCTATTCCGGCATTTAGGGGTGCGAGAGTTGAGGGTAGTTGTAGCGATGCCAGAGAGGGATTTAAATAGCAAGGGGTAAATGGAACTGTGCAATTAGAGCAGGGGTTTATTATTACATAATATTATAAAATTTTAGCGTAGCTACACTATTGCATCCTACCGACTGCGCCAAAATTAACTTGAACAAAATAAAAATTGCTCTTTCTACACCAATATTTTATTCTTTTTGCAAGAAACTGAACAATATTAATAATCTCGATGACATAATAAATTGTAGATGTAATTATATGCAGTAGTAACCGGCCTGTGGTAGATTGTCTGCCGTCGAATTATTGCGGTACACAGTTCGATCCCAGCTACCAGTAATTACCATACCACTGGATGCGAATAGTTTGGTTCCACTATTATAGCATCCATCATTTTGTAAATTATTGGAGTTAATGCTGCTGAATGGATTCCTTCAAAATAAAATCACTCGTACAGTAGAGTGTTTGGCGTAGCACGCTGGCGGTTCCAGTTCGATCCCAGTTACCGACAATAATTCCACTGGCTCCGAGTTCCACTATATAATAGCGCCCACCATTCTGTAGCATTATGTAGCATTATGTTTAATGAAAATAAAATACAATCACTTAGACCCAGTAGAATTTTCGGCGATTGCTAGGATCAAATTAGAAACCTCTTGCACTTTAGGTGGTCATTCAACTGTTAAGCTAACATTTTTTTGTTTATCTATTTTTTTATGGAAATCATTTAACAGGATTTTAATCCCTATTATAGAATGGTAGATGTTATTATAGTGGAATCCAACCACTTATTACGAGATACGTCTTGGTGCAGTCTGAGTCTCAATCCGTCCGACGACCTTTGAAATTCACGGCGGCAACGGAGACTACATTTAAGACGTTCATGTAGTCAGCTCGAATAGCCTCAGTGAGTTGGTTTTAAGTTCGTTAATGAGCTATATTCAACCAGTGGTACCAATTTTATAAACTTAGTTTTTTTATTAAAATACTATCGAGTGTGGTATCAAATTAAAGCTTTCCGGAAAATAATTCTAGAAGAAGCATAAAAATTACATTTAAACGATCGTCTATTGTTTATTTTAATAAATTATTCAATAGATAAGTTTAGTAGAAATGTTAAAAATGATATTTATACAATTTTCAATTGTTTCTCCCAAAATTATTCAAATTTTGTCAAGTAGGTATAACTATCAAATTAAAGCTCTCTGGGAAAGAATTCTAGTCGAAGAATCAAAAACAACATTTAAACGATGGTGCAATTTTTTTCACAACATGTTATTCAAATTATGCCGAAGTTTGTATTTTTCGGGAGTAAATATAACTTTATTTAAATTTTGCTGAATTAAGTAGGTACCTATCAAATTTAAGCTTTTACAAAAGTAAGTTAATAAAATCGGGGAAGTACTGTGGTGACCACAGCAGATTTTTAATCTTGCTCTCTGAAAAGCGGTCTCCTTTCCCTCTGGGCGAGTGGCTCCCTGCATTCTCCTGGGTATCTCGATGTTCAACTCTTCCGCACACGGTCCTTCCTACTTCCGTTCTTGTCGCAAGATAACACTGCAATAATTTGCAAACTTGCCACGAAAAATTACTACACTACCACTGCTAAGAAAGTCACACCAAACACACGTTTCCCGTCCAACGAGACAACGTTGCTCGTTTCTTATTGTGAGGCGAAATTTTACCGAGGAAATGTGTGCTAAGAATGTTGTGGTTTTATGAATTTATCTAATAACAGAATGAGCTAAATGGCACAGAAACTACTACAGTTTTTTAGTCTCCTTCTGCTTCAATCTCAAATAGGTATATCAGAAATAATACACGGTGTTTCTGTACTTATGGATTAAACTTTAAGGGTACATGTAACACGTTCTACTGATAACGGAACAAAAAGAATTTTTCAAAAAGAAGAATTTTTCTAAAATTCGTAAAATTAAGGGTGGTTTAATTAAAGAAAACGTGTTGAGTGCCACTGGTTTCATTAGTGTGAAAGAAACAGAAAAATTGAAATTAATTTACTATCAAAATTGCATTACGTAATGTAATATTATAATATTTGAATAAAACAACACAAACAGCTATGAAACCAGTGGCACTCAAAATGTTCCCTTTAAGTAAACCATCCTTAATTTTACGAATTTTTGAAAAATTCTTTTTGTTGGAAAATATATAAAAATATATTATCTATATAAAATTATCTAGATAAGTTACAACCCTGTTAGTATACATAGTTGTATTCAGAATTTTATGTAGAATCAAAATCTTAACAAATATACAGAGTAGGTATTCCATTTAAAATATCACTTCCAGCTAAACAGGAAGTAATACAAATTCATTATTTATGTAGTTTAATGCGCCTTTGAACGTAGTTTTGAAACCTATAATATAACACTTAAAAAAAACAATTTTTGGGAAGTGTGTCTGTTTCAGGAAACTCCCGATATACATAAAATTTTGATACAATTATTCAAAGAAAAAATGGAAATTAACCGGTCTAAATTTGATAAATTTTTATTCAAAATTTATTATTTTAACTAAGAAACAAAGCGTCACTTAGGTTTTTTCTTAATAAAAAATATAAATGAAAACGTAATTAACAAAAAAAAAATTAAAAATCATTAACCGTAATGAAATATAGTACCTATGCCATTTGTCAAAAACCCGCAGTCGCTTCTGGTTGTTGATTGTTGTTTTCGATATGTACAGAAGGTCTAGTATTAAATTTTGATGAAAATTAGACCCGGAGCGATTTTTTAAGTCGGATAAAGACATTCCTAGTATGAAACCTGAATGGAGATTTTCGTGTTTTACATTATCATAATTTGAATTATAAATTCTAGTACGAAACTTGTAAATATTTCTACCCGAAATAAGTATAGTGTAAAACAGACTTAAGGTCTTGTACGAGAAAGAAAATAGCACATCATTTTGCCCATGAAACTATAAGATTATTGGCAAATTTTAGTTATTACTGCTATTGTATGTTGGAAAGTCCAATAATTACCAGTGAACATAATTTATGTCGCAGGCACAGTGTGTTTTGAAATATGTTTTTATTTAGCGATTGCGGCTAATTTAAATATGGATAATTAGCCTCGCAAACGAATTATTTAGGCTAATACGGCAGGTTCATTTGTCATAAAATTCTGATCGTAAATTTTAATTAACCCAGGAAATTTAAGCTTTAAACGTTGAATAATAATTAAACTTTAATCCAACAGATTGCGTTTTTAAATTTGAATTATAAATCATTTGAAATATTTTATCAATTTTTTCGTTGTACTCTGTTATTTCTTATCGTGGCAGGAAGGAAATTTATTCATTTGTTTCTTGTTTACGACGGTGACATTTAACGCGGAGGGCAGTTAAGAAGTTTTTAAATTTCTTTTTTACGATCTTTAAAAATTAATAAAATGGCCACGTGAAATAGATTCACTCCGAAAATCCTAGGAAATTATTTTAAAAGCTTTTAATAGTTTTATAATTTTATGAAATATCTCCCTTATAATCTACTTACCTTAATGGATGAAATTCCTTATCATACAAACATTAAAACTGGAAGTTGTAATTTGCACTTAAATTTATTGCTGTAATATAATTTTAAATTTTTAATACTTGATTCCTGGAAAGTATAATAACAAATAGTGACATCCGTTTATTTTGTTAATATTTAATCATATACCATCAAACAGGTAGAACAAAAGTTTTCAACAAAACAATATTGTGGCGCAAAATAGTACATCCACCATTTTAAAATTTTTATGAAACCTTTTAGAAATAATAAATTGTTCTAAATAATTAATGAAAAAGTTTTTTTTATTTCATACTGTAAAATACAGTTCATTATGTATTTCAGACTGAAGTGTGTTTTGGGTAGGTACCTACCTGTAGTAGCTACATATTTTAGTTTATTTTTTGTCCCTGATACATTTATAACTAACTAGTACTGTTACTTATTTTTTAATAGTCAAATTGGATTAATAGTGATTTACTTTACAAGTGGACAAAGTAAGGAATTACCTATCTTAACTCTTGAGTGGGTCATTCCTTTTTGCCCACGTGTGAAGTATAACGTTTTATCCAATACCTCTTAATAACTGCTTAAATATTTAAAATATTTAAAGTTCCGACATAAAACATCGTTACTATGGTAACTTCCAACAAGCATAATAACAATTTACCCACAAGTCGGTATAATTTTGATCAAAGCTACTAGTGGGCAATTTTTTACTTTGCTTGTTTAAAATTACCTTAGTTATGATGATTTTATTAAGAGTGGTGTTGGATAAAAATCTTTACCAAACTGATAGATTTAAAAAATAATGTGTAGTGCGAATGGTTGGATTCCATTATAATAACAGTTTCCATACTGTAACTGGTAGTTAATTCTTAAAATGTATTTAATAATGAGAATCGTAATAATTTCTGATTGCAATTGAAAAATGTGAAAAAATGTGCATGTAACTAACTCAAGAGCTTTTCTATTGCATAAATGTATAATTCATCATTTATTGTGAAGATTCCTTGAATAATTTTATAATTTGATAGAAGTACTTTGAACATAGTATTAATATGTAAAATATCCAATATATGAAATTAGTTACGTTTATAAAAAAATCTTCCTCTCGAATCTGCAAGACGGAGAACTGTTCCGTCACCGGATATACGGATCCGGCGAATGGAGAGCTGTGTATACTAGCTTTAACTGTCGTTAAATAATTGTAAAACATCTTGTAATTAAATCGTATTTGGGCACTTCAAGCTAACTACTTGATCGTCTTAAATGTAGTCCTGGTTGCAAAAGAATCTCCTTTGTCACTTTCAATAGTCGTCGCACGGATTGAGATTCTGACTGCACCAATACGAATCGGTTTATAAACACGTCTACCATTCTATAATTGGGAGTAAATCCTGTTGAATTATTGCCAACAAAATAAATAATTAAAATATCTTAAAACCTAACAATGATCACATTTGCATATACCTCTTTCTCACCTCTCTGCTGAGCATCCAATTCACTTAGACTTAGCCGCACACATGAAAGCCTCAGAATTTCCACGTACGTAAACGTGGCAACCTGGCGTATTCATTTCATGCACCGCTGATCCACAATGCTGTTCTTCCTACAGGACCCTGGCTATCCTAATCCTGGACACTGTCAGGATTCGGACAAGCTGTAGTAAGCCATTGTGGGGGTATTGATAATGGATAATGATAATGGATAGGGGTTTAGTGAGTCAAATCAAGATAGCAGATTATCAAATCGTTAAACGATAAATTTAAAATGGTAAAAATACAAGATAATGGGCTGTATTTATGAACAAATAAAGCTCAATTATTATACTTTTTTGTCTCTTTAATGGCCATTCCATCGCCTCCACTTAAATTTTAAGTGACATTTAAATGAAAAATATCGAATCGAATTCATGACAGAAATATAATTTCTACGTTTGACAATTTATTTTGATTCGATATTGTTAATTTAAGGACAACTTAAAATTTTAGTCGAAGCTGTGAAACTGGTTATAAGTGTTTAGGCTTATACATTGAAAATAGTTCCTATATAAGCTCAAAGATGGATGAAACCAAGAACAAGGAAGTTTCTCCTATAAGTCAAAATTTTAATTAAATATGAGGATATTTGTTTCGAACTTTATTGTACAATATTTAATAGTATATTGTGCAACTAGGGATGGAAGTGGCGTTTTGTCCCGAGATGCACAGGATATTTTTACCGAAAAACAATTCTAAGTTGAAGAAAGGGATGAACCGGATGATGATAACATTGTATAAATGTATAATAATTTCATTCCATTCCATCCAATTTTGCTTTAAAATCGAAATATTTTAATTTGAATTTTGACAATTTTTTTTATTTTTTGAACACAAATATCTTTTATTTTAAAACGAAATGCAAATTTAATAGATTTGAAGTTAATTCACTTATAAATAAAAGTTGTACTGTAGCGCGCAAAAAACCTGTTTTTACAAACATGGCTGCCAAAATTATTTTTCCCCTCAAATATAAATTATTTGTTATTATTATGCTTAACAAAACAATAAACGCTTTAGAATAGCATGCAGAATCAATATTGACTGTTTCACGCAATGAGTAGAGGATCACCTTAAGAGTGTCGTTTACCTAAATGATCAAAACTTGCTTCACAGAAGTTTGTGATTTATTTAACAGCAAACAAATGTAATAATCAAAACTAGGGCATGACCAATGGTCAATTATTTTGTTTTAATAAACACATTTTGTTTCACATAGCTAGTGATGGGTCGTTCATGAACGAGTCGTTCAAAATGAACGACTCATTTTAGTGTGCCGTGAACGAACGACTCTTTAGTTCGTTCAGTACGGCACACCAGTTCACACTAGCACCGTGCTAGCTCCGCTCACCGCTCCGCTCACCGCTCCGCTCACCGCTCCGCTCGCTGAACGCAGAAAGACGAACGAGTGCGAGTGGAATGAACGAAACGAACGAAACATACAGTCAGCGCACGGTACATAACATATTTCAGAGCACTATTGGCTTGACTGAGTGCAGTGTATTCTGAGAAGAATGCATGCGTTTCTGTTGTACGGCCAACAATGAAAATAATCAACAATATGGGAAGTGGGAACAATGTAGGACTGGACAACAACAACAAACGTTTTGTTAAATTTGTTGAACATTCTTCAAAATGTTGCCAGACAGTACTCCTTTTGCTAAATTTTTATTTTGTTTATTTTCCATTGTCAATATACATATATAACAACTATAAGCAACACAACTAACAACTAAAATGCTCAGGTTCAGGTTCATACAGTTTGGCACATGTGCACATGCCACATCGCATATGCACACACGGCGAGCGCACACCGCACAGTGCTGTGAGCTGTGAGCATGTGCAGAGCAGCTCAGCTGAGCAGCACACTAGCACGGTGTCATTTGAAACGCACAGTGCTCTTTTACAGAGTCGTTCGAATGAACGACTCAGTGTGAACGACTCACTTTACTGAGCGGAGCGAAATGAACTGACTCACTAAAAATGAACGAAAGACCCATCACTACACATAGCATAGTCTTCGATATGCAAAAATGGAATGTAAATCGCGAATTTTTGATTATTACATTTGTTGTTATTAAATAAATCACAATTTTGTGTGAAGCATGTTTTGGTCTAGGTAAACGACACTCTTAACTGACCACCAAAATTTGAAATAAATTGAACAACAATAAATACTTCTGAGGAACCTCGCAATATTTCGGTTCACTAGTCCACAGTAACGTTCCTTCAGGGAACATTTACACTTCAGATTAAATTTTCAGTAGTCCAGGTAGTGTTTCCATTCGGTCTACGCAGAGCACATACGATAGCCGCAAATACACACCAGAGCTCGATCGTATGTATCTTGCGGTCGACTGGCGACCGGCCGGCCCGGCTACGCTAAATTACTGAAAACAGGCAATTGCCTGGCTGTAAAAGACGCGCACATTGTTTCCACTTTCCAGCTAGTTGAGCGAAGGGAGCTAACGCGAGGGATATGACCCAAACTAAATGATTCCGGGATGGGTACAGGGATAAGGTTTCAAGGATGAAATTTTCAACGGCTTATTTTAGAGAAGGTAATTGTGTTCTGGTTGCGCTAAGTGGGGTAGGCGAATTACATATGGTAATTTAATATGGAGAAGGAAAAATATATAATATTTGCTGCTTTGGTATTATTTAATATATCAATGTTTTAAGACAATACTTCAAATTGATACTAGTTGTACGTAGATTGCATATCTACATCATCTTCTACCCAACTTGGGACGGACCTGAGATAAGTCGAAAAGGTATTTAAAAAGACAGGAATATTCATGTGAGCGAATCTCAGATTGATTTTAGTTTTTAATGGTCTTCTTTGAAAATATTTATTTATCCTTTATTGGACTCTGTAACCAATGGTAACACTGATTTCAAATACATTTTCTACTCGTATTCTTTAATTTGTAGCTTCCCAGGCAATGCAACCCTATGGTATCAGATCTGTCTACGTTTTTTTTCCGAATTTCTAGAATACTCTCGATTTTACTTTTTCTTCTATTCCACTCTCTTCCCCACTACTGCAGCTGCCCGAAACCAGCCTGAAACTCGTATTTTACCGCATTCTAGCTATGCAACGTTATTTTGAACTACTACGGCTGCCTGAAGTTGAAAAATTCTGTAAAAGTGTTTTCGTTGCGAGTAAACTGTCAGTTTATTATTGACTTCAAGAAAATGCTTTGAAAACATTTAATAGAGAAAGAATGGATCTATAGATTATTCTTTTTAAAATTTTAAAAATAAATTTATATCATGAGATATACCCGTGTAAAGTTTGCATTGGAAATTTTTACGAATTTTTCGGAATTATTATAATCATGTACAATATTTTTATAAAAATTTGAAAAAGTCACAACTGTTAATTCACCCTTTAAGTATATAATCCTTGTTGGAATGAAATATTACCATTCTTGTACTGGCCACAAAACACTTTGTACCTTTGTACATTTTATGCTGGATTTTCGGAGATAGACAGGCCTTTTTAAATGAGGGAGATACCATTACAACTTCCAACCTGCCATCTAGTCACATTTTTATTTGAAGTGGTTTTGTTTTGCATCTTCCTGTGTTTGCATCTTCCTATGTTTGCATTTATGCCGAATCTAAAATTCTGGATTTGAATATACCTGTAAATGATTCTTTCCATGTAGATATTTTATTACGCATAATTTTCTAGATTTGTCTTGCATTTTCCTGTGAATAAAAATTCTAGAACTTTATTATCCGGTGTTGAACCCCCGTTAATTTGAATGAATAGCTTGACCGAGATGAATTCCTGTCCATGTAGCAACGTTATCTCGTGTAGGGATATTTCAATCTCATCGTTGTCTAGTAAACCGCGGCGGAAACCTCAGAGGATTTTTAAAATGTTTCCGGGTTAAGCTTAATGTGAAATTTAGACGTGTGTATCCTTTGCGGCTAGGCGGATTACCCGGCAACCTTTTTAAGAGAAACTCAGAGAAGCGAGCGTCTGTTGCACGCTGGAGCGCTGAAGGTTTGCGAAGGCACTCAACTTTTTTGACTTTTTATACACAAGCCACTGCGAGACACTATTTGCTTTTTTTCTGTTTTGATGCGGAGTAAATACTATTGGAATCATAGGATGTAATAGGATTGAAAGGAGCTTATAAGATTGGAAATTAGAAGTGGACTTGTCTTCACAACTTCAGTCTCAAAATTTTTCGCTGAGCAAAAATATTGAGGCAAAGAAAATCCCGCCTTTTACCTACACAATTTAAGAAGCTCGTCTACCTATTTTTCTAATTCCTAAAATACTCTCGATATTACAATTTTTTCTAATTCACTCTCTTCTCCCACTATACGGCTGCTCGAACCCAGCCCGAAACTCGGACTTTGCCGCATCCAAGCTATGCAATGTCATTTTGAAGTTGAAAAATACTGTACACATGAATTCTTATAATAACTTCTGTATTTTTTAAAGAAATTAAGTAAAACAAAAATTATTTAAAAAAAAAAGGTTACCTGCTGCAGGTTTCTTGCTTTTTAAATTTTTCTTTCCAATTATAATAACCGAAAAAAATTCCTAGGCCAAAGACGAAAAATAATAAGCTAGAGGCATTAAGACATCCTTTGTTTATACACTCATAAAGTAAAAGCATCATGTATTTCAATAATAATTATAACTAATGTTATATCGGTTATTCGGCAGACAGTCCTGCATAATATTTGTTATTCGGTACTCGGCACATTTACTATTCGTTTCATCTCTAGTAATAATCCAAAATTTAACATTTAAAATTAATTTTAAATTTTATATTAAACATTAAACAAAATTGAATAATCAAAATCTCTCCTATCGTGGACTCTTTACGGGTTATTATAGATGACACACTTTATTTGTAGCCCACTAACACAATTAGGACAAAAATATATAAAGTATAAGTTTGATATTTTACAAAATTTATGTTAAATAACATAAAAATGTAGTACTAACAAGACGAAACCCATCATCTTCAAGGTATTAGTCATATAATCAATGCTAGCTAACAGTACTAGTTCATCCTCTTGCCAACCCATGTCTTCTATCGTTCTATCTGCTGTCCAGTGGTGTCTGAGTCCGAAGCCGCGACCTTTCACCTCGGATCGATACCTGGCAGAGGCAGTCGTGGCAGAGCCGCCACCGCCAGAGCCAACGCGATCTGGGTCGCGCAGTCGGCCGGCAATTAGAGCCACTTGCTGCTAAAACCTGTGCCAATGACGAGCCAGCCTATTTTGATCCGAGTTGCTTCAACAAGGTATTACTGCGGAGGAGTCTAGTTAGAAAGATCTGTAAGAATGACGGTTGCTGTTTACAGATCCGTCTACCTTTTTTTCGAATTCCTAGAATACTCTCGATATTAATTTTTTTCTATTTCTCTCTCTTCCCCACTCTACGGCAACCCGAAACTTGTACTTTCCCACATTCGAGCTATGCAATGTCATTTCGAAGTTGAAAAATACTGTAAACATGGCTCCAGATTCCCATATTTTTTAAAGAAATTAAGTAAAACGCTGCACGCTCCTTTATAGTGATCGAAAAAAATAATATCAAATAATGACAAAAACCGCAAAAAATCATTTTCAAATTTTTTACTTCAAATTCCTAGGCCAAAGACAAAAAATAAAAATATAGAAGCATCAAAACATCCTTTGTTAATACACTCATAGGTATGTAAAAGCATCATAATATACTTATTTCAATTATAATGAAAGTAAAAGTGGGAGGCGTACACCTCTGTAACGCTGTAAAATTTTAGGGTAGGCGACCTAAATATAAATACAGATCCAGGAAAATATCAGCGTATTTTAAATAACAGTTTTCATATCACTGGAATTTTAGAAACATTTTAATTTAATTAATGATGATGAATCAGGGGCGTAGAAACCGCTATATCCGCCGTATCAATGATAAAGGGACCCACCAACCAACCTCAATAAAAACAAATTTATTTATTATTATTGTACAAATTTGAAATATTTAAATGCATACTAGTTCAGGACCAAAATTTGATATGTCCACTCGAAAATTCGAGTTGCATACTATACATTTTAGACCTAACAACAAGTCTCGGATGGCTGTAACCTCGGCTGTAGCATTGTCAGTTTTATAATGAAAACAGTTGAAATATCATATTAAAGGTCATGTTTTTGTTTACTGTAAAAATATACCTTTGAAATTCATTATACAAGACAAGATAAATAATATTATTTGATATTCGTTCTTCATAATAAACAATAACGTGAATTTAAGATGCTAAAATTAAAACTTAACGAATAACGATGAAAATCCTGTAGTGACTTTCTGGATTATTAAGAATTTAAATCTTTTGTTTTAACTCCTATGGAAATGGATTAGAATCTTGGCCGTAAAAAGATCTTATCTAACCGGTTACAAAGATTTTAAAAATACATGAAAGATAAAGCAGTAAAAAATACGGAAAATTTCTTCATTTTCCAAGATCGGGAGGAGCCCAGTTGCGGATTTAGAGAGGGCAACCGGGCCAGATAGTTCCCTGCCACCCTTATGACTAAAACTTGCTTCGTTCGTTTTTATAAATAATATAGAAAACAGACATACACATTAAATTACAACATAATTTAAAGGTGTCTGACTTTTAAAAAATTTCACTTGTGGTTTTGTTTTCATTTCACTTATTTTTTACACACTCCTTTTTCCATTATAACAACATGTGAATATTTACGTAATTTAGTCATATTGCGGTAGAATAAAATATTTTTATAAAATTTACATTAATTTTTGTACCATTTTTCAATGTTTAGATTTGTCCACATGTTTAGATTGTGCACATAATCTCTTGGGTGGTAAAGAAGTGTACTTACACGTTTATTCTGTTCTGAAATCAAAAATATTCTGACCGACTCAAAGTAGTCTAGTATATCAACCTCTAAAAATTGAAGAATCAAAATTGTCGCAAATTATACAACGCATAAACTATTAATAAAAATCTGACGTGGCCATCACACAACCTTCCGCCACATCTAGATTTTAAACAGAAATGTATACGTGCAATCCGGTGCCCATTTAAAATATACAAATAAAAATCTCAAATATTCAAACACAGAAATTTGCATCACCTGAATAAAAAGATTCATTCACAGGAAAACTCTGCTGTATTGAAGCCATCCTCCGTTCAATTACTACATTTAATATCTTACTTAGGACTTATATAGCGCTAGTATGCCAACTTGTCACCCGTCTCACCTGTCAATATTTTTTACGCAGAAACAAAAATCAACCGATCATGGATTACAAGATATCAACGTTTTATTTGATAAATTTATTTTTTAAATTTTACTGCAGTTCTTTAATGCTACCAGATAAAGACAATTTTTTTATAACGTAAGTTGCAAATAACTTTTTCTCTTATTCTCATTACAAATAAATACTATATTTTTCCAAATTTATATACAATTTTGACAATTAACCTTTTCAATCTTCAAAAAATATCACTTCCGATGAAGATATTTGTACCAAAATCTAGGGAGCTCTTCCAATTTATATACAAATGTTAAATACCAAATATCAAAATTTTCGGGTAATTCGTATTTGAGTTATGCGACAAACAATCGTTGACCACACACACACACACATACACACAGACATCATCGTGAAACTATCAAAAATGAGTTGTAAGGACCCTAATTCGTGCTCATCCACTAAAAATTCACCACCCGATTTTTTGCATGATTCCAATACCTTCCTTTACAGGTAAGCGGAAGGTAAAAATAGAATTAGATTCTTCGGCTATCGTGCCCATTTCCCGTGCACTACTCGCTATCGCTATCATCGTATCGACCAGTGCATTTCACTCCTGGCGTAATGTCCAACAAATAATTCATCCGAAGTCGTTGTCGTGTGAATAATGGATGATGACTTCTTCAAACAAACAAACGAAAGCCACCGCTGCCTACTGTGACGTGATACAGACCCGCACGATGTGATACGTGTAAATGCATTAGCATACAAAAAGCGTGCGACATACGTAGACGGAACGTACGAGGAAAGAAATAGAAGGGAGATTTGATTAGGAAGAGATATTGATTTGATTTTCTTCAATATTATGGTAATGTTTCGTGCCCCTGTACTGTGTGGTCCAGGAAAATTGATTTAGGTTTCCGTTGAGCAAAATAATTGTATTAAGAGCATTCTGTACAGGAAGAATATACACGTAAAAAGCACTTTACACGCACATTGTTGCACATTTTAACAAAAACTAATTTTTATATGGTAGATAAGGGATAAAACTTCGTTCTATTAGTGCCATTTTTTCTGTTTTGTACCAAAGTTTTAGTTTATAAAATAAAGAAAACTACAAATATTCACATTTTTTTACCTCTAATTTTCTCGAAATCAGAAAGTTTTTTCTAAAAAAATAACACTACCCCAACGTAGATTAAACTTTAAACTACATGATTCAAGTTTAAAATATAATAAACGCCTGCAAGCGGTTGAAAGTAAGTAATTTCGACCGTTGAATGTGCTGGAAAAAAAAATTGCACTAATAGAACGAAGTTTTATCCCATATTTACCATATAAAAATTTGTTTTTGTTAAAATGTTCAACCATGTGTCGATGAGGTGTATGCGTGTAAAGTGCTTTTTACGTGTATATTCTTCCTGTACAGAATGCTCTTAAGAACTACTCAATAGTAGGGGTTGGTTGTTACAGGGCACATTACAGATAATGCAAAAGACTTAGAGATGTGCTATAAAGACACAAACGATCATGGCAACGTCTGCTATCGCCTCCTGTACTCTAGTGGCGTCTACGTAGTCACTGAGTACATCTGAGTACGTTTGACCGAAAACAGCATGTTTGTAACTTGTATTCTATTTCGTAATTTTGGTCTTATGTCGTACATAATAATTTAAATAATTTATTGGATTTATGTTGTTTTTGTTACTTTAAGTTTGTTGTTTATGAAATATCATTGCTTATTTAAATATAATCGCGTAGTTCTTATTTATTTCATCTCAAATGTTTTATTTTGATCTGGAGCAAAAACTTATAAAGCGGGCAGGTAGTTACGTTTTAAAATCTGCCCCGTTCAAAATTTTTGAGTTATTTTCAGGATAAGAACTTACTTATCAATGATATAACAACATTTTCTCTTAAATAATTATAAACCATGTCCATGCCAAGAGTACCTAAACAAGATCACACGTAAGACAAGAAAATCAGCAATTCTGATAGACACACCAGAAAAAATGTTCATTGTTAATCAGAAAGAAATAGACATTGCAGACAAATTTAATTGGTTCCATTGATTTAAATTAGAAATAAGTGTTTAAAATGTTTAAGACGCTTTCTGTAACTGTTCGCCCCGTATGCTGTAACAACCTACCCAAGAGGTAGGGACAAGTAGGTTGGGACACCTGCCAAATTTTGAAAAACAACAATATTCATAAAATTTGCCTTCAAATAAATTTCATATTGTATAGCCAACAAGCTACTCTTTGCATCCTAACAATTTCATTTTAATCGTATTACTCAATAAAATTTTTCTAAAAAATGGCACAACCAACCCCGGTCTCTCCTACTATAATTTAAAGAAACTTATGTAAATAAACTAGGTTTTTGGTAAATTCAATTTTCATTTTCGAATTTACTACCTGCGTAAGGTCGCACTCGAAACCGTTTTCAGATAGGTAGTCATATTTATGTACTTTAAGTTTAATTGCATATAATTTTCCTTGTGGTGTACCTTGTATTTTTTACATCCAAGAGTTGAGAATCCGTTAGTTTACGATTGGTAACAGAATGCGTAGTATAATATGTATTTATATCGATAACTCAAAAGATGCTTGAAGCTGTTACACTCAGTTACAAATTTTTATAATAAATTGTAGTTTTTATGCCACAGAGAAAAATTTCATTTGAAATTTTAATACAATATTGTTTTTAAATGAAGGAAAATGTTAAGCGACTGTGCGTGTTGTAGTAGAAAGAGAGTACACAGGAATGCAGTCAAATTGAAACTTTATCAAACAATCAAACATTGTGTATAAAATAAATTGTAATAATTGCGACAAAACTTACACGGGGCAGTCAAAGCGTTACCTTAAAACCAGGATAACGGAGCATAAAAGGAACTCTGCAAAACAAAATAACATTGGGAAATGCGCCCTTACTCATCACACTATCAACACTGGGCACACATTCGATTTCGAAAACGCTGAAGTCCTGGATCGTGCTTCTTTCCTCAACAAACGCCTTCTTCTTGAGATGCTTCACATACAGGAAAATAAAAATAATGTAAATTTTAGGACTGATGTAGAAGACCTCAATAGCATCTACTGTCACATCTGCAAATTGTTTAAATGATTAACTGATTCTTGGTAATGACTAGTTTCCACTTGTTCCTCACTTTTCATGTTTCTTGTTTTCTGTGAGTGCATGGAGAGAAGTGCTCGATTTTTTGATTTATATTTGACAACATCTCTTTGATGATTAATTTTTGTATATTTTTTAAATCTGTAAGTGTTACATTGTATATTTCTTACAAATTGTGTATGTGATATTTTTTGTTTTCGTAGTTTGCCCTGATGATGCCACAAGAGGTGGCGAAACGTTGGCCTTAGATCAATAAAGTTTCAATTTGACTGCATTCCTGTGTACTCTCTTTCTACTATTGTTTTTAAAGTTTGGAGACTAAATAATTACAATTGTTGTATAGTTGAATACAATATTTATCAATTTTATATCGTTGTTTTAAAAACTACAACATTATATAAATTTTTATACTACTACTTGTAGTGCAGAAATACACAATAATAATAATTTTCTACAATTTTTTCTCTGTGTAACTCTTCAACATGATAAACCGCCAGCATGGTCCCACAAAATAAAATCTCTAGAACATTTCAAGAATGTGAATATCCCGGCTTGTTACTTGCTATATTTGCCTATTAATATCCTAAGCGATTGCTAATGTCCGCCCTTAGTAACATTATTTATGTAACATCCCAATGTTAGTAATTTAGTAATAATATTCCAATTATGCATCCCATGTAATTCTCTGAGATGTTTGTATTGAATATGTAATTTTTGAACGTACTCAGGACGTGGCTAGGATAGACTTAAAATATCACTAATAGGACAAGAATAAGATATTTTTAAACATACCTTGGACGATTCTTCTCAAGTGGGGTAGTTTAGTTTTGAAAGAACTCAACTTGTACAGCAGGAAATCATTGTCTATAATGCATAAAGCAACAGTAAAACAATTAACACGACAATTCGTCGCAACAAGTTCCAAGTGTTTCCTTTCCTCTGCAGTTCTCAGTTCAGCAACATCGCATATCTCCTCGCATCGCGTTGAATTATGAATGGAGTCTGTTGTCATCGGAAATCGCTGGTGAAGAGTGGTAACACACTGTCTCTGCTCACACTTAATTACCTATAAATTATTTAGTTTTGTCTGCGGAACTTTCGCGTTTGTACGGAACTAGCTGCAAAGTTACCGACAACTTCCTCTGCTGCTGTTGACGTTGTTTTGTACCTGTCTCACTGCTATGCTAACTAAGATGTTTTGTTGCAATCAAGAGTTGGATTTGCCAAGATTGCTTGCTGACTTTCAGGATAAGGATGGTCAGCGAAACATTATTATTAGTAAAGCCCGGATTTTTAGGCACTTAAAAATGCCTTAATAAGCAGGCATATAGGCCGTTAATTCCTTTTAAATAGGCAATATCTTAGGTAGCTGAAATATAAATAGGTGATAAAAAACTAATATTTTTCTAATAATAATATTCGTACCTATTTTCTAGGAAAGTTAAACCTTTAAAAACATATATACAAACGAAAAATAAAAAAATATGCGCTTTTTATGAACTACTATTAATAATGAAATTAATTAAATTGTGCCTAGGTACCTATATTTTGATTCATAAAATATTTTAAACAATTATTAATCAATAGAATTTTCGGAAAGATAATTTCTTTGGTCATAGAACTTACTTTTAAGTCAAAAAACTTGTGTTCAGTTGGTTGGACACAACTACTTGCGATTTGGCGAACTATAAAAGTTAAAATAGGCATCTATAATAGGCTGAAAAGGTAGGCACCAAAACTAAAAAATAAGAAAATTAGGCACGTAGGCCACCAAAAAACTTTTTATTTGACGTAAAAATACATCCTATGTATAAAAAAACTAAAAAGCCTGAAGTATATTGAAGTTAAGAAATAGGCAATTGCCTAAAAATCCGGGCTTTAATAAAATTATTAGTCCTGGCGAACTAGAAAATTTGTATATGGGCTCGGCGACAAAATTTTCTTAGGAATGTCGTAATTGGCTTTCATATTAACATAATAAAAGTCCCCATTGATCCGCCTTGTGCTAAGTCCGTTATCTTAGAAAAATGGTGCAACAAGACGACTTTCTCCGGTTTTGTGCAATTATCTCCAAAATGGCTAATTTTAAGCAAAAATCTCAAATACCAAACAGAAAGAGCAGAAAATTTCCTTCAAGATAGTCCCTTTTGTTTTTACGTTATTGTCACAGTTTTTGAAAAAAATCGTAAATAAATATTTTTGTAATTCTAAAATTCTAAGCCGTTTTGATAAAATCATGTATTTTCCTCATATTGCACAAAAACGACTGTAATTTATTAACGGATAAAAATTTCGAATTCTGGATTTCAGAATTCGATTCTTAACTTTTTTTCTATAACAATAATTTATTTAGTTTAGGAAAAACTTAAAGTTATTTTCAAAATCACAAAAAAATGTTTTAGTCACTTCTTTAAAATTTTGTGTTTAATTTCTGTCCGGATTAAAATATTGACTTTCGGTCACAGGCACACTATTTTTAAATAATTTTTTACTATACAAAATTAATTTTAAAAACTTTCAAGGAACCTGATTAAGTTGAAATTAAAAAAAAATATACACAGGGAAATTGTGTGTGTGTGTCAATTAAATTTTTAATGTGTGTCTTGCGGGAAAAGCGAACTAATAATAATCAAAGCTAAGCACTCTACCACTGTGCTATCTCGCCGTTTTTATTTAGTAGAAATTAAATTAAAGCAATGTTCAGATTGCACCATAACCCTTCTCTTTCTAAGGTTGTGGTTGATCCCTCCAGCTATTAAATCAATTTATACGCGTTATCCACAATAAATTCGTCTTCTCAAATATTTATTTAAGAGCAATACGTGGGTTCAGATCGTCAGTATCTGCGGTATCGGAGTTCCAGGCTAGAAACAGATGTGTACCGGCCCACTACGATGTAAATTATTAATACATTCCACTCGTTTCCATACTTTTTCACAGGAAATGTCTCTCCGTCTTCTTTGAAACATTCCGCACGTAAATCTAATATTGCGGCCGTGTTGCCTGGATTTCCGGGGTGGGGTAGAAAGGCATACATCATACATGGATCACAGTGAATTATAATTTAACAGAAAACCAATGTAGTATTAAATTATTCTACTCTACAAAATATTCATAATTTTGTTTTAATTCTAGATTTGTACAGGGTGTAACCCAATCTGTGTGACAAAATTTAAGGGTGTATAGTATTGGACACATTGATCATGAATCAAAAAGAATTTTGTTGAAACTCGTAAAATTAACAGTAGTTTGCATAACAGTATCATTTTGGATACCACTGGTTGTCAAATTTAAATACAATAAAAGTTAAATAATAGTATTTATTAGCGTAATTATTACATTAATGTAATAATAATTTTACAAACAGGAAAAATGAAATTTGTAGGTAGGTACTTACTTACAGAATATCTCATTTGCTAGGACCCATTTTTTAATTTGCGAATTTCAAAACAAAATTCTTTTTGATTCATGATTAGTGCGTCCAATACTATACACCCTTAAAAATACTTATAAATTCTTTTACCTAAAAAGTTATGTCTTACAATACATAAATTAGAACCATAAATTATAATTCATTTTTTCGGCGATTGACATTCAAAGTGCTGTCTTTTGACAGCTGACAGTCAACAAAGTGTCACTTTTGCTGCCTAGGCAGCAAAAATAGTAAAAAAAGCCTAGGCAGCATAAGTAATTGTTACTATGGTGAATCAAGAAATTTGACATTTATAAAATTCATCAACATACCTAATCTATTTTGTTTTTTTACAGCAACTGTCAACATACGGATAGCAACATAATTTGATTGCGCTACCTGTCAATATATTTAAAATAATCAATAAATTAATATTAATTAATTACAATCGCCGAAAAAATTATGTGTTTAACATGACAAAAAATACAGATTTGCTGCCTAAGCTAGATTCTTAGCCTTGGCTGCGCCTCGTCTATGAAACTCTAGCCGCGGCAGCAAATCTAATATTTTTTTGCCTAGTTAGACAAATAACTATTATTTATAGTATTGTCGTAAAAGGTTCAAATTGAAACTAACCATATGTTGGTCCATTTTTAAATTTCATTTAATAATGTAATACTACTAACTATTTTAGACCCAAAATGAAAGAGTAACTCGGAATTATAAAATAAACATTTTTGAGAGAAGAATGTACAATAAATTCTGCTGGTACCATTTAAAAGGATTTACTCCCAATTATAGAATGGTAGTTGTTATATTAATAATAATATTATGGTATATCAGTTATAGGCATCACATTAATTTCAAGTGCTTTGAATACTAATAATACGATATAAATTTGTGCAGTTAAAACAGTCAAATAATACCTTGAGTATTTTTCTGGTAAAAAATAAATGCGGCCTGAAAAAGCGCTCAATTTATCAGCACTTCCCGGTGGATTCGAAATAAAATTGTGAATATTAAGCCGGCATAAATCCGGTTTGCCTGGTGAAATTTTACGCGTGCGAGATCCAAATAAATATTATTACTCGTTGAAAAACCCTATTACACATAGCGAATCAGGTATTCGTATTCGTTCGGATTACGGGAACATACGACGATTGGTAAAATATTTTCCCTGCCGGGGAGCGAATATTGTGATGAATGTGAAATATAAGATTCTCCATTGTGTTTATTTTACGAGGTAGCGAGGATAAAATTGTGTTTTCTTTTGCAGTGTATACCCTTTACAATCATAATCGAGTTCGTCTATTTGCTTACGTGGTATACATTTTATACGCGGGTTTGTGTGTACGTTACGGTGATGTGTAGAAGGGTAGAACGAAGCTCCCTCATGAGAAATTATCGTTCTGTGTGACATGAATCTTGCTTTGTTGAGATGCACTTGAGAATACGTTTATTACAACAAATGCATCTGCATTATTGAGACATTTATCCCCATTCTAGAACCCTGGTTTTGGTTCCTTCATCTTAATACTTGCTTATATAAATCATAAATCATAGCTTTGTTCTTTTTTTTTAAGAAATCTGTAACTAAAAGGCTGATTTACACTGTGAGGAACTTTCAATCTAGTTACAAAATTTGGTGCTAAATTCAAATAATAATAGTTATGTAATTGCATGTGAATAAAAAATTGGTAATTATCTTATTTATAAATATTATAAAATCGCGAAATGAAGACTACAAAATCAAAATGATTCATAAAATTAAATTAAAAAGTGACAAACGAAATACCAGTGAGACGTATGTATGAGTTTCATTAAAATTATATTTAAAAACATAATTTATGAACAATTTTCATTATAGTAGTTTTTAAACATTATTATTACGTATATAGTTAGGTATACCTATAGTTTAAAACAGACCAAAAAGGAATTTAGAAAAATTTCAAAAAATGTTAGCAAGTTTTAATTTTATGAGGTCAATAAGCATTTTGATTGTTGAAATGACTAATATGCTAAAAGGATTTCCTGATACTTTAAAATCACATGCACAATTGATTTCAATCCAAAGCTTTCTGTGGTTATGAATTTTCTAATTAGAATTCAAAATTTTATGCAGTTCAATAATTGCGCAAAATATTTTGATATTTAGTTTTTAAAATAGCAGCAAATTTACATATTAATGAAAATTTCATCCGATTCTACTTTTGAGCCAAAATTTTAATTAAAACGGACAATAATAATTGAACGAATGAAATGAAAAGGTTTGTAAATTTTTTTAGATATTCACTAGCAAATACAATAATTTAATAGATAAATAATATTCCTCAGTAAGTAAGATGCAAATCTAGAAAAGTTATAGTCAAAACCTAGTTTAAAACACTTGCTTTGTTTTAAACAAGTTTTAAACGTTTGTTTAAAACGAAATGATTTAAACGTGCCAACCCTGATTTATGTGTCCTCCTTGTTTTGAAAAAACAAAGTTTTCTAGATTTGTATCTTCCCGTGTTTGCATATCTTCCTATGTTTGCATTTTATGCCAAATCTAAAATTTAAGTTTTGCATTTCCCTGTGAATGAATCTTTTAATGTAGATATTTTATTATTTATAAATTTTTTAGAGTTGAATTTTCTTGTGTTGCATTTTTCTGGTGTACAAACAATCTAGAATTTTATTCCCGATTAGAACCAGACCTGTGCAGACCAAACCTAGAAATAATAATAATAATTTTCTGTGTATGAATATTCTAGAATTTTATGGTGTTGAATGACCACCCGTTTTGATGTTTAGTAAATTTTAACATATACATTTATTTCAAAATAATTATTTTGTTGCTAATAAAACTACAAAATTATAATGTTTCATATCTGCGTCTTAAATAAAAGACAACCTCACCAGGCTCACTGTTTATAGAAAAAGAAAACCAATTTGTCAAAGGTTCGTGTGTCTGTCCATTACTCTGATTAGTAAGCGCCGTTGCCGCCGGCGTCGCGAGTTGTGCTTCTCTTTATTCTAATTAATTACGAGTCATACGGTGCAGCCCGCGGGAAATAATGAAATGCAAAGAGCAACAACTACATGCAGTATAACATTCTAAGATAGAGAAAGAGCCGGTTAAGAAGACACGGAGCATAAGGGCTGGTTTATAATGGATGTAATCGGTTACTTCTTCGTATTCTGTAAGATGTGTGATGTGAATGAGAAGTGTGTGGTTCGTAATTATTTCAGTAATCTGCTAACTTGACGAGATCAGCTTTCTTATAACTATCACAAATGGATCCGTTTGTTGAAAGTTACATAGTTGGATCTGCAATGTTTAACAATAAATATTGTAGCGAAATATAAAATACCCATCGTAATGTAAACAAAGAACAAATAGGACTTGCTTGATATTTGTTGGAAACGTGTGAAAAGTGAAGTATGTAACAGAGTGGCATTATACTAAGTATAGCTTACTTCAGTAAAATTGTATTTGAATAAAATAATATGTTTGGTAATACATCAAGAGTTTAAAAGTTAGATACTGAACAAATTATTAATTAGATATCATATTGTTACAGTTAAACATTAATTGATTCCACATTTTTTTAGAGTATTAAACTCATCCTTCCACACAGATATCATCGCGAAACTATCAAAATCGTGTTGTAGGGACCTCAAAACGTGCTTATCCATTGAAAACTTACTATCGAAATTTTAGCATACAATAAATTCCTCTCTTATGCCCATGTCACACCTGTAATACACTGTATCATGTATGATCAAACCTGTGTATGACGAAAAATAGAAGCGCTGCTATTTCCGTCATACCGAATCAGACGAAACTGTTTGTTACTCCAAATAATTTATATAATTTTTCATATTATTTATATCATACAAGTGTTACATCCAGGCGAGAGATTTTCGTCACACTCGACAATTATTATTACAGGTGTGACATAGGCATTACAGGACTGAGTGGCGAGAGGTAAAAATAATATTTTTCTGACAGTATTCATTTAGAAAAATTTAAGTTTTCGTGTCTCTCATTAAATAATACCATACAACAAATTTATTGTTTATTTATCTCAGGATGTTTTTATCCCGTTAATTCTTTTCATATTATAAATTTTTCCCCTGGATTAAAATATTAATTGCAATCTTCAAAAATTTAGCATTATGTTAAGAAAAACAGCATTTTATATAATAGCACACTGACGTACCAGGTATACCGATTATGGGGTATCTCCCGTAACCTTATATTTTTTACAGAGTCCAATAATGGATTAAAGTACATATTAAATAAGATAACCTATTTCTTAATTTCGAATGACTGGGAAATTTTCAGATGTTGTTACAAATTCTCAAGTCAATCGCGTAATCCGAATCCAAATCTTCCATAAATAAATATTTGTGTAGGTCTGGTTTGAATAGAAGTCTGTGTCTCGCCGCGGCAACAAAACTTCTTTATAGATTTCCAAGTCGAAGTGAAGTTGTGCGCGCTCCTCGTGAAGGAAATATGAATCGCCGCGGGGAAAGGCCTCGGCTCTGCCTTGAGAGCGCCGAGGCATTCCATTGTTGTCGGCTGCAATGCAGAGAATAGAGCGGAGGACAATCCAAATGCAGATGCATCTGGGTCAAATCAATAGGCTTTGTGCGCTAGCTTATCGATGATTTAGGTTATTTGTGCTTTCTGTAATTATCACTGATTTATCTTGAATCTGTTTGCATTTTAATCTGGACTGAATTATAACGCCGACCCTGCATTTCTACCGCGCAAATTGCTTTTAATTTTCATGCATCATTCCACAAACATCTTTGCTGTGATTTATTGATTTCCGTTTATTATTCAGATGAGGTAATTATATCCACAATGAAACTAGATACCTGCGGTAGCTCCACGTTAATTAACTTCTATTTTCAAACACATTTTCTGACAAAACAAAAAACAAAACTTTTTATCTTTTATTAGTAAACATTTAATTTAGTAGCGCTGCAACATTTGTACTCGTATGTAAATTTATTTAAAACAATTATATTATAACAATATACCTACAGGGTGATTCACAACTTCGTGTATATATTTAATAACATAAACATTATAGTGCTCAACTTACTTATGAACTGATTTTTTTTTCGAAATTCGCTATTTTAGTTTCCAGGTTTATTGATCAAACAATTTAGGGCACTGCTTTCAAATGGAATTTCATAATATTGCGATTCTCGCCATGAAAAATTAATTAAAATTTTATTTCATTCCATTCATAGTTAATCAGGCATTATACAATCGATAATCTGGTTGTATCATAAACTGCCCTTGAATTTACGAAATAAAAAAATTATTCTTGTTCCACATTCTGTAATTTGAGCCATTAAAATATATGCCCGTAGTTGTGAATTATCCTGTATAAATCTAGTATACTGATGACTCACAATATGTAAAGCTACCACACTCAAGTTGAGTAAAAATTTATTATTTTTATTTAACTTCAATTGACTCCAGTCAATGATCAAGACTGAGCCTAAGACTGTTATGTATTTTGTGCAGGGCTAAAAGACTTAACAAAATAAAATCCCCAGAACATTTCAAGAACGTGACCATCCCGCTTTGTTACTTGCTATTTTTACCCTTTAACATCATATTAATATCCTTAGCGACTGCTGGTAACACTTTCTATGTAACATCCCAGTGTTAATTATTTGGTAATTATATCCCGATTATGTATTCCATATATAATGCTCAGATGTTTGTATTGAGTATGTAATTTTTGATCGTACTCGAGATATGGCTAGGTTGAACTTAATATCATATTAATATCCTTGCGATTGCTAATGTCCGCCTTTAGTAACACTATCTATATCTATGTAACATCCCATATTAATAATTTGATAATTAAATTCCGATGATGTATCCCATTAACTGAGATGTTTGTATTGAGTATGTATTTTTTGATCGTACTCGGGATGTGGCTAAGTTGAACTTAACATCATATTAACATCCTAGCGATTGCTAATGTCCGCCCTTAGTAACACTATCTATGTAACATCCCATTGTTAATAATTTGGTAATTATATCCCGATTATGTATCCCATATAATGCTCTGAGATGTTTGTATTGAGTATGTATTTTTTGATCGTACTCAGGATGTACCAAGGTTAAACTTAGGTAATATCACTTAAAGTACAAGAATAATATATTTTTGAACATCCCATGGACGATTCATTCCAAATAGGTTACTATCATGACATTTGAAGTCATTTTGTTAATGATAGAAATTGATAGAAATAACTTACCGTGGATAAATTTTTTTTTTAAATTGCCTCTTGCGACAACACGCCAAATGACCTAATTCAACACTGACCTTTCGCCTTTAAAAACTCCCTTTTGTCAAACCTGCTTTTCCCAAGGGTGGAGCGGTTAACGTAATAATTCCTTGACATAGGTAGAAAAATAAACAGTACCTGCGCCTTCGTATGTACATACTCACTCAGGTCTCTCCGTACAGAATGTGTGAACAAGACATGAATGTTGAAGAGATACACACATGACACGACTAACATGCAGGGCAAACAGACCGCCATTATCACAGGCGAAGTGTGATGCACGGGGGTTTCTGGTAAATATTTTTTGCGGGTGTGTGTTGGAATATTTAGGGCGCGTTTTACATATTGGATTTTGTAACGTTTAGAGAATATGCTTTACATGGTTTGAATAATCTGCGGGATTATTTTCAAGGGCTGCACCTTCGGAAGATGAATATTGAAAAGGTTTTTGTTTGTTACACGGCTAACATGATTTTTTGATGTTTTTGTTAATGAAACCGTCTCATTCGAATTCAGTATTATTTTTAAGGTATTGCTTACGGTTAAAGAACAATTAGGATTACCGACTGGCCACGTTTTCATTAAAAACCCCGGTCAGAAGTTGTAATTAGTTCATAGGTGTTTCTAGGTGTCTCTGCTGGTCACTGCCGATAGACATTCATTCTGTCACTTGCTGTCACTGTATAGTATTTTTACTTCCTTGTACAGAGTAATAAGGAAGTATTGTAATCGCGAAAAATTTCGGTTTTCAGATTTTGATGGAAATATCCGTTTTGACCTTTTCTGAATCCATTAGGACTAGTTTCGTCGTGACGTCTGTACGTACGTACGGACGTATGTATGTCGCATAACTCAAATACGGTTAGACGTAGAAAGTTGAAATTTTGCATTTAGGACTGTTATAGCATCTAGTTGTGCACCTCCTATTTTTGGTTTCAATCTATAAACCGGAAGTAGTACTTTTTTCAAATATTTCAATAAATATTTAATTTAAGCCAAATTTTTTTATTTTAAATGAAAGATTATTACCTACAATCGGTATTTTATAAATATTTTTGTATCTGGTATCATTTAAGAATAATTAAAGTATATATTTATAATTTAGTATTTCGGTATCTTGTAGTCCATGATCGATTAACATTTGTTACTACGTAAAATTTAAATGATTATGACATGACAGTGACAATAATAAAATATGCTTTATATCTTCTTCTGCAGTTTCAATAAAATGACTAAAATATATTTGTGAGTATAGTAGCAGTAGTAGTAGTACTTCTATATTAGATCAGATTTTTTATATTATTCTACATTTTAGTTATTAAGAAAAGTATGAACAGTTTAATAGGCGTACAAGGAAGTCATGTGGTGTTCACGTCAGATTTTTAAATTTAATAATTTGTTAGTTATATAGTGATAAAGACATATATGTAAAACATAAAGAACCCGTAAGCTTATTAGTACATTAAAAAGTAACAGGTAAATATTGCTGTGAAATAATGAAAAGTATTTCAGAAAAACTGTCAATGTAGATATAAGTTATTTTAATTTTAGGAGGAATGAAAAATTATTATGAATTTCCATGAATTGACAACTGGTAACCGTACACACGGTACAATATACATATTTACAATATGAGTACTTATATGTAGCATATTTCCGACTTCCTAAAATACTCTCGTTTTTAATTTTGTTTCTATTCCACTCTTTTCCCACTACTATGACTGCCTAAAACCAGCCTGAAACTCGTACTTGACCGCATCCTATCAATGCAATGTCATTTTGAAGCTGAAAAATACTGTAAAAGTGTTTTCTTTGCGAATAAACTGTCTTCAAGTTCATGTTTTTATAAACATTTAATAGAGAAAGAATGTGCCTTTTTAAAATTTTAAAAATAAATTTCTATCAGGTGATATAACCGTGTAAATTGAAATTATGTATTAATTATAATTTCTCCCATAAAAATTGTCTTGGATGAAATAGCACTGTACCAATCATCCCCATACAAAACCTGGCCATCCTTAAGATTCTCTGTATCTCTCTTTCCATCATTCTCCTCCCTCTTTCTCCCTATTGTGTCCTGTTGGCCTGTAGATGATGTCGCAATTATAACAAGTCGGTTCTTGCTTCTGTTGCTTGGCTGTTGGTGGTGGCACTATCTCTACCACCAGTTCGATCTTGTTTGTCTGCTCTCTGTTGCTACATTACGTTGCCTAGGGAATTTTTCCTTTGTTTACGTAACAACAACAGTAGAAAATTGGAGAAATTAAATGTTTATTAAGAGAATTCCTAGGGAGTTAAGTTGCTAGTGGAAAAACAAAGTTGGATATATTTTCTTGGATGGTTGGCTTACATAAAAGTTTTATTTAGTTTTTCCTGCATAACTTAATACTTTACCTCTAGATTACATAAGAACGGTACCTATATTAATAGAATTTAAAAAATTGACACTTTCAAAGAGAAAATATAACAAACTTTAAAAGTTTTAGTTTCCAGAATTCTCGATTTGTCGAGAACTAACTCTCGTCTCGTCTCATTTCGAAAATCCGAGTCGAGAAATTTATTGGTTCTCGTCTCGAAATTACGAGATGAAAATGAGACGAGAAATTTCTCGTCTTGTCGACTCTTTTGGTTCTTCTTCACAAATATTCCCAAAATCTAATCATTTCACTGACAAATATGAAGCAAATAATGACATTTTAGTGTTTTGTTTATTGTTTGGTTGCTAAGAAAAAGGTAAATAAGATTTTATCACTTGCAAAAGTTATCTTCCTTTTTATCCGCTGTGAAAGCGATAAAATTGTGTTTTGTTTATGGCTTACTTTATACAGGAGTGGAATTATCGTCATTATATCTGAATACAGTTACGAATGAACTTCTTGAAAAAAATGTGTTAGGAATTCTTTAGGAGTTTCAGTAATATTGATCTAGCGGGCACATAAATTTAGTTTGATGTTTAGTAGGACTTTAAGATCATGTCAGCATGCCACAGTTACATTTAACTGTAATTTAGTGTCATTTTATCGTCTTATCTAGTTTCGTGCTCTTGTACTACTAAACCTACTTTACTTTAACATTTTGTGGCTGTTCTTGCCATTTTAATCATCGTTTTATTGTTGGCTGTTGGTGTACGTGATCGTGATGATGTTTCTAGTTTATCTTTAAATTTATCTTTGTAGATATATACATTATTTGTCCTGTTATAATACTTAGACCTATTTAATTATGGCAGATAACTGAATGTGACATGTGACCACCTGTGTTACTGACAATTCAGGTTAAATTTCAATCGTTCCAGTTTTACTGCATTCTGATTTGTTTTATACACTCGACAAAAAAACACACCACTTGAAAATGCACCAAGTTCTAACAAGTTTGAAATTTCCTATTTAAGGTCATGCAAGTTGTTTGACGCTAAGTTCATTTTACCCCTAGCCAGCCCTTCTTGACTCAATCCATTACCAAGCCGATTAAGTTTATTCATTTTCCTTTTTAGGAAAACAATGAGTATCTGCGGTGATTTGGCGCGAAGATATGAATTTTTGAAAAAAAAAAAAATGCATTTCTTAGACCATGGAACATTTATCGAAATTGTCTACAAATGTATACCTTACAGAACATTTTTGTCTAAGAAGGGTGGCTAGGGGTAAAATGTCAAATTAACTTGCATGACCTTAAAGAGGAAACTTCAATTTTGTCAGTACTAGAAGATTAATTAATTCACCAAGTTATGGCGGTCTAAAAATTCGGAATTTTTGGTGCATTGTCAAGTGTTTTTTTTTTGCCGAGTGCATTACTGGAAATGTCGAATGCTTTGTGTGACGTATAATTCATGTATTGTATTAACGTAGTACAAGTTTAGATTTACTATAAATATAAGTTTCTAGATATCTGTGTCTATTTCGTTGCCTCCGGTCTAATTCCGACAATTCCTCCGGCATCTCTTGCGGTCATTGTGTTCCTCTTGTCTCCGTTTAATTACCACCCGGAGCTTATGTCCTTAACACGGTGTGCATCCTCTACCCCCTCAACAACACGTGCAGAAGTGGTACTGTAGTAGCGCTTGCGCCTCTGGCAAAAAGATGAACGTGTAGGTTTATAAGAAAGAAAAAAAAAACAGAGGTAGTAAGAAATAGAGACATTTTTGAATGAGTGTACTCGTATTTTACTCAAGGATAATGATACAGTTGGAAATACACTGAAGATGAGAAATTAATATTGTCCAAGAAACAATAAATAAGGGAAAGACACTCTATTTTATTTTTGCTACCAGTACCAGTTTCGACAATATTAATTCATAAATATTTTTATTAGTTATTGGATTAACAATTTAATTATTATTTATTCCTGCTGCATAATACTTATTTATGATATAAGTGTTAAAAGTGATAATTTATGAGTGAAGCAACCCCATGAACGAAATAAAATCACTTTTAACACATATATCATACAATATTTTATCTGCGACCTTCGTAGTATATTATTATTTGTAAAAACTAAAAATTGATGAATAACATTGTGACAGGTTTGATTATATTTGTTGATTTATTGATAGAAATCGTTAGCAACGTGTAAAAAGAATCAATAATAGCTATTTATGTAACAAGTAAGGAAACGAAGGTTGTTACTTTACGTTTGTGAAATTTGCAGCACAATGCGCAGCCGAGTTCTGTAAACTTAAGTGTTAGCTACTGAGATTCCTTACGTGTTGCATACAATATTTTTTCTACTTTTGTTCGAATAAGTGCAATATTTTTTTTAAATTATGGAACTATGACATTTAATGACATTTATAAATTTTGACATAAAACGAAAACATCAAAATTAGGTTATCTACAAAAGGCATTTTTATTCGAGTTTTTCTTAATTCTAACTGCCATATGCGGCTGCAAGTCAAAACCATTTAATATTGAAGTTTCTTTACAACGTAGTTTGTAATTTTTTTTAGTAAATGTAGTTATTATGTGTACCTTTTATTAAATAAAAAACGTGAAACAAAGACGATTGCGTGAAATAATGAAGTTCATAATCAAACGGAAATTTGTTAAATAAAATGTCTATTACTTAACGCAAGTAGAAAAAATAACTTTAAACACGTTGCTATGTTATTTTTAAAACTGGTGCCATTAATTGATACTTTTAAATTGCTAAGCAATCGTTTAAAGGACCACTTTTAACAACAGTCGTACATAAAATATCATGCAGTTTGAAAATCATCAAGAGTGATTATTAATTTTTAAAAGCGTTTATGGTAAGGTATTGTTAGAATTATTGATCTAAAGGATGTACCTATACGCGTTGGTTTCTCTTCATATTTCTTTTCATATCATTGTAAGCATTGAGCAACATATTAAAATAATTGTTCTGCTTTTTAAAATCCATAATAATATTCAGACGTGGAGCAGAAATGAAGTATCAGGTATCCGGAGAAATTCAATCGGAACAAATTGCGAATCCGAATGAAAGCATAAAATAGCTGTAACTCGAGTATAATTACTAAAATTCTTCTTTATATCAAATTTCATTACTGGGCTATAATCCAGGAGAAAAGAGAGACATCTCTGCTGCTGGAAGAAAGAGACGGAGTGCCAACGAGACAACATGAACAATTACGAGGCAAAGAACAACAAATAGCAATTTAGAATCCGAGGAATTCGCTGCAAATAACAAAGATCTCGCTTGGGTAAACAGGAGGGATGGCACGAAAAGCGTTTGTCGATGAAATGACAGCAATTCTCGCTTACCTCCTGGAATTTTAACGGACGAATTGGAAACAGTTTTGGAATTTATTCCCCTGAAATCAACATCAAACATTGCATAAACTAATTTAATTCCATTTTCAGCAACGCATTACACACATAAAATTTTACGCTGGGCTGTTGTTATTTGCAAATGGGTGAACATTACATAAATTTGAATATTTGATATATAAAGTGCGGTCACTAGATAAACACACTATCTGTGGTGCCAATATTCATATTGCATTCCTCTAATTAGCACTTACCGCAGCATTTATATATAATATCACTATAGATAATACAATTAATTCAAATCTGAATTCGCAGAAACAAATATTTTAGCAAACAGATCATAGAGCACAGTAGGTACCTACTTCATTCAACTAGAGTTGATTGACTGACCCAATCCACAGTTTAACTTATAATTTATTTTAACACATTATGACGTTTCGGTTATGTTTCGGCCATCTTTTGACAAAACCTAGACAAGGCAAAGATAAAAATCAAGACAGTGGAGTGAACAAATAGTAAGAAAAAACAGATCAAGTGCTAATCAAAAAACTCAACAAGAATCAATTAAAGCGGTGGTAATTTCAACAAATAATATTGTGCTAGGTACCTTCTTTTTTACTGTTTGTATAGTCCATGGCCTTGATTTTTACCTTTGTTTTTTTTAGGTTTTGTCTAAAGATGGTCAGAAAACCGACCTCACATTGAAATCATGCACGCTTATGACCAATGGATTTTTTCCTTAAGGAGGCTGCTGCCGCGATATCTATTATTTTCTGTAGTGGTCGTTTAAAAACTATATATAGGATTTCCCAAAAGTCTCGGGACGGAGCTATTAGTTTTGAACGAGTGAAGAAAATAATTGAAAATTTGGGGATCACTAAAGAGTAATAAAAACTACATTCTTAAATAGTTTAGAACTTCCATGCAACGTGGAGTTTTTTTAGGGGATGACCACCTCAACATTTTTAAATAGCAACTCCTGTCGAGTTTCACACCCACTTGAGAAAATAAAATCCCCAGAACATTTCAAGAATGTGAACATCCCGGCTTGTTTCTTGCTATATTTGCCCATTAACATCCTAATAATATATTTGCGATTGCTATAATGTCCGCCCTTGGTAACATTATCTATGTAACATCCCAATGTTGTAATTTTGTATTAATATCACAATTATGCATCCCATGTAATTTTCTGAGATGTTTGTATTGAGTATGTAATTTTTAATTGTACTCAGGACGTGGCTAGGATAGACTTACGTAACATCATTTAAAGTACAAGAATAAGATATTTTTAAACATCCCATGGACGATTCATGTCAAGTGGGACATTATTTTAAAGGAAATTAAAAAAAAAAGAAACACATTCCCAACCAAAACCCGATATCTTAATTCTTTCAAGAATTTAAATTTAATTAATTTCAATGTTTTTTTTTCACGTTTATTACGATTTTTGTGACTAATGTTCAAATTGTTGATCTTCTTCGGTCTCGAAATGACCCAAACGCTTTAGTGATCCCCAAATTTTTTTCTTCACTCGTTCAAAACTTGTCTTGAGACTTTTGAGAAACCGTGTATAATGTGTGTGTAGTACTAAAGGATAATTAGAAATCTCAAGTTTCATCTAACATCTTGGTTATTGTCGCATTCCGGATAAATTCCTAGAAATATAGCCTTACAAATTGTGCAGTTCGCCAATAATGATCCCGTATTTATTTCATTCGTTTAAGTTTTACGACCCGTTGAGTAGCACTCTTGAAATTCTGTAATTGCTTCTCAGCTTTTCGCCATTCTGTTTTCTTACAACACGGAGCACGGAGTAGAAGTTTTATATTTTAATAGCCTAGCGGAGTATGACGACATATCGTGTTACAGCCATACGCCGTAATTGGATTCCTGCTAGTTGTTCCACTCAGAGAATACAAGATCGTTTAATTGTATCTGAATGTAATGTGTTATTATAATGATTTTAACGCCGGTACAATGGGAATTTTAACACGAAATCCCGGCTAATTTGGAGAATAAATATTTTATTACTACAGATTTTCCTACACGAAACTGAAAATCAAAATACATTTATTGTTATTGTTACTGATATTACATTTAGGTACTGAAATACGTACATAATAACATGACAATTTATTCGGTCGAGTTATCCTGCTTTTAGACAAATGGACTATTGACGTATTATGTTCAGAATTTTTTTTTCTTTATTTCTAGTTCAATGACAATCAATACAATGAAAAAATATATCATCTTCCATTCTTATTGTTAAAATGACTTACTTTTTAAGCCCAATTGCATTCGTATTATTAATTCAATTTTTAATGTAATTAATTATAGTTAAAGCAAAAATCTATATTTGTGCCGTTTCTAAGTTTTGAAGTTATTCCAAGTGCAGTTTTAATTAAAAAGAAATTACATAAATATTTTACAAGAAGACCAATAAAGGATTTATGCAATAATACGAAGTAAAAACGAAATGATAATTATTTAAAGGGCTCGTCTACCTTTTTTCGAATTCCTAAAATACTCTCGATATTACTTTTTTTCTATATCACTCTCTTTCTCACTACTACGAATGCCCGAAACCAGCCCGAAACTCGTACTTTGCCGCATCCTAGCTATGCAATGTATTCCAGTATTTCCATAATAACTTCTGTATTTTTTATTATTCGAAAAAGGAAGGTTAGCTGCAGGCTTCTTGCTTTTTAAATTTTTCTTCCCATTTATAATGGCCGAAAAAAATCATATCAAATAACGACAAAAACGTCATTTTTAAATATTTTTTACTTAAAATCTCTAGGCCAAAGACAAAAAATAAAAAAAATATAGGCATTAAGACATTCTTTGTTAATACACTCAAATGTAGAAGCATCATATATTTCAATTATAACTAAATTAAACATAGAAGGCGTACACCTCTGTAACGCTGTAACATTTTAGGGTAGACGAACACCTTAACTTAGTTTTATTACATCCAGGATACCCTTTACATTTTATTTCAAGTGTAATTAATAATAAACTTCACAAGTAATGCTACCCAAAATAAAGTATAATAATCATTACACATCTCCTCGCCCGTCCTCCATTTTGTAACCTCCCTCCTTTCCGCCCACATTGTCACATTCAGTATTCACCTCCTTCACGCTCTCTTGTTTCTTGCCGCTGTTTCATCCCTCGCCCTGTTTTTACCTCTTAGAATGGCACGGAATCAGGAGAATTATAAGATGAAATAAATTTGAAATTTTATTGTGGCGATATTTGCGTGCTGCCGGGCGGTTAGAAAAAAAGTTATAGGGTAGAAAGTAGGCTTGATAATCGGCGAAAGCGTGTTGAAACGCTGTTAAAAGCAAAAGTTGTAAATAGTGAGGAATGTGACATAAAAGCTGGACGCAGAAAGGTCAGGGTGATGGACGAATTTTTCCGTTTTTAAATTTTTTGCCTGGATTTGATACTGTTACAGAGTCAGATATTTTTCTGGTAACCAGTGTTGGGATTATCTAGACAAAACTTATCTTAGATAATCATCAAGATAATTTTTTAAATATCTAATTTTGAATTTTATATATTTATCTTATCTAGATAATAATTTATGTTATCTTGAGTGAAAGATAAAAGATAATTTTAAAATATTATTAAAATGAAATATATGAAACCCAATGGTTTTATTTATTACCACGCACATCAAATGTTCTTATATCATGTATTTTTATTTTTTTAATACTTTTATACTCATTTAATTATTTTCAATCGTTACTGTTCATCAATTAAGTATCGACACTTAAAGTTATTATTCATATTTATATTTATTTACTTTATTTTAACAAACCTTTACATATTTGAGCAACTTACATAAATAATGGATTTTGATTACTTCCTGTTCAGTGGAAAGTGATATCAACTTCCTTATTTTAAATGAAACACCCCGTATATTTTTTAAGATTTTGATTCTACATAAAATTCTAAATACAACCATGTATAATAAGCTACTTTTTCGTTGCAGATTTCTAAGTAAAATAATAATTAAAATATTACAGAAACAAATCAAATCATTCTTAGTTAGCTATGAAATAAATGATAGAAAACAGATTTTATGATAGTAAAAATGTGAGTTTATTTAAAAAATAATAATAATTTAATAAGGAATTGCAATTCAATTATATATTATTTATAGTAAATTTTCAAAATGACCTCCATTTTCTTGAATACATTCATAAAACTCCTTGTATAATTTAATTATTTTATTTAGAAAGCTACAACGAAAAAGTAGCTTATTATACATGGTAGTATTCAAAATTTGATGTAGAATCAAAATCTTAAAAAATATATGGGATGTTCCATTTAAAATAAGGAAGTTAAGGTCACTTCCGGCTAAACAGGAAGTAATAAAAATTCATTATTTATGTAGTTTAATGCGCCCTTCAATGTAGTTTATAAACCTATGATGTAAATGTAATTGACATAATAAATTTGAAAAAATGGTACCTTGAGTGCTACCTGAAAATTATTCTTGTTCAATAAACTGCTCCATTGATAATTTAGATACACATAGTAACTATAACTGCGTAATAATTCTAATCTCGTCTGAGTTATATTTTTCACTAAAAATTATTATATGAGTAATACTCGTCATCTAATTACGCACATGGTAAAATATTAATCTATAGTAATTACACAAAATATATGAGGCAACAACACCAAAGTTAGGTTTATAATCTTTGTAATATAGTTTTAAAATTACTTATAAATTCATCAATTATTTCCTGCCAACACCTACCCATCACAATTACCTCTAGAACTTCCTTCTTCTCTTTGGCAAGTCCACATCTTCCGGAGTCCGGGCCTGACGTGGCCGGCTCCGGGTAACAGTGTTCGGTTTCTTGCTCCGGTCAACATAACTCAAGCGTTACTGAGCAGCTCCGGGGCTCCGGGCAAGCAGGAACTCTGTAAACGTCAAAATCATGCGACCACACGTTCATGAAAGCTTTTGTTGCGTCTCAGAAGAGAGTGGCCGAGGCTGGTGCTACTATTTGTCTTCATTTGTGTCGGGAAGAGAGTGAATTAATTTTAGAGGGGGTGTTTGTATCTTGGAATATTATACATTCAATATTAACTAGTTATAATTATAATGAATAAAAATCTGACGTGGCCATCACACAACCTTCCGCCACATCTAGAATTTAAACAGAAATGTATACGTACAATCCGGTGCACATTTAAAATATACAAATAAAAATCTCAAATATTCAAACACAGAAATTTGCATCACCTGAATAAAAAGATTCATTCACAGGAAAACTCTGCTGTGTTGAAGCCATCCTCCGTTCAATTACTACATTTAATATCTTACTTAGGACTTATATAGCGCTAGTATGCCAACTTGTCACCCGTCTCACCTGTCAATATTTTTTACGCAGAAACAAAAATCAACCGATCATGGATTACAAGATATCAACGTTTTATTTGATAAATTTATTTTTTAAATTTTACTGCAGTTCTTTAATGCTACCAGATAAAGACAATTTTTTTATAACGTAAGTTGCAAATAACTTTTCCTCTTATTCTCATTACAAATAAATACTATATTTTTCCAAATTTATATACAATTTTGACAATTAACCTTTTCAATCTTCAAAAAATATCACTTCCGATGAAGATATTTGTACCAAAATCTAGGGAGCTCTTCCAATTTATATACAAATGTTAAATACCAAATATCAAAATTTTCGGGTAATTCGTATTTGAGTTATGCGACTAACACCCCTTGACCACACACACACACACATACACACACACATACACACAGACATCATCGTGAAACTATCAAAAATGAGTTGTAAGGACCCTAATTCGTGCTCATCCACTAAAAATTCACCACCCGATTTTTTGCATGATTCCAATACCTTCCTTTACAGGTAAGCGGAAGGTAAAAAGCAGAATTGCTGGATTTTCAGTCAAAAATCTTTTATTTATTTTATTAGGACAACGTTTCGGCCTTGCTGAGGCCTTCCTCAGGACTAATATCGTCAAAAATATAAACCACCAACAACAATAAAAAATACAATGAATTTGTAAAGGCAGGAACACACATATTTTATAAGAAAATAAACAAACTAAGCCGTAAATTGTGACTAGCATGAAGATCCTAAAAGTATAGGTAACTATAATTATAATATTGCGAAAATATTGCCAACTCAAAAATTGTAAATGTTCAGGAAACGTGTTTAAAAAAATTGTTTTTCATGTTTTAACTGTATTTTTACCTCCCGCTTACCTGTAAGGAAGATATTGGAATCATGTTAAAAATCAGATAGTAAGTTTTAAGTGGATGAGCACGAATTAGGTTCCTTACAACTCATTTTTGATAGTTTCACGATGATGTCTGTATGTATGTGTGTGTGCGTGTGTGTATGTATAGGTATGTGGTCAGGGTCGGATTTCTGTATGTAGGTTAACTCAAATACGAATTACCCAAAAATTTTGATATTTGGTATTTAACATTTTTGTATATAAATTGGAAGAGCTCATTAAATTCTGGTACAAATATCTTCTCGAGAAGTGATATTTTTTGAAGATTGAAAAGATGAATTGTCAAAAATTTCTATAAATACAGTATTTATTTGTAATAAGAATAAGGGAATAATTTATTTACAACTTACGTTATAAAAAAAATTGTCTTTATCTGGTAGCATTAAAAAACTGTAGTAAAATTTAAAAAATAAATTTATCAGATAAAACGTCGAAATCTTGTAATCTATGTTCGGTTGATTTTTGTTCCTGCGTAAAAAATATTGACAGGTGAGACGGGTGACATGTTGGCACTAACGCCATATAAGTCATAAGTAAGATATTAAATGTAGTAATTTAACGGAGAATGGCTTCAACACAGAAGAGTTTTCCTGTGACTGAATCTTTTGATTCAGGTGATACTAATTTCTGTGTTTGAATATTTTAGATTTTTATTTGTATATTTTAAATGGGCATCGGATTGTACGTATACATTTGTTGTTTATAATTCTAGATATGGTGGAAGGTTGTGTGCTGGCCACATCAGATTTTTTTATTACTTATTAACTCCAATGACAGAAAGGTAGGATCCAACCACTCGAATCCGGTGATATTTTTGTTGGTTACTGGCATCGAACTGCAGTCCGCTAGTATGACTATAAAAATGTTTAGTATAAAAATATGCACGTTACAAAAGCAAACAAATCCACAAAACAGAACATTGAATTATCCACTCCTCCAATTCCTGCAAGAAAGCAGTACAAACACACGAGATGTTCAACATCCCATCCCATCCCAGCAACACAATCTGTGTATGTAGTGTTTATTTGCACCTCAGTTACAGTGCAACATCACACCGTACGTCGCTCTGTTTACGTATCTGAATCTAATCAGACGTCTTCACGACGGTACACCACTGCAAGTGATGTTCCACTTACTCCTGCAACGTCTTCTAGGCTGACATGCGTTCTGCTGGAGGATATTGACTGTTTGCATTGTGTTGAGCCGCGGCAGCTGAAGTAGAGCTACAGTGGCGACGGGGTGGGGAAAAACTCACCCCGAAATTTATTAATATTCTTAATTTAATGAGCTAATTTGGTATTGGGTATGGAGTAGATAGTTGAGTGCTAGATTCTGATATTATGGTTCGAATCCTGTCACTTTTCTGTATAGTTTAGAATAGAGTATAGAAGATTGATCTAATGGCCGTTTTACACTACGCTAAACATTGTACAAAAAATTGAGCAACAAATTGAACAATATCATGAGCAATAAATTGCTTTATTTTTAATGAACTCCGTTTTATACTGAGACAATTGTATATACCTAATATTTAGTTTGTGATTATGCGCAATTCGCATATAATAATAATTTGACAGCCGCGCTTATCTATTTTTTCAGACAATTTTCGAAGTAATGCAATATTTCACTCAATTTTCTGTATGATACTACACAATTTAGATTGTTTCAAAAATTGAACAAGATCTTGTTCAAGATTTAGTGTAATGTAAAACGGGTACCTATATAGAAGAAGGGTATTTAGTTCATTTCAATTGTGCTGGAATACCTGGAAAAATCTTTGATTTGCATTGCTAGTGTTTTATTTAAAAGAGTGAAAGAAATATAACTTGAAAACTATTTCCTCCTGTATTTTTTTTAGATGAATCTTCTCCCCCCACCAATAATTATTCTGGCTACGCCACTGTGTTGCACTAACGTAGTATAACACTAGCAAGTACCGCGATAGGTACCTAGTGTTAACCGTCTAACTAATTACCAAGTTCACTTGCATGGTTAACAGACTTTGGTTGTCGAAACTTGGCATTGATTTCAATTCCTGCAAACGGCTATTGCAGCTAGGGCTTTGCACTTTACATTACAACATTGAAGATTAATCGAGTTTACAGGCATGTTTCAAATAATATGGCGAATATTTTTTTAATATTACCGATGAAGCTCTAGTTTAAGCAGTTGGAACACTATCAGTGTTTTGTAAAAACTAGATAAGAAGATTAAAATATACAAAAATCTGCTGTGGCCACCAGAGTACTTCCTGGACAATAAATTTAACGAGGGCTGTGTTAAAGTGACAGCTATTCATGTCGAAGTGATATCTGTCAATGTCAAAGTGACATCAGTCAATAGGTGACGTTTCTGACCGGTCAGAAATGCCTAACTTTTGTCCCTAATAATAGGGCCGCGCCTAGTCTATGGAACTCTAGCCACGGCAGTAATTCTGTTATTTTTTGTTGGTTTTATTGACACGTTTTTTAATAATAATTGCATTATTTTATAAAATTGATAAGTTTACTACATAAGCTGCGGCACGCGGGCAATTTAATCTAATAATTATTTTACATGGTCAATGCCAGTAAAATTATAGATAATGTTACCGTCTAGACAAAACAAGATAAGACTTTGCAAATCTTGTCTTGTCTTGAAATTTCTCGTTAATTTAGAGTCTTGAAAATTGTCAAAAATTTTGTTAAGAGTCTGGATCTAGAATAACAAAGTCTTGTCTTGGTTTGAAATTTCAAGACAAGACTTTTGTCAGTCTAGTTTTGATAATCTAGACAAGAGTCTAGAGAGTCTACATCTAGACGGCAACACTAATGATAGATCTATGTTGACAGGTTGACTTGACAATTTAGCTGAGTTTGACTATATGACAACAAACAAAAATGCCCCTAAAACACGCAAAATAGGCGAATTGATGAAAAAAAATTAAAAATTTCGATAGGTATTAACAAATTGTTGAAGAAAGTAAATAATTTTTAAAATTCGAGAAATTTCGACATTGTAATCTCGTCTAGAACTTAAAAAAATCGTCTGCATCTACCACTTGGTAATGGCTTTAATTTAAGGTTTAATCCTCCTGGCAATTGATCAAGCGATGTGTGTATTACATACCCAGAAGGAAATTAGCCGAAACTTACGATCCATGTCAGCAATTAAAAAACCTACGTCTGCTGGTGTTCTCCAATGTCGTCTAAGCACGCTATTCACCTCAATAATAGTATTGATTAAGACTCAAAACTTGACCAATTAAGGCCATTTTATTTAGTAATTAAGTCCGATAGGTTCAGCTCAGGGCATTCGGAGCACGCAAAGCGTTGGTTACGGAAGCGGCCGCACGAGGGTCGTGGCGCTGCCGTTGCATTAGAATAATTATTTGTTTCTAAACACGAAACCCAAGACTTTTCGACACAAATGTTTTCGTTTTACTTCGCTATGAATAATTAAATAATCTGCTTATTTTGTCAACTATATTTTGTTACCTTCACGCGAAATGAATAAATTATTAACTTGTAATACAAAATACAGGATATTTACAAAGGATAATACCGAAAACTGTCCTGAGAATAAGCTGATCTTTTTATAATATCAATTTGAGGACGTAGGAGAAAATAACGAAGAATTTAATTTTGCATCTGCAAATGTTTTCACTCTAATTACAAAATCCTGCACACGTTTTTTGGCGAATTTCAAGCTTTCAGTCCCAGTAGTATTTAATGATTTAGAATAATTGTCGAAATATGAACCATCTACTGCCAACTTCATTTAAAAAAAACTTCATTATTTGTATCATTAAAATACAATACATTTTACAACAAAAATGTACTAAATCTATGCAAAAAAAACGCTTAATGGCTTTATCTGGTAAATCTAGAGTTTTTAGTTTAAATAATTTGGTACTTGCTAAAGACCTTTAGTGTTAGCAATTTTGTTGTGATGATTATGTTAAGACAATTTTCATTCGCTAACATAATTATGGTACATAATATATCACACCATTTACTCAACTTGTCAACTTGGGTATGACATTTTCAAATAATAAGAATTAATAAAATAATTTTTTCAAAATTCGAAAATTAATTTTTGAGGTTTGTGAGGGAAACAGTTTTGGGTCACTGGTTCAATAGATACCTAATTATAATATTAAATATTTCGTTGTAACTATTAATAAATATGTTTACATAATATAGTAATTTAATTTCAAGTAGTTGGCCACATAACTCTGTCTTCAGTGGTACTAAAAATGTTCTCCTGAAGTAAACTACCTCGAATCTACCCTTATTTATGGAAATTTTGGTAAAACCTTTTTGTTCCAGAATCAGTACGTTAAATACTTTATGCAATAAAAATATGTACCTCAAGTTATGGTAGGTACATCCTGTATATAGTTAAACTAGCATTTTATCTTGCTACTAAGCTACTATCTTTTAAAGGTTTTTATATGGATCTTAACACTGGATAAGATTTTGGTACAAATGAGCAAACCGAAAGTAGAACTTTTTGAAACTTCATATAGTATTCCTTAAATAAATTTGTAGGTACATGATTTATTTATGGCAATTTTTGCAATTAAAAATATAAGAAAATATAATTATTCATAGGTACAATTTATTTAAAATACAATTTGCTGAATATGGTTGTATTTAACAATAAAATAAAGTAGGTACAATTAATGTTCTATTTTTTTGAAATTCCAGTATCGTGTTGTCCATGATCATACAAAATTAGAATTATTATGACACTGACAGACCAGTTCATATCTTTTGCTTGCATCTTGGTTTGCATTGTCGTTTACATATTACATGAAAATGAGACTATTAAAATGTAAGTAAAACTATTAATTAGATTAGTAGAATAAGCAGAATTAGGAGAGAGGTCGTGTGCTGGCCACATCAGATTTTTTTATTTGTACTGATCTGTATTACACAGTACAAAACGCAAATCTTTCCTTCAATTTTCCTCTTCCAATTAAACCACCCCTCTAACCACACAACCATTCCCAGGTTTATTACCACCCGCTAACCACTACACTGGTAAGTAACCAACCAGTAACCACAGTGGTTAGTGTGGTACCACCGCAAGGTCACGCACGGTCATTAGCGCAAGTCAACGTCAAGGGATCGATCAAGTAAGCTTTGTGGGAAGAACCCCCGCTTGGGGGTTGGGGAGGGGGTTTGTAGTGGACTGTTATCAGCTTGCATGATGACTGCTGCTAACATGAAGTGATAAGAGGCAACATTGGACACAAAGAGGGGTAGGGGGTTAGTAATAGTGGGACGCATTGGGAAGTGGTCTTTAAGTAGGTGTAATAATTGTGGGAACGTAAGAAAATGTTTATATTTGATTACAGAATTTCTTGGACTTAAATTTTTTTATCTTTTGCAAATTGAGCTACAAAATTCCAAATTACTTACATGATACATACGTATCTTTCACATTTTTTGTCCTATTTCAGTATGCAAAATTATATGTTCATCTAATATACAGGTTGTTCCACAACAGGACAAAACATTAAAGAGTATATATACTGTACGACGCCGACGTGCTGATCATGAAACAATTTTTTTTTTAATTCGCAAAGTTAAGGATAGTTTACTTGACGTGTGTACATTTTAAGTATCACTATTTTAATGGTATATTTGATAATTTGGCATTTATTAGTATTAGATATTATGTAAACAGTTACTATCATTGTAGAAAATTTGAATTTTTTTAAAAATAACTACCGACCAGTGGCAATCAAAAATGTTTGCTTGAAATACGATGCAATTTTTTTGCGCATTTAAAAAAATTCTTTTTGTTTCATGATCAGCACGTCGTACAATATACTCTTTAATTTTTTGTCCTAAATTGTGCAAAACACTGTATAAAGCTGAATGTTGTATCTACATCTACATAGACCGTTTGTCTGATATTGTAAAAATGTTTTCGTTGTGAGTAAACAGAATTATATTTCTATCAATATAACCGTGTGAATTTTGCATAAATTTGAAATTTTCAGGAATTTTTCGGAATTTTTATAATCATGTCCAATTTTTTAATTAAAATTCTAAAAAGGCACAACTGTTAATTGATCATTTAAGTATACAATCCTCGTTGAAATATAATTTTACCATTATTGTACTGGCCACAAAACACTCGCTACGCTAGTACGTTGTATGCTGGATTTTAGCAGCTAGAGGGGCCTCTTAATCCGCCAAAAACGGGTACTGACTCAGTTAGTTTATCATAAAATTTCAAAAGTCTTTAAGGATACATCTTAGTTACTCGTATAATTCTCGCTTGCTGTCGACCCAGGAAAATTATCCATTCTCTATAAATTCTAACGTTTTTGCTTCCATTTTATACAAAATAGGTTAATGTACATCTATTTAAATATTAATATCCTTTCGGCGCATGATCCAAATATCGAGTTTCCTCCTTCCGTTATAAATGCCGGAATTATGCAGCTCATTTCACCTGTCGGCTATTCACCCGATCTGGATATAATTCTTCAGCCGTCTCGACCATTCATAGCGGTTATTTCTCACTTTCGCGCCTGCATTCATTTGAATTTCACGTGCATTCTTTACGAGTATTGTGCAGTCGGCGTAAAAACCATCGCCATTGTCAGACTTCTTCACAATGAAGCGGGGAAATCTGTTTTATAAACATAGACCCGATGTGTATCAAGCCAGTTTCAATTTTGTGTAAATTTGTTTTATTCAGTAAATTTAATTATAATACTGTAAATAATTTGTTCAATACTGCAAATAAACGCGGCGTATTTTGTTTGTAAATGAATTAAAACATAAATTTTATTTTATCTAAATAAATAGATAGGTATGAACCCAAAGTTTGTTGGTTAAAAATAGTTCAAAATTAATATTTAGTTGGTTAAATTGAATTAAACTAAATAATATAACAATTTCAATTGCAAAATAGCGCCATACTGTTTATATTGAATTAAAATTTTATTAAAAATATAGCAGCTAAACAATATTATCTATATTTTAGTTTCGCACCAAAATATTATATTTACTTTATTCAAAATATGTACAAACTCTGTCTAACATTTTAAAATTTACCGTTAAGCCATTATACATTAGTCCTGTTTATACATGGATTCTTTTGAATTCCTTCATACTTCTAAATCCTGGAAAAATAGTTATTTGTCCAACTAGAGAGGAAAGCGCTTCTTTTTCTCACTCGAGCTCGAAGTTTGTGTCACGAGCGAAGCGAGTGAGTCAATCGAGCGACAGTGAAAAAAAAGGTTTCCTCTTGTGTTAGACACATTTTTTTCAGGACATATTTAAAAAAAAATTGTAAATGAAGCAGAAATACATAACTAAAAGTTAGGTTATAAAACTGCCATTTGGCAGATTGACGTTTAAAAACAATGGAATGTTTCACTGCAATCAATATCCCAAATTAAATTTAAATTGTACCAAAAGAAAGTATAAAACAAAATAATTGTAAAATAATAATTTATAGTAAATCATTATAAAATCATTATACATTTTTAAATAAAATTATTACACTAATGGTAGCACTGCTTACTTTTCTCTCTAGAGAGGGAAAACTTACTTTCCTCGTTATTTCGCGAGAAGAAAATTTTGTTTTTTCGACATGTCGTGAAAAAAATTAATTACCTGCTTTGAAACTATCATTGAATTATAAATTCTTTTTTTCCAAGACTCATTGAGGATTTAATGTAGTGGCGCCGCTATTTGACAGACAATTCTCGCCATGTTTTTTTTTCTCATTATACAGTAACATGAAAGAATCGTGAAAGAATCATTGTGTGAACAGGGCTTTAGCTGTGTAAGTTACATGTAAGGGACATTTATTTAGTTTTGTTCTAAGCGGAAGAAGGACGTTAGAATGAGCGTTAATTCCAGCGTCAAATTCTGGGTCTTCCTCTCCATAAAACTTATTAATTTCACCTAGAATAGTTAGCATCAAATGTCGGTGTCTAATTTTATCTTTCGTGCGGTAATTAAGTAGCATATTCCACAAACTACAGCGGAAGTGCAAAACAAAACCAAAATGCAGAAATATGAAATTTTAGTTCTCATTTCCTCCGTGCAGTGCCGGGGGCGTTGCAGTAGCGAACTTCCTCTTGCATGCGAGCCGAGGTGAAGCCTTGGGGAAGATACAAAGATATGACGCCATTGTTGAAGCGTGGCGTGCGGACTTGTCCCGGGCTAACTCGGACCACCTCATCTTTTATGCAATTTCGTCCCACGTAGAGTAGGTACCTACTTATACTTCATTTCAGTTTAGAGTATTTGACCCCTGAAGTTAAATATAAATAATACTTACAACTTTACCTCAATCATTAAGTTACGTACCTACAGAAACCAGTTTAAATTCATGGTTAATTAGAGATAAATCATTTATGATATTTTTACTCAAACTTCTGACAACTGACAGATTTTTTATGGCTCCTGTCAATGGGCGAGATTCAACTTTAACCTCTTCTTCCATCGAAACCTCCGAAGCAAGCATGTTAAAAAGATATAATTTATAGAGCTAACGACGTTGTGCAAATATATGAAATTTCAGTTCTTGTCAAAATTATTATATAATTCGGGCCTATTTAATCACCGGTTTTCCTCTTAGGATGTTAATGGGCAAAAATAGCAAGTAACAAGCGTGATGTTCGCATTCTTGAAATATTCTGGGGATTTTATTTAGTCAAATCGGTGGTTACTATCAACTGTAATTACACAAGAGCTTTTTATTTCGCCGGATAAATTTCTGTTTGTATTGAAACCTTGTTGCCTAGCAATTTGAAAAGAAATATTGTGTAATAAAATCACGACACCGTAGATGGAGTGATTTTATTTTAAACCAATTTTTCGAGTCAAATTGCTGTCAGGTGACAAGGTTGAGATGTCAAACAGAAATTTATTCAGAGGAAATAAAATGCTCGAGTGTAATTCAACGAGATAATTTAACGACTCCTTTGGTTCTTCTTCACAAATATTTCCAAAATCTAATCATTTCACTAACAAATATTAGAGAAGCAAATGACATTTCAATGTTTTGTTTATTGTTTGGTTGCTAAGAAAAAAGTAAATAACTTGCAAAAAGTTACCTTCGTTTTTATCCGCTGTCAAAGCGATAAAATTGTGTTTTGTTTATGGCTTACTTTATACAGGACTGGAATTATCAAAATAAAACAAAAAATAAACTAGGGATAGGTCCGAATTCTCCCGGGATGAGTCCGCACGCCATACAAAGATACGACGTCGTTGTTGAAGCGTCTAGAGCGTCCTTGTTAGAGGGGTAATTATCAGAATTACAAGTTCCACGATGAGTGACACTTCCAAAGGGCCGAATTGTTTACACTACACTAATTCATTGTGTAACGTCGCTTGTCGCCCTTATCTCCAGATCGAGTGAGCTGTGAGTTGTGACTGTGAGCGACTCACGTCATTTCACTTCGCCGCTATCAACTGTTTATTTATGTGTGTTTGCTTAGGCCGGACGATGCCTAGTTTCCTCATTTGTTTACGGTAATTGCAAAGCGCCTACGTTGTTAGATAGTTACTTAAGCGATCATATTTAAATACCTTTATCTACGACTACTATGAAAAGTTTATATTTATGCTTTCAATTGTCAACGTAAAGTTGATTGTTACTGAGGACCAAGTAAAAAAACATTTTATTGCGCGTCTCATATGGCAACGCTATAAAGTACTTTTTGATTACATAAAATAAAATAAAATGACAGAATCAAACAAATTTGTTTATTTATTTATTTCGATATTATTGGTATCGTCATGGTTACGAATAAAACATAAATTGATTGAACGCAGATTGAACTAACTGAATACTATTATTATAGTCGATAAAATTATGTGTGTGTTACGAGCGTAAAGTGTATTTGTTCCTCTTGCACTATTGCAGCTCTCGGCTTCGGCTCGCGCTGCAATTACCGTGCGCGAGTAACAAAGAATCACTTTACGCTCTTAATACACAGATTACTATTAATTTTGAAGGAACTTCTACATTCCTTCAGGAATTCATGTAAATTTAGTTAATTCTTGATTAAGAAGAGTTCTTCACTATGTTGGTAACTTCTGTTTAAAGAATAAATTGTTATTGTTTATAATTTAAATAAAATTTTGCTTGTGTAGTACCTATACCATTTTAGCTAACCACAAACATGTGTAATACTTTACCAACGTTTCGTGTAATACGAATAACTTTGTTTTCAACTCTATGGATGGCGATGTTCCCAGTTTAAATTGTGACTTTTGATGTAGCAAATATTGTAAGTTTATGACAAACTAAAGGTGGAAAGAGTACTCTTTCCGAAACGTGCATTAAATTAAGATTTAATTAATTTCACATGGATTTCTTGAAGCCTTTAACATTCCTTCAAAAATTATTAACGTTGCATCCTACAACTATTTCATTTTTCTAAATACCTTTTATTAAGTTGTGTCCGTGCTAGATTTTTGCCGGTTTCATTGACCAATTTCTTTGTGTTAAGTGGAACCATTAGTGGTTAACCCACATCTTGCAAGGGTATATTGATTGACTCAGTTTAATTTTCGTGTGGCATTCAATCTGGAGTCGAGTGGATTTGATCTTTAGTAGCTCGAATTTAGGCTATCATTTTTAAAAAAGTTACTTTTACTTACTTTTAGTTACTAAGCCAAGAGAAAACCGAGTTTGACGGCTTCTATATACACTATTTCAAGATAGTGTTAACAGAGTTGATGCTGCTGAATGGTTACCATCAAATTATTTTCAACAGAATAGAACACGCAGTATAATATATGACAGGAGTCGACACTATAGGTTGGATGAAGCCTTTATGTTTACTTTTTAGAGAGAAGCAGAAAATACAGTCCAGCTTCGAAGCATGCATTTTTTGAGTAGTGATATTTCTCTCTCGCACAGGGTAAACAGAAATGCCACGAATCTACAGTATTGCTAAGATACGGAGTGTTCACTCCTGAGTTTATATTGTACATCGACATCGTGATCTATTTAAAATCTGGAAAGGTTTGCAGTTATCTCTATTGCAAAATTTGCTTTCATTAACACTGTAAAATATTGAAAATTGCATCTTTTAATTAATACTACTCAAATCTAAAAAACAATATTTTTCTTTCGAATATTCTCTCTCAAGGCGCGAGCCATGAAAACACAAAGGTGCACCCTGGTTGGTCGCGCAGCTAGCATAGCGGCACTAAAGTCCGACTTTTGACGAATGAGAGAGCGGCTAATTGACTAAATTAATTCTCTTTGTGAAGTCCGTCTGTGGTCTGACGGTCAGACCAATTAAAATAAAATTGAACGCAAACATGTAATCTGCCGACGCCCGAACTGCCAATTAGACTAATCGGTTTGATGCGTACATTATTACAGACAATTTGCTCATGAGGACAATATGCACTCACTTGAACGTGAACGTGAGCTCGCGATTGACAATCGAATTCGTAATTACCTTCATTTGGCTTAGAGCAAATATTGTCGCAAAAGCCTACCCCACACAATTTTAATCTTTACTCTTTTATAATTTAATTTTTACCTCTCACCTTGTAACAGTGGTCGTGGAATCATATTTAAAATCTGACCAAGAGTTTTCGGTAGCTGAGCATTAAATATGGCCCTTACCATTTATTTTTGATAGGTAATAGTAGGTAAGTTTTGACTATCTAATAAATTTGACTTACTTACGTAATACGTATTGTATGCTAACGTTGCAGAAGAGTTTGGTAAAAATACATTAATCAGAAGTGTAGTTTACATTAAGACTATGAAAGGTTTTTTTTAAATTTAGGCAAATTTACAGCATTTCTTTATAAAAGAAAATGTTATTTGGTACAAACACGGCGGGATAGCATAGTGGTTAGGATGCTAGGCTCTGGTTACAGAGGTCGTGGGTTCGAATCCCGGTCAGGTCAGGAAATTTTCACGGCCTGATTTGGATCGGTACCTACTCCCGTTACCATTCCAAGTTGGGATTTAATTAACTTGGCAACCTCTAGCTATCGGGCACCGGCTAGAGGCTGTAACAAGAGCTTGCGCCGGGTCGACTGGCAACACACATGGTAGTAAAGTAAAAAAAACTCCGTGGCAAAGTATATAAAGTAAAAAATTAAATACTGTGTGTGCTATCAAGTCACCCTAGGGATATGATATAACCCAAATGAGGTTCAAATCCCGAAATGATAATACAAAAAATGTTATTTGGTACAAAATTGTATATAAAGTTAGTAGATATCTAATAAATCGGTACCTATAGTATGATTGGAAAATTAAAATTTGTATCAGATTGAAACGAAGACATTTTGTAATTTATTCATAATCGTTATGTTCAGTTCACAAAAGGTTGGTTTGTCCTAAAACGTTTTTTGTATATACAGGTACTAGAAACTATTATTATATTCTGTCAATGCCGTTTATACAGAAAAACTTATTTACTCACAATCCAATCGATTAATAATAATATGCGCGTTTTAAATATTAATTTTATTAGTATTTTTGGTAGTTCTATTATTACTTGTTCAATTTGTTTAACCTCTACGTACTTGAAAATAGAGATTTATGACAGAGTTGCTAAGTAACTTAAGAATTTTTTTATTAATGATGTTAATTTTATTAAAAAGTAACACTTAACAAACCGGAAATATATTTCCAGCTAGCTGGGAAGTGAAGTTAACAATGACTCGCTTCCCAACTGCCCAGAAGGTTGGGAACTCACATATTACTGATTGTAAATAAAATATTTATGGTAATAATTCAAATTTCTAAATAAGGCGGAAGGTTGTGTGCTGGTCCAATTAGATTTTTATTTATGAAGAAGATTTACTAAAAATATTCTTCATGAAATTCGAATATTCCATTAGTGCTAGTTGCAGAAATGCGTCGCCATGAATTCCAATTTGGCGATATTCGCATAGTTTCTCCCGTTTCAGCAGGTCATATTTATCTGCTAATCAAATCCCAATAACCCTAAATCATAGTTAGTGATAACTGTAAACTCCGGGGGTTCAGTATATTCACTATATATGTTTCATTACTTTTAATCACCGCACGCTATAAGTCACACCCCTGATTCGTGTGTTCTCGCGATGCACCACAAGAGGCGCGGGGGTCGGTAATAAATACAGCTGCGAATTTAATTTCAAACTGTATTTAATATATGGTCGGTGGGCGCGGCTAACACGTACGTAGCCACCGCAGCGCCGCGCTAAATCATGCGGCTGACTCGCGAACTACACTTCTTGCAGACTGTCCGAAACACTCCAGACATGAACAAGGGTTACTGTTGCAGAAGATCTTAGCAGGACTTGGATTGCTTAGGGGTGGACTGAATTAAGATGTTATTTAGCGCAAGAAACCTTCACATTGTATTCGAATTTACATAGTGTGAATGAAGGACTGATATCTGATATGGACAGCAATACAGCGCACTGCATTTTTTTATTTAATGTCATACCGGTGTGACACAGGCTTAACAAATTAATTGAGATAGAAGCAAATATTTATTAATTTTCATTAAGAATTATAAAACTTGGTCCAGTTCAAGGATTATACAAGGATTTTTTCATGCTTCTAGTTAAAAAAAAATCTTGGTGTGAATTGCCTGTCAAATAGCAGAACTATTAAATTATTGATTCTTTTATGAGTCTTTGTAATAAGAGAATTTCTATTTTTTTCTATGAAATTTTTTGACCTCCCAAAACAGACCACCCTCGATTTCTCAAAAATGGTTCAATATATCGACTTAATTTAGACACCAATGAATTCCTCGCGCCGAATTACATATATGTACCAATTTTCAGCTCAAAATTCCGACGGGTACAAGATTTATCCAACATTGTCGATTTTAGAAAAAATCGTAAGGGGTACCGCTTAAGAAATCTTCAAAAACCGTGATAAATCTTGTACCCGTCCGAATTTTGAGCAGAAAATTGGTACATATATGTAATTCGGCGCGAGGAATTCATTGGTGAATAAATTAAGTCGACATATTGAACCATTTTTGAGAAATCGAGGGTGGTTGGTTTTTGGATGGTCAAAAAATTTGCAAAATACTGAAAATTTCGTTATAGGTTAATTTAAGTATTAGAAATACAATGCTGCAGACTAGAGTTTGATTTCTCGCTTAGTTTTTGAGATATCGGCCTTTAAATTTGGAAAAAGGGGAAAACTGAACATCAATAATTTTTTCCAACTTGTACGAAGAGATTCATCTACACTTTTTTAAATATATTTAAGTAATAGATATAATACTAATATTAAACTGCAATTAAAAGAGTAGGGTATCGTGATGTGCTGGCCACATTAGATTTTTTTTAGTTGTCATTGATGTTTTTTTATTTTTCAAAATCAATTATTTTTTACCTTTGGGGGGAGGGGACTGCAGCCCGGCAGCTCCCCCTCCCCTGACTGAAGGGACAGGAATTTATGTTGTTTCAAACGTTGGTTTCTCGAGCACTTTCTGAAATCGTAAACCAATCGTAGCGTTTGAGAATCAATCAGGATGCACGAAACCACGTGGCCATGTGTCCCTTTAATGAAAAGTCTCGTGGAATTTAGTATAGAAAGTTGGAAACTCACATATTACTAACCGATAGAGTACCTGAACTCGACCTGAACATACTTACATGCAATCAATTTCAACTTGAGTGTTATGACAGCTTCACTTATTATGAGTCACTCTATGGTACTCAAGGTTATTAGTGGAGAATATGTCACAAGGCAGGTTTTTGAGCAATTAAACTGGAAATTGAGAGCAATTATATACGCAATATTTATATTTACAGTATTAAATGAAAGAAGAATTGTTTAATTTTGTAGGTCCTAGTTTCCTGCATCTATAAAAACAACCTGCACCGGTCCTGCCCTCTGGCAGTCCCCAGTCCCGTCGTTGTCGAGGCCCGGCCAAGCTGTGTTTATTATATATCGTGCTCTCTAATTTAAAACAGACAATACGTTCAACGGAGTAAAATTTAACGATGACTCCTGATGTGTCTTTTCAGCCATTTCGACATCTTTTTACAGCCAGCTGTTGCAGATTTTAATGCATTGTTGTTTTTATTTCCCAGAAAGAATACAAGAAAATTAAATTGTGAAAACAGGCTACTGCAACGGTAATAATTGAAAAATTGTGCAGTTCTCGTATATTGTATCGCATTTGACCTTATTTTTATCGGTTGATTAAATACATAAATTAAGACAGTTTGTTCTCAAAATAAATATTATTTCCATCTTCTGTGTAAATGACACTTACAGTGTTGTAACTTATCTAGATAATTTTATCTGGATAAATCATGTAGATAAAATATTTTTATCTATTATCTTATCTAGATAATTTTTTTCTTATTTATCTATTATCTTATCTAGATAAAATTACACATTATCTTTATCCATTTTTAAATATCATCTAGGTAATGATTTTTGTAAAATTAGAACAATTTTTTTTGTAATTTTAATCGAATTCAAATGTAATCAAACATAGGTACCTACTTTAGAACATGTCATTTAAATTTTTTAATCTAATAATTGTCTAGATAATAGTTATTTATTTTTTATTTATTATCTAGATAATTTCTTCAATGATTATTGATTATCTTCTAGATACATAAAATATTTGATATCTTTAACTAGATAAAAAAATTAGTTATCTATTACAACACTGGTATTATGGTAACTAACTTAATGAGTTATTACAAGGTTAGACCTATAATACATTACAAGGTTCATAGAAGTGACATTACATATCTATTCTCTCAATAGTCCTATCACCAACAACCTTTGATTACAAACTGTAATGTATATTTTTTAAATTATAAAGTTAATTTATCAAAAGAACGCTGTGAATGTGAAAATAAAATTTTGTTCGCGGTTCGCTGGCAAATAATATTTACTGGGCTCTCGTTCCTTCGTCGCTCGCCCCTCAAACTTACCCGTAAAGATTAATTTACTACGCTCGCCACGTAAATAACTATTTATATACGGGCATATTTTGTAATATATGAATAGATATTCCATAATTCAAAATATGGTTTATTATTAATTGTTGTTGTATTTAAGAGATGCTTTACTTAAAATGTGTAAATAAAATAATTAATTCAGAAACATTTATTGTTTATTAGAAATACATGAAGAACATTAGGTAGTGTAAATATCTGCCAATAAAATCATTCATTAATTTAATCGGATAATGCTGAATATAATTGAATTTTTTCTCTAATAATGATATATAAAATATTGATAATATTTAATGAGTAGATTACGATCTCTGATTTAATTTCCGATTATCTATACATCATACTACGTTTAATTAAACATTGATTAAAACTAGAATACCTAACAGTCGTTATCGAAAATATTGTTCATTACAATCAGAGTTTCATGAAATAATCCGCTTTATCTGTTTAGGCTGCGCTAAATAATGATACTAATTATTATATGCAACACATATTTTTACAAATGATTATGATGCATTCGACATTACAAATATCAGAGTGCGCAAAACTTGGTTTGTCATTAACTTTGTAATCAATATTGATATTTTTACAGTGCAGGACCGTCACGTACGATTTTACATGGGGTTGTCTGTTCTCTATAATACTGGTTTCAAAACGAATATCTTCGTTGCCGCATTGGATTTTAAAGGCTTCGCACGGATTAAGTTTCTGACTGCATCAAGACGAATCGGACGAAACGGTTGGATTTAACGTTCTATAATTGGGAGAAAATCTGTTGAATTTATTCTGCAACCAGTTAATCTTCCCTAAACGTTTATATCGTGGCATATTTCTTTTGCCTCGCCCACATTCATTATAGACGGAGAGCCAGAGCCAAAAAAGTCTCTGAATTTACTAAGCCTAGTATTTTTATAGTTTATTACAGTGGTTGTGTACACAAACATACTGCGATCAGTCAAGCGAAACTGAGAACAGGCGTCTCAGGTACGCTGTCGAAGTTGTCGTTCCTGCGAGGTAACAAAATGAATTTACTAAGGCTGAAAATTGTTATACAAATAGTATATATAGTCAGTCAGCTAAATGCATTAGACTATTATTCAAGAATACGCGGTTTCCGGAATTTGATATTTTAAAGCGTACTCAACAAAAAATGTTAAACAATTATTCATTTTTTGTGGGGGAATCCATTTTAGTATATACTTTAGTATACTCGTATTTATATATATTTTTATCATTTCCATCTGCCCAGATTCAGAATCCTCGTTTATCCTAAAATTAAACTATCGTTGTCACAGACCTTCATAACGGTGTTAAAATTGTGATTTATCCGCCATTGTTGGGGCTCTCATGTGTAGGGTTTTTGTAGAATCGCACGACAATAATGATGTTTAATTAGTTTTAAATGTGAGTTATAAATAATACGTACATACACATGCGCACAATTCACAACAGCGTTTGAAAATGTCGGCTTTGAATAATGGTACAATTAGGAAATTAAATTTTCTGACGTACAAATTGTATACATTTGTAGTTGTCGCACATGGTTGCGGGATAGATTAGATTGTCATTAGTCTTTGAAAAGGTTTAATCTCCAACAAACCAACTTTAAAACTGTTTATTTTTGCTGTTTGTTTAATTGTATAGAATATTATTTACAAAGAGAAGTTTTGATACTCTTAAGAGGCCCGTCTACCTCCTAAAATCCTGCATAAAATGTACTAACGTAGCGAGTGTTTGTGGCCAGTACAAGAATAGTAAAATTTTGTCTCAACAAGGATTATATTACTCTAAGAATCAATTAACAGTAAAAAATTTCCAATTTATGCAATATTTACACGGTTACATGTCCTGATTTATTTTTACAATTTTAAAAAGGCACATCTGTAGATCCATTCTTTCACTATTAAATCTTTATTAAACATTATCATGAAGTTAAAAATAAACTAACAGTTTACTCGCAACGAAAACACTTTTACAGTATTTTTCTTTAAACTTCAAAATGACATTACATTGCTTGGATGCGGCAAAGTACGAGTTTCGGGCTAGTTTTAGGCAGCCGTAGTAGTGGAGAAAATAGTGAAATAGAAAAAAAAAAGTAAAATCTAAATATTATATTTTAACAGTTATTAACAACGGGTATTTACTAATCTTATAAAAGCATTTGTCAATAATAATTATCGTATTTTACAGTTCAATATGTTTGTCAAAAGCCTTAGAAAGTCAGAGGATACCACCGTAGTACAATATATTTTCGCGTTCCCCTAGTGTGAATGGTTTATTTTTGGTTGCCTAATGTGGCAGGAACATAACACTCGTCATGAACGGTTGCTCGAAGCGCGTAATTGAAAAATAAAATAATCCGAATAGATTTACGGTCGGTGTTAAAGGCCATCCACATTTTACACACATAGCGACGTGCTCTAATCCACCAAATCTGTGTCCAACTGAATTTACAGATTTATTACGAAATAATTTCGGTTTACATTCAGCTGAAATCATCAACATGCATTATGTTCTTCAAAAGTTCGTTCTAAAAATGAAAATAATAAATCCGCAAAGAGGAACACTAGTGTTTATCTCTTAGAATATTTTAAATGAAAAATGCAAATACTAGAAGAGCAGTATACTATCTGTTGTGTTTCTAAACTGAAATTAGTATTTTTTATGCTCTCTAAAATCGTTACTTGTTTGAGTCCGGAAAATAATATTTTATTTCATACTGTGACATAATGTAACATTTTTCGATTTTCGAATGATTTATCGTACTAAAAGTGAAACTTTAAAGTCCTAGGACTTTAAAATTTTAAAGTAAAATTTTACTTTTAATTTAAATAAAATTTTAAAGTCCTAGGACTTTAATAAATACTATAATTCAACAACTTTAGTAACCAGTATGAAATAAAATTTTGTATGTACCTTGGACGCAAAGTGACTTTAAGGTCCTCGCAAGTAATTCGACCTCGGCTCGCGCCTCGGCCGTAAACAACTTGCTAGTACCTTAAAGTTTTACTTTTCGTTCTAGATACATAAATAACTATTAGGGGATCCAGTCCTTTAAAATAACGCAACTTAGGATATGAGCTGTTACTTACATTTTATAGGATTATTTTCATTAATTTTCATTGTTTCATCACCTAGGTACGTTTTTCAAAATTTTATTTTAAAATAATTATATTTTGGAATAATTTCGAGTAATTACTAAACTGGAGAGCATATAGGTACTAAATAATGTTGTATGTATTACGTACACAAACTGAGTTTAAGAGGACTTATTTAAAGACTCGGCTTACGCCTCGCCGATAAATAGAGTCGTCCTCTAAAATTCTATTTTGCGTACTTGTTACATAAAATTAACTATTATGGACCGGCTTTTATACCTAATAAAAGCCTAGTTTTTTTCAGTAAATTGATCTAATATTTTAATTAGTATATCTTTAAAAAAAATACATTAAAATACTAATTTTCTGTTAAGATGATAAGTTAAGAGCATAATTCAAATGCGTTGCAGCAGCACTATACCGTATTGATTTCATTATATTTTATAGGTTTACCTACTATTTTGTTACATTTAAAAATTAATTTATAAGTTATACAATATTTTCTACTGTACCTATACTTTTTATAAAGATCCGAAAAACAAATACCTATCTCAATTTTTTCACTGGAAACACAGATTTAATCTAGTACTATATATATATATATATATATATATATATATATATATATATATATATATATATATATATATATTAATTTAATTAGCACTTCTAAGATTTATAGTTTTTTTTATTGTAAATATTTGATACAAATCTTATGTCTTACCTATCTACAATTTATCAATGCTCTGGTCCCTTAAAATTGGTACCTACATTTAAAAAAAAATTAGAAACGCATCATTTCGTACAAAAATATGAGAAATGAATATTTCAAATGAGGTAGGAGACGCTAGATCCGCCGCAATATTAATATAGGTTGAAAGACTAATACAAGAAACCGGAAAGATGAGTAGGTTTAATTACAGACCGCAGTCTCCGTATTTGCAATAAATCGAGGTCGGTAATCACAGCGGGTTTTATTCCTCGCTTCATTTCTCCTCGCGACAAATCCTGCGGAAGAAATATTCCTGCTAATACTGCAACTTTTTAAATAACCAGAAAATAAATCCGCACTACTTCCGACCAACTATTTTCCTACAGTCATTAAATAAGTAACAAAGTTTCCTATAATAATCGTTACGAATAGAAAAAGTTTCTTCTTCGGCTCGGAACCGGTAGTGACGTCAGCGGCAATTGTCTCCAAGTGGATCGCCTGGAATTCGATTTCTTTGTATCTCAGGATCGCCAATTGTCCGGGGTTGCTTTACACCCTGTTTTTGATACGAAACTCTTATTTATTTCTGTGTACTTTTGGCATGAAAACTAACTTTTAACTATTCTAATAGTAATGCACAGTAGTGTTCCAGGAATACATTCCGTCTATAACGAATATAAAAGCCGGAGAATCTTCGATAGTAAAATTACGACATTTACAATAATTAAAGTAATGTACGAAATTATTTAAAAAATTCAAAATGTTACAAGACAGTGAAATCTGTCATTAAATGACAAAAAAATGTCTTTATGTATGGTCAATGTGTCCTTCATTAAAATAAGCGTTCGTTTTTCCGAACTTCACAGTACATACAAGGATTAGAATGCTAAAAAATGTGACTTGGTACTTTCTTCTTTTGACAATAAAAATAACAGTTTTTTAAAACTATAACAGGAGATGACACTCGATTGCTGACCATCTCACATATTTTTACTTCTTAAGCAACTAAATTGGAATGGAGAGGGGACCACATAGTTTGAAGTTAGAAGCATATAAATGAAAATTAAATTAAACTTGTATTTTATCATAAGTTTCTTTATTCAATATAGTTTTAAAATTATTTTGACGTCTCAGATTCGCAAAAATAAATTCATATGTCTAAATTAAATAAAATATATTATAAACCATGTAAATAAAATTTATAAACACCGATGATAATAAAGATAACGGAGGTAATATCTATTTAAATTTTAAACTGACAATTCGCCACTAACTTCACTGCGGACCTCTCCTCCCTTATTCAATTTGATTGTTTCGGAGTAAAATTGTGTGACATGGAAAGACAAAATCAACACAGTGTTTTATATTTCGTGACTATAACTGACCCTAACATCCAGAACACGCCACTGCGCGCAGCTTGTTAGACTGTCACAAGGGGGGCGACTGAAAGGGGTGCACTGTACTTGTAAAAAAACATGCTGTGTTAAAAAATTAAAACCTTTACCAAACTCTGTTATTTTATTTAATATTTTAAAAGCAGTCACTAGTGGTAGACATAAAACTAAGCCAAGTAATGAAACAATATTAATATTTCATAAAATTAGTATGAAATGTTTTTTTTTTTCATAATGCATCCCGTTATTTATTGCTAAGTCCGATTAAGCGAAAGTCTAACATTTGATTGTGGCACAATGTAAATAATCTAGAATAACAATTTATATCGTCCTTAATTCGGAATTCATTTCATGTCCTCCGCTAATTCAGATTCTAGTCAGGGTTTAGTTTACATTTCATAAATTTAATCTCTAATACAGCACATGCCCCAATAATAAATACACAACTGCAAATACCAAGTTAGCATATCTTGTTAACGCGTTGGAAGAAATTTCACTCTGAAGATTGCAGTTTATGCAGTGCAGCAATCCTTAATTAAAATTACTTTTAGTTGCTCTACACTTCGACTATGAAATGCTGAGTAAACACGCTAACTGAAAAAGATGTTCGTGGAGAAAAAGAAAAGAGAAATACTTGAAAGAAAACTAAACTAAAAAGACTTTAGAGGAATTAAATAAATGTAGGTAGTTTCAGAATTAGGAAGATAAATCTGATGTACGAGTTTGTTTATACTTTTACTTCATTCCATTCAAAAATATAAAAAAAACTTTAAACGAAAACAAAGGAATGAATAATATATTGTATTACAGTGGTATTCTATGACTTCTGACAAAAATATTGAACTGAACTGTAAAATATAACAATTATTATTAACAAATGCATTTATGTACAACTTCATTATAACCAATTGTTTATGACATTGTTTAGCGTGCATAAAGTAACAGTGCATAATGATAAAGTAAAACAACAATTAATATTAAAATTATTTCAATTTTTTAAATTTATGAACAATAATTCAATTATATTATGAAAATTTTACAAATTACAATAAGGAATACATTTTACAAGTTCCTGAGAAACTGACATTAAATTACCTACAAAATTATATACCTAAGTAATATTAAACTTTCATGTAAAATAAAATAACTAAATACAGACCTTATTTAATTGTTTAAGGATGAAACTAGGAAATTTGATAATTTGATAGTTTAAATTAAGTGTGGCGCACAACATCAAATACCTACTTGGATATCTTATACGAACGGAGATCAGTACCTATTGAAATACTTAAAATATTGTATGTTTAGGCACTTTCCTTTATTTGACATAATCGGGAGAATTGATTCTTTTGCTTTTGATGCAATTTCAACAATTTGTTTCATTATTAGACCAAATATAAGAATGTTTTAAAAAAAATGTCAGTATAGGTTGGGTTACAGCCTGTATGTATTGTATGAATGTAATGTACGTATATTATAAACTTCACGCATTTTAAATTCAAATGGAAAGGCATTATTGACATTTTCATACATAAATAAAAACCACGCTACATCCCCAAACAGGGTTAGCATGAACCCCTAAACACATTCATTAATTCCATATGTCAATACGTCGAGCACATCATTTTAAAACAAAAATCCCACCTGCTACGTACAATACAATAATTTTTGGTATTAATCTATTGCATACATAACCTACATAAAAAATACGGTATTTCCTCGAAAATGGTAGACACGAACCCGTTAAACAAATCCTCACACATTTAATAAAATCTTCTAAAAGTAATAAGAATTATTACAAAAGTACGTATACCGGTATTTAGATTCTATTGTTTACAATATTATTATTGGATTTTAAAAAATCATTAAAATAATTGAACAAATAAATATTTTGTCATATTTTTCTCTTATTCTATTTTAAATCTTTATTAAAATTAATAAACCAACCCTGAATTTATATTCTTTCAAAGGCGTTCGTGTCGCCCAACTAGAGTTAACAAGAAAAATCTGTTAGTTGCTGTTTATATTTTATATAGAGTGGACGTTCTTTTCACTGTTTTTAAGTTAAAATAAGGTGAAATTAATATAAAATAATCTTATACATACCGTGGAACTGTGACAAAATTGATATTATTTAATAAGAAGTGAATATACACTGTTGGGAACATAAATTGTAATTTTTGAAGTGCAATAATGAATAAATAATAGACCATTTTGTTCTAAAACTCAATTTATTATGTGCAAAAACATTGTGTGTACTGCGATTTAATTTTTTTGCTGTTGTGAGCTTAAAAAGGCACTGTCCATTTGTAATTATAAATTATTTATTTGGCTTTATTTATAGTAAACAGAAAGTACCTACTGTAGCTGGACAACGGTATTCAATTAAATATTATATTATAATAATCAATGGTGATTGATTATTTGACATTGAAGATTTTATTCATTTCTTTACTAAAATACGAGTTAAAATACAACATCTGATGTAAGTGACTGTTTCGTAAAATAAATTAAGTGTAGTTTGTGCGATAACGAAAAGATCAAGGATCAATATACTTAGGACGACAGATTTTCTGGTTCACAGGTATGTGCGTTTTATATTAGAGACATAATAATTATTTCCGGCTTTATTTGAAAGATAATTACAGAACCATTTTATTTATTACTTTCTACCTATTTTCTATCTATTGAAATGACAAAAAACTAATAAATATCAGATTTAAACTTTAAACTAAATACTTATATGGATACAGCTTAAAGTCTCGTCCACATAAGCATTTAGTTTTAAGGTTTATATTTATGTTTACATTTAAGAAAGTTTGAATACATCTAAATAAATTTGGGCATTCACAGTGCTTGAAAGTGGGCAATGTAAATGCTCGTATTTTGTTATAATATGAAGTAAAACTTTCTTAAACGTAAACATAAATGTAAAAATTAAAACTAAATGCTTATGTGAATGAGGCTTAAGTCTTCTTGTCTTAATCATCAATATATTATGGACTATTGTGAAGAACATGGTTCAAATACTTATGTGAATGCAGCTTAAAGCCTCATTAACATAAGCATTTATTTTAATGATAACGAATTTGTGAGTTACGCCCTCCGGTAAAGTTTTAAAGAATTTTTGAAAAATCTCAGACTGAGCCGGGATTCGAACCCGGAACCTTTGAATTTCCGGTCCAACGCTCTACCACTTTGAAAGTTTGAATACATCTAACTAAATTTGGGAATTCACAGTGCTTGAAAATGGGCAGTGTGAATGTTCGTATTTTATTATATGAAGTTAAACTTTCTTAAACGTAAACATAAATGTAAACATTATAACTAAATGCTTATGTGAATGAGGCTTAAGCTTCTTGTCTCAATCATCAATATATTATGGACTATTATGAAGAACATGGTTAAAATGAAAGAATGCAAAATTCGTTACTAAGTCTTTCTAGGCAGCCACCTGCGTTCGCATTTATTAATAAAAAATTGTTGGGAACTTTGCCGTATTTTCACTTGGCTGCTAAATATGATAACATATTTTCGTTCGATGCAGCAGAGCAGTAACGAATTTTCTTTTCTTTGGAAAATATTCAAATGAGGCGCAAGTAGCTGTGCATTTAGGATTGGTTTTTCACAGCAGAACTTTTCATAATTGCATTGTGTTATTTATTCATGAGATGCTCCTTGAATTTCAGAATATTAGCAAAAGTTTACGAGTTGGGAGTTTTATTTCTTTACATAATTCTACAATGTGCACTCTAATTATTCTTAAACTTATGCAAGTTTAATACTTAATTTTCATTCTACTTTTTCTCTGATTCTACATTGCATAATGAAATATTCTAACCATAAAACTTTTCAACATATTCTTACGAGCCGAGCGGAAATTTTAGAGAAGGAATATTAAATTCCGAACTGTTTAAATCAAATTAGGGGCTCTATCAACATTGTAGAGTCTTCAAAACTTATATTTTGCAGTCTGCCATTTGAATATTTGAGGGCAACGACCACCAACAATTTTTAAACGCAAAAACAAACTGTAATATTACATAGTTATTCAAAAACATTTCTCAAATAAATTAAGGACGCGCTGAAAAGTAAAAAAACCGTTACACGAAGTCTGTAAAATCTTATTATACGTCCTAATTTTATTTAAAAAAATGTGATTTCTTTCTGTAGCTAGTACCACGTACTTATCAATCTTTTACATGGATCATTTTGCACATGCTTTGTGCATTTTCGGATAAACGATGTAATCTACAATGAAATTTATGTAACAAAATGAAAATATATTGTAAAAATTATGTCTGTAAAAAAGTTTGCAAAAGTTCATTCCAATTTGATGAATAATTGTGCTCCTGTGCTTTCATTTCTACTGCAATTTATATTTATATTCAGGTATTCTTATTTAACATAAAGCAATCTAGAAACTCTAATGATTCCATTGATTTATATTATTTATGCCTATTGCTTGTTCCAATTTGCAGAAATTTATAAAGTAAAAATGAATATCTGAAAACGGTTTCGAGCGCGACCTTAATCAAAATTTCAGAAAAACGTTTCCTCTATTTTTGCCAAGTGAGTTTTGCTTAGCATCTGCGGTTCTTACGGTAAAAGAGAGCCATGATAATATTTTCCTAAATAATGTGTAAATTTATACGACATAAACATAAAATATAGAGAACATTCCAGAGAAAATTCATGAGATTTTAAAGAGGCATATCATTATTCTAGTTCTCTGTTATTTTTATATTATACATGAATTCATTTGTATAAACAATGCTTTATAGTTTATATCCATTGTTTGTTTTAACAAAGTAAATAATTTTATTCGTATTTGGTTCAATATATTAAATTATTTCAAGCTTCGAGCTAAATGTTTTTCTTAATAATAATATTACATTTATGCTAAACAATATAAACTTGGATAAACAAAATATACAAAATTATTTTTTGTATTTTTAATTTTGTATTAACCCTATGGACATAAATACCGATGCAATATACGGCACATAAAATGGTTTACGAAAAAAAAAATATTTTCACTTATAACATCATATGTGCATTAATTCTTTCCGGAATTTTTTTTGAGTGCTTTCCAACAACGTCTTAATTAGCTCGAGTGGTACACGAGAGATAATTACGTTGTTGGAATGCACGATAAAAAATTTGCTGGACATGAATAAATGCACGAATGCATATTTGTTAAGAAAATCGCAATGACACCGCCATTAAATTATTATGTAAATTTGGCTACAAAGTTAAATATAAAATAAGTAACTTATGCAGATGTAATATAGGTATTCGCATAAAATAATATAAGAATAATACACTACTACTAATATTTAGGTACAATTTCTCATAAAAAGAGGTGTGAGTGTGCTGTCAATTTCAAAATTTGAATAACAAATTTAATGTGCCCTATGTGCCACTCATGTGGTTAAACTTTCATGCCCATTCACTATTCTCAAATTTAAAAAAATATTTTTAACTTTAAACAAATTTAAATCTTGTAACAAGCTGTTAGATTCTCCATACAACTGTCAATATATTAGTATAAATTTTATTGATATTTTATAAACAAGGTTCACATTTGTGGTATCACAGTAATGACTTTTTTTAACATTGGGTCACAGTCATAACAATAAATCTCTTTATCAAAAATGGAGAAAGGAAATTATCATAAAACATTTTCACAAAGGCAGGCAACCCAAGTAGGTATACATTTACCTTCTTGCCACTTGTGCATGGCCATTCCCAACTCTGTCAATTCTAGGTCCAATTCTTGTAGCAATGTACCCCTGATAATCGGCTTCGAATGAAGTTTAAAATTGCGCGCCTTGTTCCCCGGTCTGATGAATAATAATGAAGCTGTGCCGCCACACCAGCGCCACTGCGGCGTGGAGGAAAGCTCGCAGGGAATTGACAAATTTCCTTTAATTTCGTTACATAACTCGCTGCGCTGAAATATGAATGTCACAGTTGGCGGAGATTTGACTGTCTGGTCCAATGTTAATCTCGGAGGGAGAAACAGGGAGGGGGGTTCAGAATAGAGGATTTTGTACGAAGCAGGGTATATCGCACCTACTATGTTGGGGAACACTGTTTTCTGTTTTCACTTACATCTGGATGTAATTACAAGTATAGATATAAGTACTACTCTTTTCTGGGAAAGCCAGTACGACAGACTGTGTTTCGATATCTCACTTAATACATGTTTCTATTCAGAACTGAAAGCCAGAAGTAAATATTTTAATCTATTCGAAATCTACAGCTAATTAAACTGACTATTTCCCTCATAAAATTTAAGCCAATCAGAAGTCTAACATTTTTGAATGTCGACCAATCAACGTAGAATTCCACGATAATTTTGCACTAGTGCAAAATTATCGTATTTGGATACGGCGTTGCAAAGTTTCTGACTTGCTGTCAAAAGAAGTTTTTAAATTTTAAACAGCGTTTGGCTAAATTTTAATCGGGAAATAGTCCTTCGAATATCCATAGTGCATGTAATTGTCGATAATTTTCTCTCTTGAGGAAATTATCTACAATTTGACATGCACTTGGGATATGATATATGAAAAATATGAATAAATATACCTATCTAAAATGTTTAAATTTCGGCTCAATAAAGGCCCTCTTAAATGTTTGAAATAATGATCTAAAAGATAAAGGTTCGTCAAATTGAATGCTAAAATCCGGAAGTCGGTATTATTATCCGTTTAGAAATGACAGATGAATAAACACAAAAATGACTAATATTTATTTTGTTTTCTCGTAGAATATAAGTAATTATATTGTGGCTACACCAGAGCCCCAAAATTTTGAAAATTGTTTTTTATAGAAAAATGTTTCAGAAATCGAATGCTTATAACCGGAAGTCGCTAACTTTATCTGATAAAATATTACAGCCATTTTTTTGATGTGACAAAAACGACTTTATACATTTTTTGAAAATGTACAAGAAAATCTAATAACTCAATATTGTAGAGAATTTTGTACTCTACATTTCAGATCAGACATGGTTGTATTCAGAGTTTTATGTAGAATCAAAATCTTAAAAAATTTACGGGGTGTTCCGTTTAAAATAAGGTAGTTGATGTCACTTCCGACTGAACAGGAAATAATAAAAATTCATTATTTATGTAGTTTAATGCGCCTTTGAATGCAATTTATAAACCTATAAGTAATATAAATTAAATTGACTTAAAAATACAATTTTTTTGGGGATGCGCCTGTTTCAGGAAACACCCGGTATAGGAGTAGTTTTTACTATCAATAAACTTTTACTATTATGCTATTTGAATGTAATAATTTGTCTATTTTTATAAGATTGTAGGTAAAAATACTGTCGGTGAATTTTTTCTCAATATTTTCATAGTAACAATAAAATAGTTAGTATGCAGTATTGTGAAAAACCTCTGGCGCTATAAGTATTCACATCTCCCGGCATAATTCATATGCCACGCAAGTAGCCCCTATAAAGTATCATCTCCCTCGTGTTGAATTCCCCTCGGACAAAACACTCCTCTCTTTTTAAGGTTCTGATATATCCTCGTGTCATCGCCAGCCTCCCGGACAAAGAGGAAGAAATGCGTCACGGAACCCGGAATATATTATTTTTATTTTAGTTTTAAATTTTGTCCGCATCAACATTTTACCTTCTAGTAATAAAATCTTCAGATTTATGCATCTGCGGGAGATGCATGCAACTTGAATAGGTAAACAAATTTGTAGAGATATATTTTATTGTTATGGTAGTTCGGTTTGTTTATCTGAATATTGTTATTAGTTAATTTGATATTTACTTTATATTATATTTGATATTTACTTTATCTTTATCTGAACAAATACTTATTCGCTGTTATTTTTGTAATGGTGATAAAACTTAATGATTAAATTATTTCAATTCTAGTCCATTTATGAAATAATTTATCCATTAGTACATTTATTTAGGGTTGTATGTAAAAACAGGATTTTTTTAAATACCTATATTTTTTTAATTTGGACAAGCCACGGATTGAAAATGGAACAAATGTTCATAAATTTTGCTTCGAACATCACTTTTTAGGGATTTACATTTTAATGAACTATTGGACAATGATTTGGGAGATTTTATATTTGTCACTGAAAAATATTTTTGGTTTTGGTTGCGTGTAGTTACGAAATTATTTAGTAGAGAAAGAATGGATCTACATAATGTGCATTTTTAAAATTTTAAAAACAAAGGACCCCGCACCAAATACATGGGACCAAAAATCTTGGTGAAATTTTCTGTAACTTTGGGAAATGACAGTTCTCGAAGTCTAGAACAAACTTTCAAATGCAACATGGGTCTGAAAATGCCTTAATTTCTCGCTATCCATGTCTCAAAGTCCGAAAATCACGTTTTTTCACTAGAAGATACATGGTAAAATCCACAAAACCCATTTTTTTACTGGTAATATTATTAGTATTATTGTTGAACTTGTTGTTGTTGTTATTAATTTTCCAGTCCCCTCTTTCATCATACCCAGAATGCCAGATTTTTACTTTAATTCAGGTAAAAATCTTTACTAATTTACTTTAATTCAGGTAAAAATAATGTATACATTATTTTTACCTGAATTAAAGTAAAAATCTGGCATTCTGGGTATGATGAAAGAGGGGACTGGAAAATTAATAACAACATCAACAAGTTCAACAATAATACTAATAATATTGCCAGTAAAAAAATGGGTTTTGCGGATTTTACCATGTATCTTCTAGTGGAAAAACGTGAGACGTAGATAGCGAGAAATTAAGGCATTTTCAGACCCATGTTGCATTTGAAAGTTTGTTCTAGACTTCGAGAACTGTCATTTCCCAAAGTTACAGAAAATTTCACCGAGATTATTGGTCCCATGTATTTGGTGCGGGCTCCTTTCTATCATCAGATGTAACCGTGTACATAAATTGGAAATTTTTATGAATTTTTATAATAGTGTACAATTTTTTTATAAATATTTTTAAAAGGCACAACTGTTAATTAATTCTTCAAGTATATAATCCTTGTTGGAATAGAATTTTACCATTCTTGTACTAGCCACAAAACACCCGCTACGTTAGTACGTTTTGTGCTGCATTTTAGGAGGTAGACGGTCTCTTAAGAGGCTCGTCTACCTTTTTTACGAAGTCCTAGAATACTCTCGATATTACTTTTTTTCTATTTCACTCTCTTCCCCACTACTACGGCTGCCCGAAACCAGCCTGAAACTCGTAGTTTTCCGCTTCTTAGCTATGCAATGTCATTTTGAAGTTGAAAATTACTGTAAACATGGCTCCAGATGCCCATAATAACTTGTGTATTTTTTAAAGAAATTAAGTAAAACAAAAATTATTCGAAAAGGGAAAAGCTTAGCTGCATGCTTCTTGTTTTTAAATTTTTCTTGCCATTTATAGTGACCGAGGAAAATAATATCAAATAATGACAAAAAACCGCAAAAACGTCATTTTAAATTCTTTTTTACTTCAAATTCCTAGGCCAAAGAAAAAAATCTGACGTGGCCACCACAAGACCTCTTGCCATACCGACTTTATTCTTTTAACTTATTATACAAATATATTAATATATAAGTACTACTACTACTGCTACCGACTGCTAATATACTCACAAATATATTTTAGTCATTTTATTTAAACTGCAGAAGAAGATATAAAGCATATTTTACTATTGTCACTGTCATGTCATAATCATTTAAATTTTACGTAGTAACAAATGTTAATCGATCATGGACTACAAGATACCGAAATACTAAATTATAAATATATACTTTAATTGTTCTTAAATGATACCAGATACAAAAATATTTGTAAAATACCGATTGTAGGTAATAATCGCATAATCTTTCATTGAAAATAAAAAAATTTGTCTTAAATTAAATATTTATCGAAATATTTGAAAAAAGTACAACTTCCGGTTTGTAGATTGAAACCAAAAATATATTGGACTTTTAAGAATCTTATTGAAACGTTAAATACAAAATTTGAAATTTTAATGTTTGATATTTTTTGAGTTATCGTGAACGAAAAAATTGTAACATACGAACGAACGCACACACACACAGACATCATCTCAAAAATGTGTAATTCGTATTTTAGAGACCCTAAAACTCACACTCGAAAATTTTGACCCATCACAATACCTCTCTTATAGAATATGAGGCGAGAGGTAAAAAATATATAGAAGCATTAAGACATCCTTTGTTAATACACTCATATGTATAAGCATCATATATTTCAATTATAATTAAAGTAAACGTGGGAGGCGTACACCTCTGCAACGCTGTAAAATTTTAGGGTAGACGAACACCTTAAAGGTATTCAACGTTTAAATCGCGTTGTATAATTTTCTTCTTACATCCAGATCTTGCATATTATATCTAAAGAAATACAATAAAAAATAAAACAGTTTCTTTATTTACGCTAAGAGAAGACGTCGCAAAACGTGTAAAACTTGTAAAACATGTCGTCTTTGTTTAGCAGCGATTGGTTTTTCTGCTCGCATTGACATCCTTTGTTCGTGTAAATCGAGTTCAGAAAGAATACTTTAATTACCGAAATAACATATCTGTAATTGCACATTTGAGCATCGCACTCGCATTCAACTGTTCCCTCACAAAGTTTCCTTCGTCCTTTCGCTTGTTTTTCTTTTCTTTGTGCCAGTGCTGGGTGCTGTTGTATTGGTTAGAACTTTTAAGGGATAATACTAAAACGGAATCGCTTTTGACCGTTTTCGTGATGCTACTCGACCGTTTAAAGATATAAGGTTTCCTAGACGCAGGGGAGCATCTAGGGGGAAATAAACTAGCGGAAACTTAGTAAGACAAGAAACGTATTCTGGGAATTTGTTTTATTTTAATTTATTTGTAAATATTTGAATTCGTCTTTATGTTGACTAACTTGGCACACACATTTATAAAATTACTTATATTCAAATATAACTTTAATATCCGAGGACCATAAAGTAAGTATTATTGTCCTATTACCTATTATAGGTCATTAGAGTTCGGAATATATGTTTTTTTTGGTATTATGGTGCATATGAGAATTTTTTTTACAAATGGATAGAAATTAATTTTTAAAATTTGAAATGGCATCTGTTGATCCATTATATTAAATGTTTATAAAAACAATATCCTGAAGTCAATAATATTCTGACAGTTTACTCGCAACGAAAACACTTTTGCAGTATTTTTCAACTTTAAAATGACATTGCATAGCTAGGATGCGGCAAAGTACGAGTTGAAATAAAATTTAACCTTTCTTGTACTGGTCACAAAACACTCGCTACGTTAGTACATTTCATGCTGGATTTTGGAGTTAGACGGGCCTCTTAAGAGACTCGTCTACCTTTTTTTCGAATGCCTAGAATACTCGCGATATTACTTTTTTTTTCTATTTCACTCTCTTCCCCACTACTACGGCTACCCGAAATCAGCCCGAAACTCGTACTTTTCCGCATCCTAGCTATGCAATGTCATTTTGAAGTTGAAAAATATTGTAAACATGGATTCAAAGACTCCCATAATAACTTCTGTATGTTTTTAAAGAAATTAAGTACAACAAAAATTATTATAAAAAGGAAGCTTAGCTGCATGCTTCTTGCTTTTTATATTTTCTTGCCATTTATTATAGCGACCGAAAAAAATAATATCAAATAATGACAAAAATAGCAAAAAACGTCATTTTAATTTTTTTTACTTCAAATTCCTAGGCCAAAGACAAAAAATAAAATATAGACATCCTTTGTTCATACACTCATATGTAAAAGCATCATGTATTTCAATTATAATTAAAGTAAACGCTGTAAAATTAGGAATGATAAGTGCATTTGAAATCACTGTAACCATATGTGATAAATAAATGTTTTAAAAGAAGGCCAAAGGGTTAAAGGCTCTCTAGTTTCTGCCCTGAATCCCGGCCTGAGTCGGAAGCTGCACTACTAGTGTTCTTCTTCTTTTCTTTTGGTGTCTGCACCAATCAATAAACCGCACACGTTACTTTTGTCTCGGCGTTCTTTTAATAACTGTATTGGGGAATAATGCACGTTGACTCTCGGTTTACTACTTTGTCTGTCTTGAAATATCCATTGTTCTTGTTTCTACCGCGGGTCTGCTTTCTACGACTTGATAACTTGATTTCCACGGAAGAAAATATGATATTGTAGGTCGGAGTTATGGGATTATAAATTTATAAAGCTTTTCTGATGAGAAGTGAAATATTGGAAGCCAGTTTGCACTTTGCACGTAGTTTGTATTGTATAGTGTAGATTTGGTATTTCTTTACAGTATAAATATGCAGTACATTTATCAGATCATTCGAATAATCAGGTTATTGAAACTAAATAGACTTTAATTTGAACCACAAAATCAATATGTTCAATTTGTCAATTGTCGTGATCGGGAATGGTAAACTAAATGAATTAGGTAAATAATTTTTCATGTCACAAGTGGAATATTAATTATCTACGACTACTAATACTTTTATCGATATTTAATATTTAATTTAGTTTTTATATAGTTATGTTATACATACTTTTAAATTACTCATATTGCTTTTGATCAATACCTATCATGGTCATTTCAAACCTAAAAGAGTGTTGGATAATAATCAAAGCAAGTAAACTAAATAGGTTGTCTCAATTCGATGCATTACAGAAGTGAGATAGAGATAGTGTGACGTCAGTGGATGCCATAGTTTTTTTAGTGATTAACAAAATCTTGGATTTAATATCACAGAAGTACATTTCATGTTATTCATTAACAATATTGCATTATTTGTTTATATTATGTGGCAGTGAAGAGAATGCGAAATGACAGTAACACAAAAAATCTCTGATTGGTCCGATTCTATTGAGAGTACCCACTTTAGTTTACTTATCTTGGTTTAAGTATAAGATATGAACAATATCTTGAAAAATAAAATATTTCTGATAGCTATAATTTTAAATTGATAACACCAAGTAAAGAAAGTTTAGCCCCTGAGTTCGAAGGGCGAGTGTGCTAATATTTTATTCAATTTTAACGAAATTATCTCAAAAATAAAAAATAAATATTTTGACATAAAAAAAACTAAGTAGAGTAATTGTGTTTATACCGAGTTTATACATTTTAGGGGAAATAATGATAGTTTATAACGTCGGAGTGATTTAAAAATGTGTCGAGTGATTTAAAAAAAAATTCCATAGCGAATAAACAGTTGTTTCAAGTAGTTTGCTATGGAGTTATAATAGTAGTTTAAAATTGAATAAAATAAATTATTTTATGGTCGTGGATTAAATATGAATTATATGTAGCAATTATTCATTTGAATGATTTCAACAGTTTTTACTTGCTTGCTATTCGTGTAGAATTTTTTCTCGCTGTATAAAACACTTCTCTTAATTAAAACTAATGTTGATAAATATGTATTTATTTTGATGTGCCTAGTTCTCGTTTCAACTTTCTAGCCACCTATTTATATATTTCTTTTATTCATCATTCATCATCGTCACCTTCATTGCTTCAACAGTAAGTACACGTTTCATTACTATCATCTAGCCTCTTCAATCATCATCATTGTTCGTCTCATGGTGTCATGATCTCATCATCATTCATCAGGTATTGTACCACACTGCATATGTATATAATTGTATCATTGCCGCTAGAATACACATGAATATCTGCTTTACATTATACTGTAGATTAGCAGTAGGTTATCATTAACTACATTGCACTACACATATTTAACGTCATCATCACGTAACCAATATAAAAATCCTGACTAACATAGTAGCACAGTAGTTAGACGCTTCAAATCCATATAGGAATAGCTGCGTTCAATGAATCTAGCAAGTTTCTTTATGCTGATTGATGCAATAGTGTAAATGGTTACTATGGTTTGTCTATCTTTTTAATATCGCTAGCGCAGCAAAAGCAGCAGTTTTTACCTCTCGCCTCATATTCTATAAGAGAGGTATTGTAATGGGTCAAAATTTTCGAGTATGAGTTTTTGGTGGATAAACACGTTTCAGGGTCTCTAGAATACGAATTTACTATTTTCACGATGATGTCTGTGTGTGTGTGTGTTTGTGTGTTTGTATGAACCGAGGATTTTTCGTCCACGATAACTTAAAAAGTATCAAACCGTTTATAACCAAATTTCTTATTTAAGGTTTTGATAAGTATCTTAACACCGGATAACATTTTGGTAGAAATCTGCAAACCGGAAGTAGTACTTTTAGAAGCTTGGAAAAGTTTTCCTTAAATATATTGGTACATTATTTATTTATGACAATTTTTGCAATTAAAAATAAAAGAAATTGTGATTATCTATGTGTACAGTTAATTATAAATACAAATTGCTGAATCTGGAAGTATTTAACAATAAAATAAAGTACAATTAATATTCTATCTTGTTGTCCATGATATGAAATTTGTTTCTACATAAAATTTGAATTATTATGACAGTGACAGTACAGTTGACATCTTTTGCTTGCATATTGGTTTACATTATCGTTTACATATTACATGAAGATGAAACTATTAAAATGTAAGTAAAACTATTTATTAGATTAGTAGAATAAGCAGAATTAGGCGAGAGGTCGTGTGGTGGCCACAGCAGATTTTTTGCTAGCGCTGTTGACATAATTTGCTAGTAAAACTGTCACACCAATGAACGAAAATAAATTCGATAGATTTGTTAAGTTTATTGAACGCAGCTAGTGACATCATATCAGATAAATTCTATCTCTTTCTTACACATTTTACTCGTATAAATCTATACGCATATCGTATGTCATAAGGGGCGGGTCTTATTTTCTAAAGATGACAGCTTTATTCACAAAAATACCTTTTTCAAGTTCGCGCCAAATTTTGAACTAATAAAAAAATGTTAGTGTAAAACGGACTGCATTCGCAGTGCCATCTGCCTTTTTCTTAACTGAAATGGACTATACCCACTTGACATGAATCGTTCATGGGATGTTTAAAAATTATTCTTGTACTTTAAGTGATGTAACGTAAGTCTATCCTAGCCACATCCTGAGTACGATCAAAAATTACATATTCAATACAAACATCTCAGAGAATTACATGGAATGCATAATTGTGATATTATTACCAAATTACAACATTGGGATGTAACATAGATAATGTTACCAAGGGCGGACATTAGCAATCGCAAAGATATTATTAGGATGTTAATGGGCAAATATAGCAAGTAACAAGCAGGGATGTTGACATTCTTGAAATATTCTGGGGATTTTATTTTGTCAAGTGGGTAGATAGTCATAGTTTTGTGAGCAAAAATAATCGAACTAAAAGTTGCCTTCCTTGAAAACAAATAACCGCATTGATAAAATATTTCCACAGTCCACAAACTTTGCCTTAATTCAAATCCACCGCCTCGGAACTATTGACACAGACTAACGGCATTAATCAACACTTGAGCGAGCAATTGCACTCGATGCTCTGGAAAATTTACACAAGGATCTTGCAATTTGTTTCCAATGATAACAAACAATGCCAGCGCAGCCAACACTATAAACGGAAATTAGAAATTATTGCACTGAAAAATACCATCATATACTTCACTGACTGCGGTTGTTAGGGATTTCTCACTTTGAAATGGACGGCAAATACGGATTCTTAAATTATTAATAGTGGGGAAAATTATTTCAGACGGCTTCAGTCGAGCTTGCAGCGATATAAATTTTAAGATTTCATTTCATATTCCTGAATATGGTAAAAAACTGTTTTGAACAAATTGTTCTTCTTAAAGACTCATTGAATATTCAACACAGGGTGGTTTTGAAGTTAATGTCATAAATTTAAGGGTAAGTAGTATGACATGTGTAGATTACGAAACAGAAAAAAAAATTAAAATCGTAAAATTAATTTCCATGTTTCCCAGTCAAAAATTTTTCGTTGTCACTGCCTCTGGGTGGAGTAATTATTGTTTCATTAAGAATTATTAAATTTTGTTTGTTTATTTTACTAGTAGTTTGCAATTTAAGATGTTGATTACCTACTTCTTGTTTGTGTTTAATAGGAAAACGAATCCAGTGCAGTACTACAAAAAATGAAGAATTAAAAAAAAATCTACCCTGTCATATTACTTTACTTACCCTTAAATTTATGACATCAACTGCAAAACCAGCCTGTATAGTGACGCTGCTAATTGACACCAGAATTCATTTAATTAACCAAGCGGACATAGATTTACAGCTATTTTTTGACAGAAACCACTTCGCTACCTTGAATAGTGTAAATAGAAGTCGTCTAGCTCTTTATTTCCCTTAGCTCAGTTGCGTTTAGGCAAGTAATAAGTGTAAATAGTAGTTAATAACTTCAACTCAGCTCTGAGTAGAACATCGGCACAAACTTCATCCTAAAAATATAAATGATAAACCTGATAGCTTCATTTCAAATTTATCTCATAATATTTTGGTATTACTTATTCAATATAGTCATAGATAAAGTATGCGTTGAATATGTCAATAATTATTGTTGTGAAAATTTCGATAAATAATAAACAATTTTAATGTGCATTGCTTGTCATGAGTACGGGCAGTTCCGTGGCATATGTCTCTAGGATTTTAGCGTTAATAATAAAGGAAAGTAAGTTTCCTCTCGTCCATTTGAATGATTTAAAGGAGAATACATCAGCGGCCTTTTCGGCGGACATTTTAAAGAACCGTCGTCCGCTGAGGTCCATGTCGGGTTCAGAAGAACGATCGGCCATTATGAACGTGTCATCAATGAGTAAACTTTCGGGGATACTAACAATTCCAAAGGCAGTCAATAAGCCTTTTATGCTGCCAAACAAAAAAGTATAAAAGTCATTTAAGTCGCCGTATCGTCTCTTTCAATGGATCGGAAGAAAGACGGAGAAGCCCCACGCAGAAAACGCACTTTTTGTCCTTTTCCGTTTTTACCGCAGCATAACAAACAGATTTCAAAATAATAGTCTGTCATTTAAGGGGCTCGTCTACCTTTTTTGAATTTCTAGAATACTCTCGATATTACATTTTTCTATTTCACTCTCTTCTCTCCTACTAAAGATGTGTGACCCGAAACCAGCCCGAAACTAGTACTTTCCTGCATCCCAGCAGAAAACGCACTTTTCGTCCTTTTCTGTTTTTACCGCAGCATAACAAACAGATTTCAAAATAATAGTCTGTCATTTAAGGGGCTCGTCTACCTTTTTTCGAATTCATAGAATAATCTTGATATTACTTTTTTCTATTTCACTCACTTCTCTCCTACTACGTCTGCCCGAAACCAGTCCGAAACTCGTACTTTCCCGCATCCTAGCTATGCAATGTCATTTTGAAGTTAAAAAATACTATAAACATGGCTCCAGTATTTCCATAATAACTTCTGTATTTTTTAAAGAATTATTCGAAAAAGGAAGCTTAGCTGCATGCTTCTTGCTTTTTAAATAATTTTTCTTGCCATTTATAGTGACCGAAAAAATCATATCAAATAATGACAAAAAACCGCAAAAAACGTCATGTTTTAATTTTTTTTACTTCATATTCCTAGGCCAAACAAAAAATAAAAATATAGAGGCATTAAGATATCTTTTGAAAGCATCATATATTTCAATTATATTTAAAGTAAACGTGGAAGGCGTACACCCCTGTAACGCTGTAAAATTTTAGGGTAGACGTACACCTTAAGTAGCAATATATTGTTTATCTATGATTAAGGGGGTTGGAGACTCCTGCAGTGGCGTACCCAGACATTAGCCTTGATTATAAAAATATTTTTGATAATGTAAAACAAAATTCGCTCAAAGCTTGTTGGCTGATACCAATTCGTTATTAAAGTAAACGTGGAAGGCGTACACCTCTGTAACGCTGTCAAATTGTAGGATACACGCCTTAATAGAACAATTCCTTCATTTCATACACTGATTACAATGGAACATTATAACTATATTGTATTGGGTACTTGGGCAACATTTACTATCTATATTTCAAACAGAAATCTGTCGGTCTACGCTGCTACCGATACCTTTCTCGATACCAGGCCAGCCAATCAAAGATTCAAGAAAGAAGCGAATCCGAAACCGCGCATCAAACATTCACCAACGGCAGCTCGTTATCGACCTTCAGCATCATGCCGGACACACACCCACACACACTCACACACACCCACCCACACACACACACCCACCCACCCACCCACACACACACACACACACACACACACACACACACACACACACACACACACACACACACACACACACACACACACACACACACACACACACACACACACACACACACACACACACACACACACACACACACTCACACACACTCACACACATACATACACCCACACTCACACTCGCATCGACAGAAGCAGACGCAGCCTCCTCGTCACTGCCTCTGGAATATTTGATTGACACGTAGGTCTTATTGGATTCCAATATTTATGATGTCCATTTCCATACCCTGTGTGGGGCGCTTTTAAATAAATTACTTTCTGAGGAGATATTTAGGGGTTAAACAAATCTTGGATGTTATTAGCGGATTTTGCAGTCTCAATTTCTTGTTTTTTGCCTGAATTATTTTAAGAAACTACTATACTAGTAGCAGTAGCGTACTAAAGAGAGAGGTAGCAGGGTACGGTCACCCCTCTGACACAATTTTCAAGATTTATGCACTTTTAAGACTAATATTTCAGTTACATAACACACTTCTAATAAATTCATCATAAAAATGTTACTACCTATATTCAATGCTTCTAGAAAAATTTCGCCTGTAATTCTTATAATTTTTTTGGTTCTTATTTAATTCCTGTTTTCTCTTTTCAAACTGTGTACTGAGTTCCATTGCCCACTCTAATAAAATCTAAGTGGTAGACTAAAATTAATAAATGTTATAATAAATTCTACTTCTGTGACCTCACAATTTATTTTTGCGCAAGAAATTGGTAAAAACGTAATGTAATTTGTCCTAAATTAAATATTTATCGAAATATTTTTAAAAAGTACTACTTCCTGTTCGTGGATTGGTATCAAAATGTAATGAGTTCTTAAGATTCGTATTAAAACCTTAAATATAATATTTGAAATTTAAAAGTTTTATATTTTTTGAGTAATCGTGAACGAAAAAATTGTAACATACGAAGGAACGAACACACACACACAGACATCATCTCGAAAATGTTAAATTCTTACTCTAGGGACCCTTAAACGTACTTATCCACCAAAAACTCAAACTCGAAAATTTTGACCCATCTCAATACCACCCTTATTGAATATGAGGTGGGAGGTACAAAATACAATTCAATTACGAAGCATTTGACCCTGAATGAAAAAATATTGCCTGCGGCGCTTTTTCTTTTTCATGCGCACTCTGGTTCACAAAACAAATTACCACGCCGTAACTCTAAACATGACTGCATTGGGCTGTAAATACGTATACGTAAGTGGGGAGAAAATTTGAATTGCCCGTTTTAAAATTCGGGTCGCCCACTCCAAATTTTGGATCTGGCTATACGAGCCTGTATCAAGCAATTTTTTCCATCAGGAACGAACGAACAAACATATTGACTACTAACATTTTTGTTTTTTATTTGTTTCTGGTAAATAGATTCTGTGAAATAAAATTTAATTTAAGTAATGCTTTTATCAAAAAAAACATTTTGAATGTTAAAATGCAAAAACTAAATACATATTTATATTTTGTGTCAGCAATTTATTGTAAAATATTCAGTTTTTAACTGTATCAAAAAAATAGAAAAAGGTTTTAAATTTTTCTACGAGAAAGCTAATATTTCTATCTCGTAATATTTGAAGCGAACTAAAAATTTGTCTTTTTTGACATCATAATGATGTCTGGATAACTACTACTTGTAGAGACAAATTGTAAGCGTACATGGTTACCTATGATTTGAACATAATGCGACATTTTCTCAGGAACCTATTGTATACAAAAAGCTGCAAGCAAACTAAGAATCCAGTTTCCTACAAGTTTTCCTACATTGGTAATGGTAATATTTCTTCAAGTACCTGCTCCTTGACATCTCGTTATAGTAGTTTAAATATGACAATTTGCTTCGGAAATTTTCAACAAGGAGAAAAATTTTAAATTATGCCAATAAGGAGAGGTTGAGTTAGAATTTTGTCATGAGAGACGAATCAAAAAGAAATAAAAGTTGTCCAACCAAAGCTGACTATCTGTGTTACTAATAAAATTAAATTGCGAAAAGCTTGACAGTGCTACTAATAAAAATTCCAGTTTTTTAATAATAATTAAACTTTTAAAATATTCGGAGCTATCCCAAGTTATTGATTTCCACACTCTGTAATTAAACTGATGAAATGAAAACTAATTGGAAATTATCAGGAGAGTACGTTCCATGAATTGGTATTCGCGATTGATTGTTTTCGGTTTTTCGCAGTGTTGCTGGATTAACTGCGGTGTGTTGTCAGTTATGCCAACCGTGAATGCCTGTTTCCCCTACACGAAACGAAATCGCGTTCGGCACGCACTTTGCACCGAGAGAGCTGGTCTTTGTGCGCCACCACAAATTATTTAGTATTTGTTTTTGTTTTACGTTAACACTTAGTAAATAATGTCTGGCATGGAACGGTCGATAAGGAAGTGTGTATGCTGGTTTGTTTCACACAAACACACATAAGAGAATTGAGACGGAATCGGTTAATTCCTGTTTAGTAAATCAAAAGTCGATTTAGTAAAATACGGGGAAAACGAAAAAGGCAAAATAAAATATTTTTTGCAACCGGAAGAAGAAATTGATTTATGTTACTTCAAAATACTGATAGAAACGTTATATTTTATAATGTGCACATTATTCTCCTAGAGAGTTTACTATACATGGTGTTTCATAACTAGGATGGAAAAATATCGATATATCGATAAATATCGATAAATATCGCGATATATCGATAAATATCGATATATCAGAAGCTATCACTTTTCTTTTGGTATATTTGTTGATGTCGATAATTATCGGAAAATATCGATAATATCGCTACATCGATGCCAAACGAAAAGTAATATTGACTGATGTTCATATCGATATTTATCGATATATCAATATTTTCCCATCCCTATTCATAACTTCAGGGTTATGTTGTTTGATATACTGATTACGAATTTTTTTTAAAGTCGCAAAATTAATTTCCATGTTACTCAGTCAAAAATTTCTCGTTGCCAGTGCCACTGGGTGGAGTAATTATTGTTTCATTAAAAATAATTAAATTTTGTTTGTTTATTTTACTAGTATTATGTGATTTAAGATGGTGATTACCTACTTCTAAATGAGGAATTATGTTCATTTAAATGTTTCAAATTATGTTTATTCTTTGATAAAAATTGACAGCTTTTTTAATTTGACTCACTCATAGAAAAAAATGTTGTTATTTCAAATAAAACATACTTTAAACTACGTTAAAATTTGGTTCAAACTAAATATGACGTTGTAATAAATTTCTATCTGTCAAATTGTCAATGTCAAAATATCCCTACTTAACTGTTTTTATCCCTTTTATCTGTTTATTAATGTCATTCTGTATTGCATGAAGAAATATAGGTAGTAAAAATTTACATCACAGCACTTATAATAATAAAATACTTTGAAAACTAAAGCATTGCGTTGAAATGTGTAAATAGAGAATACCAAGATGGCGGATATAACCTTCCAATAAATTTCTATCCTGTAAGCTTCCACTCTACCCCCGCTTTCCAACGCTAACTAGATGCACAGCTCAGGCACCGTAGCATAGCACCCCAGTAATCGTACCTACTCATACGTGCCTTCTATTGTAGGATATTACACCAATTGCCAAAATATCACATTACCAAAGGACGAAGGTATGTGTCTCTTGTGTTTAGGCATGTGTGCCGCCGTGTGCCATGCCCGCTAGATCGCACATGCACATGCACATAGCACCCTAGGCACCCTAGGATCCTAGGCACCTTAAGCCACACAGCAATGCTTGCATGATGGGGCTTGAGAGAGACAGGATTGATTTACTCTAGGGGAATTTGGATTTAAGCGCGTTCACAGTTTGTATCACTGAAATTTGAAAAAATTAATTTGACTGTTCACAGTTGTTGGTCTTGTCAGTGTCAGTTTGTTTTTGTTGATGAAAACGTGATAAAGGAAAATGAAAACAGAAGAAGATTTTGTAGATATAAATGCCAAATTTCCATGTTTGTACGATAATAGTTATTTATGTATTAAGGGTGTAAGGAAGCTTTTATGGCTTGAGACGTGATTTTGAGCCCGAGCGCAGCCGAGGGCTAAAAACACGTCAAGAGCCATAAAATCAAGTTACGCCCGTGGTACATACCCAACTTTATGCACGGTTCAATATTTTCTAATAAATTTAAATTACCAAATCTTTCTAAAAATTGAATAACTAAATTGTTTGCATTAATTTCACGTTTTTTTTATGGCACACTGCACTATAAAGTGTTTCGTGGGCTATAAAGTGATGTTTACGTCAAAGATATTCGTGTATAACTTTCAAATTATGATATGACCGTGCATAAAATAAATATTTTTTTTTCTTAATTAATAGAACGAACCCTAAATGTACTAGAGAAATTTGGGGTTTGAGCACTTTTCTACGATTTAAAATTCGAGTGCACCGAATTTCAGTTTGATGAATGCAAGTACAAGCTTCACAAATTACACCGACTTTCACCAAATTTCGAACTGTAAACGCGGCTTTAATGTTTATTTTGTTTATTGCAATTCAAGGTTTTCGATTTTGTTCCACAAATTTTCTGGTGTTCTCAGTTTTATATTATATACTATTTTCTACTCCCATGCTTTAATTTACTTATTAAATATTAAATAGGCATTGTCTGTACTTGAATGACATTCATTTCGATACAGATTATCATGTAATCTGTATCGAAATGGATTCATTTCGATACGAATTTTTATTATGGAACACCCAACTAAATTTCATGCAAATGAATAGTTTTTTAAATGAAAACATGAGAGTAGAAAAAATAATGAGTGTATAGTGGTATTAATACACTCGTATGAATTACAAATTATTCTTTTCCAAGATTTGTTGAAGGTCCAATTTAGCGGCGCCGCTATTTGACAAGATATCTCAACCATATGGATTGCAATATTCTTATAGATTTAAATGAATTAACCTTGAACTTAAAACAAATTTCACCTGCGGCGCATTTTTTAAATAACTGTTCATATTATCTAGATTAATGGAACCCTTTTCAAACTGCGCCACTAAAATAAAAAACTTTGCTCATGTATTTTTTATTCGTCCATTTTTCCACATTAGACCCAATGTAAAAGAAATGTGCGTCCATGTTTCTCATTGTAGACCCATTAACACCTACAGCGTAATTATACAACAAAATGACTACGACGAGTTTTTAAAAGTTGAGGCACTGGCTTGATTTACTACAAACATAATTTAGCCCATTTGTGGCACGTATTTCATCCATTTGCAATGTGGACGCGAAGTCTTCTAAACACAGAATATATTTCACGGCGAATCAACGCTCAACAATCCAATTACAAAGAACAAGGCAACGCTCTTTCGGATTGTGGTACAATAATGGGAATTTTACAAATTTGGACTTTGGATATTTTTTGAGTTTGATATACATAGTTGAATATAAAAATAATGAGAGTATAAACTGTACTACTATGATTATAATGTAAAAAAATATTTTACTAAAGCTATAGAATATTTTGTATTTTTGGCAAAAATTCAATTCGAATTTGTTATTTGATTTGATAAAGCTTTTAGAATAAATAGATCACGGTTTTGAAATAAATCTTTAAAAACAATATTATTTTGTTAGTAACAGACTTAATTTAAGTAATTATTAATAAATCAAGATTTTTCCCACTGCATATTATTAAAATGAGAAATCAATTAAAAATATCATAAGAAAAGAAAAAGCGACGCTGGCAAAAAACCATAAGAGGCCTGTCTACCTTCTAAAATCTAGCACAATACGTACTAACGTAGCGAATGTTTTGTGGCCATGACAATAATGGTAAAATTTAATTTAAACAAGGATTATATACTTAAAGGAGCAAATAACAGTTGTGCCTTTTTTAAATTTTAATACAAAAATTGTACATGATTATAAAAATTCATATTGATTTCCAATTTATGCAAAATTTACACGGTTATATCTCCTGAAAGAAATTTATTTTTAATATTTTTAAAAGACACATCTGTAGATCTTTTCTGTCTCTATTAAATGTTTTAAAAACATTACCCTGAAGTCAATAATAAACTGACAGTTTTCTCGCAACGAAAACACTTTTACAGTATTTTTCAACTTCAAAATGACATTGCATTGCTAGTATGTGGTAAAGTACGAGTTTCGGGCTGGTTTTAGACAGTCGTAGTAGTGAGGAAAGGAGTAGAATAGAAAAATAGTAAAATTGAGAGTATTCTAGGAATTTGAAAAAACGTAGACGGGCTGCTTAAATTTAATTTTTTTAAATGAATAACAGCACGGTTCTCTCTTCAAGTGAAAAAATTAAAAATCTCAGCTAATTTACGCAGTTCAGAATCACCATTCTTAAATTATTGTATATTTTTATGATGAATTTGAACAATAACAATTTAAGAATAATCTCTGCTTTGAATGGTAACATTTTACAAGTATAGCACTTGCAGTATTAAAATAAAAGCCAAGAAATCAGCATCGTAGCTAAATAAGATATTATAAGATTGACGAATGTATAAATAAAATATTGATTTACTGCGTCACATCGGATGCTGATTTTAAACTTTATCTTCCATAAGATTTTCGATACCAGTAACAGTTTTAAAAGTATTTTCTTTCTCATTCTCCGAGACGAAAATAAACTTACTTAGGTGTGTTACCGGAAGCCTTGTAAAAGGGTACGCGCAGTACCCTACATCTTACGTCACCCAGTTGCCAAGATCAAGCTTAACTCGCAAACGAAAAGATACGATTCTTCCTCACGTTGCGGTCTACAAACACAAGCCCCGACGAACCCTCCGCACCTCTCTCGCTCTTTCCAACGTGTTAGACAGTGACAGGAGAGGCGAGATACGTCGGTGATGGCACCGGCTTGCGGATCAACACCACAAGTTAAAGTAAGAATTGAAGAAATCCTAACTTTCGCACATATAAACGTTGGAAGTTTTTTCTTTCTTTGTTTAGACTGGGAAAGTTAACGTCGCACGTATAATGGTTAAGCGAATTCTGAATTGTATTTTAGAGGCGTATGGTCGTTTACTGTGATTGTTGGTTATGGTGCAAGTTTAAATGGCCGCCATGATGGACTGGTTGAAACAGAAAATACAATAAATGTCATTTGGACTGAATATAGCACCACATTTATCGACAATAATGCCGCTCGGTTCGAGTGGTTGAACTATAATAACATCCACCATTCTGAATCGGAATTTGATGATTTCCATAAAAAATTGTTACTATACTGAATTCCACTAGACTTTTCATTAAAGGAACAAGAGTTTATGTTGTTTCAAGCGTCGTGATTGGTTTCTCGATCACATGATAAAGTTGTAAACCAATCGTAGCGTTATGAATACGTTTAAGAACCAATCAGGATGTACGGAACCACGTGGCCTTGTGCCCCTTTAATGAAAAGTTTCGTGGAATTTAGTACAGGTACTTCTTGTTTGATAATTGATCAATGATCAAGTGTCAAACATTCGAACCCAGTTTGAAAACTAGGAATGTGATATCTGTGTCAATTATACTGACATTTAAATCATTTACAATAGTTTGGAAAAAACTGACACGGACTTAATTAAGCCCAAAAGTATGTTGGAACGTTGAAAGGTCGAAATAATGGATACACCAATCACAAAAGTAGTAGATTTTGTTATTTAATCATAAAGTCGACGTTTCGGCCACGTTTTTAGCCTTTTTCAGGACAACTATAATACACAAAACAAAGAACAATATTCAGTCATAAATGGTAATTTAAACTATGTGTCACAGTGACTGGTGTATCCATTATTTCGACCTTCCAACATCAAAATTTAAACAATCAAGATACAAATTATACTGTTTAAACTCTTACTTATGAAGACTGATTGAGTCCTGGATCTATGTATAATAGTAGTTTTTTGTATGATTTTATTAACTTAGTAAGCTGAAACTTCAAATATACCATATGGAAGACAAGCTTATATGAAGTTATTGATATTTTGAGTAATTTTGGCATTTATTGAAGGGATAATATACTGGATAATTGGCTTCTGCTTTTGTTTTTATTTTATAAGGTCTGTTACAAATCTTAGGATAACAAATATGGTTATATGATTATATACATGTCGACATGTTGGCTTTCAATAATTTCAGTCATAAAATTGTATAACCATTAAATTTCATGTTTGTTATCCTAAAACTTGTAACAGCCGAAACGTCGTCTTATAAAATAAAAACATTATGAAAAGCCAATTGTCCAGTATATTATCCCTTCAATCAACGCTTTGGCTTAATAATAATAATAATAACGTTTTTATTACGTAATGTAAAAAAGATACATAATGTAAAACCGACAAGAAATTATTTTAATTTGGTTTTCCTCGTCGGAAAGCGTATTAAAAAATTCTTCATTTGTCATTTATTGTTTAAATAACAAAAGACATTATAAAGTAGATTTGAAGTGCAGTGTGCTAGCGCATGGCAGCAAGGCTTGATTGAATTTATCTCCCGGCCCCAATTTCCCGTCGCGATCTCCGTCCCTGGACGTGCCGGGATCCCGCTCTCCAGTCTATCAGTTTGCCTCGAGTCCCGTGGGACGTTCCCCGCCGCCTATAACCTTGTTTTATTCCTTTCCTCCTCTCAATCCATTCTTTTATTTCATTTTTATATCTTCCATATCTCATTATCGGCGGGCATTTGTACACGGGATACAACTTCTCTTCAAATCAAACTAATAAAAGAATGATATTTGCTCGTAAAAATGTATTTTAGATACAATGGGAAATTTAATTTTTATAGATGATTTATTTATTTGTTTCGGTTTTCTTGATATGAGATCTCGATCAAAAATTCACTTACGGTGAGAGGATAATGGTGTATTTAAGGTTATTGCGACGCTACTCAAACTGAACGAAGGATAAATAAAATAACTCTTCACGTTTACGAAATGGGAAACACATTTTATGGATTGATAGAAATACTGCAGTATTCTTTGTTTTATTTATTATAATCTATATCCTTTGATAACACATACCAGCATTCGCAAAGTCTTGAAAGCAACCCAACAATTTCGCACTTACCTACTATTTGCACATTTTTAAAGACAAAACAAAAAACAATTTGCGCACTTCGAAGTATTTTGAAGCATTTACGGCCGGTAAATTTTTCTGGCATGGTGCTTAATATGCTCCTTATTATGAGAAATGTTATGTTAAATCACTCCTTTAAAATTATTGCACCCTGTTTGAAATACCCCGGATGCAAATTTTATATTTACATTTTCTTGGCGACAAGACCTGAATTAATACAAAAAGTCATTTCTGGCAAGGGTAAAATCAGGCACGATTTTATATTACGGCTCTCTAGCTCTTATGAATAAAAATTTGTAAAGAAATATTTATTTAAAAAGTCGTCTATAAAACGTCGTATTGACACCGTTGTTCCTTTTGCACCCATACTTATGAATTTTTACAATTCCTTAAGGTGATCCTCTACCCATGGCAAAAAACAGTCGAAAACATTGATTCTGCACGCTACTCTATAGCGTTTACTGTTTAGTTAAACATAAAAATAACAAATAATTTATGTTTAAGGGGAAATAGTATATTAAGTATCAAGAACGGTAAAGACAGTTTACCGATGGAAGACAATTATTTTGTCTGACATCGGTAATTCCTTAACTTTGGTGATGCTTATATCATTTTTTGCACTACTGGTCTTTTTTATTCATACGCAAATATTAATTTCTTCGTAATGAATGTTAAATTTACTTACCGTTCTGTTAATTTACTTACCGTTTTGTTTAGCCTAGCAACCGGTAAGATCACCATACTGTCTTGGAAACAGGCATGGTAAATTGATAAAAAAGACCAATATTTGTAGAAAAGAGGGTTTTCGCGCGCCACTGTACAGCTTCAAAGCGAATTTACTTCAAATTTTAATATGTTGTCAACAAAGCTTGAATCTGCGAAATAACCGACCGAATTTTTAAAATTCGTTTTAAAATAGAAGAAATTTGTGTTCAAAAAATAACAACAATTATCAAAATTCAAATTAACATATTTCGATTTCAAAATTTTAAAATTCTACATCTTCCTTTTTGTAGATTGTACCTTTATCTTCAACAATATCTTTAGATTATTATATTTAACAAAACAATAAACGCTGTGGAGCGGCGCGCGAAATCCATGTTTTGGCTGTTTTTTGAAAAAGCTGCTTTATTATGGATTAAAAACCGTCCGCGTTGAAAATTCGCGTCCGGGTTCTGCGCCTGTCGACCGCACGTTAATTTTAATTCTTGTTTTACGTGCGGTGGGTTCGCAGCTGAGAATTGTACGCGTTCGTGAGACTGTCAGGGAACTCGCCTCAGCTCATTGTTTATTGATTGTGAGGCAATGTTGACGCCGTGTAAGGATTTGTTTGGCTGTTTTCAGTGCTTGATTGTTGGATTACGTTTTATCCCACTAATCGCGTTTTGATCCGCTGTAAACCGATCATTCTATTTTCAAGCTTTCATAATATATACACGGGGAAGTGTTCATATTTTTATTCTAACGTTTTCGGATTAGGTCTAAATATAAACACTGGATGTAGAATTCGCTAACGACAATAACATGAAGATATTTTTATACTACACTCTATACACGGTTTTCAAAATTCCTGGGGCGGAGCTATAAGTTTTAAACGAGTGAAGAAAAAAATTGAAAATTTGGGGATCACTAAAGCATTTGGGTCATTGCGAGACCGAAGAAGGTTGACAATTTGAACACTTGTTATAAAAATCGTAATAAACGTGCAAAAAACATTAAAATTAAATTCTTGAAAGAATTAAGATATCGGGTTTTGGTTTATGGGGATGTGTTTCTTTTTTCATTACCTTCAAAATAAGGTGAAACTTGACAGGGATTGCTATTTTCAAATGTGGTCATCCCCTACAAAAACTCCACGTTGCATGGAAGTTCTAAACTATTTTATAATGTAGTTTTTATCCAAATTATCAATTTTTTTTTCTTCACTGGTTCGAAACTTATAGCTCCGTCCTAGGTCTTTTGGAGAACTCTGTTATTATAAAATATGCAGGTCTCGTATTGCTTTATTAATAATAGTATGAAATATAGACCTGGTTGCAAAAAAATCTCTCCGTTGCTGCTTTGAATTTCAAAGGTCGTCGCACGGATTGAGATTTTGACAGCACCAAGACGAATCGGTAGAAGTAGTTGGATTACACTATAATTATAACATAGCATTCTATAATTGGGAGTAAATCCTGTTGAATGGTTACCAACAAAGTAAGAAAATAAAAATAATATTAGACCAGCAATAGTTATTTTATACAAGACGATAAAATTATATTTTATCGACGAGAGAAAAGTGTTAATTGACAAGCGAAGGAGGAGCGAGTAAATTATTTTTCTCATGTCGATAATGCAATTTTATCGTCATGTATAATTTTTTTTCTGTAGATGATAGAAGAAGAGAAGAAAGCAAATTTTAATTAAATCGTTGTTAAAACAAAATTTAAGAGTTTGATTGTAATGTTTTTCATCCTACTTTTTTACAAAGTGGATGCAAAAATGTGTGAAAAAGAATTTTAAGAGAAAATAAAAAGTTCTTCATTTACCCTTGCTGTTAAAATTTTACTTTATTTACTCTAGTTTTAGCCCTCATTCACATAATCATTTAGTTTTAAAGTTTACATTTATGTTTACGTTTAAGAAAGTTTGAATTTATATAACTAAATACGTGCATAACTTTCAAGCACTGTGAATGCTCGTATTTAGTTAGATGTATTCAAACTTTCTGAAACCTAAACATAAATGTAAACCTTAATACTAAATGCGTATAATGTGAATGAAGCTTTACATTATCTCCCCTTGCGGCTAAAGTATTACTTTACTCAAATAGTCGACAAATTAGCACTTTAACATCAGCCATAGAAAAAACATTATTTTGTCTGCTAATGACTAAACGATTTAAGGGTGTACTAAAGTACAAATCCTTACTCCCCGTGTAACAAAATGGCGGGTTTGTGGTCCCGCCACCACGGCGTGGTAAGTGAGATGGATGTTCGACACAACTGGTTCATATTAAACCGAGTCGAATAAAGCTCGGGTAATGTTCGCTCGCGCCGCAATCTGCCCAGAACGCTTTCATTTTCATTTTAATCTGAGGCTAGTCTTGCCCTCTAATAAAATTGTTTTTCTCCTGACAGATGCAGAGAATATGATGAAGGATAGATGGCTTTATCTTCTTCATTTCGCGCTAATGAAATTATACACTGTATGGGATTATTACAGCTCCAGATTATTACACAACATGTGGGGATATTCATTTTACTCGGGGTTATTTACGACTTTATGGCCATTTGTTTTAATTATTTACATTATTCATGCTTGAAATTCTTAATGACGACGATATGAAACAGAAACCGAATGTTATGTATTTATGGGTTCCAGCTTCTTCTATTATTAAAAGTACTTTATGTTTCTTATTTCGTTTAAAAGCAATATTTGCACTTACCTATTATTGCAATAATAAGTTTGGGAGATGCTTTTAAATAAATCGAAACGTTGCATGTAATTTTGAACATCATTTTGCAAAAAGTCCATTTCTTGACTTTTCCACATAAATTTTAATGCCCTATTCACACAAGGATTCTTGAAGGATTCTTTCACGCTTCTGAATCCTGAAAAAAAATTGTTTTTCTGAAGCTATCAATGAATTAGTAATTACTTTTTTCCACGACTTATTTTAGCTTGTGATTGTTATAATTTTAACATGACCGACTGTTGACAGGAATGTTTAAAGGAAAAGAGAGGTTATTTACTTACTTTTTGTATAGATATTTCCATGTTTGGGCTGTATTTCGGGAATAAATATTAAAAATTATCATAAGTAATATAATAAGAGCCATAAATTTATCGGTTAAATTTACGAATAGTTGTTGCGTAGAAACGGACAAACGAGTGTCAAAATTGACATATTTAAATCACGACAGCGAAGCTGGAGTGATTTAAGAGTCAATTTTGACCCGAGTCGTCGTTTCTACGCAGGAATTATGAGTAAATTTATTATTATTATTATTGCTTGATTATTTCAGGAACGAATATCTTCTCTGTATATTATTTTATTTTTGACGTTTGCAACATTAAAATTATTTAATAAACAAAATGTAACCATGGTTACTCTACTGTGGTTTTATCAAATTTTATCGCTGAAAAACTGCCCTCTTCGAAAGAGTTATGCATTCTTATTGGCCAGAAATGACGTGTGTAAAATAATCACTTCTAATACCATAAGCAGTCGTAGTTATGGCGATTATTTTTCTGATAGTATTACGAATGATCCTTGTGATTGGATATGAATATTACGAATGCGCAGCACGAGTAATATTCGCAAGCACAAGGTACATGAGAAATAATCTATAATTAACTATGACTACGAATGTTATTCAAGATATTATTTATTGAATCAGATCCAGTTTTAAATTAAAATGGCAAACAAATGCAGTTATCCATGATTTCATAAAACAAATATTTTGATTAAAAAAATAATGTGTTTTATGTATTTTTTGGTGTTTCTTTACAAATAAAATAGTGAATTTCAAGTGAAATTGTTTTAGAGATAGAAATGGTGCAATAAAATGGAAAATATAGACTATAATAAAAATGTTCATTTGTTAAATAGTCACCTAAAAGTACTAGTAGTAATAGTTGACTCACAACCTTACTAGTAATAATCAAGTCTACTCATTTTGATTGGCTGTGGAATCCAATATTCTGCATTTTTATTGGCCTTGTTTTAACAGATTACATTATGATGTGAATAATCATTTTTATAAGCAGTGTTTATTATAATGTATCGTCCAAATATTCTACATCTCCAAGATATACTTTACTATTATAAAGGTGTAAAGTTCTAGACAGTAAATAAAACAGCACAGCTGAAATTCCATCGTCAAAAGTCTTCTAAATTCTATTAGTATCCAATTTAGTTCAACGCCACCTTCTCCTCTCTTCCATGTAAATAACTTTCTTCTGGGACATGAGGCGAACCACGGCATTAATTGAACCCCCCCCCCCCCCATACCTTTTCCTTCTTGTGTTCTTCTCCGTCAAAGTCTCCCCGATTCGCTGAAAGGGTGTCGGAACCACAATTGAAAGTTAATTGAGCGAACGACTTTCAGTTTTCCAGCAATTCGGCGCGCCACCGACCCGCCGGAATGGTAACTCTGTCATTCTGTGACGTCATGAGTGACGTCAGTAATAACATTTGGGAAATTGTTCTGGTTTATTGATTGCGGATTGTGAATGAAGTTCAGGATCGATTGCGGAAATAATTTAGAAGTTTCAGACGAGATTAATTTTTCAATCTTCTGGATGAATACTTTTCTTGAAGGGAGCATTCAAATTAGGATATTATTTTGTGTACAGCGATTTTTAAAAAATTCGTATTATTTGAGAAAACGCATTAAAAACAATACATTTATTTACGACACAATAATACATTCATTATTAGTTTACTTTTCTGGCTTCTTGACAATAAAACTTATGAAGGATGTCAGTCGTAGTAGTGAGAAAAAGAGTAGTATAGAAAAATAGTAAAATCACAATTATTCTAGGAATTCGGAGAAAACTTAGACGGGCCTCTTAAGTCTACTGTTGAATTTCAATTAAAAATGTCTTGATTACTCTTCTTTTTCTTCTCCTTTAAGTAGAGTGTCTGTTTTAAAAGGTACTTCCTTGTACAGGCTCGCAGCCCCAAAAGGTAAACAAATAATTGATTTTGAAAAATAAAAAAAAACATCAATGACAACTAAAAAAAATCTGATGTGGCCAGCACAATACCTCCCTACTCAAGATACCCTACTCTTTTAATTGCAGTTTAATAATAGTATTATAGCTATTACTTAAATATATTTAAAAAAGTGTAGATGAATCTCTTCGTACAAGTTAAAAAAATTGATGTTCCGTTTTCCCCTTTTACCAACTTTAAAGGCCGATATCTCAAAAAGTAAGCGAGAAATCAAACTCTAGTCTGTAGCATTGTATTTCTAACATTTAAATTAACCTATAACCAAATTTTCAGAATTTTGAAAAATTTCAAATTTTTTGACCACCCAAAAACTAACTACCCTCGATTTCTCAAAAATGGTTCAATATATCGACTTAATTTATTCACCAATGAATTCTTCGCGCCGAATTACATATGTGTACCAATTTTCAGCTCAAAATTCCGACGGGTACAAGATTTATCACGGTTTCCCCATTTTTGAAGATTTCTAAAATCGACAATGTTGGATAAATTTTGTACCCGATGAAATTTTGAGCTGAAAATTGGTACACATATGTAATTCGGTGCGGGGAATTCATTGGTGAATTAATTCAGTCGATATATTGAACCATTTTTGAGAAATCGAGGGTGGTCGGTTTTTGGGAGGTCAAAAAATTTAAAAATTCTGAAAATTTGTTTATAGGTTAAATTGAGTGTTACAAATACAATCCTGGCTGCGCGCCTGTGCTTGTAACACATAAGTTTGTATATATTTCTATAATTAAATCCGTGGTTCAAGTCTCTCGACCGGCAGTGTGTGATTTTAGTTAAATTGTAAAAACATCTTGCAATTAAATTTCACTTGGACGTTTGAAGCTGACCACTTGAGAATCTTAAATGTTGCCCTATAGTTGGATAAATTATTTGTCCGTTGTTGCTTTCAAAGGGCGTCGCACGGATTGAGATTCTGACTGCACCAAGATTAATTCTTTCTCCTGTAATAAAAATAGCATTCTGTAAATTGGAGCAAATTCTGTAGAATGGTTATACCATCAATATAAAAAATTAAAAATATAAAAGTTAGGTAGGTAGGTACTGTAAATGTGTTAGTAATATGAGTAGCTAAAAATATATCTTATTATACCCTCAAAATGTATGAAACCTTATGTATGCAGGCAATTTATTAGGGCTTAACCGAAATTAACAATTCAAATTATGAGTAGGCGTTTTTATTATAAGAAACGTAAAATTATTTTAGGTTCGCCAAATTCAGTAATTTACCGCGTGGGAAGTATTGACGTAACAACTCTAACTCACCTAAATACAGTTAACAAACTTTACAGAATCAATAACCGCCCTTTGACGTGGGCCTAGTGCGAGTAGTTTTCAAATTATCCCTAAAATATTCAACAATCTGTGAACATCTTTGATGTATTTCTATTTTGTAATATCTTTGAGCGTGTTGTAGTTGGTCTGTTTAAATGTGTGCAGCATATCGGCCCTTTGATCCCGATAGATCCTCGTAGCATCTGCAAATAGAGGGATAAAAAGTGGCTGTTCAGAGGAGGGTGCTCACGAGATCTAACAGTTTGAGTACCGCTGTGTACTGTGCATTGCGGCTAATGCTTTCGCAAATACCTCCGTACCTCCGTTGATTCGGTTACAGTGTTGACATACCAGTCTATATACAAGAGCTACATTCAAAACGACCTACCCCAATTCGAACACAGGCCACAGTTTTCAGGGGTAATATCATAAGTAGAGTGCGGATTATATGCAGGCAAATATGATCAAAATATGCATGCAATATACATTGAAATAAGGCCAAAATATGCTCAATATATGCACAAAATTAAATAAATATGCAATATTTACAAATATATGCATGCATATGCAGATATGCAACATAATTTTATTCATTTTTACTAATAATTTATTTTTATAAATCAGAAAAATACTACATTTTCTATATAAAATAAACAAAACAACGTTTAACTTCTGGGATACGACTTGTGTGTCTACCTACCTTTAAAATAAATACTTCTGTAGGTGGTATCAAATTTGAGCGATTATAAATTGTATGCATATAATTTTTTTTAAATTGAAATTTTGGGTTAAAAGATACAAAATATGCAGTTATATGCATATTTAATAAATATATGTAAAATATATAGGTATGTAGAAATAGGCAAAAAAATTGTACCATATTTGGATCTATTTTTGTATGAAATGCAAACATTTGTAAAAAAAATACTAATATGCACAATAATATAAAAATAATATATGTAGGTACATGCATAAATCCGCACTCTAATCATAAAAGATGATAATTTTTTTGAGAATTGTTTTGTCGTTTCCACGGCAACTTATTTCTAACAAAACACAAAACATCATCTGACTCCCGAAACGTAGTTGAGGGAAATTGTCCGTGATGTTTTGTGGAGTGAAATTGCAATAAGTTGTCGTGGAATAGACAAAAAATCACGAATGGTATTTAGGAAGAATATTTTTCTTGTTAAAAAACTACCAAAACGACTTATTTAATAAAACCTACATTCATATAATTTTGTCTATTGCCGATTCACTGTATTAAATTATAGTTCTTTAGGTTTAATAACACAAAAATTGAAGGAATACTAAAATATAAAACTGGGAATGTTCAACTACATCATCTCATCCTAATATCAAATCGAAAAAATTCTTCCATTTCTTTTGGAATTTGTATTCCACGCAAGTGTATCCTCTCCGAGTTATAAGTTGATCGGACCACTGACCATCCCATTTTGAATTTTTTGCAAGAAGCCGGAATACAAATTGAATCATGTAAACTTATTTTTTCAGTAGTGAGCGCATCTGTACTTTTTATAAGATTTACGGACTTGAACCAGACTTCAGACTATATTCTAAGAACTGGAAGTAGAACAAGTTTGTGATGAGTCCCACGGGAAACGAAAAAAGTTGCGCCGAAGTATCGCAGTTGGAACGTTCGGTTTGGGACAATTAGAGAAGTAGTCATAACACCTATATCCACAAGAATCAATTTCTGTGATGAATTACGAAAAGGACACGAACTGATACTTTAAAATTAAACAAAATATAATTTAATTGCAGATGAATATGTAATTTAAGTTTTTATCATTAAGGGGCTCATCTACCTATTTTTCGAATTCTTAAAATACTGTCGATATTAGGTACTTTTTTTCTAATTCACTCTCTTCCCCACTACTACGACTGCCCGAATCCAGCCCAAAACTCGTACTTTACCGCATCCTAGCTATGCAATGTCATTTTGAAGTTGAAAAATACTGTAAACATGGCTGCAGTATTCCCATAATAACTTTTGTATTTTTTAAAGAAATTAAGTAAAACAAAAATTATTCGCTGCAGTCTTCTTGCTTTTTAAATTTTTCTTTCCATTTATAATGAACGAAAAAAGCATATCAAATCGTATCAAATAATGACAAAAAACGTCATTTTTCAATATTTTTTACTTCAAATTCCTAGGTTAAAGACAAAAAATAAAAAACTAGAGGCATTAAGACATCCTTTGTTAATATACTCATATGTAAAAGCATCATATATTTCAATTATAACTAAAGTAAACGTGGGACGCGTACACCTCTGCAACGCTGTAAAATTTTAGGGTAGACGAACACCTTAATATACCTTATTTCGATTATGGTGGACAAGCATCTATTACAAGTCTTTATTGCAAAAATTCAGGTCATTATTAGGACTTTATTATTTCATTATGAGGATAAACCTTTTGAAATAAATTATTTTAACTGTAAACTAAACATTAGCAGTACAGTACACTATACTGGGAATACTCTAGCAATACTGGGAATACTGGGACAATACTGCGTGAATATGCTTTGGCAATATTAGCAATATTGGCAGTACACTGGTAATATAGGGAGTACTAACATATATCCAATGTAATTCCCAAATTGGAAATTCGATATAGTTTTTTTTGTTAGACTAACGGCGAGAATAGACAGTGCTTTACTTCTTTAACCGTGATCTCAGCTTAAACTAAGTTTAAGTCAAAGTAAGTATTGTGGCATCTCATTGGTTAACTGTTTAATTTTAACGCTAGAGATTGGCTCGAAAACTCAGTTTAACTAAGCTTGAGTTTATATTTAAGGGGCCCGTCTAGTAGTCAAATTTATAGTAAAACAGAGATGTGATTTCATATTTAGAGGTTTTTCTTTTTTACAACATATTAACATTTTACCAAAAGATGTTGGAAGGTCTCTCAGTTTTTAGTTTTCTTCTTGAACTTATCATTTTGAAATCAGCCATTTCTCGATTTTTATGATAAAAAGCAATTTTCAATTTCTGAAAACAGAGAGACATAAATTGAACCTTTGTTAACAAGAAGTTTTGTTTTTCGTCTGTGTTTTAAATTAAATGAGATATGATGGGACAACGATGCTATGTTTTCACAGTTGAATTCTCTAGTTTGACAGTTCATTCTATGCTCAGTTTTCTTTACCTGTATTTTTTGTTCGATTGAGTGCAAAAAGAAGGGCTTAACGTCACCTGAACCCACCACACTTTGGAAATGACGACTGAAGTTCAGAAGTTCGGTATTTTCCGAACGCGCCTCTTAAGCTAACACTGAACTCGAATTGCACACCAGTGCCTAAGTATTTTTTTTATATCGAGTGCACCTTACGTTCAGAAAATTTGTATCCCTCAATATTAATCTGATTTATTTATAAACATCGCCCATAGGTAATTATTATATTAGATACATTTTTCTTTTCGTATTTAGGTTAAGGTTCACGTTAAAGTTTTCCTCGGCGTTGATGTGCGGAAGGAAGCAACCTTCTTTCGCTTTCCGGCTGTCACATTGTATAGATTTTTTATCGGCGCGGGCGACTGTCGTTTGTCGTACGTGACGTGTCTGTCGCGAGACGTCGCATTAATCTTGCAACCGAGTCCAGGAGTCCGGCTGCCGGAGCCAACGCTGATCCTGTAATCTGTGTCTCGCTGGATTTATCACTCCTTTGTCTGATTGCCCGATGCGTTGCTGTTACTCGGTGATGCGAGCTTGTTCCCGGATTTGTTACAAACTTCCGAGGGCAGCTGTTGCGCTTGTTGCACATTAACAAGGGGGAGGTGTGCTCTTTTTATTTGTGTATTTCTGGGGTTTTACAAATAAAATGCGGTCAATAGACACAATATTTGAGTATTCTTAACGACAGTATGTTCAGTGATGAAATATCATTGCTTCCATAAGTACCATTAAGTATAATAAGATAGGAAATGAAACTCAGTTAATTTCGTATGCGTTTCCATGTCACATAATTTTACTCCGAAACAATCAAATTGGGTCATTACGTCATAAGTTTGTTAATATACCGGGCGTTTCCTGAAACAAACGCATCCCCAAAAAATTCTATTTTTGAGTCAATTACATTTATATTATAGGTTTATAAACTACATTAAACTACATAAATAATGAATTTTTATTACTTCCTGTTTAGGCGAAACTTAGGCTAACTTCCTTATTTTAAATGGAACGCCCAGTATATTTTTTAAGATTTTGATTCTACATAAAATTCTGAATACAACCATGTATAATAAGATACTTTTTCGTTTTGTCATTCTGAACATTTTTTTTCGTAGGGGTTTTAAGGCGGTTAAAAACAACTTTCGTCATATCCGCCTGCATGGCCCTAAAGAGAAAACTTCAAAGTTTTCGGGAGACAAAGAATCATCGATTTTCGTCAAAACTGAACAAAATTATGGCGATTTGAAAATTCGCGTTTTTCGTCCATTTTTAAATGGTGCGTTTTTTTGTTGTCGAGTATACTTTATATCTTAAATTGCTTGGTAATCGAAATCTCAAATGACTATACATACTACTTATCTTGTCTCAAAAAATGTACTTACACTTTAACTTTCGTGATGTTTGCGAATCTCTTAGTTCGTGTTATCAGCGTTGTCTGAACAATAATGGTCATCAATTTACAAACATGATTCTTCAATTACATTTGTATTCTGTATTCGAATGTATTTCATTTCTATTTATGCTAATAAAAAATAATATTTTTCTCGTCATTGAGACAGCCTGTAGATTTATTTTCTTCTACGACAAAAACCTTGTGCAAGTTATAAATAAGTTCATTTTAAACAGCAATAGTTCATTTACCCTTTTACCATATTTCTCGTGAAACAGCTCTCTTTGCTATTTTGCCTCGGTCGCAAAAACATAAATTACTCTCATAATAATTTGGACGCAGTACAGCGTCACCCAGCACGAGCGCGTCACGGGAAAATTTATTCAGGCGCTAACATTAAAACGGTGTTTTAATCAAATTATAAGTTATTATCGACTATAAATACCGCAGCTGCCAATACGCGATGTACGAGTACAGGGCTATGTAATCTACATGCACGAACCACGGCGTGTACCTGGGAAATGCTTTACTGTGTATGACTGTCATTGAGAATGGAGATGGCGCAGTCGGTGTGACGCGAAGCATGAATTTTAGATTTGAGAGAGAAATAGATTTTTGACGGGACTTAATTTAAATGCATTTATGCATATGTATCAGATATTTTACACAAAATTGCAACTAATTGTTTTATAATGTATAAGTTCTAGATACTTTGGTTCAAGAAATAATAAACATTACATAGGATAAATTAAAAAAGAAACACGGCGGGATAGCATAGTGGTAGAATGCTATGCTCGGGTTACAGAGGTCGTGGGTTCGAATCCCGGTCAGGTCAGGAAATTTTTACGGCCTGATTTGGATCGGTACCTACTCCCGTTACCATTCCAAGTTGGGATCTAATTAACTTGGCAACCTCTAGCTATCAGGCACCGGCTAAAGGCTATAAGAAGGGCTTGCGCCGGGTTGACTGGCAACACACATGGTAGTAAAGTAAACGCCGTGGCAAAAAGTATAAGTAAAATTAATACTGTGTGTGTGCCATCAAGTCACCCTAGGGATATATAACCCAAATGAGGTTCAAATCCCGAAATCATAATACATAATACATACATATTAAAAAGAAACACTCTTCCTATCTTCAGCTTGTCAAAAAATTACAATGTTTGTCAAATTAAAAGTCACAATTTACACTGGGAACATCTCCATTCAAAGTTGAAAACGAAATGTCCAATAAATTATGAATTATCTAATTTCACATAGATTCCTGAAACCTTCAACATTCCTTCAAAAATTATTAACGTTGGATCCTACAAGTTCACTTTTCTATTTTCTTTTTTATTTATTAAATTTAAGTGGAAACAGTGTTATTTTAATTTTTATTCATATTGAAAAGTAAATTTTATTAATATTTCAATTTATTCCACAATTTTATTTCTCCATTCCAGTAAATCTGGATAACTGTGAATTATTTTTAAAAAAGACATAATTTTATTTTTATTTTGGAATAACATGCACAAATATTATTATAAATATCAAATATTTTATCTCATTCCAAAATCGCTTTTGGAAAATATACGATAAACGGTTTCGAATTAATCAGTTTAATTATAAACGTACCTACATCAAAGCAATTTAAAAATGTCACATTCATAGCTCGTTTACATTCAATCAGCAATAATCATACACAAATTAAACGTTTAGCAAATATTTAGTCGGGTTCTCATTTAAAATTCCTGGGCAACATTCATCATCGCGCAATCGGTCAGGTAAATAACAATATCCTGCGCAAATCATCCGGTGCATATCACCATAGCCATGACAGTGTTCTTTGATGGTGGACACACTATACACTGGACACTAAATACTGGATACTGGTGGTTGAACCAGCGGCGTACCCAGAATTTTCAGCTATGGGGGGCGGAACAAAGAAAATTTGTAAAAAAAACCTCCCGCTTACCTGTAGGGAAGGTATTGGAATCATGCAAAAAATCGGGTAGTGAGTTTTTACTGGATGTGAACGAATTTAGTTCCTTACAACTCATTTTTGATAGTTTCACAATGATGTTTGTATGTATGTCTGTCGGATAACTCCGATTAGTAATTACTAATTACCCAAAAATTTTGATATTTTTGGTATTTAACATTTGTATATAAATTGGAAGAGCTCCTTATATTTTGGTACAAATATCTTCACCGGAAGTGTTATTTTTTTACTGTTGTAAAATTTAAAAAATAAATTTATCAAATAAAACGTTGAAATCTTGTAATCCATGTTCGTTTGATTTTTGTTTCTGCGTAAAAAATATTGACAGGTGAGACGGTTGACAAGTTGGCATACTAGCGCCATATAAGTCATAAGTAAGATATTAAATGTAGTGAATGTGAATTAATCTTTTGATTTTTAATGGACACCAGATTGTACGTATACATTTATGTTTATATGTCTAGCTATGGCAGAAGATTGTGTGCTGGCCAAATCAGATTTTGAATAAACGAGCCAGTTAAAATTATATAAATTAATGTAAATATCGGTGTTCTTCTTCTAGAGTTTAGCCAAAAATTAATACACCTAATTAGAAATGAGAACCAATATATCCTTCTTCTACAAAAACAGTGAAATGCTTTTGCTTTTGTATTCAGTGTTTCTGCGCAAGCGTATCTGTGTCACAAGTCAAGAGTCAAGTTTTAAAGAACTCAACTCATATTGCAATAATGTACAATCTAGTAGTCACAATCAAAAAATGTTTCCACCGGCTAAAATGAAAACACATTTGCAAGTTTTTGTAAAATGTATTTATTTAATTAAATAAGTTTAAAAAAACATGGCTCATGGGGAGGGGGGCGATCGCCCCCTATCGACCTCCCCGTTGGGTACGCCACTGGGGCGAACACGTTCTCGTTCTCGTTCACGTTTCCAGTAGACCAGTAGCCACGTATTGATAATGATCTATTGAACACGGCACTATTAACAGTGTTGCCGTCCAGTCCGTTAGCTATAATTTACGCGTCAGGCAATACGTCATCGAATTATTAATGAGCAATGAGTTGCGTTATTACGCCCGAAGCGATGTACGATGGATACTGCAAGCGGAAGTGATGTATACACATATGTGGTGTCACTTTGCGGACACCAGACCTGATACTGCTATTTGTCACAATTATCAGGAGAGATTTCAACTTGCTTTTTTCTTTCCACTCGTATACAAAAAAATATGCCACATTGACACTCAAACGAACTTATACGGGGTGTAACCCAACCTGAGTAACAAAATTTAAGGATGTATCATATCTGTCATATCTTACATGATGTAAGATATATAAGGAATGTATTATAAATAAGTTTATGTATTTATAAAGAATTTTGAATAGAAATTGTAATATTAATATAAATTTAACCAAATCCTAATAAATTGTTTATTATTACTGGAACAGATTTTTGTGAGCAGCGGGCTGAAAATATTTTCACAATTAGCAACGGTCCAGAAAAAAGCATTGTTCTGCAATTGTTCATTTTCAAGTAACCAAGTGAAGTCTAAAAAGCCTACTTTTAATACCAATTGTAGAAAAACTTTTTTGTTGCATCTAGCTTGCATTAGGTATGTACAAGAAGTTATATTTGGCTATCAAGAAGTTCAATTGTTTAAAAAGGTAGTAGTTGACTACAGTAATTTTTATAAGGTTATTTATTATTTAATACTTGTATTGTATTGTATTATGATTTCGGGATTTGAACCTCATTTGGGTTATATATCCCTAGGGTGACTTGATGGCACACACACAGTATTAATTTTACTTATACATTTTTGCCACTTTCTAGTTTACTTTACTACCAGTCAACCCGGCGCAAGCCCTTGTTACAGCCTTTAGCCGGTGCCCGATAGCTAGAGGTTGCCAAGTTAATTAGATCCCAACTTGGAATGGTAACGGGAGTAGGTACCGATCCAAATCAGGCCGTGAAAATTTCCTGACCTGACCGGGATTCGAACCCACGATCTCTGTAAACAGAGCCTAGCATTCTAACCACTATGGTATCCCGCCGTGTACTTGTATAAATGAAATTAATAATTTATTGTTAGCGGCATACATTTCATACTATACTATTAGATTTACAATTTCGTGCATATATATATATATATATATATATATATATATATATATATATATATATATATATATATATATATATATATATATATATATATATATATATATATTAATGTTATATAGGTAACTCTCAACTTATTGATAATATGGAACAAAAATATTGTTTTTAATATTCGTAAATTTAAAGGCAGTTTTTGCATGAATATTATTTTTGGAACCACTGGATTTAAGATTACATAAGCGTAATAAATATGCATGGAATAAAATACAATTTTATTGAATTATACAATTTCAAAACCTTTACAGGTTTACGAAATTCCATATGAAAACAGTGGGCCAAAACTATTTGATTAAAAAATCTGTAAATTAAAATTGCGATTTTTGAAAAACTCTTTCAGTTCCATTTTCAGTAGGATGACTACTATGCCATTAAAATATGCACGAAGTTGTGAATCAGCCTGTATATGAATATATTAAATACAATTATTCGTAGACTACGGATAAATCACACAGAGTTGAGTCCAGCTTAGAGCCGAAATCCCCATCGTAAAACAAAATTAATTTTAACTTAGCCCGTTCATTTTAACTTGAATCCAAGCGTTATAGTGTTAAAATTTTAATAATTAAAAGCAATGAAATTCAGTGCCGCATTACCATTTTATGTTTAATAACTAGCAACAGCAACTCCTTTAATAATATGCATCCTCGAACCTCCGTCCTGCGATTCTGGTCTCTGGTCAGTTTATGCGCGTGTAATAAAATGATGACAACACCCTCAGCTGGACTACTATTTTGTAAGCTTTGCTTTGGAAGACGGTTTCTGTTCCGCCATTCCTATACTGACCACTGCGAAAATTCGTTTTGAAGAAGATAATAATGATAATATGAATTACGAAAATTATTTTCAGTAGGTAGTACCACTATACAGGATGTCCCCAAAAAATGGTACGCTCAAAATAACTTTATTATTAATAAATCAATTGCAATAAAATTATATATGGGTAAACTAGCCATAAGGAGATATAATTTTTTTTAAATAAAAGCTTCCTTATTTTTGATGTTCTTTCCGAATTTGAAATAAAAAATAGGGGTACCCATTTAAGATTTTAAAGTTACCTTCCTCCCGTCTGGGGGGTGGGAGGTACAACATTTTGATATAATCGTATGTCCCCCTTCGTACTATGAAAGTTTTGCTGGGCACATTTTTCAGTTAGATGCGTATTTTAAAAGTTATTTCGATTTGTCACGTTAAATGGACCACTCTGTATATTATTTACAAAAATATCACTTCCGGTTAAACCGGAAATGACATCAACTTTCTTATTTAGAATGGAACACACTATAACGTTTCTGGTAAATAATGGAATATCTAGCACCACGAAGTATAATACACTCGGCAAAAAGACGCACTACTTGAAAATGCACCAAAAATTCCGAATTTTTAGACCGCCATAACTCGGTTGAATATGCTCGAAAATGGATGAATCTTCGAGTTCTGACAAGATTGAAGTTTCCTCTTTAAGGTCATGCAAAGTTATGTCAAAAAATGTCAAACTTTTTCAACTCGTACCAGGTGCAAAAAAATTGTGGACTAAATCCGCTACCAAGGCGATAAAGTTCATTCATTTTCCTTTTTTTTGCCGAGTGTATATGACAGGCGTCGACACTATGGCTAATGAAATGTGATCTTTTTGTTTACCTTTTAAAGAGAGACAGAAAATACGGGCCAGCTCAGAGACAAAATAAACAACGGTAACGATGGTAACATACCGGTCCAGTAGTGATCTTTCCCTCTCATACGGGTAAACAAAAATTCACAAATCTACAGTACGAGGGTGGATTGAAAAGTTTCCGGAATGTCGTTGTATTGGTTATACTTTCATAATAACTGACACAAATTCTCTAATCGGTCTTTCATTTAGTCTCATTTTACTGTGAGTAGGTTTGTACGTTTTGAAAAATGGATAGAAAAAAATTTGAGCGGTTACCATATTCGTTCATTTGGCAGGGAAAACCACAACTGATATCAACGTATTCCTGAAACTAAAAAAATCCTGGTTGAAAAGAGATTTCTGTCGTATGAAGAGGTGGTCGAGGAAGTAAACGGCTATTTTGAGGACCTTGAAGAAAGTCACTTTCGGAAAAGAATCGGAAAGTTTGATAAATTTTCGGCTAAGTGAGTTGAGCTTCGAATGGATTGTTACGAAAAAAAAATGGAGCCAAATTTCTTTTGTTTTCTTTGTTATTTATTTTCAATCCGCCCTCGTACTGTAAGATATGGAGTTTGATACCTGTGTTTATATTATATAGGGTCTTTCATTAAGAGTGATAGCATTTTAATTTTAAATAAAACGTCAACGGTTTGACATATCAATTTAGTTTTTGCTTTATTTCGAAGCTTAGACAATGCAGTTATGTTCGGAACAAGATATCGTTCAAATGTCCACCACGGCTTTGTTGACACTGATCACAAGATCGCTCCAATTTGGCAGAATTTGGCTCATTTGCAACACTGGCCGCTACAACTGTGATTTTCTCCTCACATCGAACATTTCGTTGTCTTTTTGGTGGCTTATTGTCTTAGTAATGTTAACTCAAACTTTATCACAGTGCGTCTTATATCCTGCGCAGAGTAACGGTGAGGGCGACCCAATTCAGTGGTGAATAAATGTTGAGCACCCACAACTGAGCTCGAACTTTGGTAATATTTTTTTATTATTTCCAACCGGTCTAGAGGCGTCAAACGCTGCACTATACTAAATAATTTGACACCTAGAAGTAAATAAAATATGTATCAGAAATCGAGAAATCTTTATTATAAAAACTATCCCTCCTATTGAAAGACCCTATACTTCGTGTCTAGCACATAAAAATGTAATAATAAAAGGATTAAAATATTCTGTTGAATCGCGCAGGGTTGAAACAATCCCGTCTAAATTTAATCTTCTATCTTGTATGATAATGAAGGCCGGTCGCCGTGTTCTATGCCCGGTTCTCAATTCTGCGGGCCATTGTGGCCAGTAATTGGCACTGCACTCTCTTAATGAATATTCTGTGCCAGAGTAAGCTCCACCGAACCTCCGGAGTTGTGACGGACTCGTCTTATTGGTCTCTTGTTGAATGGGAAAGTTGAGGTTTTTGGTTTATTGTTTATATGCTAATCGGGGGAATTATCCGGTAGGAGAATTTTGTGGTGAAGATTACGGTGTGCTGCTGAAGCTAAACAAATTTTATTTTGTAATTAAAGTATTGTATGGTAGCTGGACATGACAATTTAACCATTAACTACTGGCTCGCGTTAGAAACTATTTTCAGATAGTCATTTTTATGTACTTTATCTGCATAAATTTCTGCAAAGAGAAATAAGCAATAATATACCAATAGAATCACTAGAGTTTCTAGATTGCCCTATGCTAAATAATAATATCTGCCTGAAAATAAATATAATTTGCAGTAGAAATGAAAGACGAGGGAGCAAAATTCATCAAATTGCAATAAATTTTATGCAAAATGAACAATTATTACAGACATAAGTTTTAGAATAAGGCAGTTAGAAATAAATATATTTCATTGTGTAACATAATTTTCATTGTAGATTACATTGTTTATCCGAAATTTATGCAGAAAGCATGTGCAAAATAACTTCGCGCCAAATCATCGTAGGTACTTGAAATTTTGCGGACCTTGCAGAAAAAGTCTGATCTTTATTACTCTGTTGGCCAATAAGATCCACGATTTTTTTGGCACTGCGCATGAGTTGCCAAAGTTGGACCTTTTTGGACATCAGGTACAGTTGTTTTTCTTAGGGGACTGGGAGGTGGTGGAGTGGATTTTTTGTCACATTGGCTATCATCACATTAAAGATAAGACTTCAACGTTTTCAGAACTTGAAGATTCATCCAATTTAGTCGAAATGCAGCCGAGATATCGCACTTTGAAATTGTGTCATTTTTGGTGCATTTTCAAGTGGTGCGTTTTTATTTTCCTCGAGTGTAGTTACAGGAAAAACCATTTTTTTTACATCACATTATGACGTATAATAAGATTTTAACTATTATCGGGTTAAAAACATTACCATTACAGATTTGTCACAATTTTTCACTTTTCAGCGCGCCCTTAACATAACTAAGGGCGGGGTGTTACTTTCTGTGCAAGTATATGACAAAAAAATGTTGACAGCTTTGTACTTTTCACGTATTTCCATGACTGAGTTGATTAGCTATAACATTATACAGGATGTAAATCAAAAAGCGGGCCATAGGCATTTAAGATGGGAAATCAGTTTTTTCTTGCTTACAAGTGCTTTTTGCTTTATACCCTGTATATTATATGAGTCTGCCACACAGCAATATGGGTAAAAGGCGTGAATGCCGCTGAAATTTTGAATGCTGTATTATTTTATGTTTTAGTTGTAAAGCAAAATTAACCCCAGTAATAACGTTATAATAACTAAATTTATTTCATTTAGAGTATAATAACATTATTCAGTAATGTATACAACAATAATTATAAATTAAAGCTAAAACGGGCAACAATTGAATCTTCCTGAAATCACAGCACAGCGCAAACAAATTGCTTCAATTATTGTCTCATAATTTCCAAATCATTTCAATTTGTCCGTCCATTTACGTGGACATAACACAATAAATATTTACTGAATTTTCATTTTAATTAATTAGGTAATACATTATTATATTAGTCATCATATTTGCCAGATAATAAAATCATTATTTCGACAATTACAGCACCGGTGCACGTTGAAAATGTAAATCTAGTTGACTCCACTGGTAAACGGCACTTTTATGCATCACTACATTGCGATTTTATAGCCGCATAAAAGGGATTTTTCAAACGTAAAATTTTACTGCCGACGTCTTTGTCGATGTGATGAAAGATAGAAAGTATTAAATTTTATATATCCTAGTTAAATATACTCGTTTTTTCAATACATGATAGCGAGTTTCTATTAAAATAAAATTTTATTTAGTCTGAGCGCAGAAACGTTGATCAACTTCTGTTGCATACGTAAAGTTTATGCAGCAAACAGGAACGAACTTTTATGTGCGCGTATCAAATAATACATTCATAATATATTTCTTTTATATAAGTAATGAAATGCTTTAAATAAGAATAAATAAATAAATTTGCTTTTAGTCTGTATTATCTTTTATTATGTTTTTTAAATAAAAATATTTTGAAATAAGCTTCAAGTTACAAGAGCAATATTTAACCAGTATTAATTTATAGAACCACTAGTTTTTCATTATGTTAATTATTAAATTTTAAATACTTTATATTGTAAAGACAAAATTATTGTGTTTTGAAGTAGCTGCCTTACCGTTCATGTTATAGTGAAATTTTCCATGAGATAGTTATTAAACTTGTTATATTATAAGTTACAACATTTATACAGTGAATTATTTTAACGTAAAACATGAGTTTCTTATATCCATGGTCACGAATTTGACAGCGTTTTTTTTTAAATGAAACAGGGGGAATAAATTTGACTTTGTTAATTGGTATCATACTGCTGCTACCCGAAAATACGATGTATACTTGGAAAAATTAAAAGTTTAAGTTGAAAACGGTCCTTGGAACTATACCAGATGCTTAAATATCTTATGTTGTTCAAGAATTATTTAGTTAAATTGATTCCCTATGTTTCATTTTAAAAAGAACGCTCTAATACATTGCTGTCAAATTCGTAACCATTTGAAAAATCCCATGTTTCAATAAGTTAAAATGAATTTACTGTTTTCATATTAGTATTAAAGGACTAAAGTGCATGATTTAATCCTGAGGATGAAGTTTATTTCACGAGCCGAAGGTGAGGGATTAAAGATACTTTAGTCCTGTGGTACGCTATTTTTGTACTTTATCCTCAAACGAATGCTGAATAGTTTAAAAGAATACACATTTTGTAATTTTAACAGTAAAATTAATGACAAATATTATTACCATAGATAGGTACTCTGTAACAAATAGCACGTATTTACATGACAACGGGATTAATTAATTCAATTCCTTGACAACGGGATTAAATATGAAAAATAATCCCTTGGGAGCAAATTAAGAACCTTAGTCCCTAAAAATAAAGACTAAGAAAGTGAAAAAAATATGTATACATTAATTCTGTTTTAAAATATATTGTTGAATAGTGCGCTCTTCTTTAATAAAATAACAGATAGCAGAACTTTTTTAAGTGTAATTTATTTTTATGGAATAGACTAGCTAATTGCGTTTTTCTTTCGACATAAAATATACTATTTAAAAGTTCTCGAAGTAACAATTCTCAGTAAGAAAAACCTATCTATCTTTGCATTTTTAATGAATACATCCTGTGCAGCTGATTAGAATTTAATTACATGAAGTGTATAGTGTTTCTTATGGTGGCTACAACGACACTAGCGCTACATTGAGCGAGTGTTCGTGTCTGGAACTAAACCACTTCGTGCGCTGTTACTGCTTGATATATGACGACCGCCCAATCTAGATCGGTCAGCCAGTCACGGAATTAAAAATAATTTATTAATTTTACACGATAAAGTATTCGTGAGCCAACTGTTTTATTAACGACCCGTTTAGGGTGATCATTATTTTGGTATATATACATTGGGGATTTATCATCGTTTACGAAAATACAAAAATAACGAAAAATATTTAGCACACTAAAGCCTCATTTCCACCGACTGTTTTAATGCTTAAGAACTATGCTTAATGCATAAGTACTAAGAGTAACGCATAAGAACAAAACTTTGCAAACCTCAAACATAAGGCGTAATGCACAAGCATAATGATTGACATGGTGTGTCATATTTATTTTTTGTTTTGAGTTGTCAATTTCTGACTGTTTCTAAATATGGAAATGAATACCTTACTTACGAAATTAACAGTTCTTCTATTCCTTATCGCAAAAATGCCGGTAATGATTAAATTACAAAATTCGACAACAAAATAGGTGAAAATGGCCATCTAATGAATAATCATTATACATTACGCCTTAGACACAAATCGTTATGCATTAAGCACTAAAACAGTCGGTGCAAATGAGGCTTTATACTTCAACTTCTTCTTAATAACAATGTTTAATTCATAAAGCTTTGCAAACTCCAAACATAAGGCGTAATGCACAAGCATAATGATTGACATGTGTCATATATATTATTTGTTCCGAGTTGTCAATTTCAGTCTAAATATGGAAATGAATACCTTACTTATGCCCAGTGCACACGGAGAAACATTTTGACAAGTTTCCTGAAAAAAGTTTCCAGAAAATGGAGATTTTTTAAAAAAACAATAAATATGTTTATGATCACATGTCAGATTTGACGATTTGACAAATAAGAAGATAGTAGTTGCACTTCACAACGTTTCCTGAAAACGCCTCATTTTTAAAGGCGCCGTTAAAACTTTGAAGTTTCCGGAAACTTTTTTCAGGAAACATGTCAAAATGTTTCTCCGTGTGCACTAGGCATTACGAAATTAACAGTTCTTCATCCATTCCTTATCGCAAAAATGCTGGTAATGATTAAATTACAAAATTCGGCAACAAATGTCACCTTTGTCGAATTAAGGTGGAAATAGCCATCTAATAAATAATCATTATGCATTACGCCTTACGCACAAATCATTATGCATGAAGCACTAGAACAGTCGGTGGAAATGTGGCTTTATTGTATTTAATTCTTCCTTGGCTGTTATTTGTGTCATGCGATTTTCATTATAATTTCTAGCATAGAAGTTTTGGTTCGCATTTCGCAATCTTCGTCCAATAATGTTATTCCTGCTGTCTGTCGTCTATCCCTATCTCCCCTAAATCGCAAAAATCATCCCTTCATCCCTACATCCCTTCTCAGGACATCAGTACCACGTGTCCTGCTCGATATAAACCAGTCGACTTGTCCGAACCCAAACGAACCAATGATTGCACGGAATTTCATGAAAGTAAATGTCTACCGTCATCGTCGTCCTTTCGCTATCTCCTTCTATCACATTCAGCACGGAGGGGTGGGGGTGTCCTTGTTGCTGGAAGGACTGGGGAGGGGGAACGCATACGATGTTGAGATAAATCTGAATGGAATGAAGAGGGGAAACTGAAAGGAAAATATACACGGAGGGTGATTTTTAAAAAGACAAATATTGGATGTTGCAAAATATTTCTCATTAGATCCACAGAAAAAGACCCAGTGCCCCATTTTTGTGGTTTACTTCCAATTACAGATTGGTAGATATTATTCAACCACTTCTAGACTTATTCGTCTTAGCGGCATCGGAGCGATTCTTGTGCAACCAGAACTACATTTAAGACGATTAAGTAGTCAGTTTGAAGCGCCAGAGTGCGATTTAATTGGAAGATGTTTTTACAATTTAACGACAATCACACATTGCTGGTCGAGAGACTTGAATCACGGACTTCCGGGTTCGGACGTCATCACATGCGCAGCTACTGCCTCGATACTAATAAGCTAAATTAAATTATTTTTTGCACTTCCGGGAATAAAACTCTTCTTTGGTCTTTATTTTTAGGGACTAAGGTTCTTACTTTGATCCCAAGGGATTGTTTTTCATATTTAATCTCGTTGTCAAGTATAGAATGTGTATTCTTTTAAATTAATATGCATTCGTATGAGAGTGAAGTGCAAAAATAGTGTATATAACACAGGACTAAAGTACCTTTAATCCCGCAGGTAATTATATCTCTCACCTTCGACTTGTGAAATAAACTTCACCCTCAGGATTAAATCATGCACTTTTGTCATTTAATGACGGAATGAACGTGGAATTTTTGCAAAATTCGAAAAAATTAGGGATACATAAGAGAAGTGTTTTTTTATTATATTAATAGCAAAGAATTACCTGTGATAAGTAGATATAAATAAAATAATAAAAGTCTTTACTTTACTTTATTTTTGTGAATTTTTCAAAAATTCTTTCTGCTCCATGCTCAATACTTCAAGTTATATTATACACTTAATTTTCCCGACGTACATATACACCTGTATACGTCATACCTATTACCCAACTTGAGTGTATTTAGTTCAATTTTAAAAAGGAACATCTGTAGATCCATTCTATGTTTATTTAATGTTTATAAAAACAATATCTTCTAGTCAATAATAAACAGACAGTTTATTCGGAGCGAAAACACTTTTGCAGTATTTTTTAACTTTAAAATGACTTGGCATAGCTAGGATGCGGCAAAGTACTGCTTTCGGGCAGCCGTGGAAGTGGGATTTTTTCCGGAAAACTAACTAAAAATTTATTTATATTCTTGTATAATACGAGCCGGTACCCCAGGGAAAAATGAATCTTCTCTCAAATTAACGTAAATTTTTAATTATACAGTTTTTAATTAAATGAGAAGAATGAACAATAGCACTCGTTTGGATTTACAATTTTACATGAGTAAAGAATCTCATATATTAACCGAACACAGCATTTGTGAATTAATGCGACATTAAATCCACAAAACAATGTGTTTAAAAATGTCATGTTGTACTCAAAATCTCATTTATTAATGTAGTTGATATAATTAATTTTTGTAATTAAAATACAGTATTAAAATAACATGAAACAGATTTAAATATTAATTATTTTGGAGGGCTATTAATCTCTTGTGAAGTATTATTCTCTTCCAATCTTCACTTGTAATGTTTGTTTGTGATTGTGCGCCAGAGAAAATGGAAAACATTTCTTTCAAGTTTTATTGTGTATGTATGCTGTTTCCATATTTATATTCTTTGTCTGCTTGGGGTTGTTTTTCTTTTGCTATTTCCGGTTGATCTAAACACGAACTCATGATTTTCAATACGGGAATGTATGAGCTTACCGCATATATTCGCAGTCCTACACATCTAGTCTTGCATGAGAATTTGTAATAAAAAAATTTAAATAATTTTATCTAGGTTGGGAATAACATATGAAAGCTCAATTCGCACAATTGTCGGATTTCAATTAAAATCCTCTTAACTTCGCGACAAATCATCGTAGCGATTTGACTTTTTGTGAAATCTAAAAGAAATGAATGAATTTTGTCGCCCTGTACGCCAGGATTTTTTTGCGCATGGTACAAGTTGTCAAAGTTTGACAATTTTTTGTCATTCAGAACATATTTTTTTTCGTAGGGGTTTTAAGGGAGTTAAAAACCAACTTTCGTTATATCTACCTGCGTGGCCCTAAAGAGAAAACTTTAAAGTTTTCGAGAGACAAAGAATCATCGATTTTCGTCAAAAATGAACAAAGTTATGACGATTTGAAAATTCACGAGTTTTCGTGGCGCGTTTATTTATATTTAAAAATCTGACGTGGACACCACATGACTTTCTTCTACGCCTATGAAACTGTTCATACTTTTCTTAATAACTAAAATGTAGAATTATATAAAAAAAATCTGACTTGGCCACCACAAGACCTCCCGCCATACCTACTTTATTCTTTTAACTTATTATACAAATATATTAATATATAAGTACTACTACTACTGCTACTATACTCACAAAAAAATATATTTTAGTCATTTTATTTTAACTGCAGAAGAAGATATAAAGCATATTTTACTATTGTCACTGTCATGTCAAAATCATTTAAATTTTACGTAGTAACAAATAATGTTAATCGATCATAGACTACAAGATACCGAAATACTAAATTATAAATATATACTTTAATTATTCTTAAATGATACCAGGTACAAAAATATTTATTAAATATCGATTGTAGATAATAATCACATAATCTTTCATTTAAAATAAAACAATTTGTCTTAAATTAAATATTTATCGAAATATTTGAAAAATGTACTACATCCGGTTTGTAGATTCAAACAAAAAATAGGAGGTGCACAACTAGATGCTATAACAGTCCTAAATACAAAATTTCAACTTTCTACGTCTAACCGTATTTGAGTTATGCGACACACATACGTCCGTACGTCCGTACGTACAGACGTCACGACGAAACTAGTAATAATGGATTCAGAAAAGGTCAAAACGGATATTTCCATCAAAATCTGAAATCCGAAATTTTTCGCGATTACAATACTTCCTTTTTACTCTGTACAAGGAAGTAAAAATGTTGTATACAGCAAATAACTCATCCGTTTATGAGTAGGTAAAACAGATTCCATTTGTTAATCTTATAAAACATCTCTCGCAAAACATATTCGCTCCCCAAATTTTGTTTTCCCAGCTTTCTAGATTAATCCACCAGTGTAAAAACAATCCATTGTGGCAGGCACGGCACCCTGGGAGAGAATATTGCACCCTTGTTTTCGTGGCCAACTTGATATCGCATTTGTTTTTCGCGGCGTCAGAGGTGTTTTGCATATAGTTATTGAATCCTGCATCTTTTATGAGCCCGTGATGTAATGTGAGTAGTTTTTTAGGTGGGGTTCTATTAGAATGATTAATTTCTAGGGAACCTTGAGGTATATGATTTTGGGACGTAGACTAGACATAATACTTATTTTGTTATTATTTCAGTAAAATTGCAGTTAGTCTAAATGATATTATAGACTTCTATACAGACTGGTTTTTTAGTTTTATTATAAAATGCATGGAGTACTATGGAAATTACAAAAATTTTAAACAATAATAATAGTAACTATACACAAACTAAAACAAATTATTAGATATCATTGTTCTTTTTTTGTTTTTTTATCATTTTCATAGTACTCTGTGTATTTAATAAAGCATAAAAATATTATAAACTATTTTTGCTAACTTTAGAACAGTTTATTCAAATGACAATTTATTGGCATGACTGTGTAGAATTTTTCAAGAGCTATCATTTGATATTCTACAAAGAGTATATTGCCATTTAAGATTTTAAAATTGAGAGTGGTATATTTAACTTAAGGAGGTTGGGGACGCCTGCAGTGGCGTATCCAGACATTAACCTTTGGTTCGGATATGAAAGTAAACATATTTTAGATAATTTAAAACAAAAATTTGCTCAACGCGCATTGCCTGATATCATTGCAATTCGTTCAGTTACGGTGATATATTTTTACAATAATTACGAATTCACTATCAAAAAGTGCTTGGCATGGTTACATTTTTTTAAATAACTTGCAAATGGTTTAGAAAAAATCTTCACGAACTTATATTTAAAGGTAGGAAATATTAATACAAGTTCTATGAATTTTTCATCATTTTATCATATAGTTTAAAGCTTGCAAAACAAACATTTAGTGAATTTCCATAAGAGTACATGTAAAACGAGCGTAATTTCAACATTCAATTACTCAAAAGCCGGATAGACGAAATTTGTTTTTAGAATCTCAATAGTGCAATAATAGCACTGTATAAAATTCAGCCTCTCGTCATCATTTTAATATAGTCCCCAACCTCCTTAACATAATACAGAATAATTAACAGGTTACAACGATTATAAACCAGAATTAATTTTACTAAGCATAAGAACGAAAGAACTTAATTGATATTAAAGCACTGTTTCAAATAAAGTATTATCAATGCAAGTGGCCATCCAACGTTTTTAAATATGTATCTAGTCTAAGATTATAAACGAATTCTTCTTGACTTTTCTCGTTCAAAAGCCCAGAAATCATTGATGGTCCCCCCTAACCCAATCCAAGCAAAACATATTTATAGTATTTGCAAAATCCAAAGAGCAACAAAGCATCGCTACGATGATACATCGCTTCACATGTTTACCAATCAAATCAAACAGCAGCTCAAGGTTCTAGGGTACAGAAAGAGAGCAAAGGAGACAGAGAAGGGGAAACACATCTCACGTCGCCGCGAGGTCCCGAAGGACAAACACATCCCGCTGGATGGAAAACGAACCGATAGCGCATGCATAAGACACTCCCTGTCACCAGGAAGATTCGGGAATACTCTGGAAGCCCGAGACAATGTGATAGCGTTGCTGCAATCAGCATGGAAACATTGTGGCAATGTCAATGTCAGGGGAAGCAGTACCAATAATATTATAGCTATGTTTCCACCTCTTAACATAAACACCATTTAAGTTTTAAGACAACTTAAGGTGTTCGTCTACACAAAAAATTTACAGCGTTACAGAGGTGTACGCCTCCCACGTTTACTTTAGTTATAGTTGAAATATATGATGCTTTTACATATGAGTGTTTTAACCAGGGTTGTTCATGTAGTCTACGCGACGTAGATTACGTGTAATTTTACGCGTAGACAAACACGTAATTTACGCGTGCAGTATCTGTGTAAACAGTATAACCAGTGTAGACAATGTAGACAAAGCACGAATCACATCGAAAACGAATAAAATTATAGGTTAGATTTTATGACAATTGAATTATTTACAACATACTTTTAGTCCAAGAGCTGGCTGCAAAAAAGCTGGCCGATCGAGAAACAGAATAAAATGATCTTAAAAAGTTAGTATACTTATAGAGACCATCCATAAAATCTTTTGGTGCCTGGGCGGAACTTGTGCAGAAATTTACAATGTCCTCTTTCTTGAACATTTTTTTGGATAGTAACGGTACCCATAGAGAAACAGCTTCAAATTACTCTCGGTCTATTTACGCAAAGTCTACATTGTCTACATTTTACATAGTTTACGCAAAAAATTCCGGAGTAAACGACCCCATTAGAAAAAAAAGAAGTAATATCGAGAGTATTTTAGGAATTCGAAAAATAGGTAGACGAGTATCTTAATAGTCAAAGATATCGAGGAAGAATCTTTTGATATTCTTCGATGACAAGGCATACTCGTACATAATTTGCATGCTTCTTGCTTTTTAAATATTTCTTGCCATTTATAGGGACTGAAAAAAATAATGACAAAAAACGTCATTTTAATATTTTTTTTACTTCAAATTCCTAGGCCAAAGACAAAAAATAAAAATATAGAAGCATTAATACATGCTTTGTTAATACACTCATATGTAAAAGCATCATAATTTCAATTATAATTAAAGTAAACCTGGAAGGCGTACACCTCTGTAACGCTGTAAAATTTTAGGGTAGACGAGCACCTTTTCTATTTAAATCAATAGGCCGGTCTTGAGCCTGTTTGTGATCCACCATCTTGTACATGTTTGTGTTGTCCCTCAACACGTTGTCGATATGTTTGCCTAGGCCATTAGGCAACGTCGCGACGCTCGGCGATTTCGTCGTCCGCGATAACTTTGTATATAAACGGGGAAAGTTCGCGATACGGATCTCTAGGTGATTAGATAATCCGTATTAAATTTCCCGAACAAGTTTCCCTACAATGCAAATGGCTGAGGAAACGATGTGACGTGTTCACATGCGATGTTGCCATTTTTCACCGACGTGTCGTGAACTCGCTTCGCCCCGCAACAATGGGGATAATAGGGGAACTTGGGGTGCACTGTACTACCGAGTGGTAATTGTTCTGCTAAGCTACAGCAGAGCAGAAGTTCATGTTTAACGGAGTATTGTGCGCGAAACGTTTACAGTTTCGTTCATGCACTTTTAGGATTCTCACTGTTTACATTAAATTAAGTTAGGATATTCTAGTGAAATAGTTTAAACGTTCAAAGCTGTGCTGTATCATTTAACGTTGTTTTCCTCATTTAAGGGTTCCGTCTCCGTAACAAAATATTGCGTGTTTAGAAGTGTAGCAGTTTCTGCTTTACTCATTGCATATTACAAATTTGAAGAAAAAACAAGTACTAGATGCTTGTGATAGAATTAATCTAGGTTTATGCCCAGTTAGAATTCTGAAAAAATCTTTGAAATTCATGTAAAAAAAATCTGATGTGGCCAGCACAAGACCTTCCGCCATACTTACTTTATTCTTTTTACTTATTATAGGTACAAATGTATTATAGGTACTATTACTACTCACAAATATATTTTATTCATTTTATTTAAACTGCAGAAGAAGATATAAACGATATTTTACTATTGTCACTGTCACTGTCATAAACATTTAAATACTTTTAAATATATTTTAGTCATTTTATTTAAACTGCAGAAGAAGATATAAACGATATTTTACTATTGTCACTGTCACTGTCATAAACATTTAAATTTTACGTAGTAACAAAATATGTTAAAATGAACTACAAGATTCTGAAATACTACATTATAAGTATATACTTTATTTATTCTTAAATGATACCAGACACTTTATTTTTTAAAATTTATAAAACACAAATCGTAGGTAATAATTACATAATCTTTCATTTAAAATTATTTCAAAATAATTTTTATCAAAATATGTTTAAAAAGTACTACTTTCGGTTTGTCATCATTTGGCTTATTAAGAATCATATTAATGTTTAACGTACGTAGGTACATATATTTCAAAGGTCATATGGATCTATGTTTAGAACTTTTACACATAATTTAATATGAATATTATAGAATTATTACTTCGGTTTAAATATTAAAAGCAATACTACCTGCTTCATTTGACATCATTTTCGTCTTACAATGTTTTGAAAGGCAATCTTGCTTATACTCAATAAAATTAAAAATAATTTGTAAGCAAATAAATTTAATGATTACTTTTGTTTTTGTCCTCGATGGGCTGTTTTTCAAATATTCTTTTTAATTTAAAAGTAGAATTAGAAAAGTATTATTATTGTATGTCGTTTGTGTGGTTAGGCATAGAAATATTTCTTAATTAAAATTGTGAACGCAAACTAATAATATTTGGATTCTATTATAAATTTCTTAGAACAATACTGACGCAGAAATAAAGTTTTTAGGCCATCATATTTCCTTTAAAATTAAACAAAAGCGTATTGTTCTACTTTTTATTGTTCGTCAACTCTTGAATTTCAGGCTGACGAAGGCACAATATTATTTCGTCTTTTTTCCTCGAAAATTATTCCATTACGGGAAGAAAAACGCGCGTAATTACATTTAATATAAAAGTTTTGCAGACACTTGTCCGGACGTTTATCAAATTAGGCATATGCGAAGAAGAGGGCACCGGAAATTAAATTTCAAATTAAAATAATTTTGTATAGGCATTTAATTGGCTGCCTAAACCAATTAGACCTTCGTGCCGTTACAGAATTCAATTACAATCATGAGATATTGTTGTTAGCTTTGTTGTTCGTTATACCGGGGTGAAAAGTTATTTGCAGGGCCGTACGTAGGAGGTTACTGGCAACACAACCGCGATCACAAACTTTTTAAAATTTATTTCAAATGGACTTTTTACATACGGATCGAAATTATAAGCGATATTTTTGTCACCGGAGGGAAGAGTGTATTTCCCCCCTAAGAATTTAATGTACATAGAAAAAATTTCACTATAAATAGTGTGCTGACATTCTCATCCTCAAATTACGTGAGAAAAAAGCGTTGGGTAAGATAGGACGATGATATACTGAATCTTATTGGTCAAAATAAGCGGAGCAAACATTTTAATTTCCGTTAACATTACTTATACTCACATCTAGATAATATAGTTTTATCTATTATCTTATCTAGATACATTTTTTTATTAATCTATTATCTTATCTAGATTTTTAAAATATCATCTAGATGATAATTTTTTTCATTTGTAATTTCATTCAATTCAATTGTAATCAAACTGTGCAAGCATACAAAAGCATAAGCTTGCAACGCTGCCGGCTCGCCTTCTGGTACCGCTTATAATTATCTATAAATTTTTTTAAAATTATCTATAAATTATCTAATAAATATCTATTTAATAATAATTTATCTATTATCTAGATAATTTGTTTACTTGTTACCTATTATCTTATCTAGATAAATAAAAAGTTAGTTAGGTATCTTTATCTAGATGAAAAATATTGTTATCTATTACAACACTGCTTATATCTTCTCATTTCGAATTTCATAATCGAATACATTACTATGACACAGCTTTATTCACAAAACGTACCCTTTTCGAATTCGCGCCAAATTTTTAACTGATAAAATGTATGAGGCTGCGTTAGCAGTGCCATCTGCTTTTTTCATACGTGAAATGAGGAAGAGATTTGTTGTGCATAACTGAAAAAAGCTCTGTTCACACATGAATTCTTTGAGAATTATTTTATGCTTCTGAATTCTGCAAAAAAAAATTTAAAGCTATCAATGAATTACAAATTTTTCTTTTCCAAGACTTATTGAAGACTTTCGCCAGGATTATTTCCACAGGATTCAGAAGCTTGAAAGAATCCTCAAAGAATAATTGTGTGAACAGGACTTAACAAAACAACCGTCAACCTGTCAGCGTAGTAGTTTTTGTCATGTTATTAATTTTTATTTCTCAATTTTTGATTTTGTTGGATAATTGTGCTACACTACTCGTATAGTACAAGTTTAAATAACTGGACAATTATTTGAGTGAAAATAATGTTTGTGTGCAGGCCACCTCTGGTGTCCTTATTTAAATATGCAGGCGACAGCGTTTCTAAGTCGCGGTTGGCTGCTAAGGAATGCTTGTTTAGTTCATTCGTCTTTGATTCTCTTGTTCTGCTTCTCGTCGTAGTTTTATTTGAACAACACTGCGAACGAACCTCGTACCGCTCTTGCTTACAAATAGAGGAATCTCAGTTTTATTTGACTAAATTGCAGATAAGTTTCCTTGATTTATTACCTAATGTGATTTATATCTTTACATCTTGTGCCATTGTTATTCTGCTGAATATGTTGAAGATTGCACTATAAATTTAATTTTGAATAAGACTAAATAGAAGATTTCACTGCGCTGCGAAAGTGGCAGATTTATAACTTAGCATAAAATAGTTTTATTTACGTTGCCGTTTGGTTCGTCAAAAGCACCGAGATCCATACTCGCAACTAATATTTGTAGTAAAACAGTCAAAATCTGAACAAATATAGTTTCACATTGAAACTATCCTGTTTAAAATGGGTCTGAAGATTTATTATTTGCGAAGTGTTTATTTCTTGAAATGAACTAAAGACATACAGAATAAGTTATTATAACGAATGCTGAAAAACTACATTTTCTTATTTTCTTTAAGCAGATATGATATTTGTTTTCGAAAATGAACCAAAATATACCTTGTAGGAAGAGTACATAATGTAGGTACATAAAAGTGATATACACTATACAGTGAATTTATTTTAACGTGAAACAGGATAGTTTTATCCATGGTTACAATTTGACAGCAATATTGTTTGAGCGTTCTTTTTAAAAATTATTCTCTATGTTTCATTTTAAATTAACGCTCTAATACATTGCTGTCAAATTCGTAACCATGTATATGAAAAATCCCTTGTTTCACGTTAATAGTTATTTAACTAACTAGTGTGTTAATGACAGCGTTTAAGAATTAAGACATTTATTATTATTATTAATCGCGTATTAACACATGAGTTAGTTACAATAATTTTCCGTTGATCACATCTTTTAAATTTGGAGAAAATCTAATTTTATTTCATGCGAAATATGTAAGGTTAGTAAAGTTTGGTACCGTCGAGCATCAGTTTTACGTGAATAATATTTAGCTAGAACTGTCGAAATAATCTCGTTTAATTTTGTTAAGCATTTTTTACAACTTAGTGCTAGCTAACTGTATTATGTGTTGAACGCATTCAAAAAATCGTTGATTAATAAAAATCATGCAATAATAGGAGTAATTAATGTATGATTTTTTTACATTAATGATACTCATTAATAAACGGGAACGTAAAAATAAATTCACGGTATTCATATTTTATAATTTCGGGCTTTGACCGGTCATTGCCAGTAAGACAATTTCATTTAAGCGTGCTGAATTTTGCTTAATTAGATGAATTGTTTTCAAGTGAAAAATTGGCTCCCTAAATGAACCTCATTCTCTTTACCCTCTCGTGCGATTTCCCCTCAAATGATGATTATCTCACCTCCGTCTGTCCGACTGTCAGATGTTTCCCTCCCTTGTCTCCCCCCACCCCTCTCAGATTGGGGTAGTTACTAATTGCACTCTGTTCCCCTTAATGCATTTGCCGATAATTATTATTAATGCTTTATTACTTTGTGTCAAGAGTACTTCATTTTTCTTGTTAGCATCATTTTGTTGCGGTGCCGTGGGATTTATAATAGCTTTTGTTGATGTTAAAGAGGTTTGAATAGGGGATGTTTACACCGCTACCCCTTCAGAAGGGTATAAAAGAGTTTGACGCTGAAAAGAAATACAAGATGCTTTACATATTGCGGAAGAAAGAAGGAGAGGGGAAATTTTACTGAAATTTGTAACCTGATGTAAATGGTGTGGACAAATGCCTAAAATCGATGCAATGACAAAATATATCCATTTTTCTATCATTTGTTTACAAAATTCTAGCTGTTTTCATGTGTTCACATTTTACATACCTATTTGTATATTTATTAGGTACTTGTTTAGAGGTGCATTTTAATTCATTGCATATTATAAATTTGGAGGTTAAAGATCTACTAAATGTTTAGAATAATCTAGATTAATATCTTCGTAAGAATTATGAAAAAATCTGTGGAATCCATGAACAAAATTAATTAATAAATGCATTTTAAGCATTTTTTAACATGATGTATCTTATGATTCGGATATTTATACAAAAATGTAAGTGGGAAAAAATCTAGTTCCATTCTTCGTTTGTAAACATATTTTTGAAATGCAGCTGTAGGTATCTATAAAACTTCGTGAGCATATTAAAAATTGCTACACTGCTTTTGCGTATTTTATTGAACGCTTCCATGCGTACGACAAATGCGATGTTGAGCTAGAATAAAATTCAAATAGCTAGGACCCTGAACTGCGCGAGAAGGCAGAGCTTGTCATGTACTGTCCGTTTTACAAAAGCGGAGCTAGCGAGTATATGCTGCGCTGCACTTCACTTAATTTTCAAAGAAAACTAAAATATAACTCAATCACAATCAATTACAAAATTCGCAGGGTTACACGAAGCAAAACATTCAGAATGTCAGCATGAGAATAACAGATATTGAAGCTGATGTTCTGTAGAATAGACAGTAGCGTAGTTTCCTCTTGTTTATCATCTATGCTTCTCTCTCTAAGACGAGAATTCGTACTTCGCGCAGGGTTCTAGCTATTTTACTTTACGCGGAGGCGATATGCTTAAGGGTCCCGTCTCCGTATCAAAATATTGCGTGTTTAAAAATGTAGCAGTTTCTGCTTCCTCATTGCAAATAAAAATTTGAAGCAAAAACAGGTACTAGATGTTAGTGATAGAATTAATCTAGGTTTATGCCCAATTAGAAATCTGAAAAAATCTTTAAAATCAATTTAAACAATTAATGAAAAAGTGTGTTTAAAGGAATATTTTACATTCTTTATCTTATAATTAAGAGATTTATGTAAAAATATCACTCGGCATAAACTTAGTTCCTTTCTTCGTCGGTAAATAAATTTATGAAATGTTGCTTTATTTGTAAAACTTCTTGAGCTAGACTGCTTTTACGTATTTTGGGTGAATGTTTCTATGCGTAACCATAGAATAAACGCGGTGTTGATCTACGTGGAGTCGATACCCTTTTCTCAAAGTAGTTATATATCAACGAAAATGCAACAGTTTCAAAAGAAATCGTGCAAAGTATTTGTGTCTAAATGCAGCATCGTTCCCAGATAGGGCCATTAGAATGGCTAGACACTGTGCTCTATCTGATGGTTTACTGAGGTGAACTGTGAAATATGTTACTAATTACTTATATATCTTTAGTCATACCTCTCGTAGTGCTGTATAGATTATTGCCGAAAGTACCTAACCTCTAGTATTAATTTTATTGTGTTGTAACTGTTCCCAGAAGCAAAATAATGTTTACTATTATGAAATATTCTTTCAATTTCGTTCACATACCTGTCAGTTTCACTATATCTAATGAAAAAGTCATACAACAGGCTCAGTATTTATTTATATTTCTATGAAAACATCTCTTTGACAGGTAGATTATCGTAACAATCGCCCCAATCAATATCCTACACTGACAGGACACCAATCACATTAGGAATTTATTGAAAATTCATCGACTGTATATTAGCCAATTTCCGCATAGGTGCTCGTATCATCTGAACAATGCACTAATTTATCTGAAACGCTACACTAATTAAACGATGACGTCATTGTAGTCATCGTCAACCGGACAATGGTTTTATTTGGAGCACATGATCGTTAGCACGCATGCGCAGTTGTGATAAATAAATTATTAAAAGCGTGGTACAGGATTTGTGGACTTTGAATGGCTAGGGATTTAATCAGCAATTTTGAATAATATACAATAGGTAATTGTACAGGAATAACCAGAATATAATGCGTGGGACAGTATTTAGTTCAACAAACTGTTTCTCGCTGAAAAATCAACGTATCAAATTGAAAGTTCGTATTCCATACGCAAAATTGTGCGATCTATCGAACGCCATTGCAAGATTGGAAAAATTTTGCGCGTACGAAGTTGCGAAATTTTTCATCCCAAATGTTCTCTTTTTCGAACGAGGTTCGGAGGACAGGGATGGAGATTTTTTTACAGGTTTGAGACGTAACGTAGAGGAAGTGTTGAGCTTTCAGGTGGAGCAAGTTTCATGCAGATCTGATTAAAATTGTATAAGTTGTAGCGGTTTGAAAATTGTCAAATTTTGATCTCGTTCAAGTGGGTCTTTTTTGGTCGGCAGTGTATTTGAGTGGTCAGAATAATTGAAATTTTGAAGCTACTTGATTCACAAGTGTTGCACCTTAATAAAAATCTGATATGGCCAACACAACCTCTCGCATGGACATTATAATAACTTTGAACTTAGTGATGGAAGTGAAGCACTCGAAGCACTTCAATTATAATAAATGATAAATCTAGTCAGCACTTCGTTTAATAGATATTTTAATTTATAAATTCGTTATTTATACATAATATGTAAAATTTATTAGGTAGGTAATATTATATTTGTTTAAATATGGTACCAGTAACATTTCATAAACTCTACAGTCTCTATACCCCATACATGTTTGTTTATCTGTCACATTGACATTTTTATTTTTGTTTTCAGTTTATTTTCTATTTGGTGATTTACAAATCGTGGTAGGTAAAATTATACCTATATTTATGAAAAAATATATTTCTTTATAGGTAAAAAAATATTGTAGAATGTAACTTCTTCTCTCATGACAAATTGTACCTGTCGCACTTTTTCCTATAATTTTTGCAAGAAATGTTATAGATCTTCATGTAAAGTACCATTTCCCGTTGGCAGATTTTTACCAAAATCTAATCAGCTATTCGTTTACACGTATAAATGTATTATGCAATATATTAGAATTTTATGTTGAGTAGAACTTGAGATAATGAGTGACAAAGAAAGCGCGAGAAAAATCCATCCATACATACACATACACACGCACACATACACATAGACATCCTCGTGAAATTAGTCAAAATAGATTCTAAGGGTACTAAAACGTGCTTATTAACAAAAATCTCGACATACCTTTTAGGCGTGAGGTAAAAAGCATCAGAAACATCTTTGACTAAGCTCTAATTGGATAAAATGAAACAATAGCCAACCTAAATATGTATTTGTTTCTTATTTCACCGCAACCGCAATTGATTCGTCCATTAGCATTCGTCCTTCGCCTTGTCTGTAAGTCCGGTTATCCTGTTTCTATATCCTGTGACTCTCACGTCTCATTTGATATATCTTTGACTAAGCTCAAATTGAAGAAAGTGAAATAATAGCCAGCCTAAATAAATATGGGTTGACGGTTTTAAAACGGTAAGGTAAAAAAGTAATATAATTTGATCGTTCACCCGCAATTGATTCCCCCATTAGCATTCGTCCCTCGCCTGTAAGTCCGGTTATCCTGTTTCTATATCCTGTGCCTCACGTAGCCGCACTAGCGCTGATGATTTGCGATAGCGGCGGACAGCGGGTGACTTAGCACTCGACCGGCTAATAACCGCGCGTCGCCGTGTCCCATAGCCGCACAGCCGCACTCTCATATAATCCAATTAAAATAGGCCGCAAGGGATCCATTGAGGAGCGTGCGGCCTGTTATCTATAATTCACCGCTGCAGTAACCTATTCATAATTTATAGATTTAATGCCCGGATAAAACGATGCCACACGTAATTTTAGATAGTTTGCTCCGGAGGAGCTAATAGAACGCAATTGAATCGGGGAAATTGGGCATATCTGATATTTTGGATCTTTATTGCATGAATTATTGTGTCTGTCGGTATATAAAAAATCTGATGTGGCCAGCACAAGACCTTCCGCCATACCCTACTATTTATACAACTGTATATTTACAAATATATTTTAGTCATTTAGTCAACTACTGACGAAGATATAAATGATGTGTTACTATTGTCACTATTACCACAGAATAATAATAATAGTAATAATATCCTACTCTTTATATTGCTATATAAATATAAAGGTACTTACAATAGTTATTTGTGTATTAAGAGCATAAAGTGACTCTTTGTTACTCGCGCACGGTAATTGCAAGAGGAACAAAGACACTTTATGCTCGTAATACACACATAATTTTATCTACGACTAAAATTATTTGTTATAATAATAATAGTATTCAGTTAGTTCAATCTGCTTTCAATCAATTCTTTCAATATCTTGAGCAGGCCAATGTTGACTGTAATGAGCTATCAAATTTCCTTATTGATAATTTAACCAAACTTGTGGCTTGTCATTTCCCTCATATTAAAATATATGATAATAAAGGTAAGAAACTAGTAAGCTGGTATAGTGACTCTCTCAGAAGATTTAGAGACATGCTCCATTATACTAAAAACCTATTTAATCTTACTAAAAACCCAGATCATTACACAGCATTTAAATTAATTCGTAAACGCTACCAAATTGAAATTTCAAATGCAAAAAAAACTGCATATGAAAATTTCATTGGCAGCTCTACTAATATGGTGGGTAGCTGTTGGAAACTTGTGAATCTGGAAAGAAACAATACCGGAAACGGTATATGTAGTGACATCTCTCCGGATTCCTTTAACAAATACTTTGCAACAGTGGCTCCCAAAATAATAGAATCATTACCTTCATCTAAATATGAACTCAATGCCTTGCTTAGTAATATTAAACCTCAAGTTACATCTTTCTATCTTACTCCGGTTACTCCAGAAGAAGTTGGTAAGACAATTCTTAACTTAAGTAACTCTAAAGCTTTTGATGTTCATGAACTAAATAGTCACATCATCAAAAATATTGCCGACTCTATAGCTTATCCATTGTGTACCATAATTAACAACTGTTTTCAATCAGGCATTTTCCCTGATGCCTTCAAAATTGCGAAGGTCACTCCGGTTTATAAGAAAGGGGATAGCTCTAATCTGGACAATTATAGGCCGATCTCGATCATTTCAGTGATTGGGAAAGTAATGGAATATTTGTTATCGGTTAGACTTACGTCATATTTTGAGAATCAGGAAATTTTGAATTCTAGTCAATTTGGTTTCAGAAAATCCCGTTCTACTACTCAAGCAGTAATGCAACTCGTAAGAGATGCTGCCGAGGCCTTGGAAATTGGTAAACATACTGCTGTTATACTGTATGATCTTTCTAAGGCCTTTGACTGTGTCTCGCATGATATTCTTATAAAAAAATTGGAACTTTACGGCATCCGTGGTTTACCCCTGCAACTTCTTACCTCTTATTTGCATAATCGCTTCCAGTGTGTTAGTATGGGTCAGGATTCATCGACATTTTCTGCTATTCAGCATGGCGTGCCTCAGGGTTCAGTCCTGGGGCCGCTCCTCTTTATTATATACATCAATGACCTTTGCCAATTTATTCTACCTAATAAAAGTATACTATATGCCGATGATACTACGATAATTGCCTCTGATTTCAATTTAAATAACCTTATTGATGCTAAAATTGAAATAACCACTGAGTTAGAGCAGTGGTTTGCCTGTAATGCCTTAAAATTAAATCAGAATAAAACTCAATCTTTATTGATATCTTCTAACCATAGGTATACTGATGGTAGTGTGGTAAAGGTCCTTGGAGTAGATGTTGATGATAAACTGAATTGGATTCCTCATACTGATAGACTGTGCAGTAAACTCTCCACAATAATCTATCTCTTTCGTAATCTTATAAAGTTACTAAATGAGAACTATTTAATCACAATATACTTTGCCTTATTCCACAGTCATCTTACGTATGCTGTAATTCTGTGGGGTAATGCATCTAATGCACTTAAAGTATTTAGACAGCAAAAGAAACTGATTAGGATCATAGCTCGAGTTGATCGTGCTGAGTCATGTAGACCACTTTTTAAGAAATTTGGAATCATGCCCCTGCCATGCTGCTACATATTCGCCACTTTACTGGAGATACATTCTAATAAGGATATCTATGTCAGGGGCAGTGATGTTCATCAGCACAGGACCCGTGCTGGGGAACTTTATCGTCCTTTATATTTTAAACGCACCACAGCGGTACGAAACTCGGTTAACATTAAACTGTACAATCATTTACCTAGTAGTATTAAGGAACTGAGTCTCAAAGCTTTTAAATACAGAATTAAATGTCTCTTATTGAATCATTGCTTCTACTCTACTCAAGAGTATTTAGATACTAAACTTAATCCCTAATTGCTATTTTGAGGTGACAATTTTACTCGTTTTATTTTAAATTGTTTTGTATTCTTGACCTGCTATAAATGTTGTACTTACGTAATATAGCTAATAAAATATTCTATTCTATGTTTGATTCGTAACCATGACGATACCAATAATATCGAAATAAATAAATAAAAAAATTTGTTTGTTTCTGTCATTTTATTTTATTTTATGTAATCAAAAAGTACTTTATTGCGCGTTGTCATAGGAGACGAGCAATAAAATGTTCTTTTGCTTGGTCCTCAGTAACAATCAACTTTACGTTGACAATTGAAAGCATAAATATAAACTTTTCATAGTAATCGTAGATAAAATATATTTTTGTCATTTAGTCAACTGTGGAAGAAGTTATAAACGAAGTTTCATACTCGAAATTATAAATAATTATTTAATTCCTAAAGGACTATGACAGAACAATTTATAAAATGGTAAAAATTCTAGACAATAATAATATTATATTTCATTTGAAATAAGAAATATTGCGATAAATTAATTATTTATCAAAATATTCAAGAAGAGTATGAGTTTTTGGTGGATTGGCTTGTTTCGGGGTCTCTAAAATACGAATTTACTATTTTTTTATGGACGTATGAATTATGTGACGATTTTTCATCCACGATAACTGAAAAAGTATCAAACCTTTATATTAACCAAATTTCATATTTAAGGTTTTAATAAGGATCTTAACGCCGGATAAGATTTTAGTGAAATTCGGAAACCGGAAGTAGTTATTTTTGAAACTTAATATAGTTTTCCTTAAATAAATTGGTACATTATTTATTTATGACAATTTTTGCTATTAATAATAAAAGAAAATATAATTATCTATGGGTACATTCAATTTGAAATACAATTTGCTGAAACTGGTAGTATTTAACAATAAAATAAAGTACGATTAATATTCTACTTTTTTGAAATTCCAGTATCTTGTTGTACATGCTCATATGAAATTTGTTTCTACACAAAATTTGAATTATTATGATAGTGACCGTACAGTTAACATTTTTGCTTGCATCTAGGTTTACATTATCGTTTACATATCACTTGAACATGAAACTATTAAAAAAGAAATAAAGCTATTAGATTAGTAGAATAAACAGAATTAGGCGAGAAGTCGTGTGCTGGCCACATCAGATTTTTTCCTAAATGTGCCTAATAAGCAACACAAATTCAACACAAAATTCTTCTTATTTGGGGCATTTTTGGTGGCATCAGATTTTAATTTAAAACACGAAGATAAAATAAAGTAAAATTGTATTCTGAATCAAGCAATTTGAAAGGCGAATTTTCCGTGATATTTTTTATGTAAATTGTGTAAGACAATTACAGAATAAGTGTATTAAAAATTCCATCTTCCGTTATTAAAGAAAGACAAAACAGCAAACAAATTAAAATCGAAAGCGGGAAACAAGAACAATTGAATGTAATTACTTTATCCAATCATTTATTCATGCACAAAGAACTCAGCGCGGAAAGAAATTCCCCAGTCGGCGGTCCAATTTAGAAAATGAAATCCTACATCGAAATCGAACCCAATATGAAAAATATTCCTAAGGCAATGAATTATGACCTCTTATATGCGAAATTCGCAACTGCAGCAGAAAAATAATCATTTCACGCATTTAAAACCCTTTATAGGTCGCTAAGATTAATGACAAGCTTCACAATTAATTCTGTAAAAAGTGTGTCACTTTAAAATATGATTATTCTCCGTGATAAATGATTATAATGTGATAAGATTGAGTGAAAATCCCCGAATCGTTGTTTGTCTCGTTTGGGGTTTTATTTTTATAATGTTGGTACTCTTCAAAGGACAAATCGACATAGTTTGTCATAAGGATGATAACAGGACAACTGTTTATCTCGGTATTCAACTTGCAAATTTATTTTTAAGAACAGGAAAGGGAGAAATGTACTGTGATGTTTATAATAAATATAAAAACAGTTTATTCTTAAACACACAAAGACGACGGTGGGTAGATCGCTTTGTTCCTAATTTAATGGAATTAAATTGTTTTTATCTACAACCGTTATTTATGTAACTGTAGTAAGATAAACCCCTCCATAAACCACACTTTATATTATGAATTCATAATTCAACACTATTATATTATTAGCCCATTATTAAACGCTATTGCCACTGTCAAAATGTGAGGTTATATTAATATCTTAATGAATACAATTCTTTAAAGAAATGTTTTATTTAAAAAGTCGTAAATGAAACGTCGTATTTGACTCGCACATAATGTATCACATAATGGCGCCTTCAGCTCTTGCATAAACTTTCCTACTCTTGAATTATAGCCCACATTATGTGCTCGTAAAATAATACACCTTATCTACCATTATCTTTAATGATAATTAAATAACACCTACATTCATTATACAGGCTGTTTCATAACTTCAGGTATATACGTTAATGGCGATTAATGGTATATGTTGTTTGATATGCTGATTACGAATCAATTTTTTTTTAATCGCAAAATTATTTTCCATGTTTCCAGTCCTAAATTTTTCGTTGCCACTTCCACTGGGTGGAGTAATTATTGTTATCCAATGCAGTACTACAAAAAAATATTTTAGGTAAACAATCCATAATTTTTCGAATTTAAAAAAATTCTTTTTGATTCGTAATCAGCATAACAAACAACATTTACCATTAACGTATGTAGGTACTCGAAGTTATGAAACACCCTGTGGTATTATTGTTTTCAGTTAGTTTAAATATAAACTAGTCACTTTTTTGAATTACCTACTTAAAGAACTTTCCACGAAAAAATCTTGGTTAATTTTTTTTTCGGTGCTACAGCAAAATATAAATATTGTGTATTATTATTTTGCTATATCATTCATAAATTTTAATAATAAACTGTTTTTGACAGCTTTATTATAATAATTTAAATAGTAGTTGTGTAAGGGTAGTATTTTACTCACTCGAATGATAAGGGTAGGTACTCATTATTATCTCGCGAATAATTTGTTAAATTCTCGTTAAAACTTATTTTTTTATTAAAGATTTAGTTGCAGAATTTCGTTCTCTGTAATAAAATATGTTTCGCTAAATAATATTTGAAAAGCATTGGTACCTATGTTCACCTTTAAACAACAAATATAGGTCAGGAAAGTACAAATTGCCTTGTATTAAATTTATTAAAAGCTTAATGTAAAAACAATAGCTTTTAAAACAGTAATCAATACTAAACAAATCATTAATTTACATATGTACTCCACTCCGTTTTTCTGCATCCATTATGCTTTATTTTTTCACTTAAAGTAATTAAAACACAATAAAGCTAAACAATCGCCCTAATACCCACTAATTAAGTCCAATAAAAGCACAAACTTTACAATCTACTTGACATTGCACTACATCGAGTTAACATACAACATGCTAAGTCTTAAACCCACGCTAATAAATAACTTAGTCGATTTCCAAGAACCAATTAATTTATAACCGGTGACTTGTGGGTTACCGGAGTGGTAACAAGTGTAACCGAACACCAGAGGTCACGTGATTAGCTATTGATGCCGGAACTACCGGAATTCAGCAGCTTTATGCAATCTTGTCCACTTGTCTATGGTGAAATGGATTCAACACTTTAAAGAATAATAAATTAATAAATAATTTTTACCATATTTATCTGTTATCTTTTAAAATATATTTTTCGGCGATTGACATTGAAAGTGCTGTTTTTTGACAGTTCATAGTTGTTACTATGGTGAATCAACAAATTTGACATTTATAAAATTCATCAACATACCTAACCTATTTTGTTTTTTCGTAGCAACTGTCAACACAACACATAGCAACAAAATTTGATTGCGATACCTATCAATATATTTAATATAATCACTAAATTAATATTTATTAATAACAATCGCCGAAAAACTAATGTGTTTAACATGGCAAAAAAACTGATTTGCTGCCTAAGCTAGTTTCATAGACGAGCCGCGGCAGCAAATTTAATATTTTTTTGCCTAGTTAAACAAATAACTATTTTGTGGTTTATATTTTGTGACGCCATCAGTATATCGGGCATCTTGCATAGTACCTACATGTTGAACTAAATATTACCGAGGTCTAAAACATTGGTAAAACTATACAAATTTTTTTAAAATAATTACGTTTTTTAGTAAATTGAGGAAGAAATTTTTTGCTGCAACGTCATTATTTTGTATAGGAGATAATGGCAACACTCGAATTCTTTACTGTATGCAGGGTGTTCCACAATTTAGGACAAAAAATTAAAAGGTATATACTGTACGACGTGCTGATCCTGAAACAAAATGATTTTTTTTTAAATTCGCAAAAAAATGCATCGTACTTCAAGCAAACATTTTTTTGCCACTGGTCGGTAGTTATTTTTAATAATTTTTTTCAAATCTTCTACAATTAAAGTAATTGTTTACATAACATCTAATACTAATAAATAATGTCAAATTATCAAATATACCATCAAAACAGTGATACTTAAAATGTACACACGTCAAGTAAACTTTGTGAATTAAAAAAAAATCTTTTTGTTTCATGATCAGCACGTCGTACAGTATATACCCATTAATTTTTTGTCGTAAGTTGTGGAACACACTGTATTTATGGATGACTCACAATATGTGAGGCTGCCACACCTAAATTGAATGAAAGGCGTGACAGGTGTATATAATTACCTACCTATTTTATGTCTGGGACACAGTCAGTTTTACCTTTAAGTCCAATGTTTTAAAACTCACTAAAATAATGTTTTAAAACATCAGTATGTTTGACATTCAATACAAATTTATGAAAGGACTGACAATTCAACTCTGACTCAAAAAAATTGAAGTAAATTGATTCTCATTATATTTTATTTTCTAGTAATATAAGCTGAAAAATGCATTCAGCGAAAATCGTTCTATTAAAATGTACATAAAAGTCTCTAGCTGAACATCAAAGAATTTATATAAAAAGTGAAGATTTCAACTCATAAACACGTATTTCAGAATACGATTCAGTTGACTTCAAGCTTTACATCATATATGAAATGAGCACTTAAGAAAGACTCAGGACATTTATTTTGTGTTTAAATAATAAATTTATGCTTTGAAATACTCCTGACATGAAAAGAAGATAACTTTGTTTCATTTTATTTAGAACATTAACGTTTAGAAATAGTGTAAATGTTTAACGTTTCATCCGATATAAAAATAATGTTCGTCTTATTTTAGATAGAAAGCATCTGACAATTCGTACCAATTTTATTCCTTTTACTTTTAATTTAATCTTTTGTGGTTGTTTTAATTCCTACTCCTTTTATCGTATTTAATATTATTTTATTTGTGTTATTCTTAACTTCCTGACAATTATTTTAAGTTACTTTTTATTTGACAATGTTTTAATTTTAATTATTTGTTCTAGGTGAGTAAATTCAACTGTTTCCTGTTGCGATTTCAAATATCGGTAAAGTGAAAGTACCTAAATGATTAGTATATTTGCTAATGATATTAGGGCAGGGTGAGTCATAATTTTATTTATTCTTACTAAATAGTAAGACAATATTAATCTTTAATTTTTTACGAACACTTACACGATTAAGTGGTTTTGGAAGTATATAAAGGATGAACCAGGAAAATCACGGGACATACACATGGCTACCCAATAGATTAACGGGTGTACTCTACATACACTCGGTTTATTTCGAACGGGCCGTTAAATTTAAACGGATCATTTGCTAATATTTGCTGTTCTAAAGAGATGGTTCCTGGTACGCTGTATTTTATAACGGAACTACGCTCGTTAAAAATTCAGGTTGTTATACGAGTAATATACAAACTAATACTTTGTACTTACATTATAATAGTATATTACATAACAAGAGTTGTAAGAAGCATATTACGCACGAGTGAAAAAGCTACACAAGAGCCGTAGGCGAGTGTGTAATTGCTTTACAACTCAAGTTGTGTACTATATTTTTTCTACGATTACGACCATATTCATTTCCATTTGATACAAATGTTGTTCTATTTTTTATATTATTTATAATTATTATCCATAATTTTATCAGTAGATGATTATTGTTAACTTGGTAACTAGGCGGTGTGCAAAAAATATTATGAGAGTTGTTTGGCATCAAAATAAAACTTAAATTCCCTAATCGTGCGATCGAACTATTTTACGCTCGGTCGAGCGTATGGACAAGCATACATATTATTTGGGTTGTACTATAATGCTCATTTACAGTAGTGGTCGTAGAAAAATTAATTTTACAGGAATGGGCATATAAGTCTTTATAGGGAAGTAAAAACAAAATTCAAAGGTAATTTCTATGCTTTCTATGTGCACAGCCGTTTTTACACTCGATAAGTCTAAGTATCACTCTGAAAGTATAGTGTCAAAATGGACCTAATTGTGTAAAATAATTATAATTTGGAATTCGTTCTACTAATTTGATTTCAATATAATTTAGATACTTAAGTTTAATCATTAAACCAAGACATCGAAATTAAAACTGGGTGATTCAAACATTTTAAGTCCATTTTGTAAATTAAAATATAGCTTAACGTTTTCAGATCTTATGAAAAGGAAGTAAATGTACGAAATTATAAATAATATGAAAACATGACCCGTTAATATTTGAATAACTTACTATAAAAAAATACCTTAAGACGGCAACACAATCTGTACATTTTCGACGTAAGTAACGACGATTAATATTTTCTGAACCTTTTCGAACACCACTGCAATTTTTTTCGTAATGGTATGAATGCAACACTTTAAATAAATAATGGAAACATCACTACAAAATGTGGATTTATCTCTATTACCAGTAGTCGTACCATTTTCGGAACCTGAATAGTTTTTACTTTACAACTGTCAAAAAATAACATTCATATCTTTACAAGTACAAAAATGTCGCGAACTTTAAAATGCCACTTCCTAATGGGAAACCTTATATTTGCATGCATACCTAATTTCATTACAATGCATCCCTAACATCTTCAACCTCCAACTCCCATTGACTATCCTGTAACTACACATCCCTCCCCCCACAATATCTGCATCCCCCTTTGTCTTTCCCCCTCGCCGCAAAGATTAGTCCTGCGCGATTATTGGTCTCACAAAGTACGCTTGATTTAATTTGTAAATTATCAAGAGTGATATATTCGGTGTGATTGCGGTTGGGCTGGGTGGAGAGGGGCGTTGTGGTGGTGGAAATTGCGAGCTGTTAATGGATCCGTCTTCGGCTAGGCGAGGCGGCCGGGCCAGGGCACAAAGGGTTATATCTTATGGAGACCGCCGCCTCTAATTACAAGGAGTTGGCATTGTTGGCCAGGAGAACAATTACCCAATTATCTATGCCAGAGAGCAGACGGCGACAGAGGGGTGGGGGGGAACTTGTGAAGTGTGAACTGTAGTGCGAGATGAATTTGTACTAACATATTAATTTTTGTACTACAAAATACTGTGCAATTAAATCAGTACAGTACTAAGACTGAACTTCACAAGTTTAAAAAGTGTGGTTTTGTTTATGCGGAATTTTTTAAATATTTAAAGTGCTGAAAGGACGAAAGTCCGTCTTAAAATTTCAATAATCATATGAATTGTTTATATAATAATAAACATTCTTAGATAATAATCCCACGACAATAATACGAAACTAACAGTTTCCATGCAGCTAGCTACGAAAATAAACAGTATCACGCATCTGTTCAACCCGTTCAATTCTTGTTTCACTTTTAAGTAGGCGTAAAAACTTTCCTGTCATTAAGCATTTCGTGATAAATTTCCCTATTCCATTAAAATGGACAAACACGACATTAAAAGTGATTTATCAAAATAAATTAAAGTAGTACTTTTTCTGTGTCTGGTGTTACTGAAAATCTTGTACCATGTATTCCATGATCGTGGTTATATTTATTCGGAGAAAATAAATGCTCGAGTGTAATTCAACGAAATAATTTTACGATTCGTTTCTTCTTCACAAATATTCGCAACATCTAATCATTTCACTGACAAATATTAGAAATATGAAGCAAATGACATTTTAGTGTTTTGTTTATTTTTTGGTTGCTAAGAAAAAAGTAAATAAGGTTTTATCACTTGCAAATGTTACCTTCCTTTTTATCCGCTGTCAAAGCGATAAAATTGTGTTTTATCGTTTAAATTTTGATATACATATTTACTAATTTTTTCGATTCAAAAAATTATGACATAATATTTTTATTTCTTGTGAACAAAATTCAGAGGGCCAGGTTCCAGTAAAACAAATCGCCATTGAACTTTAAATGAAATAACGGAAGGATTCAAACCCTTCTTGTTGGGTTTCCAGATACTCTTACGATTTACCGAGCCCTTTAAATTTTGTAGGCTTCTTCGTCATCTTGTCAGGCCTGTCAAATAAAATATTAATAAATAAAATAACACTATTTTGTAATATCTTGTTCAATTAGCACAAATTCATCACAATCCTTATCGCCTTATTCTCCCCCGCCTCTTGCGCGATTCCCATCTCTTCATCTTGTGCACAGATGTCCGCTATGGCTCTATAGAGCCTAGTTGATAAAACTATAATTCTGCACCATACGCTGCCTTCACGGTCTCAGAACCCCGGCTAGGATTGTACGTTTGTGCGCAAGCAATGGTGAGGTTTCCGATAAGACGCAGAACTGCGGGGCTGGTTCTGCTAATGAGAATGCCGACGTTTCTTGAGGAATGTGGAAGTTGATGATTTTGAAATTGTTTGATTTAAATGTGCTGTTTCAAACGGTTTAATTACATCAGATATGTTGTAGGAATACCTGGCTGTAAAGACAGAAGAGTGTATGGTTTCTATTACGGTTCTATTAGTATTTCGGTATCTTGTAGTCCATGATCTTTTAACATTTGTTACTACGTAACATTTAAATGATTATGACATGACAGTGACAATAGTAAAATATCGTTTATATCTTCTTCTGCAGTTTAAATAATATGACTAAAATATATTTGTGAGTAGATGTACGAGTAGTAGTAGTACCATATATTAATAGCTATATTTGTATAAGTAAAAAGAAAAGAAGTACCTAAGTATGACAAGAGGTCTTGTGCTGGCCACATCAGATTTTTTAAGTCCCTCATTTAGTAACAGTTTAAATATTTCTATCAAATGAACAATATTTAAAAAAATTGCAATATCCTGATTAGAAACTCTGTATGTACATACGATATTCAACAGAATTATTTTATTAAACTATGTACACCTATATAATTTGACCCGAGGAATCTAATGGTGTACATTTTTTTTTATTTCGACCAGTTTTCTACTTATAAAAACTGTGGGTCGAAAGTTATTTGAAATCCTTGTGGTGGAATTAGTATATAACCACATTTTAAGCCAATTCCTAATATTATTTAGGCAAGAAAATAAGCAAGTTTTATTTCTTCGATTTTGTACCAATAAAAATTGTATCGCTTAAAATTTTGTCGTGAAAATTTGGATTCCTACATAATTTGGCCCAAGGAATCCAATGGTGAAAAAAATTTTTTTTTTATTTTGACCAGTTTTTGACTAAAAAAAATTATGTCGAAAAATATTGGTCCAAAAAAAATTTTGACTGCAGATTTGAAATCCTCGGCGTCGATTTAGTATATAACCAAATTTTCAGCCAATTCTGAGAGAAAAAGTTATTTTGGCCAAAATTTTAGCAAGGGGTGTACCTTCGTTTTTGGCCATTTTCGAAAATCCTTCATAAAAACTATGCCCTTTCGAATTTTTTTTCGAAAATTTGGATTTATATGTAATTCGATGCGAGGAATCCAATGGTGATAAAATTACGGTCATAGCTACTCCCGTCTTTCACCTGCAAAAATTATCTCGAAAAGTATTAGCCGAAATTTTTTTTTAGTGGCACCAGTGGATTCCTCGGGTCCAAAATAGGGTATAACCAAATTTTGAGCAAATCGATAATTTCGAAAATTTTCGACATTTTTAATATTTTTCAAAGTGCAATTTAGAATTGTACCCGACAGAATTTTTGAAAGAAAATATGTATTTATATGTAGTTTAATACGAAGAATCCAGTGCTGTACTTAAAAAGAATATACAAAAATATTTGTAACTTGATTTGTATAGAAGTAAAAAGAGTAAAGTATGGCGGGAGATCTTGTGCTGGCCACATTAGATTTTTTTATTTTTATGTATGTAGTTTTATTTTTATTGCTGTGAATGAACCTTTACTCGTCGTTATTTTGCTCATTTCGTTCTATTTGTCTTTCTTTCTATGCACCTACATTTGTGAATAAAATATAAAAATTTATTTCCCACTCCAATCTAAATGTGGTCTTCACAACCACATATCCATTCCGAAATGGAAACTATAATGTAAAAGAATCCTTAGATCATCAAAGGCATTTCTATCCGACGTATCAGATACACAAAATTCTATTAGTCAGTAAAACACCATCCCGGCAAGAGTTTCAAACAGAATAATCGATCAAGGCAGAGTAAGAGTTTTCTTTCCTACTAATTAAAATTCCGGGGTAAAGGTAAATAATCGTAGAGTGCGCTGCTACGCACTCTGCGAGGAAATAGAAGACAGGAACCAGGACTCCAATTAGAGGAAAACACCGTTAAACCAGAACTTCTTAAGGTCGGAGAAGATAATTCGTTAATTATGCTCGAGTACGTGCTTTAAATTCTTATCAACAGCAGCAAATGTCATCGTAAAGAACATGGCATTGTTCAACACTTTCAAAGTAAAAGCATTTATATAGCTTACTTCTAAATACGTCAGTAACTTGATTCATAAAGTAAAAATGTATTTAAAGATGATTACTTTCTGCGTAAGTCATTATCAAAATCAAATTTTTTTGCTAGTTGATATAAGTAATAAACCTTTACTGACGATCGACTAATATGTTATTAATATACAGGCAGGTTTTCAAATTAATGTCATAAATTTAAGGGTAAGTAGTATGACATGTGTAGATTACGAAACAGAAAGAATTTTTTTAAATTCGAAAAATTAAGGGTAGTTTACCTGCATCATTTTTTGTAATACTGCACTGGATTCGTTTTCCTATTAAACACAAACAATAGAAGTAGGTAAAAGGTAATCAACATCTTAAATTACGTAATACTAGTAAAATAAACAAACAAAATTATTTTATATGCCTCCGGTCGGCATCGCTAGTTTTCCATATCTCAAAATCCGCCAGAAACAACCGGAAGTTATAGGTTGGCATCTTGACATTACTACAGTTGTCAAGCAGATGTCAATTTTATGCGTTGAATATTTTTTATACAAGAATTAACAAGATTTTGACAAATTGTAGACGTAAATCGTTAATAGAAATATATTTTAAGATCAAATGCAAGTATTCAGTGTACAATTTTTTAGGTTACGTATAATAAAATACAAATTAATTAAATTCATTTTATATTTTTGTAATGAAATCGGCACATAAAATATTGTGTATTACACGTCCAGAAACTGTTATGCTAGTGCTCGTAATTTGCAAGCCTCGCCTGTGACTCGGCGTGTCAAAAATACTCGCTCTTACAAAAGGTCAGTTTCTGGCCTTGTGATACAAATAATTATTTAATGAAACAATGAAACTCTACCGAGTGGCAGTGGCAACGAAACATTTTTGTCTGGGAAACAGGAAAATTAATTTTGCGATTAAAAAAAAATTCTTTCTGTTTCGTAATCTATACATGTCATACTACTTACCCTTAAATTTATGACATTTACTTCAAAACCACCCTGTATATTAACTGTGGCTCTGACAACTCAACAATTTTGAACTTCAAATCCAGCCAGGCACACATTTACTGCACAAAAACCTACCTTGGTGTTTTGTTCACTAAAAACATATTAATTCTTTAACAGTTTTCACGACAAAATAATCTTAACATTTAATTGACGCATGCTTATTTCGTTTCACAGTAAGAAATCGGTTAAGACATCAAAAATAATAGAAAAATATTATGATTTACATGGCGGATTAAAATTTCAGTCTCACTTTTTCTGTTTCATTAAAAAACTATGTCCAAGTCAGTAGTTATTGTTTTCTTAATGGATTAACCATTATTTGGCTTGGCATGGTATCCTACGAATTTATTTAATTAGATATCTTTTCTAATCACTAGAAATGCATTTGCCTACTAATATTAATTAAACAATTTATTATTAATGTAGGAATTTTAATGAATTAATAATTTCTCCGTGGGTCAAAATGTCAGAGTTAAAATCCTTGTCTTATTCCTCTGTTTCGATATAAATTATTACAGGGTGGCTTTCTTAATTTCGCCGTCTCTGAGTTAAATTATTACGCCCCTGACGGGATAAAAACTTAGAGCTCGTAATTTGTAATGGCCTTTTTTATATAAATGCTTGTCTTTGTGCATCCGTCTCAGGAGAAATCTGTTAAGCTGTAATGCGCTAGCGACGAATACTGAGACTTATCCTCGCCTTTCTTCTACCCCCCCCCCCCCTCCTTGCAGAGAAGAACGCCAGTGTTTTACGCTTCTTTCTAGATTTATATTTTAATTTCGCCACACGTTTAAATGGCCAAGTTTAACAGAGACAAATTAATTATACGGAACACTGAAGTTTAATGCTCCAAATTAGATTAATGGGACCCTGAACTATTATCAATATTTAACTACTTAATAGAGATGTAAATGGAAGAAAATTTATTCCATATTACCTTAATAATATTAATATACATAAACTATACCGATGACTCACTTCCAAGGATTTATAGATATCTGTATGCATGTATGTATTTATTGTAATAATAATAGTGAAATAATTCTTGACTGAATTTGGAAATTGAAGAAGGAAACATTGTTTATTGTTGCCTGTATTGTGAGACATTCCATATTTTGTATATTTTTTTGTAGTTGTCCTGAGGAAGATCTCAATTTAAGACCGAAACGTCGACAATATGAATAAAGAAGCATAATAGTAATCACAGTGACTGGTGAACCCATTATTTTCCTTCTTCAAATGTAATAATAATGTTTAGCCAATTTTTCGAGGCAGTAGCTGAGCGGGTTTAAACACAGCTCTCTGCATGTGATGACGTACGGATCCGGAGTTTTTTGCTTCAAGTCTCCGGCCGGCAATGTGTGATTGTAGTTAAATTTTTAAAAATCTTGCAATTAAATTGCATTCGACTGCTTCAAGCTGACAACTTGATCGTTTTAAATGTAGTCCTGGTTGCAAAAAGAATCTTTCCGTTGCCGTGTTCAAAGGACGTCGCACGGATTGAGATTCTAACTGCACTAATATACTACTCTACTACTACTATAATACAAATCTACCATTCTATAATTGGGAGCTTACTGTTGAAAGGTTACCATCAAAATTAAATCAAATCAAACCAAGTGTTTTGTCGAAACTTTTTATTTATTTATTTATTTACTTCAAAAACGGTTAAAATATTAAACATTGAATTTCTCGCGTCGAATTACTTATACCAATCTATTTTCATCAAAAATTCCGATTGGAATTTCTTTTATGAAGAATGAATAAAATTCGACTTTTTAATAAGGGTTAGGTACTTGGCTATTTTCTCAGATTTTAATAATCCTTTACAAAATATTCGGTGCGAGGAATTCAATGGTGACAAAATCAAGTCTGAATCTTTTATTATTTTCGAGAAATCGAGAGTAGAAAACTTTGGGAATTAATTAACTCAATGCCGCAATTTGATATATCTCTGTTTTTGAGGAATGGAGCCTTAAAGTTGCGAATGGAATTAATTATTTTTGTAAAAAGTGTAGGAAATGAGTAATTCCGAAACGAATGTAAGTTTTCTGACACGATCGCAGAGAGTTTCGGAATTACGTTTCCTGCACTTGTTATAAACAAGATTTTTTTCTGCAATTGTCCTCAAAAACATTTTTAAAATATTTTTTTCACAGTTTATATGGGGCAGTATTGCATAGTTTGTCATTTTACAAACATTTACTAGGCTATTTCCCGCACTCATTTTGAGTGACAGAATAGGTATCTATTTTCAGTAGATACTAAACTAGCCACAGAAACTGTATGCTATTTATTTCTACAGCACGTACGATGCATAAAATGTTAAAGTAATAATATTATTATTTTAAGTAAACATCTACTGCAGCCATATATTTCACGACCTTATAATAACATAGCAAATATGTTCAAGAAAGTAAAAGGTTCTTTATGAATCTTGTATACTCAACACCGTGAAATTCTCTCGAGAACTGTCACATTAAAACCTCACATCTCCTTAAATAACGGGCTCTTAAACACCTCACGTGTGCCTCTTTACCTCCCTTTACCTCACCCTTAACCTCACTTCGCCCCTTCTTGATAAACCGTCGTCGCGCAACCAAAACTCATTTGAACTAAGTCGAGAAGAAATGAAATATTTCTAACGTTTCACGCTAATAAATTCTCTTTGGACGTCGGGTTTTTTAAACACAGCTGTAATGTACGGCGAGGTGCGTGTCGGACCGCATTACCCAAACCCGAATCTCGAATTTGAAAGTCAAAACACAAAAAATTTGAATTTGGTACGCATCTTTAAATCACCGCGAAAATCGCTGTTTGCTTGGAGAATTTAATATTTCTGAGGAGAACTCTGGGATTTATTACTGAATAATAACATTCATTTACTGCGTTTGTTTAAATCATTTTTGTTATTTCTTCCAAACGGTTTCCTTGAAAATATTACTATTGCACACTTAAAAGACACACTTTTTTATCATGAACGTTAGAGATTGTTTCATTTGCTGATACCCATTCAACAGGATTTACTCCCAATTAGAATGGTAGATGTTATTGTAGTGGAATCCAATCACTTCCATTGATTTGCCTTGGTGTATTCAGAATCTCAATTCGTACAACGACCTTTGAAATTCAAAGCGGGAACGGAAATATTTTTCTACGAAAGTGCGAAATCACATGTTTTCAGATATTAAAATTGATGGTGAAAGTAGGCTTTGGAAACATTGTGTGGTGAAAATAATTTCAACACTAATTTTGTACATTAAGTGCGAATTTTTCAAAAAATACATTTTTCATACCTAAGAAACTTTATTTGTTCTAATCTCTGTACTAAATATTCAAATGGACGATTTTCACTTAATTTGAGATATAAATCATTTTGTTGAACTATAGAAATTGTGCAGTTACTAGAAGGTCAAATCTTTCAGGATATTTTTGACTACAGAGACAAAAGTTTAGATTCACAATTGCCGTAAAATGTCCGAAGGGGTATAAATAAACTAACTTTCACTATCACTACAACATTACAAAATTGATCTGTCAGTTTCTAGATATTGTTATTGCTTTCAGCTCTGACAGCAAGCCTACCTGATTTGTTTTTCTTACATCTGAAAATATTTTATTTCCAATTTTTTTAAATTATTTTGAATATTTCCCACTTTCGTGGAAAAAATAATATGTAACACACTTGCGGAAAGGGTCCTTGAAAAACTCGTATGATAGGAGAACTCGCTACCGCTCGTGCTCCCTCCAACTGTCATACTAGTTTTTCAATGAAGCTCTTTCCACACTTGCATTACAATATACTATTTTTCAACCAGGACTACATTTAAAACGATCAAGTGTTCAGTTTGAAGAATCTGAGTTTTTATTACTTCCTTGTACGAAGTAAGGAAGTATTGTAATCGCGAAAAATTTCGGTTCTCAGATTTTGACGGAAATATCCGTTTTGACCTTTTCTGAATCCATTATGACTAATTTCGACGTGACGTCTGTACGTACGTACGGACGGACGTATGTGTGTCGCATAACTCAAATACGGTTAGACGTAGAAAGTTGAAATTTTGTATTTAGGACTGTTATAGCATCTAGTTGTGCACCTCCTATTTTTGGTTTCAGTCTACAAACCGGAAGTAGTACTTTTTAAAAATATTTCGATAAATATTTAATTTTAGACAATTTTTTTTATTTTAAATGAAAGATTATGTGATTATTACCTACAATCGGTATTTTATAAATATTTTTGTATCTGCTATCATTTAAAAATAATTAAAGTATATATTTATAATTTATAGTATTTCGGTATCTTGTAGTCCATGATCGATTAACATTTGTTACTACGTAAAATTTAAATAATTATGACATGACAGTGACAATAGTAAAATATGCTTTATATCTTCTTCTGCAGTTTAAATAAAATGACTAAAATATATTTGTGAGTATACTAGTATAATAAGTTAAAAGAATTTTAATATTATTTTACATTTTAGTTATTAAGAAAAGTATGAACACACAAGGCGTACAAGGAAGTCATGTGGTGTCCACGTCAGATTTTTTATAATTGAATTACAATCGGGCGTTTTGAACCACGGAACTCTGGATTCATACGTCATCACATTCAGAATAATAATTGTGCATTGCCTAGACCTGCGCAGCTACTGTCTCGACATATGCAGCTTCAAAATTGCAACCCATAAAATATAAAACGCCGCATAACACAAAAACTAAGCATTTAAAAACAATCTTTGCGTTTTTAGATTTCTCTAGGCTTCGTTGCCCAATCACTAAACAATCTTTCATACAATCCAAACAATTAGCGTCATACCTCGAAACCCCCTATTTTTCTCCCGCTATCGCAGCCCTCTTATCTCCCTCGTAAACTAGTATCGCAAATGGGCACCGCGGCGCCACTCGACGCATATTAAAAATCGCTTTTGCAGTGACATTGCGATATGGCCGTCCACATCGCGTCCAACATCCATGGACCATCCGCACAAATCGAATCACGATGTTACGTCGCCCAGCCAGGGGGGGGGGGGTAGTTTACGACCGTGTGGAGACCGGACGATGCATAAAATTGCTATAACATTGCGTATGATTGCGGGAGATACCACTAGGTTGAGTTCCCATTGTGAACGCTGGAAATTCAACGTATATTGTCTAGATGGCTAAAATAGGATCCTCCACTGTATTTATTTTATAATTTTTTTTACAAAACTACATGACGATTAGTGAAAACGCAATATAAAAATTCCGCTTATTAAACGAGATATTATTTTTTAAAGTCTAGTATTTTGTGATGATGTCTGTGGCACCTCCAGTGGCACTCAATCACTAACATAAGTATAAAATAAAATCAAACACAAATGAACTAAGCACGAATAATGTAATAATGACAGATGGTAGTTACATTCTCTGCCACATCGTGTCTCTTCTTCTTATGTTCTCATCGCACAACGTTCCTTATGACACAAACCACGCCCTATACTATCTTCGTCAAGGAATCTTCAATAATTTATATCTCCTAAATTACATTTTTTAAACCTTTTCTTCACTATTAGTCATAACTGGACAGATGCCTATTACGAATCACATTTTATAATTTGTATTCTGTCATATTAAATGGAGGATTTGTGCTAAAATTACTGTAAGTCACAGTTTTCTTATGAGAGACCAATAGATTTTCAATGGAAAAAGCCATACTTATATGCTATGAAGTCCCTTAGTCAACATAACCTATACGTGTTCAATTATTTCGTCTGGTTTTAGTAAAGGAACCAAAATTATTATGTAATGCAACATCGTATTTAAATTTTAGAAACCATGTTTTCATAACTCAAAAAATAACAAAAATACAGGATTAATGATTATATTATAATTATTAATAAACAGTTACAGTACGGAAAGAGATGGCCAGCCTTAGGATTTTAAATTGGTAAATAATACTAATCGAGCGGCCATCGATTATCAGCAAAAAATTTTTGTAGAAACCGGTTCGCTATCTTAAAATAGAGTATAAAGAAGTCGTCCAGCCCGATTTTTCTCTTGACTCAGTTGCGTTTAGGCGAGTAAAAAAATTCTATTAGCGAATTGTGACTCAGCTCTGTGTAGAACATAGACACATTCTTTCTCTCCCTTAAAATCAATTAATCGCAGAGAAAATGTTGTGTATACTTCTGGCTGAAAGTATTTATGCTTTGGCTAGTTGCAGCCCTCGCTACGCACCTGCTACAATTTCTTGCCTCAATCTGCAAACGGCTACTTTCTGCCCTTGGCATACAAATAACTATTGTATTATATTTAAGATTGAAAATATTAAGAGGGATTTTGTAGTATCTTGTATAATAGCCAAAAATTTATTTTTAATTTTGTGAAACGTTTATATAAAAATGCTACCAGAATTTATTTTAGATTCTCTTATCATAGTATTCTTTTTTACTACTTTTTCGTTTCTATTTTAACAAATTTGTAAGAAAGTCTATGACTTCATTTCATAGATTCTTGCTTTCGACGTAATGTGACATCCCTCTCTATTTTTGTCCCTTCTCAAAATTCACCCCCTCCCGCCCCTCCCGTGACAAATACATCCAGGGATGACAGACGTAGTAAAGCTGCCTCTCGATAACTACAACGATTGAAAAAGATTGAATTGCTTTTCGGATGGCCATGGATACCATAGACGACCGGATTGTGATATCCTGTTAGAGAATCTGCCAAGATTGTCCCGAGCTGTAAATCTTCACAAATATTTCCAAGAGGTTTTAAATATATAAGGGTGTATTAGAGACCGAAGGGCATAAGGGCTGGTCGTTTATGTGACCTTACGAGAAGGGTTGATCTGCAGATTAGGCGGAAATGATAGGGTTGGCGGGATGAGTGAAGGGTAGGAGTCAAGTGATCGGGTTTGAATTTAAAAGTGAAGATTATTTTTTGATTCACTATTAGTAAGCTTAGTTGCAATTTAAAATGCAAACTAGATTCATTATATAATTTTTCTATTTGGCGTTCACAAATTTAACTTTGTGAAACGCAACTGAATGTCGCCAGGGCTCGCTTTGTGACACGCAACATATTTTGTTAGAAGGGTGGTATTGGTAGTATGACATTTACTTCAATTGTTAAGAGTCTCGTCTCCGAAACAAAATTTTGCGTGTTTAGAGGTGTAGCAGTTTCTGCTTTACTCATTGCATATTAAAAACTTGAAGGAAAAACAGGTACTAGATTTTTGTAAAAGAATTAATCTAGGATTATGCCCAGTTAGAATTCTGAAAAAATCTTTGAAATCCATATACAAAATTAATGAAAAAGTGTGTTTTAAGCAATTTTTTACATGCTTTTTCTTATTATTAAGAGATTTATTAGAAAATGTAACTCGGCATAATCCTAGTTGCATTCTTCGTCTGTAAATAAATTTATGAAATTTAGCTTTAACTATAAAACTTCGTGAGCTTTGTAGAACTAGCTAGACTGCTTTTCCGTATTTTTAGCGAGCGTTTCTATGCATTAACATAGGAAAAACGTGGTGTTGAGTTACGTGGAGTCGATACCCTTAAACGTCAAAACTCAGAACGGACAAATTTCAGTATAACATCTAAATCTGATTTTTATTCAATAAAATTAATGAATCTAGTAATAGAAAACATATAAGATAAATATTTTCTATAATGTTTGCACGTACACTACTTGTCCAATTTCCAACGATTTCATCCTTAAATTCTTAAAATCTTTTAGTAAATTGAGGAAAAAAATTCAGCGACGTCATTATTTTGTAGGAGAAACGGAAGCTTTCTACTTCACATTTATGAAATATTAAATTTTCATTATTTATTTTTGGTTTATCAATAAAAATTATGTCAAAATAAAAAATCTGACGTGGACACCACATGACTTCCTTGTACGCCTTGTGTGTTCATACTTTTCTTAATAACTAAAATGTAGAATAATATAAAAAATTCTTTTAACTTATTATACTAGTATACTCACAAATATATTTTAGTCATTTTATTTAAACTGCAGAAGAAGATATAAAGCATATTTTACTATTGTCACTGTCATGTCATAATCATTTAAATTTTACATAGTAACAAATATTAATCGATCATGGACTACAAGATAAAGAATTACTAAATTAAAAATATATACTTTAATTATTCCTAAATGATACCAGATACAAAAATATTTATAAAATACCGATTTTAGGTAATAATCACATAATCTTTCATTTAAAATAAAAAAATTTGTGTTAAATTAAATATTTATCGAAATATTTTTAAAAAGTACTACTTCCGGTTTATAGATTGAAACCAAAAATAGGAGGTGCGCAACTAGATGCTATAACAGTCCTAAATACAAAATTTCAACTTTCTACGTCTAACCGTATTTGAGTTATGCGACACACATACGTCCGTACATACGTACATAAGTTCATACGTACGTACATACGTACGTACACTATGTTCCAAATGTTCTGCCCCAGAGATTGGAAAACCCCCGTTGATCCGCAACCATTGTAGCACCATTCGTCAAAGTATTAGAAATACGGCCTTCTTAGGTTGTAGAAAAAGACAGCTTGCGAAAGATAGAAGCAGTTCTCGGTGAATCATTGCGGATTACGCCAGGTGGAGCAAAAGTGTAGAACAATAATTGCTTTGAGCTCTGTTTCAGTTTAGAAATACAATTTCCATAGTTTTATTTTGTTCATTTCATTACATTTCTAAACAAAAATTGCATTATTATGAAATGAAAAAATTATTTTAAATACACAATTTTATAAAACTTTGTATCCTAAAAATGCCACAATGCCTTAAAATGATAAAATTAACTTATTGCCAAATTTAATATTAAATATATAAGATAAATTATTGGCACTGACTAAAGGTAAAATTTAAAAATGAAGCAGATCCTAGACTGACCGAATAAATTGAAAGTAAAAAATCTTAAGTTAATTATTTTTATGATTAGTAATTTCATTTTCAATATTTTAATTTAGTTTATATTAAATACATAATAACAATAAGTATGATACAAAAGTTACATATAACAAAATCGAAGTATCATTTTTAGCAATAATTTCCGGGCAAAATTACAAGATTATAAAAAATGATCACCACACGATTTTTTATTTCAAAACTCGATACACAGTAAATATTTGAATGTTTAATGAGTACCTACATTAATTAACACACAATTTGACTTGTGCAGCGTTGAGGTTGATAGTGGCGGCGGCGAATTGTTAAAAATAAATCGGCGGCGGCGACGCGCCGGCATGAACGCTTAATTTTAAGTGTCTTTTCTTTAGGCACCGTGCCGGTGTACGCCGGCGTATTTACATCAAAAACTTCGTAATATCGACATGTGTAGCAAAGTTAGTGGAAAATATCTTATTAGATGCCATCCACATAATGATACAATTTTATTTTTATTTTAATTGAACAATTACTTTTTTATTTTGTTGTCTAGAGATAGAGAATGGACAAAAGTTGAACATAATAATAACGCAACATGCAACTTAAGAAGTTATTATCATAACTTGATTGCCAACTTACATGATACTGATATAACACATTTAAAAATAATGAATAAATAACAATATAAACAAACAACATAAAAAATAGGTAATAAAATTTAGAAACTGGAAAGAAATAATTATAACAGACCATGAATCTCAATAAAGTTATTGTTAAAAAATACATGATACAACACATTTATATTCTTGCAACATGTATTACAATTTTCATATGTTTGTTACTCAGTGACCAAATATTAAGAAATAAAATTATGGAGAATGTGAACTGAATCCTAACCCAAAGCAATAATTGTTCTACACTATTTACCCTATACCTGGGTTAGTCCGCTGCTGTTTCTATCTTTCACTTGTTGTCTTTTTCTACGATCAAAGAAGGCCGTATTTCTAATACTTTGACGAATGGTGCTACAATGGTTGCGGATCAACGGGGGTTTTCCAATCTCTGGGGCAGAACATTTGGAACATAGTGTACATACGTACGTACATACGTACGTACATACGTACAGACGTCACGACGAAACTAGTCATAATGGATTCAGAAAAGGTCAAAACGGATATTTCCATCAAAATCTGAAAACCGAAATTTTTCGGGATTACAATACTTCCTTATTACTCCGTACAAGGAAGTAAAAATACGTGTTCAAAGTTTTTATTTTACAAAAATAATAGTGTATTTAATATTATTCCAACAAATTTTTTAAACCACGTCATTGGTTTCCAGTTTCCAGCGACCAAAGCGTTTTCGTATTTTCTCTCTGATCAGATCGCAATCCAGGTAAAACGTAAAACTCTGGTAATTTGTTGTTCCAGCATCCAGTGAAAGACAAACTTCATCTGCCATCAAGCCAGACACTCATTAAATGCTATTCAATAAACTCGAACGGCCTGATTAAATTTTATGGTGGTTGTCGCATTTAATTTTGTAAAAGTTTTGCTTTGTACGCTGCGCGCCTGCTAACGGTTGTTCATTTTAATTAAGGACTTATTGATCAAGACACGAAGAGGACGAAGACTATTTTTAAGAAGAGACCAAAAGCAGATTTTAATTTTTATAAGGTGTGTCACCTCGGAAAATATCCTCGTGTGTAATAATAAATATTATTATTATTATTATTATTATAATAATAATACGGCAGTACGGCAGTGTGGTAACGTGACAGCGTTGTGATTGATATAGTCAAGCACGCTTCACAGCGGTTAATACTTGGATCGGTGACCATCGAAAAAAAAGTAATACCCACTGCGGCTCGGTGTGCCCGGCCCCCTTACACCGAAAGGTATAAAAAGGGGTTACTGACTATATATATATATATATATATATATATATATATATATATATATATATATATATATATATATATATATATATATATATATATTATTATAAAAATCATGGTGTAAAAACTTAGAGGATATATATTTATAGAGAGAGCATAGGAACAAAACAATGAAGCAACTTTGAATAAAGCTATCCACCAATTCATATCAATATCAAATTTTTGTTTCGAGAATTCGCGATTTCTCGTAGATTTGAATTCTCGTTTCATCTCGAATATCTGAAACTAGAAATGTATTGGTTCTCGTCTCTTGATTTCGAAACGGGACGAGAAATTTCTCGTCTCGGAAGCATCACTAGAAATTATTCTTTTCTTAATGAAGATTTAATAATTCAGCGGCGCCGCTATTTGACAAGATGTTCTTACCATGAAATTCTTCTCAGGATTCAGAAGCCTGAAAGAATCTAAAAAGAATTTATGTGTGAAGATTTTGCGGAACTAAAGTAGCTTGTGATCACGAAGAATAATAAGACAGGATATGATACTCTGTTGATTTTGTATGTGTTTCCATGTCACACAATTTTACTCCGATACAATCAAATTGGGTGGGGAGAGGAGTCCGCAGTGAAGTTAGGTGGCGAGTTGTCAGTTTAAAATTTAAATAGATATTACCTGAATTATCTCTATTATTATAGGTATTTATGATTTTATTTACGTGATTTATAATTACCATTACCTATATTAAATTTAATTTTGACATAATAATAACATGTTATGAATTTATTTTTGCGAGTCTGAAACGGAACAATAATTTTAAAACTATCTAGTACATAAGTGAATAAATCTTTATTTAAAATTGATGTTCGTGTTAAAAATAATAGTTTCAATCCGTAATATTGAATAAAGAAACTTATTATAAAATACAAGTTTTCATTCATATGTTTCTAACTTCAGATTATGTGGCCTCCTCGTCGCTCGTGGAGTCAAAAAGTGTGACATAGTCAACAAGTCAACAATGTTTTTATTTTACTGTTTTTATTATACTTCGTGCTTCTGATACAATAAACAATAATAAATAACAATACTGCTTTAATCCTACGTTATTTTTTACATTTTAACTTTAATATTAAATGATTTGATGTACTAGTTCTTTTGCCATGTATACAATTCCAGCAAAGTTAAACAATAAAACTTCTTACGAACACAAAATATCAATTCCACGTCATGTAGAATATACTTTCGCTTATTCGTCAACTTCAAAACTCTTTCAACTTGTCCAATATTTCGCTCTGCATCGTGTGTATCACTGAATACGTTTCCAGTCCATGATAAACAACAGTTTGCAAACCGCGTATGTTTATTTGTCACATGGCTGTGCGGTACAAATTCTCTGCGATATAACTCATCCCGGTGGGAGGGATGGGGGTTGTGAGGACCATAGGGAGATACTAGTGTCAAGGAACAAGGCTTCTGCATCGGATGTATTGACTTTTATGAGCCCTGAGACGCCAAGTGTCGTCTCAAAGGTGATACAAATCTCAATTTTTTGATTGGAGTACCGTCGATACTTTTCCAGTATATCATAGTGAATGTGATTTATTTGTCTGGAAGAAAAATGGCGATGCTACAGGGAATTTTAAATTAATAAACAGCCAGAGTTTTCTAGTAACACTGATTACGAAGTAAAAAAATCTACTTGACACTGTATGTGAATTTGGTTTTTGTTAGGCTACTTTTTGTAAACAATTTTATAGTTCTTCAAGTACTGATTTCGCATGGCATTAAAATCATTTAGCTCTTTGTAGATAAAATTGTTACTTTATTATGACCGTATTACATTATGTCCAGTTAATAATAAATCGATGATGCTTCTTGACTGGATACGTTTAAGGGAAGGATATAAAAATTACTGGATTTCAGACAGTTTTTTATTAATTAAATTTCGGCTCCTAGGTACTAGTTCCAAACCCAGTTAATAGCTAACTAGACATTTCTTTAAAAATAGTGCCACAAAAATTTCAGAAACTGTGTATACGTCTGTTCATCTGTCCCATTGACATTTTCATTTTTGTTTTAAAATTCTTTTCCTATATTAAGATTTACAAATCGTGGTAGGTAAAATTACATATTTTTGATAAATAAATTTCCTTCATTGGTAAGAGATATATAAATGATGTTAAATAAATATTGGAAGAGGTAATTTGGTCTGACAAATTGTAACTATCGCAGTATTTTCTATATATTTTGCAAAAAATGTGAAACTATCATTTCAGATTCGAACCTGAATTGTCATAATCACATTTTTTCTATTTAATTGGCTCCTGGCAATGAGCGAGATTCAGTAAAGGTTGTTTTTCCATCTAACCATCTTGCGCAAGCTATTGTTACAACCACTAGCCGGTGCCACTGTGCCAAATTGCTTTGTAGTTTCCAAGTTAATTATGTTCCAACTTGGAATAGTGACGAAAAGATATCATTCCAAATCAAGCCATGAAAATTCCACACCTGACACGAATTCGAACCCACGATCTCTGTAACCAGATTCAAGCGCTGTACCACTGTGCTATCTCAAAGTATCATTTCTGAATAATGTATGGTTCGATTCCCATCTATCTCTCTACAAAACCTACAAAGAAATTCGCTTGTTCGTTTTGTTTTATTTAACGCGTCTATCCATAATTTCATTACATCCTTTGACTATTCGCAAAGAGTGACATTTCTTTGCTTTCATCTCGCCTTTGTTTCGGCGGAGGAGGAAATAAGAAAAGCTCATAAATTCAGCGAGGGCCTCGGCCACCCTCGGGTCGGTTTTCACAGCGACCTGCGATCCTGGCTGGATAATCGTGCGGCGGCCAATGATAATCACGCGCGGCGGGGGCCGTTTAATAAACGTTGTTGCAACGGGTACGGGAGTCTGGATATTAAAATTATGAGGGAATATGTTTCTCTTCTAGTGTATGAACCTTTGATTAGTAATAGTGGCGAGATAAGGTATGGAACTTGTGCAATATGCTTAAGACTTGGTGGCATCACCGGAATTGTCCGCGTCAGCCGCCATTTTGAAAAAATTGTTCCCGTTTTTAGTTTTTCGCGTTTATCTTGCAAATGGCTTACATTACGAAGAAACTGTTAAACGGAATTGTAGAACACAAAATGCATCTAAAAGAAAAAATGTCGACAAATCGAAAGCTGAAAACCGGAAGTTGGTATTATTATCCATTTAGAAATGACAGATGAATAAACACAAAACTGACTAATATTTATATTGTTTTCTGTAATTACATTGTGGCTACACCAGAGTCTCCAAAAATTTTAAAATTATGTTTTTTATAGAAAAATGTTTCGGAAATCGAATGCTTAAAACCGAAAGTCGATATCTTTATCTGATAAAATATTACAGCCATTTTTCTGTGTTATGACAAAAAACGACTTTATAAATAAATTTGAAAATATGCAAAATTAATTTTCATGATTTTCCAGCCTAGTATAGTGATCTTACTCTTTCACACAGAGTAAACAAAAATGCTGCACATCTACAGTATTGCTAATATACGAAGTGTCCACTCATATGTTATATTATACTTCGTGATAAAAGGCTTGATGTATATACTCGTCTATGAATAGAATCAGTGTATTCACCAACATGTACAGTAATTATTTAATGAAACAAACAAAATAATATTTTTCGGCTTCAAACCAAGAATTAATGCGTAGTATATAGTTACTAGTTATTATTTAAATAATTGGGATGAACTGGTAAAAATACATTATTTATTCTGAAAGAGTTAGTAAAATTAATATTGCAAATATAAACACTGGTAAAATAAATGCAAAATTGTATTAGCTGCTCAAACAGTGCATTTTAATGGAACAAAACTCCCAGTTTCAATTTTTCAGAGTAATATTTGTTTTTGTCGCAATTTGCGCGGTTAGCGTCCGTTTTGTATTGTTGCGTTGGCAAATAATATCAGGCAAAACTAAATCTACAAACACAATGAACAATAGCGAAGTGAAACTGCATTGGCGTTCGCATCTCTGTTCAGTTCGATAAAACAGTGCGAATGTATTGCAATTTATCGTTACCTGCAGCTGATTTCATAACGATTTTTTCACAATGTTTGGGTTTTAATTAACTGAACGAAATTTACGCTTATTAGCTCCCGGTTTTTGTTCGTTTTCTGATAAGTGTGAGATAAAGCTTTTATGAAATTTTGTGCGTAAACACATTTTGTCGAATTTTGTAGTTTATCTTCCTACAGCAGTTAACTGTTTTGAATGTTTGTCAATATTTGGGTTTTATTAAAGTTTACTTTGTTTGCTGTGCTTAAATTAGAATTTGTTTTTAACTGCAGCAAATAGCGATATTTGCAAACATTTGTTTTCGTTCGAACACACGGAAAACTTTTCCCAGAGTTTTTAATCCCTTTAATTTATATTGTAATTAAACAATAATAAATAATTCTGCAGAAATATTATATGGCCTAGCTATTTCTAGACAGTGCGGGAATATTTCCACACTTGACAAAGTAAAATCCCCAGGACATTTCAAGAATGTTACTTGCTATATTTGCTTATTAACATCCATTTAATATCCCAGCGATTGCTAATGTCCGCCCTAAAGCCTGTTTTACATTATACTTTTTTCGTCTAGATTCATGCTAGATTTCTCGTTTGATTTCCATCCGAGATTCGTTCGATTTTCACACATTATTTCCAAACTATTCGTATACAATCGGAATTCTTCGATTTTTCCCGAAGTGGTCCAAGTTAGGCAACTTAAAAATAATAAATAATATTCTTACTTATTCTGACAAGTGACAACTTAAGATGTGGAGGTTAATTTATAATGGAAAAAAATATTAACACAACTTGAATAATACGTACAAGTCCAAAACTCATAAACGTCAACGTGAACAAATCAAAACAAAATATTAAAACTTTTAAAGGTTGGTCAAACTGACTCCAGATTGAACTGCGCATGCGTAGACTAATCTAGTATGAATCTCGAATAGAAAAATAGAGCCGGGCGTATATTTCTATACTAGAAAAAAGTATGGAAATTGAACGGAACTCGGATGGGAATTTCTGATTTACATTATACTAGAAATGGCTAGGACCTTCTCGGATCAATCTCGAGCCAGAATCTAGACGAAAAAAGTATAATGTAAAACAGGCTTAAGAAATATTATGTATGTAACATCCCAATGTAAGTAATTTGGTAATAATATCCTACTAATGTGTCCCATGTAATTCTCTGAGACGTTCGTATTGAGTATGTAATTTTGATCGTACTCAGGATGTGACTAGGATAATCTTACATAATATCACTTAAAGTTATTTTTAAACATCCCATAGACGATTCATGTCAAGTGGGCAGGTTATATTTTTTCGTACCTATATGTTTTTTCTTGTGATCTAAATTATCTAAGTATAAAAATATTATATCATTTTCTTTGAATTATTTTTCTTATTATTTACTCGTATTGTGGGCTCTTAATTATTTAAACAGTAATTAGTCAAATACGAAAACTAATTAATTAAAATGAAATATAGATTTCTTTAGAGAAATATATCTCTGAATAATTGTATTTCATTCATTTGTTTGTTTACTTATACTACAGAAATTCCACAAGGATTAAATAAAGTTATATTTTTGTAAAATAAATAAAAGCATATATTTTAATTAACAAAATGAATTTGCGTTTATACGGTAAACAATACTTATATGTTTCGGTTTTCGTAAAATAAACATGTATTTTTGTGGTAGTCATTTTATTTGTATATATCGTAGATGATGTTAGACTTATAGCTTTATATTGATACTTCCAGTTGTGATAATTTCATATTAAGTACAACAAAATGTACACTCATACGGAATATTTCAATCATAAATTTGTTAAAAAATTCAGGGACTCAAGTATAGAAGTTTAAATTTATTTCTTAAGTGACATAGATTTGCCTAAGGTTCTTATATAATGTATATTTTTATTCATCTTCTGTATTTTACTTCACCCTCATTCACCTACTTTATCAACTATCACTCCCTATATACGTATGTATGTCAAACCTAATTGAAATACTTTACAACCCCAGAATTTACGACAGTTTATAATGTAGCCGAATTGAGTCAACGTAACATTTGATTGGCTGATGTATGTAAAGTTAGATCCTCACGTCCTTTGACACCGGAATTAGTTCAATCTTCCAGGAACTGCGCATAAAATTTCAATTACTTGGTTAAGATGAAGCAGCAGTGCAAGAGACAAGACCATTCTTTATTTTTCACCGGAAGTTTTACCGCCATATTTTGAACAGTTTTAAGATTAAAAATTAATATTTATTTTGTAATTTTATACTCGTATATTGTGTTTTAATTAAAAAGATATTTGAAATAAAAAGAATTTTCTAAATTAGAGCCGAAACCTAATCCATTATTTTACTATAGCTTTATTTTAAACTAAAGTCAGATTCACTGTCATAAAAATCCAGAAAATTTCAACGGCTTCTTCTCTAGTTAAATTTATATTTCAAACCATCCAATGATCTAGTGTAATTCACAAGTTACCTATAATAATAATTATAATCATATATTTGTTTTAAAGAGGAAACCTCCCATCGCTTTAGGTACAGTGCCAGTAACAATGGACTGAATTCAACACTCTTCTCTAAGTAAAAGAAGCTTCTTTAAAAATAACAAACAAACGACACGCGCATTTTTCCATCTGTAAGTAAGAAAGAGATAAAATATGTTTCCCTGGTAATTAGAGAAGCTTCATTAGGTTAAAGATGAGTGCTGAATTCGGCCCAATTTGTATCAGGTATTATATACGAATTAAATGTTAGACTATTGCAATGTCCATGCTCTTCAGTGGGATTAGAACCCACGACCTCGTCAGTCAAAACCACGATGTGACAGGAGTGGACACTAGGGCGGTTGAAGTGTGGTGTTTCTGTTTACCTTTTAGAGAGAGACAGAAAATACGGGCCAGCTCAGAGCACGCATTCTAGTGATCTTCCTCTCTCTCACATAGTAAACAAAAATGCCACAAATCTACAGCATTGCTAAGATGCGGAGTGCCCCTCCTGTGTTTATATTATACTTCGTGGTAAAAACATAACTTAAAATCAAAGAACTAACAGAATTCACTGTTATAATATAAGTTCTGAAAGTTTTTATCAAATATTATAAACATGACGTTTTAATATGACATTTGGACGTAATGGATGCAAAAACCACGGTGCTCCAGGCCAGGAAATTTTGTTTCTATTTTTTCTAATTAATAATAATTATTATAATAATAACTTTATAATCCATTATTATTCTAGTACAGTAAAGACAATGCCAGTTAAGAAATATATAAATACAAATATAAATAATAATGATAATAATAATAATAATAATAGATTAATAAATAATATTGTCGATCTCTGATGCAACGTATTTTAAATGATGAAAGAGTACCCTTTTAAACCAAAAATTATTTCTTTAAAATGAGAAAATTTGTGAGAGAAACGAAGGCATTATTAAGGTCGGCTCGGGCCTGGTAAAGAGATATGAAGGTATTAGTCAAAGGAGAAATTTATTTAGCACGTTGAGCAAGTTGAATTACTTTCCTGTCATTTAGCAAAACCCTTGAGTTTTATTTCAAAAATTAAGCAAGTTTATACGTTATAAATGAGCTGTAACTCAGAGCGTAATCCCCAAAATGGTGCGTCTAACAAAAATATCAAGCCCATTTTATCCCAGGCAATTTCTCAAGACTTTTTCTAACCCCACATCCGTAATTTAGTCGTAATAGCTTTCCAAAACTCTGCCATCCGTCACAGATAAAACCATCAAAATTAATTTTCCCTTTCGACTTCGCTCCCAAAACTGAACACAACAGTTTATAACTTCAAATTAGATTCCACTTTCAATATAGAATACTCTTCAGTATTTCAAATATCCATGAAATTAAGGATATTCACTCGTCATATCAAAAATACAATGAATTGATTGAAAATTGAGAATATCGTTATTTATGATGAAAAAATGAACTACTTACAAATTTTTCAGATTTTTTTACCGCTTAGATATAGAGAAAATAAATATTTGAAATCGAGTTTATAGCATAGGATTAAATGGAACATCCCATAAATGAAGCATAAAGTTTATCAAAAAATACAGAGAAAAATCTGAAAATTTACAAATAGTAACTACAAAACTATGTCATAATTTTTTTTTAAATCTAGCTTTACCGTGTTGTTGAAGAGTATTTAGCTATTAATTCAACTCTAAACTGAAGTCGGTGACAGTAAAGACGTTATTATATATAAACATTGGTTGACAATTTTTATATTGGCAAATATTTTTATTTAAAAAATCAACGGTTCATTTCCGTAATTATTTTAAATAGTCGTTGTGTAATCATTGCTATCTACAACCATACTACTAGGTAGTGATAATTGCAAACCGCTTTCTTTTCGATGGTTGCCATAAAAATAAAATAATTTTTTCGACTGGATCAGGCCTATCACCTGAATTTTGTTATATCAACTCTCCCGATTTAAAAACATATTTCATTCAATTCCCCACCATGGCATTCGCTTCCCCATAGAACGATAGAACTCCCAGGACAGGTGCTGGTCCCTCTCATGGCCGCGTCGATAATCTGTGATTAGGGATGTATCGTTTATCTTCGTCCCATTGGACATGACGTCACCCCCGCCCCTCCGCCAAGCACGCGCTGTCACGTGACCACGTGACGGGTGACGGAGGTATTACCTGTGCGTGTAAACAGTGACGTATGTCGCATGTGGATAGGGAACGGGCAAACTGGATGGACAAGAGGAGATTTATACGGGGATTTCATGGCTGTCATAAAAATCTGTACAATTAAACTGTTTATCAATTAGAATATTAATAATTTTTTGCATAATTGTTTTATTTAAATGGCAAATAACGTTTTTATTCGTTTTAAACTTCAATCTGGCCATATTATATACATAGACGTGAAAACTACGTAAAAATGATGGCCATTTATAGTACCAATTTAAATTTTTGTACACAATTATTTTATTTACATGTCAAGAGACTCAAACAGATAATAATTTGTCGTCAATAATTAGTTTTAAACCCCAATCTGATCTGTATTATATACGCAGACGTCAAAACAACATTGCCATGACGTCTATTTTTAGTCAAATCTAAGTCATTTTTGGTCTGGTGTCTCTTTCAAACAATTTTCCGTAAAAATAACGTTCCAGTAACATATACAAGCCAAGGCGCATGCGAATATGTTATGTAGCCTATTGTAAAGCTAAAATATTTCCAGTTTCTATACCAAATCGATATTTAGCAAGATGTAAAATGACAACTACCCTAGACGTCAACGATGTGTGATTGTTATGTTTACAAAAAATATTTTGGGCCTCCTGAACTGTAAACATAACAATCGCACATCGTTGACGTCTATGGTAGTTACGATTTTACACATGTCATAACTGTTTTCGCATATGGTGCGTTAATACGCACCGAATTTTATTTCTTTAATATGCCATTAAATAATAAGGTAACTTTAAAATAAAAGGAGAGCCTACAAAAACGCAATTTTACACAATTTATTGTTCAATAGTCTGAAATAAATATAACAGATTCATTGTAAATGTGACATTTTACTGGCGACATCTCAGAGCAGTTGTTTCAAGGCTACTTGACACAAGGAAATTTTAGTGCAATTGACAAATGCGTCTCACTTAATTTCATGGAAAATACGATATTTTAAATAAATAGGTATGTCGGCCAAAAAATGTCTGCGTTCGGTATTTGTACAACGCTCGGTTTTATTAAAGTACAACGATAGAAACTCGTGTGGTAAAATTAACCCTACCGCACTTATAATGTAAATAACTATTGCTTCTTCTTCTTCTGCTGTTTTTAGTTTTACTTCATGGGAAAAAATTCTGCAGGTGCCTATGGAAACCCTGAGTGCGTTGGGTTATTGTTGTATCATTGCTATTCAGTATTATGGAATATATTGCAAAAAATCAACAGATTTGTATTTGTATTTATAGTGAATGAACGCAGTACAACGCAACAATTTGATATAAAAGGGATGTCTAAATGAGCGGCCGCTCGTAAATCCGTAAAATTTATTGTTTTCCCGATTTAGCATTGTGCATATATTTGAAATCTAGCACTCACAGCATGTTTTCAGAAAACAGACATATTTATAGATAGCTTGTCATTTAATTCACATGCAGTGCTGGGTATTCGATTGCGGCGCTTTTTTCTTTTGCGATCCAACATGATTTATTCGATGCGTGGCTTAGGACCACGCGCGATATATTGAAACGGTATTTTTACCGTTTCGTTTTTGTTTTTCCGTGTTGCGGCTTTGCAAATTGAATTGGCGGTTTTATAGAGCACGCGTAGAGGAGAGTGCTCCACAATGAGACAGAAAACTGTTTTGTTTATAAATATAAATTTTATTGTAGTTTTCATAAATTATAGAAAAGAGAGATACATTTTTTATGGTGTGCGTTAAAATAAAAATTTTCAAATAAACATTAAACATACTAGTTCCGCAATGAGACAATTTTTAATATTTATTATAAACGATAAAAATAACAGTTAAAGATTTAGCGAACATCAAGAGTTCCAAAATCTACTTCGAAACTAACAATTTTGTTGTCTTTTAGTTCTTTGAGCGACAGGTTTTGGTAAAACTATTTTTATGTCTTTGTCGTTTACTACGGAAATATCTCCAATCGCAGGATACTTAAACATGCCCGTACATTTATTAGATCTTTACACAATTTTACCGACGTAAAAAAATTATTTCAAACGTCATAAGAACAACAATGTCTCATTGTGGAATTATTTTATTGTCTCATTGTAGAACATCGCGTCAATATTTAAATAAATATTTATATCTTGTGTTAAGAACATCTGAATGAACTGTGTAGTAGAGTGAAATGAACATTACCTTTAATACATCAAAATAGAACAAAATTCATGTTTTCAGTTTATCGTTACATCAGTTAGTTTAATAAAAAAAATCTGCTGTGGCCAGCACACGACCTCTCGCCTAATTCTGCTTATTCTACTAATCTAATAAATAGTTTTACTTACTTAAAACCAAACTGTCACTGTCATAATTCAAATTTTGTGTAGAAACAAATTTCATATCATGGACAACAAGACACTGGAATTTCAAAAATGTAGATTTAAATTGTTCTATAGTTTATAAATGGTATAGAAAATTCTTTAATTTTTTAATTAATTCTTTATTGTTCTATATGAAAAGTCTTACTTCTGGTTTATGAATTGGTACCAAAATACAATCGGTCTATTGAAAATCGTATTTAAACCTTAGATATAAAATTTGGTATTAAAATGTTTGATATTTTTGGAGTTATCGATCGTACGAACGAACGCACAAACGAACGAAAACACACAGACATCATCTCAAAAATGTGTAATTCATGTTCTAGAGACCCTAAAACGTGCTTATCTGCCAAAAACTCACACTCAAAAATTTAGACCCATCACAATACCTCTCTTATAGAATATGAGGCGAGAGGTAAAAAACACACTCACCTGAAATACATTTTTTTAACTCTTAACCTATTAGACAGATTTACACCAAACTACAACGTTACAACCTTTGCATTATGTTTAATGTAAATCAGTACAAATCGCACTTAAATACGCGGTAGTTTAAAAAAAATCATTTATCTCATTGTGGAACTTGTCTCATTGTGGAACACTCTCCCCTACGTTTTTTGCGTTCGGTGAAAACACTGGCTCTGTGGAGGCAGTGAATAAGGCTGATTTTGTTTGTTCACTTTTGCCTCCGCGCCTTGATCCAATGATAGTGGAGTTATAACGATATGTGCGGAAGGGAGTTTTTTGCTGCCTCTAATAATAATTTTCGTTATAGTGGATGTATTGTTAGACTTGCTTTACGTGACAGTGTTGCAAATTACCTACGTTGAAAATATCTGCATACTCTGCAACCTAATTTTGTTGTCACCCACATATTCAACCTGGAAGTCTGCATTGAATCACACACACACGAATGAATATGGAACTTTTTTTAAAAGCATAGTGGGGTTCATAATGAATAAGAATCCAAATTTCTTTCACGGTAGCGGTATTTAAAAAAAATATATTTCATTTGAGCTTACTTTGTTCTATAATCACTTTATTTTTATATCTGCATATGTACCTACATATTTTGAAACTTTGATGAAAAATTGTCTGGAGTTTGAAACCACTCGATCTGAGGTAGTGATGTCGTGAAACGAGACGAGACGAGAAATGGCCAATTCTCGTCTCATCTCATATCTTGGAGACAAGAAATTTAAGTATTCTTGTCTTGGTCATTTTGTCTGTTCAGTTCTCGTCTCGAAGAACTCGATTCTGGTCTCGTCTCAATTTATCGAAAACAAAATTTTTGTACATTTCTGTTAAATTTTCACACAAACTCTCGTTTTAGAGATAAAAATATTTATATTAACTTAAAAAATGTTGCAAAAAAGCAAAATAAAGAACATTTAGACTTTTTCGGAGAGAATAATATTTTAGTTTCGAGAATTCTCGATTTCTCGTCTCGTGGTTCTGAATTCTCGTCTCATCTCGTAAAGCCAAGACAAAAATTTATTGGTTCTCGTCTCGTAATTTCGAGACGAGACGACAATGAGACGAGAAATTTCTCGTCTCGACGACATGACTAGTCTGAGGAACCTGCCCGAATTATTATTATTATTACTATTATTTTTTATTATTCATTATCTTTTGGCTACATTATTATACAAACCTATCCGAATTATTATTATTTTTCATTTTTATTATTATTATTATTATTTAGTTGCAGCCTTCGCAGCGCTGGGACTACAATTTTTAGACTCAATCTGAAATATGCTACTTTCAGCCAAAAGTATAAGTACACAATATTTTTTCCATGATTTATTGATTTTTATAAACAATCAACAGGAATGATGTAAATTTTTATGAATATCAGTATTCAGCATATCTACGAAACCAAAAAAACATTACAATAAACATAAATGTAAACATGACATTTAGAAATAATATTGAATGGGTATTGTAATATTAATATAATTTTAACTAAACCCTAATAAATTATTTATGATTACTGCAACAGATTTTTAAAAGTAGCGCGCTAAAAATAGAACGTATTACTAGGTCCGTGAAGTTGGCGTATACATTAAAAGATATTGGATAAACAAATAGTTATATTAAATTTGCTCATTTTTTGCTAAAAATTGCTAATAGTTTTACATTTTTTGCTCTGCCCGTTTTAAAGTTATTTCCCATTTAACCTATATACGCTAACTTCACGTGGCGTATACATGAGGAAAAATTTCAAATTTGTTAACACTATCTTTTTTTGCTCATTTTTTGCTATTTATTGCCGTATTGATGACATTTTTTGCTGTTGTCCTTCATTAGTTATAAACAAAAAACCTTTGTATACGCTAACTTCACGTTGCGTATACATAGCGTAAAATTATTATTTTTTCTATACTATAATAATTTGCTCATTTTTTGCTATTTATTGCTGTATTGATGAAATTTTTTGCTGGTGTCCTTCGTTTGTTATAAACAAAAATCCATTGTATACGCTAACTTCACGTTGCGTATACATAGTGTAAAATTAAAACTTTTTTAACGCTATAATATTTTGCTCATTTTTTGCTATTTATTGCTATATTAATGACATTTTTTGCTGTTCTCATTTATTTGTTATAAATTAAATTAGCTATTGTATATGCTTTTTCTCGGTTCTCATATGCATAAATTAAATACACAGATAGTATAAAATTAAAACTATCTTAATGCTATATTTTGCTCATTTGATTTGCTATTGCTATATTCATGAAAAGTTTTGATGTTCTCATTTATTTGTTATAAATTAAAATAGGTAGTGCAAGTAACGGTTTTCTACCGCGTTCTCTAAAGATATGTATTCTCATTATTTATTAGTTAAGTACCTATAATTATAATTTTAAATATAATTCTTTATTATTTTATAACATTTTGCTCATTTTTGCTATTCTCATTAATTTTTTATAAATAACTGTAAGTAGCTATGCAAAAAGCACGCAGCCATAGTGTAAAATTAATACATTACTAATATTAACGTTAAACATCACTCCTATTGGCGTGAGTTCAAGCATACATTGGAGCAGTTATACTTTACCTATTTTAAACCTGTAAATTATGTACGAAATTGGATTTTTGTGTTACTATTATAAAAATGATAGTATTAGCTTTATATAAAAGATATAACTTTTGACAATATCTCTAAAATTATGAAACTATGAACAAATTAAGTATTTTTTTACAATTTTTATTAATTACCTATTTAAAAACCAAAGCAACGATTTTCTTTATATTTTCATATCTTATGATCTTGCCTGTTTGCACAAAAATATGAATTCATAAGACCACTATATTTTCAAGTTATAGGTAAAATACTTTAATTTTTTAAATCTAAATTACGATGAAAAATTATATTTTACCTATATTAACTTGAAAGTATAGTGGTCTTATGAATTCATATTTTTTATGCAAACAGACAAGATACGTCTACATGAGATATGAAAATATAAAGAAAATCGTTGCTTTGGTTTTTAAGTAATTAATAAAAGTTTTAAAAAAATATTTAATTTGTTCATAGTTTCATAATTTTAGAGATATTGTTAAAAGTTATATCTTCTATATAAAGCTAATATTATCATTTTTACTTCCCCGACCTATGTAATAGAGGGAAGTATTTTAATCGCGATTTTTTGACAGTTCGAGATTTTGGTGAATCTTCACGTTTTAGACCCTACTGAAGCCAAAAAACATAATTTTAAAAAAAGTCGGTTTGTTAGTCTGTCGGTCTGTCTGGATGTTGCATAACATAAAAACGCGCTGGAATTTTGGACTGAAATTTTATATTTCAGATCTTGAGCCAAAATCTGACTTTAAGTTCGTTACTGAGCTTTACTCAATCAATGATACCAACTTTATAAACATAACTTTTTTTATTTTTTCAAAGTACCTACTATCGTGTGTGGTATCAAATTAATGCTCTCGGGAAAAGAATTCTAGTAGAAAAACAAAAATAAAATTTAACTCATCGTCAATTTTTTTATTATACATTATTCAAATTACCTATACCGAGTTTGGTGACAATTTAAAGCTCTCGGGGAGAGTTTAGTAAAAATGTAAAAAATGACATTTATACGATAATAAATTATTGTTTCTCAAAAAATTATTAAAATTTGTTCAAGTGTATTGTCAAATTAAAGTTCTTTGGGAAAAAAAATTAGTCGAAGAATCAATAACAAGTTTTAAACAATGGTCAATTGTTTTTACTTCCCGCCATTATATGCTATAAGGGTATAAGGTATTGTGACGGGTTAACATTTTCGAGTGTGAGTTTTAAGTGAATAAAATATCAGATTTTTTTACATGGTATTTAAATTATGCCGAAGTTGGTTTAAATAGTTTGGGAAAAGAAAGATAAATTTATTTAAATTAAAATTAACGGCGTTACGAAAGTAAGTTATTAAAACTTATAGTCGGGGAAGTACTGTGGTGGACACAGCAGATTTTTTTATTATACATTATTCAATTTATACCGAGTTTGGTGTCAATTTAAAGGTCTCGGGGAAATAAGTTTAGTAAAAATGTAAAAAGGACATTTATGCGATATTCAATTTTTTCTCAAAAAATTATTCAAATTTTTTCAAGTGTATTATCAATAATAATATATCAAGGGATCATTATTTTGCTGGTAAAATTTATTTCGAAAGATTGTTGCTTGGTAACATTTCGAGACAAATGACATGATCAAAATTCCGAGCTGAAGGCGAGGGATTTTATCATTCAATTTGTCGAGGAATGTTACCTATAAGCAACAATCTTAAGAAATAATTTTACCTGCAAAATAATGAGATCCGAGATATATTTTGTTAGACTATTTCCCAAATAAACAGACATAAAATATGAACTAATAAATTTACGTTGAACTGTCCTAATATTTTTATTATTAAATGTTTTTTAATGCCGGAGTAAGCAAAATTTGACACTGCCGCAGACCGGTTAGAATAATTGTTCGTGGTTTTTCGTGTTTTTAAATAAAGACTAATTTTTTGTGCCGAAACGGTTGTTTATTTTGACATTTAATATTTTTCTAACCTTTGAGTGTCAAAATTATAAATTTTAGTTTCTTTCGTTTCACAAGTTCATTATTAATTGCTTCCAAACTAAGGTTTTTGACGTAACTGTATTTTTTGGCGTTATATTTGATATATTTTTATTTCATCGTAAGAAGTTGTCGCAAAAAGGTTCATTTGACACTTTTAATTTCAATTAAAAACAATACTAAATCAACAAAATTGTCATACATGACCATGTAACGGGTAAATTGTCACTTGAACAATTCCTAGGGAATTTTTCAATTTTTGCCGATATATTTTGTACGTCATTGGTCAGAATTTAAAAAATTGAAGCAAATGATTGGTTTAATTAATATGTGGGAAATAGTCAAAATTAAAGTTCTCTGGGAAAAAAATTAGTCGAAAAATCAATAACAACATTTAAACGATGGTCAGTTGTTTTTACCTCCCGCATTATATTCTATAAGGGGAGGTATTGTGACGAGTTAAAATTTTCGAGTGTGAGTTTTTAGTGAATAAGCACGATTTACGATCCATAGAATACGAATAAAGTATTTTCGAGGAGTGCATGTTCCTGCGCCAAATTGCAGTAATGTCAAATACCCGCTGTGTCCAATTGCCGCAATGTCAAATTGCCACTGTGCCAAAACGCATCCCCACCACTTACATACTTGTAATAACGTATGTCGAGAGACTACTGGCAATCGGGCATAGGTTTTGGTATTTACTACACTAACAAAGCTAACAAAACCGTACTAGAGCCCCACAAACTCGGTTTTGGTATTTACTACATTAACAAAGCTAACAAAACCGTACTAGAGCCCCACAAACTCGTCAAATTGCCTCTGTGTCGAAATAAATTTGCAGTAGTCTCTCGACATACGTTATTACAAGTTAGTACGTTAGTGTTAGTAAGTGGTGGGAATTCGTTTTGGCACAGTGGCAATTTGACACTGCGGCAATTGGACACAGCGGGTATTTGACATTACGGCAATTTGACGCAGTAGCGTGTTCCCTTTTTGCGATGATGTCTGTGCGCGTGCGCGCGCGTGTGTCCAAAATTCCAGCGCGTTTTTATGTTATGCAACATCCAAACAGACCGACAGACTAACAAACCGACTTTTTTAAAATTATGTTTTTCGCCAACCGGACGTATTTGATGCAAATGTGTCATTGTTTTTTGTAAAAAATGACGCCATTTGGGGATTGTTTATGAATTATGATCACCATAGCAATTGTACCAAAAAGTAATCTATTCTTCCTAATACAAAAAAACATTGTTGTTGTCATGGTTATACATTTTAATTATAATTGTTGCGTAATATGAGTATATGTCAATTTAAATGAAATTATAAAATTACATCTATTTAAGCGACTAGCGAAAAAATATTATGTTTCATTCATACAAAAAATGCTATTTTGGGACTCGTAAGATCGCCGAACTCCGCTGCGCGTCGCTCGGCAACCATCTTACTCGTCCCAAAACCATGCATTTTTTGTATTAATGAAACAAATAACTATTTTTGGCTTCAGTAGGGTCTAAATCGTTAAGATTCCCCAAAATCTCGAACTGTCAAAAAATCACGATTACAATACTTCCTTCTATTACATAGATCGGGGAAGTAAAAATGACCTTAATATTAGTAATGTATTAATTTTACACTATGGCTGCGTGCATTTTGCATAGCTACTTAAAGTACGGAGAAAACGCGTACAATGGATATTTTATTTTATAAAAAATTAATGAGAATAGCAAAAATGAGCAAAATGTTATAAAATAATAAAGAATTATATTTAAAATTATAATCATAGGTACTTAACTAATAAATAATGAGAATACATATCTTTAGAGAACGCGGTAGAAAACCGTTACTTGCACTACCTATTTTAATTTATAACAAATAAATGAGAACATCCAAACTTTTCATGAATATAGCAATAGCAAATCAAATGAGCAAAATATAGCATTAAGATAGTTTTAATTTTATACTATCTGTGTATTTAATTTATGCATATGAGAACCGAGAAAAAGCATATACAACAGCTAATTTAATTTATAACAAATAAATGAGAACAGCAAAAAATGTCATTAATATAGCAATAAATAGCAAAAAATGAGCAAAATATTATAGCGTTAAAAAAGTTTTAATTTTACACTATGTATACGCAACGTGAAGTTAGCGTATACAATGGATTTTTGTTTATAACAAACGACGGACACCAGCAAAAAATTTCATCAATACAGCAATAAATAGCAAAAAATGAGCAAATTATTATAGTATAGAAAAAATAATAATTTTACGCTATGTATACGCAACGTGAAGTTAGCGTATACAAAGGTTTTTTGTTTATAACTAATGAAGGACAACAGCAAAAAATGTCATCAATACGGCAATAAATAGCAAAAAATGAGCAAAAAAAGATAGTGTTAACAAATTTGAAATTTTACCCCATGTATACGCCACGTGAAGTTAGCGTATATAGGTTAAATGGGAAATAACTTTAAAACGGACAGAGCAAAAAATGTAAAACTATTAGCAATTTTTAGCAAAAAATGAGCAAATTTAATATAACTATTTGTTTATCCAATATCTTTTAATGTATACGCCAACTTCACGGACCTCGTATTACTAATAATATTGTCGAGGTTAACTGCATCCCTAACCTTTGTGGCAAGGAATTTTCAAACAGGATTATTTCTAGTCTTTAGTAATCCTGTTATAGTTTAACTTACATGTCGGACTCAACGAATGCAGCAACTTTCTAGCACTGACTACAGAATATTCCAGCTAAGTTAAGTGGTCACTTGCGAAGAAGTTGAGAGAGTTGGGAGACTCAAGAAATAAAGATATACATTTGAGATTCCAGATTTGACATCTAAACCGTTAGGGAGAATTTATTTTATGGAAAGCGCATTGCAGTTCTTTTAATTAAATGGAATAGAGAATAAACATTTGTAGTTTTTAAATTATTTAGTATTTGCAATAAAAAATGACATTTTGGATAAAATCACAAATCTGCAAACAAGAAAAAAAATACATACTAGCCCACGAGAGATAGTTTGAACTAGTAGTATAATAAATAATTACGTATTTTGACTATTTTGATATACATTCTGCAATTTGACACATTATTATGTACAAATATAAATTTATATTATTATGTTAAGTGTGACATTAATAACATTGCTGTCATTATTTCAATTTTATATTTGTTATTTTGAAGACACTCTGTATTCAAGGGACAGTACTTCATATTTATTATATACTTTATTATACAAATGATAAATGTCATTCCTATATGAATAAAAATCATTTACAATACGATTTCTAGCATCAATTTTATGTTAAATATTTTCATTTGTATAGTTGACGCAGCGAATCAATCCATACTACGTCACAATACGATACCAATGATATATATTCATTGCTACGATGCATCAACTATATTTTATTTCACAGCTGCAAAATATCTAACTGAACCTGTTTGAACAACGATCTGGTCCAAACGCTAGTTCATACTAATGAATTGCAGCCAGTTTGTTTTTAAATTTCGTAGTGAGTGCAGTGTTTTGTGTTGTGTGAGTGATTTTAGTGGATTTTTGACTAGAAAAACACCCTTAAAATGCCGTTTAACACCTGAAATCTTTTATGTACAACATGGGAAATTTGAGAGCAGTGAATTCGGCTAAATATGTAAGTTTATTTTTGAAATTTACAGTCCGAATAATTATTAATATATGCAAATTTTGACATTATTATTTTGTTGTAAGGATGAGAAGGTATTTGTATAAGATTTTGAAATAATTGTTTTTTAATACCTACTGAGACACACAGTAAAAGCTACCTACTATACTCTTTTAGAAGTTGCTTTATCTTAATAGAAAATAGTTATATTTATTTATTTACTCGATTATGATTTGAAAAGAAATTGACTATTCAAATTGGCTTTATATGACGTCACGATTTGACTTTCAGTACTATTAATATGACATTAAGCCTGTTTTACATTATACTTTTTTCGTCTAGAGTCATGCTAGATTTCTCGTTAGATTTCCATCCGAGATTCGTTCGATTTTCATACTTTATTTCCAAACTATTCGTATACAATCGGAATTCTTCGATTTTTTCCGAAATGGTCCAAGTTAGGCAACTTCAAAATAATAAATAATATTCTTACTTATTCTGACAAGTGACAACTTAAGATTTGGAGGTTAAAATTTATAATGGAAAAAATATTAACACAACTTGAATAACACGTACAAGTGCAAAACTCATAAATGTCAACGTGAACAAATTGCAACAAAATATCAAAACTTTTAAAGGTTGGTCAAACTGACTCCAGATTGAACTGCGCGTGCGTAGACAAATCTAGTATGAATCTCGAATAGAAAAATAGAGCCTGGCGTATATTTCTATACTAGAAAAAAGTATGGAAATCGAACGGAACTCGGATGGGAATTTCTGATTTACATTATACTAGAAATGGATAGGAACTTCTCGGATGAATCTCGAACTAGAATCTAGATGAAAAAAGTATAATGTAAAACAGGCTTTAGTTAACAAACTGTCCTACAGTCAATTTGTCGATGATTTCGTAGTGAAAATTAATTAAACTTAAGCGGCCCGTCTACGTTTTTTCCAAATTCCTAGAATACTAACGATTTTACTTTTTCTTCTATGTCACTCTACACTACAGCACCTGCCCGAAACCAGCCCGAAACTCGTACTTTGCCGCATCCTAGCTATGCAATGTCATTTTGAAGTAAAAAAATACTGTAAAACTGTTTTCGTTGCGAGTAAACTGTCAGTTTATTATTGACAATACTTTTTGAAACATTAATCAGAAAAACAATGAATCTACAAATTCATTTTTATCATGAGATATATACGTGTAAAGATTGCATAAATGGGAAATTTTTATGAATTTTTCGGAATTTTTCTAATCATGTACAATTTTTGTATTAAAATTTTAAAAAGCACAACTGTTAATACATCCTTAAAGTATATTAAATACTGGCCACAAGACACTTGCTACGTTAGTACATTTTATGCAGTATTTTAGGAGGTAAACGGGCCACTTAATAAAAGCCGCATTCCTAGCTCGATGTTTGTTAATTTTTTTTGTGAAGTCTGTCATATGGCAATGTGTACTTACGTTCATATCACTGAAATTTGGTGCTGTGAACGCAAGAGTACACATTGTCATATGACAGAATTTACAAAGTCCATCAAATTTCACCAAATTCCGGGCTGTGAATGCGAATTAATTGAAGAAGAACCAATTTTTAATTAAATTAATATTGAATCTTGATACAAGACACAAAAACAATAATGTTAAATAACATTTAAACATCTTTGCCCCGTATTAGTTCAAAATTTAACCACCAGATAAACACAAACTTCTCTAGTACATAACTCGTGTTTTTACTTTGCAAATGCAACTAGAATCAATTCGCCGGCAAACTTAGCACTCAAGATCCGCGATACAATCTGTAGTAACAGTAACTGTTCATCGCGTGTTATCCCCAACATTAATTGTTATCGGGCATCAGGAGCAGCAACAGCAAGTGCAGGCCTCCGCGATCGCAGCGCACGAACGGCGGCCGTCCGAAGCTCGCTGCAATATATCTCCGCGATACAAAACGGCGGATAGCGGATAGATACGAAGTTATCTGGACGACTGCTAGTGGAATTCAATTAGAATGTAGTTAAGGTTTTTTTATTGAAATCGTGTATTTTTAGTCTGAGTGAAGATCTAAGTTTAATGACTTTTTACTGCACGAGAGCCGGGACGTATAGGGTAGTTTGGAATTTTTAGTGCGGATTTACATTGAATTTGGACGTGTTTTTATTTGAGAGCTGGAATCTTTAAAATTTAATCTACAACTGCTTTTTCATTGTTATAACTACTCGAACACTCGCAAAATCTTTGTACATTCTAATAATTATACACGTTTATAATATGCAATTCAGTCTCAAAATTTTGATACACATGAACACATTGTATTTATAAATATGGCGGAGCTAAAAAAATTCAAATTGGTATATAATATGATAGAGCGGACATCATCATGAAATATCAAGATAATTTTCAACGGTAAATCAAAAATTTGACACATAAAATGGATAATATAGGTACGTAGGTATAGTATATTTCAACTTTTGCGATTGCATTTGCCTTACCTGGACATTGGGTTACAAGAGCGGAGATAACATTAACAATAGAAAGTAGTCGCCGATTGTGTTTCAACAGAGTTGTATTTGTATTAAGTGCATTTTAGTATATAACCATTATTTGTATAAAATAAAATCAATTTAATTTTAATTGAAATATAATAATACAATAATAGAGTAGCTTAATTAACAACAACAAAAACCGATATTTTGTTTGTTTGTAGTGCAGTTTTTCGCAGGATGTCTATAGACAATAATTTTCTCTGGTGATTTTAACACAATAATGTTTATTCGAATAAGTATAGTAGGTATCGAGGTAATAATCAGAAATTGATTGATTAAGATCTTTAATAAAAATAGTGGTACACATTGATTACATATTTAAAACTTTACTCTTTGGTTTTAACAATGTAGCATTTATTAACTACATTGTTGAGCTAAATATAATTAAAATCATGGTTATTTACTAAATACAACTCTGTTGTGCTAGAATGGGACAGATTTTTCAGAGGGTTACTTTCTATTGTTAGTGTTATTTTCCTTCTTGTAACCCATTGGTGAGGTAAGGCAAATAAAAGTGAAATATACTATACTTATGTAATTTATTATAGACGAGTTCCATTTAGGAATTAATAGTGGCGTCAGCGGTTGCTGGTTGAACTATTCTAACAGCAGTATTTAGATAACGCTAGATTTGATTAGTATTTTGACGGTTTTTCAAGCCATATCGTTTTAATTTAGCTACTTATTTATCGTATTGTATTTGAATATATATAATTATATATTACAATTACAACTATCAACAAACAACCATAACCAAAACCAAAGCTATTGTAGGTAATTATTATTGTCAGAATAATTTCCAAATCTACCACAGCGCTGCAGTCAAGTGACGTCATAATGGAAACCGTCTATTAAAATATGGTGTTACATTTTCAGTCGCCAGAGCGCTCACAAAATCGTAATAATGATTAAAAATGAATGAAATAAAAGCGCACCAAGTTCATAACTCCCCAATCTTTCGAATCCTCTCCACTTACACTTTATACATCTCCATCATCTCCCGGAGTTTTCGATCATTTTCCGCTGGCGTACCTGGTAGGGACGCCTGCCGCCTGTCTGCCTTGCGAGCCTTCATTGCAGGGAAATTTTATCACTAAGGGTTTGAGCCCTTCTTTATCCCTTCTACCAACCTATGCCGCCTAGCCCGAGCCAGACGATACGTATTTTAAAGTTATTGGCTACGCAATATTGGAAATTGCTGCGTGATTGCGCGGAGATAGTGGTAATAAAGGGATCAAGGAGGATCGATGGTTTCTCCGCGTGGGAGAGAAGTACCTACTTTCCACCCTTTTTAATAACGAATAAGGATAATCAATTGGGAACAACAAACATATAATTACACATTATTTTATCTGTAGTTTAAGTTTGTGAGAAAGTATCTACAAAAAATTGGGTTATAGTTTTACTAGTGTGTTTTGTATTTTAGACTTTATTATGTTACTGTACAAGGCGTTTATATAAATAGAGTGCTGATTATATAGGCAAATATGCATGCAATATGCATTGAAATAAGGCCAAAATATGCTCAATGCACAAAATTAAACAAATATGCAATATTTTACAAATATATGCAACATAATTTTATTAATAATTTATTTTTATAAATCAGAAAATACTACATTTTGTCAACAATGCACAAAAATATCATATAAAATAAACAAAACAACGTATAACTTCTGGAATACGACTTGTGTGTGCCTACCTACTTTTAAAATAAATATAAAAACAAATTATTATTCTAACCTTACATTTTGGTGAGATGACAGATGACAGTTGTGTTAAATAATGGACTCATAATACAATAGTGTTGAATTATGAATTCATAATAGAATAGTGTGTCTTATAGAGGAGTTTATCTTACTACAGTTACTTATATAATGAATGTATTATTCAATGGTCGTAGAAAAAAGTCTTAAGGCGCTCTGAAGAGCTCAAATATGTTGATTTTCACTGGAAATTTCTATGATCTCAAATTTATTAAATTTGTTTTTTATTAATTGCTAACATCAGAATAGAAAATATTGAATAATAATCATGATAATAACATTTTTATTGACGTTAATAAAAAATCAAACTGAAAAATTTCAATACTTTGATGTTAGCAAATAATAAAAAACAATTTTATTTATTAATTGCTAATTAATAAAAAAACAATTTAAAAAAATTTGAGATCATAGAAATTTACAGTCAAAATCGACATATTTGAGCTCTTCGAAGCGCCCTTAAGTAAAGTAACTGTACATTTTATATAAATGGACAGATTCTGCATTTAAAAAGTGTTTCATATTTATGAACTTTCAATATCTGCACTTGATATTACCGTAATAAAGTAGCAACCCTAATTGAAAAGCCAATGCATCTGACATTTCTTTAAAAATTATGAGTCCGATTGGAAATTGTACGAAATTTACGATGACACCCGTCGATATAGAAATTTCCCTGAGTACCTAGCTACGCTTGGGCACTCATACGCTACCTTTCAAATGAAGTAGAGCTAGAGCCCTCGTATCGGCGAGGGCAGATACACACCGCCAATTATTTATAGGCACTCAAAGCCGCGCATATGTGGAATTTTTAAACCTCTGGCCGTCATTGAAATCTAACGTAATTTATGGAGTGAACCTCACATCACTCCGGAATTTTCCGGCCGACTGACTGTCGAACCCGCGCTCCGGTTTTTGTTACAGTTTTGGCAAATGTTCAATTTTTAAGAGCACTAAGAGCTGAAGAAATCAAATATGCGAGCTATTTTGCCCTTTAACTTGATAATGTGTCGGCGGTGAAATATGAATTTTGGAATTTTTCGAGCGCCAGGACACAAAGAATACTAAACCCTCTGAACTGAAACTGAAGCCTGGGATCACAAAAAATTAAAATCGCGCACATCATAAAGGTTGCACCGCCATATTCAGAAGTTAAATTAATCAATAATTTCATAGCTAACTACGTGGTTATCAGGGTTGTTCATGTAGTCTACGCGACGTAGATTACGTGTAATTTTACGCGTAGACAAACACGTAATCTACACATGCAGTATAATGTGTAAACAATAAAATAGTGTAGACAATGTAGACAAAGAACAAATCTCACCGAAAACTAATAAAATTATAGGTTAGATTTTCTGACAATTGAATTATTTACCTACTTTACGCAAAGCCTACATTGTCTACATTTTACATAGTTTACGAAAACTTTACGTGTAGACGTAGAAAAAATACTTTACGCGTAGATGAACAATCCTGGTGGTTATTCATAACTTGGTAATCAATTAAAAACCATAAATCACTCAAAACCCGCAGGCAACAAGTTTGTTATTATTTTTACTTTATTGAACTGTATCTACAATAAATTATTATTAAGGCCCATCTCTTGCTATGCAAAGCAAAAAAGTATGTTACAATAAATCATTTTGTGACTTTGGTTTTGAAATCGATGACCTCATATTTTACAATGATGTACCTACTTGTTGTGCTTAAATGGCTAATAATTTACTAAGAACCTTACCGTATTTTGTTAAATAATTTCTAAATATTACTAAAAATGCGAGTTTTACATAAATTATTAGTCAATGGGTTAACTGTTTAAATAAAATATCTCTATACCCTACTTCCGACTAATGTATATTACTAAAAGAAAATTTTTAATTTTGTGCAATAATCAACGTATAATATAGATTATTAAATGATAAAAATTAGCTCCAAGTTTTGCTAATTGATGTCACAGTAATTAATAATTTGCATTTATTGATTCACTAATGAGTCATGATTCTTGTTGTTAAATTTCAATTTGAAATTGACCTGCAGTCTCGAGATTTTTTTAAAATTATTATGTACTCAAACACTTTTTAAGCAAAATTTATTTCATATGCCAGACATGTCAAATTTATCTATTAAATTCATTGCACTCGGGATATATATCTTATGATATTTTTATTGACGATATTAAAAACAAACTTTAAAATTTTCACTTCAGGATAGGAGATTGATTGCTGCTTAAATGCTTAAATGAGTGTGTTTAGGGGTTCGTGCTAACCCTCTTTAGGAAAATAGTGTCATTTTATGTATGTATTTTTTAAATTCATGAAAAAGTGATCGTAGAAAAATATCGAAGGCATATTAATAGTGTATTATGTGATCAATAATAATTATTCTAATGAAAGTTCTGGAAAATATGATATTTGTATAATGTTTAGATATATTTATGTGTGAATGAAATGTAGGGCATGAAATGGCAGAAAATTCAATCTCGTCACAATCACCGCGGGATAAAATCCTTTATTGCAGCTAATATTTGATGTAGGTTAACCATTCCTCGAAGTTTGCTTTCGTATCTCTGACGTCACATCGATTATTTACGCGCGGTGATTTTTTACGCGAAAATCAAATTTCATTTCAGTTTGTTTGTGCACCCTTTGTTCAAACAGACATAAAATCTTTGCCGTAATGGCGATTGATGTGCAGTCGAGGCTTACGTTACACGAAGAAGAGAATCAGGCTTTAACACTTCTAAAAAGATCTAAATAGAGACGATAATTTATCAGAATTCTTAAACTTATTATTATTATAATTGCCAGCCAAATTCTTATTTGTGCAGCAATGTTATTCTTAATGAAGTATTTTAAGTCAAAAATTGATTACGAGAATGTTGGCAATGGGCTAGTTGCATGGTATTGAAAATTATATTTTGATCACTATGAACCTAATGTTGAATATAACACATTGCTAAAAATAAAAATTTTATATAAAGAAAATTCTGTTTTTTAGTAAATAAAAAAAGAAATTTTGCTGTGATTTTATTTTGTATAGGACATAGGCAGCATTCAACGGCTGTTGATACAAATTTGTGAAAATAGGAAATACGGGTCCCAAGTGTTTATCTCTTATAAAGTAAAGATGAGCTGCGATCAATGTATAGTAAAATGAATATGGCAATGTTCGAAAATCATGACCACCACCGGGAATTGAAACCGGCAAGGTAGAGGTCTAGGGTTCAATTCTCGGTGGTGGTCATGATTTTCGAACATTTTTATCTCTTCTTCAAAAATATTTAATAATAATAATCAATTAAGGTAGTCCATTGCACCCATAAAGTTACGAAACTGTAAAAACAGCTTACTGATCATGGAACTGGAAGAATTTTGTTGTTAATCGCTATTTAATTTTTTATTTTTAAATCAACTAGTTTTAGTTTTACTTTCTAATTATATGGAATTTGATTATATTTACTTAATTTTAAACTGTATCTACTACAAATAATAATTTTTACCATTGTATTAATTAAAATTAAATTGCATTTATTTGATAGTAAGTTACAAATATTTTTTTTAATCTTCAATCCAGTGGTTCAAAAATATGATCCTTGCAAAACCTTGCCTTTATATTTACGTATTAAAAATCTTTTTATAGATTCACACCTGACGATTTTACGGAACTAATTTCCAAATATAAAAATCATTTTGTTTCACGAGTTGAGTTACTATAGTACGTCATTAAAATATAAGCACAAAATTGTGAATCATCCTTTGTAATGATTCTCTTATTAGGGATAATGAATGATCAATTGTTCAGTTGACAGTACAAAATACGAGTGCTGTTAACGATTGAAAGGTTTTAAGTACAAATTCAGGACTATCAAAGTTAATACGCAATATAGAAGTAATGAACATTGAACTCCATTTGCATGAAGGCAAAGTCGTTTCGATGCGTAGTTAAAAAACTAATTTGTATATCACCAACAACAAAGTTCCTCTTCTCGTCTTCTTTGCAACCTGGGAGATAGTCGCGTATTTTACGAGAGAAATTTCCTTGTAACTAATTCAAAACTCCTATCAGAAACCAAACACAAATTTATTTATTGCAGTATTAAAGTTCGCGGTGTTCCAGCAACACAGGCAAGATTTGGAATTATGCAGCGAGATAAAAAATCAATCAAAACTTTGGCCCCACTCATTCATTTGCAAGGTGTGCGGGCACTGGTTTACTTCATGCCTTTATTACCACATTATCGAGGAGACAGAATTGGTTAATTCGAGTATTTGAGTTGCTCCCAATCCTCGCATTAGCGGGATTTAGAACTCTTTTCAACATTCGGAGAAGAAAGAACTTCAAAACATTTAGCTTTCGTAAAAATTGACTTTATTTTAAGCATTGGTATATTCGTAATAATAACCCTCTTGACAAAATCATATCCCCAGAATATTTCAAGAATTTACTTACTTTGCTCATTAACATCCTATGAAGGAGGTTGGTGGCCATAATTAAATGATGATGGTAGGCTGAAATTTATACAACAATGCCTTTATTACAGTATTGAGATTATACAAAATTAAAATTTTCGTCTATCCGATTTTTGAGTAATTGAATGTTGAAATTATGCTCATTTTACATGGACTCTTATGGCAATTCACTAAATTTTTGTTTTGCATGCTTTAAACCATATGATAAATTGTTGAAAAATTCATAGAACTTGTATAACCTATAAACCTTTAAAATAGTTATTTATGTTACAAGGACGAAAAATGCAAGTTCTCGTACGACTATGGAAAATTGCCGAACGAGGCAAAGCCGAGTTCGGCAACCTTAGGAGTACGAGAGCTTTTTCGTCCGTGTATCATACACTATTTTTATTCGATTGTAAGTGAGAATTTAAAATAACTAGAATATTAATATTTTATTATAAATTATTCTAAATTTTTGTTTAGTTTGCTAATTGTAGTTATCTGCGAAACAGACAAATGAAACAAAAAAGAACAAAAAATTATTCGACTGTGTCAGTTTGCTTAAAAAAACGCGTTTTCGTACGAAAAGTACTTCTCGGCCTCGGACGAAAAGTGGGTCACCTAGCAACGGCACAAATATTAATACTCTACCTAAAAGGTTAGCTTTTCGTCCGAATATCTTAACCAAAAAACGTCACTTTTTGACATAATCGAATAAAAATAAGATTTTGAGTACTTTTCTAAACCAAGCATTTTTTGATTCGTAAACTAGTAATTTTTGTAAAAATATATCACTGCAACTGAACGCTTGTTTAGCGAATTTTGTTTTACATTATCAAAAATATTTATATTTTCATATCCGCCCCCAAGACTGATGTCTGGGTACCCCACTGCATGGTCACTAACTTTCTTAATATCCATATCCTAGCGATTGCTAATGTCCGCCTTTGGTAACATTATCTATGTAACATTCCAATTGTGTATCCCATGTAATTCTGAGATGTTTGTATTGAGTAATTTTTAAACGTTTTTAGGATGTGGGTAGGATAGACTTACGTAATATCACTTAAAGTACAAGAATAAGATATTTTTAAACATCCCATGGACGATTCATGTCAAGTGAGAACAATTATTGTGTCGATAAAACAATATAAAATACAAATATTTAAAACAACCATACCCTACGGCTGGATAACTAATAACTAAATATTTATTTATTTCTTATTTTATTTCAACATTAAGAGTCCATGCTTTTTCACTGCTTTAATTATGTTTATTGTTATAATGCACTTGTTTTGTAATCACTTTTTAATTTACATCACCTGAAGAAGACGCATGTGGCGTCGAAACCGGTCGAGGCAGTAGAATAAAATGAATTGGCTGATATCCAGTAATTTTCTTTCTGCATTAAATCGTATATTTGATAAATTTTATTCTCCTTGATATTATGAAAAACATCTCATTTTAGGACGATACAAATTTATAATATAATGTTTAATGCTGTCTCTTCTAAGATTCTGAGAACGAAGTATAATATCATCGTCCTGGTATTAAATAAAATATTAGCTTCTATTTGCCCGTGAATAATAGCCCCTCGGGAATGGTCAAAAACAATAGCCGAAACGCCGTATTACTCTCTTATAAATAACTCAGTAATCCAATAACGCTGAAAATTTTAGTGACTTTCAAAAGTTCCATTCATAATTGAACAAAGACAATAACCAGGTCAAGGTATCCAGGGGTAAGTAAGTAAAATGTTTGTAAATATTTTACGCGTCGATTCTTCGAAAAGTGCTAAAGGTTAAATGAAACGTCAAATAACTCAAATGTCAAATGAACTTGAGTTAAGTACTTTAGATTCCAAAACGGTGAAATTAAATTTCTAAGGATTAAAACATATTAACCAAAATGGCAGTGACTTTAAAGTTGATTAGAGCTACCAAACCAAAAGAACATTACAGTCAGAATATTGCTACATAAATTGATTTTGAAGTATGTCGTAAGTCGAAATATGACGTTTCTAATAAAAAAACTAAATCGTTTTATGATGTATACTATATCGTATAGAACGACATAACTCTAAATAATACATTATACTTATAAAACATAATTTAAAACGAAGTCTTACCTTCAAAGCAATGATATTACAAAAACTGAGCATGCATGTCGACTAAGTCGAGCACTATACCTCACAACTGGTAGGTATAACCAAAATTACAAAATGTATGGCACAAGAACGACATTTCTGCTCTTTATTGGCGAGTTTTTGAGTTACAGATATGACGTTCTTGCAATTAAAAGATAATTTTATTTATGCAAATAACTCAAAATTGCTATTTTTACCTCTCGCCACTCATATCTGTAAGAGAGGTATTGTAATCATGCTAAAATTTCGATAGTGAGTTTTCAATGGATAAGCACGTTTTGAGGTTCCTAGAACACGATTTTGATAATTTCACGATGATGTCTGGGTGTGTGTGTCAGTGTGTGTGTGTGTGTGTGTGTGTGTGTGTGTGTGTGTGTGTGTGTGTGTGTGTGTGTGTGTGTGTGTGTGTGTGTGTGTGTGTGTGTGTGTGTGTGTGTGTGTGTGTGTGTGTGTGTGTGTGTGTGTGTGTGTGTGTGTGTGTGTGTGTGTGTGTGTGTGTGTGTGTGTGTGTGTGTGTGTGTGTGTGTGTGTGTGTGTGTGTGTGTGTGTGTGTGTGTGTGTGTGTGTGTGTGTGTGTGTGTGTGTGTGTGTGTGTGTGTGTGTGTGTGTGTGTGTGTGTGTGTGTGTGTGTGTGTGTGTGTGTCAGGATGGATGTTGGAGGTACGATAACTCAAATACCACTGAATAAAAAAAAAAATTGTATATAATATTCTGACACCCTAGATTAGATCTGATTAGATTTTGGTGTTGATCGTGCTACCGGAAGTGGTAGATTCTTGAAGATCTGAAGAGTTTTTCTTAAATATCCTCAAAATTTATGAACTAATAGGTATTTTTTAAATAACATTGTATACTAAATGTTACTGTCTACAATATGTATTCAAAACGTTGTTTCTATCTAGCACCATTTTCCAATTACAAGAATTTAAAAATTCTACAAATTTGTTACAATTTTGATTTATTTGCCTACCTATGAAAACAAAAAATAAAATATTTTAGTGTTAATGTCATATAAATTTTTGACTTTTTGGCAAATTGAAATGGAAAATATGAAATGTTATTTATTATTTATAAAGTCATAATAAATTTTAATAATAATATAAAAACTACAATTCCCGAATTCCCTTCTACAATGGTTTATTTGTGAGTAAGTACCTTTATATACACTTAGTAAAATAGTAGAGTATGGCGAGAGGTCATGTATTGGCCACATCGGATTTTTTAGTTCTGGCGTTGTATTATGTTTTTCCTAGTAAGTAAAATGTTTGTAAATATAAAGCGTGTATGTTTGAAAAGGGCGAAAGGTTAAAAGAATCGTCAAATGACAGAATAAGTCGTAACTCAAATTCCACCTGTCTCCCAAACGACAAAATCCTTTTGTTGCCGAGCGTGAAATATACCTATATTTACACGGATCAAAGGCGGCAGCGAAGGGAAAAAATAAGAGAAATCAGTCGCTGAGTCGTTTCAGCACGATTTAAATATTCCAATGGAATCAGGGATATAAATGACATCTTGCGTTTGACACGTAACCAAAATGGCGAAGTTCCACATTATCATACATACAAACGTAAACGCAAATCCGCGGGAGGGGAAAGCGCGACTTGTGAATAGAAATATATATATATATATATAACCATTCGCATATCAGCGCGTTTGATAAATCGAAGAATTATGAATGGGGCTCGGGTCAGGTTGCGAAGGGCTCGAATTGACATTCAAAGCCCGTAGGATGCCGATCTACGGGCATTTCTCAGCGCGTGTGAACCGATAAATCGCGTACGTTCCGCCCAAGGAGGATTCATCACGATGCACTGGACTCGAGATTCGAGATCGAAGTCTCAGGAATGCATTCCAATGCAGGGATACTTGGAGACATAGTCTCATGTCGAGAGGATATCTCAGGAACATATTCTTACTATTTACTACGGTTACTAGAAGATAGGTTAGGACACTTCTTAGTTATCATTATAAACAAATGGTCAGATTTTTTCTCCTAAAATTAGTTCTATAGATGTCATTAGTGCATTACTACACTCGATGTTAAATAACAACAAATTATCAAATTTTGGGCAAAATAATTTTTTTAATGTTATAATTTACTTTAAAACTAAAAGAACACTAAAATTTTGCACAAAAAATATTGCAGTACTGAAAATCAAACCAAACCAACCAAATTCCCTATTTTAATAAATATATTGTCATTATAGTCGTACTTATTATGATGATTTTTATATAGATACTTTTATAGATACATTCTTATATGGGTACCAGGTTACCTACTCGATCTTTTATATATTTATTGTTGAGTATACAACTAGTACTTATATCAGTAACATTAAGTAGTGTAGCAAGATGCCTTGCATATTCTGTATTTTTGTTATCTTAAGTTATTTTTAGATACAAAAGTTCAGAGGTCATGTGCACCCCCCTGTACCCTTTAGGCCAGACGTTCCCTTGATTTTTGGGCGTCTGAGATAGTTCTTCGACAGCAGAGCTCGAGATAAGTCCAAGATGTAGCCCGTTGCTACGGACATTACGCTTTTGAGTGTAAATTTAAGTTTTATTAGTTATAAATTCATATATAAGCTTAGTGGAAACGTATAAGTTCTTTACTTTTGACCATTTATTGTTTATATTCGTGTTATATTCGGAGTTTTTGTGTTTAATTAAATATATTTTTAAGTAAAGTGCTCTTTAGTTTTTGTATGTCATGATTAGTGCCGCTCCCCAATTAATCCCTTCCTAATTCGGACCACGACTGGTTGTGGTTATCCCTTTCCCTTAAGTAAACTTCCTTTCTTTTTATATCCTATAACCCCTAGTTTACTCCTATTTTGCTACAGTAGTAACCAATTCACTGTATGTATTTATCTGCTATCACATTTTTTAGTATAATAAATTACAACAGGCATATCTGTGGGGTTACCATTAAAATTTATACTTATTAAGAACCCTCCGGAGAGCTTCAAATACGTCGATTTTTTTCACTGGAATTTTATGACGGTGCTATCATTTATTGATTTTTTTTTATTAATTGCTAACATCAAAATAAAAAAAAACCGATAAATATCAATATTTTGATGTTATCAATTTATTAATAAAAAATATATAATAAATTTGAGATCATATAAATTTCCAGTAAAAATTAAATATTTGAAGCTGTCCGGTCGCTCTTAACGAGGTCAACACTATAATTAAGTGCACTTAATTAAGGTTTAAGTATTTAAAAAAAAACATGCTTAACATATTAAAGAAAAAATAGGTACGTTAATATAAAATACGTCAAACATAGATGATATTTTATACTGATTTCAGATTTATATTTAAGAGAAAACATGCTTCACTTTTTTAAAAAACGCTACGTTAATAGATGATACTTTATACTGATTACAGAATTATATTTAAGAAAAAACATGCTTCACTTTAAAAAAACAACGCTACGTTAATATGAGTACGAAACACGTCTACCATTTAGACCGTGGATACTGTAACCTGATCTTTAGACTTTAGTTAAACGTTACAACTACGAAACTTCTTCTCAACATTCTCTCATGATCCGTGCATAACTGCTGGAACTACCGTGCAGAGCAACGTTTTGCATAATAGTTTCAAGTAATATAATTAGTAAAAATAATGCGCGTCCCACATCACATACAATTTGAATAAATTTGCATCGTTGGCGAAACTACAAACCGTTTCTTCCGCAATTGGTTTCAGGAGGAAACTACTCGGATTTCCCTTACATCCAATATTTAACACGTAAGTGCCGCTGGTCTGGCAAATGGTGGGAACGGGGTTGGCAGCAAAACTGTTTGCTACCAAGTGATGGGACACTGTAAATGAAACGGAGTATTATTTCAATTTTTTATCTATCGAGGGCCTCGATGACGGAAAAACCGTTATTGCACAATTATAGTCAAAAAGTACAACAGAAATTATCCAATAATACGAAAAAACCGTTATTTGCAATAACTAAAAATTTATTGAACACTTTATTCTTATATTATATACTTGCAAACATTATGTAGCTTTTCAATCCACACAATGTCTTATATATCATTTTAAAGAAAAAAAAATTCTAAGAACCCGTTTACAACGGGTTTTTCTCTCTATGTCTTTAGTTTTTTATAATTATTTCAGAAATAATATAATATTAATACTACAAATTGTGATAAATAAGTAATACCAACTCCTGAGGAGGGCTCATGTGGGGCCGAAAACGATAGAGTTGATGTAAAATATATATTTTTTGACTGCAACCCATTTACTTCAATCATTTTAATAAAACTTCCAGTCAAGTAAATTCCAACTATTAATAATTTATGTTCATGTTTAAGAAAGTTTAAATACATTTAACTAAATACGTGCATTCACAGTGCTTGAAAGTTGGACGTGTGAATGCTTGTATTTAATGATATGAATTTAAACTTTCTTAAACCTAAACATAATTGTAAACCTTATAACTAAATGCTTATACAGTGAGCTTATTTTAACGTGACACATGGGCATTTTCATAACCATGGTTACGACTTTGACAGCAATGTATTAGAGCGTTCTTTTTAAAATGAAACATAGGAAATCAATGTAACTGTTTATTCTTGAACAATATTAAATACTTGGGTAGCTGCAATAGTTCAAAGGGACGCTCTCAACATAAACTTTAGCATCAGTGTGACACAAATTATCACATTTATATTTATTCCCTATGTTACATTTTAAAAATAACGCTCAAATACATTGCTGTCAAATTCGTGACCATGGATATGATAAATCCCATGTTTCACGTTAAAATAAACTCACTGTATAAATAAGGCTTCAGTCTAGCATTTTCCTCAATAAGTAACGCTTTATTTTAAACATAGTTTCTTACACAATGCGCATAAAGAAATGTGCGTTAACGTAAATAATTATTGAAAAATAGTATTTAATTTAATATAATATTCATTATGCTTTCGTACAAAAACTACAAAAACAAATATTGGTACATTTATAACACCCATTCACCTTGCTTTAGTTGAATTGTTAAATTATGTGTTTTTTGAATAATATCCAAAACATGTATGACAAAAATTCGATTATTAGTAGATACCTACAGACATAAAAATACTTAAACAGTTAGTAGATAATATAGGAAATTAATATTTTGAGAAATTATTTCAGTTAACATAAGATTTATGTGACTCGCTGTGTACAATAGAAGGTAAAACTAATTCCACTATTATCTTCTCGACGATCTGAAGTAACTTTAGTTTTAATTCAACTTGAATATTTGCGTTAAAAACTAACTGCAAGTAAGTAATAAAGTTCTGCTATCATAGTTTTACTATGTCGCTTTATGAGTGCTCAGTAAATAAATTTCAAATTCAGAACGTTAAACGTTAAATTAATTATTTTAAAACACTAGTTAGAATGAGCGTGCATGTATAAAATAAATTCATTCATAGTGTTTATTTTATGCATAATATAATAGCGAGCACTTTATGTTAAAGTTGGTGTAATTTGTGCATCCTCTATGCACACTTTAATTAAATTGCATTGAATATCTCGTTGTTTGACAAACGAAGTACGTGGAATGTTTGACTTGAATCCACTGATCAAATATGACGCGCGGTGCTCTTGCAATGTTTTGTTTACTAATTAAAATGCAGCAATAATGCGACAAATATCTCACCTTCTATTCGGAAATAGCGCTACTTTGATTAGATACTATTACCACCATTTATTTGAAACGAAAAACTAATTAAGAACATTTTGTTGTAATATTTTGTAATGTATTTTGAAACGAGATTTATAGGTAGGTACCTAGGTACATTCTCTTCTTTTAAGTTTATTTATGTAACTTGTATGTCATTTTTCTACAAAGGGTTGACAGGATCCTTACAAAACAGACAACATTAAGGTGAGTCGACCTATATGCTGCATTTCGGCTTAATAAACATAATTTAACAAAGGATACAATTATTAATTTTTATAAATAAATGGTATACTCATAATGCAAGTTTTTAATTCAGAACATTAAATTACAAATGGTTTAATACAAGTCATCACAACGGCAAAAACGATATTTTAAAATAGCTAGAAAGGTTGTCTCCTTGTGTTTGTAATTCCACTTTTTCAAGATTTTTTTTTAAATATGTGATAAAAGCAAACTTACAAAATAACTAAAATAGACCCTGTTTAGCAATGTACATAAAAAATAGAGAGATAAAATGAAAAGTGGCATTAGACTTTTTTTATTCAAAAATATATTAGTTACCTATAAATACTGAATATGTTAATTTTTACTTCAATTTTAAGGAAAAAACTAAACATACTATTCACTATTTTAACAATGCCGGTAGTGCCCCTCTTAATGTAGTAAATACGTGGGTGGCCATATCCCAAAATATGACTCAAATTAACATACAACATTTATTAAGTCGTAGAATTTGGATAACAATTAAAATTCATAGGTAACCGTTGAAATACCGAAGATAAATAAATTCAAAGTTGACACTAAAACGCGCTAAAATGCATTACGTATATGGGCGTTACCAAACGATATCATAACTATATCATAACAACCCAACACATGTTTGCAAACATGGAAAACAAATATGTTATTCTTTAATATCTGAGGAATTTATTTAAAAAATTAAAACTATGTGTTACCGCAATAATTATTGATAAAAAAAATTAGATACTACTGCATTTCAGTGTAAATTTCAAGTTTAATTATCTTTTTTATTTCAATGGATATCTTACTTATGATTTGTAATTTACGTTCAAATCTACAATTTTTAATGAATTATTGCTCATTATTTGACTGCATTGTCCTCACCTCACACCTAAATCACGCACGCCTATGATCGACGGATTTCCTATCTAAAATTTCTTATGACCAGTATACCGCTTTTACTTAAATTTTAAGTTTTCCTTAACTGAACAATACAGAATCAAAATAAAATTGTCAAGTGGAAGCGCTGCAAATGGCCGAATGCTTTTTATGTAAAAGATTTGTTATATTTTCGAAAAAATTTAATTTTGAATTATTGTGACCCAAATAGTATTTATAACAAAATATTGACACAATTTCCCTTGCACCACAAACCGAAGCAGCCATACTGGCCAGTATCCGAATGACATATGACACCTCTGACAATGTCACAACACTCGACAGAGTCCTCTCCATTGTTATAATACCTTTTGACACGATATCTGCGTACTCAACACTGCATATTTTCCATCAAGGGCTATTTTTGTCTCGCGCAACAATAATACGTCACCGGAATGGAATCGCGTTAGTTCATTTTCGTGGGGGAAATTATTAGCTACATACCCCGTATCAACTCGTTAGATGATTGATTAGTTCCTTGTGTAATTTGTCAACTTGTTTATTGTGTTAATGCCGGATTAAGTAGTAATTTTGTCCGCGCGAATTTTTTGTTGGCGTGAGAGACATGTTTGTCCGAGAAATAGGTGGTGAAATTTTTATGAAGCTACGAGACGGGAGTATTTTTGGGTTAATTGGTACTTGAACTTTTATAAAAAGGAAATATGGAACAGTATTTCTGTAGAATAGTGTTTTCCAATAGAAGTAATTAATTTTTACTTACATAAACGTAGGTACCTACAGCGTTTATATATGATTTCAATAAAAATGTAAAGTAAATAAAATTTGAAGTAGATTTTAAGGAGTTGACTATAGTCGTTAAAATGGTGAAAAGTAGTTTTAGCTTCCTAAACAAATTTATGTGCATGGCACATAGATCAACAAGGTATATTTTTTAAATATTTTATATTTTTAATTCAATCATTCAATGCTAGTGATGCCGTGAGACAAGACGAGACGAGAAATACTTAGTTAGTTCTCGTCTCGTCACAAATTTTCAAGAAGAGTGATTAAAGTATTTCGTCTCGGTCATTTCTCGACTTCAATTCTCGTCTCGTCTTAATTTCTATAAAAAAAATTAAATTCATACACAATTCTTGTTTTAAAAATTAAAATATTTATATCGAAACACAAAAATGCTACGTTGAAAGAAAAGTATATATTTTTAAATTTTATAAGAGAATAATATAAATTTGTTTTAAAGTTTTTGTTTCGAGAATTCTCGGTTTCTCGTCTCGTAGTTTAAAATTCTCGTCTCGTCTCGGATTTTCGAGATGAGAAATTTACTGGTTGTCGTCTCGTAAGTGCGAGACGAGACGAGAAATTTCTCGTCTCGGCGGCTTCACTAAATGCTATATGAAAATTTTAAAAAGTGGCATTAGAGCAAAAATAGGGCAATTTTTTATTCTATTTTAATTCTAAAACGTGTTATTTGTTAAAAAAATATTATTACCTACCTATTTAACCTAATTGAATGGGGAAAACTGCATTATGTTTTTCGTCATTTTGAGAACTGGTGTTAATCCATTTTAAATTTAATTTTCCAAATTACAAAATGCAAAAGGAGTTTTATTTATTTATTCAAATATATAATTTTATTGTTTGTTTATTATAGAAATACAGACCGTTCACCGAAACGCATAATTTGAACATGCAATCGCCTTAAGATTTATTTAAGAATTGTCTTTTAGTGCAACGTTTTTACTCCTCTTCCTCAAGAAAAATAAATTAGTAAATACAGAAATCATTTCAATGCATTTTAGAAACAAAATAAAACAAATAAATAATTTATGTACCTATTCTAATTACTAATTAAAGAAAGAAAACAATGTTGAAATAACAAAATACATATCTAGTTCAGCGCCACAAAGAAAACTCAGTAAAGTAAATGTAATTATTTAAATATTATTGTTCCGCTTCCGCAAATGTTTGTTTTTTGAATGAATTCAGAATTCAGGTTATATACATCTGTGGTCAGAATTTAATAAACTTAATTTATTAGCCTGAAATTGCTTGTAATTAAATACGGAATGGCTTTTGACTGTAATTTGAAAATATTAATTAAGCTAAAGCTCATTCCTGGTTTTAAAGCAGGAGATTCCAACAAAAACACTTTTTACTACAATAATACGGACAAAATAAATATGAAGTAAAAAGTTATTACGCATTTTAACAAGCACATGGCCATGTGAATAAAATGTTTTTCTTGCTTGCATATATTCATACACATGCCATTTGAAAATTATTATTGTCTCGAAATAATCTCGAGTAATATTGTTTTAGCTGTTTATTCTTTATTTATGAAGTTAAAAATAAATTTTGGTATAATAAGTTTTGATATGTTATGCACTAAGGTTAAAAGAAATACCTACATAATGAATTTCATAAAGCATCTTATTTATTTATTTATTCATGGACAAATTGAAAAAAAAATTGATAAAAGCTTAAATTTACACGTGGCTTGCAACATTTTGCAATAATAGTTATTTGTGTATCAAGTACAGATAGATATTGTTTGTTGTACGCGACGAGAAATTTGTTCAGTCGAGGCGAAGCCGAGATTGACGACTCGCCAAGGACAACATACAAGTTCTATCCAACGAGGTGCACACAATATTTGGTTTGCAATCGTAAAACGCCAATATATTATTTGCAGTGCTTATAACAATTCAATTAAATCGTGGTTATCGATAACCATGACAACGTTTATAAAAATTTTAAAAAAATGTTCACAATCCTAGATTGAGGCCAATTTGACACAAAAAAATTAACAGTACTGACAATTTTGCACATATGCTAACTAACAATTGAATAACAATGTTCATATTGTAGACAAAATAAATTAATAGAATAAACAAAAGAAATTAATAATTTTAATTAACAGCAAAATAAAATTATCTTAAAAAATTCGTACTACAAACAATGGAAAAGCATGCAAAATAAAATTTACTATTCGTGATTAGCACACGACCACAATAACGTACAAAGCACCTCTGCTAACTAGCTCTAATTTATGAAAAGCTTTTCCGTCTCTCTCCCTCACTCACATTTCTCTATACCACTATTCTTTATTTTTCTATTATGTTGAGTACTCTACCTAGTTCATTATTTCGTTCTAATGGACGTGTAATTAGGGTCGAAGCGTCAGTTATTAGCTAATCACGGGTATTAGTACTGTCGTAGTACTGCTGAGTTAGTTCCGTGGAGGGCCGCGCTGGAAATGTGGCGCTAGTGCATTGCACGCACGTTAACTTGAGATTAGTGGATGTTTACATATCCATGTGTTAATATGGTAGGTAGGTAGCTAATACCAGAGGTAAAGTGGTATATAATGTCATTGTTGTCATTGGAATTACACATGTGATCAGTTGAATTATATGGTCGAATAGCTGTTCGTTTTTCGTATTTATTTATGCAGTTATCGTTTTAGTTTACTTCCTAAAAATTTTTTCATTCTGAGAAAAATATTATGGAGTACCACTAGTCCGGCATTTATAGGACAAATTTCATATCAACTATGCATTTTGTGATTAAAGTGTGAAAATTGGTATACATGTCAATTATTAATCTATTATCTTTCGTATAAGAACTGATCCCAAAGTGTTAAGTACCAGAGACGACTGGCCGCCATTTATAGTTTTCTTTATTTATCTAGTATGGTTATTATTACGAGGTAATTGTAGAGCATAAAATTTGCTATAACATGATATATCCATTTTTTCTGTAAGTAGTACAGTTCTTGAGAAAATCGTGAAAATATTATTTGCAATTTTTTGTCATTTTCAACAAAAGCGCAATTTTGTGTTTTCAAACAAAAACAGCTTTTATTTTACTTACCGTTCAGAAATCGGTAAGTAATTTACTTACTGTTTAATTTATTTACCATTTTGTTTAGCTTAGTAACCGGTAAGATCTACATAACGTCTTGGAAAGAAAATGCATTGCTCTTACATCTAAATAAAATTGAATAATCTTTGTCATAAGCACACTTGGGATTTGCATAGAAATCTTTTAAAAGCATGTTTTTCTTGTATTTTATACTTATTCCTTTTGACCATAGATATCATGAAAACGGTAAAATAGTGTGGACAGGATTTTTCTACCGATAAATTTATTGCTGTATTTTACATGGAATTGCAATTTCGATTATTATATCTCAAAAAATGTATTAATCTTTATCATGGGTACACTTAAGAGTGTCGTTTACCTAAATGTCCAAAATATGCTTCACACAAGTTTGTGATTTATTTAACAACAAACAAATGGACCAATGGACCATTGGTCATTCAGTAGTTTTGAATTATCTTGTTTTAATAACACATTTTGTTTCACAAAGCACAGTCTTCGATAAATCAGACATGAAAGAATGGAATGTACATCGCGAATTTTTGATTATTATATTTGTTTGTTGTTAAATGAATCACAAACTGTAACTTGTGTGAAGCCTGTTTTGGTCATTTAGGTAAACGTAAACGACACTCTTAAGGGTCTCGTCTCCGTAACAAAATATTACGTGTTTAGAGGTGTAGCAGTTTCTGCTTTACTCACTGCATATTATAAATTTGAAGGAAAAACAGGTACTAGATGTTTGTGAAAGAATTAATCTAAGTTTATGTTAGAATTCTGAAAAAATCTTTAGAATCCATATAAAAAATTAATGAAAACGTGTGTTTTAAGCAATTTTCTTACATGCTTTATCTTATTATTAAGAAATTTATTAGAAAATATAACTCCGCATAAACCTAGTTGCATTCTTCATCTATGAATTGAAATAAATGAAATTTAGCTTTATCTATAAAACTTCGTGAGCATTTTAGAAATTGGTAGATTGCTTTTACGTACTTTTAGCGAGCGTTTCTATGCATTAACATAGCTACGTGGAGTCGATACCCTTAATAGAAATCTTTGAAAACATACATTTCTTGTATTTCATAATCCCTAACTGCATAAGTAAATGCTGCATTCATTGATTAAAATTCGCATGCATACAAAGTTCGTTGTAGATGAGGCTTATCATTTAATTGTCCTGCTCAGAGCCGATGTAAGGATCATTTTCACAAATAATTTCCATTGTAACATGCATGGAGTGCACATGAAAAGAAAGGCTAGATTTGCATTTTGCATATTAAACCGCTCACTTAGGTTTTATAGGGCAATGAACATAATATCTAGCGATTACAAGACTTCGTGTCGTAGACCGTTGGCCTACTATTGCGTTAAATTTCGTGCCTCTTGCCCGCGATAGGAATCTGGTTTATGCCGTTACACCCATTACAAGTAACCCCGTAATCTTACCCCAGGGTTATTAAAATATCGTTACAATTTTTGAGTATCGTTATTTCATGCATATTCTTAATATTGCCTGTTTAAATGGTTCCTGAAATCGTAAAAATGTATTTAGCGTCGTAAAAACTTTGGGCGGAATGTTTAACACCAGGTTTTTGTTATTTTCTTCCTTTCCGGACGGAGTAATTGCTTTTTTGTTTTATTGTTCAGACGAAAAGCCACTACGAGGTTTATAGTTCCTTGATCAACACCAAGATTCATACATTATAACAATAAAAATAAATATATACAAAAATTATATTTTTCCATAAAATTACACATTTTCTTCACACTATTCAATTAGCAATTCAAGTACTATTTAAGAATATCATAATTTTACACATTTGTGAATAAGAGTGTACAGTGCCGGCGCGAGGGTCTTTGTCGCTCGCATGCAATTTTTATCTATGCGCCCCACCTTCCGAAATTTACATGGGTCTCTTGAAAAATTATGATTATCTCTAAGGAAAATAAACTAACTCAAGATAGGTACACAGTAAAATAAGAAGAGATTTCAGAAATAATTAGAACATTTAATATATGTGAACGAAACATAAAATCTAAAATTTATATGGGTCTCTTGAAAAATTATGATTGTCTCTAAGGAAAATAAACTAACTCAAGATAGGTACACAGTAAAATAAGAAGAGATTTCAGAAATAATTAGAACATTTAATATATGTGAACGAAACATAAAATCTAAAATCTAAAAAACAAAACAAAATTCTATTACCAATTCGTAAAACATATGAATTTTATGGTAGACATATAATAATAATTTCGTTGTTTTTGTTTCATAAGCTTCCGTTATTTATACAAGTTAATAAATTTTTCTTAGAATAGTTTATTCTTTCGAAGTACGGCGCCGGCGCCCCCATTTACGCGGCGCCCGCATGCGACGCATGCGTTGCATGCCCGCTTACGCCGGCCCTGAGAGTGTACCATAATATCTACTTAGGACATGACGCCAGCTAGTTATAAAATCAGTCATTTTATAAAACGCCTAGTAGTTTTCTAAACGACTCGACATTTGATGCCATATCATTTTATTGCAGAACTGAGGATTTTGCTAGAAACTATAAACTTAAACAAACTAATACCCTTCGTTAGTCCCACATACTCAGTTTTGGTTGATTAAACTTAACTAAAGAACCTAATACCCTTCTTGGGTGAAATAAAATGATATGACATTGTATTTTATAATTTGCCTACATACCTAGGCTTTTTATAAAAAGCCTAATTTTACTATCTGCCTACGACATAATACGTTAAAGGTATAGATTTGTACAATTAATTATTACAAATAGACTTTATAGCTTTAAGCCTCAGACGCTAATTCGAAACTAGTTTGGTTTACTTGACTAACTACAACATTAATTTTGTAAATGTGAACGACAGTAGTCAAAACTAACTAATCAACAAACTATAACTACTAACTATACCTACCTACTGCCTATAACTACTTAATTTCGTATTGTGAATGAGGCTTTTTATACTTACGTGTTTCACAATGAGTTCAGTTATTTTTGAAAGTATGTTAAAAATAATTATCAATCAATCAATCTTTCAAGCAATAATTTTGATTTTCATAAAATTCTTTTTGATTCCTAACCACCATACAATCTGCATTCATATCCAAAACATATATACAAAGTACTTGAAGTTTTCAAAAATATTCCAAACAGGCAGAGGTAAATATAATGACGTTTACTATTATGCAAAACGTAATGAAACAAATGGCAAATACATTAAATTAATTTCATGGGTCCATTGAATATCAGGAATTACTGTTGATAAAACTAATTCGAAATTTATAGTGTTTCATATAATCTGTTAAAATTAATTAAATTCTCGGATTGAGCTTTTAATGTATCAATTCGTTTCACAAAACGCAGGAATTTATAAAACACAAAATATTTTACATGTTTCCCTGTTACATTATTTCTGAATTCCTTTGCAATACCAATATTTAAAACAGAATTCTGTTTGTTGTTTTTGTTGAATTGGGAGAAATACATGTGGCCCCGGAGGTGTTTTCTTATTTTAAACATTTCAAATAAGAGCAAATGTAAGTAAAACTTTTGGTTTAATTACCACCGTTTGCTTTGGCATGAAAATACGGACACGAGGATCTAAATGACGCAATTAAAAAGAAATATTCCTTCTTAAAATAAACAGACCTGTTTACCCACTTGAGTAATTATTAAATATTTAATTTTGCGTTTTTGCTGAACTGCCCAAGGGGATGTTCCATTTTAGGTGGAGACTTCCTTTTCCGCTACGATGTTTCGCCAATTGACAAATTTTACTCTGCCTTCCAAGCAACAAAAAATTTACCACTTGATAATTGAGAAACTGTATGTCGTAGTGATTGGCCAAAGAAGTATTTACCAACTCAGGTGTCAATAAATTTGAGCACTATTTTTATTTTAACAATAAAAGTATAATAGTTATTTGTGTATTAAGAGCGTAAAGTGACTCTTTGTTACTCGCGCACAGTCACTTTACACGCGTAATACACACATAATTTTATCTACGACTAAAATTATTTGTTAATTATAGTATGCAGTTAGTTTAATCTGAGTCCAATCAATTTATGTTTTATTCGTAACCATGACTATTACCAATAATATCGAAATAAATAAATAAAATAATTTGTTTGATTTTGTCATTTTCTTTTATTTTATGTAATTAAAAAGTACTTACTTTAAAAAAAACATTTGTGATGTTTCAATATTACCATGGTAATTTCTTAATTCCCTAGCCTTAGGTCATAATGTAGTATATAACGTACCTCGTATATATGACATACTAGGAAGACATACAAAATATAAAATTTGAATAGCTCTTTTTAGTGCATCTGAGAGTAATATTGCAATATTGATATAATTTATAAAATAATTATTGTAGTAGTTGCATAAAGATCTACGTCATAATAATTTTAAATTCCTAAAGGGCTTGCACTAAAAACTAAAATAGTTTCTGTACAATTTGAATAGATAATAGTGACTCATCAACCCATCAAAGGGCATAACGTTGTTTAATTCGTTGTGTGAAGAACAAAGCAAAATTTTTATGCTTCTATAATGATATTCGGCGAAACTAGTAGCCACATGCGAAGCTATTTACCAAATTGATGTTTGTAATTTAATACAAGCCGTAGTGTGAGGTACAAATGTAATTACTGCCAATATGTCAAACTAATGATCAGAGCAAAAACAAAATTTGCAAAATTTACATTTAGATACGCGGACAAAAAGCTTGACATGTGAAACCAGCGCTCATATAACCCGCGTCAAAATATACTTCATACATCGGCTTTGATGTCAAGTTTCTAGTTAATTATCTCTATTTGCACTAACTCTGATCGGAAAAAGTGCCATGTACTTTACAACCCACAGCCCAAAAATAACACTTTCAAAATATAGGTATGGCAATAAAATAGAACACTTTTTATTTTTAACTCAGAAACAAAATTATCCCCTGCATACAAGTAAAATTTCTATTTTAATGTTAACAATAATTATTCATGTACTTATATAATTTTCAAAAATTCCTTTGTAAAGAATGTACCCATATACATTTTTCTCTTTTTTGTTCACCCATATAATTCGGGGCGAAGAATTCAATAGTGAATCAAATACGTATCTTGCACTATTTTCGATGTGAGTACCTGGTTTTTGGGCAACCAAAAGTTTTCATAATTTTATTTTGGTTATAACGGATGGGCCATAAGTCACTGACCATTGTATTTATGATATAATTTTTTTATTTTTTATTGAAAATGAATAATTTTGATTACAAAAGATAGTTTTAATCATCAGCCTCTTCGCAAGCTGCTGCTCTTTGCTGTATCTGTCCATAACTGAAGCCAAAACTGGTTGATCAATCGCAATAATTTAACATCCCCAAATCGTGAAACGATACGCTTACCAAAAACCGTTCGCAGCAAATTAATTGTTTCCCTTGCAATATGGGGGGACGTAGCTCCGTCTTGTTGAAACCACATTTCTTCAGTTATGGACCAAGTACAGTAAAGAGCAGCAGCTTGCGAAGAGGCTGATGGCAGGCATCTAAAAGATATTATTTTAAATGATGCTTACATTGATTTCGCCCTCTTGAAATTGTATGATTTCATTTTGATTCTTTGGCATTTCTACCTTCCCGTAGTGCCAAACCCTTGCTTAGCTCGATTGAAGAGACCTGTGGTAAACTCCTGAGGCCTGCGGTGTAATTATGTAAAGTAGCAGTGTCTTAATTACCAGTCTTTATTTAACTCAGGTGAATAATTACTTTGCGGCATGTTGATGTTCCACTTGTCTGACACGGCGTGCCGCTTCCAGAGATTGTGACCCGAATTGGGATATATTGTCTCATTTTACATAGTAGGCGTAGTAATTAAATGAGGAATGAAAATCATGTACTGATATTTAGAAATTATTTAGCGCGTGAGTTCAGATTGAGGTGAGACCAAATGGATTCTTTGAGGATTCTTTCGTGCTTCTGAATCCTGAAAAATAAATTCACTGGTTTGAGCTATATCAATGAATTATTAATTCTTCTTATCCAAGGCTCATTGAAGACTCAAATTAGCGGCACCGCTATTTGACAGGCAATTCTCACCAGGATTATTTTCTCAAGATTTGGAATCATGAAAGAATCCTCAAAGAATCAATGTGTTAATAGGAATGAATCCAATAAAATTAATAAAAAGAGAATTAATTTATTACAAAGCCTAGAATTCGGATATAAATTAGATATCATAAGTAAAACTAAAATATAAAAGATAATTTTTCTACTCCCATGATTTAATTTACTTATTTAAAAAAATGCATTCATTTTGATACAGATTTTCATTTCGATACAGATATTCATTTTCATTTACCCAAGTAAATTTCATGGAACTTTCAAATAATTAACTTTTTTTATATTTTTTAAAAATCTGACGTGGCCATCACACAACCTTCCGCCATATCTAGACTTTAAACAGAAATGTATACGTACAATCCGGTGCCCATTTAAAATATACAAATAAAAATCTAAAATATTGAAACACAGAAATTTGCATCACCTGAATAAAAAGATTCATTCACAGGAAAACTCTGCTGTGTTGAAGCCATCCTCCGTTCAATTACTACAATTAATGTCTTACTTAGGACTTATATAGCGCTAGTATGCCAACTTGTCACCCGTCTCACCTGTCAATATTTTTTACGCAGAAACAAAAATCAACCGATCATGGATTACAAGATATCAACGTTTTATTTGATAAATTTATTTTTTAAATTTTACTGCAGTTCTTTAATGCTACCAGATAAAGACAATTTTTTTATAACGTAAGTTGCAAATAACTTTTCCTCTTATTCTTATTACAAATAAATACTATATTTTTCCAAATTTATATACAATTTTGACAATTAACCTTTTCAATCTTCAAAAAATATCACTTCCGATGAAGATATTTGTACCAAAATCTACGGAGCTCTTCCAATTTATATACAAATGTTAAATACCAAATATCAAAATTTTCGGGTAATTCGTATTTGAGTTATGCGACTAACACCCCTTGACCACACACACACACACACACATACACACACACATACACACAGACATCATCGTGAAACTATCAAAAATGAGTTGTAAGGACCCTAATTCGTGCTCATCCATTAAAAATTCACCACACGATTTTTTGCATGATTCCAATACCTTCCTTTACAGGTAAGCGGAAGGTAAAAAGTGCATAAGATAACAATTTATTACAGTAACCATGATGAACGGGTTTTAGAAGTACCAATATTTATTTGTGTAGTTAGAATATAAAAAGCATAATTAAAATAATACTTAATAAATAAATATTTGTCAGTCATTATTGAAGTAAACATGCAATTATTTCTAGCTTGTTGTGCAAGAAATACGAATTAATTTATTGTTTGATAATGGGTTCGTCTGATGATAAAAATATCTGGTAAAAATCAGAAGATGTTTATTGTTTATATCTGTGCCGTTGGGAGACAACCCTTATATAATTCTTTTAATATCTGAAATTATCCGAGATTTTGGTATTCCGGGAGACGGTAACGTATGTTTTGTTATAATTAAAATAATTTATCTCTTAATTTTCATATATCTATCAATGGTGTTATGATCTTTTATGAAAATATGTATTTCATTATTATTATAATAAATATTATTCTAACTAATTGTGAAATGTACTGCCGCGTTGTTGTTAATAAATTTTAATTAAATTATTAAATCTATTTAAATAACACACATATGTAAAATTTGGTATGCTGTAAAAATGTTAATTTTATTTTGTTTTTGTTTTCAAGTGTAAAGGCATTAAATTAAATAATAAAACTAATGAATTTCGAAATAGTTCATAAAGCTAATTAAACATGTGTAGTGCATATTTCAATTAAACATATTTTGCAAAATAGAACTAATTAAATTTTAATTCTTCTTCCAGTATATTTCATTGGTTTCAACACTGAAATTCATTATTTCAGTATAGTTTAAATTTTTTTTGCAGAGGAGTCATGTCATCAAAACTTTACAAAATGAAAAATAACTGTAGTACCTAATGACCGAGTGATGTTAAATGAATAAAGTAAATACTACTTTTTTGCATACTATAAGAATAGCGCATTTTCATTAAATTTACAATAATTTTAAAGTCGAACATAATGTTTTTAATGCATTTTTAATTTATTTAAAATAATTGTAGTTTGTTTTTTCACCACATATTGGCATTACTGAATTAATTAATTTGTGTTGTACGTTTACATGGCATTCATATTTTTTCTGTAACGCTATAGAGCTGTAACTGGAAATATATTAAATTTTACAATGATATTTAAATATTAATCGTCTAATAATTCAATTAAATTGATCGCAAAACTTAGCATCGCATGTAAATTCAATAATACAACACACATTACATTTTTTAAAATTAAATTAGTATACTATGTAAATCTAGTATTCCATGACGTCATTATCTAGTGACCAACATTGATGACGTGACTCCTCTCCAAAAATTTTTTTACTATAGTGACACTTTTAAAATATTTATAATTTGTATAAGCTGTATAGCATATAGTTATCCTAGTTAGTAGTTTAGCTATTTTTACCGGACCCATACTTTACATCTTTTTCAAAACAATAATTTTACTATTAAAAGTGTGGCCAGCTTTAATTTTTACTGGCCCACCTAAAAAAATTCTAGTTATGTCCCTGCCACTATGTGTTCATGTGTGAACAAAGCTTTATGCAACTGATGTATAATGGCTCGTTCTAGTTAATCGTAATCTCCATTGAAAGCTATTATTTTAAACTTGTTTCTTAATATACTAATTCATATTTGTATTTATAATTCATAACTTCGTATCATCAACTGTAAAACATTACTGTTTTGTTCTTATTTCAATTGGCGTTGTTTTTTCCCATCTGTAGATTAGTGTATAAAAACATGGCCTTGATTGTTTAAATATAGTGTTTTTTTTCTCCTTAATGCAGGCTGAATATTTCATTATGACGGAATTTACAAATGCTGCAGCTTTAGCGGCCAGAGTGGAATAATATTTCCGTTTCATTTACATTTTAACACGGGCAATGGACCTGTGTCTGGGTGATTTTACTTTTGTTTAACAAACACGACTAACGAGGCTCCCACGTGACGACGAAAATAGAGATTATTTTTTTAATCTTAATCGCGAAATTATTAAAAATTATAATGAAGAACTTCATAAATAAATAAAATGGTTGACATTCCTTCAAACCCAGTCCTTATGTAGTTCTCGAATTTAGCCCAATTAATGATATTATAAATGTTAAATTAAATTAGAGAAACTAAAGAACTAAATTTGAAAGAAGTATTAAATGGAACAACAAAAACTGTCATTAAATTAAATGAATCGATTGATTTTTTTATACCTACGGTATCAATAATTTCTGTCATTATATTTTTAGGGGCTGATTAAAAATCGATGAATATGGTATAATTTATAATATGGTAAATGGTTGTTATATTAATTCTATACAATAATTTACATATGTTTTATATTTTCGTTTATAAATTTATTTATTAATGTATTTTGTAAAGTAAAGAAAAGAGTGTATGCCGCAACAATTGTGTAATAAATAAATTTGATTAGGTACTTTGTTATTATTTTTTAATGGTTAAAATGTAAGTGAACGTACTATAAAAAAATTGTCATTTCCGATGCAGTAGAGTAGAGTCACAAATTATAGTAACTGTCGTATACATTTTAGTGCCACATATTTCACAGACTTCAATTATTGTGACATTATGTACCAAAATTTAATTAACTTGATTATTATACAACACTGTAAGCGAATCAAAAGAAATTGAAACTGTGGCTCTCACAATGTGTATTAATTTTGCGAATAATAAAAAAATGTTTGATTCGTGATCAGTGAACTCGATACTACGTACCTGGAAACGAGCCGTAGCGCACTACAAAACAGGAGCAGTCAGCCAAGAGAGAGAAACAGACTTATGGCGTATAGCATTTGGGAAGTATCTCTAACCCTGTCTAACCCATGTAGGACATGTTTTTAAATACAAACTTGTCTCAGCGACTCTAAAGCTAGATTCAGACCTTCCAATTATAAATATAAGTGGCAAATTTAACCAACCAGCGCGCAATGTTCACACTTTAACTGAAATTGAAATATTTTGAAAAAACTGGTTGGTTAATTTAGCACTTATACATATAATTGGGTAGGTCTGAATCTAGCTAACGCGCACGTCCTTTCCAGGTACGTAATCGATCATTTAATTTTTATTACAACTTGTACAACACCCGGTGTAATACAATAATTTTTGTAAAGTAAGGAGGCACATTGTATTTACCTATTATTGTAAAATTAAGTCAAAAATTCAGTTTGATAAATAATTGGGCATCATTTTAACACAAATCCAAACATATTCCTGTCTTCTTTTCCGTACTATTCCTCTCTGGTACAATAACGAAGCTTTATTCCCGTTGTTGTAAAACACCCTGTGTAATACAATAATTTTTTAAAGTAAGGAGGCACCTTGTATTTATCTTTTATTGCAAAATTAAGTCAAAAATTCAGTTTGATAAATAATTGGGCATAATTTTAATACAAATCCAAACATATTCCTGTCTTCTTTTCGTACTACTCCTCTCTTGTACAATAACGAATCCTTATTCCCGTTGTTGGGCTAAGGCTATTCCGATTCAATGTGATTATGGCGAAGTGTTGCCGACGTGCCATTTATTTGATTCCGCTTTTCGGCGCTGCGTCTGTAACGAAATTCGACGTTTTCCATTCGGGCGCCGGGACGCCGTGTCACACGGAACTAATCCTGGCGTGACGCCGGCGCCGTCTTTCTGCAGGATGCCGACGTGGGGGTTGGGGGGAAAGGGGGGGCGTGGGGGCCTTGTGAGTGGGGTACGCGGTCGGGGGATGGCGATATTGAAAATATTTTTTAATGATTTTTAAAACAACATGAATAATTGTGATGATATGCTATTAGACTAGAGTGTAAGCAGTTTGAAAATGAAGGGTAATTAAAAATAGTGGCAACATTTTTTTCATACTTGACCTACATCTTAAAATGTGTTGTTTATATTGTATAAAATATGCTACTTATCAAATTAATTAATTAAACTAATTCTATGACAGTGTAATTATTGGAAATGTAAAGCCCATTCTACATTGAGCAACTGTAATAATAAAGTCTCAGTATTAATGAGTTGCACTAGAAAATTTGGAAACTTTTTTTTCATTTAACACTGAGCAACTAGATATAACTGTTAATTGCCTGCAAGCCTTACAAAAATTAGAACATGTCTTTTTCCCTGTAGCAGTTGCCTCAAGATTACTTCGACCTGTAATAATAAAATCTCAGTATTAATGAGTTGCACTGGAAATATAGGAAACTGTTTTTCATTTTACACTGAGCAACTAGATATAACTGTGAATTGCCTGCAAGCCTTACAAAAATTAGAACATGTTCTATTCCATGTAACAGTTGCCTCAAGATTGCTTCGGCCTGTTGAACGTACAATTTCTGTATTACACTCATGCAATATTGAAGCAACTTTTCAAAAGTTGCACTAGCATCTGCAATATAGCTCAATGTAAAATGGGCAAGGATGCATCTACAAAATAAAACAGCAAACTAGATGCCTACCGACACAATACTGAACCTGAAGTGCGGAATTATAAATAGAGTCAAAAATGTACACATTTACTACCTTCCTTATAAAAAAAAAACAATTTTAAGATAATAACTTAATCACAATGTGCTAAATTTATCACTGTTCTTTAAGGTAATGATGCTTCTCTTTATTTGTTATTTCTAGAGAAGCTTCTTTAACAGCTAAAAGTACGTATGTGAAAATGTCCCCACTATTTAATTGTCCTCTAGCATCCCCCAGACTACAAACCCGTCCATCTCAGTCGTGTCTATTTACATTACAGTCAGGTTTTTTTGTCTATAACTTGTGGTGTGACCTCGTGAACTAATTTTGTGTGTTTGTTCCCTTGCAGATCCGCCGGAGATCACTCAGCGACCGCGGAACCAGCAGGTCAAGGCCGGGGGCATCGCGGCCTTCTACTGCGCGGCTCGCGGTGACCCCCCGCCGGTCATCCAATGGCGGAAGAACGGCAAGAGGGTGTCCGGTAAGTCAGACATTTATTTTTGAGGAATTAAGAAAAAATTGTTGAAATAGTTGAACCCTTAGCGCAATATTTTCCTTTTTACCTTCGAATGACTTAAAACGTCAAACTTGTGAATTAAACAAATGTCAAAATGCGCGAACGCGTAATAATATTGTTTCCGAAATTATGATTTCTATCATAAACCTCTAGTCTACAATTGAATTATGTGTTCAAATAACGAATATACAAATTAAATTTCAAATAAGGGGGATGTTTGCAAGGAGTTGGTAAAAGAAGAAAATGTGCAGGAGGCCAAATTTCGTTTTGTTCAAGGTTAAATACCTTCAAATCTACTTTTTACAGATGAATAACAGCAGATTTTACCTTCTTATGTGCAGAATTTACCTATAAATAAAACTTTCATGTGTCGTATGCAAATATTTTCCTGTGGGGGCTCGAGCCCCGAAGCCCCACATAGTCGGTGCCTATGTGTGGAATTAATTTTAAAAAAGTAGGTTTGCTTGCATAGTTTGCGTACAATATGTATTTTATTTTCAAGCTGTGAACATGTGAACACAAATCATCAGACGTATTTATATTTCTTATTTTCATAGCTATGAATGAACCTTAAGCCTACTGAACTCATCTTTTTTTAAAGCAAACCTGTAGCATCTAGCTTATTTGGTACAGAAGCTGAATATATTTTTACTTCATAAGAAAGTATTCCATGTCATATTTCTAATTAGCTCGGTTTTTGTCTTTTCGAACTTTTGATTTTCGGAGATTATGGTTGGCGGAGTTCTTGATTGACACCCATTTGACATAAACCATTCTTACATTAAATGCAATAATTTCTTTTACTAACCAATCTCCCTGTTTTCCCTGGAAGCAACGCACCAACCTCTGTTGTGTTTCCAGGAACGCAGTCTCGCTACCTGGTGCAGGAGTTCCCGAGTGGAGCTCTTCTTCGTATAGAGCCGGTGCGCGTGAGCCGGGACGACGCCAACTACGAGTGTGTGGCAGAGAATGGCGTGGGAGATGCCGTCAGCGCTGTGGCGACGTTGGTGGTCTTCGAAAGTAAGTACCTGCACATCTTCTTCATAGCGTTGAAACTATAGATGATTGACCGGCCTCCTCCATCTGTTTTGATCTTTACCGCCTCGATGAAGTAAGCACATCATCTTAACCTTAAAATGTCAAAAAATTATACAGTTTAATTTCAAAATAAACTCAAAATTTGTCGTGATTGCACTACGTACATAAAGTTCGTTTGACAGTAAATGAATACTAGTTTCTAATTTTATTCCCAAGAAGATAATTTTGATTGAAACTGACATTTTAAGTCACATGACGGTCAATCATTTAATGTATTTTTTAATGATTGTGTGGATTTTATACTAAATGGCTAGGTACATATTCAATTCAGGATTTCTAAAAAAATGATTTTAAATGAGATTTCTTTGGATTTTATCGGATATTTTACAAAGATAAATACCTCATTTCATAAAAATATATTTTGTTTAACTAATAGATTTAGTAATGAGGTAACTGGATACTGAATGCAAGATGGAACTTTGTTCTCTGTTTTACATGTTACAAATTTAAAAAAAAAACATTATTTCATATTCAAGCACGCTCAAGCATTTTCAGATTTAAATATAATAACGTTCATTAGTGGTGGAATGTATGTACTGAATCCTTTCGTTTAATGTAGTATAGAAATGTTCGTATGATGATCAGAACTGTTACCTATGTAGCTAGAAATAAAAATATAAGTTAGGATTGGACTAAATTTTGTTCATGCCAATAGGAAAGAACGCAGTCCACTCTGACGTGATATTTCACTAGAAATAAGTATTGAAATATTTATTGTTGTCAATTTTGCAGAAGGATTTTATGAAATAACGTTCATGTCAATTATTAATTTAATTTATAGCTCTATTTATTAATTTATAAACGTCATTAAGATGGCATTTCAAGAATGTTCTAATGTGAATCGGAGTTTACAGCATACTTCTGTGTACCTACGATTTCGTTAACATTAGGTATAGAGTATAGGTATCAATATGAAATATATGTATCAGGAAAATTATTAAAAATTAAATGTTTTTTTGCTGGAAAAATATTCATATTCGTTGCTTTAATAATTAAATAAATTTTTATATTAATCTTTTGAAAGAATAGACTCAAATAGTACCTATCAATTATTATATAAAAATATGAATCCCTATACAGCGGAAGATAAAAGACCTATTTTATGTAATTTAATTACATTATGCACTAAAAAACAAGAATATTACATGAAATTCTATGTGAAAAAATTTATTAATAAAATTCATTATTGTCACCAGCAGACACCGCCACGTTTTTAATTAATTTCAAAATATTTCGGTCGTAATGCACTTTTTAAATTAATTTTATATTTAATTACTAGCACGTATTAATTTTCAATTCAACGCTTTTGTTTGCGAGTAGTGATTGGAGCCACTATTGAATTATTGATGTTTATTACATTATTCTCGTTACTTATCAAATATTAACACCACTGTCAATAGCTTTCAGACAAGCATTTAAATTATTATTACGTATATTAAAGTTAACTTAATTATTCATATTGTAATAGTATAATTTATTTTTGCTACATAATCGACATTTATGTGCTACTCTTATATAAAAAAACGACATATTAATATCGTAAAACATTTGACTTGAAATATAAAATCCTGTGTTGGTCTATCGAATTCTGTTTTGTGAAAAAACATGTCCACTTTTCTGTAATTGGATAGTAATCCGAATTTCATCAAATGGTAAACAAAAAATAAAAACTACATGAAAAAGTTTTGGATCAACTGGTTTCAGTTTCATTGTATGGCGTCACAAGGGGTGGGGGTAGTCTATTTCGCATTTGTTTTCAGGTCACCGAATGCGTATTGTTGTTGTTAAATGTATTTTTTGTAGGGTAATTTGAATAATCTGGTATTCGTTCGAATTTTGTTTTGCAGTTAAAATATTTGGTTTTTAGCGATATATTTTTGATAGTTTTAATCTTTTAATAGAAACATAGGAGAGACAGAACAGTATTTTAAAGTTACATTATATGTTAGTCTTGAAAATATAGGTAAATAATTTTTAATATGGAGAATAAGTTTGAAATTATTACTTATAATATCACATGTGCTTTAATTATTTCCGGAAATTTTTTTGAGTGCTTTCCAATAACGTCTCGTGTACCACTCGAGCTAATTTCGTTGTTGGAATGCACGATAAAAATTTCTTGGACATGGATTCATGCACTAGTGCATATTCGGTAAGAAAATCGCAATGACACCGACGCTCTATTTTTGAATTCTTTTATAATGGAAACTTGAAATATTTACCTTATTAATAATTGCTTATTTACATTCAAAATGACAATTTAACCAATTTTTAATTTATTGTCAAACTGATATGACAGTAAAGTTTCCGCTTAGCAATTTCAGTTAAGTTCCTCGAGCTACTATAGTAAAAATTTTCATATTTATAATATCCCAAGTGCATGCCAAATTATCGACAATTACATGCACGAGGGATATTCGAAAGACTATTTCCCGATTAAAATTTAGCCAAACGCTGTTTCTCTCATGAAAAATAAAACAAAATTTAAAAACTCCTTCGACAGTAAGTCAGAATCACATTGCCACGCCCGCCGTATCCAAATACGATAATTTGCACTAGTGCAAAATTATCGGATAATTCTACGTTGATTGGACGACATTCAGAAATGTGAGACTTCTGATTGGCTTAAATTTTATGAGGGAAATAGTCCGCTAAATTTATATATAACCATGGTTACCTATACTGCTTTTATAATCAATTCTTCCATTGGCTTCTATTTGTGTCATGCGATTTTCTAAATAATCTTGCTATATCTAAGTTGGATAAACGTGGGATGTATGCATGTAAATTCAATTTACTATAATTATTTTATTAAATCAATACTTAATTAAGTATCAATAACTAATTGAACGAACCACATATGCACTTACTGCAGTAGTAATTTAGAAATTTGGTTGTGCCTATGGAACATTTTCTTGACTTGAGCTCTTACTGAAGTAAATATAATTAAAGCAAATTAGGATCGAAGATATTAATTAAATAATGAACTTTAGTTTACGGCACTTAGAACTTTAACTTGAAAGTTCAAAGTGATTCTTGAACCCTTCTACGGTAGTTTCATAAAAGTTAAAAGTTGTAAGATGCATGAAGGAGAGTAGGAGTATTCAACTACTAAAATATCCATTATGTTAAGGTGAATTTCACATAAAAATAAGTGGGCAAGTCGGTTCGCCGTTTCATAAAATTTATAAGAAAATTATGTAATGCATTATATAATTGAAATAGCTTATTTAATAGTGATCGTTAAAATAAGTTTTAAGTGATTTGATTTTAAAATTATTATTTGAAAATATTTATAGAATTCGTAAATAGACGGGAATGCAGTCAATTTATTTTAATTTTCTATTAGGCCAACGTTTCGGCAACACTTATGCCTTCATCAGGGCGCTATCACACATTTGTTTTGTTTGTTAATAAAAAATAATATGTAAACTAGCAATACTTACAATAGAAACTTTAAAAAATAGTAAACATTAAATTGTATGTAATGTTAAAAAATAAATTAGCTCTTAAAGAGTCGTCATGAGATAAAATGTAACAAAATAGTTCAAAAAACCACGTCAGAAAAACCACCATACTTTAAACGGTCAACCAACAATTGAAGATAAAATGCTAATAATTGTAACCAGTTCTGTCTAGTGCATAATCACGTCGTCGTTCAGGTAGATTGCAACAATCCATAGATGGAGCTTACATTTAAAAAGAGCCTGTACTAGAAAACTATTTCTTGAATAATTGTAAAGCATGGTTGTAGAAATTGCTGAGGTCTTCTATGTCTGTTCGAAAATTCACACAGTTTTTGTCGTCTCGTATGTATAACATTTCTAATAATAAACGTTTTCTTAAGTTTATCTTAAGAGGCTCGTCTACCTTTTTTTCGAATTCCTAGAATACTCTCGATATTATTTTTTTCTATTTCACTCTCTTCCCCACTACTACGGCTATCCGAAACCAGCCCACAACTCGTACTTTCCCGCATCCTAGCTGTGCGATGTCATTTTGAAGTTGAAAAATACTGTAAACATGGCTCCAGATTCCCATAATAACTTCTGTATTTTTTAAAGAAATTAAGTAAAACAAAAATTATTCGAAAGAGAAAGCTTAGCTGCATGCTTCTTGTTTTTTAAATTTTTCTTTCCATTTATACTGACCGTAAAAAAATAAATGACAAAATACCGCAAAAAACGTCATTTTAAAATATTTTTTACTTCAAATTTCTAGGCCAAAGACAAAAAATAAAAATATAGAAGCATTAAGACATCCTTTGTTAATACACTCATATGTAAAAGCATCATATATTTCAATTATAATTAAAGTAAACGTGGGATGCGCACACCTCTGTAACGCTGTAAAATTTTAGGGTAGACGAACACCTTAATCTCTTAAAGCTTTATACCTTAAAGTATATTTTGATACATAATTTATATAAATTAAAATGCCCTACTGGTCCTTTAGTAATCTAGCGCGAGGGCTCGTTTTACTTGGACGCGTGCGATAAAATCATGTCTTGTAAACCTCGTTCTTTAATATACTATTTTCGGGTATCGAATGTATTTGGATAAGTAAACTAATAGCGGTGGATGGTGACACGACATTTTTTACTTTTATTTCCCTCTCGTGCGATTTCGTGTGAGTTTCCCTGCTGAAACATGATAATATTTTAATTAGTGAAACGAATGCAGGCTTTAAATAGCTAATGAGACATGTGATTTAAATAGAACAAACCATGTTGTATGCCGAGTAGAAAATAATTAATTAATTAAATTGATTTAATATTTATCTCGTGATTTCGTAGATGCTATCAGATTTCAGGCTTCGTGACTGAAGGAGTCGGATTATTTGAATTTAAATTAAACTGATGTATTTAGAATGTGAATTAATGACTGCTACTTGCGAACATTAATAATTAATCTACTCACGTTTCTAATTGAAATACCGGGGTTGCAATTTATCATGAAATTAATAAATTATTTCTCTACACATGTAAAGATGTCTATCAGCGAATGAAAATTAAACTAGTGTGCTAGTTTTAGTTGTAATTGCATTTGTCATTAATAATATGTTCATATATCATCGCGGGCTAAAAGTTTTGACAGGATGTTCAACAGACAAATCTGAAAATTGTAAATTAATTATCCCATTCACACCATTATGGAATTATTTAACATGTTAATGCGTTATGTATTTGAATACTTTATTTTGCCTGCAATGTAGAGATTAACTACTATTATAAGCTCGGACATATATTCTATGACGTCAAAAATTATAATATATCATTAATTTATTATGATTTTAATCTGCACTGTTCGTATAGTTTAGTTTTTATTTATAAACTCAGCGGCACTAAAACAATATTTTCCTACGGCCATATTCGAAACAAAGAGATTCCATACAGTTAGCTACGAAGATAACCAATATCACATATCTGTTTAACCCGTTTTATATTTTATCGAACAGTTTAAATTACGATATTTTAATTAAATAGGTATGTCGGCTAATAGTATATTATTTAACGAACAAATAATGTAGACTATAATTCAAGAGGATGAAAGTTTATTCACGAGCCGAAGGCGAGTTAATAAAGCATCCGAGTGAATTATAGCCATTATTTGCGAGTCAAATACGACGTTTTATCTACAACTTTTTAAATAAACCAACATTTCTTATTTACAAATTTGTATTCATATCAACCTAACCTCAAAAAATTGACAATTCATTCGAGTAATTTTGACAGTTCGGAAGAATAAAGTAGGTACTCATTATTTAACAGTGTTAAATAATGAATTCATTATTTCATAATGTGTCCTTATGGAGGGGTTTATTATACTACTTTCACGTATGTTGTAGATAAAAAAATAATACTTACATAATGTGTGCGTTAGGTATTTGTACAACGCTTTTTATTAAAGCACTCTGCTTCGCGCTGTACTTTAATATAGAACCTCGCGTTGTAAAATAATTAACCCTACCGCCTTTATAATGTAAATAACTATTTAGATTATTTTCTGAAAACAAACATTGACTTTTCAACATAATATTAATTGTATTTATTTGTTCGGTCACAGTTTTCTGGTGAGAAATCGCCGTAATCCCCCTCTGTTCGTTAGCGTTCGAGGATAAAGAAGAGAACTCGTTGTGTCAATTTGTTTTGTGGAATTAAGAGCTGTTTTGCAATACTTGACAGCTGGAGGTTTTAATATTTCAAAAATGATTTGGACGTGCTTTGACAGTTTAATCAATTCAAGGTTTATTTTCTTTTTGACGCAGAATTAGCGATTTATTACAAGGATTAGTTGAATAAAATTGCAGCCATTTGTATTCCAAAGCTTCTGCATCAAACAAAGAAAAGAGAATTTAATTGTTACAAGACGACATCTGCTCATCATAAATTGAACGCAAGAAATAGAGCCAAGAAAATAAATTGTCATTTCTTACGTTATTTAGTAAATTCAGTTTACCTATTTAATAATATTAATATTATAGACAATAATAAATAGTTAAAACATATACATTTGCGACTTCAAACCTTCAATTTATGATAATTAAGGCGCCCGTCTACCTTCTATTCAACTAGAATTATGTTCAATAAACAATTGTGCTTTTAAAAATTTGTGACGGTTGCGCAAGAGGGTTAAATAAAAAAAAAGTCGGCTGAATCTAGCACATTGTCAGGAGGCAATTTAAGTCATTAAAATAAACAAAATTTTATATTAAACTATGCATCTTTATTAATTGCCCTGTGCAAAAGGGTAAAATTCTTGTAAATTGTAAATGAAATGCGCAATATTCTGTATCTTGTTCTACTCAAATATTTGATTTTGCCGTAACGTCGTGGTTTTATCTCTTGAAAATGTAAGTGTTATTATAATTCGTATGATGTTTGCTTTCTTCGCACTGGGATAATTTCAACTTTAATTGGGTCAGAGTTTCTTGTAAGAAGAAATGCAATTAGAGAATTGTGTCAGAATGTAGAAATAGGGCGGTGATAAGCAGAGTAGTTATTACCTTACGGCAAAAATTAATTGGAAGAACTTTAAGATTACAACTTGAATAGGGTGTTACTGCTGCAATGGAGTTTGGAATAAAAGCGTATGTGAATAGCTTTTTACCTATTTTTAGTCAAATCCAAGTATGTTATTTATTTTTTAATACCTTTTTGTACAAAAAAGATAATTTTGATATTTTCATCACCAGTACATTACCAGATCCGTATTATACCTTCCAAATTACAGCTTTTTATTACAATTTTTTTTACTAATAACGTCCCTAAGCTGATTTAAAAAAAAATGAAACTGACACCGGTGTCTGCGTTAGCCTTGTGAAAAAAGTTTGCTGTTCTAGGCCAAAGCAAATACGTTTTGCATACACAGCTTGAGCTATCATCACAACAAACAGTTTTAGCAGACACGTAATTTAGCAGACCTGGATTTTTGCGCGTGCATTTTAATTAGTGAAATCGTTAGAAACAAATGCAGTTGTAAAGAAAGCGCCAAGATGAGCAGATCTAATACTAAACTCGTACTTTTAGCTTCCCAATATTGTATATTTATTATTATTTGCTTTGACCCTGTCGTAGAATTTGAAAAAATTATTTCATCAGTGGATCAAAGCAGACACAAAAGCAGACACATAATAAAATCTCTACCGTTGGAAATCCGGCTAGAATGTAACAGTTCGGCACATTTTTGTACACACACTGAAGCAGACACCGGTGTCTGCGTTGGCTCTGTGTTTAGAATTATGAACAGACACCGGTGTCTGCCATGGCACTTATCGTGTTACTACCATAACAAGTGAAGCTGAAGTGAATTTTAGTCTATACTATTTTTCAGTAAATAGTATAAATTCTCGTGTTATAGGTATTTCTTTCCGAACATTTACCTCACCACCGTGAAATCCAATAATATCCCTGGTGTTCTAGAGTGTAGGGGGTGATCCTCCTCTTCTGCTCTTTTCTCCTCCTTCGCCTGTTGGCTTCTCACGCGACTTAGTTTTTAATATCGGCGTGACAGGAGTGTCACAGACTTTTTGCTGTGAACACACTTCGCGCGTAACTCATTTCCTTTCATTTAAATGACTTTAATACAGACATGTGGAAGCGGCAGCTGAAATCTACATTTCAGGGAGATTTATCTTTCTTACAGGGACATGAAGCAGTCATTTGATTCCAGACGATTATATAAAGCAGGAATAGTCTGGAATTTCAGTAAATTGAGAAAAAAACACTGAAGATTTTTATCTTTTTTATGGATGATAATTCGCATCTCAATTATAAACTTATTATAATTATTAATGCGGAATTAAACCTCTCAGTTTTTCGGTTACTAGTTACATTCCAACCCTTTATTGGACTTCTTATCTTCTATTGGACTCTGTAACCTATGATTACTTCAATTTGTTGCAATGCAATGCAATCAGGTCTGTTAAATAATAATAATAATAAATGAAAATAATAATAATTTTATTTCCGTTGACAAAAATACATTTGTATGGAACAAGTCGAAAAGAATATATAAATAAATAGGTAGGTATATAATACACATTTTAAAAGTTATACATGAAAAAAAATTGATATGAAGTTAACAATTATTGAAAAATTCATCCAAGGTATAATAGCCTTTATCCATAAGTAACTCCTTTAGACACTTCTTAAAACTAGCAGTAGCTGATTTTTGTTTTATTTCACTTGGTACTCTATTAAAGATATGTAAGCCCATTCTGTTTGGCGAGTGTTTAACTTCTAACCTTTCATCTGGTTACATTTTTGTTTGAAGTGGTTTGTTTTATATAAAATCATAAACAGCTTGATCCATAACGGTATCAAAAATCAACGTAACCATTTAGTTGCAAGAATCAATACAGGGTGAAAAGTATCTTCATGCACGGTCATATCATAATTTGATATTTTATACACGAATTTCTTTGACATAAACGTCACTTTATAGCCCACAAACCACTTTATAACGCAGTGCGCCATAAAGAAACGTATAATTAATGCAAACAATTTAGATTTTCAATTTTCCTCATATAAACTACTAATAATCCCATAAATAACCATTTTCTGTAATTGGTTAGGTAAGTACATAGTTTTTTATATAAAAAACATCATTTTTCGGCGATTGACATTAAAAGTGCTGATTTTTGACAACTGACAATCAGCAAAGTGTCACTTTTGCTGCCTAGGAAGCAAAAATAGTAAAAAAAAGCCTAGGCAGCAAAAGTAATTGTTACTATGGTGAATCAACAAATTTGACATTTATAAAATTCATCAACATCAGAAACCTTTTGGCGCGGGGACATTATTATTTATATTGTTTAAACAATATTTATGCTATTTATATAAAAATTCAGTTTTTCCTGCATTTTTCCTAAAAAATTAATTTTAGTATAAAAAAATAGTTGTTAAAATAAAGTTTTTAGTAATAATTCAATATAGTCACCTAAAAAGTGTTAACCCACAGAGGAAAGCGGTGCGCTTTTTACAAATAAAAAAATAAAATCAAGACATTAATTTTATTAGTGATACACAAAAAACGGGATTCGAACCCACGCTATTGAGTATGGAATCCTCACGTATTGTGAGTACCATAAAATACAAACGCAAAGATAGTTTTCCCTTGCATCTAGGTACTATCACTATCTAAATTCTACCAACAACATTTGCAACATATTCCAGACCAAAACAATCTGAATTCACAAACACTTGTAAACAGCACAATCTGAACTATCTCAACCCCTAAGTGCATCTACCCTTAGTGCCGGCATTACTCGCTAGATCGAGCTAGTGCTGAATGTGCCACATACGAGTAAGAAGATCGCAGCAAGCGCTGAAGTTTCAGGGTTTCAGTGTTCAGTCTGATACTGCACCTGCGAGGGGTGGGGGGAAAGCTGAAAGGGGGGAACCAAGACGTTATATTAAATTTGACGGCATGGGAGAATACACCTGGGGAGTGAAAACAAGGGTGGGGGGAAATATGAAAGGGTAGGAGCAGGGATGTAACTAGGATTTTTAGGGCCTGTAAAAAATTAAAGTGGCTTAGACTTTTTATAATAACATTTTTGTTTTGAAAAACACAGGAGAATGCCGAGCGAAGCGAGGCTAAGCGATTCGAATATTTACAGTACCCAGTTAAGAATATGATATCAAATATGTATGCATAGATAAAGATTGCACGAGCACTCAGACTAATAAGTGAATACATTATATCTATTCAAAAATACATTTACCAGCCATAAATCTATAATATCTATCCGCTATTCATATTCGTAAAAATTTCTTTTGCCTCAATTTAGTATAAATCTATATCTCTTCCCTAGTATTATGTAAGGCATTATTAAATATTATTAATATAGGTACCTATCTCTTCCGTAAACAAATATAAAAATGTTGTTACGTCCCTAGATAGGGGCCCGCTCAAAAAAGGATTGTCACTTATAATCTCACATGTGCATGCATTTATTCTTTCCGATTTTTTTTTTTAAGTTCCTTCTAACAAGATCTTAATCAGCTCGAGTGGTGCACAGCAGCTGATTACGTTGTTGGAATGCATGATAAAAATTTCCTAAAATAGAAACTTGAAGTATTCACTAAATTTGTATTTAACATTAATGAAATATTATTTACCTTGATAATTGCTTATTTACACTCAAAAGGACGATTGAACCAATTTTGAATTTAAATGTCAAACTGACATGTGATATAGAAGTTTCCACTTATTAATTAAAATTAAATTCCTCAAGCTACTAGCAACAAATTTCCGCTAAATTTATATAATAACCATGGTTAAGTACTATTATTATAGGTAACCAATTCTTCCATTAGCTGTTAATTGGGTTAAGCGATTTTCTATTTTTATTGACAAATTAATAAAACTGATGTGCTCGATTTTAGTGGTACGCAGTATATTTTATATTTTTGTCGAGACAGTAGCTGCGCGGTATTAAGCACAGTTCTCTGCTGTGATGACGTACGAACCCAGAGTTTCATGATTCAAGTCTCTCGGCCGGCAGTGTATGATTGTCGTTATATTGTAAAACATCTCACTACTTGATCGCTTTAAATGTAGTCGTGGTTGCAAAAAGAGTCTCTCATTTGCCGCTTTGAATTTCAAAGGTCGTCGCACGGATTGAGATTCTGACTATCATCTACCATCGTGTAATTGAGAGTATAAATTCTGTGGAATGGCTACCAGCAAATAAAAAAATAAAAAAATATACTTGTATTATTGAATTGTAGTGTAGTACAGATAATACATTTTGTAATGAGAACCCCTTTTCTACGCCACTGTCTTCTCCATATTTCCGCTATTCTCGCCGGTCTAGTAGGCGTGTCTAGGATAACCCACGACTGAATAACACTCAACATTCGCTAATTACATCCACCATACAACGGGTCTTCTTCTTCCTCTCCACTAGTACAACAGCTCTGTGACGTCACGACGTAATGAGTTCGTATTTGTTTTGCGCGGTGCTCTCTCTGCTGTTTACACGCATTGTGCGTTTAGCGTTTGTTTTAGCGAGATAGGAGATTACAGTTTTGGATATATTGTTTTCATATTTTACGGCCTGTTGGACGAAGTTTGCAAACTAGAACAGGGCTGGAAATTAACTATTTGTTAGGAATATTGGTACAGAGTAGGTACTTATTTAAAATAATAATACTTTTCCACGAGTATTAAGGCGCTACACTTGTGCCAAAAATATAGTGAAAAAGGGACCTTGCTATATTACAAACTGAGCTCTTCTTAGTACACCTACATTGTTCATATTTCATATAAGTATAGATAGTTAAAACGTTAAAAGATGACTCTAGAGTGCTAAGAAATTATATTTTTGAGATACTTATTAGTATTTTAGTAATAAAATAGTACAAATAGTCAATTTGGCCGATTTTTTACTATTTTTTCGTCAGATGTGTAGGTAATTTTCTTGACAAAAATATTTTCTTAGCACTCTCACGAACAATGCAAGGAATCGACTATATTTAATACAAAATTAATAAATATGCAATAATTAGACCATAATTTGTAATATTAGAATGCATAAAATAATTCTTATTTTCTCAAATTGTTGTCGCAAAAATCAGAAATTTCAGTAATTCTGTATAATGTTACCTATTGTTTTGATATCTATTCGAAATTAGAATTTCAGAATTCGAATTTCAGTATTCGAATTTTAACATTCGAAATTCGAAAAAGTTTGAATTAAATTGTTCTAATATTGAAACATTCGAAATTTGAATTTCATCAACAGTACTACTTGGCTGAATTTCGCTAATTGTCAGGAGGAGGCAATAGAAGTAAATAAAAAAAAATTAAAAAATTAAATTATGTAAATAAAATTAAATGAAAGGTCCAATAAAACGCTAATCATCAAAGATCTTCCATACGGAACATTTTGTGTCCACTAGTGGTCGGTTTTTGAAAACGTTTTTAAATTAAAAAAAACTTACGTGGATGACTGTTGCATAATTTGTTTTCTTGTGCAACCGTTCGGTACAATCACCGAGAACCAGCTGAATAAAATCATCCACTCTCAGTCATCATCTATAATGCTATAAAAAGTTTAAAATTTGTGTAAATCTTGTCACAAAGTGAACTATTGGAAGTTTGTAAGAACAATCATATCGTTTTTACAAATAACATTACCTTTCATGTTGTCGTCAGTCTATAAAGATACCATCCGTGCATATCCTTCATTTTAAATCCCCGCAAAGCGGGATATAATAATCATTTTCCAGCTGAGGATTGTCCTGCAGCTTGCAAGCCAACAATGTCCGCCGCGCGATATCTCGCTGTCATGCCGGAGTTGTCCGTTCGACGCCGTAAAACTGAATGCGAATAACTCAGCTGCGCTGTTTTTATTGGAGTGATAAACTTCTTTGAATTAAATGAGATGCACTGAAATGCGAGCGCTGCGGATTTTATCTTTATATTGTTAATGTTGAGTTGGAACGTTAAATATGGAGAGTTGTGCATTCATGGAGCAAAGACGACAATGAGCTTTTTACAATATTTAAGGTGATCCTCTACCCATGACATAAAACAGTCAAAAACTTTCATTCCGCACGCTATTTTATAGCGTTTATTGTGTATTGCGACAACATAATTTTGGCACTCATATTTGTAAAAAAAAAACTGCAATATTTGTAAAAAGAAAGGCTTTCGCGCGCCACTGTACAGCTTTTATTTATAAGTAAATTAACTTTAAATTTTAATATGTTGTCAACAAAGCTTGGATCTGCGAAATAACCGATCGAATTTTTTAAATTCGTTTTAAAATAGAAGTATTTGTGTTCAAAATATAACAAAAATTGTAAAAATTCAAATTAACATATTTCGATTTTAAAGCTAAATTTTACAATTCTGCATCTTGTATTTTGTTGATACCGGGTGTCCCAAAAATGGTACGCTCGAAATAATTTTATATTAATAAAGCAATCGCAATAAAATTTTATGTAGGTAAACTAGCCCTAAGGAGACATCAAAATATATAATATTTTTTTAAATATTACTTTCGTTTACACCGGAAATGACATCAACTTTCAAAAATTTCAAACGGAACATCCTATATATTTTTGACATATTTCAATTCCACATATAATTCTGAATCAAATGACGTATCACAAGTCTAGATTTCATGCAAAATATCTCACAAAAATAAATAAACTATCAAATGTATCAATAGTAGTATTTAACAAAATTCAAACAAAAGATAACAAACTAAAAAATAATAGAAGATGTTCAAAATGACCACCATTTTCGTTTACACACATTCTAGACCTTTGATTATTGGTTATAATTATTTTCACCTAACACATGTCAATTTCTTTTACAAATGTCAAATTTTGTAACTTTTTCTTGAGACATTTTGCTTGAAATTTAGACTTTTGATACATCATTAGATTCAGATTCGAACATAGAGTTCAAATGAAAATATATAGGGTGTTAAATTTGAAATAAGAAAGTTGATATCATTTTTGGTTTAACCGGAAGTTATATTTTTATAATAGGTATTATTTATATTTTGATGTCTCCTTATGCCTAATTTGCTCATATAAAATTTAATAACGATTGCTTTATTAATAAAAAAAAGGTATTTCTAGCGTACCATTATTTTGGGACACCGGGATTTATTGATCTAGGAGTCTTTCCAATTAGGCATGCAGAGTAAAGTATTATAAATAAATTATAGACGAGTATTATCGAAGTAAGCGAAGAGGGTTGGCCTACAGTTTTTGATAATATGCTTTTTAAAGTGTATGGGAATGCTAAAATGTAAAATCCAATCAAATTGTGCAGAGTAACGTTCATAGGTCTGTAGGTGTTCCAGGATGTCTTTGTTGCAACCCTTTGTTTGAAATGTTACAAGTCTGCTACATTTTTAATTGCAATTACTAGAAGTGAATCGTTAATTGTTTATTTGATACTTGATGACCTCTTCCCTAATTGCTTCGCATTCCGAATTGTCATAGTGTCATTCGCAAACGGAAGTTTCTAATTTTAAAGCGAAGTTCGTTCACCTAGATTTATAATTCATACGTTTTGAAAGTATTTCGCAATGTAAAGAGAACTTGTATTTAAGTTTTATCAAGGATGATGAAGATGGAGTTGATCATTTTGATAGACAATTTTATAACCAGCATTCAATTTACACTTACTATCCGCGTATCCTATATGAAAAGGGGATCTAAAGTATTTTTTGCACTTCCGGGACTAAAACTGTTCTTTAGTCTTTATTTTTAGGGACTAAGATTCTTAATTTGATCCCAAGGGATTATTTATCATATTTAATCCCGTTGTCAAGGAATTGAATTAATTAATCCCGTTGTCAAGTAAATACGTGCTATTTGTTACAAAGTATCTATGGTAACAATATAAATATTTGTCATAAAATTTACTGTCAAAATTACAAAATGTGTATTCTTTTAATCTATTTTGCATTCGTTTGAGGATGAAGTGCAAAAAATAGCGTATATACCACAGGACTAAAGTACCTTTAACCCCTCAGAATTAAATCGTGCACTTTAGTCCCTCAATATATAATATACTATTATTGTTTATATAAAGTAAAATATAATGACAATCAAACAAAAATGTTTGTTTATTTATTTTGATATTATTGGTATCGTCATGGATACAAATAAAACATAAATTGGTTGAACGTAGATTTAACTAACTAAGTACCATTATTTTGAATAACAAATAATTTCAGTCGTAGATAAAATTATGTGTGTATTACGAGCGTAAAGTGTATTTGTTTCTCTCGCCTTCTTTCCTTAATACACAAACAACTATTGTAAATAAATTTACTCCTAAAATGTAAAGTTTTTTTTTAATACCAACCATTTTCTTAGAATAAAATACCGTTGTGGTTAATTGGAGTTAAATTGGACTAGTTTTATAATAATTATTGTGCATTAAGATAAACTATAAATCTTTAGATTGAAATGAATTTTTAGAGCTCATGTTAATAAATACCTACCTAAGTAACATAATTATAATTTATAAATAGTTTGCTTCGTTTCCAAGTTCCGATCCGGATTTAAATGTTCATCACTAAGTGAACTGATTTAAGTGAACTAATTTAAACTGTTAAAGTCCGCTGTCAACAACACAGTGTCAAGCTCACCAACTTCCAACAAATCCACAAACAAAGACACGAACAACGAATAAGTTGTAAAAGTGTCAGGATCCAGGACGTCTTGTGAGACATACGAAGACAACATAAGCACAAGTTAACCCGCGGCAGTCGCTGAGTTAATAATCATGTTAATTATGAGTGACACGTGGGGCGACGACATCGTAAATACATTCATTAAACTGGAAAAGTTGCTTCGGATAAATGACATATAAAGCGCGAATTAGAGAAGGCGGAACGATACGATGAATTTGCAAAATTGGAAATTAGTTTCTTGATAGTATTGTGCTCTATTAAGCGGCTCGTCTACGTTTTTACCGAATTCCTAGAATATTCTCGATTTTTTTTTCATTCCACTCTTTTCCCCACTACTAGGGCTGCCTGAAACTAGTCCAAAACTCGTACTTTGCCGCATCCTACCTATGCAATGTCATTTTGAAGTTGAAAAATACTGTAAAAGTGTTTTCGTTGCGAGTAAACTGCCAGATTATTATTGACTTCAAGATAATGTTTTTATAAACATTTAATAGAGAAAGAATTGATCTACAGATGTGCCTTTTTAAAATTTTAAAAATTAATTTCTATCATGAGATATAACCGTGTAAAGTTTGCATAAAATAGGAACATTTTTTGAATTTTTCGGAATTTTTATATTCATGTACAATTTTTTAATCAAAATTTTAAAAAGGCACATCTGTAGATTAGTTCTTTCTCTATTAAATCATTTTTACCATTCTTGTGCTGGCCACAAAACACTCTGTACGTTAGTACATTTTATGCTAGATTTTAGATAGTAGACAGGCCTCTTAAGACTGAATTACATTATACATTTTTTGGATAAATTTTAGTTCGAGATTCATCCGAGAAGTTCGTATCATGTAAATCAGAAATTCTTATTCGAGTTCCGTTCGATTTCCACACATTTTTCTAGTATAGAAATATACGCCTGGCTCTATTTTTACCTTCCGCTAAACCTGTAAAGGAAGGTATTGGAATCATGCTAAAAATCGCGAAGTGAATTTTAAGTGGATGAGCATGAATTAACGTCCTTACAACTCATTTTTGATATAGTTTCACGATGATGTCTGTATGTATGTGTGTGTATTTGTGTATGAGTGTGGTTAAGTCCGTGTGGAGGCCGGATAACTCAAAAACGAATTAGCCAAAAATTTTGATAATTGGTATTTTACATATTTGTAGACAATTTGGGAGAGCTCATTCGATTTTGGTTCAAATATCTTCACGGGAGAGTGAAAAGATTAATTGTCAAAAATTTGGATAAATATACGAGTAGTATTTATTTGTAATGAGAATAAGAGGAAAAGTTATTTGCAACTTACGTTATAAAAAAATTGTCTGTATCTGGTAGCATTAAAGATCGGTTTAAAATTATTGAAAAATTAAATTTATCAGATAAAACGTTAAAATCTTGTAATACATGATCGGTTGATTTTTGTTTCTGCGTAAAAAATATTGACAGGTGACAGGTGACAGGTGCCATATACTCGTAAGTCATAAGTAAGATATTAAATGTTGTAGTAATTGAACGGAGAAAAGCTTCACCACAGAAGAGTAAAAATCTAGACTATTCAAACAGGAAAATAAAACAGTAGAAAATGCAAATCTAGTAATGAAAAACCTGCATCAAAAGCATATCAAAATATTCATTCACCGGATTGTACATAGGTACCTACATTTATAAGTCAGTTTTCTAGATTCGGCGAAAGGTTATGTGTTGACCACATCAGATTTTTCTATTTGAGATTCGTGCTAGATTTATCTACGCTTGTTCAGTTTAGTGTGCAGTCAGTTTGACCAACCTTTAAAAGTTTTGACTCAAAAATAAAAAAAGATGATTTCCGATTTAATAAGAATAAAGTATGAAACGAATTTCGGATGGAAATTGAACAAGAAAAGCATGAATCTAAACGAAAAAAGTATAATGTAATTCAGTCTAGCAAAAGCCTTGGCATATTGTGTAATAAAATGATATGACATCATATGCCGAGTCATTTAGAAAAAGACTTTTTACAAAACGATTTAGCCTGCGACATATACACAAACAGATTTTTATGGAAACTTGTACTAGTCATAAAATAAAGATATTCTTCTTTTGATATGAAATCCATGATAAACGTAACTTGAAATCCCATTACGTGTGCGATACCCATTCATTTATTAACACTGCTAATCCAATAACTCGAGTAACTCTGTGAAGTTGAACGGAGCATTAACAATTCATTCGTAAACGTTTTTGAAGTAAGTGTATCGCAGCAGGCTCACAAGTTCCAAGATGGCCGCCGCTGCTGTAACTTCGCGTCCCCAGTGGCATCTCACGTTAAACTAATTCACCGTTATTATTTACCCGACGCGACAGGGAATCCATCTTGTAACTTTTGGCACATGGAGCTCACAATTAATAAAGAGTGCGACGCAGGCAATTAGATTGCAGGCAGGAATGTAATCTGCGAATTTCACTAATTTTCTTAAATATTCTTGTAAAGATATTGTAATAATTTTCACATTTACAATTTTGATATATCATTAGACTATAATATTGTTTTAAATTTTGCGAAACAGTAAGTTTTTTTGCGTGAAAAATTTAGTATTTCATTTTGCTTATATTAAACAAAATTTTAACGTTTTGATCAAAATGTCCACAATAAACTCAAACTAATAGTATTATTAGCAACTACACTATAACTTTAAGGCGATCCAACCTGCGTCCACCACGGGTCAATTGAGATTTCTGTTAATGGCGATAGGCCCTATCGTCAAAAAATAAAGAGAGACCCAAATTATATATCTTAATCAATAAATACGTTTTTTCTGAACGTTCTAACTCAATAAACCAAATTAAAATTGTTTCATTTTTAACCGTCAAAACAAATTTCTATTAAAATTAATTTGAAAATTGACTTTTTGGGTAAACATATAATAGACTGCCGAATAGTTTAAGCTATTTCTCCTCTAATGCGATTTTTTAAATTTTGGTTTTTAATTTGTGGTGAAAAATTCCCAAAAATTGCAAGAATAGGTTATGTTTATCCAGGCATATAAGAAAATTGAGAAAAAAAATTGAAAAAGTGACATTAGAAAAGCAAAGGGCCATTTTTAAACTTCTTAAAAATATATTATTTGTTACAAAAATGTTTATTGTCAGTTCAGTTATAAGGGTACTACGGAGCAGTATTTTCGCTTAGAAGTGGCCCACCGTAAGGGACTCGTCTACCTTTTCGTTGAATTCCTAGAATACGAGTACTCTCGATATTACTTTTTTCTATTTCACTCACTTCCCCACTACTACGGCTGCCCGAAACCAGCTCGAAACTCGTACTTTCCCGCATCCTAGCTATGTAATGTCATTTTGAAGTTGAAAAATACTGTAAACATGGCTCCAATATTTCCATCGAATTTCCATAATAATTTGTATATTTTTTAAAGAAATTAAGTAAAACAAAAATTATTCGAAAAAGGAAGCTTGCTTTTTAAATTTTTCTTGCCATTTATAGTGACCGAAAAAAGTCATATCAAGTAACGCAAAAACATCATTTTTATTTTATTTCTTTACTTCAAATTTCTAGGCCAAAGACAAAAAATATAGAAGCATTAAGACATCCTTTGTTAATACACTCATATGTAAAAGCATCATATATTTCAATTATAATTAAAGTAAACGTGGAAGGCATACACCTCTGTAACGCTGTAAAATTTTAGGGTAGACGTACACCCCTTAATACATACTAATTCGGGTATACAAAATTGTGAACTATTTCGTTTGCAAGTGCTGTACGTCTTTTCGCCGCGTGCATTTGAAGTGGGTATCTTATTCAATTCCATTTGTATCACACGTAGATTACCCTAATCTTCTGCCCTATTTTCGCTGTGAGGGTTCTTGACACCCTATAGCAGTTGCCAGTTCGAGAGTTAGCGAATTCCGAAGGGTTCCGCGTCCTACCCTTCTCCAGCCGGATCGGATGTAACAACATCAAATTCCGAAATTCGATGGAGCGTTGTATTTGACAAGTAACAAATCGCGTCTTCACTTGGTAATAAATTTAAATTCTGTTCGGTTTTCAGCGCCGCCCTGCTTCACTCAGTATTGATACTTTTCCGGATTCAAGTTTCAATTTTTCCCTCAATTATTCAATCTCAATTCCATTTTCAAGGACATTATTCTTTTATTAGAGGGTGAGGGAGTTTCATTTTGAGTCGTTCATCATTACGCCATTTTGCAATTTTTATTCCGGTCATTTTTTATTCAGACATGAAAATTTCACCCCTGATCCGGATTCGAACCCACGACTTCTGCAACTAGAGTGAGACACTCTTCCACTGTGCTATCTCGCCGTTTTTTTTACAGGCGTAAATGATATTTTACCCAACACCTCTTAAGAGGCTCGTCTATTTCCTGAAATCCAGCACAAAACGTACTAACGTAGCAAGTGTGTTGTGGCCAGTACAAGAATGGTAAAATTGTATGTAAACAAGGATTATATACTTAAAGAATCAATTAACAGTTGTGCCTTTTATATTTTATAATTTTAATAATATAATTGTACATGATTATAAAAATTTCATAAAATTCATAAATAGTATATTACATTACAAGTCATGAAAATGTTTCATTGCAGACGAGGAGGCTTGTTTGAAGAATGCGAGGATGCGCAGCGTCCGAGTGTTTCTTCAAAGCCTCCGAGTCTAGCAAAGACATTTTTATGACGCGTGATGTATTTTATTTTTTTTAAATCGGCAATTATAGAAGCTTAAAATTATAGAAAAAATTAGGTTAGCATAAATCATCAGAGCAGTGACAAATTTTAGAAAACGTTGTCATGACAAGTGTTTGTACCTACAGACAGTGGAAAGTAAAAAATAAATAAATAAAATTTTCATGCCTAGTCATTTTTACTTATTTATTTTCATGCCTAGTCATGGAAATCTTACTTTCAAGGCTCAAATTAGTCAGGAAATGAAGATTTTCATGATGATTTTGAAAAAATATCTACATCTGTAGATCCATTCTTTGTGTATTAAATGTTTATAAACAAATTACCTTGAAGTCAACAATAAACTGACAGTTTACTCGCAACGAAAACACTTATACAGTATTTTTCAACTTCAAAATGACATTACATTGCTAGGATGCGGTAAAGTACGATTTTTGAGCTGATTTTAGGCAGTCGTGCTAGTGGGGCAAAGAGCGGAATAGAAAAAAAGTAAAATCGAGAGTATTCTAGAAATTCGGAAAAAACGTAGACGGGCCGCTTAATAAAAGCACCATAACTATATGGTGATTTTAAATAAGCAAAGGAAAAAATTGCCCACTAATGGCTTTGATTCAAATTTTACCCACTTGTGGGTAAATTGTTCCTTTGGTTGTTTGATGTCATCATGGTAACGATGTGTTAGGAACTTAGTATTTTTTAAATATTTAAGCAGTTATTAAGAGGTGTTGGATAAAACGTTATACTTTACACGTGGTCAAAAAGGAATGATCCACTCAAAAAAAATATTAAGAAAAATTTTTGAAAAAGTGGCCTTAGAGACGCAAAGGGCATTCTTAAACATCTCGTCTACTTTTTTGTCGAATTCCTAGAATACTCTCTACCTATATAACTTTTTTTCTATCTCACTCTCTTCCCCACTACTACGGCTGCCCGAAACCAGCTCGAAACTCGTACTTTCCCGCATCCATTCCATACATTGCCCACTTGTAAAGTAAATAACTATTATTAGAATGTATGTATTTTCGAGTCCTAGATTTTATTATAAAATTGAAATGAAATTCCTCAACGATTCCGTCCAAAGCGTCAAAGAATGCAAATCCGAATTTAAAATTTAAAGCTGGTGGCAAAAAGTCCTCCGTGTTATTAAATCATACATCACAAAGTTCTAAATCCGACCCTGTAGCGCTATGAAACGTCGGAAGAGCCGTAAAACAATGGTAAATATTATATCGAAATAAAAAAAGATGTTTTGAATGAAAACAGCATTACTGCGCTATATACCGCCAGCCAGGCTGACCACCCGTGGTGTGATGAATGCAAATTCCCCTGCTTGCGAGATCTCACATCGCCTCCCCTGTGAGAGCGAGAGAGAGGGAGTGTTATTGTTGTTAGATGCGTGAACAGAACTGGCTTTTGATTTTTTGCTTTTGTTTATTTGGAAGTGAAAGTTATCTTGTTTTAATCAACTTTGGGGCTGAATTTTAAAATTTTGTTTACATACATTGTTTATTTTTACGTTTCGATTGTTTTAAAATTCTAACGTGTGTTTTATATGCTCGGTAATAACGATATTTCGTTTCAGTGTAAAAATTACAGAAAAAAATTCGACAAATGTTAAATACATGTGTTTTCTGATAATTAATGCTATCCATTACTCACAGTGGTTATTTTTTTGTTTTGTTTATACCAACTCGCAAAAAATATGCGAATAAACATGCGTTGATGTAGGTACCTAATTTTAATAAACAAATTAGTATAACATTTCAAATTTAGTTTTTTTAAGACTGGAATTATTTTAATAAAAGCTGTAGGTTGATCATTTGTACTTCTCAATACAAGTAATATCAGCCAATGAAACCGGTGGTATTCCAGTTAGATGTGCCACATAAAACCAACTTAAATTATGTAACGGAACTAAGTATTTTATATTTTAACTGCGTGTAAGTAATGAATATTAGTTATTTAGAAAATTTCAATATTTCAGCATAACTCCATAATTCATTTTACTAATAGAGTAAGAGCTAGCGGTCAAATTAGTGTGGTCATTTTATTAGTCGTGAAATTGAAGGGTTTGGGCCTTGCATATCTACTGAAGATGGAATGTGCAATCTGCCAGTCCTAAGTGGCTGGATTAGGATTCCTCAAGTATAAAAAGTTAAGTTACAAAAATGTTAATTATATAAATTAAGTTCTTGCGTAGAGGTGGAAATAAGCGATATTTCTTATTTATAAAACATATTGCCAGAACGTTTCTACTTCTCCAATCTTAAAAATATAGGTACTAAATAAAACATAATAAGTGACGTTTGAAATTTTCATAAATGTCAAAAATTTGCTTGTTATCAATGTTTATCTGCTTACCTATGCAAAGAAATATTAAAAATATGTAATCATAAGTACTGATAACCCGACAACAAGCAAATTTTTGACAGTTAGGAAAATATAAAACGTCATTTATTATTATATGACTTGAGGAAGCCTAATCCGGCCACTAGTATTGGCAGACTGGACATTCCATCTTCAGCGGGTATGCAAGACCCAAACCCTTCAATTTCACGACTAATCAAATGTCTACATTAATTTGACAGCTAGCTCTAAGGACTATAAACATATTTATAATTAATAATTATTAAATCCCAAAATAAAAAATGCATTAAAAAAATTGTAATATTTTATTGCAATCAACACCCTACTCGAAAGCCCTGTTCAAACGTGGATTCTTTGATTATTCTTTCGTGCTTCTGAATCCTGTAAAAAAAATTCACGGTTTTGAAACTATCAATGATTTTCAAATTCTTCTATGGCAATAAGGTTAATTGAAGATTAATTTAGCGGTGTCACTATTTGACAGGCATTCTTCACCAGGATTATTTTTTCAGGATTCTAAACCATGAAAGAATTTTCAAAGAACCCATGTGTGAACAAGGCCATGTAAGCTAAATTAAAATCAAATAAAACACATTATTCAATCATCAAAAAAAGCACGAAAGAATTGTATTGAATATGATATAATCATTTATGATTGGAAAAAATCTCAATCTATTCTCCCCCTAGATCCACGCCTGGTCATATTCATCGCAAATCTTTTTTCCCGCGGGAGTAATGATTCATTGGACACGGGTAGCACCGGAGTAGGCTATGCTATGTGCTGTATGCTATGCTATGAAGCGTTCAGGGTTTCACAGCAGCACACGGCTCTGTTGAACGGCGCACAGTTAAAATGTAAATGTCGAAATAATGGGATGAAAGATGGCGTCGTGAAATGAAACACGGCACGCGGCGCCGCGTGAAATACGGAGCGAACTCAACTGATGCTGGTCGGAAAAATGTGCCAGAAAATGCAGCAGTATTTACAAAAGCCAACCATGAACTACATAATAGATTTCAGAAGTTAACGTTATTAGGAGGCGGGATAGCATAGTGGTAGAATGCCAGGCTCCTGTTACAGAGGTCGTGGGTTCAAATCCCGATCAGGTCACGAAATTTTCTCGGCCTGATTTGGATAGGTACCTACTCCCGTTACCATTCCAAGTTGGGATCTAAATAACTTGGCAACTTCTAGCTATCGAGCACCGGCTAGAGGCTGTAACAAGGGCTTAAGCCGGATTGACTGGCAACACACATGGTAGTAAAGAAAAAACGCCGTGAAAAGTATAAGTAAAAATATTAATACTGTGTGTCATTCTAGGGATACAAACCCATGTGGTTCAAATCCCGAAACTCTAATACATACATTAGTTATTTGTTTCATTAATACAAAAAATGCATGATTTTGGGACGAGTAAGATGGTTGCCGGACGACGCGCAGCGGAGTTCGGCGATCTTACGAGTCTCAAACAAGCATTTTTTGTATGAATGAAACAATATTTTTTCGCTAGCCGCTTAAATAGATGTAATTTCATTTAAATTGACATATCTTCATATTACGCAACAATTAAAATGTAAACATTTTTACCATGATAACAATCATTTTTGTATTGGGACGCATAGATTTATTTTTTGTACAATTGCTATGGTGATCATAAACAAATGGCCTCCTTTTTTTACAAAAAACAATGACACAATTGCATCAATCCGGTTGGCGAAAAAAGTTATTAGGAAACGAGACTTCTACCTTTTTCTATTTAAAACAAATATCTTTATTTTAACATAACCTCACTTACATTATATCACAGATCACATGCATTTTGTTTCACCCCGTTTAAAATATCTTTTGTTTTAGGCATGAAATATTGAGAATTGTTGATAATGAAATATCGTGATTACTCACTGTTTACCCTTTGCCGGTTTTGAAATTGTGAGGTTATCGAGACATAAAGTTCACTACGACATTCGTTTCTTTTCAAATTTAAAATACAAATAAAATAGGTATAATTATATATTTCAAAGCAATAACCATTTAAATTGATAACATTAAAACAGTAATTTGGAGTATCATTGATTGTTTCCCTTAAAAAAATTCAATTTAGATAATTATAATACAAATACGCTAGAAGACAATGGAAGAGTACTAGTTGCTTCTACATGTGTAATACTTCTTTACCAACTTTTCGTGTAATACGAATAACTTCGTTTTCAACTCTGAATGGCGATGTTACCTGTTTAAATTGTGACATTTAATGTTCAAAATATTGTAATTTTATGACAAGCTGAAGATGAAGGTCTCTTTCCGAAACGAAATAAATTAAGAATTAACTAATATTACATGGATTCCTGAAGCCTTCGCCATTCCTTCAAAAAAAATTATCGTTATATCCTACAATTTCACTTTTATATTTCTATAAAACTGTCAACCAAACTATTGAAATGACATCTTGGACTTGAATAATAATAAGTAATCAATGACGTGTAAGCATTACCTATTGGCGTTAAAATAATACATCTAATATAAAATCCACGTGGCAACTAGGGCCACTATCATCTCCTCCGTCCTTCTTGAAAATCAAACCCGATATCGACACATCTCGTGCGAGTTTCTGGTGCTGAATAGAATTGACTTTAAAATATGATTCGAACGCGAGCGATATTTCTCAGCCGACACATATTAACTCCGGCTGCGGTGCGGACGCGGAACTCCGGAGCTCGGCTCCGGGTTCTCGCACATCGGCTCCGGTGCCGGAGTTCCGGGATCGCGAGCCTGTATTAATAATCCAAGGAGAACGAAGAGAGAGGTGGAACAGCCACTGATAAGTTTTTGCTGGTAACCATTTGCTCCCAGTTATTATGGTAAATGTTGTTATAGTGGAATCCAACCACCACCGATCTCAATCTGTGCGACGTTATTTAAAATTCTAAGCTGTATTGGAGAGATTTTTAGGACTACATTTAAGGACGATTAAGTAGTCAGCGACTAAGTACGATTTAATTGCAAAATGTTTATAATAACGACAATCACACATTGTATGCTACAGATTTAAACCACGGAACTTCGGGTTTCTACGTCATCACAACATGCAAAGAGCTGTGCTTAAACCTGGGCAGCTACTGCCTCGACTATTTTTGATTCGCAAGAAAAAAGATTTGTGTTAAAATGTCTAACAATAATAGTGTATTGTTCCACATAAAACCGACTTAAATTATGTAGTGTCACAGAACTAAGTATTTTATACAGGGTGTTTCTATACCTCTGCACGAAACTTTAATAGATTATATAATTTGATATAGGTACTGATTATAGATTTAACAATGCCCGTCTAGGTTTTTTCCGAATTCCTAGAATACTCTCGATTTTTTTTCTATTCCACTCTTTTTCCCAATACTACGGCTGCTTGAAACCAGCTCGGAACTCGTACTTTGCCGCATCCTAGCTATGCAATGTCATTTTGAAGTTGAAAAATACTGTAAAAGTGTTTTCGTTGCGAGTAAACTGTCAGGTCATTATTGACTATAGGATGATGTTTTTATAAACATTTAATAGAGAAAGAATGGATCTACAGATATGCCTTTTTTAAATTTTGAAGGTTCTATCGTGAGATATAACCGTGTAAAGTTTGCATAAATTGGAAATGTTTTTGAATTTTATTCTCTATTAATTCCTCGTTGAAATAAAATTTAACCATTCTTGTACCGGCCACAAAACACTCGCTACGTTAGTACATTTTATGCTGGATTTTAGGAGGTAGACGACCTTTTAAGCTCGGCTACTTGAATGGGTTTACTTACTAGAGTAAAGTACCATTTGTGTCCTATTTTTAGGACATTTACTAACTTTTGATAGAAAAAATATAGTACTCATCTTCCCATGTTAATTTGTCAACTTATTTCAGTATTAAACTGTACTGTCACATTTGTGTGTGAGCATTTTGTAATCGACTGTGGTTCTGACAATTGAGGTTAAAATCCAATCTTTAATTAATAAATTCATTTTACATATTTTAATTTTAATTTCCAAGATTTATTTATTTTGCTTTGCGCTGCTAAAAAAGTTTATTTAGTTTTAGAAAAAACGCATGCTACAGAAACATGTTGAAGGTAGGTATGCATATTACCAGGATTAATATAAAACCTTATTACATACAAAATAAAACCGCACACTCTACGTGTTTTAATTTAACGCGCATAAAGAAAACTTGGCACATACGTAGAGAAACATCGTATACATAAAAATTACCTAGAAATAGACTTTTCCTTTGACTGACACCAGTAATAATCATAGGTATACATTTGACTTACAAATCCGTGCAATATCATACTGAAAAAAAATCTAGACATTTATTAAAATACTCTTCCATATACGAGATTCCAGTAGTTGGTATAAGTAAAATAACGCATATAAAACAAAAGTCGCTCAACGCACGTATATCATTGCAATTCGTTCAGATGCTGTGATATATTTTTACAATAATTACTAATTCACTAATCAAAAAATGCTTGGTTTGTTACATTTTTTTTTAAATAACTTACAAATGGTTTAGATACAGTACACATAATCTTCACGAACTTATTTTTAAAGGTTTATAGGATATATTAATACAAGTTCTACGAATATTTCATCATTTTATCATATAGTTTAAAGCATGCTAAACAAAAATTTAGTGAATTGCCATAAGAGTCCATGTAAAACCAACGAAATTACTCAATTACTCAAAAACCAGATAGACGAAAATTTAAAAAAATAAATTTAGATTCACAATCACAATAATATAATAAAGTCACTGTATAAATTTCAGACTCTCATCATCATTTTAATATATTAGTCCAGTCATTTAAGCAGAAAAATGGGCTCAACCTCGGAATGAGAGATAATAAGCTGGAAACTCGTATACACCTTGATTTTGGCGTTCTAAAAGTTGTCTCAAAAGTCTCATAAAATCTCGTGTCTGCGTCGTAAGTTATTCGAGGTCAAAGGTCACAAAACTCGGTTTTTCGAGATTATCTAGGTTTCTATAGCTCCAATGATGTTAACCTGTTATAAAAGTTGTAGAGAATAAAATTTCCTACAACTTTGGTATTAAAAAAAAATGTCTCAGATCAATAGTTCAAAAGTTACGGCCAAAAGTAAAAGGAACGCTTTTAAAAATTTCATTATGGCATTACTTTATATCATAATATACAAAAACGACTGTAACTTTTCAACACATTAAAATATTGACTTCCGGTCTGAAGCATTCAATTCTTAAGACAATTTTCAATCTACAATACAATTTTTAAAATTTTGGAGGTCCTAGTTTAGCCAAAATTTAAACAAAAAAAATAATTATTTTTTTGTATTTTCTTAAATTATTGTGTTTAATCAGCTCTAATTTCTGAATGAATCAAGATATCAACTTTCGGTTTTCAGCATTGAATTCCTGAGACTTTTTGCTACAAGGTAAAATATTTCAAAAATGGTTAAAAAAATTTGGTAACCTGAAATTTTAAGTTTTTCTCCGAGAGAATATAGTGAAATTTTAGTTTTGTTATAAATTACTTTAAATTTTAGGTCATCACATACCTTTAAAAGATTTTAAAAATATTGTTTCTTATAGGAAAACGTCCCAGAAATCCAATGCTGGAATCCGGAAGTCGATATCTTAATTAGTTCAGAAATTAGAGCTGATTAAATACAATAATTTATAACAAAACTAAAATTTCACTATATTCTCTCGGAGAAAAACTTAAAATTTCAGGTCAACAAAGTTCTTTAAACCATTTTTGAAATAATGTACCTTATAGTAAAAAGTCTCAGGAATTCAATGATGAAAACCGAAAGTTGATATCTCGATTCATTCAGAAATTAGAGCTGATTAAACACAATAATTTAAGAAAATACAAAAAAATAATTATTTTTTTTGTTTAAATTTTGGCTAAACTTGTAATCTCCAAAAATTTAAAAATTATATTGTAGATTGAAAATAGTCTTAAGAATTGAATGCTTCAGATCGGAAGTCGATATTTTAATGTGTTGAAAAGTTACAGTCGTTTTTGTATATTATGACATAAAGTAATGCCATAATTAAATTTTTTAAAACCGTTCCTTTTACTTTTGGCCGTAACTTTTGAACTATTGATCGGAGACAATTTTTTTTAATACCAAAGTTGTAGGAAATTTTATTCTCTACAACTTTTATAATAGGTTAACATCATTGGAGCTATAGAAACCTAGATAATCTCGAAAAACCGAGTTTTGTGACCTTTGACCTCGAATAACTTACGACGCAGACACGAGATTTTATGAGACTTTTGAGACAACTTTTAGAACGCCACAATGAAGGTATATACGAGTTTCCAGCTTATTATCTCTCATTCCGAGGTGAAAGTCTAATTTGACTGGACTATATGGTCACCAACCTCCTTAAATATAGATTTATAGTCTACGTATTGTGGACACGTAAACAATTAAAATCCCTGCTTATGAGTGAGTATTGCCAGTAGGTATTTGACATAATCAATTTCATACTAAGATGAAATACTAGCTGCGTTCAATGAAGCTAGCAAGTTTCTTTATGCTGATTTGTGCAACAGTGTAAATGAAATAATGTTACTATGGTTTGCCTATTTTTTAAATATCGTTAGCGCAGCAAAAGCAGCAGTTTTTTTGATAGCACTGTTGACATAATTTGCTAGGAAAACTGTCAAATTTTCACTTGTACACCAATCAAAGTAAAGAAATTCCATAGAATTACTAATTTCATTGAACGCAGCTATTGTAGTCAGATTTTTGGTAGCCAAACGTGTCAATGTGTCAACTGATGGCAGAACATTTTTACTTGTCAGTTTTAAAGTATTGAAAAAAGTGAGAAGTTTAAATGAACACATTAAAATAACCCTCGACAGAGAACGTACATCATACAGACGAATGAAAAACGGTGATTTTTTATCAGAATTTTAAAAAATGAGCAGATATTTCTTTCTTTCTCCATTTCTGCTGACTCGTAAAATTGGTAGCGCAGAATCGATCACACTAATCGGTCACTATTACGTGAGCGTTGACGACAGCCAAACGCCGAGATGTGATTCTAAAACTTTCCAAGTTTTGAATCGCTCAAAGCAGAAAATTTTGCTGCAGATAGCGATTTTGAGCGGTGATTAATGAAGAATTGAAATTACAAAAACAGAAGACTAGACGAAAAGTTTGAAGTGCACAAAAGAATCAAATCTTGATTTCAAGAGTTTAGTTACATGAAATAAATTACTTTAATGTTCATGGGTCTGATACTGACCAGGCAAAAGATGGAATCTTTTTAGGTTGGATTTATTTATTTTGCTGGTAACCAATCAACAGGATTTACTGCCCGCTTAGAAACATTACACCTTGATCAGCCGTTTAGTAAAAAAAATTCACTTATAATTTTTATTAAGCTGAACATTTAAAAAATTAATTCAAAAATGCAGAATATTGAATTTCACAGCCAATAAAAATCAGTAGACTTGATTATTTTGTACTAGTTAGTAAGGTTGTGTGTCGACTATTCACTACATTTTTATTATAATCTATATTTCCCATTTTTGTCTCTGGGTTTTCTTCAAAGGTCTAGAACATTTTTCACTTGAAATTCACTATTTTGTTTGTAAAGAAACACCAAAAATACATAAAACACATTTTACGTTACGTCTAAATTTTATCAATATATTTATTTTCTGAAATCATGGATAACTGCAGTTTTGCAATTTTAATTTAAAACTGGATCTGATTCAATGAATAATCCCTAAAGCTAAGTTTCCATGCATACGTTTCATCCGTTCCGTTTTATACGTCGCTGCAAACTTGACGTCGTATGAAATTTAGACTGTTCACATGTGTCCGTTGCGTTCCATCCGTTTTGATGTTTTGATTGGTACTTCTATTTACTGCTGTTATGACATAATATTAATTACGATTTTATAAACTTACGAAGCTAATCATGTTGCTTAGGTAAACCAAACAAATACAAATAACCGTATGAAACCACTTGCTAACTGTCAAAGTGACATCAAAGCATCCGTTTTCAAGGTCGCGCTGCAACAAGTAGAGAGTAGACGAACTCTGTCCGTCGCTGCATTTACCAACGCGCCAATTTTTCATAATTTGAACTAGCCAATCACAACTTGCGACGGATAGAACGGAACGGATGAAACGCATGCATGGAAACTAGGCTTTATTCGTAGTCATAGTTAAGTAGATTATTTTGCTGGTAGTATATTATACACTCATGTATCTCGTGCTTGCGAATATTATTCGTGCTGCGCACTCGTAATATTCATATCCAAGCACAAGGAACATTCGTAATACTACCAGAAAAATAATCGACATAACTACGACTACTTATGGTATTATAAGTGATTATTTCTGTTATATAGAATTAACCAATCATTGCGTATTTTTGAGTAACGTATTATAGGTACTATCAAACAGAATTAAAAGTGACATCAACAACAGGCATATAGATTTTTAGGTTTTATGCAATTTGTAAAATTGCCCGATGATGATGTTTTGTGTTTTGAAATTGATGTAAATAATTTGCTTTGTAAATGATTCTCCAAAAATTATTGTCTACAATGCCTGTTTTACACGTTTCAATATTTTAATCAAGTTTATTTAAAAAATAAAGCTTGCTTTAATTCCTCAATAAATTGAATATAAAACTGATCAATAATGGAGTCGTGTAAAACAGGCATTATGGTTTTCTTTTGATACGTACCCAAAACCAGAGAAGCTATGGTGTTTTAACAAAAAGAAGAAATATCAATAAAGACAAATATTCAAAACCCTGCTAAGAAAACGCGTCTGAATGGAAGCGATTTAGGAAGATTATTCACAAAAACGCGTATAAATAAAAAATCATCCCGCTCGAAACCTCGGATCTCTGGAATCAGATTGTTGTTTGAAAAGAGTCCATTCTCTCCTGCTATTTATAAAGTAAACATTTTTAATATCGCAAATTTTCCGTAACGGCGTGCAAGAGACTAGAGAAAGTACCGAAGGAAACTTTGGTGCATCGTTGCACAAAGTAAAGACGAAGACGGAGATCTCAGGACAGCACAACCGCCAGTGGCGTAGGAATCAGATTTTGAGGAAGGCACAAAATGTAAAAATAAATTCAATACATATTACTAAATTTTAAAACAAAGGTTTAACATCGAAATGCTTCGTCAGGTTAAAACAATATGACTCCTGATTTTTTTAAATCTACTCGTTTGTTAAAATTTTCAAGATTGTACTGTATATTTTTGATCTGAGTGAGTAATAACCATTATCCTCTTAACGTTTATTGTTTTGATAATAGGGTAGTTTACCATTTTAAAAAAAGTTTTTTATTGAAACTTTATGTTATTTGAAAGCGATTGAGAGTACTGATAAGCCCTAATTATTCTTAATAAAGCTGTAATTAATTTTTAAAGTTTGTGTGACGTAGATGTATAGCTGAAAATCTTCTCAAACCATGGGGCTGGAATTAAAATGTACCTACTCATGTAAAATCAACTGTTTCTAAATGTTACAAAATATATAATACAATTTGGTAGTTTTTTTATTTCTGTAAGTAAGAATACACGTGAAACGCATTATTGTGACGTAGATGTATCGATACGTAAAATCTCAATTATTTAAACAACTATTAACTATTTGAAAACTTTTTTTATGGCAATAACTCATTTTTGAGGTCTCCTTTCAATATAATTGACTGGGTTGCTAATTTGCTATGATAAAGTACCCTATTAGCTATTAGACAAAAAAACAATAATAATTATAATATAATGAATGACAGGACTATTGTCAGGAATAAAGGTTTAACTTGTTCAAATTACCAAAAATTATTAAATTCTTGGACTGCTAAGATACTAAAAAAATTCAAAAAAAATAATCTAAGAGTGAAAATTGTCATTATTGAATTAAATATTTACAAGATAATTTATGTTAAATGTAAGTAAAAATGATGTTATTTAAATAAATAATTGTACAACTAATTACATTAAATGGTTATAATAGGATTATTAGTAGTTTATATAAGGAAAATTGAAAATATAAACTTTTTTTTATTAATTTGACGTTTTTATGGCGCACTGTGCTATAATGTGATCCGTGGGCTATAAAGTGACGTTTATGTCAAAGAAATTCGTGTATAACTGTAAAATTATGATATGACCGTGCATAAAAGCAGATACCTATCAAGACAAGCCATGAAAATTTCACACCTGGCTCAGATTCGAACCCACGACCTGTGTAATCAAAGCCGAGCTAAACACACCACACTTTATCACTGTGTTAGATATCTCGTCGCTGCATTCTACACCTGATTTTAAAATGTAATTTATTTATAATTTAAAAATTCTGTATACAGGCAGCTTAATAATCGTACAAATTTTTTTTGCTGAAATTGGTTCAACACTGCAGCTCCGGCAATGGCGGTTGGGGTGCAACCACAGCGCTCCGGTGGTGAGATCGGAAGTTAACGTTATAACGAAACATCCAGGGAGGCGAATGCGGATTACCTTGGCTATATTTACTTTGCTGGAAGCTTATGCAAATTATAGTAATCACATAAGTCGAAACTTTGCCGCTGTATGCTGTGTATGTGTAGTCGAGGGATCTCTTTATAATGTAAAGTAAAATCTGTGATGCCAAGAAGTACGGAACCACCGTATTCTAATCCGATTTTAATACCGTCTTAATCTGATAAGAATAATTATGAGAGGTGATGGTCTTGGTAAAAATGCGCCGAGAGGTCGGAGACCCTGCTCAACACCAACAGTCAGCACAAATTGATTCTATTCGGAAATTCAAATTCACTCTGGGAATTATCTGAATTCATATGACCCCATATTAACGTAAAATTAAATTTGCTTTTCCTTTCCACAGTAGCATTTCTGCAAAGTAAACCCTTTGAAATCATGGCCAACTTTCGCCAGATTACATAAGAACTAGAACAATAAAATCGAGAAAGGTAACGATAAATACAATAATAGTAATTTATGTTTATGTCAATTGTTATTGTACTTGTGAAAATTATCATGACGTACACGACGTGTACCTACTATAATTAGTGGTTATGACCACATTGTATAATTTTTTTCATCCACGTCAGTGATATAATAGTCATATTATTTTCAACATTTGAGTGAGGTAATTAGTTATATTACCTCACTAGTGAAGTAATGATGTGCTTTTGTCTATTACCTCTCGCATATTTATAATAATATACTTGTCTACCTATTTATTCCTTAAATATTCTTAGAATAGATCAATTTTGAAATATTGTCTCATAATAGGCACGCAGCCGGACTGCAGCCCCCCCACCCAAAGGTAAAAAAAATTGATTTTGAAAAATAAAAAAACATGAATGACAACTAAAAAAAATCTGATGTGGCCAGCTCAAGACCTCCCTACTCAAGATACCCTACTCTTTTAATTGCAGTTTAATAATAGTATTATATCTATTACTTAAATATATTTAAAAAAGTGTAGATGAATCTCTTCGTACAAGTTGGAAAAAAATTGATATTCCGTTTTCCTCATTTTCCAACTTTAAAGGCCGATATCTCAAAAACTAAGCGAGAAATCAAACTCTTGTCTGCAGCATTGTATTTCTAATACTTAAATTAACCTATAAACAGATTTTCAGAATTTTGGAAATTTTTTTACCACCCAAAAACCAACCACCCTCGATTACTCAAAAATGGTTCAATATATCGACTTAATTTATTCATTAATGAATTCCTCGCGCCGAATTACATATGTGTACCAATTTTCAGCTAAAAATTCCGACGGGTACAAGATTTATCACGGTTTCCCCATTTTTGAAGATTTCAAGGGTTTTTTTTCTAAAATCGACAATGTTGGATAAAAAATCTTGTACCCGTCGGAATTTTGTGCTGAAAATTGGTATTGTAAAGAGAAATTTATTTAGAATTTTATTTCGTTAAAATATACAGGCTGTTTCATTTAAAAAATCAAAGTTAAATATTTTTCTGTAAAATTAGTAAGCTTTGAAAAAAAATTGTTTATGCTAATTATAGACCAGGTTGCATTAAACAACTTTTGTATTTAACTTTTTCTCGTATCTTCAATATTTGAGAATATTATAAGCTGGACTAAGAAAAATCAACCATCCTGTATACCAATCACTCATAATAATATGAAGCTGCCACATTCAAGCAGGGTTGATTTGATAGTTATAGGTACGTTATGCATGTATGTATTTACTCATTTATAAAATACTGGTCAATACAATTCCTTAGTTTCATGTATGACTTTTATTCCTCTACTAATTCGACGAAAACATCCAATGCATACTAAGATCCCCGCCAGCTGAAGCAGAATTTCATTTATTTCGATTCGTCTCTTGGCTGTCAAGCTGACGTTCCCGTGACATGACTTCTACTTGGATGAACGCGTCCTGACGAGTCGCGACGAGACGAAACGAATGAATGTGTACAAGAAACACGTTACCACATGTGGGTCACACAAACACAAATAGGAAAGAAATCACAGTCTGCACTTCGCCAGAAATTAAAATCTTCCCCGTTTTTCCGAAGGGTAAGAAATTGTCTGGAGTGTTTGGGATTTTTACCAGAACAAAGAGATATATTCGCGGCGATTTTTTTATTTCCGCTACGAAATGGAATAATAAAATTCGTTGGAGATAAAATACATATACATCCATTTGAAAGATTTATACCGTTTTGCCAGACTTTCATAACTTTTGTTGGTACATCATTTTCTCTACCACCAAAAAAGCAAAGATATTACATAAATTTATTGTAAAGTCCTTCATTGGATCAATTGAACCGCTTCCACTTAAATTTTAAGTATTCCTTAAATTAGCAACATCGAATCAAAAATTCAAAATCAAAAATAACATTGCTGTCATTAATTCGATTCGATATTTTTCATTTAAGTGACACTTAAAATTTATGTGGAGGCGGTGCAAATGGCCATAAGACTAATATTTTTTTGTGGAAACCATTCAACAGGATTTATTCCTAATGAAATAATGGCAGATATTAGTTGCCAGTGCTATTATTTTCTTTGTTATAAACGAACAAAAATAAAATTTATTTACAGATTGAGATGCAGAATTTTATTTTCTATTTAAAAAAAATTCGGTACAACAATTTAATAACTTTTTAAACACCTGTCAAATTTTTCGTGAACCAAATTGGAAATTTTCTTAAGAGGCCCGTCTACCTTCTAAAATCCAGCATAAATTATACAAACTTAGCGAGTTTTTTGTGGCCAGTACAAGAATGGTAAAATTTTATTTCAACGAGGACAATATACCGTTCAATAAACAGTTGTGTCTTTTTAAAATAAAAAAAATGTGTAGTTAATTAATAAAAAAATTCTTTTACACAGTTTATATCATGATAAAAAATTATTTTCAAAATATTAAAAAGGCACATCTGTAGTTCCATTCTTTATCTGCAACATGTTAATAAACAATATTTTGGAGTCAATAATGAACTAATAGTTGTTTACCCGGAACGAAATAGTTATCTATGTTTTAAGGATCGTAACGTCAATCATTATGGTACTAGTCCTAAAGATTATCAGACAAGGCGAAGCTGAGTTTGATAACACGACGTCTACATACAAAATTATATCTCCTGGCGTAAATTAGTCTAAAAGTAAAATAAAATATTGGGTATTGAACAAAAAAAATAAATCTTAAAGAATCAGGTATGTTATATTAGAAACTTTCTTAGTAGGTAACGGTTATTATGGTCCTCAAATTGAGGCTTATATGACAGGGCATCAGATAAACACTTCTACAGTATTTTCCAACTTCAAATGATATTGCAAGAATAGAATGCGGTAAAGTACAAGTTTCGGGCTGGTTTCGGACAGCCATAGTAGTGAGGAAGGAATTGGAATAGAACAAAAGTAAAATCGAAATTATTAGGAATTCAGAAAAAGATAACATATTTGTAAAATATCACTACTACCGTAAGATGCAACATCCTAGTTATCACATTTACAATTCCCAATTTAGCCACCAGATAGAGTATCCTAACCTCAATGTTCACATCCACATTCTATCCAACCTCATTATCCCTCAGACATATCATTTGGGGCTGGTTAAAGGTCTGTATACACATGTAAGTGGAGTGTTACGCGCATCGTTTGCACTAATTATGCGGATATACTTAAGCGGTTAAGTTGCATAATGGCGCTAGACACCCGCCGTTGCACTGCGAACAATAGCCGCTAGTTGTTGTTGGCGCTAGTGTTGCACTTAGACTTAACAGTCAGCGGTTTCCCAAGAAGTGATAGAGGGAAGATTTATTTTACACTGAGACACATGAGTTGAAAACTCAAATATTTGTCAGGGTAAGAGGGTATTTTCAATCCAGATAATTGATTTGAAACTGAAAAAATATTGGTCATTTTGAGTATAAATAAACAATTAATAAGGTAAATAATGTATATTTATTAATGTTAAATACAAATTTAGTAAATATTTCAAGTTTCTATTGTAAAAAGAATTCAAAAATAGAGCGGCGGTGTCATTGCGATTTTCTTACCGAATATGCACTCGTACATTAATTCATGTCCAGGAAATTTGTTATCGTGCATTCCAACGACGTTGGAAAGCACTCAAAAAAATTTCCGGATAGAATTCATGCACATGTGATATTATAAGTGAAAACTATACAGGCTGTTTCACAAATTAGTGCATATAATTTAAATTTAATGTCGATTTTATTCGACTCGCTAGTCATAGAACACAGAAGAACTCGTAAATTAAAGGACAAATTTCGCAAGAACATTTTACATTAGTTCAGAATTTCGATTATCAAACCAATGATCTTACGAATATTTAATTGTGATAATTTAACGTTGCAAAAGTACAATACCAGAAATCCTTTATAGATAAGGCATCTTTCATTAGACTATAGTATCCGTAATTTGTTCACGTCAAAATATAGCAAATAACCAATCCATTATTTCAAGCATCAATTTATTCACTTATAAGTGATAAACCTCGAGAGAAACAAGGTGACAAATAAGATTTACTCTTGTACGTCATCTAGAAAAGTCTCAAGTAAATAAATCTCCCGCTAACATATTCAACTGCATGTCTCGCGGCGATAAGACACTCCTCCCCCTCCCCCCACCGGTGGGTGTCACCTCCTAAGAGCACCGCGACGCTGACGGATGCCAGCCTCGGACGCTTTCATTTCTCCACCGAATTGTCTTGTATTTTTCATATTTTAAGCGATATTATTTTTGCACTCGTCAATTTGTTCGCGTCGGCCCGGGTTTTATATTAGGTTCTTTCTTCAACACTTTGCTCAGATGGTATGCAGTTTGGTTGATACGGAAGTACGTAATCTTGAAGATTGTGGATGTGGACCCCGTTTTCGTAACAAAATATGTGTTTAGAGGTATTGGAGCTTCTACTTTATTTGTGGTAAAAATATGCTAGATAATAAAAAATGAATATAGGATTATTGCAAAAAAGATTTTTAATTTTTTTAGTAACCATATAGGTACAAATAAAAGCATGATATTTAAAAATTTTAAATGTCCATCATCTTCTGCCTTCTTATTTTTATATATTTTTTTATATCAAGACATTTGTTTTTAACCGCTACGTATATCACCTTACCTACACTTTATAATTTTATTTGTATAAATAAAAAATCTTCTTACAATTTTTCTTCTTTTGTTCTACAAATACATTTTAGTTTTATGCCTGACTAAGTGCAAGTGATTTTTATACAGGGCGTATCATATTACGTTCAGTTCAGAGTTTCTAGCAAAATCCTCGGCATATTGTGTAACAAAATGATATGATAGCGTATGCCGAGTCATTTAGAAAAAATCTAGGCCTTTTATAAAACCTTAATTATGTTTATCTGCCGTCAATTCGCGGGTACCTATGACTGTTAGTGACTGGAGCACACCACAGGGAAGATTTTATGAATAATATATATTTTAAAAATGATTTAGCACCCATTGTAAATTATTTATACAAAGTTTTGTAAGACATTTTTGAAAACTAATGGTGGGATTCTGTGCAAATCTGTAAGTTTAACAAATTTGTAAATCTTTAAATAACAACAAAATGACATCAATATTTGTTGACAAATATAAACATGTTCATATGCTTATAAATTTCATTGCGATTTTGTTCAATATTTACAGTTTTATAGATCTATAGCAACTACAGATTTTCACAGAATCCTACTATAAATCATTTATGGAAAATTAGGATGTATCTAATATTTTCAGAAATATTTATTCTGTTTACAAGATATACTAAAACCAATTTTCTTTTGTTTCAGGTGAGTAACTCTTATTATCTTCTAGTATTCTCCTGTTCTTCAATTCTTAGTTTTTGTAAGTACTACTTCTTTTCTTATATTTTAATAATTTGACAATTACACAATCATGATTGCTTCGAAATAATAATACCTTTAGATATGTTTATTTATCTCAACCAGTATAGGTAGGTAACAAATAGTTTTAAAAGTTATTTTTACATGACTTGAGTCAAAATATAACATTAACTGATTTAAAATATATAATAAAAATGCTTCAGGTTTCAGGATTCATAATTATATTAAATAAATTAACTGATTTACCTAACATAGATTATATTTTCTCAATGAAATAAAATTCTGGCTAGTTGCTATTCTAGTTCTCGTAGCTGTTTCGAAATTGTGGGTCAAAAATTTAGGTTAACTTTTTAAAAATGCCGTATATTTACGAGTTAATTCCCTCGTTTGCTGTGTTTCAATGCAAATAAACTAGCACCATTAGTGTTAAGCGAGTCAGAGCGAATTGGTTTGTAAGTTGCAAGACAGTGTGCCTTGGAAAGCGCCGGGACGCGCCGCGTCGCTCTCTTTCCCGCGCGTGTAGGCGTCACTTAGCCTTGAGGGCTGAAATTAAATTAAAAACTGGAAGTTCCAGGGAATGGCTCCGTGAATCAATTAAAAAAAGTACGAAATTAATCAGCTTTGTTTAATTTAACTTATTTCAAAGACATTTCCATGAAGACCCTGGAAATTGGTTTAGAATAAATTCGGATCTGGTCTAGTAATCGCCTTCAATTTAATTAACATTTTCATGGCATATTAATACTTGTTCGTCAGGAGAGAATATCACCATAATTTGAAGCGAACTTTGAAATGCAATGAACTCTGGATCTGGGCATATTCGGGAAGATCACATTGTGCATACTATAGTGGCAATTTTTCCGAAAATAAAGAAATAATTAATATAATTTTATATATAACGAATATAATTTTAAAGATTTCGAAAATTTAAATTAAAATCTAAAGTATCTACCTCTTAAATGGAACTTTTAATTACTGATGAGAATGAGCCGTAGGCGAGTGTCGTAATTATTTGAATGAGTAATTTTCATCGTTAAACTGTATCAAATACTATAGGTACTTTACCGTGTAAGTAATTTAGGAACCACTAAATTGAATGTTCATAATACTTACATTCTACAGAGTAAATTTGAATTAATTAACTGACTAGGTCTCTATTCTTTATTTTTTATTTTTTAAATTTATGTATGTATTGTAACTATGTGTACACAAAATTTATAATAATTGTAGAAATGCCATTTGAGTAATTTAAAAATACTAACTACTGACTATACCTAGTGAGCATCTATTTTAAGTATTATTGAAGTAAAAACAATATTATAATATTTAGGGATATAGCGTTGTTCATGGGCGTAGGCAGGGGGACAGGGCAGGTGTTTGCCCCCCCCCCCCCCTGGAAAATGAAAAAATATATTTTTTGACGATTAATTTATTTATTGTAACTAACGTAACTAAATAAAATCTAATCTATATAATGTGTAATATTAAATTTAAAGATATTCGAACCCAAATAAGTTTTCGCCTGCGGCGCATTTGTTTCACCTCCAGTGTCCTGCGTCATATTTTTACTTATATTTAATTTAATAAACAGTCCGCCCCCTTGGAAAATATTGTAGCTACGCCCATGGCGTGGTTTTATATTTATGTATATATGTATATTATAAAATGGCCGTGCATCTCATTTTATTGCATTTTTAGTACAAGTCCATTTGGGGAAACATTTTTCAATACTAACCCGATCTGAAAACTGAAACAAATTTCAGATACGTGTAATTGTATCACGGAGCAATCAGGACTGCATGAAATATTCCTTTGCAAATAAATTTTCGTTCTAGTATCAGATCTCGATTTGTCCGTTTCAATAAATGGAGCAAAAACAAATTACAGCATAAAGATGAGTTATTCGCGATGGCAGCGCATTAGTCCACTTCATAAATTAAACCGTCTGCCAAAAAGATCATGGAAATATAATTCCAAGGCTCGCTTTGACCGGAACGCAATTGCGTATCGGAACGAAACGATTAATGGCGAATTTTACTATCGCACACACGCCGCAACGATCAGAGATAAACTTTCGTTTGATTGATATTTGACGTATCTGCAGGGAGTTGTTGAGTTCAGCAGCCGTTGCCTAGCAACCGCTGGACACAAATGACGAATAAAATCGTCGGGTCCGGCGAAATATTAAACTACACTCGTAAAACAAAAGACGAACAATGTTGTGGACGAAACCAGTGACGGAGAATAATTCCATGCTTTAAAATTTTTATTTTATTTTGATGGTAACAGGATTTGCTCCCTATTACAGAATGGTAGATTTAGATTATTATTATTAAAGCGGCAACGGAGAGATTTATTATTATTATTATTATTATTTATGCAATCAGGATTACATTTAAGATGCTCAAATGGTTAGCTAGGAATGCCCGAGTGAGATTTAATTGTAAAATGTTTTTACAATTTTACATTTTAATAGTTTCATATTCATGTAATATGTAAACGATAATATAAACCAAGATGCAATCAAAAGATGTCAACTATATTGCCACTGTCATAATCATTCAAATTTTGTGTAGATACAAATTTCATATCATGGACAACAAGATACCTACTGGAATTTCAAACAAAGTAGATTATTAATTGGGGTGAATGTCACTGCGTCAAATTGCCATAATGTCAAATACCCGTTGTGTCCAATTGCCGCAATGTCAAATTGCCACTGTGCCAAAACGAATCCCCACCACTTACATACTTGTAATAACGTATGTCGAGAGACTACTGCAAATTTATTTCGACACAGAGGCAATTTGACCCAGTGGAAATCAGGCACAACAGCAATATTTAGACATACTGACAATCGGGCATAGCTTTTGGTATTTACTACACTAACAAAACCGTACTAAAGCCCCACAAACTCGGTTTTGGTATTTACTACACTAACAAAGTTAACAAAACCGTACTAGAGCCCCACAAACTCGGTTTTGGTACGTCAAATCTACTGTTTGATTTCCACTGGGTCAAATTGCCTCTGTGTCGAAATAAATTTGCAGTAATCTCTCGACCATACGTTATTACAAGTATGTAAGTGGTGGGGATGCGTTTTGGCACAGTGGCAATTTGACATTGCGGCAATTGGACACAGCGGGTATTTGAAATTACGGCAATTTGAGGCAGTGGCGTGTTCCCATTAATTGTACTTTATTTTATTGTTAAATAGTACCAGATTCAGCAAATTGTATTTAAAATTAACAGACATCATCGTGAAAATAGTAAATCCGTATTCTAGAGTGAAACGTGCTTATCCACCAAAAACTCATCCTCGAAAATTTGGACCCATTACAATACCTCTCTTATAGAATATAAGGCGAGAGGTAAAATTATCGTCAACCTGACGAGTCGCCCTTGGCAGTGTTGTCGAACTTTCGACAACTGCCTTCGCCTTCGCTCACAACAATAAAACCCGAAACCGAAATGGCCACTTTTCTATACGCCGTAAAATCACAGAAAGAAAATACGCCAGACGCCGCGCAAGAGAAATATCTAATGTAGCTATGATGTTAAAGCGCGTGATAAACTTTATGCGTCTTCCCAGAATCGCAGGTATTGAAAGTTTTATCGCTATGGTCATACACGAGAATGCCTTTACATTATACATTTTTCGGCCAGAAACTGAAACAAAATTTTAGAAACTTTTTCTGACTAGAATCACATCCAAGTTTTGCACTAGTTTCTTGATCGGCCAATCAATGTTACCACCACCAAATTTTTAACCGTAATTTTGACGTTATTAATTAAAATATGAATGGGAAACTTAAATAACAATAAAATTAAATATAGTCGTAGATAATTATTATTGTATTCTTCTCGAGTTTGATAAATGATAAGTTTGGTTTACTAAATCAAATGGCTACAAAGTGTCTCATGATTCACGCTCTACCGCGCCAGAAAACAGCCAAAACATGGATTTTTGCGCGCTACTCCACAGCGTTTATTGTTTTGTTAAATATACAAATCTAAAGATATTGTTGAAGATAAAAGTACAATCTACACAACGGACGATGCAGAATATTAAAATTTTGCTTTAAAATCGAATTTGACAATTTTTGTTATTTTTTGAACACAAATATCTTATATTTTAAAACTAATTAAAAACATGCGATCGGTTATTTCGCAGATCCAAGCTTTGTCGACAACATATTAAAATTTCAAGTTAACTCACTTATAAATATAAGCTGTACCTACAAAGTAGCACGCCAAAATCCTCTTTTTTACAAATATTGCAGTTTTTTACAAATATGTCAAAATTATGTTTCCCCCTAAAACATAAATTATTTGTTACTTTTATGTTTAACAAAACAATAAAAGCTATAGAATAGCGTACGGAATCAATGTTTTTTACTGTTGTCTGCCATGGGTAGGGGATCGCATTAAGGTGTTCGTCTACCCAAAATTTTTACAGGTGTACGCCTCCCACATTTACTGTAATTATAATTGAAATATATGATGCTTTACATATGAGTGTATTAACAAAGGATGTCTTAATGCTTCTATATTTTTATTTTTTGTCTTTGGTCTAGGAATTTGAAGTAAGTAAGAAGCATGCAGCTAAGCTTCCTTTTTCGTATAATTTTTGTTTTACTTCATTTCTTTAAAAAATACAGAAGTTATTATGGGAAAACTGGAGCCTTGTTTACAGTACTTTTCAATTTCAAAATGACATTTCATAGCTAGGATGCGGGAAAGTACGAGTTTCGGGCTGGTTTTGGGCAGCCGTTAGTGGGGAAGAGAGTGAAATAGAAAAAAAGTAATATCGAGAGTATTCTAGAAATTCGAGCCTCTTAAGTTAAAAATGTAGATTAACTATGTCGATAGTGTTTAATCATTGTTATGAAAGGCAACCTTATACAAAGTGAAATTACATTTTAGACGTGTTTGTAAACGTTGTCAATAATGTCGCCAAAATATGATGGCACAATCCAGAATCGAGTTACCCGGGAAGACAAATGCCATTTGTGACAGTGACAATCCGTATCTGCGTGTCGTCATGGCGACATCGTGATTATTTCGCTGTCGCAGTACGAATACAATCCAGTCAAATTACGCCGTAGCCGTCTTGTATCTCTTGTAACATGGTTTTTGCTCGACTTTTTGCCCCGCTGAGAAAATCTTTATTTCCCTAGCGCGGGACGATCCAAAGTGTTTCGTACAGCGCGAGACGTGAGTCTGATTGCTATTTTAGCTATCACCGAACGGGCTATGCCAGCACACTTGATTTCATTAGTTTGCATAATGCTGTTTGTTTTTAAATTGGACCTGTTGGGATGATTGTTTCTATATTTGCCAGGTTGGCATTACAGGCATGAGAGCTACGCTCATTTTCGACACTTTCAGAAATGCCCAATTTATTTTTAAGGTTTATGTCCTGGTACATAAAGTTCCATTGGTCAATAACCTTTGTACAAGAAGATTTATTGGTCAACAGATAAATTAAGTAGTACCTAGTATTTTTATAATTTTCAAATCTGAGTAGGTGCTATCAATTTTTATTAGTTAACTATAAACAAACGTTAAACATAACTGTGTATGTGTTATACTCACTCATAGAAAACGTATTTTTTCTACTCCTGGTATTAAAACATCATTTAACAAACTGCACTGAGTAGAACTTTGTATTTATGTATAAAATCATCATAATCCTAAATGTTCAAATTATTATAAATGAAATTTATAACCTCTTTAGATATTTGTTTTTTATACACTCGCTGCGCTCGTTCCTAAAAAACTCGTGACGTTTATAAAACTTGATACATAATATACTATTAATCATTACTTAGAAATTTTAAACTAAAACATTATTATAGGTAGTAACGAAAATAATTTTTATTGGTAAGAACATTTTAATAACAAAATTTTGAATTCAGATAAAAATAGATTATTAAGTATTATTTTTAATCAGTGTTGTGATAGATCACTATAAAAGAATCTAGATCGAGATCAAGATCTTCAAGTTTAATGTTCAAGATCAGATTATAGATCATAAAAAATCTATATTCGACAAAATATTTAACTGTTGAATAACATTACATTAGAAAATCCGATGTGGCCAACACATGACCTCTCGCCATATACTCTACTATTTTACTAAGTGTGTATGAAAGTACTTACTCACAAATACCATTGTACTTGAAGGGAATTCGGGAATTGTAGTTTTTATAATATTATTAAAGTTTATTATGACCTTATAAATACTAAATGACATTTCATATTTTCTATTTCAATTTTCCAAAAAGTCAAAAATTCATATGACATTAAAACTCAAATATTTTATTTTTTGTTTCCATAGGTAGGCAGATAAATCAAAATTGTAACAAATTTGTAGAATTTTTAACTTCTTGTAATTAGAAAATGGTGCTAGATAGAAACAACGGTTTGAATACATATTGTAGATAGTAACATTTAGTATACAATGTTATTAAAAAAATTTCTATTAATTCATAAATTTTGAGAATATTCCAGAAAAACTCTTCATATCTTCATGAAACTATCACTTCTGGTTGCACGATCAACACCAAAATCTAATCAGATCTAATCTATGGTGTCAGAATATTGTATACAAAATTTCAAATTTTTTTATTCAGTGGTATTTGAGTTATCGTACCTCCAACATCCATCCTGACACACAGACACACACACACAGACATTATCGCGAAATTATCAAAATCGTGTTCTAGGGACCTCAAAACGTGCTTATCCATTGAAAACTCACTATCGAAATTTTAGCATGATTACAATACCTCTCTTACAGATATGAGTAGCGAGAGGTAAAAATGAAAAAAATGTGCAGCATGTAGGAACACAAGCGATTCAATCTACAGTTTAAAATTAAAACAGATTAAAATTCTTGCATAGCGTAGAAAAAATTTAAAAATCTGATCTTATTTTATATCATAGATTGATCTATATATAAAAATCAAAAATCTTTAAGATAAGATGATCTAAATCAGACCAAAGATCGCTTGGTCTAGATCAGGCACAGAACTGGTTTTAAGTTTTAACACACCAGGGCTTATAATATCGGTTGCACGTTAGGTATGAAAGTGTTGTTAATAAACAAGTAATCCTATAAAGATTACCCCTTGTGGAACCTTTTCAGATACTGCAGCCTTTGAACACAATATCAAATACCTCCAAGAAAATAAACAAACTCTTCTACTCTCAGGTAGATTAAATTCAAAACTTATCTCACGTATTAGAAGAATTCATTTTGTAAGATAACTGAGTAAACAGCTTAAAAACGACGATCAGCAAGTGTACTCAAACTTCAGCAAACTCCGCGAAGTTTAAAAAGTTACCGAGCACTATAAGATCCATTCGACGCCAACGGAATCGAGTGTTCTTAAGATTTCTTGTGTTGTAATGCGAGAACCAGGTTTTTGTCTCTACGAGTTATGCACGCTCTAAGAACATCGAGTTGCTGGAAATTTTTACGCCGGGAAACTTAATTAAGTTTGTTTAGTTTTTAATTGCTGTGGCTGCAGCTATGATAATTAATTACATGCAAAATAAAAATGTTAAATTTCACAGAACTCTCGCAGATGCTACGTTTTGTAAAAGTACCTGGGGTTTCTAGTTATTAAGAGCGACGATAAAAAAATTTAAACTAGTTGACAGACGAAACATTGATCTAGACTTGTACCACATTATTATTTTTTAAATATTGCAGTATATGCAGTTAAGCGACCCGTCTACGTTTTTCTCGAATTCCTGGAATACTCTCGATTTTACTATTTTTATATTTCACTCTTTTCTCCACTACTACAGCTACCTGAAACCAGCCCGAAACTCGTACTTTGCGTCATCCTAGCTATGAAATGTCATTTTGAAGTTGAAAAATACTGTAAAAGTGTTTTCGTTGCGAGTAAACTGTCAGATTATTATTTACTTCAGGATAATGTTTTTATAAACATTTAATAGAGAAAGAATGGGTCTACAGATGTTCGTTTTTTAAATTTTAAAAATTAATTTCTATCATGAGATATATTACCGTGCATGTAAAGTTTGCACAAACTAGATTTTTTTTTGAATTTTTCGGCAATGTACAATTTTTTAATCAAAATTTTAAAAAGGCACATCTGTAGATCTATTCTTTCTCTATAAAACCTTGTTGAAATAAAATAAAATCCTTGTACTGGGCACAAAAAACTCGCTACGTTACTACATTTTATGCCTGATTTTAGGAGCTAGACTGGCCTCTTAATCATGGTTGTTGCTGCAAAATTTGATACAAACATAAATTACTTAAGAAAACATCTAGCACATTAGATACCAATATTATGATATATTTTGCATTCATTAAAAAACTGTTATTTTACACAAGTACATAAAAATCACGCTAATTTTCAAACAGGGTTAGCACGAACCCCCTATAAACATAATTCATTCATTCCACTAATCATAAAAATAATTATTACGTAGATTTAAATCTAATCATAATTAGGTTCAGATTGCACTTTATTCTCCACTAACAACCATGAAAACTGATGCATGTTAACTGACAGCTGGTTACCGCACACACCAGTTGATTAAAAGATATTATAGATATTGTATTATATGGTATGAAACATATTTTTTCATGGTCCCCTAAATGAAGATTAAAATTTATTCAGAACTAATTTAAAAATAACGTTATGAATTTATAAAAACAGAGCATTGAATAATTTATAATTCCATTTTGTATTAAAGGATAATAATAAATTAAAATAAATTCAATCAATATCACATTTATATTTATAAAACAATAAATTCATCCCTTGCTTAAATTATTTGGTCATCATAAAACAAAAAACAATATAGCAAGTATACAGTTGATTTCACCTAAGTTTGTGATTGCGCAATAATATACTGTTTACACGTAGTTCAGAAATATTTCAGCTCAAACATACCTCAAATGAACTGTACATATGTATACAATTTTTATTTTATTGATTTTTGCTAGCGTAGAGCGCGACAGATCTATGCCAAATTGAACAGCAAGAAACCAAATAATTCCTGACCAATTTCAATGTTTTAAGCTGCATTTTAGTCAGTTGTAAGATATATTTGCTTGATACAAGACGTTTTTGAATATTTACTGTGTTTTAAAATAGTGAATATTGTTTAAATAGTGCTATTTTAGTGTTAAATCGTATGTAATAATATTTTAATAGTGTTTTCGTTAAATTTTGTGTATTTGGAGACCAGAAAACAAGACAGAAATGTCGTCAAAGGTACATTTTTTGTTTTATTTTTAATTTAAATAACCCATAATAAATTGATTAAACAAAATAGTAGTTAGTAATTGTCCTTACCCAAATTAAATTGTTATAAGTCTAAAAATACGATTCAATTATCATAAATTATTTAATGCAGTCACAATGTTTCTCTAGTGTAAGGAACCCGAGTTTCTAAGTTAAGTTTGAAGTTGAATTAAATGTGTTTATATTGAAATTATTTCTATCCCTTTACTATTTAGCTATAAACTTTATGATGCCAAACTTTAAAAGGTACTCACCTAAATCATAAAACGAAATAGCGAATGCGCGTTGTCAATGACTCACTTCAATTCAATCAAAATAAATATAAAACAAAACTATAAACTTTATTTGACGACTACGGGCTTGGCACGAATTATGAGCATATCGCAATAAAAACTTGGGAGAGTATAGTTCATCAAAATTGATAGGATATAATTTTAGAATATGTCATTAATTTTAAATAAGTAGAAAACTTGTAAAATATATTCACAAACTTTGAAATATGGTTGAAGATTATAATCTTGATCTTGGTTCTGAATTATGAGAAAATTAAAATAGTGGACAAGTAATTTGTATTTCTAGGTTATGACTAGGAAGCGTACAGTAAAATAAAACAAATTTGAACTTCGTTCTGTAGGTTGAAGATTTTTCTTCTTAGTTCAGCTTATATAAATTTAAAATAGAAACATAATTAATTTCATATATTTACTTGACGGTTTATACAGGGTGTAACCCAACCTGCGTAACAAAATTTAAGGGTGTATAGTATTGGACGCACTGATCATGAATCAAAAAGAATTTTGTAGAAATTCGCAAATTAAAAAATGGGTCCAAGCAAATGAGACATTCTGTAAGAACCTACTTTCATTTTTTCCTGTTTGTAAAATTATTATTACATTAATGTAATTATTACTCTAATAAATAAATACTGCATAACTTTTGTTTAACTTTTCTGTATTTAAATTTGACAACCAGTGGCTCCCAAAATAATATTGTTTTGCGAACTTCTGTTAATTTTACGAATTTCAACAAAATTCTTTTTGATTCTTGATATATATACACCTTTTTACTTAAGAAGAATTTCATAGATGGCTCATTTTTATACTGATAATTAAAGTCCGGATTTTTGGGCAATTGCCTATTTTTTTATTTCAATATACTTCAGGTATTTTAGTTTTTTAATATTATATTTAAAATATTAAAATATACAATTTAATTAATTTCATTATTAATCGTTAATAAAAATTGCACATTTTTATTTTTCGTTTGTTTTTCTGTTTGTACCTATATATTTTTTTAAAGGTTTAACTTTCCTAGAAAATAGGTACGAGTATTATTATTAGTAAAAATATTAGTTTTTTATCAGATATTTATATTTAGGCTGCCTAAGTTACTGTCTATTTAAAAGGAATTAACTGCCTATATGCCTATTTATTTAGGCATTTTAAGTGCCTAAAAATCCGGGCTTTACTGATAATGGTCCATAGACACTAAAATGAACGGTATAAAATGCAGATTGAGTGAGTAGACCTATAATACGTAAAATTAGAAATACCAGCACATTTTTAAGAGTGTACCTACTGGTGTAAAATCTATATAAAAGTATGGATTCTCATCGTCAAATTGCCTTGTTTTAATAATATATTTAAAGTAGTTCGGTCGTCGTTGACGCTAGTCAAATTCAGTCCGTTTTTTGTTGTCAATTTATGAACTGAAATTCGACTGTAACGGTTTTCAATATTTTATTATGAATTTTTATGCATCTGGTTCTCAAAACAAATAGTCGTATTTTACAAATCTTGTAATTTCATTCGCAACTTGACTAGTCAATCACCCGGTGTCATAACTCGGGCCAGGTTATGGCGTCGACACAGTTGGCAGCATTGTCCGAGGCATTCAAATGTAAACACAGGAATGATAAATGATAAATACGATAGTGTGTTTATAAAAACGAGTTCTTGATAAATGACTTAAAATCATGAAAATCATTGATTTTTCAATCCAATCTGTTTCAAGAAATAAAAGGTTAACATTCAAATCTGTGTTTAAATTTCCCACGCTACGCAGTTGGCAACCCTGCAGAACGTGACGCCCGATCGGCTTCCGCTTGGTCGTGATTTTGTCACATATTTTCCCATTTTTTGGGCTATTTACATCGGCAACGTAGGGTTTTGACTATGAATAACGAAGCCTTAATATAATACCTTTCCAAATATCAATTTGCCACTATTTATTCAACGAACTTTTACGCCGCAATTTCAATTTTTCTTAACCAAAAGTGTCGTTTTCCATAAGAGCCCATGTAAAAACAGTGAACTTCAAACTCATTTTTCTCAAAAACGAGTACCGCAAGAGCATGTTTTCTTGGCACTTTTGAAAATAATATTAAATTTTCTATTCAACCAGACCATTTTCAATACAAAATCAAAGACTTCAATTGACGACCGAACTACTTTAACATAAATATTTTATAAATAATTTACAATAATGTGATAACCTTTTATAAAACCTTTGTTTAGTAGTTCAATTCACTAGGTATTAATAAAATATAACATATTTGCATACATAAAAGTTAAAGAAAACTCGTAAGTCCATTATACCATACATAATTTAGATTCATGATTATTTAATAATTTGCATTACATATCTCATATTCCAATCTGTCATGAAGGCATAATTTATATATTGCACACGATCACAATATTGTGTAATAACAAAACAAAAGCAACAAAACAGTAAATACATTTCACCGAGTGTCTATCCCACGAGTCATGCAAGTTTTAAATCCACCATTGCTCTCTATTAAGAGCGCTGTGGAAAGAAAACAGAACAAATGAAATAATTTCCAGCAGGCTATCAACATTGATGGATCAATTTATTCTCGGGCCGCGGCAATCAAATTAAATTTTACAGCGCGAGAAGTTATTTAAATGTGTAGTACCTTTTCGTGCCGCTGAAAAGGTAATGTTCCATAGAGGCGGATTAAATATATTCTGTCAAATACCTTCAAAATAAAATTGCTGGAACAGTATTTTATTTTTAAATATTATTTTTGGCTTCCTGAAGTGTAACCTCAACAATCCCATATCGTTGACGTCTATGGTATTTGAGATTTGACACATGCCATATACCTACTTTACTTCATGGCGGTTTGGTAAAAAAACATGAAGTTTTTAATTTTGCATCTCGCATCTCATGTTTTTAATAAATAAGTGTTTCGACCAAAAATATAATAAATATTGCTTGCGTTAAGTATTTGTACTTTCGGTTTTAAAAAAAGAACTTCGCTTCGCGTCGAACTTCGCAATGTAAAATAAAGCCTACCACTCTTATGTCATTTCATTACTAGCTGAAGTACCCGGCTTGATTTTGTTTCAAGATGGCGGATTGACATAGTTATATACCTGTCTTAAGGGCGCGCTTAAAAGTGAAAAAAACCGTAACACGAAGTCTGTAATGGTAATGTTTTTAACCCGATAATAGTCAAAATCATATTATAGGTCATAATTTGATTTTTTTTAAATGTTTTTTTTCTGTAACTATTAGTGCCACTGTCAGCGACACTTTAAAACTTTTACATGGCTCATTGTGCAGTACATTTTAAGATTTCTACGCGCCATTTTGCTGGCGGACTAACATTTTAATATGCTTAGGTATATTTTAGGTTAGATCCTTAAATTTGAACACAATTGATGCAGTACATTTTGAAATAGCAAAAATCCATTTTGTTTCAAGATGTCGGACTAACATTTTAATATGCCTATATTTTAGTTTAGATCCTTAACTATTATCTACTGTACGTACCAAATTTGAACCCAATCGATGCAGTATATTTTTAGATACAAGCCGCCATTTTTTTCAAGATGGCGGACTGTCATATTAATATGCCTATGTTTCAAGTAGATACTTAGCTATTACTGTACCAAATTAGAACGAAATCGTTGCAGTACTTTTAAGATATATGGCCGCCATTTTGTTTCAAGATGGCGGGTGCTCAAAAGTATTCATGCAAACTATGGAAGAAATGTCTTTAAATTGAATTAAACTTTTCCCCTACATTTTAAAAATTAAAAATAAGGAACGTCAAATTTAAACTAACCGCACTTTTTATTGTCACAGCGTACTGCGCAGCAGTTTTGCTGTCTCAATCAACACATGTTACTTTGTATCTATCGTACTCGCTTCCTTTAACCGGATGCCCAATGCTCAAGCATGCGCGCGCAACCTAAGTTTAACAGTATAGGTCTCTTTTCGCTTAGTTTTTGAGATTTGCGGTCTGAAACTTATAAATGGGATAATGCGAAAACGAAATATCAAAGCTCGTTTTGCGGTATTGGATTTCCTAGAATGTAATTTAATTGGTATAGACCAAATTCTAATTTTCTTTTTATCCTTTTAACCAATATTGATTATATTACGTATCATAAAATAATATAAGAAAGGGAAGAAAGTGTTTTATCGAGGTTGAATATAATTTACAGCACAATAAAACAAATTAAATTTATTGACGAAGAATCCTTCGCAAGATGAAAACATTCAGCTTTTGTAATTAAATAATTAAAATACCTTTTCATTTAAAAATATCTCATCGTAGCAACCACACCGCACAACCAATTGTTCCTCTTCCTTTATACCCCCCCCCCCCTGCATTCCACACTCTGATATCATTATTCGACGTGGAATTCGGCAAATTTTGTTTCACTCACCCGCGCTCCAATGGCAAAAGGCGCATTGCAATCGCAGAATTAAACGTCTTAGTTACCGGGTGGCGACGATTTATTACGGACCAAAGCGATAATTGTTCGGGGTTGGAATTCGTGGTTATAACCGCATATTACGCGGTTCGTGCGGTATTGGATTGTCCTGGAAGGGGAGATATTCGTATATCAGGATACAATTGGAAATGAATACCGGCGACGCCATCTTGGACGCTTTGTTTCAATGTATGCCTAATTTATGGTGGAGTCTTTTATGGATTGCGGTGTGCTTTATCAGCAAATTGCGCTGCATATTTGTGTATCATTTATTATTTCACATATACCTATACGAAAATATTTCGCAACAGTACAGCCCATACCAGCTTTTTTTCGGATGCAGCCCAAATTTTTACTTGGATACCATATTCCATTATTTTATTATTAAATGTCATGTTTTACACATTTTTCTCAACACTTCGTTAACATATCTATGGATTTTTAATTTTTCATTGTTACACTTTAAGCTTTCCCATACAATTTTCAAATTTTCTCCTAATAGGCCCGTCAGCCATTCATTTTTTAATTTTTTTTATAAAACTATATATAATATATATAAAAATATATATCGGTCAGTGAAAATCCGGTTTAAAATTTCAAAATCAGTTTGTGATGTAATCTGTATTAAGTAGTGGCATTAAATCAGTTTATTTTAATGTGCATTGTCTTTTACTCCTTTTCACATTTGTTCAAAGTGTATTATATCTTATAGTTGTTCAATAATAAATTATATTCAATATGAAAATAAAAATTAATTTTAAAACCTACATAGTCAAGCACTCTTGTCAAACATTTTGACATTTCTGATTTTGACGTTTCAATGGTGCAAGAGAGCTTGTGTTGGACTAAAATCATCAGTTTGAAACTTTGTTCTGTATGATTAAGAAGTTTTTAATAAATTATAATCCAACTGGAACCTACAAAATAGTTTTAAATAAAGTTGTATCCATTATGTTGTCTTCCTGATGAATGTTAGACATCTTCATTTCAAAGCAAATACAGATGACGTCATGAATTTTATAAACCTTGTATCTCGGAACTATAAGTATTTATCCAACTGGAGAGGAAAGCGCTTCTTTTTCCCACTCGAGCTCACAGTTTATGTCACGAGCGAAGCGAGTGGAAAAACAGTTTTCCTCCTGTGTTAGACACAACATTTTTTTCACGATCTACCTATTTAAAAACATTATAATGTAGGAAAAACACATACCTAACTAAAATTTAGGTTATAACTGCCATATGTCAGAATGATGTTTAAAAACAATGAAACAATGTTTCACTGCAGCCAATGTGCCAAATTAAATTTAAGTTGTAAAATCGTGACATTGAAGAAAAAGTAAGTATAAAACGTAATAATTGTAAAAAAATAGTTTACAGTTTATCATTATAAAATCAAAATTTTCAATGAAATAATAAATTTACTTACAAATTTTAAAATATTTCATAATAATAATATAACACTGGTGGTTACTTTCCTCTCTAGAGAGGAATAACTTACTTTCCTCACTATTTCCCGAGAAGAAAATTGCATTTCTTCGCATATCGTGAAAAAATAAATTTTCAACACTTTTTCTTTTATTAAACATTACTATCTAGTATGTAGTTACTATTTTTAAAACAAAATTTCTATAATTTGGTTATGTTTGATGAGCCCATTCGTGTATTTCTGCGTCTCTTTCGCCGAAGTAGGGGAGAAAAACCCTGGGTATGTTTCCGCAACTATTAATCGCGGTTCGCATTACAGATTGCGCACTTTGTCAGCGAAATGATTCACGTTTCCGCCCATAGGTGTATCTCCGCGCACTAAATCCACCCAATGATCATCTGTTTCAATACGGGGCTGATGGGCTTTTTATACCGGAGACCGAAGAGTTTTTATCATCGAGATAAATAAATATTTACCGGTGATTTGGGCTTTGTTTCGCGGTAATTGAAATAGTAATGGATACGAACTCAAACTAATCGACATTGTTTTGTCTGTTAACGGTTTGTTGGTAGTTGTTCTACTGTTGGAACTCTAATTAATTATTTCGATTCAATATTGTTGAACTAGTAGTAGGAGTAGTAAAAACACTACACTGGCATTAATAGTATATTGTGTAACTAGCGACGAAAGTGGCATTTTTTTCCGATGAGTCGAAAGAACACTTTTGTCACGAGATGCACACGATATTTTTTTTAATACTTGCACCGAAAAGCAATTAGAAATGATAATAACATTGGGAAAATGTATAATAATTCCATAAAATAAATAAAAATAATCTAAATAATCAATTTTGAAAGCCCGCATAGGGAGAAAAAAGTGGATTCCCGCATAAAACGGGAGAAAAGTACTGACTTTCTTCTCTAATAATAGGGACGAAAGGTGGCGTTTTCGGTGCACGTATTGAAAAAACCGAGAAAAAACTATTTTTCTAATTCTTACAGTTTCTGTGATACGTGATTTTAAACATACAATAAGTAGAAGAATAAGTAAAAGATAGTTTTTGGATAAGCAGTCAGGATGACAATAATTTATTAGTTAATATATTTTTTTTATATTCTCTAATGTTCAAAATCCAGTCGAATCAATAGCCTATTAAAATCTATCAAGGAATATGTACTATAATGTCGTAGGCAGATTGTAAAATTATGGTTTTTAAAACCTAAACATGTAGACATATTATGAAACACAATGTCACATCATTTTATTAGGACTCAAGAAGGGCATTAAGTTCTTTATTTTTAGTTCAGTTCAATCAACCTAAACTGAGTATGTGGGACTCACGAAGGGTATTGGGTTGTTTATTTAGTTCAGTTCAATCTGAGTTTGTACCAAACCGAGTATTTAAGACTGAAGAAGGGTATTGTTTTTTTATTTAATTCAACGCAGTCAAAGTGTCTAGGTACCAAAACCGGGTCTGTGCGATTAAAAAAAGAATATTTGGTTGTTTATTATGTTCATTTCAAAATTTCTACCAAAACCCTCGGCATATTGTGTAATAAAATGACATGGGATTATATGCCGAGTCATTTAGAAAACTACTAGTATTATGCGTTTTATAAAAAAAACTAGGCGTTTTACAAAACGGCTGATTTTATAATTCACCTGCTACATTATACACTTTAATAATGCTGATACTATTGGATTTACATGAGTATAATTAAAATAAATTTATTGAATACCTAAATAAACATTCATTATTAATTATTAAAATAATTATTATTAGAAGTAGGTAAATGTAATTATAAATCCAGTAGAATGAAACATTAAAATTTATTGTTGGCATAAAAATGAAGTTACCTAGCTTGTTATTTTATTGTATTGCAGAGAACACTAAAAAAATTGATTATCGTTCCTAATTATATAATTTTCAGATTATTAAAATAATTATTAACAGTTATTATAATTATAATTATCAATCCAGTAGCACGAAATTTTAAAATTTATTGTTGATATAAAAATTAAGTTACCTAGCTTGTTACTTTAATGTATTGCCGAGAAAACTAAAAGAATTAGATTATCCTTCCTAATTATATAATTTTCCCACCATTTGATGTAACCCATCCCCTTCTGAATCCCTGTTTAACACCTCTCACCCCCCAGTTATGTAAATTTCCATCCCCAGTGAAGGCGCTTTGTCATCGTGCTGTCACAATACTTGTACGTCTTTATTCGGTGCGTAAGTCATATTAAATTACTCTTCTGCCTATTTGCGCCATTGTGTTCAAGGCTTTTCCTTCAACCTGCCGTAGTAGGATGCTATGGAATGTTCTTCTTAGCGAAACAAGGAACCTTAGGGTTGTAAGGTGTTAACACGGCTTTACAAAGTAGCTAGGTGTAGAGTGGGAATTAATTTCGAAGGATTTAGACATCGTTGTGACTACGTAGAAAAACATTTATAATATAACTGCAATTTTTAACCCTTTACTGCATGAATTTTTATTTTTGGCTGAAATAATTCATGGGCATTAGGAATTTGTTGTTATTAACAGGAAAATTATTTAAAAAAATATTTTTGCATAAACAAATTTTATTTTTGTGAAAAAAGGGTTTGTGCCATATATGGAACATTATGCAACTACGAAAAATTATTCCGTACGAAATCTCATGAAAAAATTCCTATCCTTATTAAATTCGAGACAAATTTTGTACGAGGGCGTAGAAGGGTCAGGGTAAATATTTTTTTATATTGAATTCCCGACTTTTAAACTCGGGATCCCGACTTTTAATCTCGGGATCCCGACTTTTAAACTCAGGATCCCGACTTTTAAACTCGGGATCCCGACTTTTAAACTCGGGATTTCAGTTATTTAATCCCGAGATTAAAAGTCGGGATCCCGAGGTTAAAAGTCGAAATCCCGAGATTAAAAGTCGGGATCCCGAGTTTAAAAGTCGGGATCCCGACTTTTAATATAAAAAAATATTTACCCTGACCCTTCTACGCCGTCGTAATTTAGCAATTACAACAAAATGTAAAAGTTTTTCCTTCATATCCTGGAAATTTGCACCTGGATCTATTGTTTTCACTCCATTCAGGTAAATGGTCTACCCCATCTAGATGAATATCTTCTTCATGAATGCATGGTGTGCCATATATGGCACAAACCATTTTTTAGTATTTGGTATTTTTATAAGTGTTTTATATAAACATATCTTACCCGAATGTCTTCTCCATACAATATTCAACCACTACATAATTTTTTCTTCAAGGAATAATGTTTATTTACTTGCAATATTCGACCGAGAACTAACGTCTTATTACAAATAACTAACGCACGAGTATCTACAGGTTACTACGGGGTGAAGTCGTACTAAATTTGATATTATAAGGGAGGAAAAACTAAAGATCCATTTCTGTGTATGTGCTATATATGACCATTTATGAAGTAACGTCTTGATTTAGTTTTATAGGTAAAAAAAAAATTTCACTCTCTTCCCCACTACTACGGCTGCCCTAAACCAGCCAGAAACTCGAACTTTCCCGCATCCTAGCTATGCAATGTCATTTTGAAGTTGAAAATTACTGTAAACATGGCCCCAGATTTCTATAATAACTTGTGTATTTTTTAAAGAAATTAAGTAAAACAAAAATTATTCGAAAAAGGAAGCTTAGCTGCATGCTTCTTGTTTTTTAAATTTTTCTTGCCATTTATAGTGACCGAGGAAAATATTATCAAATAATGACAAAAAAACCGCAAAAAACGTCATTTTAAATATTTTTTTACTTCAAATTTCTAGGCCAAAGAAAAAAAATAAAAACATAGAAGCATTAAGACATCCTTTGTTAATACCCTCATATGTAAAAGCATCATATATTTCAATTATAATTAAAGTAAACGTGGGAGGCGTACACCTCTGTAACGCTGTAAAATTTTAGGGTAGACGAACACCTTAAATCAATGTGTAAACTGTATATTCATTTTGTTTTATAAATTCATTTCTTTTTGCAAAGGAAATATATTTGCTTTGATAACATTGTAATTATTCTATTATTCTCTCGCTTTTCAATTAAAATTATTTATTTATATGTTTCGTATGTTTATCAGTATTATAATGGTATTTGTTAATAAAGCTCTATTTGAAACTAATTACACTAATTAAAATACGTATTATTAATTACTTTAGTTTATACTAAAATTGAGTTGTTATTGATATGTTATTTGAACCAATTAGTTATTGCATAATTTATTTACAGAAATCGCTTAATTTCTGTTTGCTATCAACTTTGTAAATCGAATACTAGGTTTACCTTTAGCTCATATAATATTAATTGATTATGTCATTTTATATGTCATTGGGTATTATGTTTGTTGCTTCATTTAAATCCTACGTTTTTAAAAATTCTATTTTACAGTTGTATTTTAGAATAATTTCGTATAGTTTCTAAAAAAAATTAGAGAGCATATACAAAAAAAATTTGTAGGTAAAACACGTAGGTACACAATCTGAGTTTTGGAGGACTCGCCTAACTTAAAGACTCGTTTGTAAATAGATTAGCACTCTAAAACTATTTTGCGTTCTTGTTCCATAAATAACTATTAAAACTAGTACCTTTGCTCCACTAACAAAAATAAGTAACCATGTTTGGCGGCTGAAAACCGCACTCATAAATATATCGATGACTTACGAAATATCCTTGGGTGAAAGGCGTGATAGAATGTGTACTTCTATCATATAAATTTTAATTTGAAATTGACAGACATATTTTAATTAACTCCTATAAATTTATGTCATTTATTCTTATGCACATTTGTTTTGCCTCGTTGACAATTTTTCACCCTCTCAAAGGTAAATTTGAAACTAACCAGCTTAAGATCCAGTGGCGTTACTAGGAAAATTTATAGGCGGGAGTAAAAAGCCGTCATAATAAATTCAAAATATAAAAGTTGACTTTTTAAAACTGTCAAGAGCACGTAAAGCTATATTGGTTTCTGTAAACTGTTAAAAAAAGATTTTTTTAACATTTTACAAAAACTGTACAAAACAAATTTTGTTTGCACAGTTTAGATGAAGTGTAATATTAAAGTATTAGTAACGGAGTACACTGTATATCGCCTTCACACTCATTTGTATTGATTTTCAAATTGAGAGCTACTTTGAACTTTGACATACAGAGATAGGATTTTTTTCGATATTTTTTATTTTGTCATAGAAAAAGTGATCGCATGTATTGCGCGATTATTTTAATTGAAACACAAATCTCATCAGAATAATTTGACATATTGCAAAAATTAGTGTATGAAACTTGTTCGTAAAGTGTCATTGTACACTTGTTTCTCTTAGATGTTATTCTTAGAACACTCGCTTCGCTCGTATTCTAATCTTGAGCAACATGTGTAAAAAAGACTAACTTTACGCACATGTATCATAAACTACTATTACATAATATAGACTATAAAAATCTTAATCAAGAATAGTTATAAAAATGAAGTTGTTTAAAGTTGTTAAACAAAAAAAATAACAAAGATTAGTATTCGATGTTTGTTCGTTCATTCCTTATGGAATAAAATTAATTAAGACTGTTATACCATGTACATGAAGTTTGATACAAATAAAATATTCATACCTGACAATTTTTCTCGTAAAAAACTAAGTAATTAATTATAAGAACTGCAAGAAGAAAATACACTGCAGGCGAAATTTTTTAGAAACATTTCTACATTTTATAATGAATTTAATAGAAAATGTGTGCAAATTTCTAACTTCATAGCTTCATACTAATAAATGCAAAATTAAAACCTACTGTAACTATTATTATTTAATTAAATTAGTTATCTTGATAATTGACAAACGGGTGAAAGTACCTTGCTACCCCTTAGTTACGCTACTGATAAGATATGCGTAAGAATGTATGTAATTCCTGTGGAAATCTCTACCGAAATCCAAGTCGCTGAAGTGGGTCTCGATTCATCTCTCCCGTCTGGATGTTTCCGGAAAGCTGAAGACAAACTCGTCTTGACCTCGCTTATTGACAGAGGCTTGAAAGCTTTCTCAAGAGCTTTGGAATGAAAACACCCCCCTCCCCCCAGCGCTTGACTAAAATCCCGCGGAACCGGAAAGTCCAACGTCGCATTATTAATTCACCGGTTGAGATTATTCTAGCAATAACTTGGACACAATATTCGCATTATCGCTGTAATGACTTGGCCGCAGCACAAAGGGGATCGTTCAATGCTTTTGTAGTTTTTGATTGGCTGGACTCGTCGGTAATGACGATGTCAATGTTACCGGCCATTCAGCGCAGAGATCAACTGAGATAGTTAGCTACTGTTATTACAAACTTAAATAGAGAAGCTGTTTTATCTGTCTACGGCGGACATTAATTTTAAAATTAAAGAGGAAAATATAATACCGCATTTCTATATAATAATGAGGTGAACATAAAGTTGAGCTATCTTTTTAATTTGCTTTTGAATTTTATTATAGTAGGTGGTACAAGATTAACTATCAACTATTATAATATTTTTATGACGGACAATTTTGATGCCTCTTATTTTTTGAAAAAAGATCATTTCGAAACGAAAAACTAAATAAAGATTTAGTATAAATTTTAAAAATAGTAGTACCTAATGGATTACTTGACACTTTTTTCTTGTAATATAATTACAGACGTCAGTTACAGAGGTCAGTTCATACCTATCTATAAAAGAGTATAGATTTAAGGATGTTGTTGCCCATAATTAAAATGATGATGAAAGGCTAAAATTTATACAGTCTTAATTACACTATTGTACTTCTAAATTTTTATAACAAAATTTAGTTTTTGCTTTATTTGGAAGCTTGGACAATGCAGTTATGTTCGGAACAAGATATCGTTCAAATGTCCACCACGGCTGATCACAAAATCGCTCCAATTTGGCAGAATTTGGCTCATCCGCAACATTGGCCGCTACAGCTGTGATTTTCTCCTCACTTCGAACATTTCGTTGTCTTCTTGGTGGCTTATTGTCTTAGTAATGATAACTCAAACTTTATCACAGTGCGTCTTATAGCCTTCGCAGAGTAACGGTGAGGGCGACCCAATTCTGGGGTGAATAAATGTTGAGCACCCACAACTGAGCTCGAACTTTGGTAATATATTTTTATTATTTCCAACCGGTCTAGAGGCGTCAAACGTTGCATCATAAAACTGCACACTATACTAAATAATTTGACACCTAGAAGTAAATAAAATATATATCAGAAACCGAGAAATCTTTATTGAAAAAACTATCACTCCTATTGAAAGACCCTATAGAAACATAGTTCATTTTTAATTTCAATTTTATAATAGTTCATTTCCATATTTTAAATTAATTTTGCATGTTAGCAATAATGAAATAAATTATTTCCCGTTATTTCCCTAAAAATATTGACAGGGTAATCCAATATAAAGCCTCTTCGTTGTACATTTCAATTTGATATTATTAATTTTTAGTGAAATAAAATTCATCATTGAAATAGATTGACAGTAGCAAGCGATGGTTCAAATAAATTTAATACGCTAAATTTAAAATGAATAAAAACCGATAATTTTTAATTGTCCGAAATAATTTTAATGAAACCAAATTTATCTTTTGTGTTTAATTAGTTTTATTGTATTCGATATTTCATATTAATTATTTGTCACACTAAAATATAACCCATTATACTACAATAATCATAAATTATGGATATATGTTACATTGTATTTATATAGTTCTCATAACTGGATAATAGTTCAAATAATTTAGTTTTTAATGTTATTCACTATCTGGTGTTTCAATCGCTAATAAATTACTGAATTGATACATTTATCATTATGAATCCATAATATTATAATTAGAAATATTACAGCCTGACACATTCACAATTATTATTATAATTTTTTTTGCACAATTGGTCTTTTTTATCAACTTACCATGCCTGTTTCCAAGACAGTATGTTGAACTTACCGGTTACTAGGCTAAACAAAACGGTAAGGAATTTACTTACCGTTCACTGAACGGTAAGTAAATTAATAGAATGGTAAGTAATTTACCTACCGTTCTAGGACGGTAAGTAAATTTAATATTAATTACGAAGAAATTAATATTTGCGTATGGATAAAAACAACAATAGTGCAAAAAATATATAAGCATCACGAACGTTAAGGAATTACTGATGTCAGACAAAATTGGAGTCTTCCACCGGTAAACTGTCCTTACCGTTCTTGTTATTTAATATACTATTTCTACTTCCATGCTATAATTTAGTTTTTCCAAAACAATCGCTCAACAAACGTATATCAACTGTTCAATAAACGCGCATAGTATCATAGTTTTATCACTGTACTCGTGTATTAATAGCTATATTATAAACTCGTTGCATAATATACTATTTTCGTAAATGGGTAAATTTTTCCTAAGTATTGCATAAATATTTTGAACAAATAATGCATTATATTGAATAATTTCTCTTTCCCATACGTTTGTAGTTTTTATTTCTAAGATGTATTTCGGTATGATTACATTATTTAGTGTTTCGTTTAGGAAAGATTGGTCGTGAGTCATAAAATCGGTTTTAGGTGTCGGCATAAGATAAGCCCACTCCGACGTCGGATCCTTGAAGTGCGTTATTTTCCGAACCGTTTAACTTTACACCTATCGATTCCCGACCACTGGCGCACTCAATAAGTTCTACTGTTACATCCACATTTCCCGCACGATAGCAAAGACTTTACATCAAATTGAGAGAGCGAATTTACTCCGGTTTTACTTGAAACTAGACAACTTTAATGTTACTTACATTAACATAAAAAAAATAATAAAGGAAAAGAAAATCTTGGAGAATTCAGTCAATTTATTAAAATACAGTAACACACCAACGTTTCGACTTCGATTACTGATTATATTTTAGTAAATTGACTGAATTCTCCAAGAACTTCTCTACTTTTATTCATTGATCATTGATCCAGTTGAGTATTTATTTTCTCATAAAAAATTAAATGTCTTTCTCCTGGTGGTCGCTAGTTCGAACCTAGTATCCAATAATAATACCATTGGATCCAAAGTGTTTGCTCCAACTTTAATAATTTCAACCATTCTATAATTGAGAGTTAATCCTGTGGAATGGTTACCTACCTTCAAATATAAAAACTGGCTTGTGTAATTAACAAATATTTGACCTGTATTTATTTTTTTATCTTTTAAATCATTTTACTTGTTACTCACATGTTAACGCTGTTTTGCAAAGCCTTCTATTGCCTTTGAAAATAGATCTTAACAAGTCACTATAACTGCTCGCTTGTAAAATTTTTTTACTTGTTAGTTCTGCGCATATGTTTTTCTTTACAAGCGTGCTCACTGCTCAGTTTTACTGTTTTGTTAAAATTCAATAAACAATGTACGTTGGCACAGCAATTATACTTCCAAGGCTTATGAGATATTATTTAAGAGAAAACAGTTGTGTGTAACTGACAGGATTTGGTTACAATTTTTTAATTTTATTCTGATTTACAGATGAGTAACAAGTAAAATGTTGTACAATACACGCAGGGTAACTGTTTTTACTGCTTCAAGGAGGTGACAGGATTGCCTAATCGGCTCGACGGTCATTTCCTCCTTTCAGCAGTAAAAACTGTTTTACCCTGCTAGTAATGTAATATACTATAACAGCGAAATAGCACAGTGGTAGAGTGCTGATTGTATAAAGTTCATTAATGAAGTTAAAACTATTTTTTTTGTAAAGAGCTTGAATCCTTAAACATAAAATTTCAGTTGAAAATTCGTACGCGTTCTCAAGTAATTGTGCTTACGGACAAACCGACAGACCGACTTTTTTTTAAATTTTGTTTTTGGATTCAATATGGTCTAATACGTGAAGATTCATCAAAATCTCGAACTGTCAAAAAATCACGATTACAATACTTCTCCTGGTATATAGGCCGAGGAAGTAAAAACCGTTGAGAAAAATATAATTGATTTTAAACTAATTTTTATGCACTTTATCTGCATAAATTTCTGCAAATAGGAACAAGCAATAGGCATAAATAATATATAAATAGAATAATTAGATTATTTTTAATCAACTGGAAAAATTTTTGAATTGTTAAATTCCTAAATTCTCCCGACTGATTGCCGAGTAGTTTATATATTGCCTTATGCTAAATAAGAATACCTGAAAATAAATATAATTTGCAGTAAAAGTGAAAGAAGAGGGAGCAAAATTCAGCAAATTGCAATTAATTTTATTCAAAATTAATTATTTTTAAAGACATAATTTTGAGAATAAGGCAATTAGGAATGTATATATTTTCATTGTGTAACATAATTTTCATTGTAGGTTATCTCGTTTATCCGAAATATATGCAGAAAGCTTGTGCAAAATGAGCCATGTAAAGTTTTAAGGTGTCGCTTACGTGGCACAAGTATAGTTTTTTAAATTTCAATTTATGACCTACGATATGATTTTGACTATTATCGGGTTAAAAACATTACCATTACAGACTTCGTGTTACGGTTTTTTAATTTTTAAGTGCGCCCTTAATCACCCAAGCAGCCAATAATAATTGATCAAAACAGATAATATCCCTCCGAATTATCTCTAATTTCCCACATTTTCTCTTGAACACCAAGTACAAAAGATGCCAATAGCAGTCCCAGTACAAATTACAAACAAGAGCCAACAATGAGCAACAACAGAAATAAGTAGGCTCCTTAGGCAGTGCTGTATATCGAAGAGGGCTGTTTATCGCGACGCTCAGTGCTTCCGGCAGAGCCTCCTCAGCATCTCTCATTAATTACACAAGTCTTACGCGCGAGTGAAGTGAGTCAGAAACAAGGGCCGACTCTCTGTAAGTGATCGGAAGGGTTGGGTAATGATCTTGGCGTAAATTACTCGGCTTATCGAGTGGGAATAATTTAATCGCTCGCGAATAATGAATGGCTTCCAACACGAGGTATTTCACACATACTTGGACCAGAAAATTACTCGCTTAATTGAAACAATTTCTTCTAACTGCTGGAATGCCCGCAAAACGTGCTGGAACTTTATAGAAAAACGAAGGATGCATTCTTAACAAAGAATTCGGTGATTGCAAGCAAATTTACCTGCTGCCGTTACTTTATAATTTGGTAGTAACATTTTTTAAAGAACTAAAACCACAAAGAACTATCATGCCCACTTGACATGAATCGTCCATGGGATGTTTAAAAATATCTTATTCTTGTACTTTAAGTGATGTTACGTAAGTCTATCCTAGCCACATCCTGAGTACGATCAAAAATTACATACTCAATACAAACATCTCAGAGAATTACATGGGATGCATAATTGTGATATTATTACCAAATTACAACATTGGGATGTAACATAGATAATGTTACCAAGGGCGGACATTAGCAACCTCAAAGATATTATTAGGATGTTAATGGGCAAATATAGCAAGTAACAAGCCGGGATGTTCACATTCTTGAAATGTTCTGGGGATTTTATTTTGTCAAGTGGGTGAATGTACGCAAAATAAGAGATGACCTCTTAGGAATTTTAAATTAATAAACAATATTAATCTAGCGGACATAAATTATCAGCAAACTTTTTGGCAGAAAGTATATTGTTATAGACTTTTGTCGAACATAGATGTGTTATTTTGTACTGTCTGTTTTATTTTATTATGACTTGACACAACTAACAAATATTGTTATATAGAAAGGTTGGTAAATGATATTACTCAGACGTCTTGATCTTCACTCTTTTATTAAATCAAATGAAATGTGATTAAGGACAACCGGTTTCGACCCTTTAAAGAGTCATCATCAGGTCCGGTGTCGAAGATTTAATTACAGGAGACTAACAACAATGTTGTAAAGACAGCTGAACTTGTAAAACTCAAGTTCTTTGATTCAACCATATTAATGACCCCAAGAAACATCAACCAGAGTTAGATGTTGGCTCTTGTACTGTTTGCTAGCAATGTTTACTATTATTTTTATACTAACTAATTAGTAGTAGTACTAATAGTGTTGGCGAAACGTCGGCTCTAAAATAAATAAAGAACAACTTGACTGCAGTCCTGAATATTTTCTTCCTATCATACTTCATTTTCATAAATGTAAACCTTAAAACTAAATGATTATGTGAATGAAATAGAGTTTTAGTACACTAACAAAAAATAGTAATTAAGTTAATACTATGTTTAGGTTTATACAATTTTTAGTGTTACCATATTTTATGTGTATAAAAAATAACACAATGTATTAATTCTTGTTTTCTTTTTGTTCTAGGTGAGTACCAGTTTTGTTTACCCCTATTCAATCTGTAGCTCTACGTTTTCGTAAGTAATAATTTAATGATAATATTTACAATATTTTTTAACTGGTAAAGTTTCCATTTTAACGTGATAATGATTACCGTTTCCTTATTTAGATTGATAAATTTCAATTTGTATTTAACTTTGTACAGTAAAAAGAAGCTCAATTAAATTTCATAGATGAAATAAAAAAGCTGACCATTTTGTGATGTGAAAGTTGCAGAAAAATATATTTCAACTTCCATGCTTTAATTGACTTATTAAATATACATTGTCTGTACTGTAATGACATTCATTTCGATACAGATTTTCATTATGAAACACCCAAGTAAATTACATGAAAATTATTTTTTTTAAATGATAGCATGGGGAGTAGAAAAATAGTGTATGCAACTCGTGTATAATGGTCATCGTATCGTAAATTTCATACTCGTGTATTAATAGTAATCATTATAAACTCAATGCATAAAATGCTATTTTCTGTAATTTTACTTATTAGAGTTGCAAGTAGTCGTTATTTTGCCTATTCAGCAGGTTTATCATTATTCAGCCGAACACTGAATATTAGTTTACTATTCGGCCGAATACCGAATAGTCTGACGTCACATATAACATACAATACTTGAACTGCGAGTACATTTAACGGTCTCCTGAAAGTGATACCGAAATACTAAATTATAAATATATACTTTAATTATTCTTAAATGATACCAGATACAAAAATATTTATAAAATACCGATTGTAGGTAATAATCACATAATCTTTCATTTAAAATAAAAAAAATTGTCTTAAATTAAATATTTATCGAAATATTTGAAAAAAGTACTACTTCCGGTTTGTAGATTGAAACCGAAAATAGGAGGTGCACAACTAGATGCTATGACAGTCCTAAATACAAAATTTCAACTTTCTACGTCTAACCGTATTTGAGTTATGCGACATACATACGTACGTCCGTACGAAACTAGTCATAATGGATTCAGAAAAGGTCAAAACGGATATTTACATCAAAATCTGAAAACCGAAATTTTTCGCGATTACAATACTTCCTTTTTACTCCGTACAAGGAAGTAAAAACATTATTTTGTAATTTTTATAAAAATAAAAATGATAAACTGTTCGTAATTAAAATTCAAAAGCAACAAATTATGGAGCAAAAACATAAGTTTCTCTGTTTCAAAGCAGCCTCGTCAATCCTTGTAAGTTTATCATTATTTGGCACCAAAAGGGCGCATAATATTCGGTATTCGGCATCTCTACTTATTATAGAGAAGCTTATTTAACTGAGACGAAGGTGTATCTTGATTTGATGAGTATATCTTTAAAACAACCCCAATAAGGTATTCAAAATCACACACCCTAGCGATTTGCGAATCAATTTATTCCTCTCTCCGAATCGGGATATTTTCTCTAGGGCTAATTGTTGTGAAATTCCTTCTCACTGTTCTACATCTTCCATCCCTCTCCCTCTTTCTGGCTTCTTATCACCCCTCTTTCCCGCCCGAGGGCGTTACAAATGCCGCGCTTCTGTCTCTGTTCGACGGCGCGAGTAAATTGCACTTTATTTTTTGTTCATTTCGCCGTATTTGCATTTCAATATAGCAACTGTATGCCGAATGCCGCCGGTGTAAAGATAAATTTGTTTGCATTTATCAATGCTGCGGCAAAGAGCAAAAAGTTATATTGCGGAGTTAATGGCTGCATCTCGCGGAATTGGACCGATTGAATTTATCTGGAGGTTCGTATTTGAATACGAGTAGTTCAATACTATTGAGACTGCGAGTCTTTGTAAGGATATTTGTAGTTGTACAATTAAATTATTGGGTTACTCTGTGCCAGAGATGTTTAATACACTTTATAGGTAGATACTTGAATACAGAATGCGAATAATGCAGGTAGTGATGCAGACGAGACGAGAATTTCTCGAATCTCGTCTCGTCTCGTCTCGAAATTTCTCGTCTCGTCGAGACGAGACTGGTTTTTGTAAAAAAAAATCGAGACGAGATTACAATGTCGAGATTCTCGAATCTCGACATTTTCGTCGAGATTTCTCGAATTTTTTAAATTATTTACTTTATTCAACAATTTTTAATTTTTTTCCACCAATTCGCCTTTTTGTTGTTGTTGTTGTCATAGTCAAACTCAATTAAATTGTCAAGTCAACCTGTCCACATAAATCTATCATTTTACTGGCATTGACCATGTAAAATTATTAGATTAAATATTTTATTATTAGGGATGGAAGTGAAATATTTCCGACCGGTTAGTACTTTTACTCCCTAGGGAGGAAAAGTCAATTGGAATCCCGCATAAATCGGGAAAAGTATTTTTCCTTCTAGGTGGACAAGGTACTGATCGGTCAGAAATACCTCTCCATTTCGTCTCTAGTAATAGAGAAGAAAGGTGGCGTTTTCGGTGGAGGTATTGAAAAAAATAATTTAATTACCTAGGCACTAAAAATGACATTTCACAGACTGTCAGCTGTCAAAAATAGCACTTTTAATGTCAATGGGCGAATAATTTTTTTAGTAAAAATGGTCGAGAAATCGAGACGAGATCGGGATCGAGACGAGATAACAATAATCGAGACGAGAAATAATCGAGACGAGATTCAAATTTTCTAATTCGAGACGAGACGAGACGAGAAGTGAAAAATCTCGTCTCGTCTCGTCTCAACGCATCACTAAATGCAGGTGCAATATTATTGCATTTTATTTGCTTCCCTAAGGTAATATAATAAAAATTTAAAATACATTATACTGCTTCTTGATCTTCAAATAAATAAAGCGGTGAGGTAACGTAGTGGCTAGAGTGCTTGCCCTTAAGAGGCCCGTCCACCTCCTAAAATCCAGCATAAAATGTACTAATATATAGCCAGTGTTTTGTGACCGCACGTGACAAGTACAAGAATTGTTAAAATTTTATTTAAACAATTCATCTTGGTGCTGTCAGAATCTCAACCCGTGCGACGTTCTTTGAACGCAGCAACGAACAGATAATTTATCCAACTAGGACTACATTTAAGATGCTCAAGTGGTCAGCTTGAAACGTCCAAGTGAGATTTAATTATAATATGTTTTTACAATTTAACGACAATCACACACTGCCGGTCGGAAGGCTTGAACCACGGATTTAATTATTATAGAAATATATACATACCTACTTATATTGTGTTACAAGTACCTATTTAAAACGGACACTACTTAAGAGGCCCGTCTACATCCTAAAATCCAGCATAAAATGTACTAACGTAGCGAGTGTTTTGTGGCCAATACAAGAATGGTAAAATTTTATTTCAAGAAGGATTTAATAGAGAAAGAATGGACCAACAGATGTGCTTTTTAAAAATTTTGATTAAAAAATTGTATAAAAATGTCGAAAAGTTAAAAAAAAAAATTCCAATTTATACAACCTTTACACGATTATATCTCATGATAGAAACTTTATAAAGGCACATTCTGTAGATCCATTCTTTCTCTATTAAATGTTTATAAAAATATTATGCTGAAGTCAATAATAATCTGATAGTTTACTTGATACGAAAACACTTTTACAGTATTAGCCGTAGTAGGGAAAAGATTGTAATAGAAAAAAGTTAAATCGAGAATATTCTTAACACAAAGGGTCTGGGTTTGAATCTGGGGCAGGTGTAAAATTTTCACTGCTTGAGTTGGAGTGGTACCCACTTTCGTCGCCACTTCAAATTGAGATACAATTAACATGGCAACAACAAAACTATTGGGCACTGGTTAGATGAAAGAACAGCGTAGGATTAATTCGAATTTTGACAGCTTCCCAATTTCAACGATTCAAAAATGGCAAACTGAAATTTAACATGAAGAATCATGAATCATTAGTGAATGGATAAATTGGAGTGGAAGGTACCTACCTTAAAACTACAATGAAGTATAATTGAATTGTAAACGACATGAGTACATACGGAATGTAAATACAAGGCATTGCAAATCATTTTCCATTTATCAATTAATAGACTACAGGTTTTATGATTACCAACCCAAGTATTAATGAAAATATATGAAGTGTAATTGAGTTCTGCGCACATATGACATTTTGTTGCAGTAGATTTATGAGTCGGATCATCAGGGGTGCAGCACTTGCCCTCGGGTGACATAATTTACTAATTGGTGGTCGGTTGATGCAGTTCTGTTGCTCCTAGTTGCAGTTTAAAGCTAGGCGGGGCCCATAACTTATGTTTCCATATGTAGCACTGCTGGGACTAATAATATCAAGTTTACCTGCGTTTAATTATGTCTAAACCTAACTAATATGTAGAACTTGGATCTGGTGAGCTCAGGACATTCCAACATATGTTATAGCTAGCTTCCACCTGTGTAGAATGCAAGTAGAAATAGAATAATTTTTTGCAGGAGCCTTGATTCATTTTTGATAAAAATTCTTTCTACTGTCGTAATATGTACAACCAAAAGAAAATCATTTTATACAGAGTGTAATCCAACCTGTGCATCAAAATTTAAAGGTGTATACTTTTACTTTATATGCACTGATCATGAAACAAAAAGAATTTTGTTGTTTATATTATCCTAGTTAAAACACTATAGTTTTGACGATCCGGCTTGGAATAGTATCTATTTCTGTCACCAAAAATTCTTGTATGGCTACTTTCAAATAATTATATACTTTTATACAATAAAAATAAAATACCCTGTTGAAAAAAAGATTCTGTGTAAAAATCAAACTCACACTTTCGTGTTAAAACAAGGGACATAAAGAATAAAATAATTAAAATTATTGCTTGCACCTAGATTTTATATAAGATATCAAATTTAATACTACGTATGTTACATATAATAATTATTGTCAAATATGAAAGTCTCTCTTTCCCGAATCGAATTTGTTAGTGTTAAAAAATGAATTATTTAAATCTTCGAAAAGGCGTCAACAGTAAATATATTCTTGTCAGGAGGCGTAATTACCCCCTGACCCGCCACTGGCTATGATTCTATATAGAAAATAAACATAAATTATTTTAAAAGTGTCATTGATTTGAATAAAAATAAATTGTTATAAAATTGTGTACAATTTACGTCGGCAAACCCGTCAACCCAATGTAAAAACTGGCGCCCAACGTGGGGCTGAAGTCTTTTTATATTAGTAGGTACCAATATGAATTAGTAAGTACAGTGCACGGTATAGAGTGATGCAGGGTGTCTCAGGTATCCTAACTTAAATTATGGATATCGGACCTCAAAACAAGGACAAAATTTCATTTGGAGATTTTCTCGCAAGCGCTTCGTTTAGGAGGTATTAGCTGTTGAAGTTACACATGAGAAAAATGTTTATTACGCTTTCTTGTTTTAATTTTATTGAAATTCACTCATGTAAGATATCAATGTGTATAGTTATAAATCTTCCAGTCACGGAGCACGGGGGAGTTTAGTTAGTCGCTTTTTGTCTTTAAAATATGCCCTGATCAGTCACAAAGTTTTAACTTAAATAAACTTTGTAATTTCTAATTAAACTGTATTTGTTAACGTTGATAATATGCATATTTATTTATTATTTTTCGTATATTTTTACAAAATTGTTAACATTCTAACTTCAGAAGCCGGTATCTCTTAAACGAAGCGTTTGCGAGATAATCTCTAAATGAATTTTTTTTTCTTGTTTTGAGAACCTACATGCATATTTTAAGTTAGGATACTTAGTCCTGAAATACCCTGTAAGTATAATAAATACAAATAATTAGGACATTAACATCAGTTATAAAACATATAATAATTTTTTAAAGTTACAAATCAATTATGTGGTCTAACTTATACTTTGGAATGTCTAGCCCAGTGTCTAATATAGAAACCGAGATAGAAACCGGTTAATTTTTTGCAGAATTTGATGTATGGTTCTACAGCTAATACAGGGTAATTCATCATAATTTGCTTTTTTAAAATGCGTGCCATTCAGGCTGTAGGGATTGCAGTAGGGAGAGCATTTACGTCAACCGTCCAAGGACCCTAGAAGACCTGAAGGCCAACATCCAGGCCGCAATTGCCAACATACTCGCTGCTATGCTGGAAAGGGTTAGACAAATGCCAGAAATCGGCTTATTCAGTGTATAGACAATGGGGGCGTCACCTACCTGATATAATTTTGAAAACTGGGTGAAACAAAACTTTAGATATGTACCTACATTATAAAATAAAAATAAAAAGTTTCTGATTCATAAAATGGGCATGATTGCGTTTTGAAATAAGTAAGTTACGATGAGTCACCCTACTTCAACATCTAATTTCCCTAAAACGACACATCATTTTCGCATTCTACTCTCACTATCATCTCGATGACTGCAGTGTAACCCGAGTCTGGTATTTCACCTCTGTGAAGGTTTTGTGCAGCGAGGCAGCACTTTTCAGTTCCAGGCCTTGCGGAGTGAAGACCACTCTAGCGACGCTACTCCGCTGTCTTGTCGTATCTCACACGTGTGTTTCACTGTTTCACCGCTTCCGCTTCCGTCCCTCGCAAGCACACGTCACCGCCTACTACTGGAAACCAAGTGCACACTGCTGGCACAGTGGCGGAGGTGGAGGATTCGAAAAGGGATGGGAGTTTTAAATTTTTTATTGTTTTGCAGTTTATTCCATTAAAATAGTGGAAATATTAAGATTTGCTTAATATAAGGCGTACGTCTACCCTAAAATTTTACTACGTTACAGAGGTGTACGCCTTCCACGTTTACTTAAATTATTATTGAAATATATGATGCTTTTACGTATTATTTAACAAAGGATGTCTTAATGCCTCTATAAAAGAAGTAAAAAAAAAATAAAAATGACGTTTTTTGTCATTATTTGATATGATATTTTTAGGTCACTATAAATGGAAAGAAAAATTTAAAAAGCCTGAAGCTAACCTTCCTTTTTCGAATAATTTTTCTTTTACTTAATTTCTTTAAATTCTATAAATTTGAATATTCCTTTACATGCGTTTTATGCATCCATTGGATTCTAGATTTTAATTCTCTATTTATTCATATTTTATATATTTTCCTGTAGTTTAATTTTCTTTACTAGACTACTTTATTCACTTTACTTACCTTGACTAACAACCATACGTGAGTTGACGACACAATTGTTTTCAAAAAAATTTCTTGGCAAATAGCAGAATCCCAAGATTTTGGCTCTGAAGCACAACAACAAAAGAGAAAAATTTCCAGAGCCATATTTTCAGTGTCAATAGCTTTCACAGAATTTTACTAAAGCAGCTCGTCTACGTTTTTTTCAGAATTCCTAGAATACTCTCGATTTACTAATTTTTCTATTCCACTCTTTTCCCCGCTACTACAGCTGCCTGAAACCAGCCCGAAACTCGTAGTTTGCCGCATCCTAGCAATGCCGTCAATTTGGAGTTGAAAAATACTGTAAAAGTGTTTTCGTTGCGAGTAAACTGTTAGTTTATTAGTGATATCAAGATAATGTTTTGATAAACATTTAATATAGAAAGACAAAGAATGACTCTACAGAATTGCCTTTTTAAAATTATAAAAATAAATTTCTATCATTAGATATATTAGTGTAAAGTTTGCATAAATTAGAAATTTTTATAATCATGTACAGTTTTTGTTATTAAGATTTTAAAAAGGCACAACTGTTAATAATAATTGATCCTTTAAGTATATATCCTTGTTGAAATGAAATTTTACCATTTTGTACTGGCCACAAAACATTCGCTACGTCAGTACATTTTATGCTGCATTTTAGGATATAGACGGGCCTTTTAACCGACGACAACCGTTTTTATTTTGTATTTTTGTCGTTCGGTTTGTTCGTCTTTTTCAGTGTTTTATCCTTTTTTGGTTTACTATGTTCTATTTTAGTATTTTTTATTTAAAATGCTAGATTAAAATGAAAGACACTAGATATGGGGTTAGCAGTGCAGCCAATTTATCCAAAATGGAGAGGTCAATGCTGGAAGTACATCTCTGTGGTGATCGTTCTTCCCATTATTTTATATAGTTCAGTGTATAGGATACAATATAAAATTTCCCGTCTACGGCACTGCGTTCGGCTGGCTCTTGCACACTCTCCGGTCTGTTTTAGACTCCATTAGAGTAATTGCTCGACGCTTTCCGTCGCCGCGGAACCTTCTGGCTACATTTTCTTTCGCCATTTCGCTCGCCACGCCACGTATCCACGTACGTATATTTATAAGCCGGTGTTAGTGCGGGCCACACGTAGTCGTGTTCTTCTTCTTCCGCGCCGCCCACCCCAGCAGAACACTTGCCGTAATGTACGTTTAATCTCCGCAAATGAACTACGAGATGCTAAAAATTCTGACTTTGTCTATGACTTCATTAATTCGAACTTGTTTGCTGCACTGTTTATGGATAGAGTTTGCTAATTTTACTGCAAAAATTGTATAAACTGTTTTGTACCAATATTTCTAGAGTGCGGATTATATGCGTTTGCATATATTGTATTATTGTGCATATTGGTATTTTTTTTACAAATGTTTGCATTTCATACAAAAATAGATCAAAATATGGTATAATTTTTTTGCATATTTCAATATTTTTTTACATATAATTATTATAAATGCATATTGTGTACCTTTTAACCCATAATTTTAATTTTTAAAAAAATTTATTTGTATAAAAAATTTTAATCGCTCATATTTGATACCACCTACAATAATTTTTACATTTTTTTTAAAGGTAGGTAGGCACACAAGTTGTATTCCAGAAGTTGATATTCTTGTGCATTGTTGACAGTATGTAGTTTTTTATGATTTATAAAAATTCAAATTATTGGTAAAAATGAAAGTTAAATTGCATATCTGCATATTATTTGTAAAATATTGCATATTTGTTTAATTTTGTGCGTATATTGAGCAAATTTTGGCCTTATTACTGCATGCATATTTTAAGTAATTATATTTGCCTGCATATAATCCGCACTCTAAATATTACTAAAACTAAACAATATTTATTTATTTTTACTGTACAATAATTAATAAAAATAGTTTTATTCTTGTCTTCTTTCAGTAGGTACTTTTTTTGTTTTTTCATGGAAATGCAGCGAAAAATAACTGAACTAAACTATTCTTTACTACCTATGTATAGGCGATTCTTATACAGGGTGATTCACAACTTCGTGCATATATTTTAATGGCATATAGTGCTAAACAACTGAATACTGAATATAAAACTGAAATAAGCTTTTTGTACTCATAACATAGGAAATGACATATTAAACACGCAATTGACAATCGGAAATGCAAAGAACACTGGCTTTCTTGAGCATTCTACAATAAAATCATCTTCAAAATAACAAAATTTATTTTCATGTTACTTTCCACGATTTCCATGTATTAAAACCCTCAAACACCATCGATATATAATAATTTTGAAATTAATATGTGCGCGTTGTCTATCTCAATCCGTTTCCATGTTATTAAGAATGGATCGTTTTAAGGGCGCCAGCCTGTATACAACTGAATCACAAAAATAATACTTAGCAATAACTGTATTGTTTCCAAATTCATTAATTCCTAATTCAAAAATTGGATTGCAACAGCAAGTATTGCTTTATTTTCTTTTTGATTTTGTGAAAATAAACTGACAGATTTTCCTCCTGTTATTTTCCGCTGTGGGAAAATCGTACATTACAGCTTATTTATGTTTAAAACAAAAGATAGTGTATCACCCTACACATATGTTGTTCCTTCGCATCCTTATTTTCATTGTTCTTTCCTCTACCTTCTTGATTCTGTTTCCCTCGCTTGAAACAATATTGTGCTGAAATTATTACCGATACCGACATGTTTATTGATTTTTTAGTGCAGCTTCACAGTAGATTCAGTTGGACATGAATTGTTTGAAGTTTATTGATGTAATGTACAATAAAATGGATTAATGTCAAATGCAGACCTAGAACGGTTTAATGTGAGGTATTTATTATTTGTTAGTGATTATCTGTTTCCAACGGATAATCTGATACGCCTTTAATTTTGCACAAAGCTGGAAAATTTGTACAGCGAACAAAAAATTAAATAGATTACCATATTTATCTTTTAATAGTTGTTTTTATCGACATTGTAACTCCTTTATGTTTATTTTAATTAATTTTTTTCATCTGTTATGGTAATATGATCACTGCCTATTTTAAATTTTTAATATTCATATAACTGCAAATTATCGAAATAGTTCATAGTTTACTACAGATAAAAGCAATAATTTTAAACAAATTTCGGTTTTTTATTTGAGTATTTGGGCAGTAGTAAAAATTTTAAATTTAGGGATTACTAAAGAGTCATAAAAACTATATTCTTAGATAGTTTAGAACTTACATGCAACGTGGAGGTTTTTTTAGAGGATGACCACCTCGACATTTTTAAATAGCAACCCCTGTCCAGTATCCCCTTATTTTAAAGATATTAAAAAAGAAACATCCTCATAAACCAAAACCCGATAATATATTCTTTCAAAAATTTCAATTGATTTTAAGGTTTTTTGCACGTTTACTACAATTTTTATAACAAATGTTCTTCGGCCTCGCAATATTCCAAACGCTTTAGTGATCCCCAAATTTTCAATTTATTTTTTTTCTTCACTCGTTCAAAACTTATAGCTACGTCCCAGGTCTTTTGGAAAACCGTATATTTCTATATTACTATATAACGCACAAATTATTACATTTCAAAAATACTATTCAGTGACAGCAAGTGACAGATAGAATTTGTACAACTAGTCAAAGAAAAGTCGGTACACCTAATTATTTTTAACCGTGACTTTTACTGATCTATTACTGCCAGAGCTGGGCAATAGCTAGCTACTTTGGTAGCTAAGCTACTTTTTACCCGAAAGTAGCTATAGCTTAGCTACTTTCTAAAATTGATAGCTTTTAGCTGGTACCTAGCTTACATTTTAGAAAAAGTAGCGGTAGCTTTTAAATCATGAAGTAACTAAGTTACTAAGAAAGTAACTTAGTTACTAAAATGTAGCTTAGCTATTGAAGAAGTAGTTAAAAATTAGCTTATAGCTACCAGGAAGTACCTTAAATTACAAGCGTAGCTGTACTTTTTGCTGAACAAGTATAAACCTGTCTGTATTACATAATCTTAAGCAATAAATCGATACGATACGATAGTTTTTAAATGGCTGATAAATGTGACATCGGGGTATTGGGTAACTAACTAAACTATAAACCAATTTAATATTTTAATATTACATTTATGAGTAAAAAATAATTTTTACTTCTTTTATAAGAAAAGAAATAAAAATATTAAAATACAACAAGGCTTAGGTACGAATATCGTGAACACATATAAATAAATGAATGGAAATTTCAAGTAGATAAGCTATTCAGTAGCTTCAACTACTTTTTTGCAAAGTATCGACTTTTACCAAAATTTGTTACAAATTATTTATTCTGGTAAAAGATCCGTATTTAATAATTTACGCTGTTAAGTACGACAATTTATTTCATCCTCGAGTTGAAAATAGTATTAATAAACGTCAGCAATAAAAGTGTATGAGTGGTTGCCGGGCAACCACTTCCAACATTATTCACAAAACCGTTCCTTGTGTGATTTATCGCCTGGTCCGTGGTATTATTTATTACGTCTTCTTAATCATAGGCGGCCTGGCGCGGTGAGCACGCATTCATCTTGATATCTCGGACAGCAGACAACGAAAACCGTACCTCATTATAGCAGATCCCCAAATTGTGTAAACAAATGGCGGAGTTTTTCATACAAAATATAATTCTAAACTTAAAATAATTTTAATTTTTCTCTCTCATTTAATTTGCTAGCGTTCACTTTTCCCTTGGGGTAAAATTATTGAGAATTTTGTGAGGGAAATTTTTAGTAAATTATTGAGGTTGACAGGTTAATCTTGTGAAATTTTGGTGTGTGGATTTTATTAGTTAAAATTTTTTCGTAAGAAATATTTTCAAAAATTTGTATGGGTTAATTAATTTTTAATTTGCTCTCGTATGCAAGTTTAAATATTTTTTGTTTAATCAATTTTGTACCCTTTGTACTTATACCCCAATTTTTATTTAATGGAAGTTTAAAATATTTGGTAAATAATTATTGTATCTTCCATTTTTATATGCACTATTTAGGAACAATGTAAAAAGCTTACTATTATTACGTGTGTTGAACGCATACAAAAAATCGTTGATTAATAAAAATCATGCATTAATAGAGGCCATTAATGTATGATCGAATAAGCAAGCCTCGTCAAATAAGTGACATTGTCATACACAAAAAAACATCAATTTCACGCACTTAATACAAAACAATTTTGTTTTGTGTGGAGGATTGATCTCTCGACAGGATGCTAAATTTTTTGGAGAAGCAGTCAATTTAATAAAATACAATAAAACGCCGACATTTCGACTGTAATTTAGTCTTACTCAGAGTGATAATTGGTAAATCTTAATTTTTAATAGCCAATTATTACCCTGAGGAAGACTGAATTACAGTCGAAACGTCGGTGTTGAACTGTATTTTATTAAATTGACTGCTTTTTCAAAAAAATCTTCTTTTTATTTTGTTTTGTGTTAGCTGAGGCCTCAGACAATAACAATGCACAAAAAAATCCTTCTTTAAAGCTTAGATTTATAAATAATTGAACATACATCAAATATTTTAACCATCTACTGCACAAAGTAGCATTATGTTTGAGTAGAATAATTCTTGTAGAACAAAGTATCGATTTAGAGATCTACTTTAATTGACAAATAAACATTTTAAATATTTAAAACTGATCTTATTCCATCGCTGACACCATTCATAAAAACACTTCCCGTTCCTGAGTTGCGGTGCTGGCGGAAACGGCTGCAGCAAATGGCGGTCGCAGTCCCCCCTTTACATCCCTTAAACACTGAACCCTGTGCCCTGCCCCCCTTTGCCCCCCTGCAACCAGCCCTGGCCAGGCGAAAGCTAAAAGCGCCCTAATGGCTGCGTATTACTCATCGCATAAAAATTCCTTTTAAAAAATAAACATACATAAAATCTTGTACCGCACGGATCTAATTTTTCAACGCTTTTTCCTCGAGATATTGATGTCTTGGCCTTTACAACGGAGCATTTTTCAAAGGCGAGATATTCCCTCAAACAGGATGAGGATTTTTTCTTTTAAGGCTTACAGCTTACACTTGTAAATTTTAAACAGAACAGAATATTCGGTTTTGTGGTTCAGTCTCCGAAATGAGGGAACTCATATTTACCTTTTGGTAATAGACGAAAGTTTTTACATTTTTAGATAGGTACTACTAAAACAATTAGTTCAATTAGTAAATTTGAAACCTTTAATTTTAAAAATTTTTATTTGGTAGGTACTAAAAATTATATTTCTATTTATCTAATGTTAGGTAGAAGTGATCACTACTACAAATATGTACCTATGTATTTTAAATATCAACATCTATTTTAGGCTCATTTAGTTGACCTGAAGATGGTCATAATCATGACCGAAACGTTGTCATAACTTAATATCAATTATTACAACTAGAGCCATGTTATCCAAAAACGTGAATTAAAAATTCTTTAATTCTTTCCTTAAATATGTTTTTTTAGTAAATTGAGAAAGAAAATCGTATTACACAAATAACAACCAATGGAAGAATTGATTATAATAATAGTAACCATGGTTATACAAAAAATTAGTAGTATCTTGAGAAACCTAACTGTAATTAAATAATATAAGTGGAAATTTTTCTGTCACATGCCAGTTTTACATTTAAATTAAAAATTGGTTAAATTGTCATTTTGAGTGTACATAAGCAGTTTATAAGGTGAATAATACACATTTATTAATGTTAAATACAAATTTAGTGGAAATTTTAAGTTTCTATTGTAAAAAGAATTCAAAAATGTACGATTTTCTTACCAAATCTGTAGGTACTCGTGCATTAATTCATGTCCAGGATTTTTTTTATCGTCCATTCCAACAACGTCACACAAGGATTTCTTTAATGATTGTTTCATGCTTCAAGATTTTGAGAAAATAATTCTAGTAAGAATTACCTGTCAAATTGTGGTGCCACAAAATTGAATATTCAATGAGAAATGGAAAAGAAGAATTCATAATTTATTGATTGCTTCAAAACCGTGAACTTATTTTTTCCATGATTTAGAATCTTGAAAGAATCTTCAAAGAATCCTTGTATGCACGGGGCTCGAGTGGTGCACGAGATCTGACTAAGCATTCAAAAAATTTCCGAAATAATGCAACAATATCATGTATTTATATAGATTACAGGCAGTTACTTTGGCCAGTAATTAAATACAAAAAGATTAATCAGTCCACAGACAGTTTTAATAAAAAATCATTTCATATTGATGTCTGATTCTTTGTGAAATGTCGATTGGAGTATCACACGATTCATGAAAGTCAAACTAATGCTCTTTGATAAAGTATCGTAACCTCTCTACCAATATAGTAAATTATCGGACTTTCCCATGTTTTTCAAAAACCTTTTGCGACAGAATTTTCTTTCATGTGTTTTTAGCTTATTGGCGTTCAAAAGAAAAAATAACATAAATTTTTATCTAATTACAACGTGAAATATCAGTTCTTTGACATGGGTTTTTACGTGATGAACTTTCACCCCTTTAAAGAAAATTTATTAAAAATTCATTTAACGGTAGACGGAATTTTCCGCGCAGTTTTAATTAATCGAATTTATATTCGAACACAAAAAGAATAACTTTATAGAAAAATAAAACAAGTCAATTACTTGGATGAGGCTGCTTCACATACTAAAGCCCGTTTTACACTACACTAAATCTAAAGATTTTTGAAACAATCTAAATAATTGTGTAGTATCATACAGCAAATTGTGTGAAATATTGCATTGCTTCGTAATTATCTGAAAAAATAGATAGGAGCGGCTGTCAAATTATTATTATATGCAAACTGCGCAGAATCACAAACTAAATAATGTAGGTATGTATATAAAATTGTCTCAGTATAAAATAGAGTTCACTAAAAACAAAGCAATTTATTGCTCAAGATATTGTTCAATTTGTAGCGCAATTTCTTGTTCAATATTTAGCGTAGTGTAAAACGGCCATTTGTCAAGATATCTACAGGGAAGAGAAAATGCGCTACAGATTAAATTTTCTTTAGACCAGGCCAAAGAAATTTAATTTAGGAAAATAATAATTGAAATATGTAAAAGGTTGTAACAACCTTCTTTAGCTACCGACACGTTATGGTTTAAATTTAAATCAGTAAAATAACACAATGGACTGGAGTTCCAATTATTTTATTTTTCTAAAAATCTACAATCGTTCTTACATCAAATACCTACATATTTTTGGTAGGTATTTCTTTCTACGTCAAAATAATGCGTTGGTAAGAATAAAACTATAATAAAATACATTCAAATTGTAGTTGTAGTCTGATCATTAAGTTTGAGGTTACGATGTTTTTTCTACTCACTACTACCGACAGATAGCACGCTGCACACAAGTTTTATTTTAAAAAATTGGCGGTTTTTCTGTGGTCTCAATAATTTTGAAGAATTATAATTCCGAGAAGGAAAAATTTATAAAATAAATTTTATTATTTTTCAAATGATTTTACTCTAAAATGTCTAGAAAAGCCAGTGTTCTTTGCATTTTTCCTGATGACTATACACTGAGAAATTGACATTTCCGATTGTCAATTCAGTGCTTAATATGTCATTTCCTAGGTCATAAGTATAAAAAGATAAATTTGTGTTGCCTAAATATATAATAAAAAGGCAGTCTTCCCAAAATCCGCTCTCTAGTTCTAAAATATAAATAAATGGTATAGTTGGTACAGCAAACGGAAAAAAGTCAGATATACTTTTACGCCAATAACGAAACTGTTCTTTTTGTGCAGAAAATCACAGAAAACTCATCCTTGCAGGGTAGCTAATTAATTAGACGCGTAGGTGAAAGTCAAAAGGCACGTGAAACGTATGAAACGTTCCATCCTTCTCGCATGTTTGTGTAAAAACCCGGGGCAGGCTGAAGTTTCCAGACACTATTCAGTTTTTTGCGGAACTTTTACAGCGCTGATGAATTTAGCTGCCGTGTGGTTTTTACATCGTGACTGACTGAAGCAAAGAAGAGGATTTAAAAGGCGTTTGAGGTTTATTTGAGATATTAAGCTATTAATCTGTGAACTTTATCAGCGCTTCTTAAACTTTTTACACCCATAACACCAACAATGGATGGTTTTAGTTTTAAAAGCTATTTCCACATACTTCAAAAAAGAAAAGAGACATGCATTTGTATAAAAAGTTCAAAAATAGTCGAATAAAATTATGTTCTGGATTTTAAATATTTATAAAAATACATAAATTAACTACATAATATGGCATATTCTATAGATTATTTAACTATACCCTGTTTGAAATAACGAAAGAATTTTAAGAGTTAATGGGGCGTGACTTTGAAGTTTGGTTTACACCAAAACATTTTAGATGTTAAAATAGAAGCGCCAATAGGCCACAAAACCGTGAGAGAATAATACATAGAAATAGCCAGGTAAAATTAAAAAAAATAATCACTTATAATACCATAAGTAGTCGTAGTTATGTCGACTATTTTTCTGATAGTATTACGAATGTTCTTTGTGCTTGGATATGAATATTACGAGTGCGCAGCACGAGTAATATTCGCAAGCACAAGGTACATGAGTGTATAATATAACTACCACAAAAATGATCTACTTAACTATGACTACGAATGGTATTCAAGGGATTATTTATTGAATCAGATCCAGTTTTAAATAAAAATGGCAAAAATTCAGTTATTCATGATTTCAGAAAACAAATATTTTGATAAAATGTAGACGTAACGTCAAATGTGTTTTATGTGTTTTTTGGTGTTTCTTTACAAATATTAATAGTGAATTTCAAGTGAAAAATGTTCTAAACCTTTGAAGAAACCCAGAGACAGAAATGGTGCAATAAAATGGGAAATGTAGATTATAATAAAAATAGTCACCTAAAAGTACTAGTAGTACACAACCTTACTAGTACAAAATAATCAAGTGTACTGATTTTGATTGGCTGTGAAATTCAATATTCTGCATTTTTATTGGTCTTTTTTGACAGTTGACCGATGATGTGAATAATAATATATAATACCATTAGTGTTCCAAGTTATGTCAACAATTTTTGTTGCTGTATCACGAATGGTTATTACGCTTGATTGAAAATAGCACGAGTGCTATTTTCTCAAGCGTAATAATCATGACTGATGCAGCCACAAAAATTGTCTACATAACTTGGAACACGAATGGTATTCAGAGGACAATTCACCGAATAAAAATGTATTCTTTCTTTATGAAAATGATTTATACTTCCAACAACAGTTATAACAATAGGATTTTGATTAATAAAGATATATTCAATTGTTTAAAATTGTCGATTGGATCACTAGTGAAAATTGTCGAAAAATTATGTCGCTGCGAGCACTAGTGATAAATTGTCGAAAAAATTCGTTTCAATTGGTGGAAAATTTATAAATCCTCAAAATTGATTGGTCCATTTTTGACAGATGACACATGAGTTGAATTGTCAGAATAATTTACAATTATCGACATAACATTTGAATTGTGATTGTATAAACAGCTCTTGAAAACAGCGCGCAGCAACCAATAGATCACAAGAATCTATCTGTCAAAATTCTTTCGTTATTTCAAACATTAATATACATTAATAATTTTTTGTTACAAAATATTTAGAATCGCATTACAGCAGTGTCATACACGAAAAAAAAATACTGATAGGTTCGCCACGCATTTAAAAGCGTAAAAATAAATGGAAATATGTTCTCCCCAAATCAGGATTACACCGATGTCACTCCTCCGTGAAATGCTAATGGCTTATTTAAACTTCCCGGCAGTGGACAAATTAAAAACACGCGTTAGGTTTATTCGAGCTCTGAACGCACTTCAACTTCAACTAATACATATTCATTATGCATGAAGCCTTCTCCGCGCTCCGGTATAGAACTGACTGCTCTACGGTGCCGCTAATGTACTTTTTAATATTGTCTGTTTATTGCTATTTAAATTAATGAATCCTCGTCGTTGGTATCGCGAACTTTGTGTCTTCTTTTCCAAGGAAATTTCATTCCCGCGTCTAAAAGCTTTCTTGCGTTATACATATTTTAAGCGTTTTATTACTTCCTTTAATCACGTGGTCCTTGCTGAGACATAGGCGGAGGAAGAGATACTGTCAATGGGATGAAAATAAATAGTGTAAATATAAACTTGCCCCGCTTTCCCCTATAATTTATTTAAGGAATAAAAGTTTCGTAGACAAAAATAAAAATCACCATAATTTAAATTATACTCGTACATCTCCTTATATAAAAATAAGTTATCTATAGATTTCACATCTCCATAAATCAAACACATCTCCTTAACTAAAAATTACATCTCCATAATTCAAATATATCGTACATCTCCTTAAATAAAAGTCACATCTCCATAATTAAAATATACATCTCCTTAAATAAAAATCACATCTCCATAATTCAAATACGTATAGTACATCTCCTTAAATAAAAATAAGATATAGATTTCACATCTCCATAAATTAAACACATCTCGTTGACTAAAAATTACATGTTCATAATTCAAATGTACATCTCCTTAAATAAAAATCACATCTCCGTAATTCAAATATACATCTCCTTAAATAAAAATAAGTTATAGATTTCACATCTCCTTAAATAAAAATTACATCTCCATAATTCAAATATACCTACATCTCCTAAAATAAAAATTACATATCCATAATTCAAATAGGTATACATCTCCATAAATAAAAATAAGTTCAAGATTTCACATCTCCATTTCAAATATACATATCCTTAAATAAAAATCACATCTCTATACCTCTCCTCCAAATAAAAACCACATCTCCAGAAATCAAACACATCTCCTTACCTAAAAATTACATCTCCATAATTCAAATATACATCTCCTTAAATAAAATGATTTCACATCTTCTTAAATAAAAATAAATTAGGGTTGTCACATCTCCATAATTCAAAAACTTATACATCTCCTTATATAAAAATAAATAATGGATATCATATACATCTCCTTTAATTATAAAAGCGTATGATTAGCAATCACCAAATTACAAAATTCACATGGTTCTAATAATTATTTTAAAAGAGAAAAAAGCTTTTTAAAAATTAAAGCTGAGTCAAAAACAATTTTGTTTTTATGTATATAGTTTTATTTCTGTATATAAAAATCCAACCCATTAGAAAAACGGGTAAGATTCAAAATACAATCACCTGTCTTTCTTCTTCTATAAGAAAATATTTCATAAATCCCCTCATACTCTAATACCATCAATATAAATCCAATAATACTTAGTTCCGTTGTTTGATCTTAATTATTATTAAAGTCAATTTCCCAATACCCCCCCCCCCTTCTCCGGCGCCGATGGTTTTCTCTCAATTTCCGGCTTACACCATGATTCGTGACTCGTGATCTCACTGCTTTTTATTACTTTTTTCATTAGAGGATGTTGCAAAAATACGTTATAGCATAAAGTTGTTAATTGTGTGGAGAACAGAGCAGAACCCTAAAAGAAGTTTTACACAACGCGCTGCTCGAAGACCCAACCGCTCTCGATAACCGTAAAAGATTTCACCTGCCGTAAATAATGCAACCTGCGGAAAACTTCAAATATGTACCTTGAGGTTTTGGATATTCAGATTAGCCCAGAAAAACTTCGTACTGATAAAATTATTGGTTAAAATTGTTATGTGTCTAACTAGACAGGAAAGCGCTTCTTTTTCCCACTCGAGGTCGAAGTTTGTGTCACGAGCGAAGCGAGTGAGGCAATCGAACGAGAGTGGAAAATAGCTTTTCTCTCGTGTTAGACACAACATTTTTTTCACGACATATTTGAAAACATTGTAAATGTAGAAGAAACACATAACTAGAAATTAGGTTAAACTGCAATCTGTCAGAATGATGTTTAAAAACAATGAAATGTTTCACTGCAGCCAATATGCCAAATTAAGTTTAAGTTGTAAAATCGTGACATTGTAGAAAAAGAAAAAAATCTGAATTTTCATTAAAATAATAAAAATTTACTTTCAATTTTTAAAATATTTCATCGTAAAATAACACTGGTGGTAATACTGCTTACTTTTCTCTCTAAAGAGGGAAAACTTACTTTCCTCACTATTTCACGTGAAAAAATTGTTTCAGTATTTCTGTTATTATTAGTATAATTGAATCTACCACGAAGTATAATATATACAAGAAAAATAAATAAGACGCGAAGTTTTCACTCCTATGTTTGTATCTACCTATCTGGAGAATTTTAGTATATTCAAATCAATTGCATTTATTGTGTTGTTTTATTTATATTTGTTATTTTCGATTATTATTAATTATGTTTTCTTTCTTTTCAGGTAAGTTTCACTTCCCGATTTTCTTCATTTACATTTGGCAGATTTGGTGAGTCCTTTCCATATTATTTGCCATTGCAATAAATATTGGTAGAATAACAAATGTACCAATTACAATTTGTTATTTAATCTAAATTATTGCCAACTTGGAATGGTAGCGAGTCAATAAATTTTAAACCTGATTGTGATTCGAACCTACCATCCCTGTAATCTGAGTCAAGCACTCTACCACTGTGTTATCGCGTCGCCGCCGTAGAAAAAATATTCAGACTTAAAGTAAAACAAAATAGTATAGCTTTAAAATTAAAAATTATTTAACATGTTTATCAAATTCGTAAATCATACAAGCTAATTATAACATTATACCGTATTATTATTATTATAGTTTAATATTAAAGCTTCATTGCAATTATGAATAAAAATAGTCTAATATTTATTTATGAAACAAAAGTTTTGAATAAATTAGACACCATAAACCATCTTTCAGTAAAACATAATCACTTTAATATAAAATGTATAATTTAGTTCGTCACCATATTAAAGCATAAATAATTCCCTAAAATTAACTATTAATGCAGCACTATCCGCCTCTCTGCATATTAGCAACTTTTCCGACAAAGTGACCATATCTCTCCTCTCTCTTCTCCAGCGCATTAAGGACACAAAGTCATTATCCCCAATGCATTAACCTCCAAGGGATGTCACCGTAGAGCTCTAGATTTAGAGAGACTGTAAAGAGAGGAGAGAATATGAGTGGCAACTAAAACGCTTAAGATTTTTCTGTGCGGATTAATCTCGTGAATTAATAACTAGACTAACATAACTACCATGAACGGGAGGGGAGGGATGGAATGTGCAGGGGCGTAGATCAAGGGATTTTAATGGGGGTTTTCTACAGATTATTTTTATTTTTAAGTTCTAGAAACCTCAAATAAAGATAGATATGAAGGATATGTAGGAAAAAACTGTTCTTTTTCACGTTTTATTGACAATAGATTGGATTATTTACTTTCACTAATACTTTTTCTAATATCAAATGCATTTTATAGAACAGAAGTAGGTATTACTTGTATAAATTTAATTTTTTTATGGGTTATTAACATTCTGAAATGCTTTCCTATACTTTGATTTTAAAATTCTAATAATTTAGTTTTAGATAAAATAAATTGTGTGTATTCTTATGATAATATACAGAGTGATTCAGAATTTCGTACATATATTTTAATGGGATATAGTGCTCAACTCATTAGCAATTTTAATATCTAGCATTTTTAGTCGAACAATTTTGGGTCACAGTTTTCAGATGTAATTTCATAAATTTACTATTTTTGCCATTGCAGAAATAATTAAAATTTAATTTTATTCCATTCATAGTTAATCAGATATTCATTATACAATCAAGAACACAGTGGTTTCAAAAATGTGCTTCATTAGAAAATTACCCTTAAGTTTATGAATTAATAATAATAATGTGTAACAAAATTTAAGGACGTATAATATTGGACACACGGATCATGAATCAAAAAGAATGTTGTTGAAATCCGTAAAATTAACAGTAGTTTGTAAAACAATATCATTTTGGGTTATCACATTTAAATACAAAAAATGTTAAACAATATTTATGCAAGATTTATTAGCGTAATTACATTAATGTACTTAATAATAATTTTACAAACAGGAAAAAATTAAATTTGTAGGTACTTACAGAATGTCTCATTTTTTAATTTGCGAATTTCAACAAAATTCTTTTTTATTCATGATCAGTGCGTCCAATACTATACTATAAATTTTGTTACAAAGGTTGGGTTACAGCCTGTATAAAGAACATAATACCGTTCTTGAGTAAAATAAAATGATGTGTCTTTGTGCTTTATAATATGCCTACATGCCTAAGCTTTTTATAAAAAGCCTAATTTTACAATCTGCCTTCAACATAACACGACTTCACATCTACGTCAAAATTCTCACTGTCATAAACCTCCCATTCCCCTACCCCCACCGCACTTATTTTCAATTTGCCTTACTGCCCCCCTGTCCCACCGCCCATGTATTTTTATCTATATTCTTTGGAAGTTTATCCCTTGGCGTATACACCTCCCCGGCTAAGAGCTCGGCCCGGCATGTGATATTAGCCCGTGAAGTATATGCATGCACTTACACCGGATCAAGGATGTCGTAAGTACATTACCAGCCGCGGTTCACACATGGGACCCGGTGAGGCAGTGGCGTGCAGGGGTGGGGGGGGGATGATCCAGGAAGAAATTAAATGCGGGTGGCGCTACTAGGTCGGTTAACAATACACCGGGAGTTTACATTTGCTGATTGAAAATTTATTATTTTTTAGCGAGGTTACTCGTATATACATATTATTATTTTATATCTAAACCGATTTCGAAATTGATTCTGTAACTAACTAAAATGGGTGCATGTCACTGCGCCAAATTGCCGTAATGTCAAATACCAGCTGTGTCCAATTGCCGCAATGTCAAATTGCCACTGTGCCAAAACGCATCCTCACCACTTACATATAATAACGTATGTCTAGAGACTACTGGCAATCGGGCATAGGTTTTGGTATTTACTACACTAACAAAGCTAACAAAACCGTACTAGAGCCCCACAAACTCGGTTTTGGTATTTACTACACTAACAAAACCGTACTAGAGCCCCACAAACTCGTCAAATTGCCTCTGTGTCGAAATAAATTTGCAGTAGTCTCTCGGCATACGTTATTACAAGTATGTAAGTGGTGGGGATGCGTTTTGGCACAGTGGCAATTTGACATTGCGGCAATTGGACACAGCAGGTATTTGACATTACGGCAATTTGACGCAGTAGCGTGTTCCCACTAAAATAGCGCATATTATAGACGGTGAGCTAGCGGTCAAATTAGTGTGGACATTTTATTAGTCGTGAAAACAGTTAAAAAATATTATTGTGTAATTTCTGCCTTCATTTTATTTTCAATGCAATTGTGTTTTATATCGTTGAAAAGAAAAAAAAACCTATTAAGATGGATCATAGCCAACTATGAGCTCCATATGAAAATTAGAATTTGGTTTGAATTTGTCAAAATCTGTAAGAAATAAAAAAATTTGAGGACTGCTGTGAATTCCTCGTTAAAAACTGGCTATGGAACGTGAAAATTAGAAACTTGTACTAATTCAAACAAAAAAGTTATAGGTGAAAAACGAAATTGGCAAAATTTACCTTTTTGCGTATATCTAGCCACCTATGCATTTTTGTGGGAAACCAAAAATATTTATTAATTGGCCCCCTAAAGGGGCAACTTTTGTCTAATTTAACCAACTTCGTATCTCTTATGGTTCTCGAGATCCCCATGCTTAAACAATTTCATAGAACACCCTGTATTATGGTCGAAGATTATACTCAATGTTTTGAAGAAATATAAAACCATCGTTTTATAAAATCCGAACTAATAAACGAAGTCCTTGCAAAATAAATGAATAAAATTAAACTTATTTGCAGCCATCTTTGATAAGGAATACAACTGGAATTAAGACAAAAATAGAAATGCACATTAAATAAATCCCAAATATCATCTTCAATATTCTCGGATGAAATTTCCAGATTATTGCGTATTTGATTTCCCGCGCTGACAAAGGTCAGAGTTCACGGTACCTGTTTCCGGTTCCGTTCACACTTCCGGTGGCACCCTTGGACTTCCCATCCTGCTCTTGCTCTCCTGATCCTGTGCTCCTGTGTCCTGCTATCCTGCTATCCTGTATTCCCAGGTGCATCGCGGTTGATTGTTTTCCAGGAAATTTAACGCGATAATTTTATTCATGGTCCCGGAGTTAATTCTGACGCGGGAGACCGCAGGAACTTCGGGAGAATTTGGTCCGGGAAGATTTGCCCGAAGAAAATACTGGAAGTTAAAAAAATAGGCTATTCAATCCGTGACGTTTATATTTTATGTTCAAGTTTTTCTGGCATTAGAGACGGCTACGGAAATTATTTTTTGGTTACTTGAAAATAAACAATGGGGGTTTCCAAATCTACGGCTTTAAAAGAAATACTTATTTGATATCAATTTTCAGCTTACTTATATAAGTTATAGGAAAGTGATAATAATTGTTAATTATGATAGATTTATTACTATTTTATCGAAATGAAAATGTAACTTTAGAAACGTGCATTAAAATGCGCCATGTGTGACGTAGACAACATTGAAACCAAAGCATGAGTAGATTTGTTCGTGTAAGATCGTTTTTTGTCGTTTTGACCAGAATGTACGACAAACCTGTGTTGAAATAAGTTCTATATATCGTATTCAGTCCTTGTCAGCGCGATGAACGTATGTTCTCAGGGCCGGTGACGTCACACCGTCACACACGGCATCGTTCTTCCCGGCATCTATTTTTTTAAAACTTTATAAATTTTTTTTTTGGTTTACCAGCAACTTTTTGGCAAAAATAATATTTTGATGTATAGATTAACATATAAAAAAATCAAAAAATCATGGAAACCCATATTGTAGAACAATGCTTCTTTGAGACGGTCTGAAACTATTTTCAGACCGCTGCTTATAAAAATCTGTTCCAGTAATCATAAATAATTTATTAAAGTTTGGTTAAATTTATATTAATATTACAATTTTCAATCCAAATTCTTTCTAAATATCAATTTGTTTACATTTTTATGTTTGTTGTATTGTTTTTCTACATTCAAAATTTGAGCTTTAGTAGATAGATGATAAAGATGAAAAATTACAAAATTTCTGTTGATTGCTAATAAAAATCGATTAATTGTAGAAAGGACTACTTTTAGCCCTTGACATACAAATAACTAGTTTGTTGAAAAAAAATGGTTATGGTTCTCATAATACATGAGTACTTTTAGAGTTTTTAGATTGGCTTAAGCTAAATAAGGATACCTTAAGAAATGAAAGAAGAGGGAGCAAAATTCATTCACTAAATTGCAATGTATTTTATGCAAAATGAAGAATTATTACAAATTATGCAGAAAGCATGTGCAAAATGAGTCATGTAAATATTTTAAAGTATCGCTGACGTGGTACTAGTAGTTACAAAAAAAAATTATATTATATTTATTTATAAAATTTTGACTAATATCGGGTTAAAAACTTTTAAGCGCGCTCTTAATTACCTACTTCGTAACGATTTTATTAGTGGGAATGCAACTTAAAACTGTCATATTTGTGTGAAATATTAAAAGTAGCTACAACAAATTGTTTCGTTACTTTCCGGTGACTATTCCGTATTACGAGTCCCATCAATAACTACTTCTGTCAGGTATAAAATTACAGCTCCACTTCTTTCATAGCACCCTAAAGAAAAATTACCTCTTACTGTCACACCATCATCTCCGTGTCGTAAATTCAAAACATATTTATTATCTCCATAAACTGAAGCAAATAAATGATTCATGGATTCAAATATATGCAAATACATCAATAACCGATAAAATCTCCTCCGGGTCGCAAAAACTCGTCTTCGTAGTTCATCAATAAAGCCTCTCCGTCCAAATCCCGCGCGTCGTAGTGTCTTATCAAATCGAATCGTAATAATTAGATCTGCGACGGCGACGGTCGCTTGATAAATGATCGACGAGTCGGCAGGGTCGGACTGGCAATGGGCAACCATTTCCTTTTAATTTTTACCTCTCGCCTCATATTCTATAAGAGAGGTATTGTAATGGGTCAAAATTTTCGAGTATGAGTTTTTGGTGGATAAGCACGTTTCAGGGTCTCTACAATACGAATTTAATATTTTCCCGGTGATGTATGTGTGTGTGTGTGTGTGCTTATGGATGTATGGACGTATGGACGTATGAATTATGTGACGATTTTTCGTTCACGATAACTTAAAAAGTATCAAGCCTTTAATAACCAAATTTCATATTTAAAGTTTGAATAAGCATCTTAACACCGGATAAGATTCTGGTAGAAATCCGCAAACCGGAAGTAGTACTTTTTGGAACTTGATATAGTTTTTCTTAAATAAATTGGTACATTATTTATTTATGATAATTTTTTCAATTAAAAATAAAAGATAATATGATTATCTATGGGTACAGTTAATTTTAAATACAATTTGCTGAATCTGGTAATATTTAGCAATAAAAAAAAGTGCAACTAAGTACCAATATCTTGTTGTCCATGATATGAAATTTGTTTTTACTCAAAATTTGAATTATAATGACAGTGACATTACAGTTGACATCTTTTGCTTGCATCTTGGTTTACATTATCGTTTACATATTACATGAACATGAAACTATTAAAATGTAAGTAAAACTAATTATTAGATTAGTAGAATAAGCAGAATTAGGCGAGAAGTCGTGTACTGGCCACAGCAGATTTTGTAATGAAACTTCATAGAGTAAAATTCAAATATCTAGGACCCTGAGCTGCGCGAGAAGGAAGAGCGTGTCATGTACTGTCCGTTTTACAAAAGTGGAGCTGGCGAGTATATGCTACGCTGCACTTCACTTAATTTTCAAAGAAAAATATAACTCAATCACAATCAATTACAAAATTCACAGCGTTACACGACGCAAAACACTACGAACGTTCACAGGAGAATAACAGATATTGAAGCTGATGTTCTGTAGAACAGATAGTAGCGTATAGTTTCCTCTTGTTTATCATCTATGCCTCTCTTTCTAAGACGAGAATTCGTACTTCGCGCAGGGTTCTGCTTAAATGAATTTATCTCTAACAATATACACTGGTGACAAAAAAAAGAAACACTTGAAATTCGTCTTTTTCCAATTTTCAAACCGTCATAACTCCGCGTGTTTTTGAGCAATTTGGACGAGTCTTTGACGAAAAGAAAGTTTCAAGTGCGATTTTAGGTGTAACCCCTTCAACCTCCTTAACCTCCCCTATGAAAAACAAACCCTTCTAAATCCCTCAAAGTCCAACTTTGACAGTCTCTCCAGAATTGGAAAAAAATCGTGGGCCTGATGAAACATCGTGACAATAAAGATCGTTCATTTTCCTGTAAAAAACGCAAAAAACGAAGTACCTGCGATGATTTGGAGCAAAATTATGCAAGATTGAAGTGGTCCACGCATTTTGGTTTCACCACCGACATTAGCGTTACCCAATGTGCTCCACTTTTTATTCAAACACGCATAACTTTGTTTCTACACATCGTAGACACTTCGTTTTTCATGAAATAAATCAATTTTCATAAAAATAAAATTTATCAAATATAGAATCCAACTTCACGCCGTGCCTAATAATGTCAGTTGCTATGTTCAGCCCGTGACTAAAAACGGCCAAAGCCACGACTTGTCGAGGTGTGTTTAAAATATTATTTAGCGTCATGGAAACCAGTTCATTAAATGTTTTAACCAGGACCTCAAAAAAATTTCTGCGTCGAATTTTTCACAAAAATGCCACGTACCACTTTTGCACGCAGCGCCTCAATTATTTCCTCCGGGGCCAAATGTGCTAGTCCGCCTCTGCGCATCGTCGAGCGCAACGCCGAGCGCAGCGACGTAAACAATGCGATCTTGTCGACAGCCCAGCGATCATGTGAGACAGTTCCTCGATAATTTATGATCTAGAGCTCAGTGAGACGGGGTTCCACAGGGAACATGCTCCCAGGGATGAGCCGGGACTCCGGGACTCGAGTGTTAGTGTTTTCAGAATGAGGAGCGTTTCGTTTCTGAGGATTGGGAATTCTTGCTATTGTTTGAATCATCATGTCGTCTGAATTTTGTTACGTGTATCTGGGGATAGGAGATAAATGTGACGAAGATATTTCTCTAGTGGTATTCAGTAAACTTCGAGTATTATCTGATAATTCATATACGCATCTTGATCCAGAAAAAACTGTTCTTTAAAATAAATATTTTCTGTAGTTTCTGAACGGATCAAAACACTGACATGTTTCTTATAGAAAAATCTTTAAAAAATTGATTGCCGGAAGTCTCAAGCCAATATTTTTTCCGTACTACAGTTGTTGATCAAACACAATAAATAAAAATAATTATAAAATTTTACTTTTTTCCGAAAAAATATTTGAACGTGGATTTGACTTTAAAATAAAATTCATACAAAGTACTTTATAGGAGATTATTTGGAGAATTTAATGCAGGAAACCGCAGGTCAATATTTTAATTCATTTAGAAATGCCAACTCAATAAACACAATAAATATTAAAATTTCATTATTTCTCTAAGAAATTCTGTTTGGTCTGTGGCTAAACTAGTGTTCCCGAAATGTTGAAAATTATGTACATTACAAAAAAATATCTAAAAAATCGATTGTTGAAGACCGGAATTCGATATCTTGATTCATTCAAAAATGAAAGCAGTTTTTGCTTAAAAAACAAAATTTCGGTTTTACTTAAAATGACTAGAAATTGCTCAATTATATTTTTACGATTTTCTCGAGAACTATTCATTTTAGAAAAAATTCACTTTTATAGGAAATGTAAGAAAATTTCTCTAGTTTAATTTGGTGTAATAATTAAAAAACCCGAGAAAACACCTGTGTTTTAAAGGTTTTTTGTTTATAACTTTGTAAGCAGAAAAGTTACGAGGTGGCAAACCTGAAATTCGTGTTCAACACCCCAAGAAACATAAATGATGAAAGAAAAAATAATATTATAAAGAATTGGAAATAGTTTTCTTAAGAAAAGAGCATTAAAATCTATAAGAATCTTGTCCATATGGTGATCTCAAATCAGCGAGTCTTTGGTATAAATGTATCATTATCGTATGTGCGGTTATCAGCCATCATGGTTGTTGTTAGTGGACAGTATACCACAGGGTGGATTTTTGTGCAGTGAAACTGTATTGTGTACCTGACTAAGAGTAGATTCGAACCTGAATCTTTTTGATTCGTTTATCGGTTATAACTTTTTAAGCAGGAAACCTGAAATTTATAAGAAAAACATACTTCTCCAAAACTTTCCAGGCAGAATCCTCAATTATTACAAAACTGGGGTATCAATATCATTAGTTAAATGTCATGCATGCTAATTTTTTCTCTCCCCTTTTTCTCCTCGTGCAGTTGCACTCAATCACAGCCCACTTCCAAATCCGTATAAACCTAAGAATGATCTGCAGCGCCCTCCGCACCCCCCACCTTATGATGGCCTATTGTGACGTAACAATGGCGTTATCAGTGGCCATTGTCGCCGGAGCTTGTTCGCGGTCTTGCCCGTGGTCATTTCTTTGTCCTGTCTACAACACAGGGAGAAACATTTGTCGCTGACGCCAGAGTACAAATCATACTACTTTACTGCGGTAGTCAGAATTTGTTTATTTTGTTTCTTACTATTTATAGGCCGTTGGAAGTAATAAAAAAATGGTTAAATTTAAGTTTTGTCTCCATCAGATTTTTTGCTGAAAGTCACAGATTAAGCCCATAAACTGAAAATTTGAATTTCGCGCCAATTCGGATCAGCCATTTTGAATTTTCCAATTTTCTCAACATATTTCTGATAAATGACTGAAAAAAACCTAATTACAAATTTTCACTGAGATATTTCCAAGAATAAAGGAGTTATTCAATTTAGCACTATGGGCTAAAATTTTCAGTTTATGGGCTCTATATGGCTTTATATGTTAATAGAGGGTTAAATGATAATAAAATAAAATATTTCCCACAAATATTTCCTTTTTTAGTCAATTAAATAAAAAAATCAAAAAAAAATCTTGAAGTTGTCCTGTTTTTGCTCTAATGCATCTTTTTAGAATTTTTATGTAGGATTGTATTAAAATACCTACACATGAAATTTTAACAAAATTGGACATGTTTAGCCATGCACATAAAAATAATTGAAGAAAAAACTAAAAAAAAACTGGCAATAGAGCAAAGAGGAAGCATCCTTAAACTTTTCAAAAATATCTTTGTTAATTTGTAAATTTCAATTCTTACTTCAATTTTAATGTGAAAACTAAACTTTGACGGCTAGAAGCCAACCACTTTAAGTGGGTAACTTTATTTACTACTAAATCTAAAATAATAGTTTAAGAGTTGAAGGTGTGTACACTGTAGGTCGCACCCAAATTGACAATTTACGATAGGTCGCACATAATGAAATTTTTCGCTGTTGGCGTAGCCGGTCGATATCCGTGCTGATGAAATCTGAAACTTGGTCGTGAAGTCGACAGGATGCGATGCATTATCTTCTGTTTTACATGCGCGTAGTACACAAACACAGGGCACACGGTACGCCACAAGCCACCAGCTTATTAAAAAATACATTATCAATTTTCATAGAACAATAAAGTTTGTGTAGCTCGCTAAAAGCACCGTAACCCGCCAGAGCAGAGCTTCCCAGAAATATAATTAATTACGCCGCGGGAAAACTAAAAAACATGCTTTTCATGAAATGTAATTATAACCAGCTTATGGCTTTCACTGATATTGGATTTAATTTTTGTTCGGAAACCAGATTTTTGTGCACGTTTCTTTGTAAAGACAACTGCTTTTGTTTTATCAGCTATTCCACTGCGTTTTGTTTATTCAATTTTATTTATATATCGGTACGTATTTGATGCACCAACTGCAGTAACTATAATGCACATTTTTTCCAACTTATTTTTAATAAAAGTATAGAGTCACATAATATATTATTGCTTCATTGAATTTTCAACATTTTTCATTAGATTGGTATTGCCTCAAATATTTTACACATATCTGCAAATTTACCCAACTTTGGTGTGGTAACCTTACTTACTGTAAGTCATCAGTATAGTTACTATACCGGGTGTTTCCTGAAAAAAGCGCACGCCCAAAAAATTGTACTTTTAACTAAATTACATTTATATAAAACAAAATCGTTCCGTTTATGAACTGGTCAATGAGTAATGTATCCAGATTAGTGTATGGTGTAAGGTTTGATACAAAGATCGATAAAATGTATGATTCAATGCAAAAAACCAAACACAACACTAACTGGGATACAAGACTCGACACTAGGTTGATCACGACGCGTTTCGATCTTTCGATCATCATCAGGTGACTGGAGTTGGAGGATGGGAGGTAGGGTTTTATATTAGTAATTTTAACGGTTGAAAGATTACGTCCGATTGGCTATTAATTTGAATGTTTATTACCGGTTGACTGATTTTTTCTTTAAATATTTCTAAATTTTCGGCTATGTTTAATCTATTACTTTTACTTTGTTGTTTACAAATTGACATGATGTCTCCAATTTTACCTGCTGTATGTTTATGATTTAGTAAATGTGTCGCGTAGTTTGAATCACTTTTAAGATTTTTAAAGGAATTAATGTGTTCTTTATACCGATCTATAAATTTACGTCCCGTTTGGCCGATGTAATTTAGGTTGCAAGTTAAACATTTAAGTTTGTATATATCGCTTTTATAAATTCAGGTATCATTAATTTCAATTACATTTATATTATAGGTTTATAAACTACATTCAAAGGCGCATTAAACTACATAAATTATGAATTTTTATTACTTCCTGTTTAGTGACATCAACACCCCGTATATTTAAACTTGAAAACGTAATTTTTTAATCACATCTATAACTTTAAAAGCTGATATCTCCTACCTAATCGAAGCGTTTGCTAGAAAATCTCCAAATGAATTTTTTTCTTATTTTGAGGCCCTATATTCATATTTAAAGTTTGGATACTTAACCCTGAAACACCCTGTATATCACGCTGTTAAATTTTAAATCCTCTAGAAATAATAAATTTGTGGATGGTGTCACCTTTAATGCATTTAATTAGATGTATTTATTTTGTTAAATATGTTCTTCTCAAACTAATTTTTCAACTTAACATTTTAATCCTACCACTCTAAACAAAATAGTTTTGCTTCGCTAAAATTTCTTTTAAACTATCGTTAAACGCCGTAATCTTGCACGAGTTTTAGAATTTAGGAGTCCGTGTTGCAGTATTTATTTATGAGCAATCCGGGCGTTTTCATTTGCTCCGGTAAATATATCTTCCTGGTCGCGAGTACACAAAATAACGTGTGTTCCAATAGAAAATTCAATTCTTTTCGTGTCCGAATCTAAGTGGAAGCAACAAATAAAAGGAAAAAGACAAGGAGAAAATAAAAATAATGCCAGCCAGTTAATTTCACTTATGTTTAAATGTGTGGGGATGAAACCCGTGCAATTATTTTATATTAAGGCCCCCCTGGGACGTCTTGAGTAAAGAACGCCGCGGAATCACGATCTACTGCGGAGATATTTCATGAACGCACAGAAGCGTCGATTAAGAGGTTACACACTACACGTAGAAAAACTACCCCAGTGGTATTATTAATGCTTTCAAAATTCAGTATATTCTGAATAAACTGTTTCCTACTCTGATGCTATAATAGGGTATGTCGGTATTTTTTTTAATATGCTTTTCTGCATAACAAATAAATACATACGTATATTTGTTTGTTTTACGATAGTTGAATTACATGGCCTGATGACATAAATATGCAAGTTACGAAGTTTTAGATCAATCTTTTGGCATTTGACAGACACAGTAGTTAATATTTTCATTTTCTACATTTAAAATTATTAATATAAATTTCCAAACGAAAATTAGAAATTAAGAACAATTTATTTACTACCTTATAGTATTTGTATTACTTTATACTTAATTATGATAGTTATTTGTGTATTAAAAGCGTAAAGTGACTGTTTGTTACCCGCGCACGGTAATTGCAGCTGCAATAGTGCAAGAGAAACAAATACACTTTACGCTCGCAATACACACATAATTTTATCTACGACTAAAATTATTTGTTAATAAAAATAATTGTATTACGTTCAACCAATTTATGTTTTATTTGTATTCATGACGATACCAATAATATAGAAATAACTAAAACAAAAAAATTTGTTTGATTCTGTCATTTTATTTTATTTAATAAAGTGTTTTTTTGCTTGGTACTCAGTAACAATCATATTTACGTTGACGATTGAAAGCATAAATATAAACTTTTGATAGTAGTCGTAGTTAAAAATATATTACCTACCTATCTGAAAATGTCAATATCTTTCCGTCAAATGTTTGACAAGTCTACTACTGTTTCCATCTGGTGGCGTTACCATGAACTGGTTAGTCTGCGTACGTCATCAGCTCACGAAAATTTACTTTAATTTTTTTTAGTTAAATGGAGCATTGGAACATAAAACAAAAAATTGGTATTTATTTATTTTTTATGCTGAATATTATTAAAATCAAAAATTACTAAATTCCACGAGACTTTTTATTAAAGGGACACACATGGTCACGTGATTTCGTGCATCCTAATTGGTTCTCAAACGTATGCATAATCAACGATTGGTTTACGATGTTAGCACGTGCTCGAGAAACCAATCACGACGCTTGAAACAACACAACTGGGTAATAGGCGTGATTGCTAATTCCATGTAAAATAATAAATTCAATCTGAAAAGTGCTTTTTGGTTCTGAACATAGCAGAAGCCCAGCAGAAGAAATAAAGATATTCCCTTTCTAATTACCTGATTCAAACGGGACTTCCTTAAAAATGATCTGATTATATGCGAACGTAAAAGTAAATTGAGAAAATTTGATCAAACTGAGATAGAAGAACAGGGACAATTCCCCGGAAGCTTTTAAGGAATTAATTAAGCAGATTTATACGCTAATAATCGTTAAATTATTTCTTAAATTATATTAGGCAGTTTTTCTTTGTGTCGGGCTTTACTCAACCAAATTGAAACTCATTTAAAGAGCGCCGTTTAACACTACATAAACTTGATTTCATTCCTCGGAATGGGAGGAAGAGAAACGCGACTTTATTTCTAATTTCGCCCATTAAAATATTATGTGCCTGACTTTTTACTTTTATATCGTTTCAAGCTTAATATCTGGGATTCTGCACACTTTGAAATATTAAATGGGAATTTATTTTTTGATGGCCGGCTGTGGGAGACGTTATAGATAGCCGTTTAAATTAATCGGATTTGAATCTTGCGGAAGAATTTTCTTAAAAGATTTAAAACTTCTTTGATTTTTAAAATTTCTAACCAGTTTCTACTTTTACTGATTGTTTGTTACATTGTTTTATAGTTTTGGAATTATTGTATTAGAGCTTTTACACACGACCAGTGGTCGAATTTATTATGAACAAAGGATTTAAAGGAAGAATAAATAAAAGAAAAATCATATCAATGCGTGTTCCATCGTGTAACCGGTAGACACACAACCAACATAGTGACACCTTCTATTATATTATTATGCTTTTTGGCATAACAGCTCCATTTTGAATTTTTTCAGATATTTTATACTACTTGTTATGTAGGTACTTATTTTTTATTACCGGCCTAAGATACCGAAGTAAATATTTTGTCCCTACATAAGTATTTTTATCTACGACTACCATGAAAAATTTATATTTATGCTTTCAATTGGCGACGTAAAGTTGATTGTTTCTGAGGACCAAGCAAAGAAACATTATTGCGCGTCTCCTATGACAACGCGCAATAAAGTACTTTTTGATTATATAAAAGAAAATGACAGAATAAAACAAATTTTTTTATTTATTTATTTCGATATTATTGGTATCGTCATGGTTACGAATAAAACATAAATTTATTGAACGCAGATTGAACTAACTGAATAATATTATTATTATAAAAAAAATTTAGTCGTAGATAAAATTATGTGTGTACCTATTCCGAGTGTAAAGTGTCTTTGTTCCTCTTGCACTATTGCAGCTCTCGCCTTCGGCTCGCGCTGCAATTACCGTGCGCGAGTAACAAAGAATCACTTTACGCTCTTAATACACAAATAACTATGATGTGTTTCTAGTAGGTATGTAATTGTTTATTTATGCCATGGATATGAGGTACGTTATGCAGGTTGTTTCCTTTAAAACAACCACCGCTTTTTTGGGCGAACTAATGACTTTAGAGAAAAATGTTATACACAAAAAATGACCAGCAAGAGGTGCCTCATTTAATAGCAATAACAAACAAAAAATTCAACCAGTGGTTCTATCTATATCTACATTGACAGTTTTTCTGAAACACTTTTTATTATTCCAAAGTAGGTAATATTTACCTGTTATTTTTTAATGTACTAACAATTTTACGTGTTCTTTATATTTTACACATATTTCTTTATCACAATATAACGCACAAATTATTAAAATACAGTGACAGCAAGTAACAGAATGAATGTATATCGGCAGTGACCAGCAGAGACACCTAGAAACACCTATGAACTAATTACAACTGCTGACCGGGGTTGCCAATGAAAAACGTGGCCAGTCGATAAACCTAATTATTCTTTAACCGTGGGTACAAATAATAGTACGCAGTGAAGTAATTAAATACTACCTGGTCAATTGCAACGATCGAACTGGCGTTCAATGTGACCTCCCAACTTTTCCCCTATTTGTGTCCAGTGGCCCTAATTATTCTTTAACCGTGGGTACAAATAATAATAGTACGCAATGAAGTAATTAAATACTACCTGGTCAATTGCAACGATCGAACTGCCGTTCAATGTGACCTCCCAACTTTCCCCTATTTGTGTCCAGTGGCCCGTCTCGAGGAGTTCACTGACCCCCGCACTTGGCTGCGTCTGATTCCTTGTCGGATGTACTCCGGAACATCTTCGTGTTCACATCTTCGTGTTCCGAGTTGGGGTAATAAATGGACCGTGTTGGCGAACGCGCCACCTGATCTCACGCGAGAAGTCGAACCATCGCCCGATTAACCGATCAAGCGGCTCGAAGCAAGAAGAACTTCAGGGTGGAGTGAGAGATTCTGTTGTGTGTGTAGGAGTTGAGACTGTTTAGAGGGTGGAAATATTTTATATATATATATATATATATATATATATATATATATATATATATATATATATATATATATATATATATATATATATATATATATATACAAATATACATATCACGTCTTTCTTTTTACCCGATTTGGGTGTGAGTGTGGTAGCGACAAAATAAAATCTCCAGAACATTTCAAGAATGTGAACATCACGCTTGTTATATTTGCTATATTTGCCTATTATTCATGTCCTAGCGATTGCTAATGTCCGCCCTTAGTAATATTATCAATGTTAATAATTAGGTAATAGGTAATATGCCAATTATGTGTTCCATGTAATTCTCTGAGATGAGGATGTGGTGCGGCTAGGATAGACTTACGTGTAATATCACTTATAGCCATTTGCACCGCTTCCACTTAAAGTTTAAGTGTTTCTTAAATGAAAAGTATTGAAACGAACTCATGACAGCAATGTTATTTCTACGTTTGACAATTTTATTTTGATTCGATATTGTTAATTTAAGGAAAACTCAAAATTTGAGTGGTAGCGGTACAACTGGGCCTTAAAGTAGGTACAATAATAAGATATTTTAAAGCCTCATTTCCACCGACTGTTTTAATGCTTAAGAACTATGTTTAATGCATAAGTACTAAGTTTAATGCATAAGTACTAAGAACAACGCATAAGAACAAAATTTTGCAAACTCCAAACATAAGGCGTAATGCACAATCATAATGATTGACATGTGTCATATTTATTATTTGGTTCGAGTTGCCAATTTCTGTCTGTTTCTAAATATGGAAATGAATACTTTACTTACAAAATTAACAGTTCTTCCATTCCTTAATATCGTATATATGCCAGCAATGATAAAATTACAAAATTCGACAACAAATATCATCTCTGCCGAATTAATCCTTAACCAAAATAGGTGAAAATGGCCATCTAATAAATAATCTTTATGCATTACGCCTTACGCACAAATCTGTATGCATTAAACATTAAAACAGTCGGTCATATAAGTAGTTTCTTTATTCATGTATCCAACGTTTCGGCACACACTTATGCCTTCATCAGAGAATGGTGAAAATTTAAGAATTATAAGTGTACATAGTAAAAATCAGTTTCAGTGTCGTGTGAAATTTCGTTAAAATTTTTCTTATAAAAATTGTATAATTTGCATCTAACATGCACCACATTTTTACTATGTATACACTTATAATTCTTAAATTTCCACCATCCCCTTATAAGTGTGTGCCGAAACGTCGGATACGTGAATAAAGAAACTGTATGACTGCATTTCGAGTAATTTTCTACCTCATTCATTAACCAGTTGAATAATTATTACCTTTATTCAAAACATAATAATACTTAAAGTCGTTGATTTCTTTTTATATATTAAATTGTTAATCAGTCATGTTTCTATACAACAAAAACAATATTCCTATCCGGTAAACAGTTTCTATTTAATGGCTATCAGTTTCCGCGGTAAAGTTTCCCGCATGAATTTTTAATGCACAAAAATGTTCGTAGCTCAAGTTGGAATTTTATTTATTAGAAGTTTAAAACAGATGCACTCTGCATCGCATAGTGTACCACATACCACTACACAACACTCTACACTACACTCTACACTTACGCTCCACAGCTTCGTTTTACCGATATTTGATATACTTTCCATGTTACATTTTTCAACTGACAAACTACGAACAGAAATTTTTGTCACTCAAGTTTCAATTCCGCTACATGCAGACTTCGTAGACAATGCATGCAACCGGTGGAAGAAAAACCGATCGTATGCACTTCGGGAGAGGTTCTACACAAATGCACTTTACGCTTTGTTTTTTGTAGTTTGGTTACATTATTGTTTATATTATGAATTTGCGTCGGTAAATTATTTATTTTTTCTACTTCGTACACTGTTTAGAGTCCTCAAAATAATATTTTAACATATCCTGTCCTTCAATAAATGAACATTTTTATTGCAATCATAATTTCCATTTTTAATGCACAAATTTCTATTTATGGTTTTTCTTTAAGGTTCTAGAACATTTTTCACTTAAAATTTACTATTTTATTTACAAAGAAACACCAAAAAACAAACACATTTTACGTTGACATCTTAATTTTGTCAAAATTTATTTGTGTTCATGGATGACAGCATTTTTCTGCATTTAATTTAAAACTGGATCTGATTCAATGAATAATCCCTTGAATTCCATTCGTATTCATAGTTAAGTAGATTATTTTTCTGGTAATATATTATACACTCATGTACCTTGTGCTTGCGAATATTACTCGTGCTGCGCACTCGTAATAGTACTTATGGTATTATAAGTGAAAATAAATTATTCGTATTCGTACTTAGTCACGATAGTAAATAAAATAATGTTTCACTTTGCACTTACTATTAACCAATGGAATATTTTTTGAGACGAGTTACCTACCTATTTATTATCTTTAGCTAAAAAAATTTAAAATACTATTACTATGAAGGAAAATACATATTCTAGGCGAAACTATGATATAAAATTCGTGGTCACCTTTGCATTTTTCCCCCTTCGTATATTTACTCATAAAATGCAAAGCTAACTAGCAGTTTATTTCATACACTTGAACTTTACAACTCTGCGGTTCAGCAACTGTACGCGAGTTCCGTAAGGAGCACTCAACCGGAACTGAACCGGTAACAAAAACTATTAAAAGCGAAAACCGGACGCAGGGTGAGCTTCTGCAGCTCTGGAAGCTGTGAAGCTCCAAGCTCCAAGCTCCGTGCCTGGCCGAGCTTTAGTCGTCGAGATGCTCCTGGTCTGGTCTGGAGACCGCGAACAAAATTATTAATTATGCACGGCCGAGTGGTTTCATTAGCGAAATGAGCACGGCTAAGTGGGAAATATGCAGAAAGACACGCCAGAAAAACGAATATGTGAATGGAATAATTTGATGCTTTTTGTTGCCAAGGGTTTGAATATTTTGTAGTGATAGATGTTTTGTGCAATTCATGGAAAAAATATTTAGTTGGTGATAATAAAATATTTGTGTCCACAACTAAAATTTTGTAAGTCTTGTAAGATTAACAGATATAATTGAATCTGGTTAAGAAACAAATCTCGTTTACTCCGTAACAAATAATTATTTGTATCACAAGGCCAGAAACTGACCTTTTGCAAGAGCGAGCATTTTTGACACGCCGAGCCACAGGCGAGGCTTGCAAATTACGAGCACTAGCATAACAGTATCTGGACGTGTAATACACAATATTTTATGTACCGATTTCATTACAAAAATATAAAATTAATTTATTTAATTTGTTTAATATCAAATATTGTTGTTGTCATTTTTCTGTATTTTATTATACATAACCTAAAAAATTGTGCACTGAATACTTGCATTTGAGCTTAAAATATATTTATTTCAGTTTCTATTAACGATTTACGTCTAAAATTTGTCAAAATCTTGTTAATTCTTGTATAAAAAATATTCAACGCATAAAATTGACATCTGCTTGACAACTGTAGTAATGTCAAGATGCCAACCTATAACTTCCGGTTGTTTGCCGGCCTAGGCTGGCGGATTTTGAGATATGGAAAACTAGCGATGCCGACCGGAGACATATAAAATCAAGTATCTCATTTTAGTTGCAAGAAGAATTATTTTTCTCAAAATTAAAAGCATGAAATAATCCTCAAAGAATCCTTGTGTGAAAAGTGCTGAGAAAGAAAACTCATATCCGTTTATGATTTTACTATTTTTTTCATCTCAAAAACAAAACTTGCAACATCCCAGTTTCTACCCTGCTCTGTGCGTATTTCTCGCATTTCTCTAGTTCTTGCGCCTTCCGGAAGAAGCGCTGCGGTCGCTAACAATAAGAAACGAGACCGGATATTCATTAATCGAAAGTTTCGACAAACTAAACTGAGAGATCACTGAATGGTACCGCACACTCGCACGCCGTGCGATTAACTAATGGACAACCTTCTGTTGTTAGGGAAATTTTGTCGTAGATTATTTCTCCCTTAGGAAGTAATGGATTCTGAGAATGAATCAGGGCTCGGCGAAGTATTTGTATCATTATTACAGTAATTACTAATTAGTAATTATAGATAGTTTTGGAAGTTTGTTGTTACTAGGATCTAAAAATGTACCCCTTTTCTGACCTTACATCGCTTTACAAATTAATGACATCTTTTATTTTTTCGTTTGCCCATACCTAGAATTTTCTTTAATATAATAATTTATTTAATTTAAAATTTATTCCAGGTGAAAATATAAAAATAAAATAAAAGATACTTTCTTTCCAATGGCGTATTTTCCTCGAATTCTTTTTTCCAATATCCATTTGTTCTAGTGGATATTTTTAAACCTAACCTGGCCTAAATTAAATAATAATTTCATTGGAAAAAATGTCCAATTGGTAAAAGCATTATTGGAAAAAAATTATCATTAAAAAAAACGGATTGGAAACAATGTATTGGAAAAAGTGATCCCCTACCAATACATGGAATACGGACCAAACAAGTTTATAATAATCTTATGCCCATGTCACACCTGTAATACTTGTATTATGTATGATGAAAATTGTCGTGTGTGACGAAAATCTCTCGCCTGGATGTAACACTTGTATGGTATAAATAATATGAAAAATTATATAAATTATTTGGAGTAACAAACAGTTTCGTCTGATTCTGTACGACGTGTATGACAGAAATAGCAGCGCTTCTATTTTTCGTCATACACAGGTTTGATCATACATGATACAGTGTATTACAGGTGGGCATTATAAAATGTAAATAACAACTCATTGCCTAGGTAATATCATATAAAATGTACCGTCTCCGTAACAAAATATTGCGTGTTTAGAGCAGTTTCTGCTGTACTCATTGCATATTTAAAATTTGAAGGGAAAACAGACACAAGGTATTTACAAAAGAATTAATCTAGGTTTATGCCCTGTTAGAATTGTGAAAAATATTTGGAATCCATATAAAAAAATAAATGAAAAGTGTGAAGCAATGTCTTACTTGCTCTTACAATTAAGAAGTTTATTGGAAAATATAACTCGGCATAAATCTAGTTCCATTCTTCGTACGTAAGTAAATTTTAGAAATTCTGTTTTATCTGTAAAACTTCGTGAGCATTTTAAAAATTGCTACACTGCTTTTGCGTATTTATCGCGGACGTTACCTAAGGAAAATCGCGGTGTTGTGCTACGTGGAGTCGATACCCTTAAATGAAAAATATCTTTAATTAATTTCGAATAACTGATTGAATTTAAATACAAGCACATTGAAATCTTAATAAACAAATAAATTTCTAAATTAATAGTCATTTATATATTCAGGTTGTAAAGAATGATTTTTATTAATTATTACGAATATGGAATATTTTTTTCAAGGCACTAGACGAGGAAAATAACCACGTGAATAATATTTTTTCAGCCCGGAGAAGAGAGCTAAACTTGTTATTTTCACTACGATTTTGCGGAGCTTAAGTAACTCATTACTGTACGATTTCATTAAAAAATTGAAGCAACTTTTTTGTCGCACTTTTTCAACAATACCAACAAGTAGAAACTTTTACACAATTTTAGTAAAAAATAAAGCTGTTACTTAGTAATAAATAATAACATTATTGTACGGCTAATTAGCTGGAACAAAATAATCATTACATTAGTGTCCAAAGTGGAATATCATCAAAAGAAATGTATTAAATATAATTTTAATCTAGAAGAAAAGAAGCATCAGCTTTCTGTATTTAAATAAAACCCATGTACCAAATTCTTCTCCTCAGTGCAAATTCATGTAGCGCTAATCCTGAAAAACTAATCCTAAGCCCTAATATCCATCTCAGCAAATCCTTTCAACGGCTCAGCATCAGCCCTAACAGGATATAAACAATGTCCGCGAATTCGTTCCCGCGCGGGCGACGCGTCGGTTGCCGACATCCTGAGCTCCAGCGCCGGACTTCGTAACGCGATTTACAGAACCGGCTTTGCCTTTGCTTGAGGGGATTTGCCAGACCCAACCGAGCTTCAAATTGCGTTGGAATGGATAATGTGAAGTGTGGAAATTGTTTTACGAGAGCTGTATTACATGAAATCATTATGTATTGTACTCACTTAAAATTAAATCGCGAGAATGTTTCAAGATGTGAACATCACGCTTGTTACTAATATTAAGAGGCCCGTCTACCTCCTAAATTCCAGCGTAAAATGTACTAACGTAGCGAGTGTTTTGTGGCCAGGTACAAGGATGGTGAAATTTTATTTCTGGATTTAAGAGAGAAAGAATGGATCTACAGAAAATTTAAAAAAAATCCAATTTATGCAAACTTTACACACGGTTATATTTAATGATAGAAACTAATTTTTAAAATTTTAAAAATGCACATCTGTAGATCCATTCTTTCTCTATTAAATGTTTATAAAAACATTATCCTAAAGTCAATGATAATCTGACACTTTACTCGCAACGAAAACACTTTTACAGTACTTTTCAACTTCAAAATGACATTGCCTAGCTAGGATGTGGCAAAGTACGAGTTTTGGGCTGGTTTCAGACAGCCGTAGTATAGTGAGGAAAAGAGTGGAATAGAAAATAAAGTAAAATCGAGAGTATTCTAGAATTTCGGAAAAACCGTAGACGAGCTGCTTAAGGCGATACACTTGTAAATCCAGAAGATTAACAATTTGAACGATTCTGGCTGTATTACCTATAAAAAATTTCAATTTGAAATTTAACATGAAGAATCATGGCTCATTAGTGAATCAATAAATGCAAATTATTAATTGCTGTGACATCAATTAGCAAAACTTGAAGCTAATTATTATCATTTAATAATCCATATTATACGTTGATTAATGCACAAAAATATAAAAAATTTTTGGAATCGATAGTATACTTAGTCGGAAGACGGGTGTAGAGAGATTTTTTTTTAAACAGTTAACCCATTAATTGTAATAATTTATGTATGCATTTTTAGTAATTTTTAGGAATTATTTAACAAAATACGGCAAACTTTTTTGTAAATTTCATTCTATAGCCATGTAAGCACAACCTATAAGTACATCAAAACCAAAGTCACAAAATGATGTATTGTAACATGCTCTTTTGCTTTGCATTTGATAGCCTTAATATCATAGCGATTACTAATGTTCGCCCTTAGTAACATTATCTATATAACATCCCAATGTTAATAATTTGGTAATAATATCCCAATTATGTGTCCCGTGTAATTATTTGAGATGTTTGTATTGAGTATGTAATTTTTGATTGTACTCAGGATGTTGCCAGGCAACTAACGTAATATCATAGTACAAGAATAAGATATTTTTAAACATTCCATGGACGATTCATGTCAAGTGGGGAGTGGGGCTTATGCATTTGTTGCATCAAGAAGTACCTATTATTGGCTATTATTATTTTGTAACAGTGAGTACACAGATAGTTTCAGCCTATCAAAAAAAATAAAAGTTCATATTATACAGAGGGTGTATCATAACATTGAGTATACGTTAATGGTATAAACTATAAGGGTGTTTACATTCTGATCTCGAATCAAAAATAATTTGTATATACAGAAATAAGTAGAGATGGGAATTTAGGATTTAAAATTTGCGAAAATAGGTTCCTAAAAAGGTTAATAAAATTCTCGTTTTAGGTACAAAATATCTAAAATTAGGATCCAAAAAAAGTATTTTAGGTTATAATTTTTTTTAAATATTTTATTATATTGATATAAATAAACATTAATTCATTCAAATCTGCAACTTGAAACTTCAGTACTACCTTAAAATTAGAAAACCATTTATGTAACATGAAATTTAGTAAGTAATTTTAAAATAAACACGTGTCCTTTTAATTGTAGCATTCTTCGTATAGTTTTAGTTTATGTGAGGTTCTTGGCATTATTTTTTTTTAAATATTCAACCACATTAACACTTGTACAGCACAAGCACAATCTACACTACAGCCAGTGTGGTGCGACTCGTACACGAACTGCTGTAACCATCACGTGACTAAAATTTTAGTTTTCGCACCGACCGCTAAATGACAGCTGTATTTAATTTCAAATACTTTTTAAAATGCGCGAAGAAAATAAGTGCAGAAGTACAAAAATCAAAATTGCCAACCTAAAAAATACAAATATCTGTGAATGTTAGATTTTAAAAAAGAAAAATATTTAAAACACGATTTAGGAACATAAAAATATGATTTAGGTACAAAGATAGTAAAATAGGTCCAAATTTTAAAAAACCACGATTTTAGGAAAAATAGGTAAAAACATATTGGGTTCAAATGAAAGCATTTTCTTCAAAACGGATTTTGTATTATGACACATAAAAATAGTACTCACGTAGAAAAAATGGAAAAATCACTAAATTCCCATCTCTAGAAATAAGTAACTATACTAACATTTTCGTCGTGTAAATTACTATTTCCAGGATATTGACTCGTAGACTAAACGATTAAAAACGAAGTAATATTTTAAGATAATGTTCAGGTAGAGCAATAGTTTTTGTAATACGCTCACTGTTGTAATTATCAACTGTGTGTTATAAAATTCACGTGAAATTCTTGCACGGCTGAAAGGTGACATTATACGCCGTAAACACGAACCTAATGCACGCGATTTCGCTATTGCCAGCGTAGTTCGCGCACCCGGTATTTAACTATCATCAATGCACGATAATTATTTATTTACTAGAAACACAGAATTTTTAATTTATACACACAAGAGTTAATTGCAACAGCCATTGACATTGTTTTCAGTTTATCATCTAATATAAGTAATATAGAAGGAACACGGCGGGTTAGCATAGTGGTAGAATGCTAGGCTCTGGTTACAGAGGTCGTGGGTTCGAATCCCGGTCAGGTCAGGAAATTTTCACGGCCTGATTTGGATCGGTACCTACTCCCGTTATCATTCCAAGTTGGGATCTAATTAACTTGGCAACCTCTAGCTATCGGGCACCGGCTAGAGGCTGTAACAAGGGCTTGCGCCGGGTTGACTGGCAACACACATGGTAGTAAAGTAAACGCCGTGGCATAAAGTATAAGTAAAATTAATACTGTGTGTGTGCCATCAAGTCACCCTAGGAATATATAACCCAAATGAGGTTCAAATCCCGAAATCATAATACATACATAGAATATAGAAGGATGAAGTAGGCAATATAATTAATAACTGAACAAGATAATGGAGGTTTCTACGATTTTTTTGTTTTTTATATGTTCATCTATACATTAAAATATTAGACCTGTATTTTTTCATTTTGCCCAAAAGTTGCTAATAAGCCAGAAAAAAATTCATAAAGTTTAAAAAATAGGTGCCGCGAAAAACGATGCCGTATGCGACGGAACTGAGAACATACGTTGCCCGCGCTTCGTTCATCGTCCATTCCGTAGTCAAAACGACAAAAAACGATCTTACACGAACAAATCTACTCACGATTTGGTTTCAATGTTGTCTACGTCACACATGGCGCATTTTAATGCACGTTTCAAAAGAGTCATATTTTCATTTCGATAAGAAGGTAATAAATCTATCAAAATTAACAATTATTATCACTAATATACAGAGAGTTTCACAACTTAGGACAAAAAATTAAAGGGTACTGTACGACATGCTGATCATGAGCCAAAAATAAAAAAAATTGCATCGTATTTCAAGCAAACATTTTTTTGCCACTGGTCGGTAGATAGTTTTAATAATTTTTTTCAAATCTTCTACAATAAAAGTAATTGTTTACATAATATCTAATACTTACTAATAAATGGAAATGATCAAATATACCATCAAAACAGTGATACTTAAAATGTACGCAGGTCAAGTAAATTACCCTTAACTTTGCGAATTTAAAAAAAATCTTTTTGTTTCATGATCAGCACGTCGTATAGTATACCCCCTTTCATTTTTTACCTCTCGCCTAGAGAGGTATAGGGATCGTGAAAAAATTCGATGTCGAGATTTTTGTCAATAAGCACGTTTTAGCACCTTTAGAACCTATTTTGACTATTTTCACGATGATGTCTGTGTGTGTTTGTGTGTGTGTGTGTGTGTGTGTGTGTGTGTGTGTGTGTGTGTATGAAAGTCTGTATGTGTGCCTACTATGCTCTTTCGTTCTTATTCATTATCTCAAATTCTATTGAACATAAAATTCTAATACTTTGCATTATATATTTGTACATGTTAATGAAGAGCTGATTAGATTTTGGTAAAAATCTGCCAACCGGAAATGGTATTTTCTTGAAGCATTTTAACATTTTTTGCAAAAATATAGAAAATTCTGCGATAATTACAATTTGTCATACGACATTTCAAAGAACAAATTATATCTTACAATATTTATTTAACATCTTGTCTATATCTCTTACCAATAAAGGAAAATTATTTTTCAAAGATATATAATTTTACCTACCACGATTTGTAAATCACAATATAGGAAAAAAATTAAAAACAAAAATGAATATGTCAAAGTGACAGATGAACAGACGTATACGCAATTTCTGAAATGTTTGTGGCACCATTTTAAAAGAAATGTAAATATTATTAACTGAACATAATGTAATAACTAAAACCAAATTCACATAAATTACAGTGTTAAGGCGGGAGGTCGTGTGCTGGCCACATCAGATTTTTGTCCTAAGTTGTGGAACACTGTATATGCAAAAAATTGATATCCAATAAGTATTTCTTTAAAACCCGTAGTCTTGGAATCTTCACATTGCTCTTTTAGATCTATACATTATTTTACCGTTATTTACCCTCTAATAAACCAAGCACCCAAAGCCCAAAATAAACTCTGTTAGTTCATCAGTAAAATTATTCCATCAATTAAAAGCACTTAATTAATTCCCTTGTTCGCTTAATTTAATCGAAACTTTATACAGTAATTACCCTTCTTAACGGCAAAAAGAATCGAATTTTCTTTAGAAGTTAACGGCACTTTTTTCCTTTATCATTCAATAAAACGCGAAATCGCGCGAGTAGGAATTAATTGAAGACTTCAGCAATCGACGAAGTTTGAAGCAATTCAAGCAGGCGCTGTTAAATTCTTCAACGGGCGTATTTAAAACAACGAACGGGAACGGGAACTTCGTCCGTGAATGGACTTGGATCACGATAGTATTTACTCGCTACTATAAAATAACGCGATTACAATAGAACACTTTATGCTAGTCAAGAAGAAAATGAAATTGAAATTACTTAAGCGGCTCGTCTATGTTTTTACCGAATTCCTAGAATACTCGCGATTTTACTTTTTTTTCTCGTGCTTTGCCGCATCCTAGCCATGCAGTTTTTTCCGAATAATTTTTGTTTATTTAATTTCTTTTAAAAATACAGAAATTATTATGGTTATATCTCATGATAGAAATTAATTTTTAAAATTTTAAAAAGGCTCATCTGTAGATCCATTCTTTCTCTATTGAATGTTTATAAAAACATTATCCTGAAGTCAATGATAATCTGACAGTTTACTCGCAACGAAAACACTTTTAAAATAATTTTCATCTTCAAAATGACATGACAAGTACGATTTTCAGGCTGGTTTCGTAGCAGTGGGGAAAAAAGTAAAATCGAGAGTATTCGTTCAAAACTTATAGCTCCGTTCCGGGAAACCCTGTATATGCACAAAGTTGTGAATCACCCCGTATAAATAACTACAAAATTGGTAGAGCTATCACTGTTAAATCTGCAGTATAAATATAATGGAGTTTGATTTAGAAAACAATTTTAATACTGTTATTTGCAGAATGTTCTTCGTACTTATTCAATCAAAGGGTGTATTTACTTTTCAGAAACGTGTATAATCTGCATCAAAATATTAATATGAAAACAGCATTCTGTATTATCGAAGATATATTGCTTCGACCGAGTTGCTTTTGCGTTGGAGTGTATCTATCGATAAATTCAAATACGGCACGCGTACGGAAAGTTGAATCTGTGTTTGTCCTTTAATATTCAAGATGTATAGAGTGTGTTTACATTCGATATTTATTCAGCTGCTGCGTACCTATATGTTTTATCTATTCTACGGCCTGATATTACATTTCCTACAGAATTTTTGGCTTTGTTTATAAACTGAAATTTGATACGGCATTTAATTCCATAAATAATAAGACAAATAAGAAGCAAACAATGAGATAATGCTTATCAGAAATACATCAAGCGGCATTATTATGAATATTTTTTGACAGATGGTTTAACCAATCATATTGCGTAATGATGACGTAATGCAACCAATAGAATTGAAAATGTAAAATGATGTATCTGACAACATAATTTTGTAGATTAGGTTTTATTTTGTTACCTACGTCAGTAACAAAAAATTAATTAATTTGTCACATGAAACGTCAAAAATGTTTAGCAAAATGAGTCGTTTTGGTAGTATTTTTAACAAGAAAATATTCTTCCTAAATACCATTCGAGATAATAATTTTTTGAGAGAATTTTTGTCTATTCCACGGCAACTTATTGCAATTTCACTCCACAAAACATCATCTGACAATTCCCCTCAACTTCGTTTCGGGAAATTGATAGATGATGTTTTGTGTCGTGAAATTGTTAGAAATAAGTTGCCGTGGAAACGACAAAACAATTCTCAAAAAATTATCATCTCTTATGGTATTACCCCTGAAAATTTTAAACTTAGGTACCTGACAGTTTATTTCTACGTTTAGCGGAGTGGTATTACTAATTAATTAATTGTTTGATAATGGATTTATCTGGTAATACAAATCAGAATTTATGATTTGTATTTTTATCATCAGGTGAAGCCATTATCAAATAGTCAAATAATTAGTGCCTCATTATTAATTTTTTTTGAAGAGGACATTCCTCTCCCATGGCTTGATGAACATAGCCTATTAGCCAGACTCATTGTAATTATATAATTTAAATTTTTAGACAATCAAAATCAATATTAATTTGAAATAATTGGAATATTATAAAAAAATTATGTTAAAGTAATAATAATCTTTGCAGTGAAATTTAAAATGTTTTCTTCTGATTTTTTTAAATTAATTTTTTTTTCTGATCCGTAATCAGCATCTATAGGTATGTCTACCTTTTTCGAATTCCTAGAATACTATCGATATTATTTTGTTTCTATTTCACTCTCTTCCCCACTACTACGGCTGCCGGAAACCAGCCCGAAACTAGTACTTTCCCGCATTTATTCAATATCATTTTGAAGTTGAAAAATACTGTAAACATGGCTCCCGTATTTCCATGTAAAATTTGCATAAATTGGAATTTTTAAAGAATTTTTCGGAATTTTTATATTCATGTACAACGCTTTAATCAAAATTTTCAAAAGACACATCTGTAGATCCATTCTTTCTCTATTACATCCTTGTTGAAATAAAATTTTACCTTGTAAAAACAATATTTTCTGCTGGATGGTACAGCTAATAAGCAAGCTTTTAACCAACTAAATAGGTAAATGTAGAAGAATAAAATTAAATGCGGAATGAATAAAATAATAGCTGAGAACATTGTTGAAAACTGTTTTTAATTTATAAATAAATATAAATGAAAAAGAAATTGCAATTCTTTGCACCAGACCGGTGTACAAAATAAAACTAAAAAGAAAATATAATCTCAGTGCAATTGTATTCAAATTTGATCGTAATTAGCAGCGTACAAGAGAAAAAACCTAATACGCTCCTGAGATATCTGAACGGTTTTTTCTCTGGTAATATCCGCAATATAAAATCCGGCGTTAATCTTATTTTCCAACGAAGCTACTTTTTCTAGGTTAGGGCGACTAGCAAGCAGCATCTCTGTTTGCTTTTTCAAACGTTCTTTTTTCAATTTAGCGTTGTGTGTATTCTGGTAATTGCAATTACGCTGTAAATTTGCTTTTCTACCCTGTATTTACTTCAATTACATTGCAGTGGCAAATAATACGTTCGATTAGTATTGATGTTGGAAGGAAAACACTGGAGCACTGGATGCTACATTTATTTTGCTTTACACTTAGATAATGCTCAGGGAAACTCGTATTGTCTTCTTCTTGTTTACTCCTATTCCCTGTTCAGGGAAATGGTGTTTTTATGTTTGAAACAATTACAGATTTTAAGGTATGCGAAATTGCATCTTATTTACTTGCATTCTTAAGATGATTCTCTGTTTTTTTAAAGATTGATTAGGAACCTAATTTTTATAATTACGAGATATTTTGACTGCGTCATTTTTTTTTAAAGCCAGATATGTGAGAAATAATTTTGTAGGCAGTAAACAAAAATTAAAATAAAATAAAATAATTTATAACTATAATAATAATTTATAATGATCGGTTTAATTTTGTAATTCAGTTCTTAATAAATTATAATACTGCACTAATAATACTTGCTGAATACTAACAAATACAAATAACAGCGCTATATTTTTTCATTATGTCTTAGCTATTTTTATTACTCGTACTATAGTTATTTATGTATCTAGAACTAAAAGTGAAACTTTAAGGAACTAGCAAGTTGTTTACATGCGAGGCGTGAGCCGAGGTCGTAATTACTTGCGAGGACCTTAAAGTCACTTTTCGTTCAAGGTACATACAAAATTTTATTTCATACTGGTTACTAAAGTTGTTAAATTATAGTATTTATTAATAGGAATTTTCAAAATTCGTAGGAATATAATACAAGTCGGCTAAATAACATATTTTTATTTCATATTGGTTACTAACGTTACATTTTATAGTACAAAAAGTGAAACTTTAAAATCCTAGGACTTAAAAAGGTGCGTGAACTTGGCAGAACAACATGAAGCACAAATTCTGAAACTTATGTAAATATTTTGTGCCCAATTTGTTCCTATTTGTGCCTTATAAGTTATTGCATAATTCCTGCACGTTCAGGAGTTATTACAGTATGAATGACTTTTTTGCCAAGTTCACACCAACAGAAGAAAAATTGAATATGTTAATTTTTATTTTACTAATAATTTGTGCCTAATTTGTGCCCATTTGTGCCCATAAAATTACTAACTTATTATGAATGGTTTAAAAGTTATAAGGCTTTAAATTGATTTTCTGCCAAGTTCACACCAGCAGAAAAAAGATTGAAAATGTTAATTTTTATTACATAAATAATTTGTGCTTAATTTGTGCCTATTTGTGCCTTATAAACGAATTTCAAATCTCTACAGGTTTTTGATTTATTAACAATTACTTTTTGGAAAGTGTGAAGTTGGCAGAAAAGTTTTTTCATTTTCGAAAAATTTATATACCATTACAATCGTTATAATTTGTGCCCATTTGTGCCCCACAAATAAATTAAATATCTCCATAGGTTCTTTATTTATAAGCAATTAAATGTGCGCACGAGCTAGTGCGGGCCCGGTACGAGGCTGATGCCGGCCAGCGAGGGTACATGTCCCGACAAATGTTACACACTGCGAGACGGACTATCGACTAATCTATGCCAACATCATAACTAGCTAAATTATTAGATTTTTCATTTTTAAAATATTTATATACCTACCCTTAAAAATGTCATTTCTTTCTTATTTCTATTATGCCGTATTATAGAGTTTGATAGTTATTAGAGGTTGGTATATAAATCTGATATTCTATTATTGAATAAATATTAGGTATACAATTTTTACGTAAATAAATAAAGTATTTCTAAATTGAACAAAAAAATTAAAAAATAATTTAAAAGTTCTCGTTCTAGGTATGCAATTTTTACGTAAATAATAATATTTATATAGTTAGATAAGATTTAATATAATGAATATTATACTCGTATTATCATTTCATATCCAATGTAAAGTAATTGGCACTATACCTTTGTAATATTTGAAGAGGGCGTTATTCAAAGGGATTAATATTATTGTTCTTAGTTGGTAGGTACTAACTCGAAAATTGTAGCAGGTAATTAGGCAGATCACTTACAGTACCAGAAAATTTACAATGGGGGGCAAATTATTTGTATTCATTGGAAATACAAGTAGAAAAACAGTAAAATTGTGAATAAGCTCAAATATTATTATCCAATGAGATTTATCGTTTTTTACCTCTCGCCACTCAGTCCTAATAAGAGAGGTATTGTAATCATGCTAAAATTTCGATAGTAAGTTTTCTATTATATTGATAAGCACGTTTTGAGGTCCCTAGAACACGATTTTGATAGTTTCGCGATGATGTTTATGTATGTGTGTCGATAGATGTTGTAGTTACCGCACTGAATAAAAAAATTGAAATTTTGCATATAATATTTTGACACCCTACATTAGATCTGATTAGATTTTGTTGTTAATAATTGTGCAACCGGAAGTGGAAGTTTCATTTATTATTTATATAGTTATGAAGTTATGATAAACTTTAATAATATTATAAAAACTACAAATCCCGAATTCCCTTCTATAAAATGATGATATGACCTACAATATATACCTACCTACTTATATTACGTAGTAAAATAAAAATATTAGAGAATAGCGAGAGGTCATGTGTTGGCCACATCAGATTTTTCTATTGTATTATTATATTCTTTAGAACAACCGACAGGCTCCAGTGGGGAGTTAATTTACAGTTAAAATAGGATTACGGATTATAACTTTCCAGCCGAAAGCCGAATTCGCAGTAAAATAGTTTATCCAAAATTTTCAAATCTAATCCTATTACCTATTTCTATGAACAGTTGAAAATATAACACTTGTAAAGTAAGTATATTATAATAATTATTTAGGTAAAAATTGCATACCTAATATTTATTCATTTATAAAATATCAGATTTATATACCAACCTCTAATAAATATCAAACTTGATAATACGGCATAAATAATATAAACAAAATTTAAAAAATAATAATAATGGCTGTTCACTGTTTGTATATTATGATTCCTATTACCCATATTTACTCCGTCTCGCAGTGTGTAACGTTTGTCGGGACATGTACCCTCGCTGGCCGGCATCAGCCTCGTACCGAGTGCGCACTAACTCGTGCACACATTTAATTGCTTATTAATAAAGAACCTATGGAGATATTTAATTTATTTATGGGGCACAAATGGGCACAAATTATGACGATTATAATGGTATATAAATTTTTTGAAAATGAAAAAACTTTTCTGCCAACTTCACACTTTCCAAAAAGTAATTGTTAATAAATCAAAAACCTGTAGAGATTTTAAATTCGTTTATAAGGCACAAATAGGCACAAATTAAGCACAAATTATCTATGTAATAAAAATTAACATTTTCAATCTTTTTTCTGCTGGTGTGAACTTGGCAGAAAATCAATTTAAAGCCTTATAACTTTTAAACCATTCATAATAAGTTAGTAATTTTATGGGCACAAATGGGCACAAATTAGGCACAAATTATTAGTAAAATAAAAATTAACATATTCAATTTTTCTTCTGTTGGTGTGAACTTGGCAAAAAAGTCATTCATACTGTAATAACTCCTGAACGTGCAGGAATTATGCAATAATTTATAAGGCACAAATAGGAACAAATTGGGCACAAAATATTTACATAAGTTTCAGAATTTGTGCTTCATGTTGTTCTGCCAAGTTCACGCACCTGACTTAAAAGTATTTATTTGGTAATAAATTACTCTTTACCTGAGCAGCTTCAATTAAAATATCTTCTGATACCTATGTACTTTTCGTCCATTATTACGAATAAATATAACCGCAGTATAATGCAAAACGTCAGTTTATTTTATTTTTTTCATTATTTATAAACAAATACTTGTTCCTATAGAAATATGTTATCAACTGCTTTCAAATTAACTGGTAAGTTAAGGCTGGTTTATAATGGATGTACTTATTTTGCAAAGTAACACGTCTATGTTATGGCTCTGTGTAATTATGGACCGTAACATAGAAATGCCTATAGTTTAAAGAATACAGAATAAGTAATCTGTTACATTCATTATAAACCAGCTTTTATCGAAGTGATGTGTATTTCCCTAAAGAAAGAAGTGTATAGCTCAATATTTCTTCGTTAAAATAATTTTATAACTAGCAGTTATATAGTTTATTATTTTATAAATAATGTAGAAACATCTAATCCTATAATTTTAATGCAGGAGATGAGTAGGTATATAGAAAATGCTAAGTAGCATCTCTGTTAAATAATCGTTGATCTTTTTTTTTAAACCATAGATGTATAGAGTACAAAACTGTACAAGACCACTGATGCTTATTTTCTATCAATGTCCCCATCTACGATCTCTCGCTAACTCAATCTTCTGTTGCAGCGGACAAGCTCCCGCCAGGCTTCCCCCTGATAACGCAGGCCCCCAGTACGAAGGTGGTGGAGATCGGTCACAACGCCGTGCTGGCCTGTACAGCCACCGGCTCGCCCATGCCCCGCATCTCCTGGGTGAGGAACATGCTTCCGGTCGACACCGGAAACAACCCGAGGTACACCATCCTCGAGAACAACATGGCTGGTAAGTGGTTGTTTGGTTTTTATATAAAATCATATGATTGATTTAATTTGGGTAATTAATAACAACAAAACACGGAACTGTAATATTAGTATCCATCCCTTTGATATAATTGATAGTGAAATATGGTGAAACTCGACAGGAGTTGCTATTTTAAAATGTTGGGATGACTATCCCCTAAAAAGCTTGCATGAAAGTTCCAAACTATCTAAAAATGTAGTTTTTATGACTCTTTAGTGATACCTAAATTTTCAATTTTTTTTTCACTCGTTCAAAACTTATAGCTCCGTCTCGGGACTTTTGGGAAACCTGTACAATTGGTTAAATCTGCAACATTTTTCTTTAAGCTAATTAAGCTTCTTAATAACCATGGCTATCCCCTAAAAAACTTGCATGGAAGTTCTAAACTATCTAAGAATGTAGTTTTTATGATTCTTTAGTGATCACCAAATTTTCAATTTTTTTTTCTTCACTCGTTCAAAACTTATACTCGTAGCTCCGTCTCGGGACTTTTGGGAAACCTGTACAATTGGTTAAATCTGCAACATTTTTCTTTAAGCTAATTAAGCTTCTTAATAACCATGGCTATCCCCTAAAAAACTTGCATGGAAGTTCTAAACTATCTAAGAATGTAGTTTTTATGATTCTTTAGTGATCACCAAATTTTCAATTTTTTTTTCTTCACTCGTTCAAAACTTATAGCTTCGTCTCAGGACTTTTGGGAAACCTGTACAATTGGTTAAATCTGCAACATTTTTCTTTAAGCTAATTAAGCTTCTTAATAACCATGGCTATCCCCTAAAAAACTTGCATGGAAGTTCTAACTATCTAAGAATGTAGTTTTTATGACTCTTTAGTGATCTCCAAATTTTCAATTTTTTTTCTTCACTCGTTCAAAACTTATAGCTTCGTCTCGGGACTTTTGGGAAATCCTGTATAATGGGTTAAATTAATAACATTATTTTTTAAGCTAATGAAGCTTTTTAATAATCATGGTTATCCCCTAAAAAAACTTGCATGGAAATTCTAAACTATCTAAGAATGTAGTTTTTATGACTCTTTAGTGATCTTCAAATTTTCATTTTTTATTCTTCACTCGTTCAAAACTTTTGGGTAACCTATTAATGGGTTAAATCTGCAGCATTCTTCTTTTTTGTCCGAAAATGTAAATTATGGCCAAATTATAAATAAAAATATTGCGGGAAGAAAATAAATGCTGAAAACATATTGAATATTCTGATTACAAATAAAATTTGAATTACTCATCGCCTCCTCTTTAAAGAGCAACTATGTAGTTACATACGATGATAATTTGATATTCGATAATTCAGTAAGGTAATTTTCCCTCCAGAGAACATCACACCATCGTTACTGATTAACAATTTCATGTGCAACTGTTTATTGTGCTCGGGTGAAAGCTTTGATATCAGTTTCTGAACCAGGAGCTGCGAGTGCGATGTCAATGTTTGAACGCCGTGCGCCAAACGTTGAAAGGAAACTGCAGCGTTGCTAATAAACAGCAATACTGATTAATTAATTTACATCTAAAGACCATAAATGTAATTTGCATTAAATTAGTTGCTCCAACTGCTGCGCTAAACAATGCTAATGGCGAAGCACTGAAGCTACCTCTGATTTTAGATTTAGATAGTTTTGCTAATTGTAAACATGCTGATGTTTTGTTGGATTTATAACGCGGCGTTTATATCTAGTGGCGCATAAATATTCATTAGCTCATTATTTCGAAAATCTACTTTTTTTAAACAGGACAAAAATTCGGAATATAAACTAGGGTTGACTGAAAATTACGTGAATATGAAAAATGTTTCGACTCTATTCGGAGTCATCCTCATGAAAGCAATAATTGTTAAATAAAAGATCAGAAATACTTGAAACTCGAGACTAGTCTCGATCTCATCTCATCTCGACACGAAATTCGAGACTAGGCCATAAGGCAAGTCTTGCGAGACGAGACCAAAGTTGATTCGAGGCTCTCAACTCCACATCGAGATTAGTCGAGAAATTTCGAGACTAGACGAGACGAGAGTGACTTCTTGTTTGTTATACTGTATAGTTAAAAACCATGGAACTGCTCAATTTTACGCAGTTACTTTGTAGTAAATACTTTCATTAGAATATACAGGGTGATTCACAACTTCGTGCATCTATTTCAATGACTTACAGTACTCAACTTACTGTTCACGGACCTGAAAGAATTTTTTCAATGTTTGCAATTTTAGTTCCAGTTTTTTAAAGGACTGGATCCTCTAAGATATTACTTTGCGAACTCAAATAGTTCGCAAAGTAACGATTTTATAGTACTAAAAATATGCTAAGGGTCTCGATATAAATCCTAGGGGAACCAACAAAATATTCTGAGCGGTTTTATTTTAATATTAAAATAATTATTTGTAACTGAGATAATAATTTTGTTAAATGGTTCAAAAAATGAAATTGGTACGAGAAAATGAATCAATGTTAAACAGTATTCTATTCTTGGATATAATTCGAAACAAACCATCAATCACATCAATCCAATTATTCAAATGATCAAATGTGCGTACAAACCACAAAGTCAATAAAACAACCTAACCACGTAATAATACCCATAACTATATCTTTAACAATCTCAACTGATTCATACTCCCGATAATGGCGCCACAATATCATCTGGCCCCATTAAACCTCCATAACCTTACGACAATAAACTCTGCTCTAAAATCAAACTTACTACTTGCCATCAAGTTCTCTATCAGTGAATTTAAATAATGAAATTAGTGCAGAAGGGCGTGAGTGTGAATCCAACAGTGGATAGCGTTGTTTACTGGGGGGGGGGGGGGGGTGCTCTCGGGTATTGTATTAAATACAGTGGCAAACGTACACGTAATTGATATGCAGTAATAATCACGAAACATTGCCCCTGGCGCGGACAAATAATATCGTATGCAAATTCACACTCACGCAACGTGGGATCGAATTATGGACGGCGGATGGGAACGGAGATTGGACTAAGATTTTTGATTAATTTGAAGCGGATAACAAGACACCTTAAGAGGTCGATCTCCCCAACTTTAGTTTAAAAATTTTGGTGTTATACTCCCCGTTTTACTTTTTTTTTCAATTTCACTCTTTTCCCACAACTACGGCTGCCTGAAACAAATTACTCCCAACTTATTAATCCTACAAATCTAAAAAAATACCATAAAAAGACAAAGGTAGTAAAAAACTAGCTACAATGTCGAATTTTTTAAATTGTTATTATTTTTATTTATCTATAAACAATTAAAAAATAATATTAATTCTAAGAAAAACTCTTCGTAACTCTTATTGCATTGTTAATTAAAATGTTTGTATCACACATTATTATATAAAATTTTCAAATAGTAGTCGAGTAATTTGTTAAATAAATTTAAAAATTGCATGCGCGCTAGACAATTAAATTGTGTGTTTTCTAAACAATAATGGAGCGAAATATAGCAATTAGATAAATAGAGACAACATGTACTCATAGCACACAGGCTGTCAGCGCGGGTACCTGAAATGGCGTGGATTTGTGAGCTAGCAACGCTGAGCGATAAAACCCCCTTAAATCAGATTTTGCAAAAAGGATAACAATTCAAGTTAAAACAGTCTTAAACTATACTTACTCGTTGTTAGAAATTATTTCAAATAAAATTATGCAGTCTTAAGCTAGATTCATACCTACCCAATTATAAGTATAAGTCCTAAATTAATCTACCAACGCTTCCATTGCCCAATTTCAATTATAAGTGCGAACGTTGAGCGCTGGTTGGTTGAAAAAGCCACTTATACTTATAATTGGATAGGTCTGAATCTAGCTTTATGGCCGGTTTATGCAACAACTAAATACCTATATAAAATTAAACTAAGATGTTGAATTGCCAACTATGGACGTTATAGTTTAGTTTGTTAATTTAGTTGCATAAACGGTTATATAGGAAACAATGTTGTATACTTTCTTAATTTTATTTCATAATGTAATTTCTTAATAATCTAGTCATAGCCCATCAATTTCATACAGTAATGAACCTATATTTTCTACGATTTAAAAAAAGAATCTCTCTACCATTTCTGTACTATTTATTGGTCTTTATTTTGTAACTTGTGAAGTATATTCAGTGGCAACTTGTCAAAAAGAAATTCAGTGACTTCTGACTTTTGTCAGAAAAGAATTTATTGGTCCTCCGATAAACTGTTCGATATTTAGTGACTTGACCTTACTTTTCACTTTCCTATTCTTGTATTCTTTGGAGAATTTTCTTTGTGTCGATGCCGTAAATTTTTAAGCGTTATTGATAGCGTTTTCTTTGCTGAAAAAAGATCTTTATTTATTTTGATATTTTCAAGAAAAGGAAGATGTAGGTACTCCTATATGCTTTAAATAGGTAGGTAGTATTCAATTTATAATATTAATACCATAGTATAAGTTCCGTGATTCATATAAAATAGTTTAGAATTAGAAGATAAAAACATGGTACTAGACGTGAAGATTATCAGACGAGGCGAAGCCGAGTTTAATAACAATATGTGTACTAATTATTGATTATGATCCGTATTGCATACAAAATTGGCGCAAATTAGTCAAAAAGTAAGATAAATTATTTGGTATTGAACAAAAAAGTTAAATCAAAAAGCGTTAGGTATGCTATTTTTGAAACTTCCTTACTCGCTTCCTTAATAACGAGTTGTTTGTTATTTCATTCATTCATTATGATCCTTGCCCTATAATGAACGCTATTATGGTCTTCAAATTCAAGCTTATAATATTGTAATTATGACACTCCGTTAGATGACTCGAGAAAAATAATTCTCGTCGCCTGCGAATTAAAACTTTTCTTTCGTCGATAAAATATAATTTTACTCACAATCAGTTAGTAAAATTATGTGCGTTTCCAAGCTTTTAGGCAGTTGGGAAGCGAGTAATTTCCCAGCTAGCTGGAAATATTTTTCCGACGAGTTACATGCAACTTGTCAATAAAATTGACAAAATTATACTCCATGTAGTGTTCTCTAATCTAACACAAAGTTCTCAAAATGTCGTAAAAATAAATAAATATACAGAACTAAATCCAAATAAAATAAGTTATTACAAATACCTACCTACATAAACTTAATTTTCTCCAACGTTTGATCCCGAGCATCTGATTCTGCGGTGAATTTAAACCTAGAAAATTATTTCCCGCCGGGTTGAATCAATATATGGCGCTAAGGTTATATTACCGCCCTGGCGACGCATATAAAATTTATGAAAAGAAAATTTCGTCGGACTAAAAAGTAGAACAACAACGGAAGGAACTTTGCAGCGGCGGAGCTCGGGGAGAGGGGAATTTTCTCAGGAGAAATTATTAAATTTACCGTTTATTAATTTTCTTGTAGAAAATTGCGGTAGTTATTTGATTTTTTTATTATGAAGAGGGCGGTTATTGCGAGTAAATTGGGAAGATATCCGCACGGGCATGGTTATTTTTTAATTTAACGGAGAGCCAATTTAAATTTGTTTTGCATTTGTATTTATAATACAAATTAATTTTTGTATTCCACAATACTTATCAGTTATCACAAACGGTATAAGGTTTATGCAGACCACTAAATACTAATTAAAGAACTTACATTATGACATTTTTTAAGAGTTGACATCATTATTTCCTAACCGTTTATGCAATTATGAAACTATCATCAATAAACTTTTAAGATAATTTTTTAATTTTATAATTTAGTTGCTGCATACATCCACCATTGGGTGAAATAAATAAAGTCAAATAAGTCACTAGTGAATTAAAATCTAAACCATATTCAAGTACTCTGTTACCTATAAATATCAAATATCAGTGTGTGTTTAATAAAATGGTAAATAATTGTATCTAATAATTAAATAGATACAGGCATAAAAATATATGACGCAACTATATTTTAGGGAAATTAGTGTAGGTATAGTTTTTAATATTCTCTTTAGTTTTAAAATATTTTATCTTCAAAGTTCTTCAAATTTTACTAACTTTGGAGCTTAAACAAACATGTACAAATTTCAAATTATTAAAAATGGCACTAGACAGACCTAGAGACATCTTTTATCTTTAAATTTTAAAAAGAGCAATCAAATCGGACCAAAATTTGAGTCAATTTCATGTCCCTAACGAGAACATATTTTTACTTTTTTTGTAGGGGTGGCCAATCCTCTTAAATATTGTGTGTGCGATTACCAGCCGTCAACTCACGTGTACTTATAGTTGTTAGTGTAGGGCACACCACAGGGAAAATTTATGTGCTCGATGTAAAAAAAATATCTGCGCCGCTGTGTGGATGTCACATGCTGGTTCCTTTACTTTGGGAAAACAAGTTTACTCCTCAAGATATTCAACTGAACGCCTCCGAAAGCAAAGAAACCATCTCCTGTATCCTGCACCCCCCCCCTCCAGCAGGTTTATTTTACATCACTGGTAGTTTCTGCTCTCGGCTCTAAGAAAAATGTTCGTTTTTATTGCCGACATGATTAATGTCGGAACCGGAAACTAAATTATTTTTCTGTTTTGTTGTTGTTCATTACACCGGCGTGGGGATGAGGTAATATTTATGATTTATGCTTTATAGGTGCTTTGCAAATAACAAACAGTCAAGATGAAGACCATGGCAAGTATGAGTGCGTCGCAGAGAACTCAATTGGCACGGAGTATTCGAAGTCCACGACGCTCTACGTTAAAGGTGAGTGATTATTTTATACTACAATTTAAAAAAATTATTACAAGAAATTTTGTTGTAATTCTATTTTAAAGTCGGTTGTTTGTAATTTTAAAATTCATGTTTAAATAGGTATTTGTGCTAGTAATGCGTACTGTTTTCCAAATTATTTGTTGAGAGCTCAACAAGCTCGATTTTCCACACTAGTCTATGAAACAATTAAATATTTATAGCTATAGTTAGGAATTACAATCATTTAAAAAATCTTTAGTAGAAAATCGGGTAGTTCATACTTACATATTACTGCTTACTTTTGAATTACTATTTAACGGTCTTAAATTATGTATTTTGTTTAATAATTTAGTATATATTTAGCAATCTTCATAACCATATTGCCCTTTTCACACGAGTAAAGTTTTTCCTAAAAAGTATCTTTAAAGTAAAACAAATGCTAGAAGCTGTCATAAAAAACTGTCAATACCTGTCATAAGAGGATCCTGTGAGGGAAACTAATTATTTCTATAAAATATATTAAAGCTAGTGATCTTAAATATATTTAATAATAATAATTAGTTTCCCCGTATAAACGGTATTGACAATTTTTTATGACAGCTCCTAGCATTTGTTTTACTTTCAAGAAACATTTTAGGAAAACATTCCTCGTGTGAACAGGTAAGAAAACCTGAAAATTTGCAAAATTGTTTCTACAAATTTTATACATTGTTGTATGTATATTTGCAAGCCTATTGGAATATTGCAATATTAAAAAATAAATGTTAACAAAAGCAAATATTCATTACTTATATTGAATTAATTAACCGTCTAAATGAATTAGTAAAATACTCGTACTCGAATTTCAGGCAGTTGCTATTTCATTTCGCCAATTCGTGTTTCTAATTTACAACTTTAAATAAGCAATGTTTTTACCTTGTGTATAAAAAATCATTTTTATGAAGTGACCATTTTATCGAAAACCATTTTTATGACGTGACCATTTTATCGACTGTGGTCATAATGTAAGGGTGAAAAATTACTTTAAAAATCAGTCATACATAACCGACGTTTGCTTCACATTTAAACCTGCTTTCGCTAAATTTAATTTTTAAATCTTATTATGCATTTCATTTTACGATACAATGCTTACAATTCTTTGCTTCTTCTAGTTCGCCGCGTGCCCCCCACATTCTCAATCCCCCCCGCGCCGGTGAACGAGGTGATGCTGGGCGCAGACCTCAACCTGACCTGCGTGGCAGTGGGGGCCCCCATGCCGTTCGTGAAGTGGCGCAAGGGCCCCGCGCAGGACCTCACCCCCGAGGACAAGCTGCCCATCGGTAAGAACGTCCTCGAACTCACCAACATCCAGGAGTCCGCCAACTATACCTGCATCGCCGCCAGCAACCTCGGAGTCATCGAGGCTGTGGCCATGGTCAAGGTGCAATGTAAGTAGAAGATGATGTTTACTTTGGTCTTTTTATTTATAGAATAGTACGACCTCGTAGAATGGTCAGGGTAAATATATTTTTATATTGAATTCCCGACTTTTAAACTCGGGATTCCGACTTTTAAACTCGGGATCCCGACTTTTAAACTCAGGATCTCGACTTTTAAACTCGAGATCCCGACTTTTAAACTCGGGATTCCGACTTTTAAACTCGGGATCCCGACTTTTAAACTCAGGATCCCTACTTTTAAACTCGGGATCCCGACTTTTAAACTCGGGATCCTGACTTTTAATCTCGGGATCCTGACTTTTAAACTCGGGATCCCGACTTTTAATCTCGGGATTAAATAGCTGAGATCCCGAGTTTAAAAGTCGAGATCCCGAGTTTAAAAGTCGGGATCCCGAGTTTAAAAGTCGGGATCCTGAGTTTAAAAGTCAGTATCCCGAGTTTAAAAGTCGGGAATTCAATATAAAAAAATATTTACCCTGACCCTTCTACGCCGTCGTAGAATAGTGTCTTATACAGTTTGATTCACAACTTCATATATTATAATGGCATATAACGCTCAATTCACTTATCACGGAACTGAAAGAATTTTTTTAAATTCGCAATTTTAGTTTCCAGGTTTGTCAACCAAACAGTTTCAGGACAATGTTTTCAAAGGGAATATCATAAATTTACCATTCTTGCCATTGCACAATTTTATTCCATTCATACCTAGTTAATTATACAATCAATAAGCCAGTGGTTTAAAAATGTGCTTCTTGCGAAAACTGCCCTTAAATATACGAATTTTTTTTAAATTATTTTTGTTCCATAATTAATATTATATATTATACCATTAAAAAGTTGTGAACCAGCCTGTATTTATGCGTATTCGAAAAAAATATATTTGGTGTTCTTATTTTTCAACAGAATTTTAATTGAATATGTTTTACTAAGTTGCATAAGATTCGCTATAAACATTTCTATTCAGAACATAAGCCCCTGATTTTTAAAACAAATTATTGATAAAAATATTATATATTTTATTGTATTAATATGAAAATATCGCAGTACCTAATTAATTATCAACAAATTAAAAAAATCTATGTCACTTAAGAAATAAATTTAAATTACTATACCTTATTGTTTTAACAAACTAATTAATAACATATGAGAAACTTAGTAAAATCTATGTCACTCAGAAATAAATTTAAATACCTGAGTCAGATAGGTCAAAATTGCAAAAATGTATTTGTGTCTTCAAAATTTATTCATGTCTTCAATTTGGACTAATTGCTGTAATTTTATCGTAGTCTTCGACACCGGGTCTGAAGATGACTCTATAAAGAGTCGAAACCAGTAGTCCATTATTGATAGTAAAAAGTCTGAAGATCAAGACGTAATTTGTATATTTTTACACATCAAAATTTCTTTACAAGGAATATCCTTCAATATAATCAATTCTTCCAGCCCTTCCCGGTCCGCCGACAAACGTAAACGTATCGGAGATCACCGCCACTTCGGTCCGCTTGACGTGGTCGTACAACGGGCCCGAAGAGCTGCAGTACTACGTCATCCAGTTCAAGCCGAAGTACGCCAACCAGGCGTACAGCGAGATCTCCGGCATCATCACCATGTATTACTCAGTGAGGAACCTCAGCCCTTATACTGAGTACGAGATATTCGTCATCGCGGTTAACAATATCGGGAGGGGGCCACCTAGCGCTCCGGTCACTGTCACCACTGGAGAGACTGGTAAGGGGGAGATTTTGGGGAGGATTATATGATTTAATTGTTGGTAACTTTTCCCACTTGACATGAATCGTCTAAAAAGAACTTAATCTTGTACTTTAAGGTGATCCACCCATGACAGAAAATAGTGAAAACATGATTCCGCACGCTATTTTATAGTTTTTATTGTTTTGTTAAATATAAAATAACAAATAATTTATGTTTGAGAGGAAAAATAATGTTGGTACCCATATTTGTAAGAAAGAGGGTTTTCGCGCACGACTGTACAGCTTTTATTTGTAAGTGAATTAACTTCAAATTTTAATATGGTGTCAACAAAGGTTGAATCTGCGAAATAACTGATCGAATTTTTTTAATTCGTTTTAAAATAGAAGATATTTGTGTTCAAAAAATATCAAAACTTGCCAAAATTTTAAAATGCATGGACCATTTTGTAGATTGCGCTTTTATCTTCAACAATATCTTCAGATTATTATATTTAACAAAACAATAAACGCTGTGGAGTGTCGCGCGAAATCCATGTTTTTGGCTGTTTTCTGACGCGGTAGAGGATCGTCTCAAGTGATATTACGTATATCCTAGCCACATTCTGAGTACGATCAAAAATACAAACATCTCAGAGAATTACATGGGACACAAAATTGGGATATTATTACCAAATTACTAGCATTGGGATGTTACATGATAATGTAATGTGTAAAGGACGGACGTTAGTAATCGCTATGATATTAATAGGATGTTAATATGCAAATATAGCAGTAGCAAGCCGGGATGTACACATTCTTGAAATGTTTTGGGGATTTTATTTTGTCAAGTGGGATTATTCCAAAACTTTTTATAACATCGAGTTTTGTTACCTAATTGATTTTATTTTAAATTATTAATTCAGCCTTAACTTAGTGATACATGTTTTATAAAGAAGATTAAACTTTTAATTTGTTTATATCACTTATTAATTTATTCAATATAACTAGTTTCGACCAGTTCGGTCATCATCAGACGAATGTTGTAGGTACTAATGTACAACAAATGTATTTTATTTACTGCTGACAGACAGTATTGATATAATTATTGATATCGTGTTAGAGTATTCTAAAAATTATCTAGAGCATTTCAATATTTTGTTCAGGTCGTATACTTTAAGGAATGTTCAGAACACATATTCAATCATTATTGTTTTATTTTTAATAATTTATTGTTAAGGCATTCATAGATAAAATAAAAATAATGAAAGTATCTTTTTGTCAATCAACTTACTTCAATTTTGATCGCTTTCAACTGGACTTTAATTTCGTTATAATATCCGTTGGAGAAGCTTTAGTTTCACAAGAAACAACGAGCGAAGCAAGTCTAATCTTATTAAAGAAACAGTAGCTCATTTAAAACTGCTCAGTTGACGTATACGTAAACTGACTCATAAATTTTCTTTAACAAAAAGGATTCTTCTTCATGTTACGTTATTTATTTGTTTATTCTTCTTTCATTGGTTTGACTGGTTTTGAAATTCTGTGATTTTTTCATGCAAACTATCTCATATAAAATATCTGGGAACTCTTAACTAATTTGTGTAAGTTTTTGAACTGTATGGAGCATTTTTTTCAGAGTAGATAGCAGTAGTTAGAAGATCGTCGTTGTTACTGCACTGCATTTAAAGTTACACTTTTTTGTTGTTTTGTGCGTAGACTTAGCTGAGTATTTTTTCCTGAAATCGTAAAATATTTTTGGAGGAGAATATTGAGAAATAGTTGAAGCTTTTGGGATATTTTTTTATTGAAATTTTTTACAATTATATAGGTACTTAAAAATACCTACTTATATTTAAAAAATTAATTTCAAAATAAATAATAAATAAAAGATAAATGTACAGCACATCCCTATTATTGTAGATACTGTGTATTGTTTGTTTTCTGTTATTTACAAAGAAAAATGTAAAATACTTAAATACTATTTTCTCTTTAGCTGATCCTTTTGGAGGTGCTAGTAAGTAATCTATATGTACATTATGTTGTGTGGACATCTCACGAAACTCATTGTTATTTTTATTTTTCCTTTACTCTTTTAATACCAACTTCTTTTGTTCATTTCTATATTATTGAAATTAAGAAAAAATATCTTATATTTAATAGAAACGGTTTTCATTTCATTTCATTTATTAACAATCATTAGTAATAAAATATGGAATGAATTACTAAAAATAGATTTTCTCTTTAATTATGAGAAATAATTGGCTACAAAAATGCCAAAAACTGATTTATTTTTTCACAGGATTAAATAATTTTGTATTAAATTAATACATTTACATAATACGTAAACGTATAAATGATTGACTGGCATTGATATAATAATGCTAGTGATTGCTTGTCAATCATCTGAATAATTAATTCATTAATTGTTATCCAACAGTACCTAAATGAATTTATATTCATCTTACATCACAATTTATAAAATATAAGGTTTCTGGATTGTTTTATTTTACATCCACAATTTTATTGTTGTTTAACAAACAATCACCCCATTTGTGAATTACACATTGTTCCCTCTATTGTCTTAAATTTATTTCAACATTATTTCGCTCTTCTAGAACCTGGTACGGCTCCCAAAAACGTCCAAGTCCGGCCGCTAAGTTCAAGCACAATGGTCATCCAGTGGGACGAACCTGAAACCCCAAATGGTCAAGTAATGGTAAGTCCCTTCCCAAATGGTCAATCACTACATTAAAGCTTGATCTTGTGGATAATGGGTTCAACACCAGAAAATAAAATTCTAGAAAGAATATGCAAATCTAGAAAAGTAATAAGCAATAAAAAACTGCATCAAAGGATTCATTCACAGGAAAATTCAAATCTCAGAATTAGATTTGGCATAAATGCAAACACAAGAAGATGCAAATCTAGAAAAATTATTGTCAAAACCTACTATCTGTGGGACATATGAATGGTATTGGATTATTCATGTAGTTCAGTTCAACATAATTTGTTGAAGAGATAAACTAGTTTTCTAGATTTGCATTCCTATGGTTGCATTTATGCCGCTTTTAAAATTCTAGATTTGCATTTGCCTGTAAATCTTTTAATGCAGGTATTTTATTACGTATAAATTTTCTAGATTTGAATCTTCTTGTGCATGTATTTTCCTGCGCATGAATATTCTAGAATTTTATGTTCTGGTGTTGAATGGCTCCCAGTTTTGTGGAATAATTCTTAACAATTCATGGTTTGTGTTGCAGGGTTATAAGGTGTATTACACCACGAACCCACAGCTTCCTATGGCGTCATGGGACTCGCAAATGGTGGACGACAACCAGTTGACAACCATTAGCGATTTGACGCCCCATACGATTTACACGATTAAAGTTCAGGCGTTTACGTCTGTTGGCCCGGGGCCTCTTAGTGCACCTGTTCATGTTAAAACGCAACAAGGTACGAGAATTTTAACCATTTACCATCTAGATACCTATAGATAATTTCACATCCTAGGTTCAGTGTGAAAATGATAGACAATTCAATTTTATGGACGTTTTGTTTACCATTTATAGGCATCTAGTTTGCTGTTTCTATCTATCAGATTCTATTGCATATCGCCATAATAGACCACACTAAACCTAGATTGAGGAATTACTTCCATTTTTAAAAACAAAATGACTAACCTTTGTGTTAATTTTGAGCCCAATAATGCACTCGTTTTATAACCACAATTTATAATGGAACATTGAATTAATGTTTATACCGGTTCCAAATTTTAAATAAAGCTGCAAAAAATATTGAATATAGTTATTAAAATTGTAGTTTTCGAGTTGTATCAGTCCTGTAAAACATTATCAAATATATTTACAAATTGTAAAAAGTTTTGCAATATATCAATAAATACAAATACCTACTAGATTTAACAATTCATTGTATATTTTATTGCAATATACAAAATTATTAATATATTTGCCAGTTGGAAAGTTAATTACCTGTTTAGAAATATTGGTTTATGGATGTACTTAGTTTCATTAGAATAGATGGGTCACTAATGGTCATTTGCACCGCCTTCACTTAAATTTTAAGTGTCTCTTAAATGAACAATATCAAATCGAACTTATGACAGCAATGTTATTTCTACGTTTGACAATTTGATTTTGATTCGATATTGTTCATTTAAGTGACACTTAAATTTAAGTGGAAGCGGTACAAATGGCCATTAGTTGTACGAAAAGAATACGGATTCCTTAAGAAACTCGACTAGTATAGTTAAATACATAACTCATCAAAGGCAATTCTCTCAATGTGAATTATCCCGCAGGCGTTCCCAGCCAACCCAGCAACCTGCGGGTATCAGACATAGGCGAAACCGCCGTCACCCTTCAATGGAGTCGTCCAAGCCACTCAGGCGAAAACATCGTCAGCTACGAGCTCTACTGGAACGACACCTACGCCAAAGAAAAGCATCACCGGCGGATACCAATCGCCGAGAGCTACACCCTAACCGGCCTCTACCCCAACACCCTCTACTACGTGTGGCTTGCCGCAAGAAGCCAGCGTGGAGAAGGTGCCACCACGCCACCCATTCCCGTCAGAACCAAACAGTACGGTAAGAAGGAAATCTGGTAACAAACCTAGGTTAGGTTAGGATAGGTTGTCCCCTGCCACCACATAATCAAACCGAACGTGTTATAAAAACACTAAACACTTGAATAAAAAGTCGCAGGAAATAAATTGTGCGAGAGTGAGTGATTTTTTGCATTGCATGTTTAGTTCAGTGGATATTAATTTGAACAGCACTGCACAAGTAATGCTATGTGTGTGTGGGAAATTTGATAATATTTATTTTGATGATAAAGGTTTTATTAGACTTAAGTTAGGCTCAAGCTAAGTAACAGCTCTAAGCTCTTGCTTTGGCTTGGATTGACTCATCTTGCTACGTAGTACCGGGTGCTCCTCCAATCAACGTGTCCGGCGAGGCGGTAAGTCCGACAGCGATTCGCGTGAGTTGGTTGCCGCCGCCTGCAGAGCGCTCCAACGGCAATATCGTGTACTACAAGCTGCAGTTTGTGGAGGCGGGGCGGAGCGACAGCGAGGCTTCCGTCACCAAGTTGAACACCACGAACTTCCTGATCGACGAGCTGAAGCGCTGGACTGAGTACCGCATCTGGGTCCTTGCGGGGACCACCGTGGGGGATGGACCGGCGTCCTATCCCATCACCGTTCGCACGCATGAAGATGGTACGTTTGCCAAATCAACCTACATCTTTTCTCTATACCTGTCTGTATATTTCTCTAATACTACGCGGATACAGTCTATTCTTTACTTCAGATTCTGCTCCTATTATTCTTCCATTTAGAGTATTTCACTACTTTTAACATTTTCATTAAAAAAATTAGCTTATTTTCCTGTTTAACGTTAAAAAAATATCATTAGAAAGAGACAGAAAGTTCGGGCCACTTATATTCAAAGATATGTACACTACTTACTTCATCAAATGTTTTTTACTATACCACGAAGAATAATATATGACAGGAGTGGACACTAGGGCGGATGAAGTGTGGCCTTTCTGTTCACCATTGACAGAAAATTCGGGCCAGCTCGGGCATGCATTCTATGTCGATAAACAGTAACAATGGTAACACACGGGCCCAGTAGTGATCTTTCTCTCTCGCACAGGGTAAACAAAAATGCCACAAATCTACAGTATTGCTAAAATACGGAGTAACCACTCCTGAGTTTTTATTTTACTTCGTGATGTACACTTTATTAGAAAAAGACAGAAAGATCGGGCCACTTAGATTAAATGATTGTAGTGTACACTTGTGTAACTGGTTTATTTACTAAATTAGATAACAACAATTAATTTTTAATACATATTAAAACATCAAACTCAAAGAGGTAATAATGGCCCGAATCTAATTTCTCAGATACAAAATTTTCATACTTGCACAAAATCTAGTGAAATACGCTATTATAAAATCAAACTACTTCTTACTGATTATTAAATTTTTGAAATGATCAGTAAGACATAAAAATTTTTTCTGGCGCAGATAAACGATGTCCATCTCATCCATAATTTTCTTCACTAGATCAACGATGAAATGAGACCTTTCCACTACACTTCCTGTAATCATTCTCTTTCTTTCTGTTTCTCTGTTATTTTAAGTTACTTTTGTATATTTTGAGTCCGACTGATTACAACCAAATTTGTTTATTTTCGCTCTGTTCTGGAGCGTGTTTCGTAGATTGTGGTTTTTGTTTGTAATCAGTCAGTGATGGTGATGACAATGTGTAGGTTTTTTGACATATCCACAGTGGTATGCTACAACCGACCCGTCAAGGATTTTTTACAGGCGGCGTGGTGGAGTTTTTGAAGCTGATGTAATATTTTTGTAGACTTTTTTGCAGCATTTTTGTATTTTTCATCGGCTGGTGGCAGTTTTAATATGTGTCATGTTGTAATTTACTCTAACTAATAACTTCTTCTGTCTACAAAAGCGTTTGCAGGAGTCCATCTTATATAAGGTTTTCAACTCAGTTCATTGTTTATTAATTGTTAAATTGGAAAGCGTCAATATTTGCAAAATTATTAATAGACAGTTTATGTCCAGTTTTTTTTCTGATTTGTTTTTGTTGATAAGTGTTTAGCTACTCACGTTCACATGTAATGATTGCTTAATGAGTACTCTTATGGCACAGAAAATTGCATTGCAATGGCACTATTAAGTCACAGTCGGCACCGTTTTTATACTTTTCAGTTCTTTTCTTTTCGTTATCGTGCACCGTTTTTTGGTAATATAGACACTCACCTCGCATGCTTTTGATTTTACCCCTACTTCCTTTCCTTCACTAGGCGTACGTTCACTTATTATTCCTATTTTGCTACTAATCTATAAAGTTTCTCTTTCAGACAATAATTAAACCATTCCAAAAGAAGTTAATCTATTTGTTAACAAAGTTTTATGTTTATTTCATATTAAATTAAAATATCAATCTGCTTTTAACAATACATGATTACTAATTTGTTTGTTATAATCACAAAATTTACAGTTTTCTATTGATTAGAACAATGTTTCTTGGATTCAACAATAGTTTTTTTTCTTGTTGCATTAATAACTAGTTATTGAAATCATGTATAATAAACTACGTCTATCCATCTGCCCATCCTTGAAAGACCTTGCGCTCGCTAGGCAGCACAATTATCTCACGTAGGATGACATGGCGCACTATATTAATATAATCGCACATTTTATTAATCACATTAACCTCACTGTGTGTGATTTACACTTGCACCATTTCATTATATTTGTGTGTGAATGTGTGTGTGATATTTGATAGCTTTCAAAAAGAATAAACCAACTTAATAAATAAAAACAGTCTTGATTGATTCAGAAACAGATAGTATACACAAAACACGTTGAAATATTAATTTATACACAAATATAAAAGGTTTTACTACACTAATCTATTTCTTATGCTTAACTCTAACTATCGGTCGCTCTATGAAACTAAGCGACTTTCTAGGCAGTGTGTAGCACGGCTATCACATTTGAATACCAATACTTTTACACTTGTAGGTGTGAGTAAAATTGTAGCTAATAACTTTGAGTAAGACTAATCTGATCTTTGCAGTTTGCATGCAATATTAACAAAGTAATTGTGTTTCAGCTTAGAGTAATTAACAGTATTTCAAGCTGCCTATTTGATTATTATTCACAAGACTAATTATTGATGCACTTGCGTTTTGTAACAGTTTTTGCTACGGACTCAGGATGGTAAAGGGGCTGTCTGCCTATCTTACTAACAGAAACACCGTTTTGTGTTTTTAAGTGTTTTATTAGGTACTACTGAGTATTAATGGAACTTTTTACCATATAATCTAACAAGAAGATTGCTGGGTTTTCTACAGTTTTCTAGTTAATATTGTAGACAATCATTCCCCTTTTTATTACCCATGTACCTATATGTAGTTAATTTTTTGTTATCATTTATTTTAATTTGAAGATGAATACGATTAGCCGTAGCATTTTTTAAAATTTTTTAGGCCAGTTAAAAAAATAGTAAAAGAAATTTACTTAAATAAAATTATAGCCAGACTAGAAGAAAAAAATCTGATTTGTTTCATAATATTGAAGATTGGCCGCATTATTTTCATGTGTTGCATGTTAATAATTAAATAATTAGGCAACCTTATACCTTAATTCCTAATCTTTTAAGTACCTATACATAAATTGTGTTTGAGTGAGTGTAATTTTATTTCTACTAAACAGATTTTTGTGTATTACTGGCAATCTTTTTAAGTTAGAGGACGATATACAATTAAGGGTCATGGTATATTTTTATAATAAGACACTTAATATACAATACTATGTGTGTTCTTCTAATGGGATAAATAGATGGTTTGGATAAAGGAACTACAACAGACACTACACGATTTTTGCAACTGTGTGCGAGTGTGTGACGCCTAATACACACCATATACATACTTAGTGACTAACAACCATCCGCGATCCATTTGATACTTTTTCAGAATCCAACTTTCCCTGGACTTAGCTAACAAATAAACTCTTTGTTTTTTCCCAACGATTTTTAACAAAACGATTTTAATGGCTTTTTCAAATCAATACATGTGTGTGAGTATATTTATTATACGCCATACTGATATGTGTACCATTTTTGAACATGTGGATTTTTGTTTTTGGAAAGAGACGTACCTCCAAGCATTTTTGTAGCGGAGAATATCTTTTTTATACATGCTACTCCAACATTTGAATTTTGACTCTTATACTTACATGTATTATAACATTTTTCAACTGCATTTTCAATTTTTCTATGACTTTTTGCCCTGACATGGTTCTGCAGCAGTTCGGAGTGAGTATTCGACTTTCTGTTGTGTGCTCGTAGTGGCCTTTAGTGCATTAGACGTAGTGTCCGACAAACTCTGACCAACCTACATCATGTCTAATCTAATATTTTGTGCTTTTCACAAGCTGCATTGTTTGTTTTTTGTAATAATCACGTTTTCAAATCTTTGCTGGCGGGAGATTTTTAACATTTTTACACTTTTCATGCAGCCAAATAGTTTTCTTCAACGTAACTTTTACTAGTTTATCTTATATGTTGGCTGTTGCTATGTTCCAATTGTCAAAGGGAAGGAAAGGTAACTATGTTGATGACAGTGATCTATGTGTTGGTATTCAAATGTACTTGAAACGGCAGTACGCGACAGATTACATAAATATAAAGAAAGAAAAGAAAACACAATCACGTGTGGTGTGCATGCATGCCAATGAATTCCACATCTGAAAGGTAGCTCTCCAAGAAGAGTTTGTAACTGGGTTTCATTTCACAGTGCCGGGCGACCCACAAGACGTCAAAGCATTGCCTATTAACTCCACAACCATTAAAGTTACGTGGAAGCCGCCACTGGCTAAAGATAGAAACGGCATCATCAGGGGGTATCACATTCACGTACAAGAAACTAAAGAAGAAGTAGGTTACGTTCTTCCTTTCCATAAGACATTATACAAATTATAATCATTTTAGGGGAAAAGTTTGCTCAATGAACCCATGCGCTTCGACGTCTTGGACGACTCTCTTTTAGAATTAAACATTAGTGGTCTTCAACCCGATACTAAATATTCCGTACAAGTTGCCGCGTTAACCAGAAAAGGAGATGGCGATAGAAGTCCTCCTGTTAGTGTTAAAACTCCTGGTGGAGTGCCTAATCGACCGTCTTTAACATTAAAGTTTGTATTGTTCCTTCTTTTAATTCTTACACTTAATTAGAATTCGTTTAATAATTATTTTTGTATAGGGTAATTGAACGGGAACCTACTGTTACCATTGAATTAGAATGGGCCCGGCCGACACAAACTTATGGAGAACTACAAGGATTCAGACTTCGATATGGTGTCAAAGATCAGTCTCTTAAAGAGGAATATCTAAAAGGTATTTTGTTTATTTCAAATAAAGTAGAACAAAACTTATATACTTTCGTTTTTTAGGAATAACAACAACAAGTTACCGAATCAATGATCTAGAACGAGGTGTGGAATACGAATTCCGCGTTGCTGGTCAAAACCATATCGGTATTGGTCAAGAAGCCATCAAATACATGGACACCCCTGAAGGGCCACCCACTGGACCACCAACGAACATAACGCACAAATTCCAAACTCCAGATATCTTATGCGTAATTTGGGATCCGCCAAGTCGGGAACACCGAAATGGTCAAATCATCCGATACGATATCCAGTTCCACAAGAAAATAGACCACACCACAATAATCGAACGAAATATCACACAAACCAAAGCTGTGTTTACTAATTTGGAAGAAAATGCTGATTATGTCTTCCATGTTCGGGCGTACACTAAACAAGGCGGCGGACCTTTCAGTGAGAAGATCTCAGTGACGACTGAAAGAGACATTGGAAGAGCCCCAATGTCGGTAAAGGCAGTCGCTACTTCAGATTCTAGTGTAGAAGTTTGGTGGGAATCTGTGCCTTCAAGAAATAAAGTCGTAGGTTATCAAATATTCTACACAATGACGGCAGTTGAAGACTTAGATGAATGGCAGCATAAAATCGTCGGGTTGACAGAGTCTGCCGACTTAGAAAATTTAGAAAAATTCGCTCAATACGCAATTGCCGTCGCCGCTAGAACAAAAACAGGACAACTAGGAAGATTATCTGAAACTGTCACTGTTAAAGTTAAGCCGGAAGATGTTCCACTTTCGCTGCGCGCGCATGACGTCAGCACTCACTCGATGACCCTTTCGTGGTCGCCACCTATTAGATTAAATCCTGTTAACTATAAGATTAGTTATGATGCTGTTAAAGAATTTGTTGATTCCCAAGGAATTACTCAAACACAAATTGTTCCCAAACGCGAAATCACGTTGAAACCAAATACTAGAACTTTCACAATAAACGAATTAAGTCCGTTTACAACTTACAATGTAAATGTAAGCGCGATTCCAACTGACTACCAATACCGACCGCCAGCTAAAATAACCGTAACCACTCAAATGGCAGCTCCTCAACCAATGGTCAAACCAGATTTCTACGGGGTTGTCAACGGCGAAGAAATTCAGGTCATCTTACCGCAAGCATCAGAAGAATACGGCCCAATCAGTCATTATTATTTAGTTGTTGTCCCTGAAGACAAAGCAACTATTCACAAAAATCCGGATCAATTCTTAACCGAAGAAATGATTGCTAACAAAGGCAGCAAGGCTGAGTTACCTAACTCACCGTACATTGCAGCTAAATTTCCTTTACGCAACATCCCGTACACATTCCACTTAGGCAGTGGAGAAGTATATGACGGATTTGTAAACCGAAAACTTGAACGAAAGAAGTATCGTATATTTGTGCGTGCAGTAGTTGACACTCCTCAAAAACATTTATACACAAGTAGTCCTTTCTCGGAATATCTAACATTAGATATGAGAGAAGTTCCACCTGGCGAGCCTCCAAAGAGACCGAACCCTAATGTACCGGGTGATCATGACGTTAAAGTGAACCCCAATCACAAAGAAGCTGGAGTTATATGGGTGATCGGTCCAATAATAGCAGCGTTACTATTGTCAGTAATGTTGGTACTCTTATTCATCATCAAAAAACGACGACAACCTTGTAAAGCCCCCGATCAGGCTGCTGTAACTCGTCCACTGATGGCAGCAGATATCAGCAGTAGTTCCGCACCTACAGATCCGGTAGAAATGAGAAGACTGAATTTCCAAACACCCGGTATGATTTCCCACCCTCCAATCCCGATCACTGAGTTATCAAATCACATCGAGAGACTGAAAACTAACGACAATCTTAAATTCTCGCAAGAATACGAAAGCATCGAACCGGGACAACAGTTCACATGGGATCACTCCAATATGGAAGTCAATAAACCTAAAAACAGATACGCAAACGTCATCGCCTATGATCACAGCCGCGTAATACTACAACCAGAAGATGGTGTACTAGGTAGCGACTATATCAATTCGAATTATTGCGATGGCTACAGAAAACACAACGCGTATGTTGCCACTCAAGGTCCATTGCAAGAAACCTTTGCGGATTTCTGGCGCATGTGTTGGGAACTACGCACTGCGACTATTGTCATGATGACTAAACTAGAAGAACGAACTAGAATTAAGTGTGACCAGTACTGGCCAAGCCGCGGAACAGACACTTATGGTTGTATGACTGTATCTATAACAGATATACAAGAACTAGCTACTTACTGCATCCGTACTTTCCAAATTCACCGCCAGGGGCATAGCGAGCGCCGTGAAATCAAACAACTGCAGTTCACAGCCTGGCCGGACCATGGAGTACCAGACCACCCAGCTCCATTTTTACAATTTTTACGTCGTGTACGCCACATGAATCCGAACGACTCCGGACCGGTTGTTGTGCATTGTTCAGCTGGTGTTGGACGTACCGGATGTTTTATTGTCATTGATTCTATGTTGGAGCGCATGCGCCACGAAAAATCTATTGATATCTACGGGCATGTCACTTGTTTACGCGCGCAACGCAACTACATGGTTCAAACTGAAGACCAGTACATTTTCATCCATGACGCTCTTATGGAAGCAGTAATATGCGGAAGCACCGAAATCCCAGCCCGAAATCTTCACTCTCATATCCAGAAACTCATGCAGACGGAAGTTGGAGAGAACATCACCGGAATGGAACTGGAATTCAAGAAGCTGTCCAACATCAAAGCTGACTCCTCTCGGTTTATTTCCGCGAACTTGCCGTGCAATAAGCACAAGAATAGGCTGATCCATATCTTGCCGTTTGAGAGCAGTCGAGTTTGCTTAACACCTGTTAGGAATGTGGAAGGTTCGGATTACATCAACGCCAGTTTTATCGATGGGTATAGGTACAGGAATGCGTATATTGCTACGCAAGGTCCGCTCACCGATACTACTGATGATCTGTGGAGGATGCTGTGGGAACATAATTCCACCATTGTTGTTATGCTCACCAAGCTTAAGGAGATGGGAAGGGTAAGTGTTTTTTTTTATTGAATTGAATATTATTTTGGGTAGTTAATGGTATACTGACTAACATTTTATACGATGTAGTTGTGGTATTATCCTAACAAACACAGTGTTACGTATCATTTACGTAAAATTATATAACTCTTAAAATTTAAATTAAGTACTTGTGTAACATAGTTTATATAAGAATCTATGACTCTATGTCACCATCATCGAATGTTTAATATATTTTATGTATTAGTATTCAATTTGTTTAGCTCGCGCATCTATTTTGAACCTAAATAAGTCTTGAACTTGAACTTATGGTCATCAAAATCAAGCTTTTATACTCCGTTTTAGTTAAACCTTATAAAAATAATAATAAAATGATTAAGACTCTCTCTTAGTTACGTCCCTGAATCATACATAAGAAGATTTCCGTCTACTTAACAATATTATTTGTTATATCTTTAAACAAACAGTTTACAGTTTTCTTTCTTTAATTGTACTGCACAATCTGTAAAAAATTATGTAACGAATCGATCTATTAAAAGTAAACATAACTTTTTTTAAACAAATTTAACAATTAACTGAATATGTTCATCATAACATAACATGTTAAAATCAGTAATAAGATATAAGTACAGTACTGTAACTCCTCGTTTTCTGTAGGAAAAATGCCACCAATACTGGCCAAGCGACCGCAGCGTGCGCTACCAGTGCTTCGTAGTCGACCCGATCGCCGAGTACAACATGCCGCAGTACATCCTGCGTGAGTTCAAAGTAACCGACGCTCGGGACGGGTCGAGCCGGACGGTGCGCCAGTTCCAGTTCACGGACTGGCCCGAGCAGGGCGTGCCGAAGTCCGGCGAGGGCTTCATCGACTTCATCGGCCAGGTGCACAAGACCAAGGAGCAGTTCGGCCAGGACGGACCAATCACCGTTCACTGCAGCGCGGGGGTCGGCCGCACCGGCGTGTTCATCACGCTCAGCATCGTCCTCGAGCGGATGCAGTACGAGGGCGTTGTAGACGTGTTCCAGACGGCGAGGATTCTGCGCACGCAACGTCCGGCCATGGTGCAGACAGAGGTGAGTCACAACCTACTTCAAAAAGGAAGGTTCTATACAGTATACAGTATGCAAATTAATAATAATAATTGTTATTTAACACAGTTACAAATTACAAGTATAGTTTAACATACACACAGTATAAACTATTTCAAAACTTATAATAATGAATCACTAATAATAATAATATTTACAATTTTGATTTTTCCCATACAAAAAACATTTATTCTAGAGAAGATTCCGATTATATTATTAAGATTTAATAAACATTATATAATGGATGAAGATGAATTCTTTAAGGCAAAGGTATCATCTCGGTTACGCAGTTTTAAATTCGGGTAGTACCTAGTTCAGGTACTATGGTATTATTTTGAATAATAGTAGGTACATATTGTATTGTCTAATATACTGCTGTGAGTTTTTTAGTATGGTACAATTTGAGATCGTCTGCGAACATAAAAAATTTAGAATGCACAATTCGTTCAGATATGTCGTTAATGAAAAGTATAAATAGTAAGGGCCCTAATATTGAGCTCTGTGGTAGGCCAAATGATTGATGTACAATATTAATCGAGCGGACTCGTAGATTATAAAGAATTTTTTGGCAGAAACCGCTTCGCTATCTGGAAATAGTGTAGGTATATTAAAGTCATCCAGCTCGGTTTTCCTCTTGGCTCAGTTGCGTTCAGACGAGTAATGACTTGTAATAAGTGTGTAGAACATAGGCACAAGTTATCTCAGTATATTTTCTACAATTTCGTTCACAATGGTGGAGAAATATCTCAGAAATGACTGATTTCCACAATAAATTACCATTTCGGCTGATAATTTTAAAGAACTTATAGGTAATAATACATTTTGATTTGCCATATTGAAATCGAATAACGGCGATGTATTAGACTCACTTGTAAGATTCAAGGAATACAGCACAAGGAAATATAAAATAAAATCTTTTATCTGAATTAATAATTACAATAATTTTTGTAATAAAATTGTGGCGAGACAAATTAAGGGCTTGGCAGATTTTCATTATCTTTGGAAAATTGTTATATATAAACGACTTTTGGTCTTCATTTTTGTCAATTTCTGAGTCAAATATAAGAAATTTCCAGGCTTCTTCTTCACGTATACTACTAATAATATGTTTATTTTCACCATCTATGTAAATGACACTTTACAGGCATTTATGGTAACTAAGTTGAGACCTGTTCTGTAATGTTTACAATCTCATAGAAGAAACCTGTAAAATTTTACAGGCTCGTAGAAGGGACTTGTAAAAGTCAACAGTTTCAGAGGCGGGGGCTTCTTGTATTTTATACAATATTTTGAATTGATTGGATGATATATTCAATGTTTGGTATGTGTGCAGGATCAATATCAATTCTGCTATCGAGCAGCGCTGGAATATCTGGGCTCCTTCGATCACTACACCAACTGATAACCCAAGTAGACGAGTACTTACGACGAGCAGACAATAACTGCCACGGAAGAATCTTACATTTTACAAATTTGCATCTGCCAATTTGATTTCGCAACATCTACTGCCAACTTCTTGACAATTCATGCAGCCCAGCAGCTACAGCTAACATTTTAATTGAAATTGATGAAACTAGTGAATAATTAAATAAAGTACTGTAGATAGTGTGCAAATGTGTGCCTATTAAGGACAGAAGACGTGTGTGTTGTGCGATAGACAAGTTACCAGCCAGTCTGTGTAGAAACAGTTCATTTCACTTGCCTTTATTGAATATTTGTCGTTTTGTGCAATAACGTGTCTTTATCAACGTTGTGTTTCGTTTGTTAGCACGTTATTATTTCATTGTTTTATATCCAATTCGACAAGGTGCTACATAAGTTCATTTCATACTCTTGTTTATCATTTCGTCACACGTTGTTTGGAAGCAAAATTGAAACTGTTCATTCTCTGTAGGTTTTATAAAATGTGAAGCTTCTTAAAAAACCAACTCTTAGTGTGTTTTTTATGGCTATATTACAATTGTTTACTCAGATGTGGTTGTTTTTCATTTCAACGGCATGGATTTGTCGGAAAGAGGTTTTTTTCTTCTAGAGTCTTGTGTCTCGTTTTAAAATAACGCAGATATTTTTTGTAATTAGGTATATTTTACTTATAATATCATGTAACTAAGTACAGTTGAGAAGAAATACTTAAATTGAGAATGTTTGTGATTATTTTCAAAGTAATATAAAATTTTTCCTAAACTTCTCAGCTGTATTTTCATAATTCCATTAAAATTTTACATATATTTTTTTATTTGTAAAGCGATCTGAGCATATTGTAACTTAGACTGATATTTTTATCATATCATAATTTTGCGTTAAGGAACTAATATTGTAAGTGATACATTTTTTCAGTGCAGCTCAATTTTTGAAACTAATTCGAAATAGCTCATATCATCTTTATATACTCGTTGTCCAATGTTGATCGATTTTAGCAATCACTTGATTGAATGTATCACTTAGGCGTCAAATTAATCTTGACAAAAATGTATCTTCTTTTTAATTACATACATGTTGTAGTTTTATAAATTTGACATTGTAGCTCATGAAAATAATCGACTGTAAATCATTTTCACGATATTAGTTTTGCATTACAGATTTATTAACTCAATCTGACGAACAAAGATATTTTTTTGATATTCTTTTATAGATAATTTTAAAAATTTTATAAAACAATAACATGCTCGAATCACTTAAATTTATGTATTGTATGTTTTATATTATCATGTCTTATGTAGAACACAACTAAATGTAAATAAAATAAATAAAAATTTGAAAACATTAACATAAAATCTTTCATTAATGAAAGATAAAATGTAACGAAGAAGAGATTGTCCGGTCAAAGTAAATTTTATTGAATAATAGTTCAAATAAGTAATAAGTGTAAAACCTGAGTGCAATAGTCCGATAGAGTGAATGCTCAGATGTCAGTAACAGAATGCATGATTCCCGACATAGGATTAAATAAATCGGCGGACTTTTTAAAGTGTTTATTTCATTTTATATTATTTTAAATTATATTTCATCATGCCTTGCACCATATGTTTAGATTATTATTTACTTTGAATTGTAGATTGTAGTAGACGTATATTATGCAAGTTATGTATTTAATTGTTCGTTTAATTTACCGTAGAACCAACTGACATTTAACCATTTAACAAACAACGTAATTAAATTAAAATTAATTTAATTACAAAAACCAACGCTTAAAATTGCATTGCATAAAATATTTCGAGGTGAACGGACGTACTACTGCACAATAAAATTGTGTGTTATATTAGCATAGTTTTAAAGTGTTTTTAATATGTATTGTTGTAATGTCTCTAGAGTTAAAGAAGATATTTGGCCGAATTGTGGATGTGTACGAAGTGATTTGGTTTATTTATTCTCTCCTGCATGTTTGGAAGCCATCTACAGATGTTTGGAGTCTTCCTTCAACTCTTGGTGAACTTGGACAGCATCTTCAAGTAACTGAATGATCAAGTCATCTTTATAATAGGTTGGTGGAGTATATTTAGTTATGAGTTTGTATACAAGTATCTTATGGTTTGTTTTCGGATTGTTGCAGATTTTATGGACATTGAAGATCTCTAGTATCATTGTTAAAGATTATTTGTCGCCGTGTTAAGAAGGTAATTGGTTCATCTGCTGTGTACTGCATTTTTGGAAGCCATCTATGTTTCTTGTCTTCCTTCAACTCTTGGTGGACCTGGACAGCATCTTCAAGAAGCTGGATGATCAAGTCATCTTTATAATGAAGGTTGGTGTAATGTAAATTAATTTGAATTTTATTTATAGTTATTTATTTATTTATGAGTTTGTATACAAAATCTTATGCGCATCAAATGTGGCGACTTTAAGAAAACATAATCAACAAACAGATCCATTTTTTATTTACAAAGTCTCTGCCTTAGAAATTGAGTGATTACTTTCGCGCTACTTTGTAGATATATTTAAGCATTTTTGTACTAAAAACTACATAAGAATAATACCTATAAAAATTTCTAAATCAGGTCGTGAATGAATCTTGGTTATTTTTTAAACCATTTTCCAGAACTATAGTCAGAGAATAAAGCAAATTACTTATGTTAAGTATGGCAGCCTCACATGGTACCTATAAATATAAATTTTACCGTAAGTACAGTTATTATCAGTCGTCCATATTCACAATAAGTTATCTTCACAAATTTTTGCAAACATTACATCGCATATTTAATCATATTCGAATGTACCGTAAACAAAAACAAATTCAATAATTTTGGTAATTTACATATTTATTGATTCAACGTTATGACCAGTTATTTATTTGTTTTAAATTCTGCTTTATTTCTTATAAACAGAAGTCAATTAATCAATTTTTATTACTTAATTATTTTTGAACTTGATAATAAAATTTTTTGTAAAAATAAAAAATACGGATCCTAAGTTTTTATCTCTTCTACAAAAATATTTAAAAAAATTCATGCTAGTAAACTAAACAAAATTTTGTAAATCTGATTGCATATTGTCATTATTCAATTCCTATAAGGGTAGTCTCTACGATTTTTCAAAGTTCCCTATACGTATACTTCATTTCATGTGCATGCATAAAAAACTAAAAATTATTGATTTTCGTTTATTCAACTGTGCACTACATACACACACCGCTCGTGTACGTGTGACGAGCGAAACTTGACTTGTCCAGATTCATTTAGTTTCCGATTCTTGCAATGAAAAGACGTTTTTCCATAAAGTGGTGTGAAATGTGATAAAATATACTATGTTTTAATTTTTTTGAGTGGTTATACCCATTTTGGGTAAGTGAAAATATTACCAAAATATGTAGAAATTGTTGTAGACTTTTGTGGTATATTTTAATTGCCGAAATAATGTATTTATCATTATGAAATTGAGTTTTTAAATATTTTAGTGGGTTTAAGGGTTGTTTCACACCCTTTTTTGGGTATACTGGGTATAGAATTTTGTTTAGAGCGTTTGCAATAATATTTTGATAAAATTTATTGCCAGTTTATTATATTTTATGTAATTTAATAATGTTTTAATATTTTCATTACAGATACCATCATTAAAACTTGAATTTGGCAACCTTGGATAAAGCGAGTCATCGGTATATCGGTTATCAGCCATCAACTCACGAGTGCTTAAATGAGTAAGTAATATTGAATATTTATTTTATTATTGAATTTCGAACCTTGTTTCATACATTTTTTTGATTTGTTGTTTTTTTAACTTCAATATGAAACGTAATTCATACGAAATGTTCAACTTAGTTAGTTTATACATATTACGTCTCGGTTTACAAAGTTTAAATTTTTTTTAAATCGTATTCGCTTTTGTCAAACTATACGTTAAAGCAGTGTGCACATAGGTATGACCTGACTATACTATGATAACCTTCGATTGGAGTAAACAAAATTCCATTTGTTAATTTAATTACTAAGCTTCGTTTCGTTTTATCCGTCAAACATACGTTTTGAAGTGAAGATGTACAGTGAAATGTGCTCTTTTAAGCTGTTTGATTTCAAATCTACTGAGATCTGCATGATCTACTGTTGCATATATGTATACACACATGTGTTATGTATGTTGAATTGTTTTAAAAATTCTTCCGATGTTTAAGTGTTGTGTAATAACAGAATTGTAATTTTTTGTTGCAGATTTGCAGTCCATTACCATTTCATCATTACAAGTAAAACGGAGACAATATCAAAGAGAATCCTGGAGCTGCCTGCAAAGGGAAAGGGGTCCTACTTCGAGGAAAATTAAGACCACAAATATAGCAAAGGTAATTAGCATTTTTTATTATTATCTGTTTATAAAAATTCATTCGGAATATGATATTTTTGGTAATATTCTTGCATCATACTTTGTGGTATGTGTGACGTCACATACTTATTTGGTCATGATGTAATACGAAGCAATTTGTATCTTTGTAGATTTATTTAACTGTATTTTAAAAACTAGTTGTTTAATTGCAAAATGACAAAATACTTAATTATTTTTAAATAAATTTATAATATGCAGTTTACGGACGCCATTTTCCAAACGTAGTATTCAACAAGTGATTTTTGTTACAGGTAAACAGTCTCATGTGTGGATTAGCGACAATATCAAAGAGAATACTCAAAACTTCCTACACATTAGGGTCCTTCCCGTCTAATATGGTGTAAGACTACAAAACGAATATTTCTTCAGTATGGCCATGTGTTGAAGGTAATTATTTAATGAATTAATTGTTTACTCGTTATTTACTTGTTATTGTTACAGGTTCGATGAAGGCTCACCAAACGTAGAACTGATGAGTTAGTGGCCCCTTCAGAAGCTAATAGATCCACCTGCTGTCTCTGTTCCATTCTTGGACGCCTTCTTCAGACGCTGGAAGACTTTCAACAGCTCTTGATGAACCTGGCAGTTGGATTGGCCTCTCTGAGTATGTGAAACATTGCTGGAACTCCTAGTCGTATTTTGCAGACGGTGGAGACCTAGTGCGTCTTGAAATCAACGGTAAGTGTTTAAAAAAAATCTCATTCTCATTTATTTATCTATTCTTATCTATATCTTCTACAAAATGTTTTCACATTAACGAAAACTGATTCACACAAATGTATTTTGATTTCGCAATAATGAAAACCGAATTCACAAATTTGAAAACCTATTCCACATAAATGTTAACAGATTTCAATAATTTATTTCTTAAAAGTTTACAATATCGTAGTTTAAATTGTAATGATAAAGATATAAATTTTTTGAACAAATTTTCTACTACGAGAACTAAGATAAAATTGTTTTTTCATTTATTTATCCGAATACACATCTAATATTATTTTTCTTGTATTTTTCAGACTAGTTCCGGTCGTAGCATCTTTACTTCCAGCTGTTGGACCCGCACAGCCTGTGGTGCCACCCATCCAGTTCCTGAGACATCAGACCCGGTGCAAAATAACCGTTGAAAAAGGCCCATACTCCTTGATATCAAATGTAAGTTTTTCAATATTAGTTAGGTACTTAATTTTCAACACTTTAAACGTTTTTACATAGGTACTTTATAACGTGTGTGCGTCAGGGTTGTTCACGTAGTCTACGCGACGTAGATTACGTGTAATTTTACGCGTAGACAAACACGTAATCTACGCATGCAGTATCTGTGTAAACAATAAAATAGTGTAGACAATGTAGACAAAAGAACAAATCTCACCGAAAACTAATAAAATTATAGGTTAGATTTTGAATTATTTACATACTTTACGCAAAGTCTACATTGTCTACATTTTACATAGTTTACGCAAACTTTACGTGTAGACGTAGAAAATAATACTTTACGCGTAGATGAACAACCCTGGTGTGCGTTTACCAGTCGTCAATTGAAACGTACTCAAGGTTGTTAAAATCATAGGCGCTCAGTCTAAATTTTTTGTAGAAAGCATTTTATAAAGGTACAATTTTTTTACCTCTAATAATAAAGTAATTAATAATTATAGTATAAATCTCATTATACGAGAGTCTCGTAGTCGAGATGGACAATTTTAGAGTACATGGTTGAATTCCTTTAATTTTTTTTAAACTCGGTATACAAATTTTTACTATTCTGGTACCATTAATAAAAGCAATTAAATTGAAATATTATTATCTATAATCGCACACATGATATTATATTATAATTAGTTTCGGAGAAATTAAATATCCTTCAGGTTTAAAATATGTTTTTCACCTTAATTTATATTGGCTCACCTTAAAAAATCCTAACTTCGTTCACTTCGTTACTGATTATTTACTGTTTGCAAAGTTTGAAAAATTTGAAACCATATTCGCAAATAATGACTGATAAGGCTATTAATATAAATATAAAATCATTTTCTAATTCTTGTGTATAAAGTATAATCCGTTGAGAGGGTATTTTCGAAGGTGTTACTTACACATTTGGAGGATCTTCTAGAGCATTTTCAACGGTGCTGATGATTTTTTTTACCTGTCGTCAATTCATTATATCGTTCAATTATAACTTTGAATTCTAACGTGATTTTCTTATTGTTACAGATGAATTTTAACGCCAAGTACCACTTGTGTTTATTCTGTTGTCTTCTTTGGAGCTGACGGCATCTTCAACGTTCACCAGCCACCTGCAGACTCTGAGGATCTTCTGATGATAGGATAGATAGGAAATGTCACTAACAAATATGTGTGCGGTTTATTCCTTGTTTAATGGTCCTTTTATGAATTGTGTACAGGGCCATTTACGTGGAGAAAAGAACCATATTGGTTGGTTGGGTGTTGGGTTCTCTTCTCCACCCATTGTATACAAAACATACGTATCTATTTTGCCTATCATCCAGCTTGGGTGTGGCAGCCTCACATACTGTGAGTTATCAATATAAATGCAGTTATTACAATATTGACTTGTAATTACATTTGGCAATAAAATTCAATTGCAATGTAATAAAATGTAACTAATCATTTATTGTATTTCTTTCAGGGCAAGTCATTTCATTATGTTATGTTGTAAAAAAAATATAAAACTTGTATTGTATATAAATATATTTTTTGTATATGTGTTGGTGTTTGAGAGAGATGATTGAGTGAGTAAATGAGTTTGTATATTTGGTTGTGTTATGTCTTGTGGTTGAATGATTGACTGGAAAATCGAAAGTATAATGTCCGCTGGTTATAAAGTGCGTTAGATAAGTGTATGAAATGTGAATGTTTGAAGGGATGCTTGTTTGAATTTATTTAATTTAGTGTTGAATGCGGAATAAATTTATGTATGAAATATGTAAATCATGACGAATGTGGTTGATAGAGTGCAAAATGCAAGTTGCAAGTGCAAATGATTCCGAGTGGAATAAATAAATAGGATAATGAAAGTAGATGTGTCAGAATAGTTATGTGTGACAAGATTGCTTGTTGGTTGAGTGGCAGGGTTAGTGAAAACCCAACTTGGGAAATGGTGTGATATTTGTTCATGTAGCATATATCGTACTGTGCGAAAGTATTGTATAATTATCTTATGTATTTTTGTACATTATATACTTATGTGTTATGTAAAATGAATAAAAAATTAATAGTCTATTTATTTTCCCATATTTCTTTAAGTATTTATTAAAATTAGTTTTGTTGAACTAAATTTTTAAATTAAATGTAAACTCTTTGAGAAAATAAATTATTCTTAAAATAATTAACTAATTTTATTATATTTCGAACCTATTATTGTCCTACGTCCCGTTATATAGCGTAAAAATTAAATTTTTAGGGGTGAAATCGGTCAAAATAAGACTAGTGCTGCCATCTATTGGTAGGGCGTCCCATAAGTTTTTGTTCAGTAGGCCAGAAAATCATGCTTGTTGGGCAATTTTGAAGCAAAATTACAACTACGCTAGGAAAATTTTAAAGTGATTATAACTCGTAAACTAAGGGTAGTAGGATAAAGAGGGGTAGTTCAACCCCTCAATTGGGACCCGCTAAAACCAAATATGCCCCCAGTTTTGTCGTGCAACCCTTAGTTTTGGAGATATTTGCAGTTTAAAATTTTCCTAGCGTAGTGTCAATTTTTTTGACGATTTTGCTAGTAAAATTGCAACTACACTAGGAAAATTTTAAACTGCAAATAACTCGAAACCTAAGGGTTGGACGACAAATTGGGATGCATATTTGGATTCAGCGGGTCCTAATTAGGGGTATACGATACAAACAATCCATGAAATCAACGTATTTTTAGTCGATTTTGGTGAAATTTTGCTGACTTTAAATAATTATTATCTCGTCAACTAAAGGGCTCAGGGCAAAAAGTTAAATACAAAGGATGCGTAACTTTTCATTCTCTATCTGCCAGTATATAGATAAGGCCGTTTTGACCAATTTTTAATTATTTTTTTGGTCTCCCACCATTCATGTTCTCCTGATACAAACTTGGTGATTTTTGTTCGATTCAAATCTGAAGTCGAGTGAGGGTGAAATTTTAAAAACGCGATTACGTAAAAACTAAGGGCTGGGGAGTGATTTAGGGGTCATATTCGTACTCTACGCGTTGAAATACACCAGTATGCATATTGCCACCCCTAAAAGTTAATTAGCACCAGAGATATTCAACCCTTATTTGTATCTTCGGTACTAAGGGTCGTATCGAAAAAATCTACATTGCATACGATAGGGGATGAAAAACTGAGCATCTTTTACATTTAACTTTTTCCTCTACGACCCTTAGTTTAAGGGATAATGACTATGTTTAGAAGACTTTTTCACCACTTTGATTGCTCATAACCCTTAAACTAAGGGTCGTAGAAGAAAAAGTTAAATGCAAAATATGCTCAGTTTTTCATCCCCTATCGAATGCAATGTAGATTTTTACGATACGACCCTTAGTACCGAAGATACAAATAAGGGTTGAATATCTCCGGTGCTAATTAACTTTTAGGGGTGGCAATATGCATACTGGTGTATTTCAACGCGTAGAGTACGAATATGACCCCTAAATCACTCCCCAGCCCTTAGTTTTTACGTAATCGCGTTTTTAAATTTTCACCCTCACTCGACTTCAGATTTGAATCGAACAAAAATCACCAAGTTTGTATCAGGAGAACATGAATGGTGGAAGATCAAAAAAATAATTAAAAATCGGCCAAAACGGCCTTAACTATAGACAGGCAGATAGAGAATGAAAAGTTACGCACCCTTTGTATTTAACTTTTTGCCCTTAGCCCTATAGTTTACGAGATAATAATTATTTAAATTCAGCAAAATTTCACCAAAAACTACCAAAATTACGTTGATTTCAAGGTTCGTTTGTATCATATACCCCTAATTAGGACCTGCTGAATCCAAATATGCACCTCATTTTGTCGTGCAACCCTTAATTTCCGAGTTATAAGCAATTTAAAATTTTCCTAGCGTAGTGTCAATTTTTTTGACGATATACATTGATTTTTGAAGCAAAATTACAACTACGCTAGGAAAATTTTAAAATGTTTATATTTCGCAAACTAAGGGTAGCATGATAAAGAGAAGTAGTCTAACCCCTCAATTAGGACCCGCTGAATCCAAATATGCGTCGCATTTTACCGTGCAACCCTTAGTTTTCGAGTTATTTGCAGTTTAATATTTTCCTAGCGTAGTTGCAACTTTGCTTCATTTTCTGGACCACTCGACAAAAACTTTTGTGACGTTTGGACCGATTTTGGACTGATTTTACCCCTAATATGTTTTAATGCTAAATAAACATTCCAAGGGGGTAATTTGTACTGTACTCCCTAATTCGAACACGCTGAACCTAAATATGTACCCCATTTAGTCATTCAACCCTTAGTTTAAGAGATATTGTACATTTTAATAACTGCCACTAACAGATGGCAGCACCTATCTCGTTTGGAACATATAAATAAGGGTGTTTATGTTAAAAATGTTTAAGTTAATTAATTTATAAGATTGTGTATTGTATTGAAGTAAGTATTTTATTAAATAAATCATAAAATTGATACTTACTGTTTATTATTTCGTATCGTAGTACATTTTCAGGTTTAAGGCCGTGTACTCTCACCGTAGAAGTCCTGTAAGGGTTTAGGAAGTGTACAAAGGGTTGTTTAAGAAATAAAATTAGTGCAATGATGTAAGTATTACTTATTTGTTTTTATTAATAATATATACAGCTATTTCATCTCGATTATTTAATTTTTATTATATAAAAACATAGTTCTATCAATACAATAAATAGCAGACATTTCTTCATTGGAGGCCAGTGGTCAATTGAAGAATGGTAAGTAGGGTCTCCTCCTAAGAAGATAACCGCCTCCACGGGTCGAAAACCTGAACATACAAATAAATAATTAATATATGCCGCAAACCCCGCTTTGATAAGTACATTTCGAGGAATCCAATGCCGCAAACCGCGCTTTGATAAGTCTTTTAGTATTCGAGATATGAGCTCTCAAAGTTGAGATTAAAATTTTCTCTAAGATTTCTGACTAGGTGTTAAAGCATTCATTTATAGACCGAATTTAAACCTTATTATTGTAATTTCTGAACGGTAAAAGATACAGGGCCGATCTTGTAACCATTGGATTCCTTGAATTAAATTACATAAGATAGGATTAGTTTTAAAAGTATAAGGGCCCTTATAACAGAGCCCACTTTTATATCTCTTGAACAGTAAAAGATACAGGGCTGATCTTGCGACCATTGGATTCCTTGAATTAAATTAAATAAGATGGGATTAATACAAAAAGTATAAGGGCTCTTATAACAGAGCCCACTTTTTTATCTCCTGAACGGTAAAATATACAGGGCTGATCTTGTGTCCATTTCCATTGGATTCCTTGAATTAAATTACATAAGATAGGATTAATTTAAAAAGTATAAAGGCCCTTCCTTATAACAGAGCCCACTTTTTTATCTCCTGAAGACGATCCTCTACCGTGCCAAAAACAGCCAAAAACATGGATTTCGCGCGCCACTCCACAGCGTTTATTGTTTTGTTAAATGTAATAATCTAAAGATATTGTTGAAGATAAAAGTACACTCTACAAAATGGTCGATGCAGAATTTTAAAATTTTGCTTTACAATCGAAATATGTTAATTTGCATTTTGACAATTTTTGTTATTTTTTGAACACAAATATCTTCTATTTTAAAACGAATTTAAAAAATTTGATCGGTTGTTTCGCAGATCCAAGCTTTGTTAACAACATATTACAATTTGAAGTTAATTCACTTATAAATAAAAGCTGTACAGTGGCGCGCGAAAACCTCCTTTTTTAAAAATATTGGAGTTTTTGTACAAATATGGGTCTCTAAATAATTTTTCCCCCTCAAACATAAATTACTTGTTATTATTATGTTTAACAAAACAATAAACGCTATAGAATAGCGTGCGGAATCAATGTTTTTGACTGTTTATTGCCATGGGTAGAGGATCACCTGAATGGTAAAATATACAGGGCTGATCTTGTAACCATTGGATTCCTTGAATTAAATTACATAAGATAGGATTAATTTAAAAAGTATAAGGGCCCTTATAACAGAGCCCACTTTTTTATCTCTTGATAAGCAGATTATTTTAAGTAAATTACGAGGAATCCAATGCCGCAAACCGCGCTTTGATAAGTCTTTTAGATTTCGAGATATGAGCAGGAATCATCGACAAGAAGCAAGAGTGATAAAAAAACTTGACTTGTAGGACCCCTAAAACTTTGGTTCTTGCATATAGTGCGCGTCTTCTAAGTGTTGAAATTATTCTGCAACAAATAATACAAATAAATAAGTAATTCATAAAAATTTATATTTTATAGTAGGTATTACCTATTTTGTATCAATAGAAACCTTCAAATTCTGGCCCCACTGGAACCTTCAGAATACTGACAATGGACCTCTGCATTGAATTGAACCTGGACTGTTCGAATTACTGCAACAAATATTGTAAAAATGTCAAATAAATAAAAGATTCATAAAAAATCACCATTTTATAATATTACCTATTTCTTTCCAGTAGAAACCTTCAAATTGTGGCCCAACTGGGTCCCCCAGAATGCTGACAATGTATCTCTGCATGGTATTGAACCTGGCTTGTTCGAATCTCTGCAACAGATAAAGCAGAAAACATTCCAAATTAATAAATGATCAAAATTCAAGAAAAATAGTATATTGTGCAACTAGTGCAGAAAAGCACTTATTGCCCACGAGGTGTGAGAGTTCCAGCACGAGACGAAGTCGAGGGCTGGAATCACACAAGTGGGCAATAGGTGTTTCTTTCTGCACGAGTGGCACACTATACTTTTTCTACGACCACACTCTTTGGTAAGATAAATAATTCATTTTTTTTAAAAGCACAATCTTGCCAACAGTTAAATTCTAAAATGTAAAAGCGAAAATTAGATTTCAATATTTTGAAATATTATTATCGTTTATTTATAATATTCGTATGAAATATTGAAATTATATTATATCATATAAACATTTAAGTAATTAGCAAATAATATTTTGTAATTTATAAACCTAAAAATACATATATAAAAATTAACATTATATTACAGTTGGCAACTTGTGTGAGAAATAATTTCTCAGACTTTATCCCACGACTGTGAGAAATGAATAACTTTCGGGCTATGTAAAGCATGGGAAAAGTGCAATTTTCCGTAGTGGTCGTAGAAAAAATACATTTTCATAATATCACCAATGTTTTCCGGTAAAGATCTTCAATTTTTGGCCCTACTGGGTCCCCCAGAATGCTGACAATGTACCTCTGCGTTGGATTTAATCTGGATTGTTGAAAATACTGCAACAAATGAATCAGAAAATTAAATTTTTGATACTTCACCAACATAAGTTTCAAAATTATCAACATCAAATAAATAAAAGACATTTCATATACCTTTCATATATTAATTATTACCGTAATTTTTGCATATATGTATTCTGTTAAATTGAATGAAGTTTTTACATAATGTACTACAAAATTTAATTTGAATAGGTACATGAAAAATACAATCAGTCAAAAGTGTTTTAATCAGTTCAAATCCACCCCCAGCCTGTACGCGTTTGCTTTATCACTGGACTATTTTAAAACCGTGGCACCAATCAAAGACTTCTGAATTCTTGAAATTAAAAAAAAAACATATATAAAATTCAATTAAAGTTATAAAGAAAAATACAAATTTGCAAATGAAATTGGAAAGATTTTAGAGACATCGCGATATGAGTGCATTTAAGGGTGCAATTTCTGCAACAAAACTTAGATCTTTATTTTACAGAGTTGAATTATGGTATGTTTAAAAATGAATCTCTTATTAAATGATATCAAATATAAAAATTCATAAATTTCAAAGGTCTTTAAACTTAAAATACTGCGTTATATTTAATAAAAATATTTGCTTAGTTGTACCTTTGGACAATAATTTGCTTGTAGGTACTTTGGGACATGGTTCCAAGGCACAGCTACATATCTTCGAAGATATGTAAACTTCAAATTTAATTTTCAAGGATAATGGAAATTATAATTGCGTACATTTATCGCCAAACTAAAATTTTAAGTATCGCGCTACGGTATAGACTTTAAATCGTATAGAATGGGATCATTTTATTTCTCTTTCCAAACTCAATTTGAATAAATATGTGTAACATAAAAAATTTATAAATACATTCGTATAAAATTAAAATATAGTTAAAAAATGTGTCTGTTCGTTTGATTCTTTCTTTTTACTTCCTTGTACGAAGTAAGGAAGTATTGTAATCGCGAAAAATTTCGGTTCTCAGATTTTGACGGAAATATCCGTTTTGACCTTTTCTGAATCCATTATGACTAGTTTCGTCGTGACGTCTGTACGTACGTGCGTACGTGCGTACGTGCGTACGTGCGTACGGACGTATGTGTGTCGAATAACTCAAATACGGTTAGACGTAGAAAGCTGAAATTTTGTATTTAGGACTGTTATAGCATCTAGTTGTGCACCTCCTATTTTTGGTTTCAATCTTCAAACCGGAAGTAGTAAATTTAAAAAAAAATTTGATAAATAATTAATTTTAGGCAATTTTTTTTATTTTAAATGAAAGATTATGTGATTATTATCTACAATCGGTATTTTATAAATTTTTCTGTATCTTCTATCATTTAATAATAATTAAAGTATATACTTATAATTTAATATTTCGGTATCTTGTAGTCCATGATCGATTAACATTTGTTACTACGTAAAATTTAAATGATTATGACATGACAGTGACAGTAGCAGTGACAATAGTAAAATATCGTTTATATCTTCTTCTGCAGTTTAAATAAAATGACTAAAATATATTTGTGAGTATACTAGTATAATAAGTTAAAAGAATTTTTTATATTATTCTACATTTTAGTTATTAAGAAAAGTATGAACAAACAAGGCGTACAAGGAAGTCATGTGGTGTCCACGTCAGATTTTTTCCATATATTTTATTTGTTCTGAAGTACAACCAGCTCTGTTCCAAGGTACAACACCGCATTGTACCTCTAGACAGTTTGCCATTTTTATTTCTTATATAAAATTTTACTATTATTCAAATATCATTACAATAAAAATAACAGTTATTAACAAAAGTTAGTTTTTCTTTAATGTACAATCATTTTCTGAAAAACTCATCACAAAAAAATATAAAACAAAAAATGTAATTTTTGTCCCAAGGTAGGACACCTTCCCCCACTCAATGATATGATTATTATTAATTATTTAAATCATATATCTTTTGTAGGTAGTTTCTGAGATTTTAACTTGTGTAATTTATTATATTCAATGTAGGGAACATTTTATTTTCTCGCGTAAAATATGATGTTGAAAATCAGAGGCGTTGAATTTAAAATCCATATGTGAAAATTTATCATCTTCTGAAAGTCTCAAATTGCGAAATAATTTGAAATATATGTAGTGATTTTTTATTCGTAGACTGCTCTTCGTCTTTGGGTGAAATTTACTATGCCGTAATAAATAAAATATGAGCCTTTAGGGACGAAACGCAAGCCCGGTGCAGAAGGAAATGAATACGCTACGAACGATCTCGGCTTTCCTAAATTTTTATATGAGAAGTGACATTTGACCGCTGTCGGCAGCCTTACACTAAGGGCTCTTATTAGTGGCCAGTGCTTAATTATGCAATTTTTTATTTTGGTTTTTTGCTAAACTTGTTGTATTTTTTATTGAGATAATACAGTACGCGAAATAAGTGGTTTTAAATTGGTGAACAATATTAATCGAGCGGACATAGATTATCAGCAATTTTTTTGGCAGAAACCGCTTCGCTACCTTGAAATAGTGTATGAAGAAGTCGTCCAGCTCGGTTTTTCTCTTGACTCAGTTGCGTCAAGGCGAGTAATAAGTTGGCGAATAATTGTTATTCAGATCTGTGTAGACCATAGGCATATTATTTTTTTGCCTTACCGCACAGCCCAATTTTGGCTGTACGGACAGTACCTACTTATCCCTATCTTTCAGTAAAAATTTCGGAACAGAGCTGGGCATTACTTCAAGTAAAATTACTTTAAGTACTGATTTTGCAAATATTGTACTTCAAGTAAAGTACTTCAAGTATTTTTTAAATTTGGTACTTGTACTTGGTACATGCACTTCATCAACAATTTACTTGATACTTGTTTAAATATATTCGTATTTCAAGTACCTACTTTATGAGTAAATACTTTTTACTTCAAGTAATTTTAATACTTGAAGTATTTAAAGTACTTGAATTAAAGTACTTGAACAATTTCCTTGGTACTTGCTTAAATATATTTAGTACTTCAAGTACTTTAGTACTTGAAGTATCTATTTAAAGTATTTGAATTAACTTAACATTTTTAAAGTACTTGATACTTGGTCATAGAAACTATGAAGAAAAGTACTTTTACTTCAAGTACTTTCCTTGGCCATAAGGTACTTGGTACTTGTACCTCAAGTACTTTTTGCGGTACTTTGCCCAGCTCTGAATGTAAGTGTCAAAGATTCTCTTGGGTATCAAAACCGATAAAAAATTATAAAGAATAAAATTTTGGAATATTAAATTGATCTCAACGTAGTTTATAAAGCTCCATGTGTTGACATTCTATAACTCTGTACAAAGGAAGTACATTGTGTGCTCAATCTATTTTAAAAAATCTTTTGAAAAGCAAAGCTTTCTCCCGTGAGCTTTGTGTTATTATTTTCCATGTATAAAATGTTTGAAGAAATAAGAACGCGTGGAAAAATTTCGCTATGAAATTGTAAACGAGAACACGAGCTATTGCTATTATCTTCAGTTACTATTATTTGAGTTTCTTGGAAATTTATTGAATACGTGCATGAAACGACTGACGAGCGAATGCATCTATTTACTTTGACGCTACAATAGCGAGGAATATATTCTGACGAGGAATTTTCACTTGAATTCCGATAGTTTTATTGTATTTTTAATTTATTTTTAAAATTTCTTTGAGTTAAAATGCGATAATACTCGGCATGGACCTGCTAAAAATGGGAAAGGCAAATTTATATAACTAAAAAAAAGTCGCAAATAGGTTACTTGCATGATAAAGTATAATATAACATGGCAATAAACTGGCAATAGTGATGCCGCCGAGACGAGAAACTTGTAGATCAAGCTATCTGAATAGTTAAAAAAGTAAATTTAAAAACAATTGTTGTAAAATAATCGTAGATCTCAATTAATTTACTAATACCATTTACTAGAATCTTCAACTTCTATTTCTCAATGTATACAATCGTCGTAACAATACTTATAAAAGACACAGATGTGCAGTAGTTTAATATTTATTGTAAACACACAAAATATAAAGCTTATCAAATGACAGATTAACAAAAACTCGTAACATACTAAAAAAAAAACAACAACCATAGCATACTATAATATTAAATGAGAAAATATGATCTAAAACTACATCAATACCCTCCCTCATTTAATACTTTAACAATACCAATGCTATTACATATTTGTTGAATGCGTGGACCGTGAAGCGGCTTGGTCAATATATCTGCCAGTTGCTTCTCTGTGTCAACTCTTGATATATTCATTTCACCAGCGGTTACAACTTCCCTAACAAAGAAATGTCTGATGCGGATGTGTTTCGTCCTGCGGTGAAACTCAGGATTTTGTGCAAATTTTTCATTACCCATGTTTGGTTCTCTTGAAGTGAAGCTATTTCTCGATCCATAGCTTGCTTCCATTCTTCCTTTTGTTCCGACTGCATTGCTTCAGCATAGGATTGAGGTTCTTGAATATCTGATCGATCGCGTAGTTGTCTCTTATCATCAGCTTCGTCAAATCGTCTTTGAACCTCTTCTTATGTGCTTTAACGTACATACATCCTTCACAAAGCTCACTATCTAAAGTTAAATTGATACCCAATTCTTTAGAGATGTTTGATTTAAAATGGCGCTTGTTTTGATATCCAAACCGTTCGTGATACAACTGAAGAATTGAACACGAAACACTAATTTAATTAAGTTGTTCTTGCATTCGAAATTACGAAACAATAACCAATAAATTACTCGTCTCAGATTTTCGAGATGATAATTCAAATCTACGAGACGAAAATTAGTTTTTGAGAAATCAAAAATTCTCGAAACTAAAACGTTTAAAAAATTGATGTTTTTCTCTTCGAAAATGTCAATTTTTTAAATTTTACTTTGTTCGTAACATTTTTGGTTTTCATATAAATATTTTTATTTCTAAAACAAGAATTGTGTGCAAATTTAATAGAAACGTACAAAAAGTTCCTAAATTTACTTCTAGGTTTTCAAATATATGCCAGCGAATTTTTTTCGAGAAATTGAGACGAGACAAGAATCGAGTTCTTTTACACGAGAATTGAACTTTCGGGAAATGACCGAGACGAGAACAGTGTTGTAACTTATCTAGCTAATTTAATCTAGATAATATATTATATTTTATCTATTATCTTATCTAAATAAAATTACAAATTATCTTTATCTATTTTTAAATTATCATCTAGATAATAATTTTAGTAAAATTATTATAACCAACTTTTTTCAATTGTAGGTACTTAATTTTTATCGAATTCAAACTGTGCACATATAGGTACAACGCACAAGCTTGCAACGCTGCCGGCTCTCCAACTGGGACCGCTTATATTTTATAACATTGTCCTTTATGTTTCTTTATATTATCTATAAATTATCTAATAATTATTTAGATAATAATTATTTATCTATTATTGATATCCAGGAAGGAATAAATAAGATAATTTTTTCAATGGTTATCTATTTTCTTATCTAGATAAATAAAAAGTAAGTTATCTTTATCTAGATAAAAATATTGTTATCTATTACAACACTGGACGAGAATACTTAAATTTCTGGTCTCGAAAATTTGAGGCGAAACGAGAATTGACAATTTCTCGTCTCGTCTCGTCTCGTCTCACGGCATCACTAACTTTCAATCTCTCGAGACATGTGCTAATATTATATCAAAAAGAGGAGATTATGAAGCAACTCATCCAAATACTTTAAAATAATCTAAAATAAATGAGATAAAATTCTCCTATTTTCGTTTTCATTTAAATAAATTCCAGTTCAATTCACAACAAAACACTAACAATCATCCATCGAACTTTCATATCAAAGATCAAAACAAAGCCAGCGAAAGCCACCTACAGCGCTCCAATTTCCCCGCATTCAACAGTTCCTGGCAGTGTTCCAACTTGCCCCTGCCTCCCTGCTAAATTGTCAAATCTTGGAACGCAGACACGGCCAACGTGGATCCTGGCATCGTGCGCTCAATCACAACACGTAAATAGATTACCACATGCACCGGCTGGAATATTCAGAATGGGAAAGTGAATTTTCTCGCATGAATACGTGGAAATTCGCCAAATGGGATCACGACAATGCAGCTGACGTACTGAATAGCGGGAAGCGGGAGATTTTTAAGGGAGGTGATGTGTAAGGGTGAATATCATATGAGAGGTGTAGGTATGATTTTATTTCGCGTGGATGTTTACTGTCCGAAAGAGAAGAACAGTAAAAATATAAAAGAAAGAATTATATAATATATACTAAAATTATATCAACTCTTCTTATATTACAAACTACCAATTTTTTTTAATAATTCCAAATTTTAGTTATCCGACCTCCCGAAATCTGCAAAGCACACATCTATACAAACCTACAGATATAAAATTGTAAAATAAGAACTTTAATTTGTACCTATCGATCTGTGGTTATTCAAAAATCAAAACTCTTTTATTCCTAACGTATAATAGGAGAACCATAAATGAAGACATGATAAGAGAATTATAAACTCCCTATAAAAAATATATTGAATACATGAATGCAATACTATCGTTATTATAATGAGTATTTTTAAATGACTCGCATGTTAATTTGTATTGTTGATAATTCCACTCCTGTATATAGTAAGCTATAAACAAAACACAATTTTATAGCATTGACAGCGGATAAAAAGGAAGGTAACTTTTTGCAAGTGATAAAATATGATTTACCTTTTTCTTAGCAACCAAGCAATAAACAAAACACTAAAATGTCATTTGCTTCATATTTCTAATATAATGTCAGTGAAATGATTCGATTTTGGAAATATTTGTGAAGAAGAACCAAAGGAGTCGTTAAATTATCTCGTTGAATTACACTCGAGTTTTTTATTTCCACACAATAAATTTCTTTTTGACATCTCAACCTTGTCACCTGACAGCAATTTGACTCGAAAAATTGTTTTAAAATAAAATCACGACACCGTTGCTAGACAAGAAGGTTTCAATACAAACAGAAATTTATCCGGCGAAATAAAATCTCTTGTGTAATTACAGTTGATAAATAATTTCTGCGATATTTTCATATTAATGTACACTCATACGAAATATTTAAATCATTAATTTGTCTAAAAATTTAGGGGCTCAGGTATAGAAATTTAAATTTATTTCTAACTGACATAGATTTTTCTAAGATTCTCATATGTTGTTAATTAATTTGTTGCTAAATAATTGCTGCGATATTTCCATATTAAGTACAATAAAATGTAGACTCATACGGAATATTTTAATTAATAATTTGTTTAAAAATTTAGGGGCTCAGGTACAGAAATTAAAATTTATTTCTTAAAGTAAACTGATATTTTTAAACCACATACAACATGTGATTCCTTCAAAACAAATAGCAAGTGTCAGTCACCCTTAGGGGTAACGACACGAGGACATCAGCGATCCACGTTTATACAATTAAGCTCTGTTTTCAAAAAGAAACATATTTTTCTTTCAAAATTCTTGTTACTTTGCTACCCTGAAATACGAACTGTACACAAAAACTGGTCGTTAACAAAATGAAAAAATATTGTAGACTTTTCTTGTCGAGAAAAACAATGCTTCTCCATTATAGGGTGATTTCGAAGCTGTAAACTTAATAACCAATGTAGAAAATAATGTATTATTTTATTTGCATTCAGAAATGAATTTAATCAATTTACAAGTTAACGTTTTTCAAAATTGTATTTTAAAGTTGTATTTTAGAGTAATTTATTAGAGTTGTCAAACAAATTTGGAGAGCATTCATTCAAATTTTTTGAATGTAATAATACTTACACAATCTGAGTTTTAGAGGACTCATCTAATTTAAGGATTCGGCTTGCGCCTCGTTCTAGAACAGATTCGTCCTCTAAAACTCAATTTTGCGTACTTGTTACACAAATAACTATTTTGATCTTAACGAATGTACTTATTCGAAGTTATGATACATCCTGTATGTGAGGCTGCCATACTCAAGTTGGAAAAAATATGTGATGGATATGTGATAAAGTAGACATTTTTGATTTTGTTATCTAAAGGAAAAAATATTACTACCCAAAGTATTTTGCATAACTTAAGGCCCATCTCTTGCTATCAAATGCAAAGCAAAAAAGCTTGTTACAATAAATCATTTTGTGACTGGTTTTGAAATCGATGACCTTTTACAATGATGTACTTATAGGTTGTGCTTACATGGCTATAGACTGAAATTTACAAAAAACCTTGCACTATTTTGTTAAATAATTTCTAAAAATTACTAAAAATGCCAGTTTTACATAAATTATTACAGTCAATGGGTTAACTGTTTAAAAAAATCTTTCTATACCCGTCTTCCGACTAATGTATATTATCGATTTAAAAAAAAAATTGTATTTTTGTGCAATAATCAACGTATAATATGGATTATTAAATGATAAAAATTAGCTCCAAGTTCTGCTAATTGATGTCAGAGCATTTCATAAATTGCATTTATTGATTCACTAATGAGTTATGATTCTTCATGTTAAATTTCAATTTGTAATTTTTTATAATACAGCCAGAATCGTTCAAATTGTTGATCTTCTGGATTTACAAGTAGTGTAGCGCCTTAATAGATAATGCTTTAATTGCATGATTGGTATGCCAAAATTAGATACCTACGTATATGAAATGCATGTATAGTATGTTTCAACTTCATTTGCTTTACCTGGATATTGGGTTACAAGAGGGGAGATAACAGAACAATAGAAAGTAACCGCCCTATTCTGGTTCAACAGAGTTGTATTAAGTGCAATTTAGTATATAACCATTTTTGTGCGATACGAAACCAATGTAATTTTGCAATTGAAATATAAAAAACATGGTAAAATGTTTAACAAATGAAAGAAATTTTAACTTTCAAGTATGCCATATTGATTTTTTAGTACCAGGTATTTGTATTGGTAAAAAAACATCTGAGTCTGATGATGATGATAATTATACATCATCAAAATTACATATATTTTCTTGTTTTTGTTTTAAATTCACCAATGGAAATAGGCCTCCTGAGAAAACCTTCACTATAAATAAAGGTTTACGATCCACAGTACCTCTAGTGTGGTCATGGAAACCTGCTTACTGAAACTTAACGTATAATTAAATTATTTAATATAATCTATATTTTTTATTTGATCACAAATCTTATTATTAAATTTCACTTAATACATCTCTGTTGCGGCGGCTTCTTCAGAAGTTTACTTTCTATTGTTAGTGTTATCTCCCCTCTTGTAACCCAAAATTCAGGTAAAGCAAATAAAGTTGAAACGTACTATACATTACGTTGCATCACAAATATTAATGGACTGTGAGGTACTCCATACATGAATGATATACATTGCTGAATTCCCAATGTAATCTAGGAATGGATTCTACTTCTTTCTGTGTGAGCTCTGTATTTATTTGACTCGCCGCAGTAAATTTCAGCGGTTAATTAGTTCAGCTGTGCAATTTCATGAATTAGACATTCAGATTGCGGTTTGAACATACTACGCATGAATGGGCGAACCGCACACAAAATAGCGTGTGCCTTGGACGAACGAACACTATTTTATGTATGTGCATAATATATCGTTTGAGGATATTTTGTCAGCAAGTGGAAATTATGTAATATAACATCAAATCTATATAACATTTATACAATTATTATTAAATTTAATTTTATATCAGAAGTAATTTACAATATTTTATGTATTACAATTTTATTTAAAATATGCTGCGCGTGACACTTCGCTATAACGTTTCAAATTTTATTATTATTATTGGTATCCTAGCAACGAACAGGAAATATATTAATTTCAGAAGAAAAACATTTGTGTTGAGTCAATATTACCATGGCAATTTCTTTGCCCTAGGACATAATGTAGCATATAATATACCTCGTATCCATGGAATAAATAAACAAATATATTCTAGGAAGACAATATAATAATTGTTTTCGGGCGTTTGATTAAAAACAGAATAGAATCTGATCATGCCTTACTTACAGTCTATTTCTAATCCCACCTACATATTGTAGTTTTATCCATTTTAGTCGAAAGGCGAAATGTAGGTAATATTCAAATTTAATAACAATTTTTTTTCTATAGTGAATAATACAGGATGATTCACAACTTCGTGTATATTACTTATCACGAAACTGAAAGAATTTTTTCAAAAAAGGCAATTTTTGTTTCCTGATTTTTTAATCATACATTTTTGGGTCACTGTTGCCATATGTAATTTCATAAATTTAATATTTTCGCAATTCCGCAATTAATAGTGAGTCAGATATCCATTTTCAAATCAACAATTCTGTAGTTTCAAATGTGCTTCTTTCGAAAACTGCTCGTAAATTAACGTAGGTATATTTATTTTAATTTTTGTTTTATGGTCAGTAAATTTAGTAGATACTATAGGTACGCCATTAAAATATACAAAGTTGTGTATCAGCCTGTATATTAAAACATGATTAATTGCTGCTTTTTGACCAAGGAAACTTCTAACATTATTGATTTTAGCAAATAGAATATTCTGGATTTAAACATTATAGTAAGGAATGCACATGAATTTCAAAAATGATAATGTCTGCCTCATCAAATTTCCATACAAAATGATATAATAATTTAATATATTGGTAAATAAAATATCTAAAAAAATATCCACGATAATGATAATAAAACACTAAAAAGGACAAGACGTACAAAATTAAGCACAAAAATGATATAACATGTAACCCGCTATGACACTATAGTATTGAACGAGTTTTAGTTTTTTTATTAAGTTTTTAATATCATTCGTATTTCCAATTAGCACAAAAGTATAATTTAACATATTTAATCGCAGCCTACATGAGGCATTTATAAATAAAACAGCAAACTAATGATGTATTTCAATACAAAGGAATTTACAAAAAAGAGTTAAAACTAGAATTATAAACCGTCTATTGTGCAATATATTGTATAATTTATTATGTATAGAATTAATAAACCTCAGGAATAGAATGGTGTATAAGAATACTACCTTTTGAACCTAATGGTATTACCTAGTTAATAAATAATGAGATCAAAATTACGACCATGTAACCTGAAGCTCTATTGCATTTTATAAATTTTTAATTTTCCATATAAAAATTAATACATGTCCAAATATATAAAAATGTTAAACGCGAAGGTTAACCTTTCGCCTACACAGCAAAAGACAAATTTAATGTCAAATAATACAGTTCCTAAAGCCTCATTCCCAGCTAACGTTTTAACGCGTAGTGGATAACGCGAAGTAGCTAGTACGTAATGCATAAAAGTTTGTTCGATAGGATCACGCAAAGGCATTCCCACTTCGGTTTAAGAGTAATGTGTAGTGCGTAAGCGTAGTGCACAAGCGCAAATGTTTGCAAGGTTCATGCTTTTAGTCACTATGCATAAGCGTTATTGTGAGATAGAGATATATTTGATATATAGTTGACTTTGTCTTTCTACCGCGAACTGTCAGAATAGCAGAATCTAACCTGTTTAATTTGTGTGATAGTGATAGAGCAAAATAGAGAAATGAATATTGAGAATACAGTGAATGCTGTATATGAAATCATAAAATGTAGAACGGTATGTTCAAGTTGAAAGAAGTTTAACATTAGGTACATTGCTTTGCAATTTCTGCCCAGATATTCTTTTTCTTGTCATTTAGCTTATAGCTTGGCGACGTCTTATCCCACAGTATGTTATTTTGGAATGCGAAAGAAACGAAAAGATCTTCCATTTTAATTGATAAATCACAGAAATAACAATATCAAATATCTGTCGATGCTGGTCAAAACCCGTTCAAAACAAGCTCAAAATGACGGTATAGTGTCGATATTCTACAAATCTATTGATGTATCAGTGTGTCTAATAGATGTCATTACTATCGATTTTATGCATTAAAACATTAGCTGGAAATGGTCTTAAAAATTCGTTCAAAACACTACGCATAACGCTTGTGCTTATGTGTTATGCACTATCCACTATGCATTAATGAAATAGCTGGGAACGAGGCTTAACATTGCATTTACCAACTAAAGTAAATTGGTATTCCACTGAAATTATCATTTACTAAGGTGCATTGTTCCCTAAGTACGTGTATTCGTGCATAATTTTATTATGAATTATAAATAGACACTCCTACACATTCTGTTGTTCTAAAAATAAACACGTATTTTTATCCTTGCATTACAGGTAATAATGTTTTGAATTTCATGATTCATGCATGTAAATTAGTTGATGCTTTTCACTCAGCTTACGAGGGAAAAGAAAACAGAAGGAAGTTTTTATCTTTAAAAGGAGGAATTACAACAATAACAATAATTTGAATATCGCGGAAAATATTGTAAGCGGCCGTCTACGTTTTTCCCGAATTCTTAAAATACTCTCGATTTTACTTTTTTCTATTCCACTCTTTTCTCCACTACTACGGCTGCCTTAAAACCAGCCTGAAACTCGTACTTTGCCTCATCCTATAGTTCGTTTTTTAAAAGAATTCTGTAACTACAAGACTGATTTGCACTGAGAAGATCTTTCAATCTAGTTACAAAATTTGGGTGCAAAATTCAAATATAGTGATTTTAAATAATACAAGTCAGGTAAGTGCATGTGAATATAAAATTATTTTATTTATACTTTCTCGATCTGTTGGTCAATTGTGTCTACGATTTTTTTGGCACACCGTATGAGTTTTCAAAGTTGGACATTTTTTAACATTAGGAACTTTTTTTTCTTAGGGGGTGGAATGGATTTGACATCACATTAACTTGAATCTGTTTTGAACTCAAAGATTTATCCAATTTTGACAAAATGCAACCGAGTTATGGCACTGAATATTAGACATTTTTGGTGCAAATTTCAAATAACTTTAGATAGAATCATCGTAGAAACTTATTCTTTTTTTAACTTTAAAGGAAATTGTGTGAACTTTAATGTCCTTGCCTTGAATATGGCCTACAATTTTTTTTGTACTCCGTGCAAGTTGTTAAAGTTGGGCATTTTTTTCAGTCAAAAACTTTTTTTTTCTATGGTGGTTTACGGGACATGGAATGTATTGAATGTGACTTGAGGTAGACCATTCCAAAGAGAGAGACTTTGAGAGAATTATTGTTTTTGGGTCAAATGCGCAACCGAGTTATCACGGTTTGAAAATTTGACATTTTTCGTTAAAAATAGAGTTTTCCCCAAATTTTTTCCTCGAGTGTAAATTGGAACAGTTTTCCAGTTTAGGTTTTAGAATTATCAGTGGGGTGTGCTAGCCCTAATTATACCCTTCCTCAATTATTCACCTTTAAGAGTGTCGTTTACCTAAATGACCAAAACATGCTTCACACAAGTTTGTGATTTATTTAACAACAAACAAATGTAATAATTAAAAATTCGCGATGTACATTCCATTCTTTCATGTCTGATTTATCGAAGACTATGCGTTGTGAAACAAAATGTGTTTATTAAAACAAGATATTTCAAAACTAGTGAATGCCCAATGGTCATTTAGGTAAACAACACTCTTAAGCGGCTCGTCTACGATTTTACTTTTTTTCCATTTCACTTTTTCCCCACTACTACGGCTGCCTGACACCAGCCCGAAACTCGTACTTTGCCGCATCCTAGCAATGCAAATGTCATTTTGAAGTTGAAAAATACTGTAAAAGTGTTTTCGTTTCGAGTAAACTGTCAGATTATTATTGAGTTCAGGATAATGTTTTTATAAACATTTAATGGAGAAAGAATACATCTACAGATGTGCCTTTTTAAAATTTTAAAAATTAATTTGTATCATGATATATAACCGTGTAAAGTTTGCATAAAATACAATATTTTTTTGAGTTTTTCGGAATTTTTATATTCATATACAATTTTTTAATCAAAATTTTAAAAAGGCACATCTGTAGATCCATTCTTTCTCTATTAAATCCTGGTTGAAATAAAATTTTATCATTCTTGTACGTTAGTACATTTTATGCTGGATTTTAGGTAGGACGGGCCTCTAAAGAATACACCACAGGGAGATTTCCGTGCATTTAAACCAGAATGCGTTGCTAAATTCGAATCAGAATTTTTCGAAGTACAGTTGTTGCGCTCAACCCCAGAACTCTATCCAACTCTGCCCCCCACTACACCTCCACCTACGCTACACCGGCGTCAAAATGTGTTTATTAAAACAAGATAATTCAAAACTACTGAATGACCAATGGTTATTTAGGTAAACGACACTCTTAAGAATACACCACAGGGAGATTTTCGTGCATTTAAACTAAAGTCGAAGCCCAGTTGTTGCGTTCAACCCCAGACCTCTATCCAACTCTGCCCCCCACTATTCCACCTCAACCTACGCTACACCGGCGTCAAAATGTGTGTTTTAAAACATGATAATTCAAAACTAGTGAATGACCAATGGTCATTTAGGTAAACGACGCTCTTAAGAATACACCACAGGGAGATTTCCGTGCATTTAAACCAGAATTTTTCGAAGCACAGTTGTTGCGCTCAACCCCAGAACTCTATCCAACTCTGCCCCCCACTATTCCACCTCAACCTACGCTATACCGGCATCAAAATGTGTGTATTAAAACAAGATAATTCAAAACTAGTGAATGACCAATGATCATTTAGGTAAACGACGATCTTAAGAATACACCACAGGGAGATTTCCGTGCATTTAAACTAGAGCGCGTTGCTAAATTCGAACAAGACTTTTTCGAAGCATAGTTGTTGCGCTCAACCCCAGACCTCTATCCAACTCTGCCCCCACTACCCTCAACCTACGCTACAAGCAGCGTCGCACGCCTCCGCCGTCGCGACGGTATATAACTTCGGCGGCGCGCGCGAAAGCCATTCCGTACCGCGACGCCGCGCGACACTAGACGTCGGCTCTACACGCGCGGGACTCGAACACGAGACGCTCAGTTAGCAGTTGAAGTTGAAGTTAACCGGAAGGCAAGTGCATGGGCGCGATGGTCGGACTGGTCGCGGTGCTTGTGCTTACTGTGATGGCTGGCACGGTGAGTTGATATTTATTATTGTTGTTGGAAAGTTTTATCTTGTGTACTAACAAGTGTTGTAACTTCTCTAGATAATTTTATCTAGATAAATCATCTAGATAATATATTTTTATCTATTATCTTATTTAGATAAATTATTTCTTAGTTATCTATTATCTTATCGAGATAAAATTACAAATTATCTTTATCTATTTTTTAAAAATCATCTAGATAATAATTTTTGTAAAACTAGAATCAATTTTATCATTTGTAATTTTAATAGGATTAAAATTTAACCAAACTGTGCAAGTGCCTATTCAAAACACCAGCTTGCAACGCTGCCGGCTTTCCAGCTCGTACCGCTTATACTTTAGAGTTTAGAATAATGACATTCATATTTTTTGTATTATCTATGAATTATCTAGATAATAATTATTTATCTTTTATCTATTATTTACATAATTTATTCAATGATTATCTATTAACTTTTCTAGATAAATAAAAAGTAAGTTATCTTTATCTTTATCTAGATAAAAAATATTGTTATCTATTACAACACTACAAACAAGTACTCAGTTTGTAATATAGCAAGGTCCCCTTTTCACTATATTTTTGGCACAAGTGTAGCACCTTAACCTAATATAGAGCTTCTCTAATACAGTAATACCCACAGAAAAAAAGTGAAAAATTTGGTACATTGATTAATATTACATTTGTACGAATTATTTCTACTTCCATATGCTATAATTTGGTTTATGTACGACTTCATTATAATTAATTGTTTATGACATTGTTTACCGTGTATAAACTAACAGTTTATGCACTAGTGCATTAATATGTAAAACAACAATTTAATTAAATTAATTTTTTTTATTTATGAACAAGAATTCAATTACCTAAATGAAAATTTTATATATTACAATAAGGAATACATTTTACAGGCTCCTGACAAACTGACATTAAATTACCTACAAAATAATATAAGTAATATTAATAACTTCCATATAAAATAAAGTAACTAACTACAAACCTTATTTAATTGTTTAGGGTTAAAACTAGGAAATTTGGCAATTTATCTATTCCTTCGTTTATATTAATATTGCAGCACACAACATCAAATACTTGGCCCATCTGGATAACTTATACGACGGGAGATGAGTATTGAAGTCCTTACAATATTGTATTTTCGGTATTTTCCTTTAATTGACATAATCAGGAGAAGTGATTCTTTTGCTTTTAATGCAATTTAAATAATTTCTTTCATTACTAGACTAAAAATAAGAATGTTTTTTAAAAATGTCAGTTTGTGGGCTTCAATATTTTTCTCAAACAAATAATCAATAAACATCTTTGTAACCATAACAATATAAAAAATGCACTAATACTATCAATTTTTTTGTCAACGCGATTATGTCTAATACAAATGTCATTCTGGGCAAAATAAAAATTGATTATAATGAAGTCGTACATAAAATATTGTATGTAACTCGTACATAATCGGACTTTATAGACTCGCGCTCACTCTGCCATAAACAACGGTTCTTCAATAAAGTACTAGATTATGCACTTGTTACATAAGTATCTATTAGTTATTTTATATCTACTTTAATGACACTCATTTCGATACAGATTTTCATGTAATCTAAGTAGTTAATTTGCATCGATGGAAATGAATCCATTTCCATACAAAGTTTCTATTCGATACAACTAAACTAATAATACAGTAACTCATTACTGTACGATTTCATAAAAACAAATTTTTAATTTAAAATATGTAATTTTCTTGACTGGGCTCTTAATTTTAATGAAAACAATTTCTGGAATACGGTCAACATTATTTTATTTATTTCAACCTCAACCGGTTTCACACCCCACCTGGGTCACCATCAGGAGCTACAATTAAAATTAAAAAAATCTGACGTGGCCATCACACAACCTTCCGCCATATCTAGACTTTAAACAGAAATGTATACGTACAATCCGGTGCCCATTTAAAATATACAAATAAAAACCTAAAATATTGAAACACAGAAATTTGCATCACCTGAATAAAAAGATTCATTCACAGGAAAACTCTTCTGTGCTGAAGCCATCCTCCGTTCAATTACTACATTTAATATCTTACTTATGACATATAGCACTAGTATGTCAACTTGTCACCCATCTCACCTGTCAATATTTTTTACGCAGAAACAAAAGTCAACCGAACATGGGTTACAAGATTTCAACGTTTTATCTGATAAATTTATTTTTTAAATTTTACTGCAGTTCTTTAATGCTACCAGATAAAGACAATTTTTTTATAACGTGAGTTGCAAATAACTTTGCTTCTTATTCTTATTACAAATAAATACTATATTTATCCAAATTTATATAAATTTTTCACAATTTTCTTTTTCAATCTTCAAAAAATATCACTTCCGGTGAAGATATTTGTACCAAAATCTAATGAGCTCTTCCTATTCGTATACAATTGCAAAATACCAAATATCAAAATTTTTGGGTAATTCGTATTTCAGTTATCCAACAGACGGCATCGGCCCGGACCACACACATACACACACACACACACACACACACGCACACACACACACACACACACACACACACACACACACACACACACACACACACACACACACACACACACACACACACACACACACACACACACACACACACACACACACACACACACACACACACACACACATACATACAGACATCATCGGGAAACTATCAAAAATGAGTTGTAAGGACCCTAATTCGTGCTCATCCACTAAAAACTCACTACCCGATTTTTTGCATGATTCCAATACCTTCCTTTACAGGTAAGCGGAAGGTAAAAACTTACGTGAAAGTGAGAACATTTTTTGTAAAGTGTATTTTTTAAATATTTTATCTATATTCTCAAACGCGTATTTCGTGTAATGCAATTAAATTTTAAATAGCAAGGTAATTGAAAAAGCCACTTTAATTTAATAAATAAAGAATTTCATCCATCTACAAATGGAAACTATTAAAAATTCCATTATGAAAAATGTAAGTGCACAGCAACAACTTTATTTTATCCTCTTGTCTGGTATTTTTCTAATTTTCTTAAACGTAAAACAAACAATAAAAGCTGGCGTTTTATGTTTTTCATTTATAGTTTAAAAGTGGTTGAAATTGTAATTTGCTTGCCGCAAGTACACAGACTGTTAACTACACGATCGTTTAGCTAAATAATCTTATTAAGTGAGTTAATTGCTCTCCGAGGATTAGCACGATCGCGGTTATAAAATCTTGCAATTAACCTATAATTAAGTTTGGTGAAATAGGTAGGTAACTTACTTTTAATTGTGCGATTTTACGGAGAATTTTAACAGAATCTATAGGTACGTTACAAAAATATATAGAACTAGATAAGAATTATAAGAGACTATAGCCTTATTTTTGCGAATTTTGAAAAAAATATTTTTTTTCTATAATCAGTTACATACCGGGTGCAGACTTTTTTCTGACCTATAGGAAATACAATGTTTAAGTTTTAAATTCAAGTTGATAGGTATGTTTAAATATTATTATATTATTTATTAGTTATCAGAGTACAATTGAACATAATTTTTAATCCACAAAACTTATAGGACAAAAAGTGAAAGGGTATATAGGTACTGATCATGAAACAAAAAGAATTTTTTTTTTAAATTCGCAAAGCTAATGGTAGTTTACTTGACATGTGTACGTTTTATTATCACTGTTTTGATGGTATATTTGATAATTTGGCATTTATAAGTATTAGCTATTATGTAAAGAATGTAAACAATTACTTTCATTGTAAAAGATTTGAAAAAAATTATTAAAAATAACTATACCAACCAGTGGCCACAAAAATTACTTGAAATACGATGCAATTATTAAAAAAATTCTTTTGATATGCCTCCGGTCGGCATCGCTAGTTTTCCATATCTCAAAATCCGCCAGAAACTCTTTGTTGCCAGCCTAGGCCGGCAAACAACCGGAAGTTATAGGTTGGCATCTTGACATTACTACAGTTGTCAAGCAGATGTCAATTTTATGCGTTGAATATTTTTTATACAAGAATATAAAACGTTTTTATTATTATTATTATTATTAATTAACAAGCTTTTGACAAATTTTAGACGTAAATCGTTAATAGAAACTGAAATAAATATATTTTAAGCTCAAATGCAAGTATTCAGTGCACAATTTTTAGGTTATGTATAATACAATACAAATTAATTAAATTCATTTTATATTTTTGTAATGAAATCAGCACATAAAATATTGTGTATTACACGTCCAGAAACTGTTATGCTAGTGCTCGTAATTTGCAAGCCTCGCCTGTGACTCGGCGTGTCAAAAATACTCGCTCTTGCAAAAGGTCAGTTTCTGGCCTTGTGATACAAATAACTATTGTTTCATGATCAGCACGTCATATATACCCTTTAATTTTTTGTCCTAAGTTGTGCAACTACCTGTATTTGTAATAAAATTTGGAACTATTTTGATCCATAAGCGTTATTGATCAAATTAAGTGATAATTATATGGTTGAAATGATTATGAATTTATTTAAATACTACTGCCCTGTACGCTTTTGACAGCCAATGTATTAATTAAAAATGCAGTAGACTATATAAAAACATTCATTTATATTTTTCAGATAAATTCACCGAAATGCCGATAAATGTATTTGTATATAAAATAGGAAAATAGCTCATCAAACAAAATGCCAGAAGCATGTGAAAATTCATTCCATTTCCCAATTTGAAACAAAATACTACTCATGTTGACGTAACACGATTTATTTTTAGCAGTTATAATATTTCATACATGTTTATGACTAACTTCATCATTTATCAATAAATGAAAACAAATGCGTAGCTTTATTTAAATTTTATGTAGGGTTCACTTCGACAAAATTTATGTAAAAATTAAACGCTTGATTTATATTTATGACCTAAATTGTCAGAACCTAAGAAAATTACCTGCAAAGGTGCATAAATCTGTTTTATTAAAACTTATTTTTAGAGCCACCCACTGTTGTATTGTTTCTAAAAATACTTCACTATTTTTAACCGTACAATATAATAAATTATGCATTTCATTAGAATTTAAAATTAATTTACGCTATCTTAAATACGGCGACATTTACTCTAATCTACATTCAAATTTCATTACACCAAATTTACGGAAGGAGCAAACAGGAAAAATGCGATAAACTGCTTCAATTATTTTCTTTCAAAGGACTGCGAAAATTTGTATCCCTTTTACGAAATGCGAATAAACGTAGCATGAAGCACGCGGTTAGGTACATGCTAATTTGTGTCGTTCCGTTTCAGAACTTTTTAATTAATAATTTAAATATTAAGGAGCCTTTATCCTTTGTTCAATACATCCTCAAAATACAAAACCAATGGGCGATTTGCAGTTTCGATTATGTGCATGCTTACTGAATCAGATTGAGACATTTACTATGTTTATCGTGAAGTTGATGTTAGTGAGTAATACATCAGATCTAACTTTATATTACTCGTAGTTAATGTAGTTAGCTGCCATTTATTGTCTTGGGTTTCCATTACCTATGTAAAAAGACGTAGTTTAACCAAGGGCGCCGGTAGGATTTTATTTAGGAGGGTGCACAAAGATTTTCTCTCTCTCCCTCCAGTAACTTCCCCCTATTGCTTTTTTCTCGAATAAAAAACAACGAATTACATTTCTGAACTACAATCAGAGATATGTTTATTTGATTTAAGTAAACACTTTTTGTATATGGACCTATTAAATTTAATAATTTGAATAAAAAAACAATTTAACAAAAATTAAAAAATATTATTTGAATCAAAGTATTAATTTTAGAAAGTTCTTATACTAATAATAATTTATTTGAATTTAAAAAAAAACTCTACGTGTTTATATTTTCCTATTAAAAATTCTTGAATAAGTTACGACACTACCGGAATTCAAATGAATTTAAAAAAATAGCGGGAAACTGATATGAATATTTACGAAAAAACCAAAGTTAAATTTGGAAAATCTCATTCAGAACTAAAAATTTGAAGACTTTGTCAGTATTTTCTGGACAACAGATTGTGGAAGATCTAATAAACCTTTTTTTAAATTAATTTTCAACAACGAACATAGCTGTTTTAATTTGAATGATTATTTATTTCTTAATAATAATAATTTCAATTGTAGCTATTAATAAATTATAAAACTGAAAATTGTTTGTGAAAAGTCAGGGGGGTGCACTCGCACCTCCTTGAAACCCCCTTCCAACGCCACTGAGTTTAACTAAATTTAACTTACATCTTTTTAGAATTCATATGTATACACATAACACAATCACAGTTTTTAAAATACCTTCTACTAAATCTCACCATATGTCAGCTGACAGACTGACAGCTATGAACTTAGCTGAAAAACTGAAACATAATTTTTATTTTAACAAAATTCAATAGATGGCTCATTTTTTCTGATAATGGTCCATTTCTGACAACTTTGATTCGAGTTCATGTCAGATGCACATTCCAGTTTACACAAAATCTTTTATGTGGTGTACTATCCACAGCATAAATTCAGAAATATGTAATATTTTATTTATAATAATTGTAGGTTAAATCATAATGCTATACATAGCTACAGAATTCTACTTAGGCAAGTGTATTTTACTGTTATATAGTTAAAATTTGACAATTATTGAAAGAAATCATTAATTTTCCTCAGCCAACTTCACCCCGTGCTTAATATGTCAGTTGCTAGGTTCAGCCCGTGACTAAAAACGGCCAAAACCGCGGCTTGTCGAGGTGTGTTTAAAATGGTTTTAGCGCCATGGAAACCAGTTCGTTAAATGATGTTTTTGCACTTCCGGGACTAAAACTCTTCTTTAGTCTTTATTTTTAGAGACTAAGGTTCTAAATTTGACCCCAAGGGATTATTTTTCATATTTAATCCCGTTGTCAAGGAATTTAATTAATTAATCCCGTTGTCAAGTAAATACGTGCTATTAGTTACAGAGTATCTATGGTAACATTATAAATATTTGTCATAAAATTTACTGTCAAAATTACAAAATGTGTATTCTTTTAAACTATTTTGCATTCGTTTGAGGATGAAGTGCAAAAAATAGCGTAGGTATATATAACACAGGACTAAAGTACCTTTAATCCCTCAGGTGATTATTTCCCTCAACTTCGGCTCGTGAAATAAACTTCACCCTCAGGATTAAATCATGCACTTTAGTCCCTCAATATATAATATACTATTTAATACCACGAGTAGAAAAATGATTTAAATACCATTGTGTAAAACACCTACAAATTGCGGCATTCCTTTTCGAGTCATAGTGCATATTAAAAATTTGCGTTTAAGAAGACATTGTACAATTTTATAGAAAAAATTAAAGTGTTTAAAAATAAATTTTAATCCTGTTCAGTAAATTTCTAATAATCCTCCTTCCGATGTTTATTTTTAAACTTAGTGCTAAATGTCCTCCTACAAAATCAGCACCGGATAAAATTTGTCTTTTGAGGTAAAAAGAAGTTTTAATTAGAGCGAATGCAAATATTTTAAGCCGCTTAGAGTGGGCAGTGTTTAACGCGCTCCGTATAATTCTGTTTAATCAACTTTGCTGAAACACTTTAAAAGCAGCTGTTTCTTTCTGCGATTAAAACTAACAGCGCTCAAAGTTGGATTTCTAAACGATGCTTTCAATTTGTATTATCAAAGTGAAAATTGAGCCATAAAAACTTTAGTGGTTTGCTAGTTTGTTACTTACACAATGAAATTAAATTTAGTTATTATGATTTTTAAACATGCTCATAGATATTAGGTTTTTACATAATACTCGTACATACATTTTTAAGTAACTATTTAATATTCATAAATTTAAAATTACTCTTGTATCTCTGTCGTGATTTAAATTAAAATGTTATATATTTTTTTAATACAGGGGCGGATTGGCACAAGGGAAAAAAGGCAAATTCCCAGTAACCTGTGCATTATATTAAAATTGTACATCTATATTTTTAAATTAATTTTTCTATGCTTGAAATAATTGTAAATACTAGATTGCTAAGTTGTTAGGACAGAAATGTTTTTTAAATACAATTTCTAAAATATTACTTAAGAGGCCCGTCTACCTCCTAAAACCCAACAAAAAAAATACTAACGAAGCGAGTATATTGTGGCCAGTAATATTGGTAAAATTGTATTTCAACAAGGATTATTATATACTTAAAGGATCAATTAACAGTCGTACCTTTAAAAAAAATTTAATAATAAAAAATTGTACATTATTATAAAAATTCTGAAATATTTATGCAAACTTTGCACGGTTATATCTCCTAATAGAAATTTATTTTAAGAATTTTAAAAATGCACATCTGTATAAGTAAAAATTCATTCCAACAAGGATTATATTATATTTAAAGGATGAATTAATAGTTGTGCCCTTTTAAAATTTTAGTAAAAAAATTGTACATGATTATAAAAATTCCATAAAATTCCTAAAAATTTCTAATATATGCAAACTTTATATGGGTATATCTCATTATAGAAATTTATTTTTAAAATTTAAAAAAGGCACGTCTGTAGATCCATTATTTTTCTATTAAATGTTTAAAATGTAGGATTGATAAAATGACGTTTACAAGTGAGTAACAAGTAAACAAATTTACTCCGTTTAACACTCGTATGTCCATTACTTTGGAACTACTACCGTATGGAAAAAATGAGTAAATATAATTCGAGCTATAAATTTGATTGGTAAAATTGTTCATAAATCCGGCGTAGAAACGACAACTCCAATCTAAATTGACTTTATTATTAAATGTAGAAATTAATTTCTATTTTTTTTTATTGTCCAGAGGTCATAGCCTCCTAGTGACCAAATCAGTTTCCAGTTTGCTTTACTGCATACGATGCATCATGAATTGTAGACTAAGTTTTTTACTCTCCAACTAAAAAGAAACAATGCGCCCCAAAATAAATTGGTGCAATGAACTTTGCATTATAAAAGAATTAAAAAACTGCGGAGTGTTTTAAGTATTTTGCCAAGTTTCGAATTCGAATCCGTATACGCAGGGAGTCTGCTTAAAACAGCACTAAATTTCCTTCGTTGAAATATACTCTCTTCGGCTTTATCTTTTTTACGGACTTATGCGGAACCCGAAAAAATATGTCTGTTTGATGCAATGGATATTTAAACTTCAAAGAAGTAAAAAACTTCCAAACTTTGAAAGACTTTTTGCGTTATGGTATAAATTCGAGGAATGATATTAATGAAATTTAAATTCTAGTACGTACAAGAGGAAAACAATGAAAAGAATGATATAAGCAAATCCAGAAGACACAGGAAGTTCAAACGACTCTGCATCGAAAAAAATAAGCATTAAGTTTTATTTCCTCCTCGCCAGAAAAAATGTTTCTGCCGTTACTAACAAAGAATTCTAGTTTTTTGTCTACAACTCTTGCATTTTTAATAGCAACCATTCCAGTTGACTGTTATGTTTCATTTCCGAAAGCGCCATATATGCATATAGTACGCGAAATAAGAGATGGCCGGACTTAGGAATTTTTAATTGGTAACACAATATTAATCGAGCGGACAAGATTATCACATGTGCATTAATTCTTTCCGGAATTTTTTTTTTAGTTCTTTCCAACAACGTCTTAAGGTGGTTGGTTTCTAGCTGTTAAAATGGTGAAAAGTATGTTTAGTTTTCCCATTAAAATTAAGAATTGAAATTTTCGAATTAACTAAGATATTTTTGAAAAGTTTAAGGATGCCCTCTTTGCTCTTATGCCAGTTTTTTTAGTTTTTTCTTAAATTTTTTTATGTGCATGGCTAAACATGTTAATTTTTGTGAATATTTAATGTATATTTTAATACAATCCTACATAAAAATTCAAAAAAGTGACATTAGAGCAAAAAGAGGACAACTTCAAGCTTTTCGAAAACGTCTTATTTGTTTAAAATATCTTATTGTTTAAACCAATTTTATGGGGAAAACTGCATGTTGTTTTTCGCTATTTTGAAGGCTTGTGTTGATCCATTTGAAATTTAATTTTCTGGAATACAAAATTCAAAGTGTTCAATTTATTTATTCAGATATATAATTTAAATCTTTGTTTATTAAAGTAATACAGAGCGTTCAGTAAAACCTACAATTTGACTGCGCAACCGCCTTAATTAGCTCGAGTGGTACACGAGAGCTAATTACGTTGTTGTTGTTGTCAGTATGTACACAATGTAAACAAAGCACAAATCACACCGAAAACGAATAAAATTATAGGTTAGATTTTCTGACAATTATTTACATACTTTACGCAAAGTCTACATTGTCTACATTTTATATAGTTCCAGCAAACTTTACGTGAAACATTAAGTCAAAGATAAGATGTTTTAATCTTGTTCAAATTTTATTAAAAAATAATATTAATTAAAGAAGTGTCTGCTATCATCTACAAAATTGGATGATTCCTGACCATTCATAAATAAATCAAAAGAAACTAATTCGATTTTAATTAAATTCGGCTACTCCAGCAAAATTTAAATCAGTTTGTAATCAATTAAAAAGCTTTTAAGATCAGCCAGGCATGTCATATTAAAATTATGACTAACATATTTTGAGACATATTTAATACTCGTACAGTGCTGCTTAATAATTTGCGTAACCTCTTCTATGTGTGGAATTTTAGCGTGGCAAGCATGTAAGGAAGGTAGGATATTAAATAAATATTTTAAAGCCCTCGCGTTTTTTCATGGAGCTGTGAAATCAAAGGGAAACTCATCCGAGTGGAGATAAATTAAAGATAACATTTTATATTCAGCCTACGTGCAGCTTTTGATAGATATTTGTGTATTGAAATACTGGAACACGTCGGTTGATTTTTTTATTTACATACAAAATAAGAGTGTCAAATAAACAACCTAACACAACACAACCTTTAAATATTGATTTTTTGAATTATTTTCCTAAAATTATACAAATTACAAAGTAGAATTAAATTGAATTTCAATGTTTATAACGAAGATAACAAAGCAAAAAGAATCAAGGTAGAAATACGTGTACCTATTAATTTATTGTTTTAAATTTTATGCGGAAGCAAGAAAGGGAACGTTCATAATAACGAAATTAAGTTTTTGTTTAAATTATGTAACTGCTTAATAATGATATTTCCAGTATTACTTACTTTTGCTTGATAATGAGAATAACCAAAATAATGGTCGATACGTCGCATATTTGAGTAAATTTTGAAATAAATTAATTCTAGGTAACTAATGGTAGGTTTATGTAGACAACAACATTAAGAAATTACATTATGAAATTAAATTTAAAAAGTAGACATCATTATTTCCTGTACAGGGTTAAGTAAACTTAAAATATGAATGTAGGATTTCAAAACAAGAAAAAAATTGCATTTATAGATTTTCTCGCAAACGTTTCGTTCTGAAGTTATAAGTAGGAATATGAACAATTTTGTAAAAATAATAATTAAATATAGAGTTGCAATGAATATTTTTAATTATTCGGCCGAACACCGAATATTACTTTACTATTCGGCCGATTACCGAATAATATGACGTCACATGTAACATACAATACTTGAACTGCGATTGTCTTCAACGGACTCCTGCAAGTGCTTTTATTTACATATTTCATTGACAGTCAAAAAATATATGTATATTCATGAGTTTTTATTAATTATCATTACTAAAAAAAGAAAAATAATGTCTATAACTTTATTTTGTAATTTTGATAAAAATAAGAATGATAAGCTGTTCGTTATTATAATTTAAAAGCGTCAAATTATGGACCAAAAAATAAGTTTCTCTGTATTCAAAACAACAAATTTATTTGTACCTGCTCTTAACAATAATAATCTTCGGCTTATTTTAAAACGGATTTTAAAAAAGACAAAAATAAATGTGGTGTCCTTACAAATACTTAGAGTCGTACCTCAATACGCCTGAATCTCTCTTTTAATTAAGTTTTACAGCAGAAGTAATTACCTTTTTATTTGTAGGGAATACAATTTAAAAATTATTCCTGCAAATTATGTTGTCCATCCCTGCTGAAACGTCAGCTGAAATTACTGAAAAACTTTCTGAATGCACTGCTGGCAGGCCATTCAATTTGACGTCGAGCATCATCATATATCCTCTCGACAGCAGTTGTTGATATGCCCGGCCAATTTAATATCCGAAACTCGCAAATGCCAAATCCAAACCGCCCTCGGGTATCTTCGGCTAAACCCGTGCTGTTCTGAACAGATGCATAATTGATGGAATTATGGCCCGCTGCCACTAAATATTCCCCGTGCCTTGTTTAGCGTAATTTCAAGCAATTTTCATTGAAATTGATGAATTATGCGCTAACTGAATCATATCTCCATAGATTGTAGCGTTGGACGTTTCTTTGCATAGTGTCCACAATTTGCTTGATTAATGTACGTATTTTAGACAGGAAATTGGCTTGAATCAACAACTTTTCATAAGAAAACCATCTGCCATTAATGGATGTTGTATTTTTTAGTGGTTACAGTTTAATTTTACACGGATTTTGACACTAAATTGCATTTTAGGAAAGGATTATTTGATCATTAGCGGCTAAATCATCTTGTGATTATTATACATTGCAGTTTGCATGCATAATGTAACAATGCGTTTTTAAATAAAACCAACTATCTACCCAATATTTATGTTGAAGATCCTTTTTCTTTTTGTAAGCCGTAAGTCCAGCTCTCTGTTTTCGAATTCTTAGAATTTTCTTGATTTATTTTGCTATGACATATACCTTTTTAAAATTGAAAAATACTGCAAAAGTGTTCTTGTTCTAAGTAAACTGTCAGCTTAGTATTAACTTTGAGATATTGTTTTATAAACAAAGCAAAAAATTAATCTATAGATGCGTCTTTTTAAAATGTTTTATTCAATTTTGACGTTTTTAAATGCTATTATTAACTCCATATCAACAACTTTAAACAACTGTTTATTCACAAGTGAATTAAAACTTTTTAAATCACTCAACAAATTTTTAAATTACTCTGATGTCATTATTTCGTCAAAAATGCATAAAAACAATGACAACTTGCCACTGACGACTACTTTGATTTTTTTTTGTTATGTCAAAATAAATTTATAATTCATATATTTGAAATAATTTCGTCAAAATTGAATAAAATACTCTCCCTTCGGGCTCGGGGGCTAAACTTTCTTCTCTTGAATAAACATACACTTGGTGAATAAATATCTATCAAAAGATATAACCGTGTAAAGTTTGCATAAACTGGACAGTTTTAAGAATTGGCAACAATTTCTATATTCAAATTTTAAAAAGGCATAATCACAAATGTTTATTGATCCTAAACTTTAAAGTCAATTATTATTATTAATTAATATATTAAATTTGTATTAGGCAGTGTTCTTTGTAGTAATAAAATTTAAAAAACAACAGCCTGTACTGTAACAGGATATGCGTGTATTTTCCACTTCCAATACGGTTTCTACGAATTTAAAAATGTAGAACATTAGTAATTAATTTCATAAAACTAATGAAATTTTGCATGACATTTATACGTGTTATAAATAAATCAATTCATTTTTATTTTATCATAAAATGCAATAAAACAGTGCACCTATGTTTTGAAATATTTAATTAATATTACGCACATGGGTAATGTAAAAATAATAAAACTGACTATATAAAATTTGTATAAATTTTTGTAGCAAAAAAAATAAAGAAAAAATAATAAAGGTAATTTTTATTATAAGTATACACAATACTTATGTAGGTGGGTAATAGTTCAAGTAACTTTTCAGATCTGACTAATAGAATCATATTAAGCTTTTACCCTGTCTAATATTCCATTACTAATACAGTTCCTACACGATTGATGATAATGTTTATTGATTAGAAATAATGTTTTCCTAAAAATAGCTACATGCAGATAGGATCTAAAATGTTAACAAATACCTAGTTACTTTTAAATTGCAATTATCTTTATCGCGGCAATCGTAGACTAAATAATGAAGTAAAACAATAAAAATCTACCTTGGAAGTTTCAAATTGGTTTAAACTAGAACACCCAAACACACGAAGCAAGTTTGTAATCTTGTTATCTTTTTAATAGTACTACAGTTTACATAGTCTCATAATTGTTTTCTTGAATATAATTGTTCTGATTTTATTTATCTAAGTATACGGGATCACAACTTTAACATTATTGTATTAGTTTTCCTGATCATGGAAAACAAATTTAATTCGTATATTTAGCAGCAGTTTTCGCAATGAATACATTTTTAGTACCACGAAATTGAAGATTGCATAATTGATTATGAATAACTATGAAAGGAATAAAATTAAAATCCAATTAATTATGCAATGGAAATAAATTTATAGATAATTATTTACAGTAAAAATTCAGTAAATTTATGAAACTCCATTTGAAAATAGTGGCCATAAACTATTTTATTAAATAACCTTAAAAAAAGTTCCGTAATCAGTACCTAAATTAATTATTACCTACTTTATGTCATTAATATATTCACAAGGTTGTGAATCATTCTATATATCTATATCGCTGACTAGGCTAAAGATTTTTAGGCACAAAAAAAAAACTAAAAAAGGTAGGGTAAATAGGCAAAAAATATTTCAAAATAGACCACAATTTTTAAAAAATAGGCAATAAAAATCATTCAAATAATTTATTGTATTGTTTAAAAAATTTCTAATGTATCCTATTTAATAATTTATTATTTGGCATTTTAGTAAAAAGAAATATTCAAAAGGCAAACTGCCTTACACTACACTCAAAATTAGATAAAAATGCTATTCAGCAAAAATAAGCCAGAATTAACCAATAATATATAAAAAAGCCAAAATTAAAATTATTTTAAAATAAATATAAACGATAGAAATAAAGTGCTATCAATTTTGTTCTATCTATGATACAAAAAATAGGCAAAAGCCTATAAATTCTCAGCCTTCTGATGACTCACAATATGTGAGGCTGTCACACTCAAGTTGCGTAAAAGGCGTAAATCCCTGTTCACACATTGATTCTTTGACGATTTTTATGCTTCTGAATTCTGGAAAAAGAAATTCACTATTTTGTAGCTATATCAAATGATTTAGAATTCTTCTTTTCCAAGACTCATTGATGATTCACCACTGTTTGACAGGCGATTCTCACCAGTTTTATTTTTCATATTAAGAGGCATGGAAGAATCTTCAAAGATTCCTTGTGTGAACCAGGGCTTAATAGATGCAAATAAGTTAATCAAAACACAATAATTGAAATATCCTCTTTAGAATTGCCACTCTCAGTTGCAATTCAAACCCATCGAATTACTGAACAATATATTTATAGTTAATTCGCGTAGGCTATAGATTCAATCATCCTCATAATGGCACGCTCGATATGCTTCAGTTCACAAGTGTTGCATTTTGGAGTCAGCTGTCCGTGATGATTGTGTGTGTGTGTTATTGCAACAGGTTTCAGAGGAACGTAAATGCGTTAGTTGATAGATTAATACCGTAATACGTTGTTTGTACTTGTGGGTTACATTATGCGTAGTTGAGGTTTCAAATTAGCTAATAACGATTTCGAAGCTAATCATTGTTTTCATTTTAAATATGACAGCCGGATATTTGTTTAAAGGTGGTCTAACTTACATTTACAATGACAACATGATTTATCAAAGTCAATTGTACTTATTTATTGATATTATTTTAAACACAACTGCAAAATTGTACTATTGTTTATCAAGTGCCGAAAGTATAGTATCTTATTTTCAAGTGTTTTATTTGCAGCGCGAAACATGAGCATGAGCTAGTGCTTCGGAAAGTCGAGACCAAGACCAAGACCGAGTTTGTCTTGATATTGGTATTGTTTCCCTAAGTCTTGCCTTGGTCTTGTTTTGGTCTTGATTACTATAGTCTTGGTCTTGCTGCAATAAGTCTTGGTCTTGAAACAAAAGTCTTGAAATTACAATTGATTAAAACTGTTCAAAATATGTTTATTACTGTGATTATTTCATTCATTAGAAATTAGACCAACTATATTGTCTTATTTTCCATCGTTGTACATTTATATAAGTGATATAGCTTGTTAAACAGCGATTAATTGCAGGCTAAAAGCTAGCTTTCTTTTGGTAATATAGAGATTTTTAAAGGCATATTTACTAAATATTATTTAGCTGTAATATATAATTGCTTCATTATAATATTTCTTATTTGTTAATACATTTTTATTTTATCTTTTGAATATTATATCAATTTTTCGAGAGTCTTGCAAGAGTTTTGTCAAGACTCTTGGTCTTGAACGGCTAGTCTTGAGTCTTGTCTTGAATTTTATCAAGACCGAGACCAATACCAAGACTAGTCTTGGTATCGTCCGAAACACTAGTAAGAGCTTTTCGATACATGTTGCAAACTATAATTTTTCTACCTTCTATATTTACTTACAGTACAGTTTCATTAACTAATATGCACACTTTGACCTTTAACTTAAAAAAGAAGTATTTAACATAATATTCATTTAAAGTGCAGATTAAAAATATTAAAACATAACAAACTAAATGAAAAACCATCTAAGAATCTTTTAGAATTGTTCTTATAATGTTTATCAATAAATGCAAATACTAGAAGGTCTTAACAATGCTTCTAAGTTAAAATTTTACCATTCTTGTATTGGCCACAAAACACTCGCTACATTTTATGCTGAATTTTAGGAGATAGACGGGCCTCTTAAACTATAATAGAATAAATAAATTTTTAATGCAAACAGATTTTCTTGTAAAAGTATTCAATATTAAAAAATAACAGGATAATACCTTGCTTCACAAAGTTAAGATAACAAGGTGAGATAAGATTCTCAATATAAGTTCACAAACTTCCAAAATCTAAACAAAACTTTTAAAAAGTTAAAATATTCAATTTTATTTTAATAAGTCCTCGAATAACCATCCCATAGCAAAGTTCCAACCAACCGTAGCGTTTCTTAAACCAATTTCCAATATCTGTTCGCAAATATGTTTAATATTCATGGACCTTATATCAATTTTTCGGGCCAGCGGTTTTTAAACTAATATGTCACTTTAACTCCGTGTGGGCTAGGTTAACTTGACGTCCGTTTTATAAAGCTGTCGTGGCTTGAGAATGATGTATAATCGATATTCACGCAAAAATACGGTAGCCAGTAAAGTCATACACGGATTATTGAATGTTATGCTTGGAAGATTGTTGAAATGTGCTAATCGGATTGGTAACTAGGTGATAATTAAGTATTGAGTTAGAGGGAGTTTAATTACAACTTAATGAGCAATTTAATGGATGTATAACAGTGCTGCAATGTTTCTCAGAGTAAATTGAAACTGGTGCTGAATTAATTCAATACTTTGCGATTTTGGAACAAGAAAATAAGAAGATGTAAATAATATTCTAAAGCGCCTGTCCACCTTTTTTCCGAATTTATTAATTTATTTATTTACTTTTTTGTAGACACAAGAGTGTATAGAAAAAGTCAGTGAACAAAAAAGTCTAATGAAGGAACTAGACTATAAAATCAACTATCAATTAAGAGGAACGGATACTGGTGCAATTTACAAGTGAAAACAAGGTTTCGTTTTCACTAATCTAATCTAAATATTAAAATTTTAAAATTTTTATTTTTTTAATTTGTAGAGGAAGGTTGTTTGTATGACATTTGTATATTACAATTTAAAATTTTTGCTTGATTTGTTAATATAGGCGTTATAAACATTGGCAATTTTGTAATTCATTTTAAAGTGTATTATGTTTTGAATTTTAAATTTTCAATACAGAAATGTCACAGAACCAACTTTCTTCTACAAATTAAAAAAATATTGTTAAATTTTTTAAATATTTAGACTAAATTTTACGGTGAAAACGAAACCCCTTTTTGACACAAAAATAAGGTCAGGCAGTGTAAATATTCGAATAAATATTCAAATTTTAATTTACTTCCACCTCCAAACTAGAGTCGTATTGGGTACACTTATTAAAATTCTAAGAAATTGACTCTTTTGATAATAAGCGACCCGGACCGATAAATTTTGGTAGTGCAGTAATCGTTCCTCTTAAGAACGATTTTAAGGTACCTTTTAAAAGAAGCAGGAGTATGTTTAAGTTTGATTTCCACTGGTAATTTATTAAAAATATCCAGTCCTAGACGATTAGGTGAGTTTTTAGTAATTTTTAATTTGGAATAGGGCACATTAAAGTCACTTTTGTTTCTAGTATTGTAACTATGAACATCACTGTTAAGGTTGAAGCCATGTTTGTTTGTGTAAACAAAATAAGCTATTTCCAAAATAAATAATCCAGTTATACAGTTAAAATTTGTATACCTGGTTAAAAATAATAAAGGAATTCAACCATGTTCTCGATAATAGCCCATCTCGACTGCGAGATTCTCGTATAACGAGAATATTAATTACTTTATTATTAGAGGTAGAAAATTTGTATTTTTATAAAATGCCTATGATTTGAACAACCTTGAGTACGTGTCAATTGACGACTAGTAAACGCACATACGTTATAAAGTAGGTAAAAACGTTTAAAGTGTTGAAAATTAAATAATTAATATTGAAACACTTACATTTGATATCAAGGAGTACTGGGCCTTCTTCAACTGTTATTCTGCACCAGGTCTCACGTCTCAGGAACTGGATGGGCGGCATCACAGGCTGTGAGGATCCAACAGCCGGAAATAAAGATGCTACAATCGGAACTAGTCTGAAAAATGCAAAAATTATCATTAGATTCGTTTAAATAATTTAATAAACAATTTTACCTTAGTTCCCGTAGTAGAAAATTTGACTCTGAGCTGCTAAAATTGGTGCCTCTGTGTATCTTTGAAGTGTTGAAATATCTGTAAAAAATAAACAATTAATGAATGATTCATGAAAATTTAAAAGTCATATTATTCTACCTAATTTTCTTTGGTAGAAAACTTTAATTCTGTCTCAACTGTGGCTCTCAAAATGTTGACAATATACCTCTGCGTATGGTTCAGTCTGGAATCAATAATAAAATAAATAAATAAACAATATTTAATAGTTATAATAATACTTGCATTTTTTCTTATTACTGGGCCCCTTCATGGTCCATCCTTCAAATGATGTAATAACAACGGACTGCAAATCTGTAACACAAAATAAATAAACTCAACATACTTTTAAAATATAAACAAACATTTAAACAATAGTAGAATCATGTAGATCTCGGTAGATTATAACAAAACTACACTAAATGTCCATATTTGTAACTCTAAACCTCTTTGCAAAACATTTGTACTACGAATAAATAAAATATGACGAAACTGAACAGACTAATTTAATTAACAAGGAATCTCGTTGTTTATTTCACAGATCGGAAGGTTATTCAATGTACAGTCTGCCCGCGCCGTGCTGGCTGTTTCTATGTATAGACTAACCACATTAAGTTGAACATTTCGTATGAATTACGTTTCATATTGAAGTTAAAAACTAACAAATAAAAAAAAATTATGACACAAGGTTCAAACTTTAATAATAAAATAAATATTCAATATTACTTACTCATTTAAGTACTCGTGAGTTGATGGATGATAACCGCACACACGGTACGACTATACCGATGACTTGCTTTATCCGAGGTTGCCACATTTAAGTTGTAATGATGGTATCTGTATTAAAAATAATAAAACATTAGTAAATTACATAAAATATAATAAACTGGCAAAAAAAAATTATCAAAACATTATTGCAAACGCTCTAACAAAAATTTATATACCTATTATACCCAAAAAGGGTATGAAACAACCCTTAAATCCACTAAAATATTTAAAAACTCAATTTCATAATGATGAATACATTATTTCGGCAATTAAAATATACCACAATAATCTACAACAATTTCTACACCTTTTGGTAATATTTTTACTTACCCAAAATGGGTATAACCACCCAAAAAAATTAAAACATTGTATATTTTATCAGAATTTACACCACTTTATAGAAATACGTCTTTTAATTGCAAGAATCGGAAACTAAATGAATCTGGACAAGTCAAGTTTCGCTCGTCACACGTACACGAGCGGTGTGTGTATGTAGTGCACAGTTGAATAAACGAAAATCAATAATTTTTAGTTTTTTATGCATGCACATGAAATGAAGTATACGTATGGGGAACTTTGAAAAATCGTAGACACTACTCTAATAGGAGTTGAATAATGACAATATGCAATCAGATTTACAAAATTTTGTTTAGTTTACTAGCATGATTTTTTATTGAATATTTTTGTAACAGGGATAAAAACTTAGAACCCGTATTTTTTATTTACAAAAATTTTATTATCAAGCTCAAAAATAATTAATAAAAATTGAATAATTTACTTCTGTTTATAATAATTTTAATTCATAAAAAGCAAGCAGAATTTCCTATTTAAAACAAATAAATAACTAGTCATAATGTTGTATCAACAAAAATATGTTAATTATCAAAATTATTGAATTTGTTTTTGTATATTTGTTTTGTTGATTATGGTAATAATTTTTGTAGCATATTGTTCTTTAAAATAGGCACGTTTCTAAATTCAATTGGATTTAGTACGTACAATTTTTAATGTGTATGAAGGAAGTTATTTAGTAATTATTGACTTGAATGCATAATGCATAATTTATGGAAATGAAAAACATGTATGAAACTTGATAAAAATATGAAGGTCTTATAATTTTATTTGTGCATTGGTTATTTATCAAAGAAAGAAGAAAATGTGTTTCCTAATAATGCTACATTATGCCTCCGTACAAAGTAGGTACAAATACAAACGCTTTTGTTACAATTCAACTCCAATAAAAATCGCACAAGTATTTCTAAATTTAGAACTTGGTATTGCAAATTGAATTTCTGCAATATGAAAATAGTACAATAAATGTAATAAATTGAAATGAAAATAAACGCATAAGTACGGCCAAAGAAAACAAATGTAATAATCAAAAATTCGCGATGTACATACCATTCTTTCATGCCTGATTTATCGAAGACTATGCTTTGTGAAACAAAATGTGTTTATTAAAACAAGATAATTCAAAACTAGTGAATGACTATTTTTAAATAAATCACAAACTTGTGTGAAGCATGTTTTGGTCATTTAGGAAGGCGGAACATCAAATTTTTCCGCATTCGAAACCTATACCATATGTTCTACGCAGCGACGTGCAGTTCACTACAAAATTTCTTAGCCTGGGTAATCGGAGTAGAAGGAAAGTATGTCTTATTGAACAACAGATGCAGATTTTCGTCAAAATATATGTCATTTATTCGTTATTACGAAATATTGGCTAATTTTATTAATAAGTTTTAATAATTTTTACAAAGTTAAGGAATTGTTCTAAAGCAGTCGTAAATTTATAAATCGAACAAAATAATACAAATATTCAAATTTGATGGTTGAAAATAGGCCATTTTCAACAAACTGTACATATATATAAACAATTGATATTTTTATTAAAACTTTAAGACGGGTTTAGAACCATCCTTTATCTTAACAGTACTTCAAAAAATTTTAAAATTTCTTTAAAAATAAGCCCAGAATTCCGAATAAATGATACCACTATTTCTAGACCCTTGAAGTTCCGCCTTAATAACAGTAACGCTTGCTGAAGTCTCGTATTTAGTTTGTAATGAACACAAAACAAATATCCATATAACGCCAATCCGTGGGCAGTAAGACTCCTTTATTACCTACTCAGCTTCTCATACAAAGAACAAACGAAGGTTCCGGGGATTACATCTGAAAACTGAAATATCTGGCAGAGCCGACTTTGATGTATTGAAACATCAGATGCGTACAATGAACATCTGAGCAAATGGCGCCGGATATGCCGATATTTCTGACTTTCTGACCAAAGACAAGGGCAGGGATCAAGAGATTTGTTTTCATTACATGGGGGGCTGTGGGATTGTTACGTTCGGACTTTGCTTTTGAAGGTTTATACGCTTGTTCGAGTAAAAGGTAAACTTATAATGTGAAAAACCTTTTTTGGACTGAAGTTAGTTAAATAAAAGAATTAATTATTTATTAGTTTCTTTTGAATGTACTGATATAAAATCTTTCAGCTTAATAATGAACAGAAAATTTTGTAATAAAATAAATACATGTTGTAGTCGTCGCGTTCATACTTCATTAAAGAATTTGAGACACTAAAATCTCATACCTGATAGTTTAGAAAAGAAACTTATCATAATTTTTTTCTTAATTTTTCATAAGAGTATAACTTTTATTAAGTTCAAATTTCTCTAAAAATGAGATTTTGCTTTTAAACCGTAGTTAGTGTGAAGTCTATAATATATTCAGAGACTCTTAGATAAATCTTCAAAGACAGCAGTTAGTAGGTATAAGTGATGTAGCGTTAGACTTAGAAGTTATAAAGGGTACTAACTATAACGCAGGTTTAATCATCTATGCGTAAAAGATAATTTTATACGTCTACACAAAAGTTTGCGTAAAATATGTAAAATGTGGACAATGTACTTTGCATTAAGTACGTAAATAATTTTATTGTCAGAAAATCTAACCTATAATTTTATTCGTTTTAGGTGTGCTTTGTCTAACTGGTTATATTGTATACACAGATACTGCATGTGTAGATTACGTATTTGTCTACGCGTAAAATTACACATAATCTACGACGCGTAGACTGCGTGAACAACCCAAAACTTTTAATTTTATAAAAAGAAATCGAAAGTCAGTACATTCAAATACAATGTAAAAAATCAGTATAAAATATTTTTCAGTTTTGAATCAGTACAAGGGTCTGAAATCAGTACTGTACTGACAAAATCAGTACGAATGGTCACTCTAACCTACTACGTAAAAAAAATATATTCCAAAATAAAATATGTTTATGGTTATTGTTATAATATTTTTTCTGTTGTTCTCGATTAGAGAATTTTGGCTCAGACTCTTTAGAAGTTATACTCTTCAATTTATTCTTTCCCCACATTTTTACGCATTTGAAATCATTCACAATCCACTGTAATTCTCATGTGTAAGCTTCTACACTACAACATCTCTCGAATTCAATTCACTTAAACCTCAGAATTAACGGCTCATTACAAACTTAACCCTCAGCGCTTATCTCTTCATTCGATGTTTTCCCTACATGTGTCCCAACTCTCCTTGGTTTTCTCTCACGTTTAAATCTGCTCGGGCTGCTCCAGGCATTCTGAGTGTCCTAGAGTTGCTCCAGAACACTGTCTACCGACGCTCTGGAGTAATATTCTGCACTGGAGTGACTCGGTGCTCAGCAGCGTAGGTCGGTGTAACGACGTCGAGATATCGAAGCGAATTGAGAGAATTGGACATTGTTTGGCATAATTGGATTAGGGGTGGACAAACAAGCGGGAAGGACTGGAAAATTTGAACTAGACTACTACTGAACGGGGTAATTATTCCTGGAATTTGAGTATTTGGATTAGTGGATGGGGAAAATGTTGTACCTGGGTTTATTTAATGGTATGCGTGTAGTGTTGAACTATTAGTATTATTAATTGGGTGCTTAAGACAATATGACGCAAGGAATTAATTAATTCTGTATGTTTACTTTAATACAGGAATCGAGGAAGAGCAATAGCTATAGTTTCATGTTCAAAATGTATATTTCTCTTAATATGAAATTATAAGTAGGTAATATATTTTAAATACTATCTTTGGGGGTTCATTATTTAAATTATCTATACAGTTGATTCATCGTTCTATTTTTTATTTATTAATTTTTTACAGTCTTATTTGAAGTCGTCGTACAATGTACCACAATCTGTTGTGGCCAGCACACGACTTCTCTCCTAATTCTGCTCATTCTACTAATCTAATAAATAATTACTTACATATTTATTTATTTATTTATTTATTTCATTGGCTTTGTTACATATTATAATCAAATTAACGATACTGTAAGCCAAGATGCAGTAGGTGTTATACTAGAATTTCAAAAAAACTAGGATATTAATTGTACTTTATCTTATTGTTAAATACTACCAGGCTCAGCAAATTGTATTAAAAATTACATGTACCCATAGATAATTATATTTTCTTTTATTTTTAATTACAAAAATTGTCATAAATAAGGAAAACTATATCATCCTTATTAAAACCTTAAATATGAAATTTGGTTTAAACAGTTTGATACTTTTTAAGTTATCGTGGACGAAAAATCGTCAGTCCATACGTTCATACGCACACACATACATACAGACATCATCGTGACAATAGTAAATTCGTATTCTAGCGACCCTGAAACGTGCTTATCCACCAAAAACTCGAAAATTTTGACCTATTACAATACCTCTCTTATAGAATATGAGGCGAGGGATAAAAAACAGTGTAATTAGTTTTAAACCATCCGCAACATTAACTAGTTAAATTTCCTCGTTTATATTTACTAATTTCATCCTCCACACGATTTTATTTCCCATTGCTCTAGCACTGTCAATCTTGCAGAAGCGAATTGCGCGGAACAAATTCAGAAATAACTGAAATGTGAAATGTTTTATTGTAACTGAAAAGCAGGAAATAATCCACCGTACTACAAAGATAATGGAAAATACTGCGGAAAGGTTTAACTCGTTAAATGGTTGGAAATGTTACGATATTTGCTCAGCGGTATTATGATTTTTAAAACCGGAGCGCAAAATTAGATTTAGGAAGTAGATTTTTCTTGAAATCTGTCAGTGCCAGCTGCGGTTATGAAAAATTGGAGATTAAGTTCATGAGATAAGCAAAGCAAATTTGAGTTTCCTGGTTGTAAATTTGTGAGACACAATGTAAATTTAATTTAGGATTTTATATTAACAAACACGTGTCAAAAAGAATGAATCATAATAATTGTGTTATTATTTGACAAATAAAATGATAGGCATTAATACAAATTATACAGTTTATTTAAAAAAATGTTTTTTCCGAATTCCCAGAATACTCTCGATTTTATTTTTTTGTTTTCTATTCCATTCTTTTCCCCCACTAAACCGAAACACGTACTACAGAAACCTGTTGTTCCTCGGACCTTTTTTCTCTATTTATTTTTTTGTGAATTAATAGTTATTTGTCCAACTAGAGAGGAAAGCGCTTCTTTTTCCCACTCGAGCTCGAAGTTTGTGTCACGAGCGAAGCGAGTGAGGTAATCGAGCAAGAGTGGAAAAAGAGCTTTCCTCTCGTGTTAGACACAACATTTTTTTCACGACATATTTAAAAACATTGTAAATGTAGAAGAAACACATAACTAGAAGTTAGGTTATAACTGCCATCTGTCAGAATCACGTTTGAAAACAACGAAATGCAGCCAATATGCCAAATTAAATTTAAGTTGTAAAATAGTGAAATAGTAGAAAAAGAAAGTATAAAACATAATAATAATTATTATGTTTTATACTTTCTTTTTCTACTATTTCACTATTTTACAACTTAAATTTAATTTGGCATATTTGGCTGCATTACAATTATTGTAAAATAATACTTCACTATAAAATCAGAATTTTCAATAAAATAATAAATTACTTACAATTGTTAAAATATTTCATCGTAAAATAACACTGGTGGTAACACTGCTTACTTTCCTCTCTAGAGAGGGAGAATCTACTTTCCTCACTATTTTGCGAGAAGAAAATTGTGTTTTCTCCGCATGTCATGAAAAAACTATTTTGTTTGCCTCATCTGCTGTAAGTCAATTGATAGTACATGGTTTTAGAAGCATTCTGGATTTTTTTGGGAAGGAAAACTCAATATTAAGAAATACATATATTCATTTAAAAAAAAAGTGAACTGAGGTTCAAGGTACAACATGGATGATGTATCTCTAACTCAGGGTTGTTGTACCTTGGACACATTTTATTTACCTAGAATATTCTCGATTTTACTTTTTCATCTATTACACTCCTTTCCCCACTACTACAACTGCCTGAAAACAGCTCGAAACTCGTACTTTGCCGCATCCTAGCAAAAGCAATGTCATTTTGAAATTGAAAAATACTGTGAAATTATTTTCGTTGCGAGTAAGCTGTTAGTTTATTATTCACTTCAAGGTAATGTTTTTGTACACATTTAATAGAGAAAACATTGATCTACAGATGTGCCTTTTTAAAATTTTCAGAAGATATAACCGTGTAAAGTTTGCATAAATGAATTTTTCGGAATTTCTATAATTATGTACAATTTTTTTTATTAAAGTATATAATTCTTGTACAGCAAAGTGTTGAATCAAATATAAATCAGAAAAGTACTCATTTTTATTAAAATGGCAATCATTTCAAATCCGATACAAAAATAAAATAAAATGCCTCATTCGTCTCTATTACATTGTTGCGTGGCTGAGTGTTATGTGCTGTCAGAAAACTAGATAAATTATTCTAGAGTTTGCGTCACATATGATGAATTTGTTGATTTATGTTTATAAATTAGTATTTAAACGACGAATGTTGTAACAGATGCAAAATTGTAAATTTATGCCCCAGAGAAAATTAGAATGCATACCCATGCGCACTGTGAATTTTTTATGCAAATGTACATTCACCTTTACGTATGTTTCTGACACACGTTGCAAATTATTATTTAATTGCAGAATTAAACGCCGAGATTTTATGGCACTAATAAAACTACAAACTATAGTCTGTAGTATATAATAATGAGATGTAGCATGTCAAATTTTGCGGTTGATAAATAATAATGTAAGCGAATGAATCGTGAAGTAACCCAGTAAGAAAGAAGTAAGAAAATTATGTATTAAAAGGTATTTGGTCAAGGATTTAAAAAATTCAATACCTCATATTGTAAATAAAAGTTTTTTACATTATTAAAATAGCAAGTTTTTTTTTTAATTATTCGTTTCTTTGGTGAGTAAGTACAAAGGATCGTCTTTAATATTTCATTTATTAAGTTGGAGTGAAGTTGAAGATTTAATTAAAGTGGTTTTAAAAGATTTGTCTGCACCAAACAAGGACTTTCTAATTCTAAGAAGAAAATAATTACACTCCAATGTAAATAACAAATATTAATATACTTTTTTAAAAGGATAAACAAGAAACAAAGTATGTTTACATTTAAAATAAAGCTCTTTTTAATTTTTTTTATTTCGCACACAAATTTTATTACATACAGTGCCATATTTTCAATTTTCTTTTGGGGAATGGGTTCACTATTGAAAAGAGAAAGCAGTAAAAATGAGAAAACAAAAAGCGTCGCAGGCGAAAATACCTCAAAATTTAATACCAGTTATCATGTGCAAAACTAAATAAGAACTAAAGCTAATTTACGCCTTTCAGAATCATCATTCACATATTATTGTATATTTTATGACGAATTTAAATAATAACAATTGAAAAAAAATCTGACGTGGCCATCACACAACCTTCCGCCATATCTAGACTTATAAACATAAATGTATACGTACAATCCGGTGCCCATTGAAAATATACAAATAAAAATCTAAAATATTCAAACACAGAAATTTACATCACCTGAGTAAAAAGATTCATTCACAGGAAAACTCTGCCGTGTTGAAGCCATCCTCCGTTCAATTACCTACTACATTTAATATCTTACTTATGACCTATATAGCGTTAGTATGCCAACTTGTCACCTGTCAATATTTTTTACGCAGAAACAAAAATCCACCGAACATGGATTACAAGATTTTGATGTTTTATTTGATAAATTTATTTTTTAAATTTTACTGCAGTTCTTTAATGCTACCAGATAAAGACAATTTTTTTTATAACGTAGGTTGCAAATAACTTTTCTCTTATTCTAATTACAAATAAATACTATATTTATCCAAATTTATATACAGTTTTGACAATTAACCTTTTCAATCTTCAAAAAATATCACTTCCGATGAAGATATTTGCACCAAAATCTAATGAGCTCTTCCAATTTATATACAAATGTTAAATACCAAATATCAAAATTTTTGGGTAATTCGTATTTGAGTTATGCGACTAACACCCTTGACCACATACACACACACATACACACATACACACATACACACACACACATACATACAGACATCATCGTGAAACTATCAAAAATGAGTTGTAAGGACCCTAATGCGTGCTCATCCACTAAAAACTCACTACCCGATTTTTTGCATGATTCCAATACCTTCCTTTACAGGTAAGCGGAAGGTAATGAGATTTTTATATTTTATTTTGCACAAATTTAAAATTCTCACTGCACTTTTTAGATAGCTACTAATAAATAAATAAGATTGAAAGTAAAATATGTACAAGCGGACATTCTGCAAGATTTTTGTAAGAGGTTAACGACTTATGTTAATTTCTGCAGCTTGCAATTCATTCGAACTCATATGAATTTGGTTCATGCATATTAAAAAGCAAGACTCATACGTTAAATGTATTTCGTATTCTGATATACTTCTGGCTTCGATCCAAACATTGTTACTCTGCATTACTTACACTTGAATTACTATTTACATTGTACTTTCAAATTTTCATTTATTTTTTGTATTTAATTTCAAAAAAACCCTAATCCACCTCTTGTACATGTAAATTCAGGCCTGCACCATCTATCAGTTCCGATAGATTTGTCAACACAAAAACTGAGTTGAATAGAGTTAACTCCGACCCGATTTCTGTCATTCGTATTTAAACTTTTCACAAGCATAAATCACGATGCTACCGAATGAGTTTATTTCAAACATCGCAACTGTCAATGTATCATTCGTAGAATTGACTCCGCAAGTGTGGCGTCATGACCGCCAGGTTACTATGGTTACGGTTTGGTTTGCGTTCCAAACAAACGCAGCTGAACGTGTTATTTTAAGTGTAGCTCAGTTTGAAAGTCATTTATTTCTTTATTAATGCTATTTATTGTGTAAGGTAAGTACATTAATGTTTTAATACAGATATGTTCAACTTGCATTCATCAAATTTCTCGTATTTAAGCAATATCTGTCAAATAAACACTAAAGTAAAGTTTGTTGATAGGTTACACTTTCCTATTAATTTAAATATTTACTAAACTTCAAAATAAACTGAATTTTGTAATTAAATATGATATTTTCATACTTACTTATGCTCTGCATCACGCTTGTAATGGTTTGTTTGGAACGTAAACCGTAACCTACTACAATAACATGGCGCTCGTGACGTCACAACTTGTGGAGTCAATAAATGTCAATAGCAGGTTGTAGGTTAAAACTTGGTTTTTATTTTTTTAGCTTTGCTTTTCCTGGAAAATCTAGTCGTCTGAAAACTGGAGTATTATTTGCTGATCGTGATAACTAATTTTGCTTATAAATCCAATATTGTTTCACTGTAAATATTAAAATTAAATTGCGCTATTTATAGGTTAAAAAACAATGAATTATTTATTTCCGGGAATTAATATTGAAACTTCAAGTGACTTGACTACATTTTAATTAAAAATTTAATATTTTAAAATGATTTTATGATAACCAGTAAAGTCCAGTAAAATTGCATAAAATAAACAAAAAAGTTTATTAATTATTACTTTAAGAAGTGACTATTTGTAGATAGTCTTATAGTATTTATTATTTTATTTTATTAATGACATAATAAATAAACAGTTAAACAGACGTTAAAACAAAAAAATGGAACTAATATTTTTACTACCCTTATTTTTGCGATTTAAAAAAAATCATTTTTATCTATAATCAGTATATCAATTTATATAATCTATTTCATGCAGAGGTATAGAAATATCGTGTATATTTCAATCTTATTTTATAAGATTCTAAATTCAATTTACTTAAACTCCATTGATATTTTCACTAGGCAATCAAGTAGTATCAGAACGTTCAAAAAATGTACTACTTTAAAAGCATACCAGTCTACGTACAAAAATTGTATATTAGAATATAATAAGTTAAGTGAGGAAATAAAACTAACTTTAAATGTAAGAAAATTCAAAATATTATTTAGAAACCATATTAACTGCTCTTAAACATGCTATTAATATTTCATAAAATGTTTCACAAATGTTAAACTATATTTCATTTGTTATAATATACTATATTTTGTCAACAAATTGTAAATAAATTGTAGGAGCTTGTTACCAGTGCAAGCACTGTTTACAGGATCCAAAAATGGGTTTCATAAATAAAATAAATAAATAGTAGGTAACTATTAACTGTTATACATTAAGTACTGTAGCTAAACTTTAAAAAATACTGTAATATCACTCGCAAAAGTATTTTCCACATTTATAAAAATTTGTCTTCCATTGTTTTATAATAGCTGTCACTTGTATAATATACTTAAATTTCTCCGATTTTTTTCAATGGCTTTTACTTTTAAATGCTCTAGAATATCTGAAGGACATTTCTTCAAAGTCAAATCTGAATTATGATTTGCTAAATAAGGCCCAATTTCGTGAAAGAAAACCGTAATTCTCGAGCCATCCTTGCCGTGATATAAATTCCACTTTAATAATACTCCACGTTTCGGCATTCGCATTCGCATCCTGCCACTCCCACCGGCCTTCCAATATTCATAATTCCCCAGACCATACATCATCCAATCTCCCCAGACAAATATCCCCCCTATTACCCCATTACATAAAGAACAGAATAGAAATCCGCCCTTCGAGATTGATTTAGTCTTTTACGTTCTAGTGCATGTTAACGATAATTCTATTTTACAATTTTCTGAAAGCCGTTGGTTTTATAGTTATATGCCCGTTTTACACACTGATTTCAATTACCTAAAGTGATTTCCAACTCGTAAAAATATACTGACTCGTTGTGTGATGTAAAAGAGATCATGGATGGCTGACGACCAATGTGGTTTCGCAAATAATGGAGGACACAAGAAAATTGATTCTAAATAGTAACTTTAAGTTCCTTTGTGGTGAAGTTATTATTAAATTTAATTTCTTAACGCGTTTTTTATGATTTATAAACTGCATTAAGAGTATGGGTGCACTATACTCGTAGGGTATCTGCTAAAAATGAAGCAGCAATTCTTACAATTAATTGAAAATTAACTTATACAACGGTAATACAATACATTCGACGTTAAAAAGAAAACTACTTAAAATTTAAACCGTGCCATCTTAGTATTGTTTGAAACCTCTGTTTAAAAATCTTCATTTTCAAAATGCAGAACAACCTAAGTTAATATTCACTTATAATATCACAAATTTTGTTGAGTGCTTTCCAACAACGTCTTAATTAGCTCGAGTGGTAGGTACACGAGAGCTAATTACCTTGTTGGAATGCACGATAAAAAATTTCCTGGAGCTACTACTAAAAAATTTCCACAAAATTTTTATATATCCATGGTTACTAGATACTACTTGTAATCAATTCTTCCGTTGGCTGTTATTTGTGTCATGCGATTTTCATATACAATATCCCAAGTGCCAGGCATATTACCGACAATTTGCCCGAGCTATCACTCAAGTGTTTGTTGCAACGAAAATTGCCCAAGTGCGAAGCGCGAGGGCAATTTTCAAGGAGCAACAAACACGCGTGTAGAGAGGAAGGGAAAATTGTCCGTAATATGCCTGAACGAGGGATATTTGTTTAGAATATCGCTCGAACAATATTAAAAACTGTATAACTTGAATACCTGTCATTGACTACCTTGGTTACGCATCATCAATTTTTTTAATGTAAAAAATATATTATAAAACAATCTTAGTTACCATTGCGGGAGATTGCGCTGTCAAAATATTCGCACAATTAATTCGTGATTGGTTAGTTTTGAAGAAATACGTCAATTTAATTGGTTGATTTTTTTACATTGACAGATGAGGGCGATATTCATTTAAATTTTAATCTTTTGATAAATTTCTTTCCGGAATTTTTTTGAGTGTTCCACTCTAGCTGATTATGAAAATTTCCTAGATATGAAATATTGCACATATGAAATGAGTGACTAAAAATTCAATCAAAAATCAATTCTTCCATTGGCTGTTATTTATGCCAAGCAATTTTCTAAAAAATTGTTGTGCGTCAGTAACTTAAAAAAAACCTTTATGTAAAAATGCAACCAAGTCTTCCAAAACAAAAATGTGAAAATAACTGACATATTTCACATTTCCTTCTAGAAACAGAAGTCTTATAAGTAGGAATTTGTAGTCATATACAAAATACCTTCAAATCGACGGACTTTTATTTTATTATTAATTTAAGTCCGTGGACCAGCTTTCCAAATATCCTCCATTTAATTTGTTTCCTATATTGAAACATTCTACTGTAATTGAAAACGAAATGAAAAATATAAACGAAAGAAATGAATTACACAAACCGAATTCTAAATGAAGGGGGCGATTTCTATAATACATTTTTCAAGAACTTATTTTATCTACGGCTTTTAGTAAAGTATTCATAGTTTATTTGTTTTGTAGTTTCAATTTCTTTCTAGTACAAAAACTATCCAATTTACTTTTGACCAATAAGACCTTTTGCTTTTATATAAAATATAAAGAAGCCAATCGTCAAATTTACCTTATAAAATAAATATAAGTGTGCTATACCTTGTATTAATAATTTAGTAGGCACTTACGAATATCACATGAAAATAAGAAGCCTGTCTACCTCCTAAAGTCCAGCATAAAATGTACTAACGTAGCCAGTACAATAATGGTAAAATTTAATTTCAACAAGGATTACAATAATATATTTAAAGGATGAATTAAAATTTGTATTTTTTAAATTTTAATAATAAAATTGTACATGATTATAAAAATTCCGAAATATTCAGAAAAATTACCAACTTATGCAAACTTTACACGGTTATAATATCTCCTGATAGAAATTAAATCTTGAAATTCTAAAAAAGCACATCTGTAGATCCATTCTTTCTCTATTAAATGTTTATGAAAACATTATCTAGAAGTTAATAATAAACTAACAGTTTGCTCGCAACGAAAACACTTTAAGGTAAAGTACGAGTTTCAGGCTGGTTTCAGGCAGCAGTAGTAGTGGGGAAAAGAGTAGAATAGAAAAAAAAGTCAAATCGAGAGTATTCAAGGAATTCGAAAAAAACATAATTATAACTGTAATACTAAAGTACCTGGAAGGAACCCGTAGCGCACAACAAAACGGCAGCAGTGAGGCAAGATAGACTTATGGCGTATAGCATTTGTGACGTATGTCTATCACTGTCTAACTCATGTAGAACATGGGCAAAATACAACACGATTTTAAATACAAACTTGCCTCAGCGAAAATTCGCGCGAGCGCCCTTTCCAGGTAATAAAATTTAATGTAATTATTTAAAAAAAATTGATTCATAATTGCAAATAAATTATTAACTTTTCTAAATAATACAATTAATACATTTTATTTAATTATTAATAAATGATAAGTAAAATTATTGCTATATTGAAAAAAGTGTTACGTAAAGTTTACATAAATGATTACATAAATTTCAGCACTAGCTAATAAATAATCCAAAGCTTTACAGGCAATTTGAAGTATCTCTGGCATAAATTTCTGAGAAGAGAAGAATGCGTAGACAGAGTTCCGTTGAGATAAACCTCGACAGATCCAGATCTCAAGGAAGGTGGCAGGATATTCCATTGTGTAGCAATCAAACACAAATATTGCTTGTTCGTGACAGGATTTAATTAAAAATAATTTACTACGAAACTGAATACCTCACAATAAAACGTTCCGCTTCTGTCATATACTGAGAAAATGAATATTTTGAGAAACGTAATTAAAATTTGAATAAGGAAAATAATATTGGGTTTAGATTGTCGTCTTGAATGAAATTTTGATTAGATATTTTTATGAAGTTTAACTTGGAATAAATAAATCACAAATATGTAAAAGTCAAAAGGAAAAATGGGTACCGTAAGAAAAAGAGCATTATTATACCTAATTATCCCACTTGACATGAATCATATACAATAACAATCTTTCACAGTAGGTAATGAAACTAGTGGCACTCAACATGTTTTCTTTAAATAAACCACCCTTAATTTTGCGAATTTTTGAAAAATTATTTTTGTTCTGTTATCAGTAGAACGTGTTACATATATCCTTAAAGTTTGATCCATAAAACAGAAACACCCTTTAGATATATACAGAATGTCTCACTTCAGGAAAAAAATAAATGGCATACTACAGGACATACCTACTGATTACGAGTCAAAATGAAATTTTTCAAAATACCTACGTAAAATAAATTGCACTCTAAAGCCTCATTCACAATACGAAATTAGTTGTTATAGTCAGTAGGTATAATAGTTAGTAGTAGTTATAGTTGAACAGTTAGTTTTAGCTACTGTTGTTCACAATTACAAAATTAATGTTGTAGTTAGCATTAGAAGTCAGAAGTGTCAGTTTGTTCGCTTATAGGTATATTTTATGTTTGGTTTACTTAAAGTTGTCTTTCATTACAATCCTTGTCTACAAATGGCTGAACAAGCATTTTTTTATAAATATGGTGCAAAATTGTAAAAAAGGTGATCTCGAATTTTAAAAAAATAATGTCATCTTAAACGTCAAACGTCAAAAGTAAATCTCGTTCTTGATTCTGATTGGTTGTTCATACAGAAAATCATTAACTACTAACTATTATTGTGAACGCTACAAGTGAAATGCATTATGTCAAATCACTAACATTAACTATACCAGCTGACTATAACTACTAATTTCGTATTGTGAATGAGGCTTAAATGACGTAGATAGGTACTATTTTTTTAATTTTTACTGCATCTAGTTTTAGTGACTTTCATTGCCACATCACCAAAATATAATTTATTTGTTTATTTATACAATATTACCTGAGTGATAACTTCAAATTTAAAAAATTGTTTTCGTATGATCAGTAGGTCCCTACTATAATATTTAATTTTTTGCTGAAGTTGTGGAACAACTTGTATATTATACTGTGCGGTTTCAATATCAACTAAATTAATTCGCTTCATTCCACTCTACTAAACGTTTCAAAATTCTAAGAAACTTACAAGTCTCAATAACACTAACCGCGAAAACTTCATTCAACAAAAACAAAGTAAAACAACAGAAACTCAAGTTCAAGTTTAATGTGTTGTTGAATACACGTCTCCATGGTTATTATCCCAAACAAAACAATGTAATGACACATTGATATTATTAATTATTATTCTATAGTTAGTTGACAAGTTTGATTATAATACCGTCGCATATTCCACATGATATTAATTGATTTTCCTAGCAAATGATGTTTTGATAAATATTTGCTGTAAACAAAGTTATGAACTATGTTTTGCGTGGTTGTTATTCAATAGATGAATAATAAAGTTTATGTTTTGGTGAAAAAATTTCAGGAAATGTAACGCGGAAAATGTTTTTATTTGCTGTGTAAATGAAAATATGAGTAAAAAATTGTTGCATGAGATAATTTTGGAGCTTTTTAATAAATGTTTATCCTGAACAAATGTTTGTTTTTGAAGTGAAATCTAAAATAAAAATACTCAGTGGAAATAATTAATACATCCGGTTGTTAATAATTAACCAATTTATTATCTATAACCCGGATTATGAGTTTTGCTTTTCTTACGGTTCTGCCCAATGGGTTCTGCTAGCTTAAGGTGTATGTCTACACTAAAATTTTACAGCGTTACAGAGGTGTACGGCTTCCACGTTTACTTTAATTATAATTAAAATATATGATGATTTTACAAATGTGTGTATTAACAAAGGATGTCTTAATGCTTCTGTATTTTTGTTACAATAATTTTGAATGAATAATTAACTTTATATTTCACACGTCTTTATTCCTCAATGATCGGTACAATAATAATCTTACACTTATCCCAACTTCCCAAGTAAACTAACAATCACATAACACCCTGTAGTAAATAATTAATAAACCAATTAAAAATAATTAATTTTATAACATTTTTATTTTTTGTTTTTGGCATAGTATGGGTGGGCCAACTAGTGGTTTCTTTTTAAATCATAGGTTATTTTGACACTGACAGCTTTTTCCCACTCGAAATCTTGATAGAAAGTAAGTATCATACCTACGAGGTACGAAATGAGTCGCTTTAGGCTTGAGCAACGTTGGGTAATATTGCAAACTTATTTCCAAAGTGAGTGCTGTGTAGCCCAAACAGTGCGTTTGTTGAAAAGAATATTTTTACAGAGCCATGGTATGCGACTTTTTTAACTGAAATTGAAGACATGGATTTGGACTACCTCTGGTTCATGCAGGATGGCACGCCATGCCACACAGCCCATGCCACAATCGATCTTTTCGGCACCAAATTCCCAAATCATGTTATCATCCGTCTTGGCGATGTCAATTGGCTGCCTCGGAGCTGCGATTTGACTCCTTTTTTGTGGGGAACCGCGAAGGACCGATGTTATGCTAACAATCCAGAAACGATTCAGGCCAATATCATTCAAACAATCAACCAGGTTTTGGAAAATTGGGTGACAGAATGCGCTACTGCGAAGCCAGCCGAGGCAGCCACTTGAACGAAGTTGTGTTCCATAATAAATGGGAATGTTTGCTCTTACTAATGAAGCCATAATACATGGAAAAAATTAATTTTGTTCATTTTATTGCATTTTCAAAAAAAACTTGTATTTGGTCCACCCTATACATATAAGTAATTTCGACGTCGGCTAGACTCCTCAGCCGTAAACAACTTGCTTGTACCTTAATGTTTCACTTTTTGTCGTGTATACATAAATAACTATTAACCGTGTGTGCGGTTACCAGTCGTCGACTTACTCATGGTAGTTAGGCGAGATTTTTGTGCAATGAAACTGAAATACGTATTTGACTTAATTTGCGTGTCTTCTAAATTCAAAGATGGAATTGTAAAATTGTCTTGTTACACTATATTATCATTATATTGTCTATTGTAATTAGTCTCGTAAGTAGTAACTAATTAATTATATTTGCAAGACAAATGGAAATATACATTCAGACATGTCAAGGATACAAATTAATTGTTTCGTTTATTCCATACCACATAAAAGGAATGGAATATATTTGAGAGACAAGTTCTAATTAGCTAAACTTAAAATGTCACTTACATTGTCTTCCACGAGATGACGAAACTGTACCAGTAGTCCTCAAACCTGGAACAAAACAAAACATTTTTAACATCTGTAGAAGTAAAACAAAAGTAGAATTCATTTAATAACCCTCTTTGATCACCGGCGTGTAAGATTTCTGAGAGTAATTAACTTATTTTTATCTTTCACGAGAAACTTGTAAATAAATTTGTAGACGCGTTTCTTGGATTTCTCCCGGTAATCACGTTGAGATTATTTTCCGATATTTCATTTCCTTTAGTGAAAAGCTTTTAGAAATGAATGAACTGATCTGATTTCATTCATTGCATTTGGCGGGGGTGGTTGAGAAGTTGAGAAGGTATTGTATTCTTTAAAGCTAGTAAACTGCATTTGTGTAAACTTAATTTCAGGACCTTGTTTATAATTTTATTCCCCTTTTATCTGTATATTTTATTAAAAAGTTAGATACGTTTTTATTTGTATTCAGAATTTTAAACATAAATATAAAAATATTGCGTAGGGTTACAATGTAAGTGACAGATTTAATTTGTCATATGAAAAGGAAATAATTCGGAAATATTTTTTCTCCTATTTAATAATGTCAGCCGTCTAATAAAATCAAACCTGAAACGATTTCTTTAAAAATAATTTAATGTTGAATCAAAATATTTTACAATTGGTCAAAGGAGGTCCCCTCTTGTGGCAATTTTTACTTTAAAAGTATAAGAAATGATTTCTTACAAATTACAGATAAATAAATTTCTCAATTTTTATATTGGAAAATGACATTATTTTTATTATTGGCAATAATTAGCCAATGGGTTGATTTTATTAATTATTATTAATTTGTTTAAGTTTAAGTATATTTTATTGTTACATATACCAACGTTTACTTATACCTAAATGCTTAAACAAAACATTTTCCTACTTCATTACTTCGTTGATTGAAAAATTAATTGTTATTAATTTTAATTTCTACACGTAAAATAGGTTAAAATGTATGCCATTTCTACTCAATGAAAAAACTTAACACTTAATGATACAGTCGTTGACTTTTTTAAAAGTTTCATTAGAGAACAATACCTTCCAGCACAATAACTTTTTAAAGATTTTGGCCTTCCTCTTTAGAGAATACTCGCATATAAAAGACTATTTCTATATTTATTTAAATTTTGAACAGTAGTGTAGTTTATTTACTAGTAGAATGTCCAAAGTTTTGTTATTAAATTAATAAATTAAGGACTACAACCGAATGTGACCGAAAGCAATATCTAAAAGTACCTATTATAATAGTAAATCTAATATAAAGTGTTATTTCTCATTATAACACAGAAAACAGCTAACAAGAAAATAATACTTTAAAGTTAAGTTTTACTCGAGGCGTTTCTAAAAAAGAAACAATAACTTTTGGTGCTACACAAAAATTACAGGTTCAACGAAAGGAAGTGGGTAATATAAAATCAAATAAGTGAGTAACAAACTTCAAATTAGTTTTAGTTAAACAAAATGATCTACACTTGAGTGAACTAAAAAATAACATTAATATTAAAATAATAACAATGAATTCATTTTCCGAAACTTTCTTATATCTCGAAGCCGCAAATATTCAAATCGAAGAAAACTAAAGTCAACAAAATAACTACATTCATTCAAAAGACAAACAAAACTTTATCTAAAAGTCAAACTCCAAGTTAACCTCAATATTGTACCACCTTCATAAGATCGAATATCCCTGCCTTCTTCAAATCTAAGACACTTTACATGCGACAAATAGAGCGCAATTCTGTTGACAATAAGCAGAGACGAATTGTAGGAAATGAATTACTAGACGTACTAGAACGTCACTGAAAGAGGGGGGGGGGGGAGGTATTTACCCTCGAGTGGACGAATGGAGGACTGTCTGTTCAACGTTTCTCTGAGTAAATATTTATTGGAAACGTTCTGGAAGTTTTAGACTAGATATTGGCTGGATGCTGCATGGCTCAGTGGTTGAGAGACTTGGAAGGGTTTTCGTATTTGTGTTTGATCGACAAGTTGGATATGTAGTTATGTTCTTGGCGAAGCATGGCACACAAATCAAAGATTATTATTAACTCTCATATACCTACCTACCTACACTCAGTGTAGTAACTTATCTAGATAATTGTATCTACATAAATCATCTAGAAAATATATTTTTATCTATTATCTTATCTAGATAAAATTACAAATTATCTTTATCTATTTTTTAAATATCATCTAGATAATAATTTTAGTATAATTAAAACCATTTTATTTTATTTATAATTTTAATCGGATACAAAAAAATGTAATCAAACTGTGCAAGCATAAAAAGCTTGCAACGCTGCCGGCTCGCTAGCAGGTACCGCTTATACTTTAGAACATGTCATTTATATTTTTTGTATTATCTATGAATTATCTAATATTTATCTAGATAATAATTATGTATCTATTTTCTATTACCTAGATAATTTCTTCAATGGTTTACCTTTTATCTTATCTAGATAAAATAAAAAAGTAAGTTATCTTTATCTTTATCTAGATAAAAAATATTGGTATCTATTACAACACTGTCTACTCTAGAGGTTGGTTTCGAGGCTGGTTTATAATGGATTCACTCGGTTACTTATTTATTATTTTGTATTCCGTTCCGTGTCATTATGAACCGTAACACAGAAATGCCTTAGTTTAAATATACAGGATACAAAATAAGTAACCGGTTAAAACCATTATAACAAAACCATCCTTAAAGTATAAAAGTAAAAAATCTGACGTGGCCATCACACAACCTTCCGCCATATCTAGACTTTAAACAGAAATGTATACGTACAATCCGGTGTCCATTTAAAATATACAAATAAAAATCTAAAATATTCAAACACAGAAATTTGCATCACCTGAATAAAAAGATTTATTCACAGGAAAACTCTGCTGTGTTGAAGCCATCCTCCGTTCAATTACTACATTTAATATCTTACTTAGGACTTATATAGCGCTAGTATGCTAACTTGTCACCCGTCTCACCTGTCAATATTTTTTACGCAGAAACAAAAATCAACCGATCATGGATTACAAGATATCAACGTTTTATTTGATAAATTTATTTTTTAAATTTTACTGCAGTTCTTTAATGCTATCAGATAAAGACAATTTTTTTATAACGTAAATTGCAAATAACTTTTCCTCTTATTCTTATTACAAATAAATACTATATTTATCCAAATTTATAGAAATTTTTAACACTTAATCTTTTCAATCTTCAAAAAATATCACTTCCGGTGAAGATATTTGTACCAAAATCTAATGAGCTCTTCCTATTCGTATACAATTGTAAAATACCAAATATCAAAATTTTTGGGTAATTCGTATTTGAGTTATCCAACAGACGGCATCGGCCCGGACCACACACATACACACACACACACACACACACACGCACACACACACACACACATACATACAGACATCATCGGGAAACTATCAAAAATGAGTTGTAAGAACCCTAATTCGTGCTCATCCACTAAAAACTCACAACCCGATTTTTTGCATGATTCCAATACCTTCCTTTACAGGTAAGCGGAAGGTAAAAATACATTAATATGTATTTAATAAATTTCTTTCCTTATTCTGGCACTACGAAAATTTAATAATTAGATAATAAGGTAGGTATTTATGAAGAAAGCAAATCTTTTATTGCCTAAATATAGATACAGTAAAATTGTTGAACACAATTTAATGTAATAAAATAACACAATTTTAAATAAAAATATAAATTCTGATAAAAATGTACAGAAATAAAGTTATTGCTTCACGTCAAAATTTTAAGTGACAGATTTAATTTGGCATCTCAAAAGAAAAATATTTACATTGAATATTCCAATGTATATTTCATATTTCTGCTGTCTGATTAAATATCTGAAACGTCTCATATAAAATTTTATTCTTTAAATATGTGTTTATTAAATTGGCAGTGGAGATACCTACAGCAACTGTTATAATTATAAAAATATCAACGAAGCATGCTAGCTGTCCTTAATTCGATCCCAGCAGACAAAAATTCTACTGGGATCAAGTGTTTGGATTCCATTAAAATAATAAACATTTTGTAATTTGTGATGCAAATTTTGTAAAATGGATCACCATCACCACAAACACCAAATGAACAGCTAATTAGAGGAGTCTTCCATGTTAATAAATTAAAAAATATATTGAAAGTACTTAGATCCTTTCTCGTGTCAATTACTTGGGTGTGGCAGCCTCATATATTGTGGCGTGGGCGTGAGCTTTAGGTAAAGATTATATTACACCGTGTGAGCTGTTACCACCCGTCAACTCACGGGTACCTACTCATTTTTGTTACTGTTCGTGGAGAGTACATTAGAGTAAAGATTTTTGTGTGTTAAACTTGAATGTGTACCTGTCTGAGTTCTAATTCGTGTTGCTAATGTATAGGTTGTGTAACAAACTTTAACAGTTTATTCCTGAGGCCATTTTAAGCAAGAGATGTCATTGAACATCCTATTGCTTCTGATTAACAAAATACAAGAGGTTGAAGATTCATAAGTAAAATAATATTTTTAAATTATGTAATCAAGGCACTTAAAATCAAATCGTTTTATAGAAAAATTAATTAGTTTTGTTGCTTTTATTAAGAGGTGTTGGATATACTAATTAATTTGTATACAGGGTGTTTCTATATCGTAGCACGAAACTTTAATAGGTCATATATTTTGATATACTGAACACAAAAAAAAAAGATTTTTTTTTTAAATTCGCAAAAATCAGAATAGTGAAAATATTGGTGCCACTAGTTTGAACGTCTATTTATCTGATTATTTGTTATTTATAAAATTAAATTATATATACTATCATACTACTTATATATATTTACGTAATAATTATTTAATAAATAAACAGTTAAAGGGACTTTAAAGCAGTGCCACACAAATTTTCACTACCCTTATTTTTGCGAATATTGAAAAAAATATTTTCTGTCTATACTCAATATATCAAAGAAACACCCAGTATAAAACTATTTGCTTTTTAAAAATGTCCTGATTACAAAAACTTTAAAAATCATGTTATTTATAAAACTTCAACCTCTTGTTAAACATAAGGAATAGTACCTATATTCAATGACATTTTTTGATTAAAATGGCCTGAGGAATAAAGGCTCATTCCCACTGCTTATCATAGTCATAGTTTTTGTTGTTGTCATAGTCTTACACAGTTTGGTATACCGAATTACGTGTAAACATTCACAGTGCTTGTTTTAGTCTTAGTTTTTATGCTTTATCATAAACACAATCAGAAAACTATGCAAACTTTAAATTTTTGTTATAATCATAGTAATTATTTTATGAGATAGCGATATGTTTATATACCTGTCACTTTTTAATGCTGTTGTCAAACAGATTAGATTAAGATCTTATGTCAAAAAATTATATTAATAATGCTACAAAAAATTAAAGCATGGTAAATATAAATAAAAATGTTTTTTCATTACTTAAAAATAGGTTTAAGCCGAGTTTGAGCTACAAATTATAAATAAAATATATTTACAGGTTTATTGAATTAACTGTCATGACATTGTCATAAACATTGTCATAAACATAATTTATATTGTGATGGGAATGGTCAGCGCATGTTTATGATTAAGACAGAAACTTATGACAAAAACTATGACTATGATAAGCAGTGGGAATGAGCCTTAAGCTGTTAAAGTTTGTTACTCTAGTTCTGAAGTACCCTGTATCTGAAACGAAATAATCTTCAAAAGACCAAACTTCCACAAAATGAAATTCCATTACTTCTCAACTCCACTCCTCGATTTCATTCAAATTTCCACCAATTAGTGCACCATGAGCTTAAGAGTTCATCAACTCTTTATAAAAACCAGACGTAAACATTAAACAAAACGCGTGGAAATGCCAACCATCTTCTGCTTCTACGCTGTTCAACTCTGCAACAGTAACAGCAGAAACGACTGGTGATAATAGCCAAGTTAATACGTAGAGAACTATTTTTCCATGGCGTGAATGTGGGTGTCACCCGTGACACGTTTCCATTAGAGAAGGGAAAGGACTGAGTTGGAGAGAGGAGAGTGGAAAGTTCATTTACCGGCTGAGATTGCACGAGCAGTGCTGGACCACAGGGAAAATTGTTAGTTTGTAGTTATAAGAGGCTCGTTTGCCTCCCGAAATCCAGCAGAAAATGGACTAACGTAGCGAGTGTTTTGTGGCCAGTACAAGAATGGTAAAATTCCATTCCAACAAGGATTATATATTTAAAGGATCAATTAACAGTTGTACCTTATTAAAATTTTTATAAAAATAATTGTACATGATTATAAACTTTACACGGATATATCTCATGATAGAAATTTATTTTAAAAAAGGCATATCTAAAGATCCATTCTTTTGTAATTGTACATTAATATGAAAATTCAAACAAAAATTATATTTTATGCAAACTTTACACGGTTATATCTCATGATACAAATTAATTTTTAAAATGCACATCTGTAGATCCATTCTTTCTGTATTAAATGTTTATAAAAACATTATCCTGAAGTCAATAATAATCTAACAGTTTACTCGCAACGAAAACACTTTTACAGTATTTTTCAACTACAAAATGAAATTGCATAGCTAGGATGCGGCATACTACAAGTTTCGGACTGGTTTCAGGCAGCCCTAGAGTGGGGAAAAGAGTGGAATGGAAAAAAAGTAAAATCGAGTGTATTCTACTCGGTATTCTAGGAATTTGGTAAAATCGTAGACGAGCCGCTTAAGAGAATTCTCTTAATAGATAGTAGATAATTTATTATGAAATCTATTACGAAAAATGTTCCAACTAAGTTATAAAATAATTAAGATATAAAATTTAAATTATTTATCTGAAAGTGAGTGAAAATTTATTTACATTTATCTTCCATCGATAAACTGTTATGTCTTGTGAACCGTTTTTGATACTTAATATACTATTTAATATGAAAAACAAAATGCTTCAATAGTGTACTAAGGGGATTGGAATTCAGTGAACATTTGTTTGAACCAAGAAAATCATTTTGTTTTTTCCTCGTCAGTGATCGTTTTGAATGCTAGTCTGTTTTGCATTGTTATATCTAGCATTGTTCTTAATCTTTACTAATCAAAAGTAGGTACATAATTAAAATATTGTGCTGTAAATTAAATGTGCAACTTTTTAATAGAGGAGGAGCTCATATTCCAAAAAATCTGATGTGGCCAGCGCACGACCTCTCGCCTAATTCTGCTTATTCTACTAATCTAATAAATAGTTATAGTTACATTTTAATAGTTTCATGTTCATGTAATATGTAAACGATCATAATAACTCAAATTTTGTGTATAGAAACAAATTTCATTCGATCATGGACAACAAGATACTGGAATTTCAAAAAAGTAGAATATCAATTGTACTTTATTTTATTGTTATATACTACCAGATTCAGCAAATTGTATTTAGAATTAACTGTACCCATAGATAATTATATTTTCTTTTATTTTTAATTGCAAAAATTATCATAAATAAATAATGTACCTATCAATTTATTTAAGGAAAACTATATCAAATCTCAAAAAGTACTACTCCCGGTTTGCGGCTTTCTACAAAAATCTTATCCGGTGTAAGATCCTTATTAAAACCTTAAATATGAAATTTGGTTATGAAAGGTTTGATACTTTTTAAGTTATCGTGAACGAAAAATCGCCACATACGTCCATATGTCCATACGTGCTTATCCACCAAAAACTCGTTATCGCTACTCTTATAGAATATGATGTGAGAGGTAACAAACAATTTAAACCAAAAAATGAATTGTACTGCTTGCATTGTCAGAGCAATTTAAAATCATTTGTGTGAAACGTTATTAAAAACTAACTGCTTTACCAAGCCACACACTCCGTTACACTTAAAAATCCTACTCCGCCCCTGTGTCACCGCCGCGGCGCCACATAATAATTAAAGCAAGCTGGCGTCTCCCGCCCAGCATCGCAACTAAGTAGGCTATGATATGACGCCAGCAGCGAGAGCCAGTCACTGGGACTGTACCGAGAGGATTTGTCGGCATTTGCGGGCAAATTTACATGGAAATTGCCGCTTGCCAAGCAATCACTAATCTAAACACCGGGATTACCACGACGAGTTTTACAAAACATTGCCAATCAACGTTATTGAAGATAATCTACGGTAATAGCGGGGTTGTTTCAAGAACTGAGATGAGTAGATTGGTATTTTCTTGGTTTGTAATGGGTGTAATCGGTTACTTCTTCTGTATTCTGTAAGACGTGTGATGTGAATGAGAAGTGTCTGGTTCAGTAATATGCTAACTTGATGACATAACCTATCTTATAACTGTCAGAAATGGATCCGTGTGTTGAAAGTTACATAGTAGGATCTGCAATGTTTATAACAATAAATATTGTAGCGAAATATAAAATTTCCATCATAATGTTAACAAAGAAAACTGAAACTATCTTATCTTAAAAACTAAACTGAAGTTAAACTAAGGTTAGTGATATTGTGTTTCTCGAACTTAATTAAATTTAAAAAGTTTGAATTCTTTTACGTGCCAAAAATGTACTAGGTACCTATACTCTTAATAATGTCTCAAAAATTGTAAAACAAAGATCATTGTAACGTTTTTAATGAATCGTACATGTTCCACAAACAATTGTTGACACCGCTCTCCTGCGGATGGCCCTGGTAGGGCCGAAACGTTGAGAGTAGTTCCCAAATATATTGTTTAGGCTGATACACAAGAAAGCTGTTGTTTGATTTAAATATCACTAGATTCCTCGTTCCAAATTATATGGGAATACAAATTTTGAGTAAAAAATTCCGATATTTTTATGCAGGATCTGCAAAATTGCAAATATTGAAATTTTGAACATCCTTCATAAAAAAAAATCCCATCAGAATTATCGCTACACCTATCAAGATTTTGTAATACCACAAATAATGTCTCAATTAAAATTGTGCTACCTATACTTTAACTTATATAAATATTAATTAAATAACTATACTTATCAAACTGCAATCTGAAAAAATATGTTAATCAGTTAAATTGACTTTCATATAAATGTACCAGTAATTATTTCCTTATCAACTAAACCAATTTTTTCTGTTACAGGTGAAACCCGACGAAGACCAAGACACGAACAAAATGTCCATGTGCGAAGTGAGTCTAGCGCAACTGCTCCTTCTCCCTCCGAATTCAATGCAAGTCCAAGCGCTTCGAAGAGAACTCCTCAACTACTTAGAGGAAAAGCTCGAAGAAGACGAAATGAGCAAACGATCATTCGTCTCCTTAGTGCGCGACGGGAACTTACCCTACGTTCCCAAACGTAGTCTCGAAGCGCTTATCCGAGCCGGGTACTTCAAACCAGACGCAATGGACCCAATCAACGACGACCTTAAACGCAGTATTGCCAACCTGGCGAAGAATGGCCAGTTGCCAACTTTCCAGAAAGACGATATGGACAAGCGAGGGATCGAGTCTTTAGCTAGAAACGGCGACTTGTACGGCAAAAGAAAACTGGACAGTTTACTAGAAGACCTGTACGGCAAACGAAACATTGGATCTTTAGCTAGGGGATTTAATTTCCCAGGAGCTGGTAAGCGCTACCTCGGTGCACTAGCCCGAACTGGGGATTTACGGTATTCGAACCCAGATGAAGGTTACGATAAACGTAACATAGCATCAATAGTCCGAAACGGAAAACGCAGTATCGCTTCGCTAGTTCGTACCAACAACCTTCCTGGTGGTAAACGCTACCTATTCGACGAACTAAAACGCAACATTGCTTCAATTGCGCGATCCCGGTTTGCTGGAAAGCGAGCAGTACCAACAGCTGCACTTTTGCGTCAAGACTCCTACAAGAATGAGAAACACTACGACGACGATGGCCAGGACTCGACACACGATGACAACAATGAAAACCAGACTGAAGACAAACGGAACATCGCTTCGCTGAAGGCGCAGATGAAGTCCAAGTTCAAGAGGTCGACCACGGAGAACGAAACAACGACGAGGAACAAACGACAAGCGGATTACTGGGAGCCGAGTGAGGAGTATCCGGTTCCGGTCTATCAGAACAACAATGTTTACGATTACGAAGAGTTGATGCATGCGCTCACTGGCGAATATCCCAACCAAGAAAAGCGGTTTCTAGGTAAGTAGTTAATGATAATATGGTGTATTTATTTATTAAGGGAACAATAAATTGTTTAATCGTTTTTCATTTTGTTTAATTGATCGTTTATAAGGTGAAAATTATTCGACGTTTCGGTTTACATTTATACCTTCCTCATTATATCTAATTAAATGTGACAGCAAGACCAGCATCCTATTTTATCTACCCTATTCGACTTCACTTAAGTCTCATTCACAAAGCATTTAGTTTTAAGGTTTACATTTAAGAAAGTTTAAATTTAAATATCTAAATAGCACCATTCACACTTCCCACTTTCAAGCACTGTGAATGCTCGTATTTAGTTCAATGATTTTTAACTTTCTTGGACGTAAACATAAATGGATAAATGCTTATGTGAATGCAGCTTTAGGTTTTTCTGCTTTGATACAGGGTGATTCACAACTTCGTGCACATATTTTAATGGCATGTAGTACTCAAGTCACTTGTCACGGAACTGAAAGAATTTTAGTTTTCAGGTTTTTAAATCAACCGGTTTCGGAATTTCATAAATTTACTATTCTTGCCACTGGGCCACTGCCCAATTAATTTATTCCATACATAGTTTATCAGATATCCAGTGGTTTCAAAAATGTGTTTCTTGCGAAACCTGCCCTTAAATTTACGAATTAAAAAGAATGATTCTTGTTCCATGATCAGATAGTTGAGCACTATATGTCATTAAAATATATTTACGAAGTTTTGAATCACTGTATATTATTATTATGTATCACAAAATGCGTAATATATTTTACTTACCCTGAGAAAGAATGAAGCGTGTACCGAAACGTCGATTATAATAACAAAAACAAACGCTATAAATAGCTGATGATATTTTGATAATTTTAAGTGTTATGTATAAACATTTCAGGATTTCCATCAAAAGAATTGATCATCTTTCAGATGCAGCATTTTGTTATTTAGTTTTAATTAAAATTATCATAATTCTATTTATATTTACACTAAAAGGTATTTCAGGTTTTATGTCATCATAATTAGACCAAATTTCCCTCAAGTTATTAAAAGTATTTAACCGATTTTCAGTTCTGTGTTATCTATTTTAATCTACAATGTTCGGATTACTGAACAATTTATCAGTTTTGTCACTTTTATTAGAACGTTGATACGAAAAAATTTTATGAAAGGAAATTAAAATTTTCTAATATAAAGTTTAATCTTTATTAAATCAGTGTTTTCATTAGTGGATTATAAAGTAATTTGACTTTTAATTCCTGCAGAAATTAATGATATTCTTGATTCTTTAAAAAAAAGATCGAGGATTTTAATTACAAAATGAAAAGATGTTAAAAAATGAACGTTTTCTTAATTACTGCTGGTAAAATTGACCTTAAAGCGATTTCAGTAAATTTTTACAAGTGTTCACAGTTTTGTGCAAAAGAAAATATTATTGCAAATTGCAGAATTAAGAATATAAGGAAAGACAGCAACTTGTATTGTTGTATTATGACAGAAAGAACAAATGCCTCTAATATTCAAATACCTTTAAATAGGGTACTTTACCATAGTAGCAAATTAGCAATCCAGTCAATTATATTGAAAGGAGACCTCAAAAATGAGTTATTGCCATGAAAAAAGTTTTGAAAAAGTTAATAGTTCTTTAAATATTTGAGATTTTATGTATCGATACATCTACGTCACAGTAATGCGTTTTCACGTGTATTCTTACTTACAGAAATAAAGAAACTACCAAATTGTATATTTTGTAACATTTAGAAACAGTTGATTTTACATAGAGTACATTTTAATTCCAGCCCCATGGTTTGAGAAGATTTCCAGCTACGTCACACAAACTTTAAAAATTAATTACAGCTTTTTTTAAGAACAATTAAGGCTTAGCGTTAGCAGTACTCTCAATCGCTTTCAAATAACATGAAGTTTCAATAAAAAACTTTAAAACAATATGGTAAACTACCCTATTATAAATAAATTCACTCTATTATAAATAAATCCACAGGGATGTGAACCAATAACCAACCCATTGCAAATCCAATCAAATTTCAAAACTTTTCCAACCATAAATTCAATCCTCCGAATCCCTACTTCAAACTTCGAGCCTCATTCCGTCCCGTTTTTCATTATCTTCTAATTGGCCCGGAAGTCGTCCTAACATCGCACTAAATACGCCAAACCTATCACCATTAACCCACTCAGCCATCAAGACGTTGATTGTGACATTCTCAATCTCCCGGACATGTAATTCAACGTTCGGCGTTTGGCGATTGGGTTTGGCAGAGCCAGCATTTTGCGTTGGAATTGAAAACTTTGAGAGCAGAATGCAGAAATGCAATGTCATATGCTCGTGTAATAATGTAGCGGACACGACGGAAAAGGCTTATTGAAATCGTGAGGAGTGTGCAAATGCTTCTGAATGACTGTGGTGATGTATCGTTTCAATTGGTTTTTATTTATTGGATGGATGTAAGTTCAGTATTTAGGTACTCGTAGTCTGTTAACTATAAAATTAATTATAAAATTATAATTTAAATAAGCCGTAAAAATTAGATTCAAAATCGAGAGGAATCGAGAAATTAATCGTTCAAAATACAAATAAACCAGGACCTTTATTCTGTAACTTAATAACTGGACTGTTGCTGCATTGATGACGTCAGTAGTAAGAGTTACTAGTCACACTTACAGAATCGCTTTTTTATTAATTAGATCCGAAGTTAGTTCCAGAAAATATTTTATAGATTGCCTAACTTCATTCATAAACAATTTTCAGCAATTATTTCCAAAATTGCAAATAAATGAGCCATATTATGCCAATAATTTGTATTGACTTTGAGGAGAATATGATACCACTGTCATCAAAATGATATTTGACGTTATTAAAATATAGATTTCTACGATTATTTTTATAAACTGATTATTATAATCTATATATATACTAGAAAGTTGTATTATTATTTAATGAGAATTAAAAGATGGAAATAACTCACACGAATGAAGATGTAAGTACTACACAAGATGCAGATGATAGTTGCTATCAGGAAAAAAAGTATTTTTCTACGACCACTACGGAAAATTGCACTTTTCCCATGCTTTACATAGCCCGAGAGTTATTCATTTCTCACAGTCGTGGGATAAAGTGTGAGAAATTATTTCTCACACAAGTTGCCAACTGTAATATAATGTTAATTTTTATATATGTACTTTTAGATTTATAAATTACAAAATATTATTTGCTAATTACTTAAATGTTTATGTAATATAATATAATCTCAATATTTCAGACGAATATTATAAATAAACTATAATAATATTTCAAAATATTGAAATCTAATTTTCGCTTTTACATTTTAGAATTTAACTGTTGGCAAGATTGTTCTTTTTAAACAAATGAATTATTTATCTTACCAAAGAGTGTGGTAGTAGAAAAAGTATAGTGTGCCACTCGTGCAGAAACACCTATTGCCCACTTGTGTGATTCCAGCCCTCGACTTCGTCTCGTACTGGAACTCTCACACCTCGTGGGCAATAGGTGCTTTTCTGCACTAGTTGCACAATATACGATTTCAGCATTAAACTTTGTAGTAGAATAATATACTGTATCTACGTCTATATGGAATAAGAACTTTGAAATGACAGCTGTCAAGAAGTTAGATAAAGAAGCACACATCATTGTTTAAAAAAAAGTAGGTTAAAAAAGCTAGACTTTTATATTCTCTACATTTAATGACTGCGAAACCACGTAAAAGAAAACATCTCTTTCTTTCGCAAAGTAAATGAAGCATTGAAAACTCTACAAGATTTATACCTCCTCGTGTAATGTAACAAAATCTATGTTTCCCTCATCTTTCAAAATCAACACGTTAGCTTTTTCTCTGGGATGGAACACCTTATCGCTTTCTTAGAGCTCTTGTAGTCATTACCGTATATAAGTTTCTTCCACAAAATGTAACACGAAGTCGGCTGTGAGACAGGGAGGGAATAAGTGAGAAATTTATGATGATAAGAGAATTGGCTGGCCAGGGCCGGGCCAGAGATAGAAATAAAAAATTTGAAACTGAGTCTACAAAATAATATTTAAACTTTGTCATCTAAGGATCCAATATTTTTATTAATAAAATAAAAAATGTTGTCATCAATTTATGTTGGAAATTTTTCTAATATTTAAATTAGTTTTGAAAAAATCTAGCTCCGTCCCTGAATCATTGAAGGTATCCAGTTGAAGTTCAAAGTTATAAATATCGAAACATAGGAAGAAAATATTGATATAGTTGCATAGTTTTCCAAATTTTATACCATGTTTTATATCTGTTTCATGGGATAAACAGTAAACTAGTAAAACTCCTACTATACAAAACTTTTACAAGCAGAGTTCGTGAAATATACGAGTAGGTATATCATTCATAGTTTGTAATACAATGTACGCATATTTTTTCTTCACCTAGCTAAAAAACTAAAAAATAAGTTATAATTTACAATTTCTATAAAAATGGTGGCTACTATTTTTATTTATAATTATAAATTTATCTTCAAAATTAAAATAAAATTTATCTAGAAAAACCATTCAAATAAATCTGAGATAAATCAACGAATTTACTTGCATGATGTTTTTTTATTGAATATTTTTGAAGAGATACAAACTTGGGACTCGTATTTTTATTTTTACAAAAATTTTATTAACAAGCTCAAAAATAATAAATGAAAATTGATTAATATATGTTGTGACGTAGAAAGCTGCCATATGTCCAATACAAAATATGACATAACAGCAAAATTTATTTCTCAATTTACTAAAAAACATAGCTTTTTAACCTGTTAATAACCGCTTTAAAAACCGGTTTAGCGATCAGTAAAGCGGTTATTAATCAAAACTCGTTAAAAACTTCGCAATTTCATTTAACATAAAACCGCATAAAACAGATTTTTTTCTGTTTTTTGTCCTGATTATATCAATCAATATCTCAACTGCATCTATACGCTCCCCGCATATATTCGTTATTCTTCGCTAAATAAATAAATAAAATTCTATTAGCATCCACCAACATCATTTCCATTTAAGATTTAAATCCTCGCTATATAAAACACCGCCATCTTATAAACTTACGCGTAAGCCGGGCGAAACGTATTCCCTTAAACCCCTATAACAAACACATTCTTCTTCACGGGTTCACGTGTTCTATGTTCCTGAGCAGAACGAATCCGGGTAAGAAATTTCACCCTTAGAAAGAAGTCCGGAACTCCGGAGTCGCATACAAGAAAGTAGGGAAAGTGGAAAGTTATTTGTGGATCGCAGAGATATTTTAAAATATTGACGGGTAAAATACACGGTTTAAAATAGATGTATCTGTAGTAGTAATATAAGTGTATTGTTTTGACAAATTTTAAAATAGATTAGAAATTCTATTATTGGTGACAAATATAAACAGGTGACTACTTTTCTTCGAAGAATTATTTAAGATGTTTACAAAACAATTGTCACATTGCAATAGTAGTTATTTATGTATCTAGGACAAAAAGTGAAACACTAAGGTACAAGCAAGTTGTTTACGGCCGAGGCGTCTACCGGGGTCGGAATAACTTGTGAGAATGACACTTTCTGTTTGAGATGCATACAAAATTTTATTTCATACCTTTTATTTTCGAAATTGTATTCAATTAATGTCGAATGTCAATTAATGTCTTCTTAATGACAGGAATATTTTTATTTCATAAATTGGGTTACCTAGCAAAATTCTATTTTGCGGCCTAAGTCTTTTAAGTAAAATTTTGCCCTTAGGCCTTTAAAATTATATTTTACGGCCTATAAATTTTGTAAATGCTTTACTTTATTTTGACTAAATTGAATAAATAATTCATTTTATAAAGATAAATTTTTATTTTCGTAGATAATATTTGGTAGGTATAGTATCACTCGAGTTTAATATGGCTACTCATTCCAACGATATGTTAAGAAAAACAATATTCATGATTTATAATAAAATTAATTTGAAAATTGACTTTTTCGGTAAACATAATAGACTGCCTAATACCTGTGCTCCTTTAATGCCATTTTTAAATTTTAGTTTTTAATTTGTGATAAAAAAATCCTAAGAATTGGTCAATTGGTCATGTTTATCCAGGCACATAAAAAATAGAGAAAAAAATTTGAAAAAGTGGTATTAGAGAAGCAAAGGGCATTCTTAAATTTTTTAAAACGTATTATATGTTGCAAAAATGTTTATTTTTAGTTCAGTTTTAAGGGTACTATACGGAGCAGTATTTTCGCTAATTAACGGCTAGGACCTTAAGAGGTTTTTATTACAAATCCCCGTTATTTCAGGTACCCGCGCTGACAGCCTATGTTTTATGAGCACATGTTGTCTTTATTTATCTAACTTCTATGTTTCGCTCCATTCTTGTTTAGAAAATACATAAATTGATTGTCTAGCGCGCATGCAATTTTAAATTTTTTTTTAACAAATTACTCGACTACTATTGGAAAATTTTATATAATAATGTTATACAAACATTTAAATTTACAATGCAATCATAGTTACGACGAGTTTTTCTCAGAATTATTATTATTTAATTGTTTATAAATAATAATAATAACAATTTAAAAAAATCGACAACGTAGCTAGTTTTTTAACTGCCTTTGTATTTATACGGTATTTTTTTTAGATTTATAGGATTATTACGTTGGGAGTAATTTGTTAAATAATTTTTTTACTGTGATAAAAGCCCTTTAATAATGTAGATTTGTGGTTATTTGCCATTAAATAACGTCAACAAGGCATCCAATACAATGAAGCCAAAACTCTGTAAGTAAACAACTCAGTGTTTCGATTGAAAATTCTGGAAATATCTCTAAATATTTCCTCCCCAAATATTGACATTAAATCTCATTAAACCGTACCCCAGGTCGCTTTTCGCTCTCGAAATTGAAAATATTAAACCTTTATTATACAGGTTATGTTTATGTCGTTGAAAATACACGAAAAACCAATATTTGCCCTCCGTGGAGACAGTGGCACAACAAGTAGCTATTTTCATCTTTGCATACAAGACATCGGTGTTCAAGAGTAAAGGATAACGATAGGGTGTTTTCATAGGATCTATTATTAAATTTCGTTGACGTCAATCTCCATTACAAACTGTCAATCGCGCTCTTCAAAACACTTCTCCAATAGACGGAAACCCTTCAGCTGCGCCATTAGGCACGTAGAGCCAAACAACTTCCGCGGGGAAGAGAGACGATATTTCGACTCGCTCTATTTCGACAGGAGGGTATTTCATTTTGAGCTGTACTGATTTTCATTTTTAAAAAGCTAGAAAATTATTTTATACGTTCGAATTTATGAAGGATTTGAGTTCTATAGCCGTAGTATCACTAATGGCTGGTTTATGATGGATTTAATTTACGAATTTAGATTTAGAAATATAAAATATACATATCTGCCTTTGCAGGTTCATGATGAATTTATATTTATAATATACATTTAAAATATGACCATATTTTATATTCTAAATCGAAATTTGTACATGCGTCCAATCATATCACAGATCATAGTGAGTTGAAAAGAGACACATTGAAGTGACACTTAAATATTTTGTCTTGTTGTCGGTTTGCTAAAATGAATATCAGAAATATGGATATAAGATTAATATTATGTTGGAAAATATAGATAAATATCATAAAGACAAAAATGTAATAAAGTAAATTCGTTACAGGATAGAAGATAATTATTTATTTATTTATGTCAAATCACGTGACAAAATATAAGAAGATGATTGAACGAATTTAATATTTTTATAATCCACTATAAACCAAGATGATAATCGTAAATTTTAAATCTAAATTTGTAATTTTAAATTCGTAAATTAAATCCGTTATAAACCAGCCATAATGATAAAATGATTTGTATGTACTTATAATCTTTTTGACAAAATTTGATATTTGCTTTAAAATAAGTCATTTTAAAAATCAGAATAACAAGTTAACGTTTAAAGAACTTAAGTTCTTTCATTTTTGAAAATTATGCATCCTTCACTGCGTTCAAAGTGTCTGAAATAAATATTAATCATGAAAAACTATTGCACTTAGAGAGATACGGTTGATACGGATTTTAAATTAGTATTAGGTAGATATTAAAATATCTATGTCACTATATATAACATTTTAAAAAATGTTTATTTATTAAATAATAATATATTTATATTTTTTTACTCGTACATATATCTTAAAAACTATTGCAAATTTACCTACTGTTTTCAAAATCATATTTATATACAACTATATATACGCCCTTTGTCAAGAAAACCTGTTATTGTAATACTCGAATAATTTAATTATTATTATTTAAAATATAAGCAATTAAACAAATGTTACATATATGTGCAATAGTTTCCAAGATTTGTATGCTTCAAATTTCAGACACTTTTTGAACGCAGTCTTAATGTACCTATTTTGGTAAAAATTGACTTAATCCAGTCGAGCTCATTTTAAAATAGTAAGCATTTTAAAAAGCCCATCAATTAATTGAGCTGCCTTCAATTTACAACAAATATGTGTATTTAAAAACGTATACCCAAATGTTTTTTTATTGTTTATAATTTAAAAATTATTTTGAGGATGCTTGCCAAGTAATACGATTTTTATTTTTATAGGTACCTGCAGTTTTTATTTATTTGAATTTTGATGTGTAGGTACAAAGTAATAGTACTACTTACTAATTTGTAAATTCTTGTAACATTTTTATAATTTGGTTTTACAGAAAGATAATACAAAACTCACAGAAACTTAATGCTGCAAACTGTTGAGTTTTGTAATTTCACTTACTTCTTGATTTATCGGCACTTTTCATTAAATTATAGATTTAATATTTTTGTATCATAAATTAACGCATAGATTATTTTTATTACTATTAAATAAATCAAAGTACTGAAATTAACATTATATTTTAGTTTAAATTTCAGATTTTAAGCTCTGATTATTATATATCAAATAAAAAGCTTTATTTGAGATATTCTAAAGAACACACATAATATACAGCACAAAATATAACATATTAAAAAATTGCCTAATATAAAAAAGCTAAAAATTCATTTCAAAGAAACAAAATCGTATATAAATCTCTATTTTCATAACGTCATTAATACCCTTAAATAAAATATACAAAATATAAGAACGAAATATTTTGAATGCTCTCTCGAAATAATTTTGGTCGATTTGAAACACCTCTTCGTGGTATGACGTGAAAAGGAAGGAAAATTCTGAAGAGGCTCGAGGTAAATCAACAAAAGGAAGTAGAGAACGATGCCACAGAGAGAGATGAAAGATACGGAGGTGTCGGTACACAAACTTACACGATTATTCAAACCTGCGATCTAAGATTTCAGGATCAGTTTTAGAAAGTTTTCCATAATGAACCAAACTTCAGACGTTATTATGATTGCCAGGAATCTAATTGGAACAATTCTTTTTGTTCATATCAAGAATTTCGTTCGCTAAAATTAGTCACAAAGCGGAAATTTAAATATTGAGAAAAAATTTGAAGATTAATTGGAATTGTTTTAATGGGAAAAGTTTGGCAATTTTAAAATTATCAGGAGGGCTAATTAAAACATATTTTTATGGACAACAATGCCAGCATTCTTTTGTACACGCTCTGTTTTGTTTTAACATTTTGGCAACTTTTGTTCATTATATTTTGCTCCATTATTTCTACCAACAATGACGCATTACATTTTCATATATTTAAAAAATACTGTTACAAAGCTTAAAATTTTAAATGTTTCCTTAATAATAATTTTATACTTGAACAAAGGGTGAAATGCTGACAATTTTGTGCGCAAATACTATGTTTATTGTCGTATTATTCCGCAAACAATACAAAATGCACAATGACTTTGAAGTAACAGAAGCAACATAGGTTCTACTTTGATGCTTTTTCTGTGTTGTAATACAAAACATAACAATAGTTCTATTATGAAATTCGTGATTTAAAAAGCTTTTTCATCATTTTGTTCTAAATTATTGCGCTGATTATATTGTGAAATTGAGGAAACTGGACCTGAACTTTTGACTCACGTCATTCGACGTTATTGTTATTTCACTCGTCAAAATAACAGTTAAATACGCAAACAATTTTGAATGCTCACCATACATTGCAAGAAGTGACTGTCTAATAAGGCAAGAATATCTAGTTCCAGTTATTTTGTTTTAAAATTGACGACCAAATATAAACAAACCTGGCAGCTAAGGATTGTATTAGGACTGTTCCATACTTCAAATTTCATCCTGTAATATAAAGTATGACAGTGTGTTACCTGAAACAGGCGCACTCTCCAAAAAATAAGGAAATAATTCTCTAGATAATATAATAGATAAAAATCAATCTAAATATCTAGATGATTTATCTAGATAAAATTATCTAGATAAGTTACAACACTGACTACAACCAATTTTGAATAACCGCCATTGCGAGAAATAGAACATGTACTAATTATTTATGTAGACAATTTGTTCTTTTGAACACATTGGCCACTTGAACACCACGTGACAGGTGATATTTGTGGTCCATTTTAGGATCCGAAGTCCAGATATATTCAATAAGGTGTCCTTTCTCTTTCTCCCTCACGCTAGATAAGTTACAACACTGACTACAGCCAATTTTGAATAACCGCCATATATTGTGACAAATAGAACATTTATATTAATTATTTATATAGACAATTTGTTCTTTTGAACACATTGGCGACTTATGGTCCATTTTAGGATCCGACATCCAGATGTATTCTTTAAGGTGTTCTTTCTCTTTCTCCCTCACGCTACAACCAATTTTGAATAACCGCCATATATCGTGAGAAATAGAACATGTACTAATTATTTATGTAGACAATTTGTTCTTTTGAACCTTCGACCATATATAGGAATAGACCAACAACGCAAGCCTTTGTTGTGAAGCAAAGAACTAGCGTAGCGGTGTGAAGAGGAGTATGACCTGCAGACACCTTGAAGTGTTGCAGTTTGCCTTTTATCATTCTCTGTTCCATGACAACAAACCAGAAGTCAGCAATGTGCAACACTCTAACGTGTCCTCACCTCCTTTCCCCGCCTATAGATGCTGCTCACCGCTACCGTACTTCTTGCCTTCACAACATTGTATAGAGTAAAATTCAAATAGCTAGAACCCTGCGCGAAGTACGAATTCTCGTCTTAGAGAGAGAAGCATAGATGATAAACAAGAGGAAACTACGCTACTGTCTGTTCTACTGAACATCAGCTTCAATATCTGTTATTCTCATGTTGACATTCGTAGTGTTTTGCTTCGTGTAACCCTGTGAATTTTGTAATTGATTGTGATTGAGCTATATTTTAGTTTTCTTTGAAAATTAAGTGAAGTGCTGCGCAGCATATACTCGCTAGCTCCGCTTTTGTAAAACGGACAGTACATGACAAGCTCTGCCTTCTCGCGCAGTCCAGGGTCCTAGCTATTTGAATTTTACTCTACTACAGCATTGAGTGTTATCTGTCTATACCTATATATGGTCGAAGTTTTGAACACGTTGGCGACTTGAACACCACGTGACAGGTAATCTTAGTGGTCCATTGTAGGATCCGACGTCCAGATGTATTCTTTCTCTTTCTCCCTCACGCTGAAGCTTTGCAGGTTCAGTAGCGCGCAGCGGGTGGTTCCGGGGCCCCACCTCGGCCAGTCGGTTCCGGCCGGTAAAGCGCCACATCGGATCCTTAGCTCGGCTGGGCTGGCTGCCCGCGTTCCGCAGTGCGCGCAGGTTCAACCGCTCGGGACGATCCGCCATCGAGGAGAGGTGTCTATCCCAAGCACGGAGGGTGTTCTAGAGGCACTGACACTTTACCCTCATGTGGTGTTGATGTTATAGGGTTGTGGTTGGAGGATGGGAAGTTGTACCAATGAAATTTATATTTAAACGTTAAACAGCTTTGTAGCATCACTGTTCTTAAATTTACGATTATGCGTGGAATAAGTCCCGAATAGGTTCTATTTATTTTAGTTTTTACGGTTATAATTTAAAATCCAATAACAAAATGGTAGATGTTATTATAATAGTGGAATCAAACCGGTCGGTCCAGTAGTATTATTGTAAGTAGTAAAGATCGTATTAAAGACCGGTATTAGATTCAGACGTACTCAATTATAAGTGTTACTATTAACCAACCAGCACTCAACGTTTGCACTTATAATTGAAATTGGAATTTTGTTGAAGCCCTGGTTGGTTAATTTAGCACTCATACTTATAATTGGGTAGGTCTGAACCTAGCTTTAGGCGGACATACTACCATTAATGTAGCTAAAAAGGTTTTTCTTGTCCTTTCACTCTTATTTCAAATACTGTCGTAAAATAACTACCAGCACAGGTTTTTTGTAATGGTAATTTTTATTAAAAAGTAATAAAATTATAGTAGCGAAACAATAATTTGTACACTTAAGACGATCCTCTACCGCGCCAGAAAATAACCAAAAACATGGATTTTGCGCGCCACTCCACAGCGTTTATTGTTTTGTTAAATATAATAATCTAAAGATATTGTTGAAGACAAAAGTACAATCTACAAAATGATCGATACAGAATTTTAAAATTTTGCTTTAAAATCGAAATATGTTAATTTGAATTTTGACAATTGTTGTTGTTATTTATTTAACACAAATATCTTCTATTTTTAAATTAAAAAAATACGATCGCAGATCCAAGCTGTGTTGATAACATATTAAAATTTGAAGTTAATTAAATAAAAGCTGTACAGTGGCGCGCGAATATCCTCTTTTGTACAAATATTGCAGTTTTTTTTACAAATATGGGTGCCAAAATTATTTTTTACCTTCAAACATAAATTATTATTTGTTATAGAATAGCATGCGGAATCAATATTTTTGACTGTATTCTGTCATAATTAGAGGATCACCTTAAGTACGCGAAATAAGAGATGACCGGACTTAGGAATTTTAAATTGGTAAACAATATTAATCGTATTTTTTAAATTTATGTTTAAATTATGAGATTCGTTGGTACAATTGCCCATAAATAGCAGTAACCCCAAATAAGGTAAAACCATATTTGTATAATTCATTTCAAATAGTCCTCTATTTGTAAAAACGTAAAAGCATACTCGTAAGACAGTAATAGAACACACATTTGATGTTTCTCGAGAGTTTTTACCTTATTTTTGTGGTTACAACTTTTCAGTCACGAACTCTGAATGTGGTGTACAAGTCGTAGAATAGATTCGATGTTTCTAGAGAGTCGTCAGCAACTTGGGCACGAGCAACAAGTACGAGTGTGTGGGTGTTAGCGCACGATTTAATGGTGTTTCAGAGTTGCTCATTTTACAGATACTTCCAAGTTTTAAACAAAAAGAGAAAAGACTTTTAAACTGGTGATGATACCAGAACTTAGAGATAATACAGTGTGTTATTGAACTAATTTTACCACATTTAAGGCAATCTTACGGTATGTACACAACGGAAGAGGTTTTTAAGAGGCCCGTCTACCTCCTAAAATCCAGCATGAAATGTACTAACGTAGTGAGAGTTTTGTGGCCAGTACAAGAATGGTAAAATTTCATTCCAACAAATATTATATACTTAAAAGATGAATTAACAATTGTGCCTTTTTAAAATTTTGATTAAAAAATTGTACATGATTATAAAAATTCCGAAAAATTCAACAAAATTTCCAATTTATGCAAATAAGGTCAGCCGTATTTACGTATGTCAAACATCTTAATGTTTATGTCTTAAAACTAAAACAGTGTTTATGTCAAGAAGTCGAAACATAGCTTTACTTTAATTGCTTGTAAAAAAAGATGAAAGATTGCCTTAACGCGCTACACTTTTGTGCAGAAAAAATAGTGAAAAGGGATCTTGCCATATTACAAACTGAGCTCTTGTTAGTACACCTACAATGTTCATATTTTATATATATATATATATATATATATATATATATATATATATATATATATATATATATATATATATACATAGTTAAGACATGACTCTAGAGTGCTAAGAAATTATATTTTTTAAATACTTAATGGTATTTTAGTAATATATTAGTATAAATAGTCAATTTGGCCAATTTTTTACTATTTTTTTCGTCAGATTTTCTTATCACTCTCACTAATGCAAGGAATCGAATATTTAATAGTTATTTACGTTATAAGTCCAGTAGATGAGTTTTTACGGTACGAGTAAGATTTCGAAACGAGTACCGTGAAAATCCTCTACCGGACGAATGACGTACAACGTTTTATTTCATACCTGTGTTGCATTTTTGGACCAAAGTTTGCACCCATTCTTTATATATCTTTTCTAAATACAATCAGGTCGTCTTGGTCTCAATACAAAAATTAAATTTTAGTCCGGAAAATGAAACATTACGGTATTGTTCTACTTTACAATCCTGTAAAGTAGAACAATACCGTAATGTTTCATTTTCCGGACTGAAATCAATCTCATAAAGAAGCAAATGCAACACAGTATGAAATAAAACAAAATTACAGTCCTGGCTGCCTTTTCCTAGCTACGGCACTGCATCAGCTGCCATAATACACTGTTTTAAATGTTTTGTGTTATTATTTCGCTATATTAAATAAACTTGGAAGATCTGTGTAATCCTCTTCATTCATCGAGTAAACCAGGTTAAACCTTTCTTTACAAAAATTTCTTTTCATGTACCAGTAGATCCAGTCTTTCCAGTAATCCATTCTTTCTATCTCTATATCTTTACTAAGGAATAGAGCAACTCTTAGCATTATAAATGTTTCAGTGTCTCCTTAGCATCGAAGAAGACGATCAAACACCTCAAACATGTTCACTCATTAATTATTTCAGGATTCACACAAAATAAAAGGTTATTCCTCTTTTAGGTGTAGAAATCTTCCTGTTTCCGCCTTTTATTTTGTGGTAAAATAACTGAATCCTTCTTTCTAGGAGTTCCGTTCGAAGATGATAACTCAATCCGACAATGACTCCAAAATCTAATTCGTCAGTAAGTAACCACACTTGAAGATCTAGAGCACTGTGCACAAAATTTCACTTGCATTTTATTCACTTGTTATTACAGTTCACATTGCACTGTTGATTTTCTGTTTAAATTCACAGTTGCATTGTTATAATTACGATTAGCAATTTGGTGTGTTGTTTTGTTCGTGAGATCGTATAGGACATTTTAGCAGTTAAAAGATTCTGCACTTTTACCTTTTAGGAATTGTTATTTGATATTTTGTTTGTAGCTAGACAGGGGTAATATAAAATCGTGTCCGATTTTAGCCAGAAATGACTTTTTGTAGTCTTGCCTTCAAGAAAATGTTGCATCCGGGGTATTTCAAACAGGGTCCTATTTTAAAGAAGTGTTTTAACAAGTAAGAAGTGACTTATTTTACTAGTTCTGATACTTGATGTACATAATAAGGAGCTTTAGAAGAAATTATTTAGCACCAAGCCAGAAAAACTTACCGGTCACATCTTTGGGAGTGACGTCACTTAGAGCCTAGCTGCCGAGCGCGCACTTGAATAGAACGGCTTTAAAAAAGTACTTATTGGATATCAATTTGCAGCATATATAAATTATAGGAAAGTGATAATAATTTTTAATTTTGATAGATTTATTACCTTCATATATAAATGAAAATATAACTCTTTTGAAACGTGCATTAATATGCGCCATGTGTGACGTAGACAACATTGAAATCAAACCGTGAGTAGATTTGTTCGTGTAAGATCGTTTTTTGTCGTTTTGACTGCGGAATGGACGACGGACCTGAGTTGAAATAAGGTAAGATCTACGTATTGTATTCGGTCCTTGTCAGCGCGGTGAACGTAAGTTCTCAGGGTCGGTGACGTCACACAAGGCATTTTTATGAATTTTTTTCTGGCTTATTAGCAACTTTTTGGCAAAAAGAAAAAATACGGGTCTAATATTTTAATGTAGATTAACATATAAAAAACCAAAAAATTGTACAGAACAGTGACCTCTAAGTGACGTCATGCGTGGCTTGGACGAGTTTATGAAGTCGGAGTGTTCGACCTTACGTATTCTTATAGTCATGGATTTTAGTACGCAATTAATTTAAATGGTGATCGAATGCGCAAGCTACACACAGGCGCGTTCAATCACCGAGAATCTAATGTATTTCGTAGCTTTATTTAAATTAATTGCTTACTAAAACCGGCCACTGATATCTCCTAATAATGTTCTATAGAAATCCACGAACAAAATATCACTGCGCTCGGTATTATGTAAATTGTTGGTTATTCTTTGAACGGCAACTCCGCAATTAACAAATGTTATCGCTGTAGTAAGTAATTATGTTTGAGCTGGCCATGGTCGTGATTCTTATTTTACGAGTAGTGAGCGTAGATTACTCAGCAAATATTTAAACTTTGTCAGCACCTTTCCCTAGGTTATTTGCATGAACTGTTGGACAAACACTAGATTAAAAACACTTGCAGAAGCTTGTAGATTAGTAGATAATTATTAACGAGTGTAGTATAAATATTTACTATAGTTTATGCTGGTAGCGCACTCCACAGTGCATTTTAAGCATGCTTGAGATAACTGCACTGTTGCATTAGTAGAGTGCACAATCACAAAGATTTACACAGAAAGTTTTGCACATGCATTTTTAAGTAGGTAATTTAATTTATTTTTGTATTCCTGATTCGGAAACAATTACATACATAATTAAAACAGCTTTCGGAACAAAAGGCGAATCGTCGATGTCATATCGAAGAAATTTAAAAAAAAATAACAGAAAGATTTTAAGAAACATTATTCGAATGATGTATAGGATCATTGAGAATATTTACCTAATCGTTTATAATTTAAAGGTTTAATTGATCCGAAATTAATACTCGTAAATTAAATTTTATTAATTATTTGGAACGTTTCGAGTGGGAAACGCCACTCATCCTCAGCCATTTGAGAGATGCAAATTTTTTGACGTTAAAATTTAATATGAAAATATTATTTATTATAAATAATTAATACTCGTAAATTAAATTTTATTAATTATTTGGAACGTTTCGAGTGGGAAACGCCACTCATCCTCAGCCATTTGAGAGATGCAAATTTTTTGACGGTAAAATTTAATATGAAAATGTTATTTATTATAAATAATCAACACATAACTCAAGAAAACTAAAACTTTTCATTGTGAAGTTATCTTTGGAACTCAGTTCCAAAGATGGATTCACAAATAATAGCAATGGGCATTTAATTTGAACTTATTTAATTCCAAGATAAATTCATATAAATATGATTAGCTCATAATATCTATTCGTCCTGGTCCTGGTAATCACAATATATAAGTAAAAAATTTCAAATATATCGCCATTATCCTTGAAATTTGTAGGTTAACTTCTAGTTATTCACTTAAACCCTACAGAATCCACTAGATTTAAAAATTAGTCTGTTTAACCTCTGGTTAAGAACCTGTGCAACGAAGTTTACAATATAGCCAACACTTTAACTACAGGTTAGCGCCAAACCGAAATGGTGAAAAAGTAGAACTAGTAGATTACAAAAACAATAATTAATAATAAGTAAACAAAAACAAGGAAATATAGGGTCTTTCATTAAGAGTGATAGGATTTTAATTTTAAATAATACGTCAACGGTTTGACATAATCAATTTAGTTTTTACTTTATTTGGAAGCTAGGACAATGCAGTTATGTTCGGAACAAGATATCGTTCAAATGTCCACCACGGCTTTGTTGACACTGATCACAAGATTGCTCTAATTTGGCTCATCCGCAACACTGGCCGCTACAGCTGTGATATTCTCCTCGCTGCGAACATTTCGTTGTCTTCTTGGTGGCTTATTGTCTTGGTAATGTTAACTCACAGTGCGTCTTATAGCCTGCGCAGAGTAACGGTGACGGCGACCCAATTCTGGGGTTATTTAACGTTGAGCACCTACAACTGAGCTCGAACTTTGGTAATATTTTTTTATTATTTCCAACCGGTCTAGAGGCGTCAAACGCTGCATCATGAAACTGCACACTATACTAAATAATTTGACACCTAGAAGGAAATAAAATATATATCAGAAACCGAGAAATCTTTCTTGAAAAAACTATCACTCCTATTGAAAGACCCTATATAATAAGTTATTCTTCCGTCTGCATTTAGTGATAAATTCTCTGCGAGTTATTCTATTACCCCGTCACTACCTCCTACTACACTAACTGATAGTGCAGTACAATCATTTTCCATTTCACTTCGTCCACACGCTCGCACGCACCAAATAAACGTAAGCCATTTGCCGTAAATTATGAGCGTCGTATAGAAAATGGTTTTATTATGTTTATCCATTTCCCTGGCAGAAAACAGTTTTGATAACGCATGGATTTATCGAACGATGCGATGTAAATTATGAAGCTTTTACAATAACTTGTGTTTCATATTTCGTGTTGGACTTTTGTTCATTGACAACAGAAAATGAAAAGAAGAACTAGGATGAGAACAGATTGGGGAAATATATGTTTTACTTTATTTATAAAAAAACAAATAATGATCGTCAGAAAATTTGTGTTTAGTTTACAAAAATGTCTTTGTGCACTAATAATTATTTTTTTTAGTTGCTCTTATTAAATAGTTGCCTGTCCGCGCTACCTCATATAATTCAATGTGTTTTATTTTTAACAAAATAGCTAGTGCGCGACAACTGAAAATTTATTTAATCTGCTAATTTACATTCAAAATAAGATAAAAATGCTAAGAATGCAACATTTGTCAAATTTTACAAAGTAGGCTAAATTGGCACAATTAAATTTATCTTAAAATAAATATAAACAATAGAAACAAAAGTGCTATCAATTTTGTTCTATCTATGATACAAAAAATAGACAAAAGCCTAAAAGTCCTCACCCTAGTTATTACAGGGGACACCAATCACTTCGACCAGTTAGTCTTGGTGCAGTCGACGATCTTTGAAATTATTCAAAGCGGCAACGGAGATGTTCTTATGCTACCAGAACTATATTTAAGAGACGGTCAAGTATGTCTCGTGTGTAAAGTAAAAAATCATTCAAATATACTCTTTATGAATAGGTATATTCTCTAATACCTAGCACATTAAAATCTGGATATTAGCTTCAAACGTTAAATTATAAAAAAATTGCAGTAAATGAAGTAAGTATTTTAGAGGTATAAATAGTATGCAGAGCTGGGCGGTAATTAATTACTTTAGTAGATAATTAAATTACTAATTAATTACTTTTCTACATAAAGTAATTTTAAAGTACTTTTAAAACAAAGTTGTAAAAAGGTGAAACTTCAAACCGCTGTAACTTTTAGACATTTGATCCAAATCACTTGACCCTTTTTGTCTTCTGAAGCTTAAAGTATTTTCTTTAAAACGCTCAAGTCCCCCTCCTCACCCGCGCCATGTAAGTTAAGAGAAAGGTATTTGCCCGAAAAAAAAAACGTCACACTTAAGGTGTTCTGTGAGAATGAGTTGTTATTAAACAACAAATTTGTTTACAGCCCATGAAAATTTGGACAATTCCCTTTTCAGAGCGCAAAAAAACACAAAAATCCGACAATTAGCAAGAAAGTTTTAAATGATTTTTCGTAAGATAAGTGACAATATGTACGAGTAAAAGTATAAAACGTATGAATCGTTCTTGATTAAAATTATGCTTCTTTATTCTCGTGAACAAAATGCCAAATTGACCTTTTTATCCATGATGTATTGCATCTTATTATTTATTATTTTAATAACTTGTTATTTCTGCTTTGAAATAATTGCCAATTAGAGGACTCCCTTTCTAGAATCAGCGTTTATTTGCAGTATAAAGTAAATGGCCGGTATAACTTAAAATTTATGAGCGCTGTACATAAAAACTTTATTAAATCACTAGAATACATTTAGCACTCTTTGGATAATATTGTTTATGACTTTATGAAATATGGCCGCAGAATTCTTTAATGGAGAAGTATTACATAAATCCTTATACGATAAGTGCAGATATTACTCGTAAAATGTTATCTAAACCGGCGATAATTTTTTGCGTTTTTCAAACGCCGCAATTGGTCGGTTGAGGTTTATTTTCGCGTTTTAATAACTTGTAAAAAAGCTGTAAAAATGACAGAATATGCTCTGTTATTCTAGGCAGACCTTTTACTATACTACATAAATAATGTAGCTAGGAGCTTATGAAGAAAAAATAAATGGAATAACTTGTGTTTCTCATCAAAATTCTGTACTGTACAAGGGATGCAAAAAGAACAAATTTAAATTTGTATTTTACGCACAAACAAAACTACTTATGCGATATAAATTTTGTCTAAATAAAATACAACATTAATTTTACCCAATAAATTTTGAAGACAACAATATAAGTAAATTTAAACGCAAAAAATGTGTACATCATAAGATTCTTTAAAAAAAGTAATCAGGGACGTCGTTTTTCGAAAAAATATTTAGTTCTCGAGTTACGAGCAATAAATTGTTTATTTAAATTGTTAATAACAAATTATTGTGCAGTCGCTTTGTTAAAAAATTGTTACGAGAATGTACCAATAACATAAATACACTAATAGAAAATGGTTTTGTCCGTGACCGAAGTGGAATAAATGCCGATATCCCCGTAGAAATTGCGGAAAAGGCATTCTAATAAGTTTTTTGCAAATATCTTGAAAAATATCGAGTTTTCGTGAAAAATACCTTCTTACAAAGTTGTTCAGAATAAAAAATGCAACAAGTTTTGTCCGAAAATTTTTTTGAAAAAATGTTTACTTGTCGAGTTACAAGCAATTGTTTATTTAAATTGTTAATAACAAATTAATGTGCACTCGCTTTGGTAAAAAATTGTTACGGAAATACATTACTCACACCAATACACCAATAAAAATTTGTTTCATCCAGGAGCAATGAGGTTAGTACCTCACCCGTGTTTTAGGCCGAATTTTAGGGGTAAACCGCTCACCTACTAGACAGTGGCGGAATTCCGACAATTTTGTTTGTTTGCTTGACTCAACTCAATTAAGTAATTTTTTACAATAAAAAATATACATTTATAGGTGTATTTGACCTTAAAGTAGCATAATTTTTTTTAAACTAAAACACACATAGGTACCAGTTTTCTTTTCAAAAGTATAAAAAATTACTATTGCATATGAGATAGGGAAAATCATTAAGCTTCACATCCTTTAATAAAATGTAACTTTTAATTATAATGCATTTGACCTTGAATGAAGAGAAAAATGCTCGTGCGGTGCAATTTTTATTATAAAATAAGCCTGACTCCTACAGTTCATATAAAGATTATTGTCACCCCAATAAAATTGCTGAAATCCCGCCACTGCATTTGAGTGCCCACCCAGCTACTTATACACGGCCAAGGCTGGAAGTAATGTAAATACCCTTCAATACTCTGGCTGAACCACTTCATAAATTTTAAGTGCCTTTTCGTCTAAAGAACAATAATATCTGTTGATCTAATTAAAATAAAATTATTAAATATTGCTATAATTAATTTATTTTGAAATATATAAAATTTTAAAAAATCGCACGAGTGAAATTATTAAGTTTTAAAAATTTAATCTAACTAACATTAATTGTAAAATGCAACAATTTCAAAAAGAAAAAAAGATTTTTTTTAAAATTCAACCACGTGTCTCACAGTTCACCTCAGTTCTCCACAGATGGCGCTAGTAATATCCTGATGCCTCTCCGGTTGTGTTACCTTCGGCTAGTTAACAACTACCCCTAAGTTCACACAGTTTGACATCAGATGCTGAGTTGCACTGACGAGGTCTAACAGACCGAAACAGCTGTCTGCAACTATGCAATATCTGTTGAGTGCTGAGGTGAACTGTGAAATACGTTTGCTAATTACTAATTAATATGGTTACAAAAATTCAACTATTTGATACTTCAACAAATAAATAAATATGAAGACAACATTTGACATTTTTTTTTTCAAATTTCAAAACAAGGTAGTGTGGATCTATTACGGCATGTGCTAATGTTTTTTGAGTCTAGATATACCTATGAAGCGACAATTCAAAGATAAGTTACAGCAGAAGAACTAATCAGGAATGTTTCTGTATTGTTTTATATATGTATTCCGCATTTTTTAATAATATTTGTATTAGTTATTCTTACATTTAAAATTTTTTAAATTTCAAATCGTAAAGTTGACATCAAACACAAATTCTTTCCATAAATAAAAAAAAACCTTATGCATATAAGAATAAAAATCACACGTGTATCATTCATAAAATATCCGTTCCTTTATTCCTTTCACGTAAGAAAGACCTCAACAGAAATTTATATCATTCTCCTTTTCATAGCCTACGGTCTAGCGATCCCGAGTTCCCGAGTTCAGATCTCCTTCTCCTCTTAAACTATCTCTATTTGTATTATGTTCGGTGTACCGTCCATATATGCAATACAAAATACAAAATGGCCGGAGCCACGGCACCGTGTCTCGCCACAATTCACCAAGTTTACGCGCACAATGTGAAACAATTTAACTTCGAAATAAGATAATGGCAGAGCAAGTTCTGCTTCAGTTGGATTCAATTTCCGCTGGCTACATCGATACCACACAATAAAAGTTAGCGGGGAGGAGTGACACCAAAACAATGGAAAAAAGGATAATAATTATCATTGAATCAATCAATCTGTTGAAATAATCTAATCCTGACACACTTACAGACCTAAGTTGTTTTACTTTATTATTGATTCACATATTTGAAATGCCAAACCTTTTTGCTTCAGACCACCCGTACCCCGCGAAAAACAAAAAGGGATTGAGAAACAAAAAATACGTCCAAAATATTTTTGAAAGTTCTATCGAATGGCATCAAATGAAAGTTACCTCTTCCACCCCCCATGGAGTTTCTCAATCCGTTGTGTTTTTCGCGAGATATTCGGGTGCTACGAGTGGTGTGGAGCACCCGGTATATAGGGTGTAACAGGGAAACCAACCAAAATATGGACGTGGTTTCTTTGGATATTTCGTGGCATAAATATCGCAAGCTTGTATGGTATTTTTTTTTTAATTTATCACTTGTTTTTCATCCATAGATTACTGCACATTAATATTAAAAGTTAAAAATTATTTAAATTTCAATTGAATTTTTCTCAATATTTTTATTATGTAAAGATATAAAACAAATACATGGTTGAATTCAGAAAAAAATACTCTACCGAATAGGCCTAAAAAATATGTATATTCCCATTTGAAAAAATATAACTTTGTGTTGTAACTTGAGAACCACTAGTTTAAAAAATTATTTTATTCTTTAATCAGATGTCCCCCTTGGTCTCCTACAACTTTGCTATTTAACATTTTTTGTAACTATAATAATAAAGAAAATATAGGCGTTGGTTGGTTTCGCTGTTACACCCTGTATAATAGGTACTTTTTGACCAAACTGATAAATGGTAAGCACTGGATTTTAATGAAACCCATTGTATTATTATTTATTAGGATATATTCGAAATGTCAAACTTTTTCCAAAATATAATATAATTTTGTTTTTATCTACGAGAAAAAAATTATATGTATCTACCATAAGTGGTTGATAATTAATAAAAAAGGAAACTTTTTGGTAATAAAACACCAACGCTTCGACTGAAAGTCAGTCTTCATCAATGTATAAATTGATTATTCTAAATAATAAACATCAGGTAAAACATGTTACAGAAATCGTCAAAAAAAATTAAACACATCATACATATACATTAACCAACTGATTGCAGTCGAAACGTTAGTGATTTATTAGATTTTATTTTATTGACTGCATCTCAAACAAAATTTTATTTACCATCCAGTCGAAAAATCAGTCTTCAATTAGTGGTAAGGATTCTTATAATAGAGTAACTGTACCAAACAATTTTCGGTTTTATAGGAAAAACTGGATGGTATGGTATGAAATAAGGAACATGCAATGCAGCTTCTTTTTTATAGAATGTGTCACAATGAAACAATAATTTTTCTCTTTACACTCCTTTTACATTTTAAATCTATTGTTTTTAAAACCGATATTCATCTGAACAAAACAGATAATAGTATTCTTGGACATTTTATATTAGGCTGGTGGTCACAAAATATATACATAAGTAAGAATTCCAACTAAATTTAAATTTAAAAATATAGTACTCGTCTTAACACATAAATTACTCATTACCATTAGTTTAAGTACCTACGCATTGCTATATTGTACATTTGATGCAAAGAGCATAAAAATGTCATTTATAAAAGTCATATTCGTTAGAAATTGTTTAAACAGTAGTACCTGAGCTACTATAAATGAGTATAAGAAAACTGTACAAATAAAAATAAATTCACTTTAATTTAATGAAGGTACTTTAAATTGTAACTATGTTTACTAGTTACTACAAGAAAATGTTAGTCACAAAAAGCAATTATTTTATAATAACCTTACAATATTAGTATTGATTGAGTAAACGAAATGAAACTTTTAGGAAAATTATTTCTATTCTGCGAAAAGCAACCCATTTGCTATTTGATTTCCCGTTTCTAGCTCAATTCGTCAACATTTTACGAAGCCCTGATACTTGACACGCCATCAAGAAAAGAAATTCTACAACTGTTCTTTTCAGACTCTGTCAAATACCGGCGACAGAACATCTCACATTTTACAAACGACACTTTTGAATTCAACAAGTAGAAGTAGAAGTAGATAAATGTTTCGCATGCCCCCACTACGTATCTAGTGAATCTTATCGATTGCCACATGTTTTCTTGTTGTTTTCCTAGAAAATTAACTGCGTAGTTGCGTAGTTATTGTGAATGAGTAGAAAATAGAAAAATAAGTAGATTTTTACGTGTTTTGCACAAATGTTCGTTGATATTTAGCTGTTTTTTAACACAGAATAAGTTCATTAAGAACAGAGCTGGGAAATATACTTTTAAAAAATATCTTAGATACTTTTATAGATATTTGTATAAATTTGCTCAAGATACTTAAGTATCTAGATGTTTTTAATTCCAAGTATCTTAAAATATTTCTTAAAAGTATCTGATACATCTACTTAGATACAAAAAAGTATCTTAAATGTTTTAGTTACTTTTATAAATATTTTATATATTTTTTTATATATCTAAGATAGCACTTTAAAGGTATCTAAATACTTAAAAAGTATCTAAATAAGTACATTAAATATATCTAAAGATAAAGTATCTTCATTTATAAGATAAAAGGTACAGATATTTATAAAAAGTATTTTAAATAAAGATACATTTTACCTAAAATAAAAAGTAGGTATCTAAGATAAAGTATCTTAGATACTTTTTGTATCTTAGATACTTTTTGTATCTTAGATACTTTTTGTATCTTAGATACTAGCAAGTATCTTTTTTCGTAAGATACTCCCAGCTCTGATTAAGAAGAACTTATTCTGTGCAACTAGGTTCCTATATAAATGTTTGTTTTCCAGAAGTAGTTTGATTAAATTGGAATGCAAAGCAAATGTTCTTTGGTGTATCAATTTCGAATATGGAGATTTAAAATTCATGTCAAGAATTTTTAGTTTAAAAGTTTCTGAAGGTTGAAGGATAAAACCAATATTTGATTTATTCTGCGAGTCAGATATAAATTAAATTTTATAAAAAGGGTATAAAAATGAAATATTGACTTATCAAACTTATCTAACATTAAAATAAAATCAATTTCTAAATTGAAATACTTTTTTTTTCTTGTAGAATCTTCTAAGGCCATTAATTCTCGGTCTTGTTTTTATCTGAATGCACTTGGCTGCACGGACAAAAATTAATTGCCATATGTCATAAATCGTTACGTTTTTCTACTCCATTAATTTTACATTAGATGCTGACCCTGCATTTCCCAAAAGAAATATAACAAGAACTACAATATAAAATAAAATCGTTTCAGAATATACCTAGATTCATGAAAATCAATTGATATTGGAGATAGAGAATAACATAAATTTTGAAACAATTAGTTTAGTTTCATTGACCTAATATTTTCTGTTTGATGCAAGTTTAATATGAGACAATATTTATTAAAATTTATAAATTCATCTAATTTAAAACGCCGAATTAAAATAGAGCATATAAAAAAATTGAGAAAAAAACGAAGATTTTCGATTGAATATGAATAGTACGGAAATAAAGTATGAAACTCGAACGAATCTCAGATGGAAATTGAACTAGAAATCTAGGATGAATCTAGACAAAAAAGTACCTATAATGTAGACGGCTATTAAATAACGAGACTGTGCGCGCAGAAGACGTCCTAGAGGGGCAGGAGGGGAAACGAATGCAGCGATGGATAGCTGGATGTGTCCACTATTCCGGTACAAAAACACGTTTTTGTCGCTGTTGTAGTATTTTTTCTATAAAGGTTAGAAACGAACGTGTTTTCTTCTCGTGCCGATTTTCGCTTCACCTCTTCCATCGACTCGAACCGGGTTCCTATTAAGGCAGACTTGATTTTTGGAAATAGAAAATAGTAACAGGATGCTATATCAGGCGAGCACGGCGCGTGTTCGAGCACTGGAGTACCTCTAGCGGCTAAATAACGCTTCACAGACAGCGCGTTATGGGCGTTCTAACTTTTGTAGAAAAAATACTACTACAGCGACAAAAACGTGTTTTCGTACCGGAATAATAAACACGTCCAGCTATCCAACGCTGCATTCGTTTCCCCTCCTACCCTCTAGGACGCCTTCTGCGAGTGCAGTCTCGTTTTTTATAGCCAGACGTAATTCAGCCTTCAGACAAGAAACTCTTCCAAACGAATATTAGTTTCTTTCTCTAAGTACGCGAGCTCTTATTATATCTGCGAAATAAGATAAAATTTACGTAGTCACGTGAAAATTAAATCAAATTGTTAAGGAATTAATACACCAAAAAACATTTCCCCTTTGTTCCCCGTCTCATTGTCTGTTTCCCCAGGTCGGATCCCGCAGATGGGGCGGCCGAAGTCGACCCCGAGTTCCCGGAAGACGCGCTAGAGGGCAGCACGCGCTTCCGGCCGCTTCCTGCGCACGCGCCGGACGACGTCCTGCGCAGGGAGCTGCATCCGGCGCCGTCGTCTGCGCAGGACTCTCTCTAACACCCCCAACCCACAAACACACACACACACACGCGCATCTGTGCTCTTGGACGGAATGAAGGCCTTGGATTGTGATAACTGCAAGGGGTTCATTCTAGAAATTTGTTAGTTTGGTTTGATGATTTGTTGCTGGATTATGGAGCAGGTTTTTTTTTATCAGGAACTAGCTGAAGATATTTTCGCCATTTTGTTTCAAAAGTGAAGTTAGATCCTTTAGCTGTTACTTTACTAAATTTGAACCAAATCGGTGCAGTAAATTTTGAGATAGCTAGCCGCCATTTTGTTTCAAGATTAACGGATTAACATTTTAGTATGCCTATATTTTAGGTTAGATCCGTAACTATTACTGTTCCAAATTTGAATGCAATCGATGCAGTACATTTTGTTTCAAGATGGCGGCCTGTCATTTTATTATACCTATGTTTCAAGTCACTACACCAAATTAGAACGCAACCGTTGCAGCAATTTTGAGATATATGGTCGCCATTTTGTTTCAAGATGGCGGACTGGCATTTTAATATATCTATGTCTTAAATTAGAAGCTTAGCTATTACTGTACCAAATTTGAACGCAATCGGTACAGTACATTTTGAGGTAGCTAGCCGCCATTTTGTTCCAAGATGGCGGACTCACATCGCCACCCCCTATATTTTTTCTCGGGTGCATACATACCACGAAATATGTATAATATATGACAGGAGTCGACACTAGAGCCTTTCTGTTTACCTCTTAGAGAGAGACAGAAAATACGGGCCAGCTCGGAGCATGCATTCATGACGATAAACAACAGTTACGAGGGTAACGCACGGGCCCAGTAGTGATCTTTCTCTCTTGCACAGGGTAAACAGAAATGCCAGTAATGTACTGAGTATATTCCAAAAATACAAGAACGTAACCGCAGTATTTTATAAACAACAAAAATAGTCATCTAACATTTGTGGTTATATATCCCAAGATAAAAAAATAAATACTTTAAATACGGTTAAAAAAGGAAAAATGGTTTTTAAAAATGAGGCTATTTTAATAACCAAATTAAACAACTATACTCTGGATTATACTATAAAATTATTTTGTTTAAATTGAGAAAAATATTTGGTAACAAATTGAATATAATATAATAATAATTTAATACCCATTTTACAGTATTGCTGGACTGTAAAAATGGTTAAAAACGACTTTAAATTAAAATTCATGGTGTGTAATCTCATTTAAATAGTTCTTGATAAAATTCATTTGCTCCATGATTCATTATAACCCCTTTTTATTTATTCTCTCGGTTGTAATTTTGGAGAATGAATGTAACTGGTACATGCCACGAACTTGGTTACATTTGTTTTCATAAATTGTTTTGAGATAAATGATGTGATAACATGGAAAATATAAACCTAAAAAGTCATTAATTTTTGTATATACGTAAACCTAGTTTAATTATAACCAGGAGGCGGGGGAATAATTTTTAGATTAACTTTCTGTTATAGATTTATATCTTTAAATAAATAGTGTTACGTTAAAATCGTTAATATGGTTTGTGAAATTTTAAAGTGTTATCAGTGGCGTAACTAATGAGAAAAATTTTGGTACAAAAAATCACATTAACAAGTTTTCGATGGAACAACAAGATTAAAAAATGAGGTAACAAAATATTCACTTTTGCAACTTGCAGTTACGCTACAGAAAAAATAGTTTGAATAACTTATTGACAAGAAAGGTAAAGTTTTGTATAAAGTATTTTAGATAAAATACTTCAATAAATGTTATGTAGAATTTATTTCTGTGCATTTTTTATTAAAACATTGTTTTCTAAAATAATTCATAAACGATTGTTCGATAAAAAAACTTGATAAATAACTTCGTGAATCCTGATTAGATTATGTTCTAATTTAATAATTAATTAATGTGTAATTATAATTACTAATTAGGACAATCGACTAATTTCTAATCTCTCCCCAGTATTAATAAGATTATGTGATTATATGTTTAAGTTTGAATCCGATTGTACAGATGTAACAAGAAAACACCCATATCTGAATATATCATAATTTTCACAGATACATAATATCAAAGTTACAGAGATATATATTAGATTTATTAGGAACTAAACTAATCTAAAGAAAAGACGATCAAATTATATTATTAGTATTAATCTTATAAAATAGTTCGATGTTCTTACAGGCCAATTGATGTACCTTTAACGTACAAGACGAAAATACGGTTATGATTATGACAATAAGGAGAGCTTTCGTTTCGGGACCTGCCGGTTTGGACACTGCCGGTTCGGACACTAATAAAGATGATTTTTGTCGAAACTTTAAAACAAACTTGTCAAAATTTCTGACGCCAGGGCCACATAGTAACAAGGAGTTACGCTAAGCCAATGCTATCAGTAGGTTCATTTCTTATGGAACTAGTCACATAGACTATGTGCTAGTTTTAAGTCAATAATGCACTGGCATTTGACAGAGTATGTGAATGGTTCCTTAAGAAATGTGTATGTTTTGTTTCATAAACATAAGCAGGCTATACACTTATTTAAAAAATATTGAACAGAGTTATAAGTTAGTCCTAAATTAAATTTTAACTTTTAATGGGTACAAAAATGGAAATATAAAAATGTCAATTAATAATACCCATGTGACATAATAAATTGGCAAAAATAGTTATTAAAACATGCAGTAAATTTTGTTAATAACCATCTGTGGCTCAATGAGAAATATAATATTTTGAAACAGGTACAAGTAGTTATAAAACTAACTTACAATATTTAACAATAAATCAAAGTACTTCAAAAATATGTCTACCATTTTGTAATTGACAGCAAAATTTGTCAAAAATAGGTAGGTAGGTAAATAACAATGAAATTTTTTTCAGTATATATTGAACACGAATTGGGCAAAGAAATTAGGTATTGGACTGTATTGGCCAATTTTTGCCTTCATATTCTACGTTCCTGTAACAAATAGTAACGATTTGCCAATATTTTGCACCCCAAAATGTATCTTCATCTGTATTTGATATAAAATATAATATATTTTTAGTGTTTATGTGAGTAAAACTATTTTTTGTGTATGCACTATAAGTACCACCGTGCATAGCGTCCAACAAATAAAATTTTAAGAAAAATTCTCAGAAAATATTTTAAAAACTAAATTAAATAATGTCCTGAAATCTAAATATGAAAATTTAAAAATAAAAACTTCATGCACTAATGGGTTAAAAGGCACGTGTTGCTGAAACAATTCTTGTTGCTGGCTGAAACGGCAGTGTCCAAACTGACTCCCAAATTATTAATTATAATTCGCAAATCAAAAGTGTGTTTGTTAATTTAATGGTGGCTGGATCCTACTTAATTTATATTAAATTTATAAATTTGCTGTGTGTGACATATAAATTAAACGTAGGTCTTCTATTTACTGTTAGATTCTAACGCGATTGTAAAACGACAAAGATATTTAATTGGAATCCAAAAATTATGACAATAAAATGCATAGCACCACATTTTAAGTACTGTACTGTATGGAAGACAATAAGTCCTACAGCACCCGATATTTTCCGAGGGTTCTCGTTCCCCGTATTTTGTAGTCCATATATTGTCACTTTATTCCCGCCACTTAAATGTATTTGTGTAAATGTATTGCGTAATATAATAAAATATAATTTAAGAGCATTGACTTTCTTTCTCTTAAGTTACCTTACACTATTTCAGAACGACGAATTGGGTAAGTCGATTTGACGAAAATATTTATTGTAAAATCATATTCTTTTTACAAAATTGTTTGGAGCAAAATTACTTCTTGGTCAGTTTTAATTTTTTGCTCTATTTTCATTCATTATTCGATAAATATAAGTATTGCCAGACTATTTTGTTTATTTTTTAATTGTTCGTTCAACTGAAGAATTTACAGTTTTCAGTAATTTTTCATAAAATAATGAAAAATAGTACCAGGTTTTATATGACAAATAAATATAGTATTACCTCTCTTAAAACATTGAAACATACGAAATTGAATATAAGGAAGATAAGAATTTTCTGTTCTTCTAGAATATTGGAGGCCATTCAACACCAGAAAATAAAATTTTAGAATATTCATACACAGGAAAATGCATGCACAAGAAGAATCAAATCTAGAAAATTTACACGTAATAAAATATCTGCTTTAAAAGATTCATTCACAGGAAAATGCAAATCTAGAATTTTATATTCGGCATGAATGCAAACATAGGAACATGCAAATCTAGAAAACCAGTCTTGAGTCCCACGTACTCGGTTTTGACTATAATATTTCTAGATTTGCATCTTTCAGTGTTTGCATTGCTAAATCTAAAGTTCTTGATTTGAATTTTCCTGTAAATGAATCTTTGTATGCAGGTATTTTATTACGCATAATTTTTCTAGATTTGAATCTTCTTGTGCATGCATTTTAAAATTTTATTTCCTGGTGTTAAACCCATTCCCCAGAATATTAATAGTTTTACAGATGCAGCCCTACCTACTCGGATATTACGGTAAGTAATATTGTTAGTATTTATTTTGTGAATAATATTTCATAATTGTTTACCTATGGTATCTTATAATTTATTTCTTGATGTTTAGAACATTATTTTAATATTTATTCTGTACCGTGCTAGATGTAGAACTGGCTAATGTAATTGTTTATTGACCGTCGTATTATTTTCAACAATATAGCAATTTTTAATAAGCAGCAAAAGTAAAATAAAATAACTTACCTTTGATGTTACACCATTCGCCTTGATCTCAATTTTTCAATCCAGCTACAGTTGCCGATGGATAATCCCATTTCTAATGTTGTTGTCACTACACAAACGAATAAAATTCACATACTAAACACCATGAATCTTTAAAAAACACATTGAAATACAATAAAAATAACACACTTTACTGTAAAAATTGCAACAGTCATACGTTTACGTTAAAAATTGCAAAACACATACGTTCACTAGCAGTTCTCGCGTTCAACTAAACTTAGTAAGCCAAACTAAACCTGCACGTTCGGTGTCGAACGCGAAGAAATTTATTGAAATAAACAAATAAAATTACATTTTATAGCAGAATTTATGTATATAGTGCGCTTCTACTAATTCTGACTTTATAAATACAGTAAAAATCATGAAAAAAATTATTTAAACGTAAGTTAAATGGAAAATAAATCTAAATTGTAATATTTATTTGTTAATTTATATTTACACAATAATACTTACGAAATACAGTTTTATTTAATTAGAAATTAGTACTTAAATACATAAATTTTTAATTATGGACCTGTATAGGATGTTTCACAACTGAATTATAAACATTAAATAGCAGATATTACAACATAAGAAGTACCAATTGCGAATCATAAAAATTTATTTCAAATAGCAAACAAAAATTTTATAAAATTGAAACAAAATATAATTTTAATACCTTTAACAATTTTGGTTAGTTTTTCGTTGACAAATTCTCTATTTTTGATACATAAAATTATCCTTTAAAGTTTTAAAAACAGCATTATAGCAGCCATTATTTTATACTATAGCCCATTTCAGATAAGAAAAGAACATAACACTGTGAATGCAGTCCGTTTTAACCTCAAACATTTTATTATTTCAAAATTTGACGCGAACTCAAAGAAACACAGACTGTATTTTTGTGAATAAAGCTGTCATCTATAGAATAATAATTATTAAGAGGCCCGTCTACGTTTTTTTGCAAATTCCTAGAATACTCTCGATTTTACTTTTTCTTCTATTCCAGTTCCTTCTCCACTATTGAAATTGACCGAAACTAGCCCGAAACTCGTACTTTACCGCATCCTAGCTATGCAATGTCATTTTGAATTTGAAAAATACTGAAAAAAGTGTTTTTGTTGCGAGTAACCTGTCAGTTATTGATTTATTATTATTAATGCTTTAAAAAATTTAATATTGAAAGAACGGATCTACAGTAGTGCCTTTTTAAAATTTTAATAATAATTTTCTATCATAATTCATGAGATATACCCGTGCAAAGTTTGCATAAATTGGAATTTTATTATTAACTTCAGGATAATGTTTTTATAAACATTTAATAGATAAAGAATGGATCTACTGACTGCCTTTTTAAAATTATAAAAATAGATTTCCATATAACCCTGGCAAGTTTGCATAAATTGGATTTTTTTAGTTTTTCGGAATTTTTATAATCATTTTTTAATTAAAATTTTAAAAAGGCACATCTGTAGATCCATTCGTTCTTTATTAAATCCTTGTTGAAATAAAATTTTACCATTCTTGTATTGGTCACAAAACACTCGCTACGTTTGTATATTTTATGCTGAATTTTAGGAGTGTCTTAAGTACTTAAATGCAACTATGAAATTCAAAATATGATAGGTTTAAGTAATGTTTGCTGGTGTAAATCCACCTCTGATTCGACCAATCAGATTCAAGGACATCATCGTCTTATCTTACCTAGCGCTTTTTTCTTAACTGAAATTAGGTATACCACAACACATTTGGAAAAAATATGCGTGAAATATAAGTCCAGGTGAAAACTGTTAATTCACACCATACTCCCGATTAAAAAGGCACATATAATACCATTCATAATCACCACCAAATTGAGTACAATCGTACAGACATCTCTGAGTATTCAAATCAAAAACGTAACCCTCAGGACATCTCATAATTACCGGATAACTATCACAATAAATATACACATTTATATCTGCAGGATGAAGAATAAATTTTCCTGTTAGTCCTTTACAAAGTCCAGTTTTGGACGAAAAACTATGACACTCTACTCCGTAAGAACATTCTGTTGTTTTTGGATTAAACACAAATTGTCCACAATTCCATTCATATGGTGTTCCAAAATGGCATTGATAGAATTTTCTGCAGTCAAATGGATCAGGGTAGAAACCATTTATTTGGGGACACTGAAATGTGCCCTCTTCCTCATCATTAGAGTTATCAGGGACGGATTGGCACAAATTACTTGTTTTGTTGCAATGCGCATTTTTGCCGTTCGACTGTGACGCACAATCTACGATGAATGTTTCGTTGTTTAGACAGAGTTTTAAGCCACTGTAATCTTCAGAACATCCTTGGAAAATATTTTCAAAAGAACTACAAGTTTCATTTGTTGCACTTATTCCATCAGGTGGAAAAGATGATAAGATCGATGGTGAAGATAAAATTTCTTGGTTTTTAATCTGAAAAAATTCTACCTTCAAAAGAAACTACCATAATTCGAATTAATAGAATTATTTCCAAAAAGTATTCACACATGTATTCTTTCAAGATTCTTTTAGAGAAATACCGGCTCCAATTAATTGAATCTTCAATGTGTCTTGAAACAGAATAATTTTTAATTCATTGGCAGTTTGAAAACACTGATCAGAAGCATAAATGAATCATAAAGAATCCATGTGTGAACAGGGCTAATTGAGCAATTTATAGTGTATAAGAATCATTGCTAAATTTTGAAAACATAAACTAAAAATAATTTATATGTAAGTACACTTACCAAGAATATACCGAATTGCAATAGCAAAGGTAACATTATGAATGTTTGTTCCTGGCAACGTCACAACAATTTATATAAGTAATAAATTATTTTTTAAATTGTTATCTTATTGTAATTGCTATATAAATATGTACAAACTGGCATTAACAAGATTATATTATGCGTTTTTTATTCTGGAATCACCTTTAGTATGACATTTAACTACGACTACTAAATCATAATGAATTCATTTTATGCATTTCTTAATAATAATAATTATGTGAGTAATATTTTCTTTTTTTATGACATGAGATTCGATCAATAATTATGCCAGTCCTGGTATTGAATAAAATCCTAACATTAATACTTTACCAAAACGTAGATAAAATGCAGTGGTTAGTGTGCACGCCTCTGAGCACAAAGAACATGAGTTCGAATCTGATTCAAGTGAGAAATATTCATTGCTGAATTCGGATTGGTAGGTATCCACTTTTGACACCATTTCGAGTTGAGATACAATTAATTTGTGAACCACCGGCTAGTGGTTGTAATAAAGGTTTACACCCAGGGGACGGATTTAGGATTTTTTGACGGGGAGGGGACAAAGATTAACAAATTTCAATTGTGCCACTGCTATTAATGTATTAATAAAATGCACCGCAGGCGATTTTTTTTTCATCCAAGGTCAAATGCCCTGTAATTGAAAGTTCCTCTGCTCTCCCCTACTTCTACGTGTCTGAGAATAATAAAAAATTATTTTTGTTTTACTTGGTCATGATTTTGAAGTTTTAATTTTGAGCATTACGCTAAGATTATGCTTGGTTTTTACTGAGTCAAATAGAAAATCCGCCACAAAACATTTCTATATTACAACTACCGTAATATGAAAATGTCTATAGTTCAGCTTAACAGACCACAGAATAAGTAACCGGTATAAAACAGCCTTAAAGTAAAACATAAAAAGTTACCGAATTTCGTGAAAAGTCGTAGTTTATAACCATGAATCTTTTAAATAACACATTATTTATAAAAGGATGTTGTATCATTAAAAAGAACTAATATAAATGCTTAAATATTTATTCATCAGTAATACAAAATAATATATTCTGCAAATGTTGCAAGTTATATTAAACTTCTTGGCGTTGTTGTTGGTTTTGGTTTTATTACACAAGCTACTTGAGTACTATTAAAAATTGTGCCGTCAGGACAGCAATCGTGTTCAACTTTATAGTTAGGATAATAGTTGGTACATAAATAATAACATTCCTCATCTTCTGGATCTTCAAAATATCCCGGTACTTTGCAGTCGATTTCACATTTCAATGTTTTCAGATTAAAAACATGATTTGGAGAGCATTCTCGCACAATAGGAAATTCTCCATTACAATAAGCATAAGATGCTTTGTTGTACGTATGCACCACAAACGATTGTTCCTTCCCCTTACACAGATCAGAAAATTTAACACACTGGTTCGAGAAACTAACTGGTGCGCATTTTTTCGTTACTGTATCGAATATATTATTACCCAAACAATAAGATAATGTTGCTGGTGGTGTTGAAGGGCAAGACCAATACTTTTTGCAGTCAGATGCATATGGAAACGAACCTACTCCAGGACAATTATACTTCACTTCTGGTTCTTCTGATGGACAAATTCCAACTGTAGCCTCGCATGCTTTGGTTGAATTATTGCAAAATGGTTTGCCAAATTGCGTTTGACAGTTTACAACTATTTCATTGGGAACTATACAGTATCGTAGACCTGTACAATCGTCATTACAGGCCATAAATCCGTCTGTTTGACAATTGGAATAAAGAGCATACAAAGTGGATATAGAAGTATCTTCGGAAGCATAAGCTGCTCCATGAATTACCTACAAATATTTTAAAATGTAATAATACATAAAAATATAGACCGGGAGCTCATGACAGGTGATGATCTCCGATTTCATACAGCATGCCTTTTGGAGGATAGAATATTGACCCTATGACAACAAAGAAAAGCGAGTATTAAACCCTTGCACGCTTTTCGGTTATATGGAAAATTGAATTTTTCCACTTGCACAAAAGTGTTTTTCTCTGATTTAATAATGCATGCCCTTTTATTAAAAGAAACTTAAACACATTTATAGTCTTAAAAATTATAGACATCCGATTCGCAGGATCCCAAAGGGTTCAAACGGTCACGTGATCTTGTAATTAAAAAAAAAAAGATTTTCCGCGTTGTCATACAGTATGCCGATGAAAATTATTAATGTAAATTGTAATTTCTTGACTGTTTAGGTAAATGGAATGAAAAAGTAACAGAATTCTCAGTCTTCAAAGTTAAATTTATTTATTAACAGATGATAATCATCACCGACGTTTCGGTAGCAAATCTACCTTCCTCAGGGTTCTAGGAGAAAACCACATACAATAAATTACAAACATCATACAAAAATAATACAATTAAGGTAATGTACTTACAATTATCAAAATCTTGAAAAATTAAACATACAAATATTCAAATAATTTTGTATGGTGTATGTTTTAAATTATGACGACAAGTTGCTAAATTTTTATGTAACTAAATGTTTAATTTTTCAAGATTTTGATAATTGTAAGTACATTACCTTAATTGTATTATTTTTGTATGATGTTTGTAATTTATTGTATGTGGTTTTCTCCTAGAACCCTGAGGAAGGTAGATTTGCTACCGAAACGTCGGTGATGATTATCATCTGTTAATAAATAAATTTAACTTTGAAGACTGAGAACTCTGTTACTTTTTCATTCCAAAATTATTAATATTTGTGTTATAAAACACCTATAACCAAATTGGCATGCAGTCCTCGTTGGTCCAAGGGTGGAAAATTTCGGAAAAGTTTTGTGCAAGTGGAAATGCAATTTTCCATATGACCGGAAAGCGTGCAAGGGTTTAATACCCGTTTTTCTATATTGTCATAACGTCAATATGCTATCCTCCAAAAATCATGGTGTATGAAATCGAAGACCATCACCTGTAATGAGCTCCCAGTCTATTAACCAACACAGAATTAAGTAAATTATGAAGATGAAATACAGAAAAGTTCGGTTACTTTATATTATTTTAGAATTTGTAGCTTTAATTAACTTTAAAGTTAAAAAAAAATTATATATGTACATAGGTACTTACCAAGAACGCTATCCAAGTGATTAAGAAATTCATTTTGGCAGATGATGTTTTCATACAAATGCACTCGTTTTATATCAAATTACGAAATAAAAATGCAAAATAGCAAATAATATTATCATACGACTAGCAATAAATTAATTTGAATCCTAGGAAAATTATTATTAATATATATTCCGTTAGCAACCTTTTATTTGCTGGCCTTGGTGAAAATAAAAATTAATTATTTATGAGTTTCTCGAAAAACTTTAAGTGTATCAACGACTTATCTTTAACAAAAAATTAAATTATTTATATATTTGGGCTGTAAAGATATTTAGGATATTTATTACGAATGTGGTGTCGCTAGACGAGAAAAATATATTATATTTTTTATGAAATTGCAAACTTATTTTAAATTTGTAACATTAAAGCAAAATATGAACACAAAACAAATGATGACCACGGGTTGCAACAACAATAACCGACGTTTTGGCCGATTCTCGTCAGCGATCAGGCGATTAGTCGAAAAATGCGGAGCTAAAGTTGTACTTTTTAATACGATTTAGCGGAGCTAAAGTAACTTATTATTATACGATTTCATAAAAAGTATATTATTATAAATAGTAGATATTTTTTCAAATGTTATGTTAAATAAATACAAACAATAATAATTTACATACAATCCAAATAATTATAAGTTGCAAATTGCATAATTATTTCTATTTAATTACACATTTTTCGCAATTATTCATTAGTGCAGAAACATAAACAAATTATTTTCAGTTGAAATTTTTTTTAAAGACTGCAAATGTCAATGATTTTCTAAACCATTTTATACGAACTCGAATAATTTTGTAAGAGAAAGAAAAACAATTTAGGCATAGATGCATAGAGAAAGGAGCTTTTTTGCCCAAATTAAAAAATATATTTAATTTTGTAGAATATCACATAATTTTCCCTAAAAATACTTAACAGTACACAATAATTAATTATTTTTTTTAAAATAGCACGTCTTAGGAATCTTTGTTTAAAAAATCTTTATTATAAAAGGACGTTTCGAGAAGGGAACAATCTCATATTCAGCTTGAATACAAATTGGAGGTTACATGCTAAAACTGATGATAAAATATTGCAGTATCAAACTGGTTTAAGTCGAAAACATGTTTTAAACAAATATCGTAGAAAGAAACATCTTCAGCTAGTTGGATTTGCTGGTTAAACGAAAATAACTGTTTTTAACACTGAACTAGGTATTGTCCGTGCAGCCAGAGTTGGCCGGGCGGTAAGGGAGAGAAAGAATGTGTCTATGTTCTACACAGAGCTGAGTCAAAGTTCGACTCAGCGCAACGAAGTCAAGAGTCTTCTTTATAAACTATTTCAAGGTAACGAAGTGGTTTCTGCCAAAAATTTTGCTGATATAATCTGTTCCCGCTCAATTAATATTGTTTATCAATTTAAAATTCCTCATTCCAGCCATCTCTTATTTAGAGTACTGTACTCGCCCAAGTGGCCTACCTAATAAAAATTGAAGCAACACTTAAAAGTATAAGTAATGTAAATTTAAAAACGAATACCAAAGTGAACACTACTTAGTGTTAAAATATATTTTCGTGGCAATGCTAGGAATACTTATAGGTGCATACATATCTGTTATTAAATAAAAAAAACCTTCATGGGAATATACAAGATTTTATTAGAAGCAAGGTTACAAATTTATTTCCATTACATTGTCCATAAAAACAATTAATGTCCACATTCACACCTCAATTTATTGACATTAAAAATTTGCCCTTTGGGGCATTGGCTCATAAGAGGCACATCTCCATAACAATAAGCATAGATGGCCTTATTCAGCGGATGTGTTACAATTGACCCATCCTTACCCTTGCAAAGTCCATCAACAGGCGAAAAGGTATAACACTGAACTTCTTTGGAGCACACTTGGTCCAAAGGATCATAAACCAACCCAAAACAGTCCGAAACTATGGTTGATTTCGACGGAGGACAAATTATGTACTTGGTACAATTTAGCGGGTGAGGGTAAAATCCCGTGCTGGGGCAAAGAAGAGGGTAATCCTCTTCTGGTTCGTCACAAACGCACGGCGGTTTGGGTTTGTCCACGCATTGATAAGTCTCTGGGTCGCATTCTGGTTTTCCGGTTTGGGTTTGACAGTTTATGGTTACTTCTCTGCCAAACATGCAGTATTTTTGGCCTGTTAAATCGTCTGTACATCCGAATAAACCGTCATACGAACATAATGTAACATCAGCTTTTGATAATGTGATGTTCTCAATTGGGTTTGCATCGGACGATGCATAGTAAAGAAACTAAAAATGTTCAATTGTTGTGAAAATAAATAAATTTAGTTTAGGGTTATTTTTCTTCCTATTTGCGTAAATAATTAAATAATTGTGTAGACTTTACTAAAAAGATAACAACTTACCAAGCAAAGAATACTAGCCACGTATGTTTTCATTTTAAATGATATTTGTATGTAATTATAAATAAGCGAGATGAAGCTAGTATATATAAAGTTATAAAATAAAAATAGAAATTGTAAATATTATTATCATATTACTGGTAATAAATTTGATTAATCCTTTGTGAAAATACAAGACAAATTCAGAGGACGCACATTTTTGCTAGTTACAAAATAAAAAATATTTTGAGCGACGGGTTGTAATGAATTATAACAGATAATAATTGTTTAAGCATTTGTTAATATTAAAACTTTTTTGAATCTCAATTTACATATTTAAGCAGTATTTTTAACATTCAGAAGGTAAAAAATATTGACACATCTACCGTGTCAATATTGCTAAATAATGCTAAATAACTAAAAATTTATTTATATAAAATTGTCAAATAATTAAAAATATAATAGGATGGTTAGTACAAATAAGTAAATAGGTACCTACCTTTCTCATTCATATTTTTACTTATTTAATATTTTAAGTTAGGTATTCAAAATTATATTTCCCAGTAAAAAATGGATGTTCTGACAAGTCAGTAAATCGATAGTTTTTAAATTAGATAAAGCATGCCATGATAAAACAAAGATAAAATTAAAAGGAACTTAATTAATACTGTCAATTTTACTTTTTTTCTATTACACTCCCTTTCCCACTACTACGACTGCTCGAAATCAGCCAGAAACTCCTAATTTGCCGCATTCTAGCTATTCAATGTTATTTCGTTCCAAACTGTCAGTTTCAAGATAACGTTTTGAAAAACAATTAATGGAAAAGGAATGGATCTACAGATAAATAAATGTCTATTAGGAAATAAATTAGAAATTTATAAGCATTTTTGGAATTTTTATTAATAAGTATCCTTGTTGAAATAAAATTTTACCATTCTTGTACTGGTCACAAAACACTCGCTACGTTAGTACATTTTATGCTGTATTTAAGAAGGTAGAAGGGCGTCTTAAGAGGCTCGTCTACCTTTTTTTCGAATTCTTAGAATACTCTTAATATTACTTTTTTTTCTATTTCACTCTCTTCCCTACTACTAAGGATGCCCGAAACCAACCCGAAACTCGTACTTTCCCGCATTCGAGCAATGCAATGTCATTTTGAAGTTTAAAAATACTACTGTAAACATGCCTTCAGATTCCCATAATAACTTCTATTTTTCAAAGAAATTAAGTAAAACAAAAATTATTCGAGAAAGGAAGCTTAGCTGCATGCATCTTACTTTTTAAAATTTTTTTTCCATTTATAGTGACCAAAAAAATAATGACAAAAATCGCAAAAAACGTCATTTGAACATTTTTTTACTTCAAATTCCTAGGCCAAAGACAAAAAATAAAAATATAGAAGCATTAAGACATTCTTTGTTAATACACTTAAATGTTAAAGTATCATAAGTTTAAATTATAATTAAAGTAAACGTGGGAGGCGTACACCTCTGTAACGCTGTAAAATTTTAGGGTAGACGAACACCTTAACAGGACCACTAAACAGGAATTAAAAAATTCAAAAATGCCATACAATATTATTTTAATAATCATGAACATCTAAACATAACTACATCATAAGTACATATTTGACACAATTCAATAAATTTCCTTACAAAGGAGGCGAGCAAGTACCAATACTTTCATCAAACCATAGCCCAGAAGAACAGCACAGCCGATTTACGCTAGTCCAAGATGAAAATTTAGTACAAGAATAGTAACATTGCCGGTTATTAGGGTCCGGGTAATTGCCACTTCCTGGGCACTCAAATTCGCAAGTCAGTTTGGCAACATTAAAAACGTGATTCTTTGGACACTCATCTATTTGAGGGAAGGTGCCAGAACAATACGCGAAAATAGCTTTGTTAGTAGGATGAACCACCATGGAATTTTCTTTATCTTTGCAAAGTCCATTTATAGGAGAAAAAGTGTAGCAAGCTGCTCCAAGAGCACACCTTTTATACAAAGCGTCGAACACCATATTGTTGGTACAGGTTAATATTTGAACTGGGGGTTGTTGAGGACAGACCCATAACTTGGTGCAATCCAACGCGTAAGGGAAATAACCCACTCTCGGACAGTTAAAAACAGGGGTAAGTGGTGGACATGTTACTAATGTAGAATTGGTACACTGAAGCGTCTTTCGATCGCAATAATTCTTTGTGGTTTGTGAGTAACAATTAACAGTAACCTCCTTTCCGAAAAGGCAGTACCGTTGACCTTTGCAGTCATCGGTGCAACCGATTGGGCCATCTGGTCTGCAAGATGCGCCTTCGGCAAATAAGGCTACTGCTGTGTTAGACAATGCAGGAAGGTCAGCACAACTTGCTTGATGAAGTATCTACAATAAAATATTTTGTATAACCTGACGTTGGTTATTGTTTGTTACTTACCAGGCCCAAAATGCAAACAATTATGGAACGCATGTTGATTTAATGTTGCATGCAGATAAATGCAGACAAGTTTTATATAACATATTTCTATAAAAATATCGAATAAATATGTTTATCGTAAGGAGTAATAAATTAATTTAATCCTCATAACAATGATAATTATGAAAATAAATTTCGACGTTGGTAACGAAGTGTGATCTTGAACATGAAATATAATTTATTTAAATATCTATTACGACTTTGCATCATATTCAGACAAACAAAAGTAACTACGAAAGAAAATAATTTTAAGGACATACACCTACATCTAAATACATTCATTGGAATATTAAGGATTTCTAGTTTGATTCCGCTAGTTATGACAGAAAGAGTAAATTGGTGTTCGCCTTTGCGCTATAAAAAAATATGTTGGTATTTAGTTAAAAATATATAACTAAATTATTATTTAATTAAACAAAAACCTGTTTAATTGAATTTAATTAGTGAAGAAAATATAATGTCAAATTATAAATACCACGGTCGGGGAATTTATTCCCAGAACTTTGATAAGTACCTTTATTTATTTATTTATTGCTAATACATGTATTAAAACATAAAGCAAGCGTCAAGAGGGTATAATAACAAAATATCATAATAATATATATAATTTAATTTAAAATCATTTCATTTTATGAAGTAGAACGTGGATCCAGGAAGATTGTAAAATCAAAATTTAAAATGGAAAAATTCTTCTAGAGAATAAAAACAATTTTCATATAATAATTTTTTAAGTTTATTTTTAAAGTATCTATCATCTTTCATTTGTTTGGGCAATTGTAAAAAATTTTACCAAGTATTTGTGGGGTCTTACCAAGGCAGCTGAGTTTGCATTGGGAAATATTTGACTGGTCACCATTTCTGGTGTTGAGACCATGAAGTTCGGTGTTTGTTTTAAAGTCTTTAAGTTTCCATGAATATAGATGCAGATTTCTAATATATATTAACTAACAAGTGGTAGTATTTGATAATCCTTAAAAAGCTGTCTGCAGGAATGAGTAATTGGTACTCCAGCCATATATTTTATAATTCTTTTTTGAATTATAAAAACATTTTGAGAACTGGAAGAGGCTCCCCAGAAGCGAAGGCCGTATCTACACGTGGGTTGACGACTGGTAACCGCACACACGATAAAATACGTATCTATACGGATGACTCGCAATATGTGATGCTGTCAGTTGTCACACCCAAATTGGGTAACAGGAGTAATAGATATGTATGTATGTAACTTCGATGTTGAGCCGAATACGTTAGGAGCTCATTATTTTTTCCGATATCATACTAGCTTGGTATTAAAAATTAAATTACATTTATTGAAAGTTCATTATATAACTGGTAGAATATGAGGAAAATAGCAAAAAAGGCCTTCTTTCAATATTACGGGATAATCAATAATTTATTCATACAATAGTTTTCTGCAAGCGTTTTTCAGAAACATCTTTTTGAGGTATTTATTGAGATAATAATTACAACTTTAGTAGATTGATATTCTTTATTTAACTATATAATAAACAATTCTATACAAATATTTTAAGATTATTTTCTTAATCGTATCATCAACTGTTATTATCTTTTAATATGCAACATTTGTTGATGATTATACACAACATAATACGTTAGTTACTTATAATACGTTAGATATTTATAATCTATTAGTTACGAACTTAATACGTTACATACAACCATAATAACATGAAAACCTTACATAATATGCAAACTGGCAACTAATTGACAGATAAAATTGTTGCTTTGTTTTACCATCGCTGCCGTTGATGATACGATTAAGCTTTGAATATAACGCGAATATATGCGATTTAAGCCCCCTTGGATGTTCAAAGAGACTCGCTTTCACCTCGTCGCTTAGCAACATCATCGGTATTATAAATCACATAATATTATTGTTATATTAATAGTTATAACTGTTTTATTATTAAGGTATCTATAGTACATAAAATCAAGTAAAATAAGTAGGTACCAATATTAATGTTTGATATAATATTATTCTAATAAATAATTATTCAGATTTTTTAGTCGTAGTTATAGGGGTGAAACATCCAGAAAGATCTTCATCAAATTCCTGCCCTGTTGTGCAACATTCATGTTTCGTTTGGAAAACACCAGAAGAATTTTGAGTACAAATAAAATAACATTTAGGATTATCCGGATTCTTAAATCTTCCAACACTGTTGCACTCATATTCGCAAGTCAGTTTATTGGTGTTGAAAATATGATCAACCTGACATTCATAAATTGGCGGAAAAGGTCCATCACAATAACCATAGATTCTTTTATTTAATGGATGCGCAACAAACGATCCTTCTTTCCCTTTACAAAGCCCATCCGTCCCATAGCTAAATGTATAGCAAGGAACTCCACTTAGACATTTTCTTTTTAATGGGTCAAAAACAGTACCAGGGTTACATATTTTTAATATGACTGATGTAGCAGAACATTGATACACTTTTGCGCAATTTAACGCGTGCGGATAGTATCCTACACCAGGACAAATGAAAGGAGGTGTTGGAGGTTCTGGACATTGAACAGCAGCGGAAGTACATTCAGATTCCTCCTTCATGGAATTGCAATTTGGTTTTCCAGTTTGTTTTAAGCAGTCAATAAGACGCTCTGTTCCATTCAGACAAAAACGTAAAGATTTGCAGTCATTACTACAGCCTAGAATTCCTCCTTCAATAACACATGGTATTGGTTCAGAAAAAACTGAAAATATATCTGTTTCTTCTTCTACGTCTGAAGCATTTTCCAAAGGTGGAAGGTCTTCAGATATTACTTGACCAAGGAACTACAAAATAAATATAAAGTTCCAATTTAATTGTAAATTGTTATGTAATAATTAGAGTGCGGATTAAATGCAGGCAAATATGATCAAAATATGCATGCAATATGCATTGAAATAAGGCCAAAATATGCTAAATATTTGCACAAAATTAAGCAAATATGTAATATTTTACAAATATATGCATGCATATGCAGCCATATGCAGATATACAACATAATTTTATTTATTTTTACTAATAATTTATTTTAAAAAATCTGAAAAATACTACATTTTGTCAACAATGCACAAGAATATCATATAAAATAAACAGAACAACGTATAACTTCTGGAATACGACTTGTGTGCCTACCTACCTTTAAAATAAATGTAAAAACTACTATAGGTTGTATCAAATTTGAGCGATTTAAAATTTTATACATATAAAATTTATTAAAAAATTGAAATTTTGGGTTGAAAGGTACAAAATATGCAGTTATATGCGTTTTTAATAAATATATGCAAAAAATATTGAAATATGCAATATATGCAAAAAATTACACCATATTTTGATCTATTTTTGTATGAAATGCATACATTTGTAAAAAAATACTAATATGCACAATAATACAATATATGCAAATGCATAAATCCGCACTCTAGTAATAATAATTACTTACCAAGCACAAGAAACAAAGAATTACAGTCTTCATTTTGATTGAAATTGCAATTAGTACAAATGCACCCAGATTATATATAAAACAATTAAATAAAAATTTGTATTTGCAAATAAAGTTATCATTTGACTTGTTATAAATTTATTTTAATCCTTTAAAAATTGTTACCGAACGGAAAATAAAAGTTACACAAAAGGTTACGTCTAAAGATAATTTATCTTTAAGATTATAAATTAATTGTAGGAAAGGTCTGACTTGAAAAGTATACTATCCATGAAATTCTTTTAAAAATACTATATTTTATCAGCAATTCTCTATCAAATTGATTGCTTTAATTTCACTAAAAATAAATAGGTTTTTAAGTTGAATTCCAATACCTTCGTTGCAGCTCATATTGATATATTTTGCATAAAATATCTAAATATTAATAAAGCAAATATTTTTATAAGCAATTAATAATAAATGATCAATTTACGTATATTGACATGTAATTTTGCCATTCTGTCAAATTTGACAATCGTAATATCGGCAGAAAATAGGTGTGAAATTAGTAATATATCGTAAAATAACATCTGTATAGTCCAACGATACAGATAAGTGCACAGAATTGCAGTTATCGTAAAATTGTAAGTTGCTTAGTAACGATAAAATTGTTTTGAATCGCACCATTAGTTATAAAAATATATAACTGAATTATTATTTATTTAAGTAAATACCTCTTTCATTTTATTTAACCAGTAAAGAAAGTGTCAAATTTATAACAATAATAAATTCTATGGTGTGGCAATTTAAACCCAGAAATTGGATGCGAATAAAAGTGGGTTAACGACTGGTAACCGCACACACACAGTATAATATGTTCTGTATCGATGACTCGGAATATGTGCCACTTACTACATCCAAGTTAGGTAACAGGCGTTTTCGATAATGTATTTATACTTCGATGGTTAAGCCAAAAAATTTGTAGCGCTATATTTTGCTAATTATTAAATTAATGTTATTGAAACTTTATTATAATGTAATTGGTAAATATTAGAAAAGGTGATGAAAAAATTTCACAAGAATAATAATAAAATCTTGGACAATTTGTCTGCTAATTTATTTCTAGAAAACTAATTATTTTTTGAGGTATTCAGGTTAATTATTATAAAAAATAATAATATTGTATGTAGGCGTCAAAACTTTTATGAATTAAAAACTCATTTTTTCGTAACTAAAAATGAGTTTTTAATTAATAAAAGTTTTATACTACATCCAATATTTCTACCTGTTATCTACATCATGGCTTACTATTCAAAATACACAATTAATTATTATAGATTGAGTATATAGAAATTTTTTTTTCTGCATAATTAAATATGCTATACAAATGTTTTAAAATCATTTTCTTAAATGTTAGTTAAGATTCCTACAGGACAAACAAAACAAAGTAGGTATCATCAATATTAAACGTTCAATTATATTTACTATGTCATATTTCATTAAATTAATTATACATTTTTTATTTTGACAAAGGGGTAGCACAATCAGAAAGATTTTCATCAAACTCTTCGCCAGCTTTGCAACAGCCATCGTCCTTTTGGAAAACACCAGAAGAATTCTTAGTACAAACAAAATAACATTGAGGTTCCTGAGGATTCTTAAAGATTCCAATACTCGTACACTGATATTCACAAGCCAGTTTATTGGTACTAAAAATATGTTCGGCAGGACATGCATTTATTTCCGGGAAAGGTCCATCACAATAAGCATAGATTGCTCTATTTAACGGATGTGTCACGAAGAATCCTTCTTTTCCCGTGCAGAGCCCATCCACATAGTTAAAAGTATAACAAGGAACTTTTGAACATTTTTTATTTAGTGGATCAAAAACCAACCCAGGCCCACACGTCCTTAATATTAGTCCTTTGTCAGAACATTGCCACACTTTTTCGCAGTTTAACGCATGCGGATAATATCCGGAAACAGGACATGTGAAATTATATTATTTTTCCGGACATGTCACAGCAGTGGAAGTACATTCAGAATCCGCTTCTTTGGAATTGCAATATGGGTTTCCATTTTGTTTGAAGCAGTCAATAACAAGCTCTTTTTTATTCATACAATAATGTATAGCTTTGCAGTCATCACTGCAGCCTAGGACGCCTTCAGTATTACATGGTTTTGGTTCGGAGAAAACTGAAAATATATCTGTTTCTTCTTCTAATTCTAAAGCATTTTCCAAAGGTGGAAGCTCTTCAGATATTACTTGACCAAGAAACTACAAAATAAATTTTATGTTCCAATCGAGAGTACAACACTATATTAATATTTTTTCAACCACCATTTTATGCGTAAATCTAGTAAAATAAAACAAAAATGATCTAAACTCAAAACTATGAAAGAAAAATTTAAGATATTAATCAAAATACTATTCTACCTTTCACTAAGATAAGCAGATCAACTGGACATTTTTAATTTATTATAATTTAACATATAGATACGATTTTGAAATAACATGTCAAAATTTATATTAATTTATAATACCCTTATATGTAAGAAATGGTACGAACAACCGCGTTTTGATTGCAACATGGCGGCACCAATAGAAAATTACACATCTCTCATAATTTGAGTGACCATTCGTACTGATTTTGTCAGTACAGTATTGATTTACATATCCTTGTACTAATAGACAATATGAAAATATTTTGTACTGATTTCTTACATACTGTAGGTACTGAATGTACTGATTTCCTTTTATGGTTTCCTTAAAGCTTTAAAAAAATCTTGTTTTTCAATTATTATTATATTATTTACAATTATATGAAATGTTTCTAAAAAACTATTCGTTTGCGGCGCATTTTCTTCCTTAAATAATTATTTTAGTTCACATTTTCTGTTTTCAATAAAACTAGAAAAACAAAAATTTAAAAAAGGTAGTTATTGAGGTATTACAAAATGTTTACATTATTTCATTTCAGATTATGACATGTCAATAAAACATAAATTTTGTACTAATTTCATCAAAATAAAAAATGATCACTCTACTCATAATAAAGGCACCCTAATTTTTATTATTTGTTAAATACGAGTATATCAAGACCCATAACTTATAACAGAAAATTTTGTGTAATATACGAAATTTCGTATTAATAATAATATTTTAAACAATCATCTAAGGTTCGGGTGTTTGAGATCTAGTAGTAGAACCAACCCGAGAACAATATTTCTTTGCATCATCAAATTCAGAACCATACGGGCAATGAATCAGTTGTTTACGTAATACATCACCATCCAAATAACACATATAATATGAATAAGAATCCAAAGGATTAGCAAATGATCCTTCCCCTGAACACTTAAATCCACAGCTAACCATCGCTGGATCGAAAACTAAACCTTTTGGACAAGATTTCAACAATGGCTCCTTGTAATAACCATGGCATACCACATACAAACTGGTATCCAACCTGTATGGTATAATTTTATTATGAGTGCCACATTCGTCAGTGACAGTATAGCACGGTGAATTCAATCTGCAGGACCTTGAAGCGTGGTTGTAAATGGTGTTGTACTTGCAAAAGTATGGTATTGAATCCTTGCCCTTCGAGAGGCAAAGGTGGTACGCTTTGCAGTTTGTCAAACTGGGAAAAATTCCTTCGCTTGGACATTGGACGGGATCTGGTTCGCAGACACTTTCATCAGAGACGCACATGTCTTTTATGTCTCTTGCTGCGTTGTTACAATACGGACGTCCGGGGAATTGGTTACAGCAGTTGAAAATCATTTCATCATAATTATTGTCCCCGCCGTCGCCCCAATATTGCACCGTATGGCAGTCTCTGCATCTCCACATATTTTTATCGTTCGTCGCATTATAACCAGCCACTACAGCTTTCAACAATCTGGCACTGTTTGGAATAGGAGCAATTTCTGCCCCATTTAAATAAATAATCACACAAGAAACCTAAAAATATTTCAATATTCTATCTACGAGTATCTATCTGAGAAAAAACAAACTTACAATTAATATACTGAATATAAAATTCTGCATCTTTGCTGGTTCTTATCACGATGTACGTTTAAAAATAACAGAAGTGATATAAAAATGTGATCATTATATAGTAGTATCCCAATTAAAAAGATAAAAAGATTAGCATATAATTATTTTTTATTATGTTTGTTTTATGTGCACGTGCAAAATTATTTAAAAAATATTTGCTTTTCTGAAATTAGTCCTGAGCTTAAGCCCGTCTACGTTTTTTCCGAATTCCTAGAATACTCTTTATTTTACTTTTTTTCTATTCCACTTTTTTCCCCACTACTTCGACTGCATGAAACTAGCCCTAAACTCGTACTTTACCGCAGCCTAGAAATGCAATGTCTTTTTGAAGTTGAAAAATACTGTAAAAGCATTTTATTAATTAAAAATTAAATATGTTGACATATATATTCTAATCAAGATGTCCTCGAAAACTTTTTTTCTGTAATGAGATCCGCGGCGATTTACACGATCATCCCTTACCAACGAAGTTCATACAACGACTTAAATGTTATGTATTAGGTAGAAATAATGGTATAATATCAAACACTGCTAAAGTAAAAGTTATTTCTGTATAATTATATTTATTATGTATTCCCTTAGCTACTTATCAGGTATATTCGTTACAAAATTGCAATAAATGCATAATTTGTTTTACTAAGAACATAATTTGACATTTTTTTTTTGTAAATAATATATAAGCGGAATACTAAACATACGAACGAGCTTCGCACGAGACTGGATATTTGAAACTATTGATGATATTGTATCTGCCCAGTGATCTATTTATAGATCAGCTAAAGAAAATTGTTCATATTTTTACTGATTCAAGAAAAAACTATACACTCAGTGATTACTGATTAATCATAAAATTACATGTCATATGAAAATATATTTTAATGTACCTACTCGTATATTATAATTTAATAATTATTATGATGTGCAGAATATTTTGTGATTTTAGAATATTAAAAAATAGTATTTCAAACTTGAAAAATGATAAATAAATTTTGTTTCACTTTATCAAAAGTTTTAGATATTAATTTAAATTATTCAAAATATTTATTACGTACGTATTTGTTGTAAAATAAATTATTGTATGTAGTGATCTATGAATAGAACACTGGGCGTTAATAGATTAAGAAATTACTAAGAGACTTAAATGTTTGATTTAATAATAACACTTTATTTAACATCATGTTTCGTACTATACACAAGGTATCAACCCACTTTTTCAGCTCTCTAATAAATATTACTTGATATTGGGGTTACTATTTTTAATAATAAATAATTTATAAACTTACTGTAAAAACAGGGTACAATAAATTCACCAGCTTTGTTCGTAAGTACTACTTCAAAACACAGCGTACCTACTTCGAAAAATAATAGGGGATGAAATAAAACATCAATTTATTTAAAGACGTACTACCACAATAAAAATGATAAAGGAAATTAACATCTAAATATTTATTATATTATTTGATTTAACAATCGTGATCAAATAATCTAAAAATAATTGCATGTAATAATAATTTTTTCAGTTTGTAAAAATTTATAAAAATTGTTTATATGGATACTTATAACAAAATTATGTGCCTTTAAAAATGATTATATAAATGTTTTATTTTTTAATAATTATTGTAGTTTAATTTAATATTGAAAACTATCGAAAATGAGTCGATGGTAACTTTTAACATAAATATCAAATTACTTCAAATCTAAGTATATTGTAAAAATGCCTACCACCATTAGTTGCCATAGTCAAATATGATCATACAAGGAATGACCTTCACCCAAAACTATAAAAAGAAGATTTGGCCCCATTTTGAAAATGAAAGTGAAAAATTATATATTTGCTTCTAATAGTTAATCTAAAAGCACGAAATAAATTGCACTTAGAATATAAAATTATCTAAATAAAATATACTTAACGGTATTCAAGTAAAAAAAAATTGAAAATATTTTTTTAAATCATGCTTCTTTTCCGGCAGGAGAATTAATATTTGACTCGTATGTTGGAATAGCAAACAAAGTACAATGTTTCTTTACATCATGAAAGCCTGTACCATACGGACAATGTATATGTTGCTTACGTAATACATCACCATCCAAATAACACATATAATATGAATAAAAATCCAAAGGATTAGCAAATGCACCTTCTCCTGGGCACTTAAATCCACAGCTAACCATCGCTGGATCAAAAACTAAACCTTTCGGACAAGATTTCAACAATGGTTGATGGTAATAACCACGACATACGACATACAAACTGGTATCCAACCTGTATGGTATAATTTTCATATGAGTGCCACATTCGTCAGTAACAGTATAACACGGTGAATTCAATCTGCAGGACCTTGAAGCGTGGTTGTAAATGGTGTTGTACTTGCAAAAGTATGGAATTGAATAGTCTGTCGAAAGGCAAAGGTGGTACGCTTTGCAGTTTGTCAAACTGGGAAAGATTCCTTCGCTTGGACATTGAACAGGTTCTGGTTCGCAGACACTTTCATCAGAGACGCACATGTCTTTTATGTCTTTTGCTGCTTTGTTACAATACGGACGTCCGGGAAATTGGTTACTGCAGTTGATAATCATATCGGACCAATAATTTCCGTCACAATATTGCACCGAATGACAGTCTCTGCATTTCCAGTTATTGGCATCGCTCTCGTCACAATAATAATAATTTGCTTGCTCAGCTTTCAGCAATCTGGCACTGTTTGGAATAGGAGAAATTTCTTCCCCATTTAAATAAAGAATCACACAAGAAACCTAAAAATATTTCAATATACTATCTACGAATATATATTTGGGAAAAAACAGACTTACAATAATTAATATTCTGAATATAAAATTCTGCATCTTTACTGGTTCTTATCTCGATGTGCGTTTAAAAATAACAGAAATGATATAAAAATGTGACTATTATATAAAAGTATCCAAATAAAAAGATAAAAAAGATTAGCGCATTATTATATTTTATTGTGTTTGTTTTGTATCCGCGTGTGCAAATTTTTTTTTAAATATTTGCTCTCCTGAAATTAGATCGGAGCTAAATTTATAACGCAATAACTGGTTTTCTGAGTTAGTTCCAACCTGCCGATAATTTTTAATACCTAAATATTTTTTAGTAATGAGCAACTTTAGCTTCGCAAAATTGTAGAGAAAGGTATTACTTTAGTTTAATTTTTTTGGATAAATCAGATATAGTTGGTCCACTAAAAATAAATGAAATAGTAAAACAACTAAATTAGACATTTAGTAGGTTTAAGATGTGTTAACTTGAAACATAATTTTCTTATTAATCAGGTGTACATTTTCTCCGACAACGCCTCGTATAATAAAGTCCTATATATAGTCTAGATTTAAAAATAACTATAATTTTGAAAAAAAAAAATAATGCAAATTAATAATATACCTACCTAGGTATTTCATAATACAGACATTGCATTTGTAATAAAAGAATATAAGAAAAGGTAGGTACAGATATAGTTGTAACTACAAATGATAAAGAATAATATTATTGGATATCAGTTAGTTTTTGAATATTTATTTCCACTACAACCGTTTTCTAACAAATACCTGTGTTTTTCAGGAAGGGAAAGTCACAAAAAATAATCTTTATAAAGTATAATAACAATAAGTTCTCTTAAAAAACTTCCAGGAGTACGACTTAGATGTTTGATTAAATAATACTTTATGTATCAATACACATATCATTATTATGTGAAATAATTGTAATTTTATTAAGATTTATTGGTTATTGGTGTTGTTGTTGTAGAAACACTAGTAGTACTAGTAGTATTAATCAAAGAACAATGTTTCTTTGCCACATCATATTTAGAACCATCCGGGCAAGGAAGCAGTTTCTCAAGTAATACATCGCCATCCAAATAACACATATAATATGAATAACGTTCCACAGGATTCGCAAATGCCCCTTCGCCTGGGCACTTAAATTCACACCTAACCGAAGCAGGATCAAAATACAAACCCTCAGCACAAGATTTCAACAATGGCTGCAGAGAACCACGACATATTACATACAAACTGGTATCCAACCTGTATGGTATAACTTTTTTCTGAGTACCACATTCGTCAGTAACAGTATAACACGGAGAATTCATTCTGCAGGACTTTAAAGCGTGGTTGTAAACGGTGTTGTACTTGCAAAAGTATGGAAATGAAGGCGCGTACTTAGAGGGGCAAAGATGGTACGCTTTGCAGTTTGTCAAACTAGGAAAAGTTCCTTCGCTTGAACAGAAGACGGAATCTGGTTCGCAGACAGTTTCATCAGAGACGCACATGTCTTTTATGTCTTTTGCTGCTTTGTTACAATACGGACGACCGGGGAATTGGTCACCGCAGTTGAAAGAATAATCGTTGTTATTGTTATTACATTGCTGAACGGTGTGGCAGTCCTTACATTTCCAAATATCGTCGTGGTTTGAACATAATTTGCCTTTTAACAATGTTCTTCTTAACAATTGGACACTGTTTGGAATTGCAGGTATATCTGCTCCAATTATGTAAACGCTTAAGCACAAAATCTATAAATATTATTTGATATTGGTGTTACTTTCTATAATAATAAATAATTTATAAACTTACTGTAAAAATATAGTACAATAAATTCACCATCTTTGTTGGTAAGTACTACTTCTAAACACGACGTATTTTTAAAATTAATAGCGGATAATATAAAATCTCAGTTTATTTAAAGGCGTAATACCGCAATGAAAATGATAAAGGAAATTAACATTTAAATAATTAGTATATTTGATTTAACAATCGTGAGCAAATAATCTAAAAAATAATTGCTTTGTAGGAATTAGGTAGGTAGAATTGTTTCAGTTTTAATTTTCAATAAACTTTTATTAAGAACTGATAAAAATAGTATATATGGGTACCTATAAAGATTTTTATGTAGCTTTAAAAACGATTATATACATGTTTTATTTCTTAATAATTATTGAGTTTAGTTTAATATTACAACTATCGAAAATGAGGTGATGGTAACTTTTAATGAATATCATGTTAAGTACTTAAAATCAAAGAATATTGTAAAAAATTCCTACCACCATTAGTTGCCATAGTCTAATCTGATCTTATAAAGAACGACCTACACCGAAAATTATGAAAAATAAGATTTGGCTCCATTTAAAAAATGACAGTGGAAAATTATATACTTGCTTCTAATAGTTAATCTAATCTTTTAGGTAGGTATACGTAATAAACTGTAGAATGTGAAATTTTCTATAAGAAATATTCTTAATGCTATTCACGTGAATAAATTTTGAAATTGTATGAACTTTATTTTAAAGTTATGTTCTCTTTGTTAGGGATATTATTTGGCTTGTCTACCGTAGTAGGGATCCAAGTACAATGTTTCTTTACATCATCAAAGTCTGTACCATACGGACAATGTATCTGTTGCTTACATAATACATCACCATCCAAATAACACATATAATATGAATAAAAATCCAAAGGATTAGCAAATGCACCTTCTCCTGGGCACTTAAATCCACAGCTAACCATCGCTGGATCGAAAACTAAACCTTTCGGACAAGATTTCAACAATGGCTGCTGGTAATAACCACGACATGCCACATACAAACTGGTATCCAACATGTATGGTATAACTTTAATATGAGTGCCACATTCGTCAGTGACAGTATAACACGGAGAATTCAATCTGCAGGACTTTGAAGCGTGGTTGTAAATGGTGTTGTACTTGCAAAAGTATGGTACTGAATAGTTGCCTTTCGAAAGGCAAAGATGGTACGCTTTGCAGTTTGTCAAACTGGGAAAGATTCCTTCGCTTGGACATTGAACGGGATCTGGTTCGCAGACACTTTCATCAGAGACGCACATGTCTTTTATGTCTTGCTGCTTTGTTACAATATGGACGTCCGGGGAATTGGTTACTGCAGTTGAAATACATATCGGACCAATAAGTGCCGTCGCAATATTGCACCGAATGACAGTCACTGCATTTCCAGTTATTGACATCGCTCTCGTCACAATGATAATAACCAACCGCTACCGTTTTCAACAATCTGGCACTGTTTGGAATAGGAGAAATTTCTTCTGCATTTAAATAAATAATCACACAAGAAACCTAAAAATATTTCAATATTCTATCTACGAATATATATTTGAGAAAAAACAAACTTACAATTAATATTCTGAATACAAAATTCTCCATCTTTGCTAGTTCTTATCTCGATGGTCGTTTAAAAATAACAGAAGTGATATAAAAATGTAATCATTTTATATAATAGTATCCTAATAAAAAAGATAAAAAGATTAACTCATTATTATATTTTATTGTGTTTGTTTTGTATCTGCGTGTGCAAAAATTTTTAAAAATATTTGCTCTCCTGAAATTAGATCGGAGCTAAATTTATAACGCAATAACTGGTTTCCTGAGTTAGTTCCAACCTGCCAATAATATTTATTATGTACCTAAATATTTTTAAGGAAATTTTACAGTACTGAGCAACTTTAGTTTCCAATAATCGTAGTGAAAATTATTAATTTAGTTTCATTTTTTTGATAAATCAGATATAGTTGAAAAATAAATGTCATTAAATTTAAGTAAAACAGCTAAATTGGGCATTTAGTACCATTATACTCTAGGAACGGTTCTGAGTAGGTTTAAGATTTGTTTTCATTTGCATCTGGTTTGAAACATAGTTTCTTATTAATCAGGTGTACATTTTCTCCAACAACGCCTCGTAAAATAAAGTCCAATATATAGTCTAAATTTAAAAATAACTATAATCTTGAAAAAAAATTAATAATGCAAATTAATAATATAAGTATTTCGTAATACAGACAATGCATTTGTAATAAAAGAATATATCAAAAGGTAGGTACAGATATAATTATTACTACTTATGATAAAGAAATAATATTATTATCAGTTAGTTTTTTAAGTAAATATTTATTTCCACTACAACCGTTTTCTACCACACACCTGTGTTTTTCAGGAAGGGAAAGTCACAAAAAATAATATTGATAAAGTATAATAACAATAAGTTCTCTTAAAGAATTTCCAGGAAAACGGCTTAGATGTTTGAATAAATAATAATACTTTATGTATCATCTATACACATATCATTACTATGTGAAATAATGGTAATTTTATTAAGATTTAATGGTTCTTGGTAGTGCTTCGGAAAGTCGAGACCAAGATCAAGACTGGCTTGGTCTTGGTATTGAATAAGTAAGTCTTGTCTTAGTCTTGCCTTAGTCTTGAACACCTTAGTCTTGGTCTTGTGACATTCAGTCTTGATCTTGAATCAAGAGTTTTGATAAAAAAACTGTTTTTTAGTATCAAAATCTACTAAATTTTGAATAAATTTATAATTACATAAATATTAATTTTTTAATAATTTATAGGTAACTACATTCCGTGTTTAGATTTATAATAATTATTAGACTCTTGGTCTTGAATGTCTAGTATTGAGTCTTGGTCTTGATTTTTAATCCTAATCTTGTCTTGAGTATTGGTCTTGAATTTGTCAAAACCATGACCAATATCAGCACTAGGCTTGGTATTGTCCGAAGCACTAGTTCTTGGTGTTGTTGTTGTTGTTGTTGTTGTTGTTGTAGTTGTAAAAACACTAGTAGTACTAGTAGTATTAATTAAAGAACAATGTTTCTTTGTCTCATCAAATTTAGAACCATCCGGGCAAGGAACCAGTTTCTTAAGTAACACATCGCCATCCAAATAACACATATAAAATGAATAACCTTCCAAAGGATTCGCAAATGTCCCTTCGCCTGGGCACTTAAATTCACACCTAACCGAAGCAGGATCAAAATACAAACCCTCAGCACAAGAATCCAACAATGGCCGCAGAGAACCACGACATATTACATACAAACTGGTATCCAACCTGTATGGTATAACTTTTTTCTGAGTACCACATTCGTCAGTAACAGTATAACATGGAGAATTCATTCTGCAGGACTTTAAAGCGTGGTTGTAAACGGTGTTGTACTTGCAAAAGTATGGAAATGAAGGCGCGTACTTCGAGGGGCAAAGATGGTACGCTTTGCAGTTTGTCAGACTGGGAAAAGTTCCTTCGCTTGAACAGAAGACGGAATCTGGTTCGCAGACAGTTTCATCAGAGACGCACATGTCTTTTATGTCTTTTGCTGCTTTGTTACAATACGGACGACCGGGGAATTGGTCACCGCAGTTGAAAGAATAATCGTTCTTATTGTTATTACATTGCTGAACGGTGTGGCAGTCCTTACATTTCCAAATATCGTCGTGGTTTGAACATAATTTGCCTTCTAACAATGTTTTTCTTAACAATTGCACACTGTTTGGAATTGCAGGTATATCTGCTCCAATTATGTAAATGCTTAAGCACAAAATCTATAAATATTATTTGATATTGGTGTTACTTTCTATAATAATAAATAATTTATAAACTTACTGTAAAAATATAGTACAATAAATTCACCATCTTTGTTGGTAAGTACTACTTCTAAACACGACGTATTTTTAAAATTAATAGCGGATAATATAAAATCTCAGTTTATTTAAAGGCGTAATACCGCAATGAAAATGATAACGGAAATTAACATTTAAATAATTAGTATATTTGATTTAACAATCGTGAGCAAATAATCTAAAAAATAATTGCTTTGTAGGAATTAGGTAGGTAGAATTGTTTCAGTTTTAATTTTCAATAAACTTTGATTAACAATTGATAAAAATAGTTTATATGGGTACCTATAAAGATTTTTATGTGGCTTTAAAAACGATTGTATACATGTTTTATTTCTTAATAATTATTCAGTTTAATTTAATATTACAACTATCGAAAATGAGGTGATGGTAACTTTTAACATGAATATCATATTACTTAAAATCTAAGTATATTGTAAAAAATTCCTACCACCATTAGTTGTCATAGTCTAATTTGATCTTACAAAAAAAGCCTACACCGAAAATTATGAAAAAGAAGATTTGGCCCATTTAAAGAATGACAGTGGAAAATTATATATTTGCTTCTAATAGTTAATCTAATCTTTTAGGTAGGTATACGTAATAAACTGTAGAATGTGAAATTATCTATAAGAAATATTCTTAACGCTATTCACGTGAATAAATTTTGAAAGTGTAGGTATATTATTTTAAAGTCATGTTCTCTTCGTTAGGAGGGATATTATTTGGCTTGTCTACCGTAGTAGGGATCCAAGTACAATGTTTCTTTACATCATCAAAGCCTGTACCATACGGACAATGTATCTGTTGCTTACATAATACATCACCATCCAAATAACACATATAATATGAATAAAAATCCAAAGGATTAGCAAATGCACCTTCTCCTGGGCACTTAAATCCACAGCTAACCATCGCTGGATCGAAAACTAAACCTTTCGGACAAGATTTCAACAATGGCTGCTGGTAATAACCACGACATATTACATACAAACTGGTATCCAACCTGTATGGTATAACTTTAATATGAGTGCCACATTCGTCAGTGACAGTATAACACGGAGAATTCAATCTGCAGGACCTTGAAGCGTGGTTGTAAATGGTGTTGTACTTGCAAAAGTATGGTATTGAATAGTTGCCTTTCGAAAGGCAAAGATGGTACGCTTTGCAGTTTGTCAAACTGGGAAAGATTCCTTCGCTTGGACATTGAACGGGATCTGATTCGCAGACACTTTCATCAGAGACGCACATGTCTTTTATGTCTTTTGCTGCTTTGTTGCAATATGGACGTCCGGGAAATTGGTTACTGCAGTTGATAATAATATCGGACCAATAATTTCCGTCGCAATATTGCACCGAATGACAGTCTCTGCATTTCCAGTTATTGACATCTCTCTCGTCACAATGATAATAACCAACTGCTTTCAACAATCTGGCACTGTTTGAAATAGGAGAAATTTCTTCCGCATTTAAATAAATAATCACAGAAGAAACCTAAAAATATTTCAATATAACGAGTATATATTTGCGAAAAAACAAACTTACAATTAATATTCTGAATATAAAATTCTGCATCTTTGCTGCTTCTTATCTCGATGTGCGTTTAAAAATAACAGAAGTGATATAAAAATGTAATCATTATATATTTATAGTAGTATCGCTATTAAAAAGATAAAAAGATTAGCACATAATTATTTTTTATTGTGTTTGTTTTGTATGCACGTGCAAAAAATTTTAAAAAATATTTGCTCTACTGAAATTAGTTTGGAGTTAAATTTGTAACGCAATAATTGGTTTTCTGAGTTAGTTCCAAGCTGCCGATAATTTTTATTACCTACCTAAATATTGTTTAGTAATGAGCAACTTTTGGTTTGCAAAATCGTAGAAAAGGTATTAGGTACATAAGTTTCAATGTTTTGGATCAATCAGATACAGTAGTTGGTCAACTAAAAATAAATTTAAATGCAAATAAAACAGCTAAATTGGACATTTTGTGAATTGAGGGCCTTTTCGATCTGGGGGCGCAAAACAAAAGGAGGTGGCGGCAGCGACCCTATTACACAAATTTTTTAAAATATTTTCAGAAAATTTTAAAAAGCCACGTGTTTTTAGCTAAGTAGGTACCTACTTACTTAAAGAAAATAACTTAGTAAAATAATATGATTAGGTGTAGGTAGGTACCTACTATGTGTAGGCATGTGTACTAGCAGTGTGACGCTAATTAACAAATTCAAATTGATTCCCTGTTTCATTTTAAAAAGAACGCTTTAATTAATTAGATTATTGCTGTCAAATTTGTAACCATGGGTTAGACAAACCCATGTTTCAAGTTAAAATAAACTCACTGTATTGGAACTAATGGTAATTTTATTACGATTTGGTGGTTCTTCTTCTTGTAGTACGAGTTGCTTTAGGAGTACTAATAGGGGTCCTAGTAGGAGTAGTAGAAGTAGAAGTAGTAGAAGTAGAAGTAGTAGTCGTAGTAGGAGTAGTAGTAGTAGTAATAGGAGTAGTAGTAGTAGGAGTAGTAGTAGTTAGAGTAGTGTTAGTAGTCGTAGTTTTAGTAGTAGTAGCTATATTGCCGTCCTTAGAAAAAAGGTCCTATCTGCAAACATTTTGTTTTAGCTATTATTTTATATAAAAATTTTGTGGAAACATCTATGCGGCTTTTTAATATTAAAATTGCTTTATATAACATATAATAATAATAATAAATTTTACCTTTTCTTAGGGCAGCTGGACATTCTATTTTGGTATATTTGTAATAATTTATGCAGATTACAAAAATCTCAAAATTCGCAGATAGGACTTTGTTCCTAAGGAGGGCAGTATAGTAGTAGTACCAATCAATGAACAATATTTCTTTTCATCATCAAATTCAAAACCATACTATGAATAACGATCTAGAAGATTAGCAAATGCCTCTTCACTTGGGCAATTAAATTCTCGCTTAACCGTAACAGGATAAAAAAATAAACCCTCATCACAAGATTTCAACAATGGCTGCTGAAATAATACCATACAGGTTGGATAACAGTTTGTATGTCGTCGTATGTATACAAACTGATATCCAACTTTTATGGTATTATTTTATGTTGAGTGCCACATTCGTCAGTGACAGTATGGCACGGAGAATTCAATCTGCAGGACCTTGAAGCGTGGTTGTAAACGGTGTTGTACTTGCAAAAGTATGGAAATGAAGCCGCATCCTTCGAGAGGTAAAGGTGGTACGCTTTGCAGTTTGTCAAACTGGGAAAAATTCCTTCGCTTGGATCTGGTTCGCAGACAGCTTCATCAGAGACGCACATGTTTTTTGCTGCTTTGTTACAATACAGACGACAGTTGAAAGAATATTCGTTGTTACCGTTATTACATTTGAATGGTTTGGCAGTCCTTACATTTCGAAATATCGTCGAATTATGAACATAACTTGCCTTCTAACAATGATTTTCTTGACAAATAGACATTTTGAATTTAGAGATATATCTGCTCCATTTATGGAAATGGTTAAGCACAAAATCTATAAATATGATATGATATTGGTGTTAATCTTTAGAATAATAAATAATTTATAAACTTACTGTAAAAATAGGGTACAATAAATTCACCATCTTTGTTGGAAAATATTACTTCTAAACACGACGTACTTTGAAATATAATAGTGGATGATATAAAATATCTGTTTATTTAAAGGCGTACTACAGCAATAAAAATGATAAAGAAAATTAACATCTAAATATTTATTATATTTGCTTTAACAATCGTGAGCAAATAATTTAAAAAATAATTGCTTTGTATAATAACAATTGTTTCAGTTTTAATTTTTTATAAAAATAGTTTATATATATTTTCACTCTAACCGTTTTCCACCACACATGTATATTTTTCAGGAAGGGGAAATCACAAAAAATTATGTGTATAAAGTATAATAACAATAATTTTATTTACAAAAATAGTATACTTATAGTTTATTTTTTTATTATTATGTGCATATAAAAATACGATAGTAACTGTTTTATTTGGTTAAAGTTCAATTATAATATTAATTTTCATGGTTTTATAAAAATTTTATAGGCATTAACAATAGATAACCACATAAAACTTTTAGTACTATCATATTCTTATATAATAATAATTAGATACTGAACATACGAGCATAAGAAAATATTAAATTCTAAAAAATAAACTTCTTCAATTTGTTGTAACTATATTCATTTATTTAAAACTTCTACATTGAAAATAATTTATACACCTACATACATAAATATAGGCTCTCGTACATATAGAAATTTTCTATTTTTTTTAACGTATACGAGTATATTACAAAATATCTTTAATCATGTAAATTTGGATCATTTCCAAAGGAATTAGGATCATTTACACAATATTTCTTTTCTTTTTCAAAGAAATGTTTATCTGGACATGTTTCACTTTCTTTACGCAATACTTTTCCATCGTTAAAGCACCTATAGAAATTTTTGTTGGTACTATCTTTAGGATCAGCAAAAATTCCTTCAGTTTGACAAGAAAATTCACATCCTGATCCCGAAGAATTGGTGTAAAATGTACAACCTTCTTCACATTGTTTCAACAGTGGTGTTTTGGTTGGTTGGCAAATCACATACAAGTTAGGGTCATGTTTGTAGGGAATCATTTTAAATTGGTTAGCACATTCAGTGACGACATCATGGCAAGCAAATCCAAACTTACAGAACTTTTGTGCATGGTTGTAGACAGTATTGAACAAACACATATACTTGGTAGCAATTAGTTTCTTGTCATAATTTTTATTGCAGGTATAATAACTTCTACAGTCAGTTAAACTTGGATATATTCCTTCTCCTGGACATGTGAAATCAGACGCGGTACCCGAACATACTTTAGCATCAGAAACGCATTTATCAGCAATTTCAGTAAGTGCAGAATTTACAGTACAGTACGGTTTGGATGGCGTCTGGGCTTTACATGGCATAATAAAATCAGGGTCTTTACCACCGCCACAGTATTGAATTGTATCACAATCTTGACATTTCCATATTCCTTTATCTCCTGGGGCACATTTTTCAGCAGGTTCTACAACAGCTCTCAATGTTCTCGTTCTTCTAGTACTATTCAGAATTTGTGGAATGTGGGCAAATGCCTGTAATGCTAGGCATGATGTCTGTAAAATTTTATTTTCATTTTTGTTAATAAAAAATTTACTTTGCAATGCGCATTCGGTGTTCAACTTCAAATAAAAACTACACACAATATACACGTTTTGTAATTATTAAAATTAATTATATCTGAATTTCCGAAGTTCATTGTCACAATAATATAAAACAAAATCGTTCCGTTTATGAATTCGTCAATGAGTATCCAGATTAGTGTATGGTGTAAGGTTTGATACAAAGATCGATACAATGTATGATTCAATGCAAAAAACCAAACAAAACACTAACTGGGATACAAGATCACGACGCGTTTCGATCTTTCGAGCATAAAATTTTAAGCAAATGCATATGTTTTATAAATCCGGTCTCTAATTAAAATTGAATAAATTTATGAGAAAATAAAAATACTGTATTTTACTTACCACGCAGAAAGCAAGTAATGAAGTTCTCATTATTCAAGAAATTCAAGACAGTAGACAGGAGTGCAGACTAATAAGAGTTACAATTTTTTTTTTGAGTATTTATAGTCGTTTAACTAGATTAAAAGTGTAGGTAGGCAATATATTTTTATAATTTGAATGGAATATTTATTTAAGCCGAAAGAAGATGTAGGTAGTTGATAAATAAAATTTCCTATTTGGTTGGATTTCAGGCTTTAATTATTTATTAAATCAAATGCGACGTTTCGACCTTGATTCAGGCCATTATCAAGCTACAAAATTATTATGATTGTTATTATTTCTGATCACGGACGCACCTATGTAAAAATTAAAAATCTGACGTGGACTCCACATGACTTCCTTGTACGCCTATTAAACTGTTCATACTTTTCTTAATAACTAAAATGTAGAATAATATAAAAAATTATTTTAACTTATTATACAAATATATTAATATATACGTACTACTACTACTGATACTATACTCACAAATATATTTTAGTCATTTTATTTAAACTGCAGAAGAAGATATAAAGCATATTTTACTATTGTCACTGTCATGTCATAATCATTTAAATTTTACGTAGTAACAAATGTTAATCGATCATGGACTACAAGATACTGAAATACTAAATTATAAATATATACTTTAATTATTCTTAAATGATACCAGATACAAAAATATTTATAAAATACCGATTGTAGGTAAGAATTACATAATCTTTCATTTAAAATAAAAAAAATTGTCTCAAATTAAATATTTATCGAAATATTTGACAAAAGTACTACTTCCGGTTTATAGATTGAAACCAAAAATAGGAGGTGCACTAGATGCTATAACAGTCCTAAATACAAAATTTCAACTTTCTACGTCTAACCGTATTTGAGTTATGCGACATACATACGTCCGTACGTACAGACGTCACGACGAAACTAGTCATAATGGATTCAGAAAAGGTCAAAACGGATATTTCCATCAAAATCTGAAAACCAAAATTTTTCGCTATTACAATACTTCCTTATTACTCCGTACAAGGAAGTAAAAATGAGAATATAGAGATGTAATTTTATTTATAGTTTTATTCCAGTTCAAAAGTTAAAAATGCTTAATATTTATTATGTTTGCTTTTTAGTCAACTTGTGCAATTTTTTTAAATATTTGTTTAGTAGTGTTATTATTTAGTAGTTAATTAATTAATTTAAAAAATAATTTCGTAAAGTAGCAGAGAACAATATTTCTGATTATTTAAAGAAAGCTTTTAAATTAAAAAAGAACAAAAAATATGTAGCGAACTACCACTTAAAATAAAAAATAATAACTACGTTTGTAGTTTATAATGTATTTATTAAAGGCAACAATATTACAATTATCAATGGTGTAATTATTTATATCAATTAGAATATTACAGCATTTCGGTATACGCTACAAGTACAAGTACGATAATTCCTGGATGGTTTATTTTTATTTATTCTCTTTTGAATTTCCAGAGTTTTCGTTAGTATTTACGGCGGCCCACCGCCAACTTGTGTTGGAATTGGAAAACAGTCTTTATATTTTTGATCAAAAACTTCTTTGTCTTTACAAATAATTTCTTCTACTTCAAATACTCCTTTTCCAGTAGAAGTGCATATATTATAACTTGTTTGTTTGCCGACCTCTTGATTAGGATTACCAAACTTTCCTTCTTCTGTACAATTAAAAGCACATTTAAACAAATTTTGATTATATACCGACTTAACGTCACACATTTTTAAAGTTGGTGGTTTGTCACTACTACATTGAATATACAGTTCCGCGGCATTTTTGTAGGGAATCAATTTATTTTTAGTTGTGCAGTCAGCATCTACTTTAAAACAATTTGGAGTTGTACTTGTAATACAATCTTTTTTCTCATAATCGAAGACGCTATTATACTTGCAAGTATATCTACTTTTATATTCAAGCTCAACATTAGCAGCTGTACATCTATAGTAATCTTTACAATCTGTTAAACTAGGAAAAAGTCCTCTTCCTGGACATACAAATTTAGTATTTGCTTGACAGTTATTTATGTTAGAAGCAACACATTTTTGCGTTACATTTTTTTCTTCGTCCGTGTCAATACAATACGATTTTGTAGGGAACTGATCACCGCATGTAATTACAGCAGTTGGTTTAGTTACATCATTGCTGCACTGATGCATTGTTTTACAATCTTGGCATATCCATTTACCCAAATTTTTGGCATCTGAACATAATTTAGGGTCAGCCCTTAACAAACTTCGAACTGAAAGCACATGCGCAGCTCTGTAGCTATTAGGAATTGGACTAATATCATCATCTGCATTTATATAAAGTGCAACGCACGATATCTGTAAAAATAAATATTTTTTGCTTATAAAACAGGTAACAATAAATAAGTATTTCAATAAACCAATTTTATTCTTGGACAATTAATTAAGTATGCAATAGCAATTAAAATTCAGGAAAATTAAATTTATAACTGAAACTGATATATTTATTATGCAATAAAAGATGAAGTATAAAGTGAACAGTACATAAATTGAAAAAAAAATTCAGAACTTATAATTAATAATAAAAAAATTATTTGGGCAAATTATCATCACCTACCTGATGAAAAAAAATAAAAAAAATAATAGAACTAACTTAAATAAAGAATTTTATTTTTAAATTTAATATAAAAAATATAATATAATAACAAAGAAGCCACAAAGAAAACTTCTCATCTTTACTTACTAGCCACAAGTAAAGAATGAATACAAGAATGTGAAAAAGTGCGAATATTTATACTAACTATTTTAGAAACAAGCGGATTAAGTGATTTTCTGATCATGATAATTTTTTATTATCTTTGCTATTTGAATAACGTACAAACGAAAAAATATTTGATTAACGTGACTTTCAAGTTTAAAGTTGTCCTCTACAAAAACATTAAATTCTAAGAATTCGTACTTTATGGAAACTAACTAAAAAGCTAAAAAATTCTAGTAGATCTATCGTACTAAGAGAAAGGACTTGCCCAGAGACAAATATTCGATTGGTCGAGTCGAACTAAAAAGGTAGGGATGTTACAAAGTGATTTAGAACATGCAAATACGGAGGTTATAGCTACTATTTTTAAGTTTAGCGTGGTAGCGGCCATTTGTCCTTTCTCTGAGTATGAGCACCAGGCGCGGATACAAGGGAGGGGGAGGGATAACGAATCCTAAATTTAGATCTTAAAATCGAATACTGCTCCAATTTCTACTAAGTTAATACTATTTTAACTTACGTGGAAGTAAAAATTAAGTTTTAATTTATTTTTACACATAAAAAGAGTGTTATTCAACCTTGAACTAAAAAAAATTCAATTTTCCAAACTTAACACAGAAGCACGTCTTGTTAATAGTAAATTAAGATACTGCTTTTTTTCATTTCGCAGAAAAAAAACACATGATTTTTTATTGCGATCGTATAGGTAAGTATAAAATTATTACCTTAGTAAAAACAAGCATCGTAATTATTTTTATCTCAAGTTTGTTTATCATTACAATAAATCTTTTGGTTTTAAGTTCTGTAATATATTTTTTATAAATTACATTAGTAATATAAAAATTATAACACAAAAATTTATGTCACAACTTTTATAACATCTTTCCAAGTAACAGCATCAACATGCAGAATATTATTTACTGTATTTTGATAGTAAGTCTTGTACTTCATTATATTTTTTTATGAATAATAATGAATATAAAATATTTTTAGATTTTGTGTGTAACAATTTATGTGAATGAACAAGACAGTTCTCCTATTCCAAACAGCGTTCGTTTGTTAAAAACAGGATTTGTACCAGACAACCTATGTTCAGAATACGATAACGATACTTGGAAATGTAGGGACTGTCACACACTACAGTACTGTAAAAGCAGAAAAAATGAAAATCTGAATATTCTTCAACTTCAAAATGACATTGCATTGCTAGGACGCGGTAAAATTCGAGTTTCGGGCTAGTTTTAGGCAGTCGCAGTAGTGGGGTAAAAAATGGAATAGAAAAAAAGAAAAATAAATAGTATTCTAGGAATTCGGAAAAAAATCGTAGACGATCGTTTAAGCTCAGGCCTCATTTCAGGAGAGCAAATATTTTTAAAAATTTTTTGCACGTGCATATAAAACAAACACAATAAAAAAATAATTATGTGCTAATCTTTTTATCTTTTTAATTGGGATACTACTATATAATGATCACATTTTTATATCACTTCTGTTATTTTTAAACGTACATCGTGATAAGAACCAGCAAAGATGCAGAATTTTATATTCAGAACAATAATTGTAAGTTTGTTTTTCTCTCAAATATGTACTCGTAGATAGAATAATGAAATTTTTTAGGTTTCTTGCGTTATTATTTATTTAAATGGGGCAGAAATTGCTCCTATTCCAAACAGTGCCAGATTGTTGAAAGCTGTAGTGGCTGGTTATAATGGGACGAACGATAAAAATATGTGGAGATGCAGAGACTGCCATACGGTGCAATATTGGGGCTACGGCGGCGACAATAATTATTATGATGAAATGATTTTCAACTGCGGTAACCAATTCCCCGGACGTCCGTATTGTAACAACGCAGCAAAAGACATGAACGACATGTGCGTCTCTGATGAAAGTGTCTGCGAACCAGATCCCGTCCAATGTCCATGCGATGGCATCTTTCCCAGTTTGACAAACTGCAAAGCGTACCACCTTTGCCTCTCGAAGGGCAAGGATTCAATTCCATACTTTTGCAAGTACAACACCATTTACAACCACGCTTCAAGGTCCTGCGGACTGAATTCTCCGTGCTATACTGTTACTGACGAATGTGGCACTCATATTAAAGTTATACCATACAGGTTGGATACCAGTTTGTATGTGGCATGTCGTGGTTATTACCAGCAGCCATTGTTGAAAGCTTGTCCAAAAGGTTTAGTTTTCGAGCCAGCGATGGTTAGATGTGAATTTAAGTGTCCAGGAGAAGGACCATTTGCTAATCCTTTGGATAGATCTTCATATTATATGTGTTATTTAGTTGGTGATGTTCTGCGTAAAGATTTAATAGATTGTCTATATGGTACAACGTTTGATGTTGATAAGAAATATTGTTCGTGGAATGGTGATCCTAGTGGTGGTGGTGATCCTGCTAACCCAAATTCAGCGGCGCAGTGATATGCTTGTAAATATATTGCTAATATATAAATGTATTGTTTATGTTTTAAATAAATATTTTAGTCGTAACCTTGGCAATTCTTTAACAATATTAATTTTTATTATGCAGTTGTTAGGGTCAATCCAGGGTAATGGGAAACTAGGCGTGAAAGAAAACTGGCATGAAATATGTTTTTAAAATGCCGCTTTTTTCTTTTGAGTAGCGTAATACTGTTCTTGGGAGTGTTATAGTGTACTACTGTATTAATCAAGAACTACAACATTGAAAGTACCTTTACCCTTTGTTTTATTAAATACACAATGACTTTATTATTATAAATTACATTACTTATGATTATTATAAATTTTAATAAGTCTTGCAGGCTGAATTATCCTATTGTTACTGACGAATTTAGTACTAACAATAAGGTAATATCATATAAGTTGGACTACGATAACAGTTTGTGTGTGGTATGCCATGGTAATTATTGGCAGTTATTGTTAAGATCTTGTCCAAAAGGTTTAGTTTTTGATTCAGCAATGGTTAGTTATGAATTTAAGTACCGAGAAGAAGAGGAACTTGCTATTCCTATGGATAATTGTTCATGTTATATGTTACTTGGATGGTGATGTGTTATGTGTTACGTAAGCAATAGATACATTTGTCCATAAGGTTACCTACACGATTTGATGATAACAAGATATTATTGAAATATTCTGTTCGGAGAATGAATTCTATTTTAACTACTGTATTCTCTAAAAGCAAGAAAAATGAATATTATGTGTTCAAAATATTAGTTCAATAAACTTATTACTGGTTTGCATAAAGATTTATTATCCTTTAACAAAGATAAATAGGTACATAATTATTTTAAGTGTACCAAACAAATATATAGGCACAAGTCTTTAAAAAATCAATAAATATTTTTTCATTTCAATAAGTAATATTAAGTATTGTATTACTATTTCCTATTTTTACTTCCTTGTACGGAGTAATAAGGAAGTATTGTAATCCCGAAAAATTTCGGTTTTCAGATTTTGATGGAAATATCCGTTTTGACCTTTTCTGAATCCATTATGACTAGTTTCGTCGTGACGTCTGTACGTATGTACGTACGTATGTACGGACATATGTGTGTCGCATAACTCAAATACGGTTAGACGTAGAAAGCTGAAATTTTGTATTTAGGACTGTTATAGCATCTAGTTGTGCACCTCCTAATTTTGGTCTCAATCTATAAACCGGAAGTAGTACTTTTTAAAAATATTTTGATAAATAATTAATTTTAGACAATTTTTTTTATTTTAAATGAAAGATTATGTGATTATTATCTACAATCGGTATTTTATAAATTTTTCTGTATCTTCTATCATTTAAGAATAATTAAAGTATATACTTATAATTTAGTATTTCGGTATCTTGTACTCCATGATCGTTTAACATTTGTTACTACGTAAAATTTAAATGATTATGACATGACAGTGACAATAGTAAAATAAGCTTTATATCTTCTTCTGCAGTTTAAATAAAATGACTAAAATATATTTGTGAGTATACTAGTATAATAAGTTAAAAGAATTTTTATATTATTCTACATTTTAGTTATTAAGAAAAGTATGAACACACAAGGCGTACAAGGAAGTCATGTGGTGCCCACGTCAGATTTTTAATTTTTGTCTTAAGCATCCACGTTACAATTTCATCCTTATATTTGTTTTTGTTATTATCGCCATTTGTAGTATTGTCATTTTTGTACTTGTGTACTACTCGTATGTTTTAAAATGACATGTTTTGTTTGCTCTGTATTCTGTCAAACATAATATCAATATTTTGTAGTTTGTTTTTATAAAAATTTTATAATTTGTTATTTTCTAATAATAAAAATCCAAACTTTATGGAAATATAAATAATATGATGGAGAAAGTTGTTCTCCGCAACCCCTTATGGTGAGAACATCAAGTATTTGCGTCGATTGCAAAAATTCATAATAGACAGAATTTAACAAATGAAACCTAGTATGCTGGGCTTAAAATAATTTTAATAGGTTTTCCTATCATTCTTATTTTTTAAATTTTTAGTGTTTTATATGAGGAACGAATTTTTATCATAGAATCTTGGACTAATATATATTTATAGATTGACATGAAAGTATATAATTTATTCTTTATTTAATAGTAAACTAACATTTATTTCATAAATCGTACAAATACAATTTAAATAATACTCTGTTTTGCAACCTTCTACTTGTAACAGATTATATTTACACAGGAAAAAACAAAATATGATGTTAATATTATATACGAGTATGTTTATTATGATACAGTTTTCAATTCGTCAAATGTTATTAATTCGTGTCAATGTTAAATTACTAGACGCACTGGTCTACAGATAAATATAATAGCGTCTTCGATTTTTTTTAAAAAAGATTGAATTACAAGTACAACTCCAAATTATTGTTTTAAAATAGATGCAGATTGACTCCCTACAAAAATGCTACCAATTCGTATATTCAAAGTAGGAGTGATAAACCACTGGTTAACTAATAACTTCATATTTATTCAGTAAATACTTTAAAACCAAGAAAAGCTACGTACAAATACAATTTAAATGAGACTATGTATTGCAACCTTCAATTATATATAGGTGACAGATCTACACATTAACAAAATATGTTGTTTATGTTTATTCAAGTACATGTCTTATAAAAACAAACATTAAGATACAGTATTCAATTAGTAAAATGTTAATAATTCGTATCAATTTATTTTCGAAATGAGGTTGTTCTAAATACTCGTGATTCCATTTCATTCTTATATCTATTTTCGTGCTCTTGGAAAACATTCATTGTAATTTTTGTCAAAGAATTCATTTGTTGGACAGTCAACTTTTTCTACATTATATCCTCCTTTGCCAGAAAGTTTGCATTGGTAATAACTTGTTTGCTCGCCATCTTGTTGCAACGGATTGCCAAATTTTCCTTCTGATTTACACACATATTCGCAGTCCATTGAATTAGGATTGAATACAAAGTTATAATTACCACAATCTTGCAACACTGGATTCCTGTCACCCTTGCATTCAATATATAAGGTGCTATTATATCTATAGGGCATTAATTTATATTTTCCCTGGCAATCTTTTTTTGGTTCTATACAAACTGTTGAAATGCAATCCTTTTTCGCATAATTGAATACAGTATTTGACTTGCAGGTGAACTTTTTACCATTTACACCTGCTGCTGTACATTTATAGTAATCCTTACAAGTTGTCGTACTAGGATAGAGGTCTCTTCCAGGACATTTAAATTCAGTGGTGTCAGGTACTAAACAAACATCAGCATTGGCAACACATTTGTCTTTGGCATTATTTGAATCTGTATCGTTGCAATATGGGTTTCCTGGGAACTGGTCGCCACATGTTATTTGTTGTGTCGGATTCTCAGGATCTCTACTGCACTTGTGCAGTGTGTTGCAATCGTGGCATTTCCATTTACCTTCATCAGGAGCATTGCCATCACCATCAGGACCACTACATTTTGAAATTCTTGTCAAACGGAATACAGACGCTGGCAATGCCCTGTAGCTATTAGGAATAGGAGGAAGATCTTGACCATTAATATAAAGTGCTAAGCACGATATCTGTAAAATGGATAATTTTACTTCATCATAATATACATAAAAACACGAATTAAATATAGGAAATGAATTTAAATTTTATAACAACTGTACTACTACATTTCATTATTATAAGGTTTAATTTGATGATGCATCTACTGATATCGATATGTAAGGTATAGTTATTTATGTATTAAGAGCGTAAAGTGACTAATTTTAACTCGCGCATGGTCATTGTAGAGCGAGCCGCAGGCGAGAGCTGCAGTAATGCAACACTTTACACTCGTTATACACACATAATTTTCTTTATAACTAAAATATTTTGTTATTAACATTCAGTTAATTAATTCAGTTAGTTCAACCCACGTTCAACCAATTTATGTTTTATTTGTAACTATGGCGATACCAATAACATCGAAATAAATAAACAAATAAATGTGTTTGATTCTGTGCAAGCAATAAAATACTTTAACGCTCGTAGTCATAGGAGACGCGCAATAAAGTGTTTTTGCTCGGTCCTCAGTAACAATTAATTTTATCTACGACTACTATGAAAAGTTTATATTTATGCTTTCAATTGTTAACGTAAAGTTGATTGTTACTGAGGAACAAGCAAAAAAACACGTATGACAACGCGCGCTAAAGTATTTTATTGTTTACATAAAATTAAAGAAAATGACAGAATCAAACAAAAAATTTTTTTAATTTTTTCGATATTATTGGTATCGTCATGGATACAAATAAAACATAAATTCGTTGAACGTAGATTGAACTACCTAACTAAATACCATTATTAATAATATCAGTCGTAGATAAAATTATGTGTATTACGAGAGTAAAGTGTATATTTGTTCCTCTTGCACCGGGCGCGAGTAACAAAGAGTCACTTTACGCTCTTAAGCCACAAATAACTATTAAGTTGACAATTGAAAGCATAAATATGAACTATTCATAATAGTCGTAGATAAAATAATTTAATTATAAAAAAATATGTTGATACTTACAAAAAACAATCCACAAAGAAAGCTTTTCATTTTAATACTTCCAAGCAGGAGTTATACGGTTAATAAAATGATAAAAAAATTGTTAGTATTTATACTATATCAGAAAGAAAAGAAGATTAAGAAAGTTATTATGTTCAAAATGCCTTAAAAGGAAAATATTTGTTTAACATGACGTAAATGTAATAAGATTGTCCTCTAACAAAGACATTTAATTATAAAAAAGTAAATATTGAATTATTCATTAATAGTTCCTACAATGAATCATATTTTCCATAATTATAATTATTAATATTTTACGACATTTAAAATTTGATCACTGTTTAATTTAAAGTAAAACTTGCAGATTTGCACATAATTCTATCATTTATTTTAGTAATTTAATATAAAAATTTATTTTCAATAAATTTATTTCATAGCAAATAACGATGTATTCAATATTAATTTGATGTCCATATATAATATAAACTACAATGTACAGTAAAACGAAGAAAAAAATTATTTAATCGCAGATATTTATGACATCTCTTATGCCTTTCATTTCCAATGTAAGAAAAATGGTAAACTTGCCACACATGTCAATATTTCGGAGATTATCTTAATCGGTAGATATAAGCATTTATATCTAATTGCAATTTGTTTTAGGTTGTTTGCTTTTATCTAATATTTTAATACAAAGAATAACAAAAATGTCTCAGACTTTAAGGACGCATTTGTTTTCACATGAAATTTGACCTTGTTAATCTTCAGCATGTTAATATTTAAATAACAAATTCGCAGAAAAATATGATTTATTACGACGGTTTATTTCCTTATCACTAGTTACCTAAATTAATATAACATACTTTTCAAATGCTCTTTATTCAAGGTCTAATAAAAATAAATACATTATACACAATCTGCATCCATTATTCTATATTATAAAATTATTTCTCTACAGTTTCTACAGATTCTGCTGATTCAACCCCAACAGATTCAACGGAAGCAACAGGAGAACCATTCGATAGATCTTCATTGGTAGCTAAGGCTTCTTCAAATTGAAGATCAACTTGAGCTAACACATCTTCCTGTTGTACGTCACCCTGAACAACTTCTTCAGGTGCTTCTCCAGATCCTTCAACATCTTCAGCAACAGTAGTTTGAGCTTCAGTTGTAGTTGTAGTAGTAGATTTGGTCGTACAGATTCCGTAACCTTCACCAAGGTCGACGAATTCTGTTCCTACCGGACAATCGAGAAGATTGACAGTGAATTTCTTCCCAACTTGTTCGCAAGCGTAGAACTTTGAAGAGTCTGCTGGGTATGGGAAGTATCCAGATTTCGAGCATTCAAATTTGCAGGTTACTTCATCTTCGTCGAAAGATTCTCCAGGAATTTGACATTGGAACAGCATGGGATGTTTTCCAGATAGACATAATAAGTATAAATCTTTGCTTGGTGCGTAAGCAACTAGTTTGTTGATCTTGCCTTTGCATTGGCCGGTTTTCGAAGAGTATGACTTGCAATAACTTGCTGGTGTGCAACCACTTGTGGTATGGTTGTAAATGAACCCAGTCGAACATACATAGTTCGTTCCCACCTTATTTTCGTCACAAACGTAATAGTTGTTGCAGTTTTCCAAATCCGGGAACATGCCTTCTCCAGGACATTGGAAGCTGCTTTCGTCTGTGTTGCAAACAGCTGGTTGATCTTTCACGCAGGTGTTTGTTTCGCTGTCGCAGAATTTGTTGCTTTTGCTTTGGTCCGCGCAGCGAATTTGGAAAACAGATTCTTGTTCGGAGTTGCAGTATTGGATTGTGTCGCAGTCTTTACATTGTAGGCCAGTTGTTTGGCAATTGTTGTCGGACGAAAAAAGGAATATGGAGGAGACGTCCTTTTTTGCTAATGCCAGGTGGCATGTTACCTTTTGATATAAATAAGATGTTACCATTTTTATTTTTAAAATGATTTTAAATTGGAGAAGATAATTTTGGATACTACTATCAGAATAAGTAGTTTTGGATGAAACGTCCTTTTTGCTAAATGCCAGGTGGCACATTACCTTTTGATATAAATAAGTTGTTACCGTTTTGATTTTTAAAATTATTTGAAATGAGAGGAGAAAATCTCTATTTTAGATAAATGGCGTGATTTTATGTAGGTATGTTATTAAAAAATGAAAATTGATTTATTGTTTGGTATTTAATAAGAATGAAAAAAAAATTCGAGGATGCAAATATTATGAGGATGTGGCGTGAAAAATAATATAATAGAGAAATAAAACAACAAAATATTTCTTCATCCGTATTAATTAGGTAATGGACGTATAGAAAAAAGAATATTGAAGATTCAAAAAAGTCAATAGATTTTGCACGAAATATAAAAATACTGAACTCTACTTACCAAAAGAATGCCAATTAATACACACGAATTCATTGTCACAATGTCGTTTGTTCGTTAATGAACGATTACAAAACACCAACAAGTATTTATACGTTTAAAATGCATTGTTCATCACCTGGTTAAACCCACCCTATTTCAATCTTATCTGCCAGATAGAAAAAATGCATTCGCGTCATAGAAAAACAGCTCCTGTTTATGCAGATGAAGATAAGAATTTTTAAAGTGCATCTTTGTGTTACTAACCCAAATTTTTCATTCATTAAAATGTAGATGGGAAATATTCCATTGCATTAATCGTTACGCAGTTAAGCATCACGCTGATATTTTTGTTTATTAGTTTTTGGAAATAGTTTTCTCAAGGAAATTTCCAGGAAAACGCAGTATTCCGTGGACGTAATCTGGTATTTATTTAAACAACAAAATACGAAATAATATTATTCATTGTTCTTATTATCTATTTCATTACAAATAATATGCAACTTACTTTATTAATATAAAAGCCTTCAAATTGGAACAATTTTAATGTGCATTTTAATCAGTGGCGGGTCCAGAAGCCAAGTATTTTTATTAATTTTTATTTTAATAGTGAAATTATTACACAATTCATTTCTACTTAAATTAGGGAAAACTAACAAAATTTGTTATTTCATTAATTAATTTATTTTTTATTTATTTGAGTATATAAATAAATACTAATTGTTACTATGATTATTCTATACCATGCCACCATAATATGGTTGTGTTCCCCTAATGTACTACTTGCATGTTTTTTTTTTAATTAAACATGTTTAAAGAAGAGATAAAAACTTGGAACACGTATTTTTGATTTTGACAAAAAATTTACTAACAAGCAATAAACAAAAAATAAAGGAACTTTAATATTACAATGTGACGTAAGTAATCCATAACCAATGAATGGTAGTAAAGCCGTAGCAACGACTCAACTAGTGTACGTCGTATAACAACGGCTTATGCGAGAGGCTAAAATGGCCAATCACGCATACCTACATTCTTAACCCGAATAAACCTAGTTTCCTTTTAAAAAGACAGGCAGGTTAACAATATCTACATTAAGTTTCAATAAATTTTCAGTAAAATGGAACTGAAAAAAGTTTTATTTGGGTTAATATGCTTCCCTCCTGTTCAAAAAATGATGTCACAGAAAAGTTTCTTTTTCATTTTACTAAAAAAACGTATATTTTTATTTAAATAAAATCTATATTTTTACATATTATGTTTTCGACCTAACATTAGATACATAGTAATAGAAATATCATTTTCAATACAAGAGGTCATTGCCCTGAAGAAGTCAAAACGCCAAAAGTGTTGTCATTTTGATGAAATAAAATTATTATTAAGAATAGAGTCCTAAATAATACCGATTGTTCATTAAAATTTACTTATTTATATCAGACTTTATTTACTGTTTATACTAAGAATGTAAAATTTACTTACTGACCTACAAAAGTAGAGCAGTAAATAAACATATTATTTTAGATTATTTTTTATTTCATTTCAGCACAAAAATGTCTTATATTAGTTTATTTTTCCTGAAGATGTAAATATCTGGCTTCGCCACTGATTCAAATCCAAAAACATCCTACAATAAATTAATTTTCTACATTATAATCTACAATAATAATAAAAACACTACGCCCAATATTTATTAGAATTCGCAAAATGTTGCTGAGCAGTAAACACATCATTATACCCGGAGTTATCATGCAGGCCCATAGCTAAATTAAACTGATTCCACCCCTCGTCTTTCCTGTCGCCATCCTTGTCGCTCTTGTGCTGTGCGTGCGCACCTTGAGCGTGAGCGCCTTGAGCGCTGTGTTCTTCGCCTTGAGCCGTTCTGTCGGTGTCAAAGTACGGTGGGTAGTGGCCGCCATCTTGTGAGAAGGAAGAGTGGAACATGTTGTAGTTGTTGGGAAATTGAGCGTTGCGCCAGTCCTGCACTTGAGCCTCGGCCGGGTATTGAGCCATGTTGGCCAGGGGTAGCGGGGAGAAGTTGAGCTGGCTTGAGGCGGATGTGGTCACGTGCTTGCGCAGGCGGGCGCGCCGGTTGGAAAACCACACCTGAGAGATTCTTGAATGTTAATATTTTTTATAAGGTGTCTTAATTTCTGGAGGTCTGACGGTGATTTCTTCATGCCAAATACATAATTTTGAACAAATCTTCTTTTTGTGTATCCATTTCCAAATTTGAAATTTTAATTTGATTATATTAGATTAGCTTGGAATATCAGACCTGGGAGATTTTTTACTAGGTACTAATATTTTTTTTAATAATAATTAAAGTATTAGTATCCAAAAATAAAGGGTTGAAATTAAGTCAAATACTCCTAGTTATTACAAACGTTTCAATTCTTATTGAATCATCTTCAGTGCGTTACAAATAAAGAACAAGATTAATTATTTATTTCGAAATACAATAAAAATACGACAAAATACAATATATAAACTACTCTTTAATTTGCTATTTTGATCAAGGATTGTCAAATTAAAGAGTAGTTTATATGTTGTATCTGTTGTATATTGTCATATTGTTACTGTATTGCAAAAGAAAAAATTCTATCTTGTTCTTTATTTGTAGCGCACTGAATAAGAATCGAAACGTTTGCAATAACTAGGAGTATTTGATTTTATTTCAACCCTTATCCATCTTTCGACGATCCAGTTATTCAAATTATTTTTAATGTTTTGTTTAATTTCTAGGTGTCTAAATATCTGGCGGTCTGTCCCTGATTCCTTTATACCTATAATTTGGAATAAATCTTCTCTTCTAATCCATTTCCAAATACGTACGAATTTAGATTTATAACTGTAATTTCTATCCATATCTGCTGATTTCTTATTTCTTCTCGCCAAACACATAATTTTTAACAAATTTCATTTGGAAGATAACCTTCTTTACAAATTATAATCCAACTCCAAATATGTAATTTAGTTTACAATTTTCTGACTCACATAATTTGAAGCTTCTCATTCAGTCTCTTCATGTCATTGCCAAACACATAAATTTGTAATTTTTTTTTTAGTTGAAAAGATATAATCTTTTCTGCTAATTCTTTTCCAAATACATAATTTAGTTCACAATATTCTAAAGAAGAACACATCATGTCATACAATGGTATTCATTTTTCATTAAATTTAGTCTTCAAAATCCACAAAACAAATCATTTTGAGCGTCACTATCGTTGAAGTTGTAATGAAAAATTTTCTATACCTTTTGAAATATTCAGTTAGATTCCAATTTTGCACGCATACAATTTTGATTACCTACCTACCTAAATGTAGTTTTACCTTATTTCATTTCGTAACCCACGGTGAAATTAAAATGAACAAAATACCTAAAATTTGCAGTCTCAAAATTTTATCCATTAGCTTAAGATAATTTTACTTTATCTTGAAATAGATGAAAATGCTTCAGTGAATATTCGTTCCGCAAAAAAAATTCACTACACTTTTTGTTAAGAAAACAATTTATCACAAAAAATCTATCCTCTTAGTTTCACAAAAAATTTACCTACACATATTTTCAATCAACGAATAAAAGCTGCTCTTCCGATACAATACATTTTTGCTATTAATATTTTGTGACATAAATCAAATGTCGAAATATCAGAGATTAGTACCTACGCAATTTTGGTAACATAATATAAGATGTGTTTTTTCAATTTCAATATTGTATAATGTTTAAATTTCATGTATTCATGTTATAAAATTGAACAAAATATGTATAAAGTATAAATTTCTTTGGAAATGTAATAATATATCAAATCATGCATAATTCCGCGAAGTGAAGATAATTAAAATTTAATTTATAAAAGGCACGCCGGTGTAAAGATAACATATGCTTGAAATTATATTGAATTTCATTCTTTAACGTCTGCTATAAATTTCTTAGTACTGTAGCCACACATTTATTTGTCCCACAGAATATCATATTAGACTGAAAGCACATTACATGCAAATTATATTTTATCAGTTACTTTGTATTGTTCATGAATTATAACTAAATATAAGGATCATAACTAAATATTTAGAATTTATTAATAAAAAATATACCTACTAAATTTGTCCAGTTGCTTTGTAATTATAATATAGGTATATGCAATAAATGTCTTTAAAAATAGATTTAAAAAAATGTATTTCAAAAACGATAGATATTTCCGGAGACTCAAATCAAAACGGAACAGAAACGAAAATCGGAACTTCAACCACATTCTAGAAAACAAATATTAAAACCAGGAATCCATAAAGCACAATGAACCGTGAGACGAACGTAAACAATCCGGCCACTTTAGGACTGGCAAACCGGACATTCCATCTTTAGCAGATATGCAAGGCCCAGGACTAATTTGACCGCTAGCTCTTATGGCCGTTTTACATTACGCTAAATATTGAACAAGAAATTGCGCAACAAATTGAACAATATCTTGAGCAATAAATTGCTTTGTTTTTAATGAACTCTGTTGTATACTGAGACAATTTTATATAAAGCTACCTACAATATTTAGTACGCAAGACCCAAATCCTTCAATTTCACGACTAATAAAATGTTCACAGTAATTTGACCGCTAGCTCTTATGGCCGTTTTACACTACGCTAAATATTGAACAAGAAATTACGCAACAAATTGAACAAATTGCTTTGTTTTTATTGAACTTTGTTTTATACTGAGACCATTTTATATGAAGCTACCTACAATATTTAGTATGCAAGACCCAAATCCTTCAATTTCACTAATAAAATGTCCACACTAATTTGACCGCTATCTATTGGACTATTACAATTTGCTGCTAATTTTTAGCCTTTTGCCAAACAACAACATAACTTAAATACCTAAATAAAGTTGAAGAAGTGTATTAATTTATATCCTTCCATTTATCATCCGACGATCTTTTCACCTTAATTAATACTTATTTTGGATACGATAATCTACATAACCTAATAAACTATCGCCCTCCTACCTGTATCCTGGCCTCGGTGAGCTCGGTCTTCTGCGCCAGCTCCTCCCTGGTGTAGACGTCCGGGTACTGCGTCCGAGCGAACGTCGTCTCCAGGACCTCGAGCTGCTCGCCGCTGAACGTGGTGCGCGAGCGCCGCTGCTTGCGCTTCAGGGGAATCCCCGGCTCGGACTCTGTCTCGCTGTCGGACGAGCCTCGACCTGAAACAAGAGATAGAAGTAGGAGAGATGTTCATCTTAGAAAATGTAGAATGGGGGATGGTGTAATGCCAGTTTGGTTTATGTCACATTCAATGTTCATGTTTCATAGTAAAATAAAAATACAATTTACGTTTTTTCACGACACAATTATCTTCTCGCGAAATAGTGAGGAAATAAGTTTTCCCTCTCTAGAGAGGAAAGTAAGCAGTGTTACCACCAGTGTTATTTTACGATTTAATAATGATCGAGTAATGATAATACTAAAACACTATTTTAAAATTATTATGTTTTATAGTTTCTTTTTCTACAATTTCACGACTTTACAACTTAAATTTAATTTGGCAAATTGGCTGCAGTTAAATATTTCGTTGTTTTTAAACGTCATTCTGACAGATGGCAGTTATAACCTTATAAATTCTAGTTATGGCAATATAAATAATTATTAAATTTAATTGCCTGCATTGATATTTAGTTTGTTATTTGCCAATCAAAAATTTGGAATAATACTCTTTTGCTTTCTAAATTCACTCCAGCTTTCATACCCCTTTCCCTCTGACTCAACTGCAACACCACAGAATCATTACACCAACTCCATAATAAATATACTTTACATATTTAATTTTTAATCCGTTTTTAAATCATTTTCTTCAAAATCTTGAAATTTATATATTTTTTGATCTAAAAATTGTTTATTTTAATTTTTATTTAATTGTGACTGAACCGTTAATAATAATAATTAAGATTTGGATAAATTTTCCCAGAATAATTTTAATATTTTTATTTATAAATTTTAATTCAAATACCGATTGTTTAGTTAAATTAGAATCATATTATTAAAATTTTGCATTTTGACTGTTTTACTAAAATTTTATTAAAATTTTAAGCAAAAAAATACAAGTGATTAACCAGATAATATACTTGGCTTATGGCAATACAATTTCAATAATAACAAATATTATTAATGTGACACAATCCGTCAAATATACTATGTGTAGAACAGCAAAATAGTGCCTTTTTTATTCTTCTTATAAAATTTCAGTATCACAGCGTAATAATTTCAGAAACTAAATGAAGTAATTTATCAACTTGTCAAGGAAAATCATTCACAGTTCTTAATGTTAGACGTATACTAACTACGCAAGCCATTACCACCTGTGCTACTGTGCGAGAAATAATAAACCGAGTTTATACGATATTTCAATTAAACTTGCTCCGGACTAAAATCACTGTTGCAAAACAATTGAATCAATTTACATCGGGCGGACTGCAAAGTTCAGCTATTTGAACAACATCAACTATTCGCAAATTCGCAGAACATATTTAACAACTCCATTTCCAGTTTCCATTCAGTCGAGTTTGAGTTTATGTAGTTCAGAGTAATTTATGTTTTTTGAAAATTGTGGCTTTTGTAACTATCTACTCCCAAATGAAAACGAAACTCTGTTTTTTAATTTTGTATGGCGTCTGTTGTTTTTCAACCATATTTATAAAAGTATGGTAGACCTTAAATTAAACAGCATTGAAAAAAAATTATAATTAGTTATAGGTAGATAATAATCATATCTATTATGCCTTTTACCCAACCTGTGACATCATAATAAATTATACAGTACCACTATAAGTCCTCGGTTTGACATGTGTCCTAAAAAAAGTTTCCGGAAATTTCAAAGTTTTAACGGCGCCTATAAAAATGAGGCGTTTTTAGGAAACTTTGTGAAGTGCAACTAACTTCTTAATTGTCAAATCGTCAAATGTGACATGTGATCATAAACATATTTATTGTATTACAAAAAAATCCCCATTTTCTGAAAACTTATTTCAGGAAACTTGTCAAAATATTTCTCCGTGTGCACTGGGCATAATAATTTTATCTACGATCATTGAATAATACATTCATTATGTAGGTAACTTTATGATAAACCCCATCAATAAGACACGCAGTATTGTGTGAATTCATAATTAAACTCTATTGTATAATGAGACCATTATTCAACACAACTGCCATCAGACATCACACCAAATTATGGTGTTAGGTTAATACTTTATTGAATAATTTGTAAATATTTTATAATACGAGTATTTTATTTAAAAAGTGGCTATAATTAACTCTGATGATTATACAGTCGCCTTCAGCTCGTGCATAAACTTTCATGCTCTTGAATTATAGTCTACATTATGTGCTCGTTAAATAATATACTATTATCTACACCCATTGAATTCATTATGTAGGTTTTAGTAAGACAAACGCCTCAATAAGACACATTATTGTGTAAATTTATAATTCAACACTATTGTATTATGAGTTCATTATTCAACACAACTGTCATCTGGCATAACACCAAAATGTGAGGTTAGGTTAACACTTTAATGAATAAAAATTTGTAAAGAAATAATTTATTTAAAAAGTCGTAAATAAAACGTCGTATTTGAATCGCGCCTAGTGCCTATAATTAACTCGGATGATTTTACACTCGCCCTCAGCTCGTTCATAAACTTTCATCCCCTTGAATTATAGCCTACATTATGTGCTCGTTAAATAATATACTATTATCTACACTCATTGAATTCATTATGCAGGTAAATTTAGTAAGACAAACGCCTCAATAAGACACAATATTGTGTAAATTCATAATTCAACACTATTGTATTATGAGTCCATTATACAACACAACAGTCATCTGAAATCAGACCAAAATTTGAGGTTAGGTTAATACTTTATTGAATAAAAATTTGTAAAGACATATTTTATTTAAAAAATCTTAAATTAAACGTCGTATTTGACTCGCGCCTAGTGACTATAATTAACTCGGAAGATTATACACTTGCCTTCAGCTCGTGCATAAACTTTCATCCTCTTGAATTATAGTCTACATTATGTGCTCAATAAATAATATAATATTACCGTGTGTGCGGTTATCAGCCGTCAATATTACAAGATAGATTAGTAATAATTTAATAATTTAGGATAGAATCTTAGCTAATTAATTTCAGGACACTACTTGCAACAAATAAAAGTAAAAGGAAACTGTAACAGTTTTTCAGGTTTCAGCCAGCTATTGTTATTGTAACACTAATTAACAATTTTTGATTAAAGCTTGCTGTTACTAGTAACAACCGTAACATAATTACTCTATTGTTTCTTTACTTTGTTTATATGAATGGTACGAATTTAGTTAGGTAACAAGTTACATAATGTTTCGCTACGCCTACTGCATTCTATGCAACAGCACGCGTTGTGGAAGTGTTATATGGGTTGCAGAAACTATTAAAACATGTTTAGAGTGCCATGCGGGTTGTGTAGTGTGCACTCTGCCAGGCGAACATATCGTCATAAATTTTGTGTGAGTTATTTCACTTTGCACCACACGTGTTATTCCGCTTTATAAACTACAAACATAATAATATACAACATGAACAATATTTTGTTACGTGTCTTTGCTATATATGGATATAGTTTACCCTCATACCTAAGCCTAATATATTTTTTATATACAAAAGTGTATCGTATATCCAGTATTTGATTCAAAGTTCTTTTAAAATTGTTTTTAATACAACGTTTTTATCGATTAAAATTATTTTAAGTGACAATCCATAGAGTCATCTTTTATAATGATTAATTATTATGTGTACTACTTGAGTGTCAAACATGTAATTAATTAGTAACTTTTTAATTAAAAACTGGCAACTTTAATAAGATATTTTCTTATGATCGTTTGTATTTTGTGATATTTGTTATAGTCTATAGATTTTTGATGAATTTTGGTCTCATTTTCATTATTATCAAAAAATTTCGCTTAGACCATTTATGAAAAAGGTGATATGTTTAATCTCGTACTCTGATAAATTACTAAGGTATACCTAGAGAGTTACAATACAATTAATTTAAGTGTGATTACTTCAAATGTACGAGTATTTGAGGAATGATCCTGAATTTAGCAAATTATATTTATCAACAATACAGATCTCTGAAATACAACTGCGTTCAGCATTAGCTCCGGCATTAACGTATAACTACCTACCAGCATAATTAAAGGGACTACACATAATATGTCAATAGAATGGCGGTCTAACCATATCATACTACAATCAAACTCATAATTTCATTATACCGTCCATAAACTCTAAAGCTTTGTGGTTATATGGAATACTAAATCCAATCACAGAAGGTAATACGACTTCACAAAGATTGAAGATATAGGTGTAGTGAAGAGTGTACACTGTACAGTAGTTTTATTAATAGAAATACTGAAAACTGAAATTAATCAGAACCGTCGCATTTTAATTACGAGTTAAAAATACGAAATCCGAATAATTTGATTTTGTTCTGTCCATTAAACTCAGAGAAAATTAATGCCACAAATCGCGTTTCGATTTCTCGTCTAGTAATCAGAATTGAGTTATCCCGATTTTCACATTTTCCAATTCGCATCAACTTTGAGGCTGCATATCTCAAAATGTAAGTAAAATCCAGATACAGAATTTTATATACATTTTTACGGTAGTAAATCCATAGGTGGCCACAACCCAAAATATGACTCAAATTAATATTCAACATTCATTACAAGACGTAGAATTTGGATAAAGAATAAAATTCATAGGTAACCGTTGAAATAATTACTGATGCCGCCGAGACGAGAAATTTCCCGTCTCATTTTCGTCTCGTTTCTAACTTACGAGACGAGCATCAATAAATTTCTCGTCTCTGATTATCGAGATATGACGAGAATTCAAAATTATGAGACGAAAAATCGTTCTGGAGAAATCGAGAATTCGCAAAATTAAAACTTGATATAAATACTTTATTTCTAAAACAAAAATTGTTTGCAAATTTAACAAAAATGTCAAACCAATTTCTAAATTCACTTCTTGCTTTTCATTTTTTCGAGAAATTGAGACGAGACGAGAATCGATTTCTTTGAGACGAGAATTGAACAGCCGAGAAATGACCGAGACGAGAATACTTAAAATTATCGTCTCGAATATTTGAGACGAGACGAAAAATGACTATTTCTAGTCTCGTCTCGTCTCACAGCATCGCACGAAGATAATTATCTTAAGAGTTGTATTTACCCTTAGTGCTCGAGAAGAAGAGCCCTATCTATTTACATGCATTTCTGTTTGAAATACACTGTTACAGAGGTTTCGTTCTAAGTACAGATTTTCGTGTAATTTACATATTTTTATATCTAAAAACATATTTACAGTTAGTTTAAGGTTTAAACTAGGTTCGTCTAGTGTTGAAATTTTTAATTTTGAATTGTATTATATTAAACATTGCTGTTGAAAACAGGCTTTTTTGAAAGATTTCTCAATTTTTTTTTCGATTTAAGACAAAATAAACAAAAAACTTTCACTAGACGAACATAGTTACATTCTTTAACTTTGCAATAGTTTTTGAATGAAGTTTATATGTTATGCAGATTCTGAGATATGATTTTATTTCTGTAACACTTTTTGAAGTCATAGAACGGATGTAAATACTGCTCTTAAAATTCATTTCGTATTGGAGGTTAGCTGTAGTTTTACTATACGATTAGAAAATATTATAACAACCCAACACCGCAATAATTGTTGAGCAATCGCACGTAAAAGGTTCCAGTCTCAAAAAAAAAATTTTGAATTAATTCTTATCTTGGAATTGTTGTAAATTCCCGTGTAAAATTATTTAGATAAAACTTTCAAACTGTAATTAAGAAAAAACAAATGCCTTTTGTCTTCGTCCATGTCAGCAAAACTAACTGAACTAATTAACTCTTTTAATTACGCACAAACTAAGACCATTCTAAGTGGTCGAAGGCAAGAGGCGGGCAGTTTTTACTACATAAAGTTATCAAGTCCTTGCGACCCTTTCACTAGGTCTAATTAGACTATTCCTTCGCCGTTAAATTTAAGTGCGTGGGAGGGCTCTTAAAATTTGAATTGACATTCATGGACGGTGGAGATGGTTCCTTCCTGTTAATTGAATTTAGAGTTAGATAAACTTGAATAATATCTAATTGTGTTCCTATAGATTTGCTGATTAATATTGCCATTGATATTATATTACGACATAATGAATAATGGATGAAGCCTAGTAATGCTAAACAATAAACAAAAGTGCTGACAACATGATCACATGATATATGGCAAATAGTTTACCTACTATGATAAATATAAGTAGAGAAGTATACGGTTTCTTGATATTTTCACAAAATTTATAAATAGTTTATTAAAATCTGTTAGGGGTACGTCTACCCTAAAATTTTACAGCGTTACAGAGGTGTACGCCTCCCATATTTACTTTAATTGTAATTGAAATATATGATACTTTTACATATGAGTGTATTAACAAATAATGACTTAATGCTTCTATATTTTAATTTTTGGTCTTTGGCCTAGAAATTTAAAGTAAACAAAATTTAAAAATTACGTTTTTTGCGATTTTTTGTCATTATTTGATATGATTTTTTTCGGTCACTATAAATGGCAAGAAAAATTTAAAAGTCAAGAAGCATGCAGCGAAACTTCCCTTTTCCAATAATTTTTGTTTTACTTAATTTCTTTTAAAAATACAGAAGTTATTATGGGAATACTGGAGCTCTGTTTACAATATTTTTCAACTTAAAAATGACATTGCATAGCTACACTGTTTAAAATAAGAGTACTTGTTGGTACCCTTTTAAAAGAGCGTTCTAATTTTTGCTCTTATAAGTGTAAAATAATACACTTTATAAAAGAAACATTACTCAAAAATGTATTCTTATAAAAGGGCAAGAGTAATATTTTATTGAATTTTATTGAGTACTAATTTTTGAGTATTTATTATACTTTTTAGTATTTGATTTTACCCTTTAAATTATAATTTTGGTTATTGTATACTAATATAAGTATTAAACTACCCAAATTAGTGCATATGTTACACTTTTGGTGTAGATTGGTACCCCTTTAAATGTATTACGTTTTATGAGAAACACTAAAAACAGCACAATGTACATCATGAAAGGGTACTAATTCCTTTAGTAAGCAAATCAATTCTTCCCCTGGTCAGATCTAGTCTAGCAAAGTAACTGGAACTAGTCTGACTGACCTACCTAGATACTTAAATACAGACAGCGTTGTATGTAACCATACTAATATTGATAGTGAAATAGTTATTGTGTTTCTGGTTGATGAAGAATGATATTTAGTCTTAAATATAACTAAATATAATTTTTGTGAAAATTTGCACGCCTTTGAAATAGTTAAAGATAATAATATTTCCACTGAACTTCATATGCTGCAAAAAATGTTAGAGAACCATTTGAACTACACGGTGCCAAATTATTAAGCAAAAGTTTATATTTAGTGCCCAAGGTACATATTTTTGTAATGTTATTAAATAATCAACTTATATTGATATTCTTGTGTAGTAAACTTTCATGTATAATAGTGTAATCTTAAAAAATACAAAATTGTAATTTAATAAAGAAACTTATTACTCGATTAAGAGCAAATTTTATACATTTTTAAGAATACAAAGTGTACCTATAATTGATTAAAAATAATTACATTAAAAGAATTACATTTTACCCATATTAGTTTAATTTAAAGAACCTCTTTTAGTTTACTATATTTTTATACAAAAAAGTATTATTTCGTGTTTTACCCTATTTATATTACTGAATTAAGTGCCCTTTTTATTTTACCCTTATCATAGAGCGTTATATGGCCTTGGTCTTATATAAACATTAATAAGGGTAAAAAAAGTGCTCTTTTTTTAAACTGTGTAAGATGCGAGAAAGTACGAGTTTCAGGCTGGGTATCGTGCAGCCGTAGTAGTGGGAAAGAGAGTGAAATAGAAAAAAGGAATATCGAAATGGTAGACGAGCCCCTTAATATAACTTGTTAGTTTACCTACTGTGCTAACAAGTTGAGTACGAATTATTAGTGAGTATTCCTCGTGTTAATTGAAAATTATGCCATGTTTGTATGCTTCCATATTTATGTTGAATTATTGTGTCGCAATTGTTGAACTATAATTTGTCAAACTTGGTAAATAAGTAAATATTATGGATGATTGCTTCTCATATTAAATCAAATGTTTGCTTGTACTGGGTATATTATGTGGAGCAGCCTGTAGGTATGTATTTGGTAGGTGCGGGATTCAATTTGAACTATTCCCATTTTGCGCAATAGTAAAATTTGTCATTCAGGGTTGTTTCTGGTTAAAGTAACTGGTTAATTTTTAGAAAGCGAAACACTACAAATTTGGTTACTATTATTTGAGCAAACTATGTTTAAGTCTATGTTTTTTCGAATTCCTAGAATATTCTCGATTTTACTGTTTTTCTATTCCACTCTTTTCTCTATTACCAAGGCTTCCTGAAACCAGCCCGAAATTCGTACTTTGCCGCATACTCGCAATGCAATGTCATTTTGAAGTTGAAAAATACTGTAAAAGTGTTTTCGTTGCGAGTAAACTGTCAGTTTATTATAAAAGGTAATGTTTTTAGAAACATTTAATAGAGAACGAATGGATCTACAGATGTGCCTTTTTAAAATTTTAAAAATAAATTTTTGTCATGAGATGAATTTTTAGGAATTTTTATAATCATGTAAAAAAATTATTAAAATTTTTAAAACTAAATTGATTCTTGTTAAAATACAATTGTACCATACTGGTACTAGCCACAAAACACTAGCTACGTTAGTACGTTTTGTGGTGGATTTTAGGAGGTAGACGGGACTCTTAATATATGATAAAAATAAAAGGTACTGGCCATTATTGACAGTACTGCATTGCCCAAATTCAGATAAAGGTTAATATCGTTATTTCGATTCTTAAGAAATATACTATATCGTAAACCAATAAATTAGAACTGTAACATAATATGAATATGTAACCAAAATAATTTATATTTTAAGATCATTCTAATTCCCTCAATTTATAACCCTACTTCACTCATCTATTTTGACACTAACAAATTACCCCCCGTGTTTTCTCCTCCATCTCCGCAGGACGGCCTCTAGAACACTAGCTCCACTGAGCGCCCTGCTGGCTAATTAACTAACTATTCCCGGCATCACCAAATGTGGTCCGGTACCGCTGTGTGCAGGACCGGGTTAGGACAATTGTTTAAACATTGGGTGCCACCACGCACTGGACAAATTAAATGCTTGACTGTGATAAATGGCTGGGGAATTCATTTAACTGAGGCTGGATGGATTTGAACCTGAATTATCACGGCTACAGTTTTATTTTGTCATTATTATCTACAGTTAATGCAGCTAGAGCTGGCCGGAGCAGTAAGAGACAGAAATAATATTTTGTATATTGTATATGCGTACGTATGCGTATCTATGGTTGGCGAGAACCTGTGTGCAAAAATTTTTGGAGCCCCATTTTATTAAGTCAATTTTAAATATTATACTGGCACTGAGCTCATTAGATCGAGATCGACCCAGGAAATGAATAATTATCTGGCTACATCTAGTTTATATATACGTTACGTACTTTTGTAGAATTTTGAAATTTTTTTATTTGTTAAAAATTAAACGATTTCTAAAAATTATATACCTATAGAAAATGTTTTAATGCCTGAGTTAAACCGATACATAAAGAGTATTTCCTGGAGAAAATATGAAAATTAGTATTAAATTTATTTTTTGTTTGATCGGCTGTAGGTTCTGAACGAATCAAAATAATGACTTTAAATTTTTAGCATCTATTAGAAAACTTTCAAGGTACCGAATGCTGGCAATTTGAAGCCAATATTTTCATCCGTTCAGAAATTACAGCTGACTAAACACAAAAACTAAAATTAATACTAAAATTTTAATATTTTCTCCAGGAAAATCTCTTTAAGTATCGGTGAAACTAAGGCCTTAAAACGATATTTATACAAAGTTCCTTATATCTTTTGTTGAACTTAATGCAGGAAACCGCAAGTCAATATTTTAATTCGTTCAGAAATATCAGCTCAATAAACAAAAAAAAATTCTATTGTCTCTAAGAAGTTATGTTGAATTGTGGCTGAACTAGTGCTCCCGAAATGTTGAAAATTATATATGTTAATAAAACTTCATTCGAAAATAAAAGCTGTTATTGTTTGAAAAGTCAAAATTACGCTTTTGTTGAAAATAGAAATTGCTCAAATATATTTTCACGATTTTCTCGAGAACTGTGCTAAATGGATATATCATTTTATAGTAAATTTTATGCGATACCCTATGTAAAATTTTTTCTCGTAATATTAAACATACGAGATAAATAAAGAAAACTAAAAATGGCGGAAATGGTGGCCTTCTCTGGTACTTAACACTTTGGCACCACTTCTTATATGAAAGAGAATAGTTTAATTGACATGTATGCCAATTATCACACTTTAATCACAAAATTTGTCCTATAACCGCCGGACTGTAAGAACCACAGTCGGTCACGCCACGCACTAAGTAATTATTATTTATCTTGCTTGAATAATTAAACAGAAACGAAACTGAATTTAAGTAAGTCGATATTGACTATTTGTTCTACTGTCAATCAAACTAAGCATAATAGTGAACACTAAATACTATAATATCCTGCTAAAAGCCCGCAAAAATTCTTTCAATGCTAAACGTTTTAATTCACACTTGCCGTTCACATATCAATATTTAAATTACCTTATAATCTCATATTTAAATAATATTATATCATTACCAACCCTTTCGGTAAAACCGTCAAATTAATAAAGCCATAAATCTACATAAACTGTCACTAAACAGCACTCTTCAATCTTCAATTCCTCACATGTCCTAAAGGTGTACAGTAGCGCGCTCTTACGTCTGTATGACTAATCAAATTCACCAGAATGATAACCAGGGAGGTAATTACAGCAGCGGCGCCGGCAAATGATAAGTTGCCTTGTATTTACATGTTTTAATTAACCCATGCGACTGTAATTTAAGCCGGTAATGCGAGGTGCTACCGGCCCGGTAACCGGTAAATTTGAAGGCAGTGGCGAAGCGCGTGTTGGGATAGTTTTGTTGGATTTTTTTGGTAATAACGGACAGGTTACCGGATATTGAGAAATTTATTTTATGGAAGAGTTTATGGTAAATTTACTTATAGCAAATTATTGTGGAATAATATTCTGCTACCTGCATCGTAGGTATATTATAAAAACAATAACGTAACGAATAATTATTTAAAATCCTCAGTAGGGATTGCAAACTGGTAAATATCGTACAATTCCTTCGAAAAAAATCTAATGTGGCCAGCATACGACCTCTCGCATTATTCTGCTTATTCTAATAAATAGTTTTACTTACATTTTAATAGTTTCATGTTCATGTAATATGTAAACGATAATGTAAACAAAGATGCAAGCAAAAGATGTCAACTGTATTGGCACTGTCATAATAATTCAATTTTTGTGTAGAAACAAATTTCATATGATCATTGACAACAAAATACTGGAATTTCAAAAAAGTAGAATATTAATTGTAGGTACTTTATTTTGTTGTTAAATACTACCAGATTAAGCAAATTGTATTTTAAATTAACAGTACCCGTAGATAATTATGATTTCTTATATTTTTAATTGCAAAAATTGTCATAAATAAAAAAAATTGATGTTCCATTTTTCCCCGTTTCTAAATTTAAAGGTCGATATCTCAAAAACTAAGCGAGAAATCAAACTCTATATAGTCTGCAGCATTGTATTTAAATTAACCTATAACCAAATTTTCAGATTTCTCAAAAATGATTCAATATATCGACTTAATTTATTCACCAATGAATTCCTCGCACCGAATTACATATGTGTACCAATTTTCAGCTCAAAATTCCGGCGGGTACAAGATTTATCACGGTTTCCTCATTTTTGAAGATTTCTTACGGGGTATTTTTTCTAAAATCGACAATGTTGGATAAATATTGTACCCGTCGGAATTTTGAGCTGAAAATTGGTACACATATGTAATTCTGTGCGAGGAATTCATTGGTGAATAAATTTAGTCGATATATTGATCAATTTTTGAGAAATCTAGGCTGGTCGGTTTTTGGGAGGTCAAAAAATTTGCAAATTTTCAAAATTCTGAAAATTTGTTTATAAGTTAATTTAAGTGTTAGAAATACAGTCCTGCAGACTAGAGTTTGATTTCTCGCTTAGTTTTTGAGATATCGACCTTTAAATTTAGAAAAGAGGGAAAATGGAACATCAATTTTTTTCCAACTTGTACGAAGAGATTAATCTATCAAAATATATATTATTTACAAAAATATCAAAACAAGAACAACTTAACTAATAGAATCGGTAGTAGTTTGCGAAATCTACAGATTACCATTAGTTTGTTTGTTAACTACCACTTGTAAAACAGAAAAAATATATAACTATTAGTTAACTATCAATGATAAAACCGCAACCAGGCCTAAGTATTTATAGTTTCCACCCCAAATTCTCACATCTCCTCAGATTTCACCCATAAATCAGTGGCGTGGCGCTCAAGGGTGGCCTTTGCCTTGCCGCCAAAGGGCGCCCGCCTTTGCCCATTGTCCGCGCCGCCACTGACCTCCGCCACATCAGAGACGCCGCGCGATGTGCTCTTGTTCACACCCCTAGGAGCCGCAGTGTGCTTGATCGCTAGTGTAAAGTCTTCCGGCTTCCAGCTGGGAGGACACGCCGACAAGAAGGCTGCGGTTAGCGGGTGTTGGGTAAATAGATCATGGGATGTACAGGTTGTAAATATGGGAGATGAGAAGGTTGTTTGTCGATGGGTGTATTGGGAGTGGATTAAGGGATAGGAACTAAATAAATAAATATTTTAATGCTGTCAATAGAAGCTAATGATCTAAAATGAAATCTTTTGAGTCAAAAAAGAAGAAGCAAACAATAACAATCCCGACAAACATTTATTTATCTCAATAAATAAAAATTTCCAACAAGGTAACTTCGACATGTTTGTATGTTTCCTGCTCAAGAAGAAGATGGAAACTTTCTTTTGGAAGAACGTTAGTTCCGTGGGTGTAGAAATTATGTTTATTAGTAGAAATAAAACTAAAAATGATTTACAAATAGCTTTTATGATACAATGTTACCTACATGCAGTGAAATAAACTCGGCAACATCATTAGGGGAACAACTTGAAATAAGGTGAAATTTTCAAATCGTCATAACTCGGCGTATTTTCAGTCGATTCCAATGAATCTTCGAGGACGAAAAACTTTGAAGAGTCTACTTTAAAGTCATACATGCAAACTTTAGCGTCAAACCTCTTAAATAAAAAAAAATTCCAACTTTGACGATGTGTACGGACTCGATTCACCAAAAGGACACTAAAATTTGTTCAATTTCGCTGTTATGCGCGAAAAACCTCGAAATGCACTTTTTTCAAGCACTCATAGTCATAACTTTGTGTAAAATCAACGTAGGAACTTCATTCTTTGAGTCCTCACAAGAAATTGAACAAATTTTTTTGGCGAATCGAGTCGAAAAAATTTATTCTCGTTCTAGATTCTGATTGGTTATTCATACAGAAAATCATTAACTACTATAAGTACAGATTTGGAGTTTGCAAATCAATGCACTAACTGTAATTAGCGCAGTGCAACGTGGAGCTAATTTCGTTCTTGTGAACGCTACAAGTAAAATGCATATGTCAAATCACTATAGCGTTAACTATACCAACTAACTAGAATTACAAATTTCGTATTATTAATCAGCCTTAAAATTTTACTTTCCTCTCTCTAGTAAGTTTTTTACTCTGAGACTAGACATTAGAAAATAGAAGTTTATAGAGGAAGCAACTTTGGATAAAGCTATTTGCCATTTTGGTGTGCTCTATTTGCACAGTTGAACCCAGTTATATATTAGTTTTCGAAGTAATTTTTTAATATTAGTGTCGTGATACAAATTTTTACTATAATATTTCGCCATGCTATACAGAATGACACCTATAAATAAATAAAGCGGAAAATAACAGTTAAGTAAGGTTATTTTGACATTGACATTTTGAATTTGACAATTTTTGCATTCTGTTCTTACCGTGGTATGTTTACTATTTATAAAACTTTCAGAATAAATATAAATATATCCGCCATATTGGTATGCTCTAGTAGCACATCCCCCTTCCGTCTCATGGCTTCAATCGCACACCAAAAAATCAGAGTATGCTACCTCTATAATTTTCTTTACTCTAAGGACTAGACTAGACCCAATAAAAATATAAAAACATCTCATTGCCTTAGTCCATTGTCGATTGATTCCCATTCATCGTCCATTGATTTCCTCTACCGATGTACCGAACTGATAGAGGCAGTAGGGACTTAATGAGAACGATTATCACAGGAAACACGTGTTGCTCAAATGGCTCAAATGTTTAGTATTGCTGTCTCACTTATATGCACGTTAAACTAGGTAGCGTGCTCTCTGTTTGATACAACGTGGGTTTGGAGTTAATGTTAGAGTAATAATTGAAAAGGTGAAGTTATTGAATGAGATGAGTTATGGGTATTTAAATTTGAACACTGGGCATTAACGGGCGAGTCAAGTGTTTTGTATAATTATATAACGATGATGTGTATCCTATTTTGTTAGAGATAATAGTCAAATGATATTTTTAAACAGAGTTTCAATGATTTTAAGTGGAGTAGATGAACAATGTCAACTGAAATTGAAAATTACATAATATTGTACTCCTTTGTAGGTATTAATTTGCAGAAATAAAAAATGACATTAATTTAACAGAGCGCCTTTGTACATACATATCACAGAAGTTAATTGATAAAAATTTAAAAAGTTATTACTTAGGTATCTACCAAATTAGGATAATATTTTACAGTAAATAATAAAAATTCTTATATTATACAAAGGAAACCTTGTAGTTGATCTTTTTCATAAAAGTAATACGACAAATTAATTTGTGTAATTCTTTAAAAATATATATTTTAAATATTTTTTAGGTGGCTATTGCATAAATGTTTTACATATCCTATGACAGCCATAAAGTGGCAATTTTTGACATCTGTCAAAATGACTACTTCGCGGCTTGTACTTCACGGCCACTATTGGTTTGCTCGTTTTTTTTTTTTTAAATAATAAATTTATTACATTTCAGTGGGTCAATATAGAAGTAATTACCTACAAATTAACTAGCTTGAAATAGTTATTTGCGTATCAAGGCTGTAAAAGTGATCTTTTTGGCCGAATCTGAAGTTTGCAGCCGAGGCCAGCAATTCAGGTGAGGCTAAAAACACTTGCCGAGGTGCACACAACATTTTTTAGGTGGCTATCAAAAATATATAATTTTATGTCAAAAAAAGTTTCTTAGTATCATAAATAATTTTATTTATATAATTTAAGCTAACCTAAGCTAAGTTGTAGGTAATTACTTCTAAATATATTTACCAATTAAAATTAAATAAATTTGTTATTTCACGGCCGTAAGGTAAATGCGGCCGTGAAGTAAATGCGGCCGTAAAGTAGTCATTTTGACAGATGTCAAAAAATGTGACACTTTACGGCTGTCAAAGGATACGTAAAACAACTATTTATGCAATAGCCACCTAAAAATTATTTATGATATGAATTTTTTTTTAAATGTACCTACCTATATAAGTTTTTTTGCACCTTGGCTTAAAAGTGTTTTTAGCCTCACGTGAATTGCTGATCTCGGCTGCAAACTTCAAATTCAGCCAAAAAAGATCACTTTTACAGCCTTAATACACAAATAACAAACTATTTACTAATATATCTACTAAATAATTATCATTGCAAGTTGTGCAGAATTATATGAAAAATTACTGTGTTAATTTAGAATGCTATTAAAATCAGTAAACGTACCATATGAGAAAATGCTACCAATACATTTCACACTTTGTGCATGAAATTATTGCAGCATGAAAAATGTTAGTGCATGTATTATTAATGAATTAAATAATTATTCGCAGTATTAGTAATATGTTTTACATTAATTATAAATTACAATATATAACATGTAATTTATTATTATGTGTCTAATGCGAGGCACGCAGCCATGAGAATTTCAAGTGAAGCAATTTTTTCCAAAAAAATGTATATGCTATTTTATTTTTTTAGTTATGAAAAATTAATTCCATAATAAGCATTTATGCTTTGAGGCCATTATTTTATTATTGTCAAATGAAAGCTATAAGTTATGATTTAAGAGCATTCTGTACAGGAAGAATGTACACGTTAAAGCACTTTACACGCATACACCTCATCGACACATGGTTGCACATTTTAACAAAAACAAATTTTTATATGGTAGATAAGGGATAAAACTTCGTTCTGCTAGTGCAAAAATTTTTTTCAGCACGTTCAACGTTCGAAATTACTTACTTTCAACCGCTTGCAGGCGTTTAGAAGCACATACAGATTTTTCTTTATATTTCGCAGAACATGATATTTTAAACTTGAATCATGTAGTTTAAAGTTTAATCTACGTTGGGGTAGTGTTATTTTTTAGAAAAAACTTTCTGATTTCGAGAAAATTAGAGGTAAAAAATGTGAATTTTTGTAGTTTTCTTTATTTTATAAACTAAAACTTTGGTACAAAACAGAAAAATCTGACGTGGACACCACATGACTTCCTTGTACGCCTTGTTTGTTCATACTTTTCTTAATAACTAAAATGTAGAATAATATAAAAAATTCTTTTAACTTATTATACTAGTATACTCACAAATATATTTTAGTCATTTTATTTAAACTGCAGAAGAAGATATAAACGATATTTTACTATTGTCACTGCTACTGTCACTGTCATGTCATAATCATTTAAATTTTACGTAGTAACAAATGTTAATCGATCATGGACTACAAGATAGAAATACTAAATTATAAGTATATACTTTAATTATTCTTAAATGATAGAAGATACAGAAAAATTTATAAAATACCGATTGTAGATAATAATCACATAATCTTTCATTTAAAATTAAAAAAATTGTCTAAAATTAATTATTTATCAAAATATTTTTAAAAAGTACTACTTCCGGTTTATAGATTGCAACCAAAAATAGGAGGTGCACAACTAGATGCTATAACAGTCCTAAATACAAAATTTCAACTTTCTACGTCTAACCGTATTTGAGTTATGCGACACACATACGTCCGTACGTACGTACGTACGCACGTACGCACGCACGTACGTACAGACGTCACGACGAAACTAGTCATAATGGATTCAGAAAAGGTCAAAACGGATATTTCCATCAAAATCTGAAAACCGAAATTTTTCGCGATTACAATACTTCCTTATTACTCCGTACAAGGAAGTAAAAAATGGCACTAATAGAACGAAGTTACCATATAAAAATTTGTTTTTGTTAAAATGTGCAACCATGTGTCGATGAGGTGTATGCGTGTAAAGTGCTTTTTACATGTATATTCTTCCTGTACAGAATGCTTAAAACTTTTCCAACATGATGTTTTAACTTTTTCAACAGGTCCTTGTTGATGTTGAATCAATGTCTCGGAACTGTGCACAATTTATTGATTGCGACGTTTAATTAAAATGACTTTGTAACAAGCTGCACTTGAAATTTATGAATTTTCCCTCGTCAATGCCAATAACAACCTTTGTTACGACTGGAAAAGTTTTCATGAAACAATATTAATATTGCCACTGACTTTAATTGCATATTAATTGACAGACAACCTATACAGATTTAATTATTAATAATTACAATTGGAAACGGATTGAAAATTAAATGAAAATGAGTACTACTGGTATTTTCGTTCAAAATTTTGGGCATTAATCCGTCAGCTAAAGGTACATTCACGTAAGAATTTTATTTTAAGGTTTATATTTATTAATTTCATCTAACTAGATGCAAGTATTTACAGTGCTTGAAAGTGAAAAATGTGTATGCTCGTATTTAAGCTGCATTCACATAAGTATTTTAAGATTAACGTTTATGTTTACGTTTAAGAAAGTTTGAGTACCTACATCTAACTAAATGTGAGCATTCACAATACTTGTAAGTGGGAAGTGTGAATGCTCGTATTTAGTTATATGAATTTAAACATTCTTAAACTTAAACATTAATGTGAACCTTAAAACTATAAATGCTTACGCGAATGTAGATTAAAGGTTTGCTATTTCATTAGTACATTAGTAATAAAGTAATGAACAAATCTAATATAATTTAATAACATTTTACAATTATTTTGAATGGATAAATTTGCAAATTACGGTTTGATTCTAAAAAAGTCATGTTTATATTTCAATAATTTTCTACAAGCTTCCATTTTCAGTAGTTTCTGCTAAAATAATTCATTTTGTCATTAAAGTAGAATTATTGTATCTACGTTATTAAAAGCTTAATGTAATGATTATATTATACGAATTATTCATTATCCACAGGTGATAATTTAATGAAAAATAAATATTGAAATAATGATAATTACTCAGATAATTATTCATTGCATTTGAATGTATTCATTGCAATGACAGATAATAATGTGAAGCTCTAATAGTACAGTACATTAATAGAACATTATAATTATTATAATTAGCAGAAAATATAATATATCTAATGTGGCGGATAATTAGTTTATTCATGTGTAATATGCCATGTGCCGTATTATGTTTATTTTAATTTTGCCAATAACTTTACTCATTAAACAGAATATGGCACGTTGAACGTTTTCATATCACACTGCGTTCATTACAAGAGTAAAACATTATATTTTGTTTATTATTTATAAAATAACAAACTTTAAGGATCCTTTGATAGAACAGAAATTGCGAAATAATATATCTGTCGCAGGCTAATTATAAAATCTGTTGTTTTGTAAATGACTCTGGCCTATAATGTCATATCATTTTACTATACAATATGCAGAGGTTTTTGGCAGAAACTCTTAACTGTATTAAATAAAGAACCTAATATCCTTCTTGAATTCCACACACTCGGTTTTGGTAGACACTCTGATTGCACTGAATTAAATAAAAAATCCAATACCCTTCTCAGTCTTGATTGATTGAACTGAATTAAATAAAAAACCTAATAATACCCTTCTTGAGTAAAATAAAATGATTAGTGATTCCGTGAGACGAGACGAGACGAGAAATAGTTAATTCATGTCTCGTCTCAAAGTATTCTCGTCTCGGTCATTTTCCGGCTGTTCAAAGAACTCAATTCTCGTCCTGTCTCTATTTCTCGAAACCATTTTGCTGCAATATATTTGAAAAGCTAAGAAGTAAATTTAGTAATTTTTTTGTACCTACGTTTCTATTAAATTTGCACTGAATTCCTGTTTTAGAAATAAAAAAATATATATCAAAACTAAAAATGCTACGAACAAAGTAAAATTAAAAAAAAAACATTTTCGATAAGAAACATATCAAATTTTTTTTCTCGATCTCTCGAGAACCATTTCTCGTCTTGTAGTTTTGAAATCTCGTTTCATCTCGAAAACCCAAGACGAGAAATTTATTGGTTTTCGTCTCGAAATTACGAGACAAGAATGAGACGAGAAATTTCTCGTCTCGGCGGCATCACTAAAATGATGTGACGTTGTATTTTACAATATGCCTACATGCTTAGGCTTTTTAATAATAATTTATTTAGTTGAAAAATTACAGAGTAGGTACTTATTAACTACATCACTATGCAAAAGAGAGAAAATTTAAAAATTAGGTATATGCGCTAAAAATTCTTTAACACCTACTACAAAATGCTTTTTGTAATAAAAGCATTTGTATATATTTTTAAATGGTTTAAGAGGTAAATTTCTTATTTCCAATGGAAGTTGGTTATACAATTGACCTCCTACTTTATCGGGCAAGTTTTTAGACACAGTACATTTAGTGAATTACAGCAATATCATCCTTTTTCCTCGTAGGATAATTATAGTAAGTGCTATTTTTTCAAACTTAGCATAATTTTCCGTTACATTTAATAAGACTTGAAGAATATTATATACATGGCAAAGTTAAAATTTTCTAGTCAATAAATAAATTTATTATAATAATATCTATTATAATTCACAATATAGCTGAATTAATTCAGTAAAATGGGTAATGTTATTTTAATATACCCAGTAAAGTGTATAATAGAAATACACAGTACACAGTCTGAAGTCTGACAAGCTTACTGGCAGTTGGCTGTGTATTTTGTATTATAAATTAATATCGTATCGTGTATCTCGACAGGCGAAGATGATATTAATCATGAATCTAACGCGGCGGCACTGCGGCATAGGCATAATGACAATCGTTTTACTAATGGCTTCACAATATTTCATTTCTTGTCTCGATAAATGCCCTGTGAACGCGAACGTGGATTGACTTTCTAACTAAACAACAAATTGTTTAGTTTATAATAAGATAGAGGAGACTTTTAACTTTTGATTTATTTTCGTGGAATATTTCCAAGAAATATTCCCGGGAATATTCCCGTTTCGGGGAAATTAGAAGGAATTTTCATTTTTTGTGTTAGATGACCAGCAAAGAACAGTTGAGGAGCTTCTTTTCAAAACGCAATTTCTAGAAAAAATTCATTTTTGAATTATATACGGCATTGCAATCGGGTGGCATCAAGCAGTGTATTGACATCAAAATGTATGTTCAAAACGAGTTTTATCAGCTCGAAAAATGCGACTGAATTTTGCATTTATTTTCAAAACGCAATTTCTGGAAAAACAAAATTTTCAAAACGCAATTTCTGTAAATCGGTGATGTTCTGTGCCTTAGATCAATGATGTTTTGATATTTTTGAGTTTTTTTTTTAAATTATTGTATGTTATTTGATATGGGAAACAGTTTAGAGATAGTTAAAAGACAATTAAAGGACAGTATCTGTGTCTAAGAAGAAAAAAATTAAAACTGTAATTTTTCAAGCAGATTGTGGTGTGAAAGTAAAAGTTTGAACATTTAAGAATAATATTTTATAGTTTTGTCACTCATCAAGACGTTTTATATTTTTTAATTTGTATTTTTTATCTTTTTTTCAACTAATGATAATAAATTTACATTTCAAAATGCAATATATACAAGTAATTTTGTTCAAATAGCATTTTATATCAATTTTTCTCTTCAAAATGCAATTTCTTCTTTTTGTAACGTGAATTTCTGCTAAACTATGTAATTTTGAACAGGGATATTTAGGGAATTCTACTTTCATTACCAATACTTCAATTTAATAGCTTAACTTTAAAAAAAAATTGATTAGTTAAGCCTGTACAGACAATGTCGATTTTCTCAGAATATGCATTTTAAGAGAAATTGCGTTTTGAAAAAAAGCTCCTCAGTTTTCATTGTATAAATGGCATTTTATTATAAATAGAAAAATTACAAATGTTAATCAGATTAAGAACTTGTATCTGTATCGGAGGAAGATGATATGACAAACACACATGCTAGAAGCTAGAGAAGTAGACGGTACTATGGTCTGACTTATAGTAGCTTCTCTAGCATCTTTTTTAATTAATTGTTGTTTGACTTCATCTGGACATTTCGTGCATAATTTAGTTAGGTGCACCAACATTTTTTTCACATTGTATTTGTAGTTGTAATATATACAATAGTACACTATCTTATTATTTTTTCAATTTTATAATAAGGTTTATGGACATTCGACTTATTTCCTCCCATATTCACAAACAATTATTTATAAAATGCGTATAAATAACAAAATAATACAATTCTAACACTTAAACTTGACACGATATACGAAACAGGTGAGAAAACACTCATGAACTTGCAGCACTACGCTGAACTATAACATCAGTAAAACAACTAAAACTTAAATTTCCTAGTTTCGGGAATTTATTCAAGGTCGGGGAATATTCCCTTATAAATTCCCCTCGGGAATATTCCCTCGTCCCATCACTACTTTTCACTGTAGTTGTAGGTATAAATTCCAACAAGTCAAATTATCCTATAACTGGCATCTCAAAATTATTTTGCTGCAATTCATAATTATTATTGTCATTGTACAATAATGCGTGTTGTCCTTTTTACAGCAGCTAGCCGGTGCTAATAGCTCTGTGATTATAAAGTAATTATTTGTATTCCAACTTGATATGGTAACAGGAGTAGATCAAAATTTTATGATGGCTTGGATTCTATTCCACGACTGTGTACAAAAATAAGAGCTGTAAACACTGTGCTACTTCGCCGGCATAATTTTTGTAAATCAGTAGTTTGAAATTCCGTCAAAAATCTTTGCAATTTGTATCTCAAGTTGAATGGTTACGAGAGTCGATTCGAAACTTTTACATAATTCAAACCCGCGACCTGCGTTTACCTACCTACTAAAATAAGCGCTGTGCTACTACGCCGGATAAATTTATGTACTTATATCTAAAAACTTTGTAATTTGTATCCCAACTTGAATGGTGACGAAAGTCGATACTGATTCAATTCGTGACAGTTTTTACATGATTCGGATTGAAACCAACGACTTGTGTCCTGTGTGTGTACTAAAATAAACACTGTGCTACTCAGCCGGATTATTTTGTAAACATAAGTAGGTACCTACAATAAATTTGCAATTTCGTTAAAATTTTGGTAGGAATGGTGATGGGAGTGGGTACCGATCCAAATGACAATCCGATAGAACCAGCGACCTCTTTCGATCAAAGTTTTTTTAACCATGGTTAAATACAGATGCATTGCACAAGTGTGTACCTATAATATTAATTACATAATAACTAAGTAAAGTACCAATTTACTAATAAAGCTTTGCTGGATTAAGACGTGTTTTTAATTACATAATCTAAATCCAATAAACCAAGCAATTTTTAAACAACCATACACCTGATAAAGAAATTTCAACCATAAATGCTACCTACCTACATATTAGAAAAACATCCAATACTTTCCCACGGTTCGCAATTAAAACAAACTCAATTAAAAACGAAGAAAATAACCTAACCAACAAATGTCAATCACAGCACACTTTATCACCAGCGTGGTGTTAAAAGTAGGTGGTATCCTTCATAGCAAGAAAAAACCTCGCTAGACTCACCGTCTGCCGAACAGAGCAGGACAGACTTACGTCTCTCCAAGGTGTTGGACGAAGAAGCGAGAGAGTAAGAGAGAGATCTCGAACTCGGCGGTGTATTTTACGACCACCCGGTATGAAAGTGGTCCAGATGTTTGAGAAGCCGACAGGAACGCCCACACTTATCCGCAGGGAGAGGAGGGCGAACCACCCCGGAAATATTGCAAGAATGCGGGGGTGAATTATGGACCGTGTATTATCAATGGGGTATACATTGTTTTAGGGTCGGTTATGAAATTTGAATTAGGGTGCCTAACAAGAAGGTGGAAATGTATCACATTTTTGAACCAACTTGAGTTTGGCAGCCGCATATAGGTACTGTAAGTATTAATGTAAATATTTTTCTTCATGGCTGTAAGTGGAAAGTATACTATAGGGAAGATTTATGTGCAGTAGAACTGAAATGTGTAGGTATGAGACTTAGAACCAAAATCTGTTACGTGCCATACGTGCTATATGTCCTATTTTTTATACGTCAATTGTGAAATGTGACCAAGCTTGATTCTAAGTTGTAAGAACTTCAATCTGTCACAGAACGTATCTTTCCCCTTTTTTAAAAACTATAGTTGTATAATATTATTTTTCTAAGATCGGAATTAAGAATAGACTTCAATTGGTTACTTAAAAATTAAAGATTGCTGACTAATGTTTCTTTGCAGACCGTTGCTATATAATGGTAAAGGTCTGAAAATATTTTAAACATGAATGTTTAAAATACGTTTTAAATTTTTTAAATACTTTATCTCCGTAATAAAATAAACAAACAAAGTTCGTATTGCTAATAATAGTGTATATAGTATAAATATACTATTTCTCACTAGATGTCCACCCATAACCACAACCTGATAATGTGATAATAAATAATGAGTATAGGTAGGGCAATATTCAGCATATTTATCGCCATAATTCGCAATGATGCATATTTCAGAACTCCTTGCCGATTAAAACACTATTTTTTTGTATAAAACATGACTTTTTTAATCAATAAAAATACGTTTTATACAAACAAAACAGTTTTAAAGAAAAAACATGTTTTTTGCCAACATTGGTTGCAGCCTGCTACAATCTCTAGCCTCAATATGCAAAACGCTACTTTTAGACCTTTCGCATACAAATAAGTATTATATACTTATTTTAGTACTAATACTTATACTTTACTTATATTTTGACACAAATATTTTTACTTATGTACCTACCTAAATAAAATTGTAATTAATATAAAAACTTTGTAGCTTGAAAATGACTTAAAACAAAGGGCGAAAAACGTCGCAACAGTAAAAATAAATAGCTAAAGCCTGAAATCCAACTATCAATGAAATATTTTTTCAACAACCTTCATTTTATATACTACCTCATAGCATCCATCAGCCCAATTATACAGATTTGTCATTTAATGTTTATTTAAATTTTTCTGAAATAAAATATGTTTATACCAATACATGCCCGCAAAAAGTATTTACCATTTTCGCTCAAATCATCGGATTTCATTTGGAAACATAGCCATTAATCTGCTAACTACCTACTTACTAACAAAAACACAAACTGTTAGTTTCACGTCCACCCCCAAGCCTAGTAATCACCAAAGAATCCTACCCTCTAATTATCCAAAATCAGCTTTCATTCTTTAGTTGCTTTACCCTCCGCATTTTGCGCATACCTCCAGGTGAGAAAAACAGAAACCGAACCGTCAGAACAAGACACAAGAATGACTAAAATGACCACACAGATCAGCGGTGCCTTTGACCACGATATGAATGAACAAGAGAACGAGACACGATTGCTACGATCCGACTTCGAACACATTTGTCATGAGGAGCATCACACTTGTCAGAAGTTAGTCTACCTGCTATGGGAATTCGTAATGTTCAACATGAAATTCTGAATTTTGTAAACCTCAAATGATATTCTAAGAGGTCGGCTTAAAAACAATGTTTTGTGCCGAAACCGCAAATGAAAATATAATTAGGCTTGATAACATCACTTTAAATTAAATGTCAGAATTAAAAGAAAAATTTAGGTGTTTTTGGTATTTTTGTTACAATGTTTTGAAGCTGAACATAAAAATAAATGTAAAGCTTCAGGCAAAAAAGTGTGGGTAAATACAACAGTTTTAAATGAAAAAATGTTTCGTAAATGTTTGTTTTTGTCAGTGTTAAATTTGGTTACTGTTTTATTTAACTATTGTTTAAATTGTATTATTTTTGATGGAAACATGAAACTATCGCCATGAATAATTATTTATGTATAGGCATTTTTATCAACAAAATCGTTCAGTTATAACAGAGTATTTATATACAAAACATTCATGAGTCCACGATCAAATAAATTAATCCACTGAGTCATCGATGCGGCTTATAAATAAATATTTACATTTGCAGCTGCGATTTGTAAATATATTTTTAAAAAAACATAAAATTATAGTAAATCGTTTTTAAAATATAAGAATAATTTTAAGTTGAGGTTTAAAAATTATTCAACATATTTATTAAAGCTATGTTTAGAACTTTTTACATAACACTGTTTTAGTTTTAAGGCGTAACTTAAGCGGCCCGTCTATTTTTTTTTCGAATTCCTAGAATACTTTCGATTTTACTTTTTCTTCTATTCCACTCGCTTCCCTACTACTGAAGCTGTCCAAAACCAGCCCGAAACTCGTACTTTTCCGCATCCTAGCAATGTCATTTTCAAGTTGAAAAATACTGTAAAAGTGTTTTCGTTGCGAGTAAACTGTCAGTTGATTATTGAAAATAATACTTTTTAAAACATTTAATAGAGAAAGAATGGATCTACAGATGTGCCGTTTTAAAATTTTAAAAATAAATTTCTATCATGAGATATATCCGTGTAAATTTTTCGGAAATTTAAAAAGCACAACTGTTAATTCATCCTTTAAGTATATAATTCTTGTTGGAATGAAATTTTACCATTCTTATACTGGCCACAAAATAGTCGCTACGTTAGTACATTTTATTCTGGATTTTAGGAGGTAGACGAGCCTCTTAAGTTAACGTAGATGCGGCTGACTATGACAATGTTTAAAACAGTGTTTATGTTAAAAGATCGAAAGGTAACTTAAAGTCCTGTTCGCACGAGGATTCTACCGAGATTCCGAATACTGGAAAAGAAAAAGTTTCAAGATTCTGAATCTTGAAAAAAATTCATTGTTCTGAAGCAATCAATAAATTACAAATTCTTCTTTTCCAAGACTCATTGAAGATTCAATTTAGCGGCACCACAATTTAACACATAATTCTTACTAGAAAGAAGAAATCTTCTTCTTTTTCAAGATTCAGAATCTTGGTAGAATCTCCAAAGAATCCTCGTACGAACAGGGCTTAAGAATAAAATTTGTAGTAGTTTATTTAGCCTGTTATACTTGATAAAGTTATTTATTTTATATTAATTCCAAATTCCACGGACTAAATAAATTTACATATTTAGTGATAAAATCTTCTCGATAAATAATTCATGACATTTTCTCACATTAGTGAATTTGAACCTTTTAAAGTAAATTAGAAGTTAAACAAGAATTAATCCCTGCACAAATTTGCTGTAGAAGTATAAACATTTATATAAAACTATCTCTTTAAACGCTCAAACTTCATGAAAACAAACTTGAAGGCTGCCGTTGCCGAGAGCTATGCTGTTTAAATTAATTCATTTCACTTGAAAATTTAATCCGTTTGCATAAATTAGCGAATTATGAAGCGCATAAAATAAACACTAAAAAGGATGCACCTTTCACGTAAAATTCCAGAAATTAAATTTTTAAATCAATTTTCGGGAAAAATAATTAGACTGGTCATGTTTTAAAATAATAACAATACATTTTTTCTACGAGATTTCAAATACAGAAAAATTACAATTTTAGGTAGGTATGGGAAAGTGGGGTAGTTTTTGCCCTGGTTAACTATCGACCATCCAGCAATAAATAATAAACGGTAAAATTTTGTGTGTGTTACCTACACGTTTGCGTATTAAGGCTGATTTATAATGGACGTAATTTCTTCTGTGTTCTGTTAACATGAGCTATAGGTATTTCTATGTTACAGTTCATAATGACACTGTATTTGACGTTTACTTATACTGTAACAGTAAGGTTCGCCAACTTTTAAGAAAGCTTCCTAGAGTATCACTATATAAATAGAGTGTGGCCATAAACGCTATATTTCAAACAAGTAGCCATGGTTTAATACTCTAAAAAATGTAGAATTAATTAATGAGCCCGAACTTTATGCACGGTTGAATAATTTCTAATAAATTAAATAATATAATTTACTTGTTTACATTTTTATAAATTGCTAAATTCTTTGATTGTTACTAAAATACCGAAAAAAATTCCGAAAATAAACAAAAATCTATATGTCAAAGTTGTCATTATTGAATTAAAGATTATTTATGTTAAATGTAAGTAAAACTGATGTTATTTAAATAAAAATGGTACAACTAATCATAGAAAATGGTTATTTATAGGATTATTAGTACCTAGTTTATATGTGGAATATTGAAAATCTATGCTGTTTGCAATAATTTGACGTTTTTTATGGCGCACTGCGCTATAAAGTGGTTCAAGGGCTATAAACTGACGTTTACGTCAAAGAAATTCGTGTATAACTGTCAATTATGATATGATTACCCATTACAATTGTTGCCGTTGGAGAAAAGAAGAATACTAGCGGATTTTGTGTTTCTATACAAAATATTAAATAAACTTATCGATTCACCTAGTATTCTAAGTTTGTTCTCCTTTAAAACATCTAACTATACAACTAGATCTATTACTCTTTTCTATATTGCCCAGACTAATACGAACTCTGCCGCAAATTCACCTATCAATAGAATTTGTTATCTATACAATAAATAAATTATTAAATGATTCTACGCTACCGGATATTTTCACAGTCATCTTACAACAATTTAAAAGATTGATTTTGTCAAAAATATAAAATCAGTTAATATAGCTTCCTATTAAGAGCATTCTGTACAGGCAGAATGTACGCGTTAAAGCATTTTACACTCATACACCCCATCGACATAATGGTTGCACATTTTAACAAAAACAAATTTTTATATGGTAGATAGGGGGAAAACTTTGTTCTATTAGTGAAATTTATTTTTTTTTCAGCTCGTTCAACGGTCGAAATTACTTACTTTCAACCGCTTGCAGGCGTTTAGAAGCACCTACAGATTTTTCTTTATATTTCGCAGAACATGATATTTTAAACTTGAATCATGTAGTTTAAAGTTTAATCTACGTTGGGGTAGTGTTATTTTTTAGAAAAAACTTTCTGATTTCGAGAAAATTAGGGGTAAAAAAATGTGAATTTTTGTAGTTTTCTTTATTTTATAAACTAAAACTTCGGTACAAAACAGAAAAAATGGCACTAATAGAACGAAGTTTTATCCCTTATCTACCATATAAAAATTTGTTTTTGTTAAAATGTGCAACCATGTGTCGATGAGGTGTATGCGTGTAAAGTGTTTTTTACGTGTATCTTCTTCCTGATAAATTGTATTCTTTATCTATGGGATTTTTGTTATTATTTATGTTATTATGTCTACCTTTAATTATCTGATGTAATTTGAATTTTGTTTGTATTAGTGCCACGCTGTTATTGGGATTTTTTGTCCTGTTGTGTGGCCAAACTTTAAATAAATAAATGACCGCGCGTATTCATCTTGGACAAATTATTGACAAAATTTTGTACCTTGTCTACACGTACTTCAGTAAACACGTAAACAGTATGGATATTTATTTAAGTAGGTCTGTATTGTAAATTTTAGAATGGCTGAAAATTAGTTTTCAATGCGCTCAAAACTAAGCCAACTGTACTCCTCATAAGCCACTGATTTCCATAAACGGTATAACAGAACACATACAACTTCTATTTTCTAATAATAATCCTTTACCAATTCTATTGCAATACATTCAATAGCACTATTGTAGTTATTAGCAACGAACACAATATTCAAATCCAACTATAATAGTCTAAGAAGTCGGCATGTATCTATGAAAGCAATAATTCCATTGTACAAGAACAGGATGGGTAAATTTCCTCGTCGGCTTGCCTTTCGCAGCCATCTATGTTGTGAATACTCTAACCAAAGCATTTGTCCACACTCATGGCCACAGATAAAGCAAATGAATTACCGACATGTTTGTGAAATTACGAGTGCGCGCACAATACCTTGTTTAGATATTTTCACTCGTGGGAGCCGGGAAAGTGGCCCTTACGCACCTGCAGATAGGGAGTGAGGTTTCCCGGCGGTGTTGTCAGTGAAATTGACCGTGCGGCGGCCGGTATTCAAACTATTCACGAGTTGACGTCCGAACAAGGCTTTTTGGGATTCCGCCCTGCCTTTGCGTTCAGCCGCCCAGATGTGTAACACGAGAAAGAGGCGAGGTTCTAGAGATGGAACAAGATTGCGGACTTGTTTAATAACATTCACACATTAATATGGTTTTCTCAATATTGATGAATTCACAAAACCATTTAGTTTTAAGGGTCTCGCCTCCGTAACAACATTTTGCGCGTTTAGAGGTGTAGCAGTTTCTGCTTTACTCATATTACGCATATTAAAAATTTGAAGCAAAAACAGGTAATAAATTTTTGTGAAAGAATTAATCTAGGTTTATGCCCAGTTACAATTCTGAAAAAATCTTTGAAATCCATATAATATAATTAATGAAAAAGTGTGTTTTAAGCAATTTTTACATGCTTTTTCTTATAATTAAGAGATTTATTAGAAAATGTACACTGTAAAAAATCGGTGTAAAATTACCATGATAATTAAGTATATATTACAATGATTGTCAAGTTTTCGTCCAGAATTCTGTAAAAATACAGTATTTAACAAAATTGGCGTAAAATTACAATAATTAAATATGTTTCTTGTACTATTACATATATATTGCAAAATTACATTTCCCCTTGTGTAATATTACAATTGCTTATACCTATTCTGTGTTCTTACATTCAAGATGTGTAATATGTCTAACCTTTTTGTAATCATACTAAGTTAAATGTAATTTTTCCATAAATAATATGGAATATTACTACAACTTTGTGGAACTACATAATATTAATGTAACAATATTACTAAAATAATGTAATAATATATATCTTATTGATTATTACAGTAATTTGAAAATGAATGTGATTTTTTCTATTAAACTACGGAATTTTACTAGCAATGTGTAAAACTAATCATGCATAGCTTTTATATTTACCTTGTAATATTACTAGTAATGTGTAATATCACTAGTAATGTGTAACATTACTTAATTAATTTATTATGTCAGTAATTTGAATTTGAATGTGATTTTACCTATGAAACTGTGACATATTACCAGGAGTAGGGAAAACTAAGCATGTATAGTCGTGTATAGTTTTCATATTGGCCCAGTAATATTACTAGTAATAATATTACTGTAGCAATTTTATGGAGAATAAGACTTTTATTATTAATCTACAGAATATTACTAGTAATGTGTAAAATTAAGCATGTCTAGTTTCACTATTGGCCAAGTAATATTACTAGTAATGTGTCATGTTGCTAGCTATGTGTAATATTACATCCGTAATTTATAATTATAAAGTAATTTTTTAGAGAATGTTATTTAACCCATTACACTACGGAATATTACTTGCAGTGTGTTTAACTATCAGCACTCATAGTGTCCATATTGGCACAGTAATATAACTAGTTATGTGTAATATTACACATCAGTTATTTATTATTACAGTAATTTTATAAAGAGGATTGAAGAAAAATTCTGACTGATAATAGAATTAAAATATAATGAAATAAATGCTTCTTTGCTAATTATTGTTAGGTATTATAAATTTTAAAATCTCATTTTCATTTGAAATAATAAGTTTTGTCAATACAACGGCTTTGTTATTAAAATTAAAAATTTGTATGCCTGAGAATACATCGTCTTGAATTTGGAATTATATCTAACAAAGATATTTTATTGCAAAAGTTCAATTTAACTCATATTTATATTGTAGATAAGATTTTTGTATCTAGCAGAAGTTCGATTGCTAAAATCACAAGTGAATTTTAAAAAAATGTATCATTTTTCCTTGTAATTCATTTGTTATAGCTTTATAAATTTTAATTTTAAATGTTCCCGCTTTTTCAATCTCTGTATTATTACAGCCATTTTATAGTGAATGTGATTTTACTTATTCACCTATGGAATCTTACAAGCAGTATGTAAAACTAAGCATGCGCAGATCTAATATTCAGTGAAAGTGCTAGTCTGCTCATGACAAATTTCGTCGTAGTAGAAGAGTAGAACTGGACGTGAATTACTTTTATTTTGTTGATTTTATTGTTTTGATGTGCTGAAAACGAGCTTTAACGTGTTTTCAATAATTTGGCGTTATATAAGTGTTAAACAGTTCTGCCATAGGTAAGTTCATTAATAATTTTTAATCTAAGAAAATAATTATGCGCATGTTACATTTTGGTATTTATTATTTATGGTGTGTCAGAGACTTTAACTTAATAAAACTGATAATACTACGTAAGAATATTACTGGCAGTGTGTAAAACTATGCATGCACAGTTTCCATATTACGCCATTAATATTTAATATTACATCTGTAAGTTATTTTTATTACAGTTGTTTTTAAATAATGTGATTTTACCTATTAAACTATGGAATATTACTAAAAGTGTTGAAACTTAGCATGCATAGTTTCCGTATTGGCCCTGTAACTTTACTAGTAATGAGTAATATAACAATTGTAATTTATTATTACACCTATTTTAAAGCGAATGTGATTTTACCAAAATAATTATAAGAAATATTACTAGCACTTTGTAAAACTGATCATGCGCACTTGCGCACACATCATATTCAAGGTTAATACAAATTCGAAGCACGATAGCACGAAGCAGAAGCCGAGGCACGACACGACGACACGGGGCAGTACAGCTACAACAACAGATACAGAGGACAAGGACCTGTTTTGTTTTCGTTATTGTTTGGCACGACGACACGAGATTAAATTGTGTGATATGATTTAAGTGCACAACAAGTCTGGAACAGGTTAGTTTACCTATTAATATTTATTTATATAAGAATAGTATAATTATTTCGAGCTTCGACTATAAATACGATGTAGGTTATATTATACGAGAATGGAAATTATAACAAGAGCTAAAGACGAGTGTTGTAATTATCCAAGTGTGTAATATAATTGTTATTATGGGACTCAAATACTATACTATATTTAGAACGACTTATCAATCAAGGAACTTAAAAAATTTACTTTAGAAAACACCACATAACCTTACTAATATCTGTCATTGGATTAACAAAATAATATAGAACATAATGGGCCGAATTCAGCACTCTTCTCTCATCTAAAGAAGCTTCTCTTAAAATAATAAACAAAGAGAAACAGATGTTTCCAACTTTGGTTTCCAATAATTGTAAATAACAAAGAGACAAAAGATGTTTCCATAGTAATAAGAGTTAGCCCAATAAGTTGCTAGTAATATTACTAGCAGCATGTAAAACTGAGCATGCAATGCACAGATCTCATAATGTAAGATACGTACCAGTTTGTGTATGTCAAATTTCTTTCTTTTCGTAGATTATTTAGAAGAACGAAGATCGAGGCAGTTCCTGTTGCAATATTTGATGTGTGAAGCTGTTTCTTACAAGTTGATGTTATTTAACTGTTCAACACCCAAAAAATACGTAAGTTAAGTTCATTAGTAACTTTTTGTAACAAGATAATGGTATTCAAATGCTGTATTTGTGGTTTCAATTTTAAAACTATAAAAAAATACAATGCACACCAATATTTTCACAGAAATATGCCGAGGAAAAGATTTGAAATCCCCAAAAAGAAAATGAAAGCAATGAACAACAAACGAGCTGGATGTTCACATTGGCAGCCAGAGGCAGATACAACTGAATTAGAATTAGAAGAACAGCGAAAACAATTAGTCACATGTAAATGGGATGATAGCGAAGAATTAAAATCCCTCTTAAATAGCTCATATCCATTACAACGGCAGTTTTTAAACAATTCAACACCGCCAACAATAGAAAGTATAAAAAATGAGTGGCCCTTATTACTTAATTTTGACGTTATAAAATGGCATTATCATAAATTGATGGATCACCCCATTGAACATTTAACTTCTGGTCTTCTGAGGAAAGCGGAAAAAATTATTAAATTCGAAAATTTAAAAAAAAATAACAATATTAATATTGATGATATGTCTGAAGATGAGATACTTATGGAATCACTAAAATCAATTGCTAATTATTTCAAAGAAAATATTAATGTTTTTTTAGTAAATTTTGAGGTGATATATTATTTTTCTTTTTTACGCAAATTGAATAGTTACCAATGTTTATTTTGTTTTAGGAGGGAACTCTTAAAGAAGAAATGAAATGCAAATTTCTTGCGCCATCTATATTACACGTACAAGGTTTGTTTCAATCTTTAGAAACGTACAATGTTATTCATGTTTATGTGTTACTTTATTAGTTTCGTTTAATCATTATTGTTGAAATACCTACAAGCTGTTTTATAACTTCAGGCACATCCGTTCAAAGTACCTTTATTATATTATAATGTTGATTACGGATCAATAACAATTATAATAACAATTTAAATATTATTTTGAATCCGTAATCAACATATTAAATGAATATACCTTTCACTTATGCGCTTGAAGTTGAAAAACACTTTGTTATTTGATTTAGTTATTTTCATACACTACTCGAACTTTAAAACAATAACGCACTCGGCTATGGTCAATTTTATAACTTATGCATTTGTGCGTCTGACAACTTTGGTTACAAAAAATATTGTATCAGAAATTTTGTAAAACAATTGTTCTTTTATTAGGTATCGAAAACGTATATTATGTAAGCATCGAAGGAAGAGTTATAGATGGAGACCAAATGAATTTCACGAATTCGCTGCAAATCGCATTTGCAACATATTTTATATTTAATATGAAATATACTAAAGAATTTTGTTGCACTCTGGAATTTTTACAGAGATATGTGTTGAAGATTCATCCTGACGCAGGATCAAAAGGCAAGAAAGGTTCTTTTAACAAAGTATTATCGTACATGAACAAGTTACAAAAATTTGTTTTGCCATAACAAGCAAAATAGTAATTTTTATACAGAATTTTTGTTTTTAATTTGAAGTATTTATTTTGCAATAAGATGCAAAATAATTTTTGTTCAGAATTTTTGTTTTGTTAAACTTTTAAATATATATATATATATATATATATATATATATATATATATATATATATATATATATATAAGAAATAGGAATATTTTTTTATGATAAAAGAGTTATTTACATATCAAAGTAAAAAAAAACTGTGATTAATATAATATATGGTCTAATTCTATATTTCAGTTTGGATAAATTCGTTTTGATTTAGAATATCAATTTCTTTTTGTAACCATCTGAATTAGAATTGATCCGAACGTACAGTCTGTCCGCGTTGTGATGTATGCTTGTTAAATGTTATGTATGTCTAAACAGCTTAACTCAGATACTCATATTTGATGACGCACCGGTCACCACAACGCGAACAAACTATAGTACGTACACTGCTCATTAGTATTCTACAAAATAGAGTTTGTCTGATTTTTCTACATGTTATCATATCATAAGTATACTATTTATATTCTTATTTTTTTATTTCAAATAAATATAATCACAAAATAAGCATTTATACATTTTTATTATCTAATACTATTCGATTGCGATTCTTTCTTTCAGTGAAACAAAATCCTAACTCCATCCTTTTATTTCTGTAAATTTACATGTCTATCCTGTAAATATCTACATTAAAAAGTGGAGGTTTTACAAATATGATCTGGTAAAAATTACATATTTAATTTGTAAATTTACATAATTGCCTTGTAAATAATTACATATAAAAATGAAAGATTTACACTTTCCTTGTAAATAATCACATTTAAATATAAAGATTTTACAAAACTGATCTTGTAATAATTACATATTTAAACTGTACATTCACATACTTACCTGGTAAATAATCACTATCGAATATAAAGATTTTACAAATATGATGTAGTAAATATAACATATTTGATCTGTAAATGTACAAACTTACCTAGTAAAAATCACATTTTGATGTGAAAATTTTAAAAGTACATAATAGTTCAAATTACATATTCATACTACATATTTACAAACTTATCTTGTGAAAACTTACATTTGCTTATACATTCTTTACAAGTGTAAGTGTAAGTTTTACATACACATGCAATAATTTACAAGTTAGTCTTGCATTATATCACATTTTTATTATGTAAATATTTACATTTTTAATGAAATCTTTTCCAAAATATCAAGTGCAAAATTCCAAGTGTATGTAATATTACATCCGTTCAGTAATTTTACAAAACAATAAAAATATTTGTAAAAATACATTCTCTGTAATATTTACTATGATTATCATTGGTAACAAAGTTGCCAATGATAATCATTGTAAAATTACATAAATATTTTTTACAGTGTAACTCGGCATAATCCTAGTTGCATTCTTCGCATGTAAATAAATTTATGAAATTTAGCTTTATCTATAAAACTTCGTGAGCATTGTAGAAATTGCTAGACTGCTTTTCCGTATTTTTAGCGAGCGTTTCTATGCATTAACATAGGACAAACGCGGTGCTGAGCTACGTGGAGTCGATAAGGCGCTATACTTGTACAAAAAATATAGTGAAAAAATGATATCTCTATATTCCAAATTGAGCTCTTATTATAACACCTACACTGTTCATATTTTATATATTAGTTAAGGCGCTACACTTGTGCCAAAAATATTGTGAAAAAGGGCCCTTGCTATATTATAAATTGAGCTCTTGTTAGTACACCTACTCCCACACTGTTCATATTTTTTTACTATTTTTTTCGTCAGATGTGTAATTTTCTTGTCAAACAATATTTTCTTAGCACTCTCACGAACAATGCAAGGAATCGACTATTTAAAACAAAATTCATAAATATGCAATAATAAGGCCATAATTTGTAATATTAAAATGCATAAATTAATTATTATTTTCTCTAATTGCTGTCGCAACAATGTATTGTATAATTTTTCGATTAAGTAATGCTTTGTTATTATGATAAATTTCAAATTTTTATTTTGAGCGATGAAGCCAGAAGCCAGAAACAAGAATTCTGATTCTATTGCAGCAATTTTGCACTCAACAAGTGTAGAACCTTAAGGTTTATATGTTTATGTTTAAGAATGATTTTCATTTAACTAAATACTAGCATTCACCACAGTGCTTGAAAGTGGAAAATGTGAATGCGTGTATGTAGTTACATGAAAATCATTCTTGAACATAAACATAAATTTGAAAAAGTGGATATTCTCAAGATGGATAAGGGTTGAAATAAAATAAAATACTCCTAATTATTGCAAACGCTGCGATTCATATTGGATCATCTTCAGTGCGGTGCTGCAGTGGGAACTACAATCACTAAAAAATTTGAACAGCAGAACATTCCTGTTGCAAGGTACGTTGACAATAACAACTTGATCGAAACGTTTGCTATAATTAGGAGTATTTGATTTTATTTCAACCCTTATCCATCTTCCGAAGATCCAGTTTTTGAAATTTTTAAATCATGGATACGAAACGAATACTTATATACATAAATGTAAACCTTAAACCTAAATGCTTATATGAATGAGGCTTAATATTGAATAAAAACATTCTATTCTATTATAAAAATACTTTATACGTCTATGGATCCTAAAACGTGCCCATCCACTAAAAATTCACACACGAATATTTTGACCCATCACAATACCTCCCTTATAGAATATGAAGCGGGAGGTAAAAACAAATATTCCAAAACTTTAAACATATACTCGTAAATACCTCCTCATACTTATATCAAAATAATATATCAAAATGCATGTAATAATAATTATTCGGACTGCAATTTTCAATAATTAACTTACATTTTATCCGAATTCACTGCTCTCAAATTTCCCATGACGTACATCAAAGAATTCAGGGGTTAAACGGCAATTTAATGTTGTTTTACTAGTCAAAAATCCACTAAAATCACTCGCACAACACAAAACACTGCACTCACTACGAAATTTTAAAACAAACTGGCTGCAATTCATTAGTATGAACTAGCGTTTGAACCAGAACGTTGTTCAAACAGGTTCAGTTAGATATTTTGCAGCTGTAAGGATGAATAAAATATAGTTGGTGCATCGTAGCAATGAATATAATATCATTGGTATCATATTGTGACGTACCTACTATGAATTGATTTGTTGCGTCGCCTATACAAATGAAAATATTTAATATAAAAATTGATGAAAGAAATCGTATTTGTAAATGATTTGTATTCATATAGGAAGGAAATTTATTATTTGTTTCATAAAAAATAATATAATAAATATAAATTATTGTCCCCTACAGTGTGTTTTCATAATAAAAATCTGATGTGGCCAGCACAAGACCTTCCGCCATAAAAACAAATTACATCTTACAATATTTATTTAACATCTTTTCTATATTTCTTACCAATAAAGGAAAATATTTTTCAAATATTGTAATTTTACCTACCACGATTTGTAAATCATAATATAGGAATAAAAATTTTAAACAAAAATGAAAATGTTAATGTGACAGATGAACAGACGTATACACAGTTTCTGAAATTTTTAAAAGAAATACGTATAAATATATTATTCACTGGGTTTGAAACTTAGTACATAGGAGCCGAAATTTAACAAATAAAAAACTGATTGAATTCCAGTAAATTTTTATCCTGCCATTAAACGTATCTAGTCAAGAAGCATCATCGATTCATTATTAACTGGATATAACGTAGTAAGGTAATAATGAAATAAAAATTGTATCTGCAAAGAGCTAATTTGATTTCAATGCCAATAGGAATCGGTACTTTGCTTAAAGAACTTACAAAAAATTACAGAAAGTAGTCTAAAAAAACAAATTCACATAATTACAGTGTCAAGGCGGGAGGTTATGTGCTGGCCATATCAGATTTTTATTTAATGAAAAGTAGACTGATATCCATAAAGCAGTGCAGTAATAATTGTATAAGATTTAAAATCCTAGTTTTAATTAAACTATTTGTCTACCAGTTTCTATTCAAAAAAGGTTTAACATATTTCCGCAATTTGCTAAATTACCTGCGCCATTTTTCCGGACGAGTGTTGTGCTGTTAGTTTAATTATAAACCAAGAGCGTAATTAAAAGCCAATTAAGCTTCCGAAAGTTATGGATGTTCTCAGCAAAGAGCTTATATTAAAATTTTTATCTCGTGTAGAACAAAAGCCCGGCTTTATTCTTTATTATACGAAGAATTCTTCAGCAACGCGGTTTTAAAATTAAAAACATCGTGCTATTATTCTATTTGATCCTCTGCTGCCTTGATATTTTTAAAACTGGAGAACACAGAGTTTCCATTTTCACGCCAGGAGCTCTTTGATTTTCCGTAGATCCTATATTTCGTGATCTTCTTACTGCTTTTCAAAGAGTTTTACTATAACGAATGACGATCGATATAGCCTCAGGTATGATAAAAGGAAGCGTGGTTACTCTAAAAGGATTTATTAGTTTTAAGCTGGTAAATAAAATTTTAATATGAGAAAGCCACATTTTATCTAAGGGTTATTTAAGCTCATAGAAAAGTTTATAACTTTAAAAACGAGTTTTCTCAATATTACTCGTAAAAATAATGGCTCTATTATTTTCTATGTTTACCTTATAATAGAAATATTGTCATTAATTTGATATAAATCTGTCTCCAAATACCAAACTAAAAATTTAACGTTCTAAACAGTATATTATGACACAAGTACTAGTGCTTTAAAAGCACTTATACAGGGTGTTTCTGTACTTATGGATCAAACTTTAAGGGTATATGTAACACGTTTTAATGATAAAGAAACAAAAAGAATTTTTCAAAAATTCGCAAAATTAAGAGTGGTTTACTTATCATATACCTAGAGCAATATGATCTCGATAAATAAAACATTTATGATAATATGTTTCATTAAATATAACAGAAAATTAAAAAAAAAAATTCTGTACCATTTATAAACTAAAGGACAATTTATATCTACTTCTATCTTGTTGTAGGTACATGATATGAAATTTGTTTCTACACAAAATTTGAATTATTACAGTACAGTTGCCATCTATTGCTTGTATCTTGGTTTACATTATCGTTTACATATTACATTACATGAACATGAAACTATTAAAATTTAAGTAAAACTATTTATTAGATTAGTAGAATAAGCAGAATTAGGCGAGAGGTCGTATGCTGGCCACAGAAGATTTTTTAAATTATAAAGTTAATTTATCAAAACAACGCTGTGAAGGTGGAAATAAAATTTTGTACGCGACACGCTTGCAAATAATCTTTACTGGGCTCACCGGATTAAGGAGTCTCCCCCCAAATTTTGCAGCACACCCGTAATGATTAATTTACTACGCTCGCCACGTCAATATCTAGTATACAATTCTCGCTTGATCACTTTTCAATAAGCAAGATCTAATAAAAAATTAAAACAGATGAAGGAAACAATTTTGTAAACAATTCAACACAATGTAGAATCACTCATCCCCCACAAAACAAAAAAAACAAATTCGTTACCAACACAACACCGCGTGTCCATAATTTACAGGCTTTTTTAACAAGGAACAATATTAATTCCGCTGTAAAATATTCAGCGCGGTGTGAAGTGAATCCGCTTACAGTCTATTTATATTCAAGGAGGCGAGCAGAATGTTAAATCGCTGCTAATTTCCCACCACATACGTTGCAAGTTGTCAAAGCAAGGAGCGTAGCGAGCCAGCCCCTACGACGAGAAAAATACGAGGGAGAGAGCGCGGCAGATGCAGAGGAACGCAGATAGAGAGGGATGGAAGTCATGTCTGATGTCAATGTTGAATGTTATGTATCTCATTGTTGCCTGATTCACCTTTGTGCCTTTGATACAAGGCCGATGCCGGCGGAAAGACCGAGATTTGGAGCTTGCTCGATTCGGACCCTTTCAATGTTTTATATTTGGGGTTGTTTTTCACATTATGTCCTGTTCACACGAGGAAAATTTTCATTAAAAAGTTTCTTGAAAGTTAATCAAGTGCTAGGAGCTGTCATGAATAAAAACTGTCAATACTGTTCATACGGAGGATGTAATTATTTTTAGTAAATATTTATAAGATCAATTTCTTTTAATATAATTTAAAGAAATGATTAGTTTCCCCCACGGTTTCTCAGTATGACTGATATTGACAGATTTTTATATGACAGCAAGCACTTGTTTAACTTTTAAGAAATTTTTTAGTAAAAACTTTCCTCGTGTGCACAGAGATTCGAGAATAAATTTTTCTATTACTTTTCCGCTTAATTTACCTGCTGCCTATTTATGAAAAACTAATTTAGTCTAAAAAAAATTTCTATGTAATTTTAAATACAATTAAAAACATAACAAGGTATATATTAATTTTTTTTTAAAGTACTCAAATCGCTCGAAAATTATTTCTTAAGGCACTAAGTTAAAATAATAGTTTCTTGCAGATATTAGCATAGGTATACCTTTTGCTTAAAACAAAGTAAACGTTTTTAGTGTTCAATTTAGTTGATTTTACGGATATAATGTCATATTTGTCAATTATTTTGATATCCGTACTTTGATTACAAAATACCTTATATCTAATAAATTGTCTGGTACTAGTGGTAGAAAAATAGCATAATATCTTGCATAACCCGTCTTTAATGTTGCGGACATTATTAAAAAATAATATGTATGTAATAAATAAGACTAAATACAAAAAACACAAAGTGTCCAAAGATATAGTTGACGAGGCTCGTATGAGAAAGACTAAAGGCTTATATCAAACAAACGTAAGAAAATACGGGCTTTGTACTGTGTTTGTACTAGAGGTAAATTAAGTTAAGGAGAACCCTGCGCGAAGTACGAATTCTCGTCTTAGAAAGAGAGGCATAGATTTTAAACAAGAGGAAACTACGCTACTGTCTGTTTTACAGAACATCAGCTTCAATATCTGTTATTCTCATGTTGACGTTCGTAGTGTTTTGCTTCGTGTAACGCTGTGAATTTTGTAATTGATTGTGATTGAGTTACATTTTAGTTTTCTTTGAAAGTAAAGTGCAGTGCAGCGTAGCATATACTCGCTAGCTCCACTTTGGTAAAACGGACAGTACATGACAAGCTCTGCCTTCTCGCACAGCTCAGGGTTCTAGATATTTGAATTTTACTCTATCAAAACATTTATCTTCAGACTTCGCTAATACTATTAAAAATATTCACGGATTACTATAGCCACCTAATTCGCATTAATTTAATGTGAATTGATCAGTTTGCTGGCCACATAAAAATATAGTTCCGGTCGTATTGAGCCTTGCCGAATTCCCTGGCCGTCGGAAAGTCTCCTTCTTCAGAAGTTGAACATCTACAACAGCCAACTAGTCGGGCAGGTTGTATCTCAGAAGATTACTGTCCAACATGCCCGTTTGACGTTTGACAATTTTTATTCTCTTTGACTGCGTTGGTGGCACGATACACTCGGCCATTAGCGGACCGCTGAATAAATTTTCCAAAGTCAGACGGGTCAATCAATTTACCTGCGCTTGCTTTGTGTGCCCTGATAGATATGTATCGAGTTTATTAATTGCTAATATGGATTAATTTAATTTGGTTGAGATTGAGCTATGATACGCGGTAATCTGCTGGTATTTTAAATAGATCGCTTCAGAATAACACCATATTCAGTCGTCCGTCTACGTTTTTTCCGAATTGGTAGAATACTAGCGATTTTACTTTTTCTTCTATTCCACTTCCGTCCCCGCTACTGCAGTTGCTCGAAACCAGCCCGAAACTCGTACTTTGCTGCCTCCTAGCTATACAATATACTGTAAAAGTGTTTTCGTTGCGAGTATACTATTATTGATTTCAAGATAATGCTTTTTCAAACATTTAATAGAGAAAGAATGGATCTAAAGATGTGGCTTTTTAAAATTTTTAAAATAAATTTCTATCATAGATATAACCGTGCAAAGTTTGCATAAATTGGAAATTTATGAATTTTTCGGCATTTTTATAATCATGTACAATTTATAAGAATTTTAAAAAGGAACAACTGTTTACTGAACCTTTAAGTGTATAATCTTTATTAGAATGGAATTTACCATTCTTGTACTGGCCACAAAACACTCGCTACGTTAGTACATTTTATGCTGGATTTTAGGAGGTAGATGGGGCTCTTAAGTGTTAATTCTAAATTTTAGCTGATTGCTTAAATAATTTTAATGTAAATAAAAGAAAATGAATCATGATTTTTCAGAAAAAGATCAAGCAACAGGGGTGGATGGGAAATAAAATTGTTACCGGGCATAGATAAGTTAAGAGCCATTTTTGCTCATATTATTTTATTTAACAGCTGGCGTTTCATAATAACAAACAACATTATAAGCCTCAATTTGAGAACCATTATGAACCCAGTATACTACTCAGTACGTACCATAATGAAACAAAAACCAACTCGTTACAAAGGAAGATTCAAAAAAGCATACTTGATTATATTTTTATCTATTGAATATCATAATGACAATATTATATGCCTCAATTTGCCATAATAGCCATATAATAGCCATATAGCATACGAATCATTAAGAATCCAGTAAGGTACTCAGTACGATAATGAATTAAAAACAACTCGTTAGTAAGAAAGTTTCAAAAATAACATACCTGATTTTTTAGATTTCAATTTTTTTGTTCAATACCAAATAATTTATTTTACTTCTTGACTAATTTACGTCTGCAATACGGATCGTAACCAATCATTTAAAACAAAATTAATATAATATGCATTAATAAGGTCATAATTTGTAATATTAAAATGCATAAATTAATTCCTATTTTCTCTAATTATTGTCGCAACAATATATTGCAAAAATTTTTCAATTAAACAATTCTTTGTCATTACTCATGGTAAATTTCATATTTTTATTTTGAGCAATATAGCCAGAATCGCGAAATCTAATTTTATTGCAGCAATATTGCAGGGCGCTGCACTTGTTGACTGCATAGAATTACTAAACTGAATCATAAATAATTTAAAAGACTTGGTTAAAATAAATTACCACAAGCAAAGTCAATTAAATATTTTGAAACCAAACATAACATTGTCATCAATACATCAATTTCTGCTAGACATTGTAAACAAAAATATTATCACAAAATCTGCACCACATAATCCCAATACCATATTCCCCGTTGCATTTAGAGTGGAATGGTTCCAATGCGATACATAATCGCGACATAAATCACTGGGCTACTGCCCTGTGCTAATCCGGAGATTCGGCGACGTCAAACAGAAACGAAACCGGATCCGGGGCGGCCTGGGTGGAGGCTTTGGCTTTGTGACGAAGTTTGGATTATTAAATGTTTCCATTAGGACCAAGGAGATTATAAGAAGGAAGTGAAAAAATGGTGACGACGAGGGAGGAATCAGAAGTTGGAATTGTATAAAAAGTTGGAGAATATTTAAGAAAAATGTTGACTTATGACGTTATACAGGTGATTCACAATTTCGTGTACATGTTTGACAACTTTAAAATAATTTTTTTAAGGGAGTAAATTTAAGAGTACCTAGTTTTAGTGATGCCTAGACGAGAAATAGTCAATTTTTATCTCGTCTCAAATTTTCGAAACGAGAAATTTAAGTATTTTCGTTTTGGTCATTTCTTAGCTGCTCAATTCTCGTCTAAAAAACTCGATTCTCGTCTCGTCTCAATTTCTCGAAAAAAAAATTTGTTTGGATATTTGAAAAGCTAGAAATGAATTTAGGAATTTTTTGTACACTGCTTGTCTCACAAACTTTTCACTGGAACTGAATATTCTTCATTCCACACTTGTTGCAGAATATACAATTCTTTCCTCTAATGCAGATTGAAAAAAATATTCTCAACTTGCTCCTTGCGGAATAATTTTTTCAATTACACGCAAAAAATTTCTAATATACGCTACTAGTGTTCCAGCAAGTCTATATTATTTTAGTATAGAAATTTACACTAATTTAATTCCACATTTATTCAGCAAGTGAATAATTCTTTTGCACAGGAAACAGTGCAAAAAAGTTGTATAGATGTCGTTTTATAGTTAAATAAACGTCTTGTAATGTTTACTTTTCTTCAGCATTCATTTAATTATTTTACAATTTAATCAATTATTTGCAGCATTTTCCTTTTTACATCATTTAGCTAAGAAATTATTTATTTAATGTTCGAAAAAAATTATTCAACCTCACTTAAACGTCTATATTGATTTATATACCTAAATTGCTAAATTAAATTTTCTTGATTTACTCGTCATTCCCACCATAAATTTTACAGTCTTCGAGATATGTTTACACAAAAAGCGAAATGATGGAAACTCAAAGAAGAAATAAATAACACTTACTGCGTAAGATGCCATCAATGGTGTGGTCTTTCTTTCCCTCAGGCTCTTCTTTGCTCCCTCCTCCTCCTCGAAGTAACCGACTAATTGAGGAAACGCTGGGAGGATCGGGAACTCCTTCCTGAAAATAAAATATCATATTAAAACCCGATTAAAACCTTTATAATTACTTTCGTTTTTGTGCTGAATTACAATATTTATTTGTCCAACTAGAGAAAAAAGTGCTTCTTTTTTGCACTCGAAGTTTGGGTCACGAGCGAAGCGAGCAGTGAGGCAATCGAACGAGATTGGAAAAAGAGCTTTTCTCTCACGTTAGACACAACAATTTTTCACGGCATATTTGAAAAACATTGTTATTGTAAAAGAAACACAGAACTAATAGATATAACTGTACGATCATCTGTCACAATATTTATTTATTTTAATAGAATATTAACCAATAAGAAAATTAAATTGCCATTTAAAATCGTGTAGAGTGCCTACAATATTAAATTATTTTATTTTATAAAGAATTTAAAATAAGAGCTATTAGAATATTTATATTTTCATGTACGCATATTAACTGTTAACAAATTACATTTCGTACAATTAATATTTTATTTCATAGATATAAATAAATACGTATTATTTTATTTCTTACCATAATAAATAATGTAGGTACTAGAAGTACATGATTATAAAAAATACCAACATTATATTTAAATCAATCACAGATCACAGTGCCAACAATATCTACTCCGTGTTTCTAAATCTAAATCTACTGTGTTAGATGTTTGACATTGCATGATATGAGATAGAATACAATACAATGCCGGAACAAGATAAAAGAAAATATAAACTTACGCTTTAATTCACACCAAATAAGATATAGCACATGTCTCATGTTCATTCTTTTCCGATGGAATTCATAAAATAAGAACTTGTTATATTGTTAACCTTAAAAAATTTCCCACAGAATCACATTGTAGTTTAGCAAATTTATAGTCCAAAATTATTCCAATGATTAAATCATTTTATTCACAAAGAAATTTTAAAAGAAAATCACTTTAATTATTTAACTTAAACAATAATTCAATAAATACGTCGCCAAACGTTTTAATGTTTTGTTGATAAACAAAGCACATTCCAGATCAGCTGACGGCCTCTCCTACACAAAAAATAGTTCCAAAATACTTGATTGAGGGCGGCACCAGTCAGACAAATGATTGCTTGGTTTATTGTTCTAATTGATTTTGCTTCGTTCCGCTAGTTTCGTCCAAAGGCACGACCCCGCAAATACGATTCTCCGGTTTCTGTACGACTGGCGAGCCGGTCGCCGGCATCGCAGGAACATCGAGAGTCGGGCTTCGTGCGGACGCTTCAACCCGTGGAGTTTTGTGCGAAAAATAATATTTGAAGGACGTTTATTTGAAAATGAGAAATATGTTTTGTACATTATTTATTTAAATGTTTAATTGATATTTTATAAATGTTTTAGGTAGCAAAAATGTTTATTATTAAAAAGTGAATTGTAAAACGTAAAAATCTGCATAACTTAAAAACTAGATGAGATATCAATACGCGGTTTGCGGCATTGATTTTCTAAGGGTATGGATCACCTATAACTAGTTTCAATTTATTTTTTTAAACTAACATATATGTCATGGAATAAAATTAGATTTTCTCTAAATTTAAGATATGATCAACGGAAAAAAATTGTAAATAACTCATGTGTTAATAGGCGATTAGTAATCTGAACAATTAACGTGTTCGCTTCTCTCACGCGTTAAAATGTCTCAATTATTAATCACCGTCATTAACACACTTTTTAGTTAAATAACCATTAAATCACTTAACATATTTTTAAATCAGTCCGACGTTTTAAACTGTCATCAAATCAAATAAATAAAAAAGTCTTAATACTAACCAATACTAACAATCCTCAACTGTCTGTGTCAAAACACCTAGACCAACTAAATTCGAAATTCCTATTCAACAACTAATACATAGTAGTTTCATTAAATGTCTGGTTATAAACATCAAATAAATAAAAAAACTTAATACTAACAATCCACAACTGTCTGTTTCAAAACACCTAGACTGAATTCGAAATTCCTATTCAACAACTAATACATAGTAGTTTAATTAAATGTCTGGTTATCTAATCTGTTTGTTATTTTGTTCAATTAAGTGACAAATCACTGTACATTTTCGTCGTAAGAAGAAACAATTTAGATTTTTAAAAATATAATTTAGCCTGTGTCACCCGGGGATAGTTTAGCTTCCCAACGGTGAAATAATTTTTCAAATCGATCCAGTAGTTTCGGAGCCTATTCAATATAAACAAACAATCAAATTTTTCCTCTCTTATATTAGTATAGAAAAATGTTTTGAATACCAGACTCGCTTATATGACGTGGCATATTAGCGAAACAAGAAAATGTTGCAATCAAATAAAAATCACTCCCTCCCAGTGATAAAATTAGCATATTCCTCCCATACCACACTCCCAAACATGGCATTTACCGCCCAGTGTTGCTAAAACAATCCTCGGTAAAAATCTCTTCTCACCACCTTCGTCATCTCAGCGCGGAAGACAATCTGATCGGCGATCGAGCGCTTTGCGATTAGCATCAGATCGCGGCGGTAATGCGCGTAGCGGGCGTCGGAAACAACAAAACACCAGCGGTCGTTTCACGCAGACTTGATGAGGGGTTCACCGCGCGAGATGATGAGATATCAGAGGAATGTCGTAAATATAGGTTAAGAGAGGACGTTTAGTACTCGGCAATTCAATTCAGCTGGGATGGAGTTGTCCACTGTGAGATATTGTCGCAGATTCAGGACAGATGGAGTTTTTTTTTTATTATTTTGAGCCAGAGCAGGACAAGTATCGAAATCAAAATACTGAAGTATAAGTACCAGTACTACCAATGGTCTGGACTTGTTATCAAGTACATTTTCAAGTAAAATTTTACAGTACTTAAGAAAAGTATAAGTTTTTCTTGTCAAAAGTACTTAAAAGTAAGTATTTTTCAAGTACCAGTATTTTTAAAAATTAATATAATAAGTTGCATGGTTTGTAACCATATTAACGCCGATTATACCATGTTTCATCCAGGAAAATTAATTCACAGCAAAAATATCGTATTCTGTCGCTGTGGTCGCAGGTTGAACAGTATAATTACTTAAACTATTGAAAAAACTTAAGTACCTACCTACTTTTACATTATTTCAGTATTATTGAAAAACTGAAGTACCTATTTAAAAAGTACTTCAATATTATTTACGATTATGAAATGAAAATAGGTACAAGTTTTTATTTTCGTACTCTAAATTTTAAAGTAATAAGTGCCAAAAAATATTTATACTTAAGTACAAGTATTGAATATTAGTTGTTATTAAAATATAATACTTAAGTACCTAAATACTTAAGTAATTCCCAGCTCTGATGGTAACTAGTGAAATACAGCAACTTAGATCCAGTGAGAACAGAATCCAGTAATAGAGATTTATAAACCAAGTGAGTTACATGAATGTTTATTCAAGAGAAGAAAGTTTAGCTCCCGAGCCCGAAGGGCGAGTGGGATAATTTCTTCGAGTGAATAAACATTCGTATCTCACGTGGTTTATACAATATTTTATTCAGTTTTGAGGATATTATTTCAAATGAATTATAAATTTATTTTGACATAACAAAAAAATCTAAGTAGTCGTCAGTGGCAAGTTGTCATTGTTTTTTGCATTTTTGACGAAATAATGACATTCTTCCCAAATTAAATTTTTTTCACGTTTCACCCATTAAATTTCACGCCCAGTGCCCATCTCTAGTCTGAATCTAGCTTTACTTTCAAGGTTTCTATATGGATATAATTTATTGCAGTTGAAACCAGAAAACTCAGTTTTGTAGAAAGCGAAATAAAATGAAATAAGTAATAAATATTTCATTGCGCCATTGCTCCTGGTTCGGCCTTTCCTGCTGTTGACATTTCTGAATTTTATGTGGGACTCGCAGGCAATACGTTTATACAGAACTGCCCTGTTTAGCAGGAACAATAAAAAAATACTACCCAAACCATAAACATTGTACCCAACCCATAGATTTACAAATACAGGTAGGTATCTAAAACTTAATAAGAGTACCTTTAATAAAATAACATAACCGCCGACCGCTCGATAAAATTTATTTTTGTAACATGTGCACGTTCGCTACACCGCTTCTCGAAAATAATCGAGAGGGAGCAAAATATCTCAAGGGAGCAAAATATCTTAAGGGAGCAAAAACGCGTCTTGCTCCCTCTAAACAAGCACGTTTCAGCTCATTTTTCTGTGCACTCGTTACAAAAATTATCGTATGCACTTCGGGAGGAACGCTTTTGCTCTCTCGGGTGAATTGACGGCACAAGACTGATTCTCGATTCAGTCTAAATTCACCCGCCGGAGCAAAATCGAGTTTTCCTCCCTTGGTGCATAATGTACTAATTTAGTAACTGGAAGAGATACGGCGAGATAGCACAGTTGTATAGTGTTTGGTTCTGATTACAAAGGTCGTGGGTTTGAATCCGGATCAGGTGTGAAATCTTCATGGCTTGATACGAATCGGTATCTACTATCGACACCATTCCAAGTTGGGATACAATTAAAATAACTTGGCAACCACAACGAGCACCGGCTAGTGGTTGTAACCAGAGCTTGCACAAGAGGGTTAGATGGAAGAACATTTTTTGCTGAATCTCGCTTTCTTATCCATTAGCAGGAGTTTATTTTATTAATTGTATTCTATTCGAGGAAAATATTAAGCAACTAAAATATCAGTAGGTATCGTACATTAACAATAGCCATGTAGAAAGAAGAACATAAAATGTACCAATGTAGCGAGTGTTTTGTGATCAGTATAAAAATGGTAAAATTTTATTTCAACAAGGGTTTAATAGAGAAAGAACGGATCTACAGATGTGCCTTCTCAAAATTATGATTAATTTTTTTTACATGATTATAAAAATACCAATTAATCTAAACTTTACACGGTTATATCTCATGATAGAAATTAATTTTTAAAATTTTTAAAAGGCACATCTGTAGATCCATTATTTCCCTATTAAATGTTTTTAAAGACATTATACTGACGTCAATAATAATCTGACAGTTTACTCGCAACGAAATAGTATATTACATAACGAGCATCGAAAGTGTAAGATAACAAGCGAGTGAAATTGAGGAATGAGGCGCATAGCGCCGAGTGGTTCAATTTCACGAGCACTGTTATCTCACTTTTGAGCGAGTTATGTACACTATTTTTCAGACGACCACAAAATATTTAAAAAAATGTTCAATGAACTAAATTATATACAACTGTTGAAGTTGAAGCACTGACGTTTAAAAGTTAGGTTATGCCTCGATACCAACTGTGCAACTATAATCTGAAATGTCAAAAATACTAAAGAATACACAATTAGCCAATAAATAATTATTAAATTGAAAATTTGTGTTTATATAATATTTCAGATTGTGTCGAAATGTCAATTTATTGTATTAATATACTTTTTTTTCATTTATTTGAATTGATTTTTACTCGTAACGCCATCTGTTGTCATATAGTGTAACTTGAAGCGTTACGTTATAAGTGTGCGTTAGAATAACATGTTAGTTTGTGTTATTTGTTTGTTTCCATTGTAGTTTATAACATAGTTATGGCAAGTTTCCATAGTGGTCGTCTGAAAACACTTTTACAGAATATTTTAACTTAAAAATGACATTGCCTAGCTAGAATGCGGCAAACTAGTAGTGGAGAAAAGAGTGGAACAGAAAAAAAGTAAAATCGAGATTATTACAGGAATGCGAAAAAAAACGTAGACGGGCCGCTTAAGGTTTACCTACACACAAGCATCTGAAAAATTCTGGTATTTACAAATTCAAAAAACTCAAATTTCTCCTCACAAATCCCGCATATAATCGGGGGAGTATTCCACGTTCTTCACAACAACGCGCGCCGTTGAATATTCAGCGTGCATTAATTAGCGAAGATTTCACATGACGTTACAACAAGAACAACGCAGAGCCGGCTCGAGGGGAACAGAAAACACACTGCAGACTGAAGTTCGTGCGCTTTTGTAGTAGATATGACAGGGTGAGGTGTTTGATGTGAAACTATAGCTGATAAAGTTAAGCGCATATTAATGGAGAAGATCGAGGGTATTGTTGAAATAATGCAAATGTTACCAAAGAAATTCGTGCCTGAAAAAAAAAACTTTTATACATTTTTGTAACGAACAAGAATAGATACAAATGGTTTTATTTTCCAATTATTTTACTGTGTAATGGTTTACTGCCTAATAGTCTTGATGATTGTTTAATTTTGTCAAATAATTTAGGGACTTTACTTTACATTAGGTATATTTTAAAATAAGGGGAAAGAAGTAGTGTGTACGGTAAGAATTTATTAAGAATAAGAATGTTTAGTGTAGGTACTGAAAAATGTTCATTCATGAATAAGTATACCTACCTACCTCTACATATATAAATCTAAACGTTCCGGACAACTTTCTTACAGAAAATGTGTGACTTTAAAGATGAACTTATTTTAAATTTAATTTTTTAAAGTAAAGAATAGTTTTTAAAAAGGAATCACGTCAAGTGGTTGTAGCAAGGGCTTGCGGGAGAGGGTTAGAACTAAGTTCAAGTCCTTGAATGATATAATAGATATTTATACACCAAGTGAGATACATGTTTATTCAAGAGAAGAAAGTTTAGCCTCCGAGCCCGAAGGGCGAGTGGGATAATTTTTTGAGTTAAAAACATTAGTAGGTATCTCACGTGGATTATACAATATTTTATTCAATTTTGACGAAATTATTTCAAATACCTATATGAATTAAAATTTATTTTGACAAAAAAGTAGTCGTTAGTGGCAAGTTGTCATTTTTGTCGAAATAATGACAGTTTAAAACGTCAGAGTGATTAAAAAAATGTGTTGAGCGATTTAAAAAAATCTGACGTAGCCACCACAAGACCTCCCGCCATACCTACTTTATTCTTTTTACTTAGTACCTACAAAAATATATTAATATATAAGTACTGCTACTACTCACAAATATATTTTAGTCATTTTATTTACACTGCAGGAGAAGATATAGGTAAACGATATTTTACTATTGTCACTGTGACTGTCATGTCATAATCATTTAAATTTTACGTAGTAACAAATGATACGATCATGGACTACAAGATACCGAAATACTAAATTATAAGTATTATACTTTAATTATTCTTAAATGATATCAGATACAGAAATTTTTTATAAAATACTGATTGTAGGTAATAATCACATAATCTTTCATTTAAAATAAAAATATTTGTCTTAAATTAATTATTTATTGAAATATTTTTAAAAAGTACTACTTCCGGTTTGTAGATTGAAACCAAAATTATATTGGGCTTTTAAGAATCGTATTGAAACCTTAAATACAAAATTTGGTATTTAAATGTTTGATATTTTTGGAGTTATCGTGTCCGAAAAAATTGTAACATACGAACGAACACACACTCACACACACACACACACACACACACACACACACACACACACACACACACACACACACACACACACACACACACACACACACACACACACACACACACACACACAGAGATCATCTCAAAAATGTGTAATTCGTATTCTAGAGACCCTAAAACGTGCTTATCTGCCAAAAACTCATACTCGAAAATTTTGACCCGTCACAATACCTCTCTTATAGAATATGAGGCGAGAGGTAAAAATCATCCTGAAATTGTTTCAAATCATATATGAATTATAAATTTATTTTGACAAAAAAAGTAGTCGTTAGTGGCAAGTTGTCATTGTTTTTATTCATTTTTGTCTAAATTATAACAGTTTACAACGTCAGAGAGATTTAAAAATGTGTTGAGCGATTTAAAAAAATCATCCTGTATATTTTATACAGTGACCTCTAATAATTATGGACGGGAAAGCCGTATACTTTCAACACATAAGGGGCTGGCTCCTGCGAACTGTCATGGGAGAGTTATTCCTTGTCTTTTTTAACATGCCATCTCTTTCTAATGTATGCAACTGCACATGCTCTGAAATTTGGCAATTGCAATACTTTCGTTGGTTAGAAAGAGACAACCTCTCTGCATTGTTGCGGGCTGCATACGATTTTTTTGGAGCCACGGGCAGATGTTTTCTTTCCGGTCCATAATTAATAGAGGTCACTGATTTTATATGAGTTAGGTAGTGTTGATGTACATAAAAACACAGACACATATTCCTGCATAACCTCCTGACAAAACCGGAAACTAAACCCCCATCAGAACTAGCTCTCCGTCCTGCGCTACAACCTCATCTTCTCTCCTGCTAATTTACCCTTCAGTATTTAGCATCACTTCACTAGCGCGCCAGTGCGGTGTCCACCGTAGGGATGTGGGAAGGCGATGGTGCGGCATCGGACACCGGACTGTGATTGCAGGACGTGGCGATCGAACAACGTAGATGGTGTCCGAGTGTACTCGTACGTTGTACGTGCGTCGTGACAAACTGGTGGAGTGGAGCGTGCCGGATGGTATACAGTGGCGGGTTTTTATTTTTATTTTGCAGGGAGATATTCAATAGTCAGTCATAAAGTGCATGACTAATACCTGAATATTTTTTCGAGTGCACGAATGTGCACGAGAGACAATATTCTGATGTGTCATGTACGAGTGGTATATTGGTAGAATATTTTTCGAGGAAAATTAATACTTGATCTGTCACATAAACGTCAGATCAATGACATTGGCATTTGGTCCAATGCAATTTTTCAATTTTTTGATAAAAAATATAATGTAGGTAGTAAAATACCTGTATTGTACAGACTGTAATTTTAAGATATAACAAATTTTATGATAATTTGTTTCTTGTGTTGACAGCTGTCAAATGTACTCGTGCACGTAGTAGAATAAGCAGAATTAGGCGAGAGGTCGTGTACTGGCCACAGCAGATTTTTAATATTTAAATTAAAATTAATCTGTCATAATAGTACACCGAGTTGAAATAGGGAAATTTATGTATGTAACGTTTTGGTTGGTGACATTAATATTGCCATTTATTTAACTGTCACTGTCACTGTAAAAGTAGGTACATAACTACTGAACTATTCTTGGTGAGTGAAGAATATTTAACTTATATGCTTTCCATTACTATATCATTAATTTTATCGAATAAAAACAAATTAATTAAGGAAAACAGATTCGGAGGATATACTGAAATTTATACGTTCTCATGTTTGACGTTTGACAATTGAAGTAAATGTCATCGGATACTGTCAATACCAACCTTCTAAAAAATATGTTGCGTGCCCAAAGTGAACTCTGGCGACATTCAGTTGCGTTTCACAAAGTTAACTTTGTGAACGTTAAATAGAAAAAAGTCTTTAAAGTTTATAGGCATTCATGTTTTTCTAAGTCTTTTAAATAAGAAAATTTTGTTCTACCCTAATGGATCCAATTTTAGTACAATTTTTAATAGCTGTTGTACAGCTTTCAGAAATACGCAGAAATAATATTTGCTTATGCTTTAAAACCTTAATTCTACGAACTTGTATTAATTATTCGTTTTTGCTTTGAGCGTCGCGAATTCCTTGTACAGCAATCTCATAAAGCAAAGATTCCGCGAAATCGAACGGTTCATCAATATCTAATATTCTCTAACTTCATTCATAACATGAAAACATGTCAAACACATGGCGTTCTTGATTGCAGATTGTCAATTACGACTAGCAATTAGCAGTAAAATTAAGACTGCATATGAAAGAGCGAAATCATAACTTTGAAAATTACAGGATGAGGATATGTAGGTATCAGCTGGTGCGGCCATTAATAAATCGCGGATTATTATTTTTTTCAAATTAAGGTGGGTCACTACCGTCGTAATAATGCTGAAAAGTATGTTTAGTTTTTTCCTTAAAATTGAAGTAAAATTTCACATTTTTAGAATAACAAATACATTTTTGAATAGATAAAGGTTGTCTTCAAATGCGTCTAATGCCACTTTTTTTCATTTTTGTACTCTATTTTGTATATTAATGGCTAAACATTTTTAGCTATTTTATGAGGTTTCTTTTCACTTATTTATGTACCTATTATCTATTATCGATTTCAAAAGAAATTTTTTATTCTTGTGCATTAATCAACGTATAATAATAATATACCTAGGTTATTAAATGATAAAAATTAGCTCCAAGTTTTGCTAATTGATGTCAGCAATTAATAATTTGCATTTATTGATTCACTAATGAGTCATGATTCTTCATGTTAAATTTCAAGTGTTGCACCTTAATGTGCTTTCCCTTAAAATGGGGTCCACTGTAGAAAATTAATTCGGTTAATTTTATTTTGTTTACTTTAATAAAAATATACTATGAATTTGTTTTCTGATATTTTTCCTAATGGAGTCAATTTCAAACGTCATAAACATCCATGATATTCAATCCTGGACTGAAATCTCTAATTAGCCGATCAGCTTCTACCAATCAAGTTAATTACACCGCAGCTCATTTATCACTCCAAAAAATGCCACCTTAATCTTTAACAATCCGATCAATTAACTCCCTCATCTTGCGTCTTCCGTCGTTCGTTTCCTATCGTACTTAGCCGGCACACTTTTAAAGCTTTTAGTTTTATGTTATTCTTGCAACTACTACTACTACCGTACCTATAGGTAAGTATTTATTTTTATACATATTATCATCTTTGAATAAATAATTTACTACAAGTGTACATAAATTTTTAAAAGATCCTATGCTGCCCCTAGCGAGAGTTCGATAAATTAATACTGAAGGAGAAAGATAATGTATACTGTATAGTAATGAGCTAGGAAAGGAAAGCATGCTTTCTCTGTCTTGTAGAGCGTCTGATACGAAATGCAGAGAGGAATTTTCATTGTTACAGTACCTAAATTAAATAATTTGTTTACTTGTTGGAAATATAAATTTCAAAGCCTTTTAAAAACAATGAAATTAAAAGTAAAAACAAAAATATAATAAGTATAGGATGTTCCACAACTTAGGACAAAAAAATTAAAAAGTATCTATACCTATACTGTACGACGTGCTGATCATGAAACCAATTTGTTTTAATTAAACCAATCATTTGCTTCAATTTTTTAAATTCTGGCTAATAACGTACATAATATATCGGTAAAAATTGTAAAAATGCGATTGTTGAAGTGACAATTTTCGCGTTACATTGCTATGACTATCATGTATGACAATTTTATTGATTTTGTATTGTTTTTAATTGAAATTAAAAGTGTCAAAAAATATCAAATATAAAGCCAAAAATACTGTTACGTCAAAAACCTTAGTTTGGAACCAATTACTAATGAACTTGTGAAACGAAAGAAATTTTGACACGCAGAGGTAGGTAAAAAAATTAAATGTCAAAATAAACAACCGTTTCGGCACAAAAAATTAGTCTTGATTTAAATACGCTCGGAAAACCACGAATAATTATTCTAATCAGTCTGCAGCAGTGCTTTTGCTTACTCCGGCATTAGAATACATTTAATAATAAAAATATTAGAACAAGCCAGCGTAAGTTCGTTTAGTTCTTATTTTGTGTCTGTTTATTTGGGAAATAGTCTAATAAAATATATTCGGTCTCCTTATTTTGCAGACAAAATTATTTATAGGTAACATTCCTCGACAAATTGAATGATTTTGATCATGTCATTTGTCTCGAAATGTTACCAAGCAACAATCTTTTGAAATAAATTTTTCCGGCAAAGTAATGGTCCCTTGATTGAAAACGTCGTGTGAACAGAGCATATTAATTTGAAATTATTTTGACTAAATAAATGATAAAAAATACATCATGTCCCCATCGTCTCCCTCCTTCTCCGCCACTGTCCACTCCATCCTCCATCTACTCCATCCCGCGGCGACTATTAGATTACATCTCCGATGTTATCGGCAGATGTTGTCCGCTACACCGCTTCGTTTAGCGGCTACACTGAGGTTACACCGGCTACACCGCGTGCTCTCAAATTACCGCGGTCGCGCGAGCCACGGTCCGCCCCAACTGTGACACCTACACTTCCAGAGGACGGAGATATCTGCACGTACACCAGAAGACTAGTGGAGGTATGCGGAAGTAAGAGGAAGAGAAAAATGACCAAGAGGTTTGGAAAGGGATTTTTGGTTTTTTTATATGTTAATCTATACATTAAAATATTAGACCGTATTTTTTCTTTTTGCCAAAAGTTGCTAACAAGCTAGAAAAAATTCATAAAGTTTACGGTGTGACGTCACCCGCCCTGAGAACATTACGTTCACCGGCATGACAAGGACCGAATACAATACGTAGATCTTACCATATTTCAACACAGGTCAAAAAACGATCTTACACGAACAAATCTAATCACGGTTTGTTTTCAATGTTGTCTACGTCACACAGGGCGCATTTTAATGCACGTTTCAAAAGAGTTACATTTTCATTTCGATTAAAAGGTAATAAATCTATCAAAATTAATAATTATTATCACTTTACTATAACTTATATACGCTGAAAATTGATATCCAATATGTATTTCTTTAAAAACCGTAGGCTTGGAAATTCCTAATAGAGGGTATTTGCAAAACCCCATGCGCAGTAGCGGATTTACCAATGGGCAGTATGGGCAGCTACCCCATGACGTTCAGATGCTCTTCTTCCCAATTTATGAATTCAATAATATTTTTTCATGGATAATAAACGAAACGATACAGTTTAAATTGTGCAAAAAACCAGGAATTAAAAAAAATTAAATTTCTTTTGCTTGGTTAAGGCCCATCTCTTGCTAGCAAATGCAAAGCAAAACAGCATGTTACAATAAATCATTTTGTGACTTTGGTTTTGAAATCGATGACCTCATATTTACAATGATGTAATTATAGGTTGTACATACATGGCTATAGAATGAAATTTACAAAAAACCTTGCCGTATTTTGTTAAATAATTTCTTAAAATTACTAAAAATGCGAGTTTTACATAAATTATTACAGTCAATGCATTAACTTTCGACTAATGTATATTATCGATTTCAAAAGAAATTTTTTTATTTTTGTGCATTAATCAACGTATAATATGGTAATATGGATAAAAATTAGATCCAAGTTTTGATAATTGGTAATTTGCTTTTATTGATTCACTAATGAATCATGATTCTTCACGTTAGATTTAATTTAAAATTGTTAATCTTCTGGATTTACAAGTGTACCGCCTTAAGAATCAAGAAATGGCTTTGCTTCTTTTCGAAGTTCCTTTGACTGCGGAGTGCGGACGACTGGACTTAGATATTTTGCTCTCAAGGAATATGCCTTTAAACGCAAGAAATTATTGCATTATTGGTATAATTCATAGATCTATCGTTATTATTATTATCTAGCGATTTATCAAATTTAATTATTTTATGGAGAACTATCGAATATGGAACCACTAGCACGCTAAATAAAACACCCAGCCATTGTACTTCAACTGGCCGTAAAATATCTCATAAATAAGCTATTTTATTTATTTGTAAATTATTAACAAGTAGAGTGCAATTAAGAGAAAAAAATTTGTACCTGCCTTTATAATGTAATAAAGCAACTTTTCCAGTTTTTGCTTAAATGTTCAAGATGTCTGTACAAGAAATAGAACCCTCATATATCTGAAGAGTTAGAGTGGTAAAGTGTTACTAGAACATGACATATTATATCTCTGTACTTTATCTAAAAATGTTTGCACAATATACAGCAACATGTCCATGTAACCTGACTTTTACTAATATTAATCCCATTTTCTAATAAGAAAAAGTAAATAATAATATAGAGGCAATGGTGGTGCAGTGTGTACTTAATAATTATATTAACTTGACATAAACCGTGGACGTTGATCGTTAATGCTGATGTAAAGAAAGTTAAACCGTGAAATAAAATCCATTTATTTATGGATGTCGATTAGTATTTAATATAAATCTACTTTTTACATTTAAAAAATAATAAAGTAAGGGCGCGTAAAATCATATTACATAAAATTCCAATCAAAAATTTTCAGGTAGTCACTCGGATGTTTAAAATTGAACTTTTATGGCACGCCAACACAAAGAAACTAAATTTATATTAAATTTTATGCATTCTATCCAATAAAAAATTTATTTCGTTTCATTTTATAAATGGAGCAAAAGCAATTTTAATTAACTCAGCTAAGCACTAGAAGAAAAAGCATTTTGCAATCTAATTTTAAATTTCAGTTATTCAAGCTGCAATATTAAAATATTTCATACTAATTCGCAAAAGGCAAAAATTAATAAAAACTTACAGTTTTATGTTTTAGTACTTGATATTATTAAATCACACATTGTAGGTTTCGTTTAAAACAATAGTTATTTGTCCAACTAGAGAGGAAAGGGCTTCTTTTCCCACTCGAGCTAGAAGTTTGTGTCACGAGCGAAGCGAGTGAGGCAATCGAGCAATAGTGGAAAAAGAGCTTTCCTCTCGTGTTAGACACAACATTTTTTTCAAGACATATTTAAAAACATTGTATAAGTGTAGAAGAAACACATAACTAGAAGTTAGGTTATAACTGCACATCTGTCAGAATGACGTTTGAAAACAACGAAATGCAGCCAATATGCCAAATTAAATTTAAGTTGTAAAATCGTGAAATAGTAGAAAAAGAAAGTATAAAACATAATAATTGTAAAATAATAGTTTACAGTATATCACTATAAAATTAGAATTTTCAATAAAATAATTTTACTTACAATTTTTAAAATATTTCATCGTAAAATAACACTGGTGGTAACACTGCTTACTTTCCTCTCTAGATAGGAAAAATCTACTTTCCTCACTATTTCGCGAGAAGAAAATTGTGTTTTCTCCACATGTCGTGAAAAAAAATAATTTTTTAATCAAATGTAGATATCTGTTAAATTTTGTACCTGCCACTTGCATTTATTTATTTGGACGGCTGGTAAACTGCACATACGGTATAATAATCGATCACTAAAATGGCGTGATATAAAATAGACATGTATGTCGTATGAATCATGAGTAATGTACCCACAGAACACACAATTTTGCAATGAGCTGTCGAGAAATATAACCAACATAAATTGCAAATATTCTAAAATGTCATAACTGTATATTAATAAGATTTCTCAATATTAAATTATACTTTATTCGTCTTGTTAAGAATTATGGGAACATTATGATGAAGCCATGCTAATCAGATTGTTGACATTTAATACTAGTCTTATATGTGAACAAGAATATGCATTTTGCTTCAGTGTGAATATATTTATTATTATAATAATAGCGAATTACCTTTTAAGTTTTACGAGTGCGGTTTGTAATATTTTTTGCTTAATGAAGTACAATTTACTATGAGAATATAAAGATAGGTAATAATGATTATTTTATTATTCATTCAATATATTTGAAATTTCTTTGTTTGAGTCATGGTCGGAAAATAAATGTTTTACAGTTTACTTTATAATTAGGAACATTACATGCAATTTAAGATGTGTTTTAAATTATTTTTTAAATCATTATTCTTTGCAAATTCTTAATTTAATATGTAAGATTGCAAACAATAAATAAGAAGAACTTACTGAAAGGTGTTGCAAATTTAAATAATATAGTCGTAAATTTTACGCATTTTTTTATTGTAATTTCTGGAAAATTAACAATAAAAATTAATGTTTTTAAATTAAACATAATATTTTATGGACGTCTAAATTCAGTTTTAATTCATAAATATTATAGTTAGCAAGAAAAATAAACTTATTAAAAGTAATATTTTAAAATGTGTACTTAAACGACAAAAATATATAGCTAGCCCCTCCCCCCCTTATAACAACCCCTATAATGCAAGGAGGATTGTTACAGAGGACCAAGCAAAAAAAAACATTTTATTGCGCGTCTCCTATGACTTCTTTAAACAAAATTGCAGCTAACTCAAAATGTACCTACTGCACCGATTGGGTTCAAAATTAGTATGGTATCAAGGACGTAGTAATATTTTCCCAAGGGGTGCTGGACGAAAAAATTTTCGAGTTCAAAGTTAAATACCTTTAAATTGAATTTTTGGAGAATATCTTTTTCATTTCCCAGGAGAAGGGCAAGAGCCCTACTGTTCCCTCTACCTACGGCTATGTATGGTATTGTAAAGCTTTGGATTCTTATAACGAGTTTGCTTTAAATGGGGTCATCTCACATTTTCTGATTTATTTTTTTCTTAGAAGAGGTCCTGCTAAATTATACATACCTAAAGTTTTGACGCCGTATATTTGTTTTGTTTAAGAGATATGATTTTTTGAAAATGCACTTTAATTTTAAATCTTAGTTGGCTGACGTAAGCACTACGTCACTCATTCAAACGATTAATTTCACCCTAGTGGGCAAAATTAATTTGTATTTATCATGTTGAAATTTTATTTTGATATTACTTAAATATCATTAATTAATTAATAAAACAATAACGATTATCAATTACACTACTTTCGAATTTTGATTAGACTACCTACTGACAGTTAAAAAGTTAGGTTAAATGTTCCGGTCGTTGCTGGTGACCGACATTACCGACGTTGTATAATATTACAAATTGTACAGGATGGGGCAAAACAACCTCCCTAGTTTCAATAGAGAATTGCGAAGCGAGCAGAGGTCGTAAAAGAATGGGAATGGCGTGTATAGCGGCCGGTAGATATGCCGTTTGCGTTACAAAAGGTTTCAGTCGAAAACATAATGTGGAGGAACGAGCAACGCGCTTTTGCCGTAGAAGCATACCTAGGTACGCGAAAACGAGTCTGTAATCGCCGTCCAGCGCGATTTTCGGTCTGGAACTGCTTGACGACGGGGAATTTGGACCGAAAATCGATTACGTTGTGGGTAGAAATCTTTCGGGAAACAGGATCTGTTGTCAGGAAGAGAGGTGGACGACCTCGAACTGCTCGAATTTGGAATCGAATACGGAACGCGCGCTGGGTGGTGATTACAGACTCGTTTTCGCGTATGTATGCTTCCACGGCAAAAGCGCGTTGCTCGTTCGTCCATATTATGTTGTCGACTTAAACCTTTTGTAACTCAAACGGCATATCTACCGGCCGCTATACACGCCATTCCTGTCCTTTTACGACCTCTGCTCGCTTTACAATTCTCTATTGAAACTAGGGAGGTTGTTTTGCCCACCTTGTACATGCATGTGTGAGTATTGTCGTTGTGTGTGAATCTAATTAGTGACGTCACGAAAAAGATACCGGGAAAATGTTTTAATAAAGTTATGAATGAAAATTATTATAAATTTTGACATTCTTTTGCGTAATATTTACACTCCATTCGAGATGGAGACATGGCATCGCGCGCGACGGTACCGCTAGTGAATCATAAATTCAACTTTTGCAAGGCTCATTGAAGAGTGAATGTGGCAGGCAGTGTTACCTTGATGAGGCGATCGCGGATCTCCCAGGAGAAGATGCCAGGCTGCGTCTTCTTGAGCTGGTCAATGCGCGCCTCCACCTCGGCGGTGGCGACGCGGGGCTTGGAGCCGCCGATGACGCCGGGGCGGATGCTGCCGGTCTCCTGGTAGCGGTTGAGGATCTTGGACACGCAGCCGTGCGACACGCGCAGCTGGCGCGAGATGACGCACGGCCGCACGCCCGCCGCCGCCATCTCCACGATCTTCAGTCGGATGTGGTTCGGCAGCGGCCGCCCGTTGATGAACACGCCGCCCAGTTGGTTCACTCGCCCTTGGCCTGCAACACACAACCACCCAAAAACATATAAAAAGATATCGGCTCTTGGTTTATGGGGATGTGTTTCTTATTTCATTAACTTTAAAATGAGGTGAAACTCGACAGAGGTTGCTATTTAAAAATGTTGGAGTGATCATCCCCTAAAAAAACTTCACGTTGCATGGAAGTTCTAAACTATCTAAGAATGTAGTTTTTATGACTCTTTAGTGATCTCCAAATTATTATTTTTCTTTCACTAGTTCAAAATTTAGAGCACCTTCCCGGGACTTCTGTATTATGTGGCAATAAAGATAATTCGAAATGACAGTGAAAGACTTCCAGTTCCAAGTGACGTCTTATCAAATCTTCTCTGATGGTTTCATTTAATTGAGTCTACCTATTTTAGTTTACCTTTAAATTTAACAAATCGCCGAAGCAGTGTATTGTATTATAATTTCGGGATTTGAACCTATAGGGTGACTTGATGGCACACACACACAATATTAATTGTTTACTTTATACTTATCCACGAAGTTTAATTTACTACCATGTGTGGCACGTCAACCCGGCAAAAACATTACAAAGAGAAAACACTATTAGATTAGAATTTTTATTTGCAAGTATGTACATTTATGAGATAACCCTTGATGTTCGTGAGGAATCCCCCTTTATTTCCGACTGCTCTAGCGCGTGAACTACAATCGATACAGCAATGACTCGGATCATCCTATGTTGAGAATTTATTTCTCTACAATTCGATTAGCATAAAAATTTTCTGTGTGATTAACCGTTTACGAGATAATTGCGAAAAACTAGTGCAATGTACCCGTTTGGGGAAGTTTTTTCAGAATTTTGGAGGGACGCGGCACCCTGCGGCGGGGTAACCCGACGGATTCTACAGTTCTCCCAAATATATATGCAAAATTTCAGGACTATATAAATTATTTCCGTCAAATCGCATTTTTCGAGCTAATTTGACTGGACTATTTATATCATGTCAAGCAACGTTCTCTTATTATAATATTATAATAAATAATTAATAATTTGAAACCTTCTCTCCATTCATGGTTTTTGCTACATAGCATCAGTATTTCTGAATATGTTAAATTACGAAAGACTGAATACTTTTTGTTGCAGTAAAACCAGCTAAATAGTGTAATAGTCTTTGGGAATTAGAAGTACATGAAATGTGAAATTACTTTTGTGATCTCGGAACCTTGGGAGCCATCTGCAAGTGTCATAATTTATTATCCTTTAACCGCACATTATGTTAAGAAATAATATGTCACAAGCATGCAGGAACACCCACTACATGTACTTGTGAATTACTACGTAATAAACTGACTTTTCCCTAATAACAAAACATTCACCAGATTCTGATACTGACACATTTTGTAAAATAATTCTGCTGCAAAGAACAAAAACAGAAGACAAACAAATTTCGTCATTTATATTTCGAAAGGCCAGTGGTTTAATTTTAACGGAACAAAATTAATTTTGATAAATGGAAATCTATTATCTGTTTAGAAAACTGTAAAGTATTACTGCTATATTTTACCTTACCTTGAAAAGTTATTGGAATCATGAAAAAATCGGGTATAGTGAGTTTTTAGTGGATGAGCACGAATTAGGGTCCTTACAACTAATTTTTGATAGTTTCACGATGATGTCTGTATGTATGTGTGTATGTGGTCAAGGCCGGGGTGTAAGTCAGATAACTCAAATACGAATTACAAAAAAATTTTGATATTTGGTATTTAACATTTGTATATAAATTGGAAGAGCTCATTAGATTTTAGTGCACATACCTTTATCGGAAGTGATATTATTTGAAGATTGAAAAGGTTAATTGTCAAAATTGTATATAAATTTGGATAAATATAGTATTTATTTGTAATAAGAATAAGAGGAAATTTGTAAAATTGGCATACTAGCGCTATTGGACGTTTTTCCATATAGTGTCAATTTTCGTTTTAAAAAAGTGATTTTGTTCAAAGTTCCGACGTAGCTACGTCGTACAATATAAGGAGCACATTATTTTCATTTTGATGATTTTATTCCTGCATTAAAGCACTACAAAAACTGCAAAAAGAATGGGGGTTTTCAAGCCTACGGCTTTTAAAGAAATACTTATTGGATATCAATTTTCAGCATGTATAAGTTATAGCAAAGTGATAATAATTGTTAATTTTGATAGAATTATTACCTCTTTATCGAAATGAAAATGTAAGTCTTTTGAATCGTTTATTGAAATGCGCCATGTGTGACGTAGCCAACATCGCTAGCAAACCAGGAATTGGTTCGTGCAAGTTCGTTTTTTGTCGTTTGGACGACGGACCACCAGTTGATTTTTCGATTTTTGACACGTTCATCAACGTTCACGGGTTCACGTTGTCGAGTTTGGTTAGGTTCAAACACGATTACTTACAGTTTATTGAAGAATTTTTGTGTTGGTTTTAATCGAAATGAAACGGCATGAAACAGTTTGGTTATGTTTTTCTGTTCAAGTTGACAAGATGTTGACTGTGTAAGGTAAGACCTACGTATCGGTCCTTGTCAGCGCGTTGAACGTATGTTCTAGATGTTGGTGACGTCACACTGTTACACGCGGCATCGATTTTCGCGGCACTTATTTTTTTAAACTTTATGAATTTTTTTCTGGCTTATTAGCAACTTTTAAGCGAAAAGAAAAAATACGGGTCTTATATTTTAATGTATAGATTAACATATAAAAAAACCAAAAAATCGTGAAAACCCCCATTGCCCGTGAGTGAAGCGGCCCCCCCCCACAGCTCAGAACGTTACCGTGACAAAATCACTTTTTTAACGAAAAATGACACTATATGGAAAAACGCCCATATAAGTCATAAGTAAGATATTAAATGTAGTAATTGAACGGAGGATGGCTTCAACACAGAAAAGTTTTCCTGGGAATGAATCGTTTGATTCAGGTGATGCAAATTTCTGTGTTTGAATATTTTAGATTTTTATTTGTATATTTTAAATGCGCACCGGATTGTACGTATACATTTATGTTTATAAGTCTAGATATGGCGGAAGGTTGTGTGTGCTGGCCACGTCAGATTTTTATGATTGACATATGTGTTGTAGGTAATTAAACAAGAACAGTTATCCTGTATTACTCATTTGAACCGTTGTAAAATATCCTTCTTAAGTATTCATAATTGTAAATTAGAATGTAAGATACCATGAATCTAATTTAAAATAAGGATATTAAAATAAACAGTTAGATTTTATTTCCACAACTGGAAATTACGAAGAACAGGATACGAAATTACTGTACCCTCGGAAAATAAAAGTTGTGTCTTTCTCATATCTCCATCAACATTTTCTTCGGGTTAATTTAAAGAAACAAGGAAAATAATTACCAACTTACCTATTAACAAAGAATTTTTTCTCGTTCATGTTCTCGACAATGGAAAACAAAAAGTGCCACTTAACGCAAGTGTACCTTAACGTAATAATTGTTTTTGCTTGGAAAAATTCTTTTGCTTATTCTGTCATAAACCTTTGACAAGTTTTAAGTTCGTTACACATATTTACTGACAGTATAGTCCAGGAAAATTGCATAAAATAAACAAAAAAGTAGGAGACTTCTGAAAATTTGCAGAGTTATAAAAAAATATGTAAAATTTTCTGAATTTTCTAAACCAGGTCCCTCTGAAAAATTAAAAATAATATATTTGATAGAAAAATGTCTGTAGAATCGAATGCTTCAAACCGGAAGTCGTTTTTTTCGATCCGTTCGTGCCGAATTACATATGTATACTAATTTTCAGCTCAAAATTCCGACGGGTACAAGATTTACCACGGTTTCCCCATTTTTGAAGATTTCTTACGATTTTTTCTAAAATCGACAATGTTGGATAAATCTTGTATCCGTTGGAATTTTGAGCTGAAAATTGGTACACATATGTAATTCGGCGCGAGGAATTCATTGGTGAATAAATTAAGTCGATATATTGTACCATTTTTGAGAAATCGAGGGTGCTCTGTTTTTGGGAGGACAAAAAATTTCAAAATTCTGAAAATTTGTTTATAGGTTAATTTAAGTGTTAGAAATACAATGCTGCAGACTAGAATTTGATTTCTCGCTTAGTTTTTGAGATTCCGGCCTTTAAATTTAGAAAAGGGGGAAAATGGAATCAATTTTTTCCAACTTGGACGAAGAGATTCATCTACACTTTTTTAAATATATTTAATAGACATAATACTATTTTTTAACTGATTGACACACACAGACATCATCTCGAAAATACTTTTTTCGTATTCTATGGATCCTAAAACGTGCTTATATCCACTAAAAATTAAATACCAACTTCCTATTTAAAATAAAGCAAATGCGATATTCTGTAAGTATCTACAAGTTTCATTTTTTTCCTGTTTGTAAAATTATTATTACATGAATGTAATACTGCATAACTAATGTTTAACTTTTTTTGTATTTAAATGTGCCAACCAGTGGTACCCAAAATAATATTATTTTGCAAACTACTCTAAACTTTACGAATTTCAACAAAATTCTTTTTGATTCATGATCAGTGCGTTCAATACTATACACCCTTAAATTTTGTTACAAAGGTTGGGTTACATCCTAAGTCGTAGATAAAGTACAGTATACAACTCGCTATAATGGCTATTATTCTCGCCGATGAATAAAACTTCATCTTCGAGAATAATAGCATCCATTATAGCGTCGTTGTAAGTCGGAGTAAGATATAACAAAATTTCAGTATATACGAAGAGGACGTATTTTTTCTTGAGTATAATTCATTTAAAATTGAACTAAACTGGACTTATTCAAATTTAAATATTATGAGCATTATTATTATACAAAGCACTTAAAAGTTATTATTATATTATATAATAATTGTTCTTTCTAGTTGCATATATCTCAAGAGAATCAATCCTGCCTCTATTTGAGTTTCAGTTCTTGGATTACCACGTTTGTTGCGTAATCTGTAAAGTTCACTTCAACTCAGAAATTCTAAACTTCGATGTGTTATGATGAAATAAATTTCAAACTAAGTTTGATCCATTGCTGGAAGCTACGGATATAATATACCTTATGCTTATAAAGGACCCTTATTTAGTTACCCTAATGGAAATTTTGTTTTTGTACCAAAATATTTTGGTTAATTATTCCGCAGGTCGGGATTAAATTAAGTGAAGCGTGAGTTATTAATAATAATTGTAAATAATAAAATACGCAGGATAAAGATGTTACTGTATTATTATTTACAATGTTGTAGTAATTATTTCCGACTCAAATCTAGCATTTGGTATTACGAACCCTTACCACTTTAAAAGTAGTATTTATATTCTGTTGGTTCTGTAACATTCATAACAGCTGTAAATTTTGGTCTTAAGAGGACCGTCTACTACCTAACATCTAGCATAAAATGTACTAACGTAGCGAGTGTTTTGTGGCCAGTACAAGAATGGTAAAATTTTATTTCACCCAGGATTTAATAGAGAAGGAATGGTTTTACAGATTTTTAAAATTTTATGCAAACTTTACACGGTTATATATCTCATAATACAAATTAATTTTAAAAATGCACATCTGTAGAGATCCATTCTTTCTCTATTAAATGTTTATAAAAACATTATCATGAATTCAATAATAATCTGACAGTTTACTCGCAACGAAAACACTTTTACAGTATTTTTCAACTTCAAAATGACATTGCATTGCTAGTATGCCGCAAAGTACGAGTTTCGGGCTGGTTTCAGGCAGCCCTAGTAATGGGGAAAAAAGTGGAATGAAAAAAAAAGTTAAATCGACAGTATTCTACACTGTAAGAAATGTCATCAATTTTAATGTACTTTAAGGCCCAATTTTACCATTTCCCTTTTAAAATGCGGTTAGTAAACATGCGGTTAAATATAACATGAAGTTAACATGGAGTTACTGTCGCGAACGTTTTTCCACATAAATAGAAGGCTCATGTTAACTAACTCCAAGTTTATGGATATTTCTCATTAGGTTGGTATGGTCTTTTCATAATCAGTTGTATTTTATACAGATAGCAACATTGAATGTTGACAGATGATTGATTCAAACCTCACTATTTTTCATTGTATATGTAATTTCAAGTAGGAACAATAAAGTTATTTATTCTTATTGCGTAAGTATTGTACAAAGAGAATAAATATGTACGTAGGGAAGTAATAATAAACAATAAATATAACTTATTTTTTATAGTAGCATGACTGAAAAGCAAAAAACTGGAAAAAGAAGAATTGGAAATTTTTCTTCGGAGGAAGAATATATTCTATGTAACAAAAAACTATTGTTGATTCCCTGACTTATCTGTTACATGTCGAATAACATCTTCAACCTCTTCAATGATGTTTTCAACAGTTCTTGTTGATAGACGATACCTTTAAAAAAATTCTTTTCCACTATACTTTTCAAAATGATTAGGCGTTACTATTAATATTCTTAGTGCCCTTATAGGCACCTCTTCGTCATCGCTATATGCATTTATGTTACACGGATTCATTTTGTCTGTCAATTTTTTAGGTTAGGTTAGGTTAGTAAACACGAAGTTAAAATCTTAACCGGTATTTATTCCACAGGTTAAGATAACATGTACTTTAGCTTGATGTTAAGGATAACACCAGTTGGAAAACGATTTTTGTAGCTAACATGAAGTTAACTCCATGTTATATTTTAACATGGAGTTGGTTAAATTGGGCCTTAATGTACAATTGTACATTAAATTTCATATTTCGGGTACATTAATCGAAATTCATGTACTTGTAAATGAATTTTAAAGTACATTTATACAGTTTCTTTAAATTTAATGTATAGGAATTCGCTAAAAACGTAGACAAGCGGCTTAAATGGTAGATAATATCAAATTGACGAATGATAGAAAAAGAGATATGTATGATATGTTTCGCAAAATGTATTATGTGTTAGTTCTATTGGATATCGTGTTCGCGCATCAAATCATTTTCAGTCCTGAAAGTAAAAAGATATTTGCTTTAGGTTTTCGTTTTTGGAATTCAGCCGCACGAATCTATTTGATTTCCATAAATTTGAAAATTTAAATCTGAATAAAACTCTCGCGTATTCAATTCTCAATTGTTTTTCTGTGTATTTCATTAGGGAAAATAACGGAGGCGAGAATTTACATACTGTGACATTTAGAGGAATATTTAATATTTCATTCGTGTAAAAGAGCCGAATGGATTGGAAATTCTTGTCGATTTCATTTGAAACCATGTTTATTACCAGACCATTCAACTGATTGACTATTTTAGTTACTATTAAACGTAGGCAGCACATTCTTTTTAATATTTTTTGAAATGCTTTTTATTCATTTTCCCTATTGCTCTATTTTCTATGATACCACTATATTCTAGAAATTGAAAAATATGAACAAAGACAACATATTTTTGCTCATATACTAAAAGTATATTTATTTCACAAATAAAATGAAGTTCGGATATTGCATTCAATATGGTTCGCAAATGAAAGTCAAGGTGCAAGTACAATTTTTTTAAATTAAGAATAAGAATAGCTTCTGGAGTAATTACATAAAATAAGAAAAAACTAGTAAATTTACTTAAATTATATATGTTCTAAATTTAATATGAAAATTATGAGAAATTTTATACAGTTAGACAAAATTACATTTTTTATGTAAATTTACTATATTTCACCTAGGCAATTTGGATTCCACTAACAACTGTAGTAATTTTACAGAATTTTTTTATAGTGTACGTTAATACGTTTTGTGCTGGATTTTAGGAGGTAAACGGGCCTCTTAAGTAAGGCGTAAGTAACTTGGAAGATTGGAAGCTTATGTTTTTATAAATAGTGACAGTTTGCTTTATTTTAACCCTTGTTAATAATAATGACTAGTTAGGCAAGAGGTAGATAGTGAAAAACAACTTCACGGTTTATAATGGATGTAATCGGTTACTTTCTCTGTATTCTGTAAGATGTGTGATGTGAATGACAAGTGTGTGGTTCATAATCATTTCAGTAATCTGCTAACTTGACGACATAACCATTCTTATAACTGTCAGAAATGGATCCGTTAGTTGAAAGTTACATAGTTGGATCTACAATGTTTGTAACAATGAATATTATAGCGAAATATAAAATATTCGTCAAAATGTAAACAAAGATAAAAAAACAGAACTTGCTTGCTATTTGTTGGGAAAGGGTTAAGAGTGAAGAGTGGGCTTTATACTGAATATGGCTTAGTAAAATTGTGTTTGAATAAATGAATAAAATATGTCTGATAGAGTAAAATTCAGATATCTAGGAACCTGAGCTGCCCGAGAAGGCGGGACCTGTCATGTACTGTCCGTTTTACAAAAGTGGAGCTTGCGAGTATATGCTACGCTGCACTTCACTTAATTTTCAAAGAAAACTAAAATATAACTCAATCGCAATCAATTTTATAATTCACAGCGTTACACGAAGCAAAACACTACGAACGGTAACATGAGAATAACAGATATTGAACCTGATGATCTGTAGAACAGACAGTATCGTAGTTTCCTCTTGTTTATCATCTATGCCTCTCTTTCTAAGACGAGAATTCGTACTTCGCGCAGGGTTCTTCTTGACTGAATTTACCTCTAATACATGAAGAGTTTAAAAGTTAGATACTGAACTAATTTTTGGATATCGTATTGTTATAGTTTAACATTAATTAATTTTTTTTTAGAGTTTGCAATATAGCGCCTATGGCCACACTCTTTATAGTGATTGTCTAGGAAGTTTTCTTAAAATTTGGCGAACCTTACTGTTACAGTAAACGTCAAATTCAGTGTCATCATAAACCACAACCTAGTTTAACCTTTAGTTCATGTAGACAGAACACAGAAGAAGTCACCAGTTACATCCACTATTAGGATACTGCACTACTAAGAGATGGCGCTGTTCACCTATGTGAAATTCTGAACAACGGTGCACTTTACTTTGGCTTCCATAAGCAGAACATTGCAGTGTATATTATTTTGTTGTAGTTTTCATTATGTGTATGTTACTAATTTTGAATATTGTATGTTATATTTACACAACAAATAAACTACAATGAACAAATTTTAAACTCAAATATCGTTCAAAATATTTTCAAATATTAAACAAAATCACTTTTAATCACTTAGTGTCCATACAACAAATCAATCACAAGTGCACAGTTGTTTAAGTACAAAATTTTACCACTAGGTTCGCATTCTTATTGAAATATCTCAATAAACAAGACTTTAAGCTAGTAGTGAGAAAAAAAGTGAAAGAAACATTGCAAAACATCCATCTACTCATCTACAACTCAATTCTCGTTCCGTTGATCAAGCTACCTCTGCGCGCGCTTGAGTCAGCTTCTTGCATTAATTCGACTGCATTCTTTAATGATTATTTAATCACCGCTTTGTAGGGGTGGGACGGGTAATTTGGAAGCCCGAATCGAATCTCGACGACTATAATTTGTAGAGAAGATTGCGGCGATCCTCGCCCGAGGCGCGGGGCGACGGCCAGCGCACTCTTTAATTAATTACGTTATTATATAAACAAGAGACGACGCCGGGTTTGAAGTGACCGCAAAGCGCGGATGCACACGAAGTGTGAAACGCTTTTATTTTTCTGTTGGAGGTGTAGAGGTTTTTAGATTAAAGGTAATAAGACCCGAGGAAACTCGCTAATTTAAAAGGAAATTTGATGAAGTATTACATGTTTTTTGTTTTATAACATGAGAGTGTACACTTTTGGCATTTTTATTATTTCATTCATAAAAAATCGGTTGCTGACTGGAAATATATTTTTTAATAAAAAAGAAGAAGAAGAAGAAGCGGCTCGCCTAAGTTTTTTCCTAATTCCTAGAATACCCTAGATTTTACTTTTTTTCTATACTCGAGTAAACTGTCAGATTATTATTGACTTCAGGATAATGTTTTTATAAACATTTAATAGAGAAAGAATGGATCTACAGATATGCCTTTTTAAAATTAGTTTCTATCATGAGATATAACCGAGTAAAGTTTGCATAAATTGGATTTTTTTTAATTTTTCGGCATTTTTATAATCGTGTTACAAACATTTCAATAAAATTTAAAGAGACACATCTGTAGATCCATTTTTTCTCTATTTAATGATTGTTGAAATAAAATTTAACCATTCTTGTACCGGCCACAAAACACTCGCTACGTTAGTACATTTTATGCTGGATTTTAATGTAAACAATCATGTAGTCTAACTATCATTTTTCGTGTAAACAATGTAGACTATGTAGACAATGTATTCTATAATTACAAATTGGAAACCATTGAAAACTCACTATCGAAATTTTAGCATGATAACAATACCTCTCTTACAGGACTGAGTGGCGAAAGAAAAAAATTACACCTTTGATCATAATGATAAATGCAACTCTTTTTGAATTGGAGAATAATAAGTAGTATAGTCAAAAGGCAGGTTTATAAGGGATATAATCGGTTACTTGTTCTGTATTATGTAAGATATATGATATGAATGATAACTGTGTGGTTCATAATCATTTCAATAATCTGCTAACTTAACGACATAACCTTTCTAATAACTGTCAGAAATGCAATGTTTATGACAATAAATATCGTAGCGAAATATAAAATATTCATCCAAATGTAAACAAAGATAAAAAAGAACAAACAGAACTTGCTTGCTACTTGTTGGGAAAAAAGTAAAAAAATATGTAACATAACTATATTTTCAGAACTTGTTATACAAATAACTATTTTCGTCTAGATTCATGCTAGATTTTTAGTTCAATTATTTCCATCCGAGTTTCGTTCGAGTATCATACTTTATTTCCAAAATATGCACATTCTATCGGAAATCTTCGATTTTTTCCGCGCCAAAACTTGTAAAGATTGATCAAACTGACTCCACACTGAACTGAGCATACGTAGACAAATCTAGTGCGAATCTCGAATATAAAAATATAGCCATGCGTATATTTCTATACTAGATAACAGTATGGAAATCCAAAGGGACTCGGATGGGAATTTCTGATTTACATTATACTAGAAATGGCTAGTCACATTTCGTATGAATCTCGAACTAGAATCTAAACGAAAAAAGTATAATGTAATTCAGTCTTTAGTCTTAAAAGTTGGCGAAGCTTAATGTTACAGTATAGGTAAACGTCAAATCCAGTAACTCATGTTAACAGAACACAGAAGAAGTTACCAGTTACATCCATTATAAACCAGCATAGTCGAATTTACGATGTCACAGAATTAAACGATAAATACAATCAAATTATTAATAACAACTGTTAAAAATTTATGACAATACATCATCGAAAACATCATCATCATCTGTCTGTATAAAATATCCTGATCGCCTTTGCCATCGATCGGATCTCTATTCGCCATGGCCTGTAAAATTTGCCAAGGCAGCAACCCACGAAATTACTAATTTTACGTTAATTTACCGACACCTCGAATAGTATTTATAGTAAACGAAAAGTCGTTAAACGAAAGATTAACGCAATAATTAAAGGTGGAGATGCATGGCCAATTTCACGGGTGGTTTTTTGCCGAATGATTTCATTGGATGACGGACTGTCGCGCTGTCGTAAATTTGTTATTACCATGGACAGTTATTCCTATGAGAAGATTATTAAAGTGTTATTGTCTGTTTTACAACTGGAAAATAGCCAGTTATTTTTTTATATGACAGATGAGATACCTGATGCTTCGAAACAAATTTTAATACAAGTTTAAACATTCATTCATTTCCAGTCAATGTTTTATGTTGATTTAAAAGAAATTAGTGTAAAGGAAAATATATCGACAGATATTTTTGTCTAGAATCAATATGAACATTGTTAGGATATGTACAGAATCATGAAACTATTAAATTTATTGCGTCAAATTGGCCTCAAACTACGATTTTGAACATTTTGTTTGTATTACTTCCTTGTACGAAGTAAGGAAGTATTGTAATCGCGAAAAATTTCGATTCTCAGATTTTGACGGAAATATCCGTTTTGACCTTTTCTGAATCCATTATGACTAGTTTCGACGTGACGTCTGTACGTACGTACGTATGTACGTACGTACGTATGTACGTACGTACGGACGGACGTATGTGTGTCGCATAACTCAAATACGGTTAGACGTAGAAAGTTGAAATTTTGTATTTAGGACTGTTATAGCATCTAGTTGTGCACCTCCTATTTTTGGTTTCAGTCTACAAACCGGAAGTAGTACTTTTAAAAAATATTTCGATAAATATTTAATTTTAGACAATTTTTTTTATTTTAAATGAAAGATTATGTGATTATTACCTACAATCGGTATTTCATAAATATTTTTGTATCTGCTATCATTTAGAAATAATTAAAGTATATATTTATAATTTATAGTATTTCGGTATCTTGTAGTCCATGATCGATTAACATTTGTTACTACGTAAAATTTAAATGATTATGACATGACAGTGACAATAGTAAAATATGCTTTATATCTTCTTCTGCAGTTTAAATAAAATGACTAAAATATATTTGTGAGTATACTAGTATAATAAGTTAAAAGAATTTTAATTATTTTACATTTTAGTTATTAAGAAAAGTATGAACACACAAGGCGTACAAGGAAGTCATGTGGTGTCCACGTCAGATTTTTTGTTTTTGTTTTGTTTACAAAAATGTTGTTAAGATGATGATCGATAACCACGATTTAATTGAATTGTTATAAGCACGGCAAATAATAGTAATTTTAAAATGAGCTATATTGACGTTATACGATTGTAGACAAAATATTGTGTGCACCTCGTTGGATACAGCTTGTTTGTTGTCCTTGGCGAGTCGTCAATCTCGACTTCGCCTCGACTGAATAAGTTTCTCGCAGCGTGCAACAAACAATGCTTTATCAGTACCTACTTGATACACAATAACTATTGTTATCAACTCAATTACCTGCCTGAACCATTTTAGATCCGTAAATTTATTTTTAGTACTTATATTATGATATGATCTTTAAAATCGTTACTTTGCAAAATAATATTTTAGGAGATCCAGTCCTTTAAAATAACGTAATCCAGGCAATGAGCTGTTATTTCATTTAATTGATTTTCATTGTTTCATCTCCTATGTTTTATAAAATTTTATTTTAAAGTTACATTTTAGAATAGTTTGGAATAAGTACTAAACAAATTTGGAGAGCATATACTAAATTTTTTGTATGTAACATGTATACAATATACAAACTATGTTTTAGAGGATTTGCCTAATTAAATACTCGGCTTGCGTCCGTAAATAGATTCATCCCTTATAACTCTATTTTGCGTACTTGTTACTTAAATAACTATTTTATACGACCACTACAGAAAATAATATACCTATATCGCGGCAGCAGTCTACTTAAGAAAGTTGACAATATCATAAACTAATATGATAATTACTATCGTGCTATCCCGATATCAATTCAACTTAGCCAGGCAGCTTTTGCTTTGTTTATTGAATGCTTGAAAATTGAAATGAGAGTAGAAATGTCAATTAAAATGTGATAAATTATTTTATTTTTGTGGTCGTCTAAAAGATATCGTTTGAAAGTAAATATAGTATTGCTCGTACGTTACCTCACTCGGTTGCACCTCGTTCCTCAAACTTCAAACTATAATAATAATGTAATGTAAATAGGTTAATTACCTACTAAAATTTGATTCTGTATAAAATTCTACCATGGATTTGCTAAATTATGCCAAGAAATAAACGTACCTATATACTTTAGAATATTTTCTTTGTCCAAAAGACAAATTATTATATGCTGGGTGTAACCTATCCTGTAACAAAATTTAAGATTGTAGTATTGGACGCATTGATTATGAATCGAAAAGAATTTTGTTGAAATTCGTAAAATTAACAATAGTTTGCAAAAAAATATGATTTTGGATACCACTGATTGTCAGTATTTATTAGCGTAAATATATTACTGTAATAATGATTTTACAAACAGGTAAAAAAGAAATTTGTAGGTATAGTTACAGAATGTCTCATTTGCTTAGACCCATTTTTTTAATTTGCGAATTTCAACAAAATTCTATTTATTCATGTTCTATACACACTCGAATTTTGTTACACAGGTTTGGTTACACCCTGTATACTATAATTTAAATTGTTGAAATTTTGTAAAATCCAATAGGATTGCCATTTTCCAAAATACATAATGGTGAAAATTATGCTAGCACTGCATAAACAAAATCATTCATTTTAATAACCTACAAAAAACACAATTTCAATATTCAGAATTGCCAATCTACCTTGAAAGGGATATCCAGCAAAGAGCGGCCTGTAATCCATCTTCTTATCTTCCTTATCACGGCGAGGAGTCCGCACCACCCATCCCAAACCCTTCACAGAAGCACCACACACATTCGAACCCGGCACAGTCAAACAACGCTAACCAACAAAAGTAATGGGACTTTCCAATACAATAAAAACCATCTGCACTTAAATTGCTATGAAATCTCACCATTGGTTGGTACTCGCACATATGGTCTATTGTACATCGGGAAGAAGATATTGATGGCAATAGCCATGGGATTGTCAAGGTTGGGCCATGGGGGAACATCAAATGTTACTTCCATGGGTGCGTGCAGATGGGTGGGATTACTGGCAAGGTACTTGCTTGTTACTGGTTGACAGGAATGGGTGTTACTGAGTAAGAAACAGCCTACTTGGTTATTACTGGTGTTGCGAAATAAATGTACCAGGTTTTTATAGCGAGCTGCAAATAATTTGATTTATTGTGGGAATAGAGGTATTTAAATTAGATTATTCGACTGCTGGACCCTTAACTTAAACCAAAGTTTACTTATGGCCAGTTGCACAGCTTCCACTTAAATTTTAAGTTTTCCTTAAATGAACAACATCGAATCAAAATTAAATTGTCAAATGTAGAAATAATATTGCTGTCACGAGTTTGATTCGATATTTTTTATTAAAGTGACACTTAAAATTTAAGTGGAAGCGGTGCAAATGGCCATTAAGGACTTATTTATTTGTAGTTTAATTTCGGTTAGATGCTGTTCAAACAAAAAAAATCGATTCAAGTTTGGGTTTAGGTTCAAAAGGTTTAAAAACCTCTATTACTTCAGGGTTTTTCGGGTGTCAGTTCAAAAATAATAATTATTGGTTTAGGTACTTGTTTACTTGACAAAAAATTTATGTTTTATTGTAAAAGAAACTAAAAATAATAAAATAAATAAATAAACATTTTCTGCATAGGTACATATTAAGTAAATGGTTATCAATACTTATAGTTTACTTAACATTAAATAGTTTTAACTCAAAAATTAGTAGGCACAATTTAATATTGCAGTCGTTAGCCAAGGCGCATACCAAAAATTTTATTCGCTCTTATTAAATAATTTTCTAGGTTTCCTTTAAATTACTCCTAATGAGTAAAGACACCTGAGTAACAGTAATCTTGTGCCGGAAAACGGCATAAAAATAATTATTTTATAATGAACAGAAACCGATATTGTGGAAATGAGTTACCGGTTACTAAACTAAACGGTTCGGTTACGATTTTGGTTCGTAGACCTTCAAATATAACGTTTCGGTTAAGGTTCAGGTTTTTTTTCGGGTTTATGGTTCAGGTTCGGGTTCAACTCCAGGTTCGTGTTTACTTATTAATAAATTAATATTCTGCGAAATACAAATATGTATTTACCTATACCCACTTGACAAATTAAAATCTCCAACATTACTTGCTATATTTGCCCATTAACATCCTATGAATATCCTAGCGATTGCTGATTGTCCGCCTTTAGTAACATTATCTATGCAACATCCCAATGGCATTTGGCATTTGGTAATAATATCCCAATTATGCATCCCATGTAGGAAACTTGTTATATTTGCTCATTAACATCCTATTAATGTCCTAGCGATTGCTAATGTCCGCCCTTCGTAACATTATCTATGCAACATCCCAATGTTAGACATTTGGTAATATTATCCCAATTATGCATCCCATGTAATTCTCTGAGATGCTTGTATTGAGTGCAATTTTGGATCGTACTACGGATGGGGCTAGGATACGTAATATCACTTAAAGTAGGTACAAGTTGACAAGAATAAGATATTTTAAACATCCCATGGAAGATTTATGTCAAATGGGTAGGTATGTTTGTTGCAAAATTACCTACCAAAATCTCGATTAATTTATTTAGTCATTAGAGTAGTTACTAATATTTTGTATATTTTTGCTTAAAATGCCTAACAAATAAATTGTAAAACTGTATTATTGTATATTTTGATAAATTGAATTTATAAAAAACTAAACTGTTTAGATATTTAGGTAAATGTTTTATTTATTGGGCGCCATTTCGATGGGTTTTGTTTATTAAAATTGCAAGCAAAGCGTGCGTCTGCTCAAACTATCAAAGATACGCCGCGTTAAGTGCAAAGGCGGACTTATTTTAATTTAAAGCGTTTATAAATAAAAAAATCTATTATTTAGTTGGCTTAAATATTTAAATAGCCTTTATCACTGTTCAAACGGAAAATGCACGATTCTTTGTTTGTTTCTATTAATTATTTACAAAGCACTTCACAATTAATTTACCATTGAAGTTTTTGAATATCCCGAATGAATTGAATTGAAGCTATTGTGCACCAATTCCATTAGTCACTCTAAAGTATTCATTCCCAGAATTTAGAAAAATCAGTTAACTAAAATCAGATAGGTATATATTTTTTTAAACAATGTCCTACATATGTAGTATCAAATTATTCCCAATTCGTATCAATAATATAATAATCATGTTGGTAATTTAATTAGTATGGATCTTGAAACAAATTTGACCCAAGTTCTATATGATTTATAAATTCCATAATAATAATCCTCAATCTGGAATAATTTTTTTTGGCCTATAGTAGAATAATTATTAACGAATGTGATAAAAAACTGTAGGTAATATAATTTTTTTATAATGTCAAACTAGTACGAAAAGTAACCTATTTCGTGGCTGATTTATGTGCGCAAAGTGCCAAATTACTTATCTATGCGAATACGTGTGCAAAGTAGAAGCGTGCGAGAAAAGGCGTTCGGAAAATTCACTTTGCGCACTCAAATACACGATTTTACTTTGACAAATATAATAAATATCATGTGCAACTTGTGCGCAAAGGCAACTCTTACCTTACGATATACCTACTAATTTGGAAAGGTTGATATAATTTTTATTGTTTCATTTTGGTACTTTATAATCTTAAAGATTACTGCAGGATAATGATACCTAACTAAAATGGCTAATAGTAATAATCACTTGAACCCAAAATAAAGAATCATAAAATCACACACCGCGATAAATGCTCAAAAAACCGTGAAATATGTCATCGAAAATGACTTCATAAGACGGCCGAAGATAATGCGACAGTAATAAACCAACAATCCGTGAAAATTCGGAAGAGAATCAATCACAGCTTCATTGGCTCTCCGATTATTTCCGGGCAGAGATGAATTATCGTCGATTTTCGTCAGAAACTTCTGTCAACCTGGTAAAAATAGGACACGAGAATACAATCTCCTAATTACATGCAAAATTAGGCATTGCAGTTATGAATAAATTAAATTAGTGTGTTTATAGTTTCTAATGATTTGTATGCAAGTCATTATCATGAAAATTAAGTAATTAACATTTGTATCGTAAATCATAATTGTAATTAATATTTATGAAATATTATAATAAGTAACAGTTTTAGTTACTTACGTGGAAATTTGAAATTGCTAATTTTTATTGCAAAAATATTGAGAACTTAATATTCATGGTCATTTCTTGTTCTTTCTTTACTGAACTTAAAGTTGTATGTAGGCAACAGCAAAGATCAGAAATAAAACTTTAATAGAACTTGTTTACAGACTTTTTAAGGTTTCTTTCATACTTCAGAATCCTGTAAAAAGAAATGCACTGTTATGAAGTTTATTAATTAAAAATTCTCTTTTTCTAAAACTCTATGTGACAGGCAATTTTCACCAGGATTCTTTTTATCGAAATTGAGAGGCATAAAAGAATCATCAAAGAATCTGTGAACAGGGCTTAATATTGAAAAAAATTCAAAACTGAATGATATTGCGATTTCTGTCAATTTAAATACCCATCCTATATACCGACACACGCTCTACTAATGCAACATTTTTAATTTTACTTTTTTTCTATTACACTCTTTTTCCCACTATCACCCTACTTGACATGAATCGTCCCTGGGATGTTTGAAAATATCCTATTCTTGTACATTAAGGGATATTACGGAAATCTATTCTAGCCACATCCTGATCTGAGTTTACCCCCTTAAAATAGATCCAAAAAGAGTTTTTTTTCCAGAAAGAATCGTCCAATTTGGTTGAAAAGTCGCTGAGTAAAGCCCTGTTCGCACGACGATCTTTGGAGATTCTACAGAGATTCAGAACCCTGGAAAAGAAGAAGTTTTTTTCTTTCTTAGTGAGAATTATTTGTTAAATTGCGGTGTCCCTAAATTGAATCTTCAATGAGTCTTGGAAAAGAATAATTTATAATTTATTGATTTCTTCAAAACCACGTAATTATCACTAGGAAGAAAAAACTTCTTCTGAATCATATTCTGAATCTCCGTAGAATCTCCAAAGATCGCCGTGCGAACAGGGCTTTATGCGCGAAAAACCTCGAAATGCACTTTTTTTCAAACACTCATAACTTTGTGTAAAATCAACGTAGGAATTTCGTTATTTGAGTCCTGCACAGGAAATTGAACAAATTTTAGTGCCCTTTTGGTGAATCGAATCGAAAAAAATTTCAACTTCGTACACATCGTCAAAGTTGAACATTTTTTCGATTTAAAAGCATTTTTTAACAGTAGTGCTGGAGGGGGCGGAAGGAGGGACGCTAAAGTTCGCATGCATGACTGAGTGAAGTAGACACTTCAAAGTTTTTCGCCCTCGAAGATTCATCGAAATCGACTGAAAATACGCCGAGATATGACGATTTGAAAATGGGTGAAATTTAACCTCATTTCAAGTGTTCCCCTAATTGTGTTGACGAATTTATATTACTTTAATAAATAGAACATACTCATAGAATGCAGAATTTAAACTCAGTTCCATTTAACTGCCCTGTCATTGTATTCTATTTTCCTAGTTCTTGGGTGGCACATGCATAACCAATCACACATCTCACTATTTTCTATCTTCTTCTAGCTAATGTTCTTCTTAGAACATTTTTCCTATACATGAGTCTTTCACAGTCGCCTGCTGGTGGTCTTTGTTTGAGATTGTAATGGGTCTTGTTTGTGAATTGAACAGGTAGAAAGACATTTTTGTGCTTTCGGCAATTCATAAATTGAAATGCGTGACGATTATTTGAGCTGCAACATGCAACTGAATACTGAAGCTGAAACTAAGAACTTCTGTGGAAGAGATGTTTGTTTAGGAATTGAGACTTTAAAGGGTTTTAACTTTAAGACACCGTTAAGAGTTTATACTTGCTGTGAAATTAACGCAAAATAAGATGTTATTATATTCAATCTTAAATAAGAAAGGTTTTTTAAAGCTTTTTAATCAATGGACTTATATTTTTCCATGTATCTCCAATATCTGAGTAGGTAAATAATAGTTATTTACTTTACAAGTGGGCAAAGTAAGGAATTGTCCACGAGGAAAATTTTAACATAATAATTTTCTCAAGTGGGTCATTCATTTATCCAACACCTCTTAATACCTGCTTAAATAGTTTTAAAAATATTAAATTCTAACCTAAAAATTGCATTTATGATAACTGCCAACAAGCAAAGTAATAATTTACCCACAAGTGGATATAATTTTTATCAAAGCTATTAGTGGGCAATCTTTTACTTAGCTTGTTTAAATTAATCATGGTTATGATGCTTTTATTAAGAGGTGTTGGATAAAATAAATTTATTTTAGTTTCTAAGTTTTTAATATAATGAAAATTTATAAATTTACTACTCTTGCCATTGCACAATTAATTAAAATTTAGTTTTATTTATAATGAAGAAGATATCCACTTCAATAATCCAGTGATTTCAGAAATGTGTTTCTTGCTAACAAGGTTTTGTTTACACCATCATGTCTAATCTAAATATTAACATTTTAAAATATTTATTTTTTTAATTTGTAGAGGAAGATTGTTTGTATGACATTTGTGTATTAAAATTTTAAATTTTTGCTTGATTTGTTATTATAGGCGTTATAAACATATAGGCGTTACAAACAAGTGTATTATGTTTTAATTTTAAAATTTCAATACAGAAATGTCACAGAACCAACTTTCTTCTACAAATAAAAAAAAATAGTTTTTGTTTAATATTTAGACTAAATTTTACGGTGAAAACTAAACCCCTTTTTGACACAAAAATAAGGTCAGGCAGTGTAAATATTCGAATAAATATTCAAATTTCAATTTAGTTCCACCTCCAAACTAGAGTTGTATTGGCTACACTTATTAAAATTCTAAGAAATTGACTCTTTTAATAATGAGCGACCCGCACCGATAAATTTTGGTAGTGCAGTAACCGTTCCTCTTAAATTTATGAATTTAAAAAAAATTGTTTTTATTCCTTGATCAATAAATTGAGTAGGTACCTACTATATGGCATTCAAATATTCCGGTTCGGTCCAAGTATTTGTTTAATTATAATAATCAAAATGTCGATCTATGGCCTTTGTTGCAAGTATAGCTACTGTTTTCTTCCTCGACAATGTTGTAATATTAATTCTTTGTCAGAAAATATAAAAAACTTTCCTATGTTTTTCGTTCAACTAAAAGCACAAATAAAATAGTTACAGCATCATAACATACAAAGTTTTACTTAAATTAAAAATTAAAGTATCACATAATGTTGTAGGACAGCTGCAGAAACTGTAAAAAGATTACAGCTTGCATCCATCTTCCATCCTTCATGTTCAAGGAATGCTTCTAGAACGAAAGCTCTAAGCTCCAGCGCTGTCGGATGTGCAAAGCTCGCCTCCTGTAGTTGATTTCCACAGTTCGTATTTATGTTCGTAAAGTTGTTGTGTTAGTCTTTCACGCATAACGTGGCAAGGTGTCTCAGTTTCAATATCTCCGACCCGTAGGTAGTGAATATGATCCATATCAAATTGTGGGACATTCACTGCGTTTTTCTTTTCCTAACTAACGTATTTATAGGGGATAATAAAAGGAACGTGCGCTTAAACGTTTGCCACAAAAAGAACAGCGGATGAAAGAAATGTGCCGGTTGCGAATTTATTTGCGTGTTGGGAAAATAATTTTTTTCACGACATGCGGAGAAAACACAATTTTCTTCTCGCGAAATAGTGAGGAAAGTAGGTTTTCCCTCTCTAGAGAGGAAAGTAAACAGTGTTACCTCCAATGTAATTGTACGATGAAATATTTAAAAAATAGTAAGTAATTTTATTGAAAATCTGATTTTATAGTGATATACTACTGTAGTACTGTAAACTATTATTTTACAATTATTATGTTTTATACATTCTTTTTCTACAATTTCACGATTTTACAACTTAAATTAAATTTGGCATATTGGTTACAGTGAAACATTCCATTGTTTTTAAAAGTTATTCTGACAGTTGGCAGTTATAACCTAACTTTTAGGTAATGTGTTTCTGCTACATTTACATTTTTTTTTAAATATGTCGTGAAAAAAATGTTGTGTCTAACATGGGAGGAAAGCTCTTTTTCCCACTCGAGCTCGAAGTTTGTGTCACGAGCAAAGCGAGTGAGGCAATCCTCTCTAGTTGGACAAATAATTATTTCTTTACTTTAATTGTCTCCTATGACAATGGTCAATGCGCGAGATTCAGTCACTAGATGTTTGTGAAAGAATTTATCTAGGTTTATGCCGAGTTAGAATTCTGAAAAAATCTTAGGAATCTATATAAAACATTATTCAAAATATATATGTTTTAAGCAATTTTTGAAGTGACATATCTTATGATTAACAGATTTAGTAGAAAATGTAAATCGGCATAGACCTAATTCCGTTCTTTGTCTGAAACAAATTTTTGAATAGACTGCATTTACGTTTTTCTTTAGCTAACGCTTCCATGCATTACAAGGACAAAATGCGGATTTGATCTACGTGGAAATCCTGGAAAATAAGAAGTTTTAAGATTCTGAATCTTGAATAAATAAATTCATGGTTTTAAATCAATCAATAAATTATAAATTCTTCTTTTACAAGACTCATTGAAGGTTCAATTTAGCGGCAACGCAATTTAACAGGTATTTCTCACCAGAAAGAAGAAAACTTCTTCTTGTACAGGATTCAGAATCTTCAAAGAATCCTCGTGCGAACAGAGCATAAAGTGGTTAAAATGGTAAAATGCCAGTTTTTATTTTTTTCTTCAATTTTTTTATGTGCATGGCTAAACATGGCCTGTTTTGTAAATATTTTATTTGTATTGTAGTACAATCCTATATAAAAAATTTAAAAAGTGGCATTAGCGCAAGAGGGCAACTTCAAGCTATTCGAAAACGTGTTGCTAGTATGCTAGTTTAAAAAATAAGATTTTTTGGGGAAAACTGCATATTATTGTTAATCGCCATTTTGACGAATAGTGTTGATCAATTTCAAATTTAATTTTCTGAGTTACAAAATGCAAAAAGAGTTTTATTGATTTATGTCTATATATAATGTAATTCTTTGTTTATTAAACTAATACAGGTTCACCGAAACCCATAACTTGATTATGTAACCTGAAGAACCAATATTTGAAAAGTTCAGGACCCTATGATTAAATAATTAATTTGTTTGCAAGTATCAGCAAGTATAAGCAATCCTAAAACTTAACACCTCTTCTCGTCACCCTTAAAAAACTCCAAAAATAAATTCATAACTCATTCCATTCCGGTTCCAAGCCGTCTAGTCGCAGTTGCGGAAACCTAACCTCATCTCGACTCTCAGCTTCCCTGCGTTTTTTCTCCGCTAACGCGTGGTACCGTGCAGTCCTTTGGCGGCTTGCGACCAGGTGGTCCGCGCAGAAGTCTACGAGGATTGAGTACTTTTTCATCCGTGCTTATTCGTCCGAAGACTTTCATGCGAAAATTATCAGGTACTTAATCCCACAATAATTAGGTTTACCAACTGGCATCGTTTTTCATTGACAAACCCCGGTCAGAAGTTGAAATTAGTTCAAAGGTGTTCCTAGATGTCTCCGCTGGTTACTAGTAATACGAATACATTTTATTATCACTCACTGTTACTGAATTATATTTTCAAAAATGTAATCATTTGTATCCTTCCATAAAAAATAACTTTTCTCCATCAATAGCATGCAAATTTTGTTCATTAATATTATATATTATTTATGTACCTATGTGTATTATTATTATTATGTTATTTATAAAAAAACAATAAAAAATCTGATGTGGCCAGCACATAATATCCAGCCTAACACTGTAAATTTATGTGCTTTAATGCTTCGAAAATACCACTTGCGGTCAAGGTGTTTGTACCAAAATCGGAGCATCTCTTCCAATTTGAATACAAATGTAAAATTTTTTGGGTAATTCATATTTGAGTTAACCGACCTCCAAAAATCCTTGACTACATACTTACACACATACATACAGACATCATCGTGAAACTATCAAAGATGAGTTGTAAGGACCCTAATTTGTGCTCATCCACTTAAAACTCACTACCCGATTTTTTTCATGATTCCTTTCAGGTAAGCGGGAGTTAAAAATTACAAAAATAATGTAAGTCAACAAAGGCAATGCCGTTGCTTGGCCGCACAGCGTCGGAATAAGTGCACTATTTTCGTCTTCGGACGAAGAAGCACGGATCAAAAAGAACGACACCGTCGACGAGTCTAGCCCCGCCGACACAAACACAATGCCAGATACATGACGGACTTATTAGATTAGATACGGAGATGGGGATAATCAGCATGCAGGACAAGATGAACTAGGCAGTCGCTCTCGGGAGCATTGGGACACTGGAGGAACACTGAGGACGTAAGTCTGTGATAGGAGGTATAATTGGGTAAATGTAGAATATTTTCTGTTTTTGTGAATGAAATATTGGGTTGAGATGGATTTGTAGGATGGGAGCTAGCAAAATGTTTTTTTAGGTAGGTATGAAAGTCGCTATTTATGAAAAATTTAAAATATGGTATTTTCAGAATATTATAATAGAATACAGCTAGTTTAGTATTAGTAATAGTTATATTATTTTTATCATACTTTTTCGTTACAAGTTTATGTAAGAACTTACGGGTCAAATATGCCAACTATAATCTAATGCAATTTATCGCATTTCTTGCTTCTTTCTTTAGTTTTCTCGATTTTCACATCTTACGGATCGCATCAACTTTGTAGCTGTACCTATATCTGAAAAATTATTCTCGATAGGAATAGAACTGTGGTTTGCGGAATTATGTTTCTTTTAGAGGACGGAAAATTTTACAGATAAGTATTAGTTTTCAAAATATTTATTAACGACTACGTTTCGGCTGACTCTTCAGCCTTCATCACGGATTTTTTAAATAAATATATCATTTCCAAACCAATGATATTTTATAATAATTGTTATTAAAACTTTTTCAAAGTTTTTTTAGAAAATCTTCAACCGATAAAAAGCAACACGTTGAAGTAACTACCTATGTTTCTTATACTTTCTTTGACTTATAACAAAAAAATTGGAAATAAAATATATTGGTTGCTCAGAAATTAACTATCCTCGTTATCTCAAAAAAGTAATAGAAAGTGAGTAGGTATATAGCTATACAAATTTTTAGCAAAATATTTTAATAGGTAAGTACGATTTTTATAAGGGATTATTGAAATATGTAAAAAATAGAAATAGGTAGAATAGAATAAGTAGGTATTGAAATTAAAAATGCTTCATAAAAAATGTACCAATTGGAATTTTGCCCTGAAAATTCTACCCATGTAATTTCTGCAGTAACCGATTCAAAAATGCTTCATATTTGGACTTGCTAGTGTATCGTATTTGATCTCCAGGAATTTAATAATAATTATTAAAACCTGTTTTTCGTAGAATAAACTAAACAAGCCTCAATAGCCTCAATATCTCCTAAAAACAATCCTTCAGAAAAATACCTCAATCCCAATGCAACTTTCCCCAGTTTTCTCATCAACTCCAATAAACCTCGGAAAGGTCAGCCCTCCAATAAAAACACTCCAAGCAGGCAACTAATATCGAAGTTGGCTGTGAAGAGAGCCGTCCGGTCGTGCCCCGCGGCCGGTATTAGCATCGCCATCGCGCGACCCCATTACCAACGTGAAATGTGATGTGAGAGAATACGCGCCGACTATGATCTCAAAACGACGGTTTTAAGGCGCAATTACAGACTTAATGGATATTGCTGATTTTAATTTTCTGCCCGGTTAATTTTTTTTAGCTAAGGATGAAAATAAACGAGTTGGACGTGTGAATATTTAAGGAGACGAAATCATTTCTGAGGATGTGCTGTAATCTAGTGACTGGCGGCCATTTATAGTTATTTGTGCAACTAGAGGAAAGCGCTTCTTTTTCTCACTCGAGCTCGAAGTTAGTGTCACGACGTCAGAAGCGAACATTTTTTTCACGACATATTTAAAAAAATTGTAAATGTAGACGAAACACAAGTAGAAGTTAGGTTATAACTGCCATCTGTCGAATGAAAAAAAATTAAAATTGTGAAATTGTAGAAAAAGTAATGATGTGTCACAGGGAATTTCCCGTGGGGAATTCTTTTTTCCCCGGGAAAATTATCGGGAATTTTCCTAAACACGTTTCCCTTCAATAAATCGGGAATTCTATTTTGAAAATTTCCGAGAATAGATAGGGAAATTCCCGGAAATAAATAGGAAAATTCCCGGGAATAAGAAGGAAAATTCCCAGAAATAAGAAGGAAAATTCCCGATAGCAATAATAAACGAAGAAAAACGAAGCCGCAGCATTAAGTCTGGTTTATAATGGATGTAGCTGGTGACTTCTTCTGTTAACATGAGCTATAAGTATTTCTATGTCACGGTTCATAATGACACTGGATTTGACGTTTACCTATACTGTAACAGTAAGATTCGCCAACTTTTAAGAAAACTTCCTAGAGTATCACTACTTATATAAAAAGAGTATGGCCATGGGCGCTATATTTTAAACAAGTAGCCATGCTTTAATACTCTAAAAAACTGTAGAATTAATTAATGTTTACTGTTACGATATATTCAAAAATTAGTTCAGTATCTAACTTTAAAACTCTTCATGTATTACCAAACATATTATTTTATTCAAATACAATTTTACTGAAGTCAGCCATACTCCGTATAGAGCCACACACCCTGGTACATAGGTACTTCACTATTCACTCTTTCCCAACAAAAAGCAAGGAAGTTCTATTTGTTCTTTGTTTACTTTTTGATGAGTATTTTATATTTCGCTACAATATTAATTGTTATAAACATTGCAGATCCAATTATGTAACTTTCAACAAACGGATTCATTTCTGACAGATATAAGAAAGGTTATGTCGTCAAGTTAGCAGATTACTGAAATGATTATGAACCACACACTTCTCATTCACATCACACATCTTACAGAATACAGAAGAAGTAACCGATTACATCCATTATAAACCAGGCTTTACCGACATGGTCCAACCTGCAAACTATTTATAAAAAAACGCTTTCAAACTTTCAAGTTATTTACGCAAGAAATAATGTATATAATAATAATAAACATTCTTAGAAAATTAATAAAAGAACGAATATGAATACCGCAACAAAACCGAGCCCTTTAAAGCACAGTGCACCGTGAACCGAATATCAATTTTTTTCGCCAAGAAACTCTCCTCCTCGATTAAAGAAAGCATTCTGATTGGTTTACATGACGTGTGTGTCATCAGAAATTTAAAGTTTTTTATAACTATGCCGTTAACAAAATATAACTTAGGTAAAATAGTTCATAGTTGGATCTTGTTTTCTTAAGCAAAATACTTCCTTAGAACTAATCTAAAGTTAAACGTTCCTCATCCTTGTTCAAATGTTTGCAAAGCAAACAAATTTCTACAAATAAGACATAGTGGTACAAATCCGTTATCCTACATAAAAGATTTTGAAACCTAACCAAATTCCCAACTCAGTACTCGTGTAATACATCAAAACTGCATCGCATCGAGTGCTACCGTGTGTCAACATTTGACAGATGCGTCCGAAGCTGTCAATGATTGGCCTCCAGAGCCACTACAGGCATTGTGAGGAACTAAAAGTAAAATTAGACTGTCATTTGTTGGACGACACGTCCCTGGAGCTTCGCCAGTCTTCGCTCGTCAGCGATCGTCGTTTGTTTAGCGATCTATGGATTTTTGTTATGAAAAACGGAAGGATATGCCCTGGGGATACAATTCTTAAGCTGACGGGTCTTATTTATTTACATATGTATTTTGTTTGAGATGTTTCTTTTGTAATATGAATTTTTAATATTTGAGTATTTTTGTACAAGGTTGTATAGCATGATACATTGGTTATAAAAAATGTGTCAAGCACATAAATCTGAAGTACAAATTTACAAAGATCAAAGAAATGTAATAACATTAGTTTGTTTAAATTACAATATATAAATTAAACGTTAATTTAAGTGTGCATAATTTAAACCATAAAGAATACAATTTCTTATGGATGTTATATGAATATAAATTAAAATTAAAAGTTAATTACAATAAAATTTACCATAGTTAACACTTAAAAATAGGTAGGTATTCATAAATATTTTAATTTTTTTAAATTTTATTTTATGAAGAAAATCTTGACTGAATGAGAAATTTGAAAAAAAAGCACATAATACACACTCGAAAATGTTGACCCGCCACAATATCTCTCTTCTAGAATATGAGGCGAGAGGTAAAAATTTCGAAAATGTCGATGACGGCTTTGATATTATCTCCATCGGATACCTTATGTCGAGTTACATATAGGTACAAATTTTCACGAAAAAATTCTGACGGGTACAATTTTAATTAAGGTTTTTCTAAAATGACCAAAAACGAAGATGTACCCCTTGAGGAAATTTTGGCCAAAATAACTTTTTTTCTCTGATTGGACTGAAAATTTAGTTATGTACTAATTCGATCCCAAGGATTTCAAATCTGGAGTCAAAAATGTTTTTTGGCCTATACTTTTCAAGATAAAATTTTCAGGTAAAAGACGGGAGTAATCACGACTTTTATTTTATCTCCGTCGGATTCCTCATGTCGTGTTACATATAAGTACAAATTTTCACAAAAAAATTCTGACGGGTACAATAATAATGAAGATTTTTCTAAAATTTTGGCCAAAATAACTTTTTTTTCTCCGAATCATTTTATAAGACTTGCCCTTTAGTACTTTAGTAAACTCGCCTGAGGGCTCGTTTTACTTAATTTGGACACTTGAAAAAAAATCATGTCTTATAAACCTTGTTCTTTAATTATTTTCATTTACAATTTACCAAAGCATTGCCCCCTTTAAAACATCCATTTAATTGTATCATTAACATCCATATAAACACCTGACAAAGCCTCTGATTCACAATCCGAATAAACGCTAATGCTCTTCATTTAGCATCACTTTAGCATCACGCAGCGGTCATTTCATACTCAGTCTAATGAAGTGTGAGGTTCATTTCGATCCAGCGTGCTGATCAATCATAATCAATCACTGATTGATCCCGAGACCTACATCGATGATTCCCCGATAGAGGAAACTCAACCTTAGACGGAATAAGGGCGATGATGGTTCCTGAGCAGGTGGATGGGTTTCTTCAATGGGCGCGCTGTGTCCTGTGAGGTTTTGTTGTAAATGTGTAAAACTTGTGTTCTGTGTGAGAATTTGTGTTTGATAGGTGTAAAGTGTCAACGAAGAATGGAAGCTATGGGGTAAATGGATCGCTATATTGGAGGTTGTAGGATTTATGTTCTGGGATACCTCACACGCAGTTATGATGACTATATTTTCTATTATGCTAATTTTCACACTGGCTTGGCATGAAAATCTGTCAGAAAGGAGTCAAATTTCATGTTTTAAGATATTTGTAAATTATTTATAACAGTAAAGATTTAAAATTCATCAATTCTTTGTGTTAATTAAATCAATAATAAATTAATTTATTGATAAAAGCTTAAAGTTATTATCTAATAACTTATTGTCATTATTTTTACATAGTGATGCCGCCGAGACGAGAAATTTCTCGTCTCATCTCGTCTCGTAATTTCGAGACGAGATGGGAATTCAAAACTACGAGACGAGAAATAGCTCTCGAGAAATCGAGAATACTCGAAACAAAAAATTTGATATTATTCTCTTCTAAAATTTGAAAATGTTTTAAATTTCGCTATGAAGTGCATTTTGTACCGGTACCTTAACCAGTAAACTGCACTTACCGCTCTTGGTACTCAATATACTATTTTCTACTCCCATCTTTAATTTACTTATCAAATAATATTAATTGTCTGTACTTGAATTCTGCACTCTTCTTTAAGCTAATAAAGCTCTCTAATTACCATGGAAACATCTTTTATCTCTTTTTTATTTACAGATAGAAACATGCGTGTCTCTGTTTGTTATTTTTAGTGACGCTTCATTAGTTCAGAGAAGAGTGCTAAATTCGATCCATTATGTAATATGTATTAATATGGATTTATTTCGATACAGTTTTTCATTATAAAACATCCAAGTAAATTTATGCAAATGCATAGCTCTTTTTAACGAAAGCATGAGCGTAGAAAAAATAGTGTATGCACTCGTGTATAATGACTATTAATACACTCATATTTATTACGACACTCGCCTTGGCTCGTATCGTAAATTTGTACTAATCTATCATTATAAACTCATTTGCATAATATACTATTATTTACAGTCAAGTGTCCCAAATAATTATTTGTAAGTACCTACCGCATTTAATGAGTTCCAGTTTCACAAGCATTAAATAAGGTGTATTGCAATATTTATTTTTATGTGGCTTTGTGGCTACATTAAACAAGAAATTTTGTTCTTGCTTCAGCTAGTCTTGCATACTTTCCTTTTGTCTTGTTATACGAAAAGTATCGTACAAGTCCTTCAATTGCACCCATTGCAACTTTTCATCTAAACTCTCTTTTTACCTCTCGCCTCATATTCTATAAGGGAGGTATTGTGATGAGTCAAAATTTTCGAGTGTGAGTTTTTGGTGTAAGCACGTTTCAGGGTCTCTAGAATACGAATTTACTATTTTCACGATGATGTCTGTGTGTGCGTGCGTATAGAGTTTTATGTATGTATGGACTGACGATTTTTCGTCCACGATAACTTAAAAAGCATCAAACCGTTTAAAACCAAATCTCATATTTAAGGTTTTAATAAGGACCTTAACACCGGATAAGATTTTGGTTAGATATCCGCAAACCAGAAGTTATACTTTTTGAAGCTTGATATAGTTTTCCTTAAATATATTGGTATATTCTATTTTTTGAAATTCCAGTTTCATGTTGTCCATGATATGAAATTTGTTTCTACATAAAAGAATGATTATGACAGTGACAGTACAGTTGACATTTTTTGCTTGCATCTTGGTTTACATTATCGTTTACATATTACATGAACATGAAACTATTAAAATGTAAGTAAAACTATTTTTTAGATTAGTAGAATAAGCAGAATTAGGCGAGAGGTCGTGTGCTGGCCGTAACATTTTCCATTGCAATCCTACTCATCTGTCACATCCACGGTATCCATTCAGTTTAAAGAAGAGAACATCAGCTTCACAGCTCTCTGGATGTGTTAAATATAATGTTGTGTAGTGTAAGGTGCTCTGTGCTCTTACTCAGTAATTAACTGATTATAAATCTAGAGCCGCGAGTGCAGTGACGTAGGCAAGTAGGCACCGCCTTGCTGCTTGCATTCCATGTCAACCACTTCTCAAATTCAATTAAGACAGGGCGAAGGCGACAAGCCCAACTTACAGGGCCGGAGCAGGAGGAGCAGAATTTTATCGCGAGGAGACACTCTTAAGGTGTACATACGTCTAACCTAAAATTTTACAGCGGTTCAGAGGTGTACGCCTCCCACGTTTACTTTAATTATAATTGAAATATGATTCTTTTACATATGAGTGTATTTTTAAAGGATGTCTTATAGCCATTTGCACCGCGTCTACTTATATTTTAAATTTTTCTTAAATGAACAATATCGAATCAAAATCAAATTGTCAAACGTATACGTAAACGTATAATTGCTGTAATAATTGCTGTTATTAATTTTCGATTTGATATTTTTCATTTAAGTGACACTTAAAATTTAAGTGGAAGCGGTGCAAATGGCCATTAATGCTTCTATATTTTTATTTTTTGTTTTTGGCCTAGGAATTTGGAGTAAAAAATTTAAATATGACGTTTTTTGCAGATTTTTATAATTATTTGAGATGATTTTTTTCGGTCACTATAAATAGGTAGGTAACAAGAAAAATTTAAAAAGCAAGAAGCATGAAGCTAAGTTTCCTTTTTCAAATAATTTTTGTTTTACTTAATTTCTTTTAAAAAATACAGAAGTTATTATAGGAATACTGGAGTCATGTAAAGTACGAGTTTCGGGCAGCCGTAGTAGTGGGGAAGAGAGAATAGTAATTAACGTTACAAGTCCGGGAATTCATATTTAACAGTACGAGTGAGACGTTTGAAGACGAGGCGACGAAGGAGCCGAGTCTTGAAACTCGAAACGAGTATTGTTAAAAGAATTCACGGACGAATGTCGTTATGTATTTTATTTCATCCTGTGTCAAATTCCGTTTTAAAGAAACAGTAATATTAATTTCAAAATAATTTACCTAATGCTCCAAATCTAGTAACATTTTCGAAACATAATTAACAACTGCAATTTGGCGATTGTTTAATTGTTATTGCGTTGATTAATTTCTATACCAACACTTTACCGGACAAAGGCCGTTATTTGCGTTTTCCCGGACTCAAACTGTTGACGTAAAGTATTTGAATTTGACACAGGATGAAATAAAATATAAAAAATAGTAATATCGAGAGTATTCTAGGAATTCGAAAAAAAGGTAGACGAATCCCTTAAGCTTGCTTTACATTGATAAAAATCACTCGCTTGACAGCTAGTGATTTTTTGGACAACAACTATCGTAATAATCTGAAATTTTTCCAGCAAAATTTAACTACTTAGGTATGATATTTTGAAAAATCACTAGCTTTGATATATTTTAAGTATTAAGAGAATTAGTTTCCCAGTGTGAACGGCTTGACAGGTTTTTATGACAGTTACTAGCGCTTACTTTTTAAGAAAAATTTTTAAGCAACACTTTCCGCATGATGTGAACTACCTAGGTAATAGGAAAGTAGGTAATTTGTTTTTATTTTCCGTTCCATTCACAGATTCAGCCAATAGCAAACAATTCAATTCAACTTCAGTTCTATTCACTCCTATTTCAATTAATTTACTCGTTTATTCATTCAAATTCCATATTTGTATTTCTGAATCCAGCTCTGCATTCTTGTTTCTTTATGTGTCATGTTCATGTATATGAGTGCAGCTCTTGACGGCTTGCAATATTTATGTAATTCAGTCTTCTTACTTAAACGTTCACTCACAACAGTAACAATGCATTTAATACGAGTACACTTGTATTTGTTAGTAAATATAATATTACGCAGATTTAAAAAAATTCAAGTATAAATATTTTTCGTTAAAAAATCTTGGTTATGTATATTTGTCTGCCAAACGTCGGTGCATCCTTTTTCGTCTAGATTCTAGTTCGAGATTCATCCGAGAAGTTCCCAGCCATTTCTAGTATAATGCAAATCAGATATTCCCATCCGAGTTCCGTTCGATTTCCATACTTTTTACCTTCCGCCATACCTGTAAAGGCAGGTATTGGAATAATGCTAAAAATCGGGCAGTGGGTTTTTAGTAGATGAGAACGAATTAGGGTCCTTACAATTCATTTTTGATAGTTTCACGATGATGTCTGTATGTATGTGTGTATGTGTGTGGTTAAGGCCGGATTTCTGGAGGTCGGATAACTCAAATACGAATTACCCAAAAATTTTGATATTTGGTATTTAACATTTGTATATAAATTGGAAGATCTCATTAGATTTTGGTACAAATATCTTCACTAGAAGTGATATTTTTTGAAGATTGAAAAGATTAATTGTCAAGAATTTCTATAAATGGATAAATATAGTATTTATTTGTAATAAAAATACGGGAATAAGATATTTGCAACTTACGTTATAAAAAAATTGTCTGTATCTGATTAAAGCATTAAAGAACTGTAGTAAAATTTAAAAAATAAATTTATCAAATAAAACGTTGAAATCTTGTAATTCATAATCGGTTGGTTTTTGTTTTTGAGTAAATAATATTAACAGGTGAGACGGGTGGCACATTGGCACTAACGCCATATAAGTCATAAATAAAATATTAAAATTTAGTAATTGAACGGAGGATGGCTTCAACACAGAAAAGTTTGTTGTGAATAAATCTTTGATTCATGTGATTACTGTGTATGAATATTTTAGATTTGTATATTTTAAATGGGAATCGGATTGTAAGTATACATTTATGTTTATAAGTGTAGGTATAGCGGGAGGTTGTGTGCTGACCACATCAGATTTTTTCTAGTATAGAAATATATACCTGGCTCTATTTTTCTATCCGAGATTCGTACTAGATTTGTCTACGCATGCTCAGTTCAGTGTGCAGTCAGTTTGACCAACATTTAAAAGTTTTGGCTTGAAAAAAATCGAATATTTCTGATAGATATGAATAGTATGAAACTCGAACGAATCTCAAATGGAAATTGAACTAGAAATCTAGCATAAATCTGGACAAAAAAAGTATAATGTAAAATAGTATCACTGGTAATCTTCCCGCCTGTTTAACTCCATGACTCATTTCAAAATCTGTTTATTCTGATAGAAAAATGAAAACTTTTGAATGGTTTTTGTTTTCATTCTCACATTATGTACAACATTTTTATTTCAGCATTCACGCACTCTGTGTACGACTATCGGAAACAAGTATGGCACCAACCAGACTACAATGCCGACATTTAAACCAACTCAAGTCACACTCCGTGGTCAACACAACAACAACAACATCAACAACAACTCGACAACAGCAACAAATGCTAATGTAATAGTCCCTGTAAATCTCACTTTTACGCACTATATTTATTAGAAGAGAATGATCCTATTTAGGCTGAATACAACTTTAACTACAATGAGTAATTTTCACCATTGTAACTGAGAATTAAATCTGTGAGACGAACGATGAAAGGCGCCGAAAAAGGAGGAACTTTTACGTGGGGAAATTTGACAAAATATACTTAAAATCTATTACGCCTTTTACCCAACTTGGGTGTGGCAGCTTCACATTATGTGAGTCATTGGTATAAATATAAGTTGCCAACGATCATGATTGCTAATGAAGAATAAGAGATTATTGTGCAGTAAAACTAAAATATTTAGTTCACTTAATTCGCACCTGAACCTTTACAATCACAGTCGACCATATAACGAATACAGCTATCTATGTGACATATTAGATACCCACTTAACAAATATTAATATGATGTAGGTATATCCACTTGACAAAATAAAATCCCCAGAACATTTCAAGAATGTGAACGGGATGTTTACGGCTTGTTACTTGCTATTTGCCTATTAATATCCTAACGATTGCTAATGTCCGCCCTTAGTAACAATATCTATGTGACATCCCAGCGTTAGTAATTTGGTAATAATATACCAATTATTTGTCCCATATGTAACTATCTGAGATGTTTGTATTGAGTATGTAATTTTTGATCGTACTCAGAATGTGGCTAGGATAGACTTATGTAATATCACGTAAAGTACAAGAATGATAAATATTTTAAACATCCCATGGACGACTCATGTCAAGTGGAAGGTATAAATAATTTGAGAAAAATGTATCTACCTCACCGATATATTGTATTTATTTCATTATTTTGTATTTATGATCCTGATAGTTTAAATATTTATTTATGTAACAAGAACGTAAACTAAAAATATAGTGGACGAATTTATTTATGGACAAAACTCAAGCCTCGTCTTTTAATTAGGCGAGTCCTCAAAAACTGCGTTTGTGTACGTATAACAAACAAACAAAATTATTGTATGATCTCCGAATTAGTACGAAATTGTTCTAAAATATAACTTTAAAAAATAGTATATTAAGTACCAAGGGCGGTATGTGCAGTTTACCGGTTGAGGATAATGTCTAGAGACCGAGACGTAGTCGAGATTTCCAATATCAACCGAAACCGGTAAAAAATGCACATAATGTCCGTGATGCTTATAATACTTTTTGCCCGATAAATAATTTTGAGAATAATGTTTATTTTTGGTTATGTAGGTTTAGTTTACATTTTGATGCTATATTGCCTTGGTTTCTGTTGTTGTTTACTGCTTACCGCCTTCAAATTTGTAAACAAAACCTACTACCTTGGAAACAGAGCAGTAAACGCTAAAAATTACCGATCGTGCAAAAATGTAAATAACAGTTCATTGCTTAATTCAAAGTCAACGAATATTAGCCCGAACGGAAGGAATATTGAAGATATATTGGATTTAGGGCTTTAGGAGAAAAAATAATGAACCATGTATTTTTTCTATTTTTGGTTTTTGTTGTAAGTTTTTAAATTAATTGGACTTGTTCGTTAATTTCATTACTTTAGTTTACTTACTTGACGTATTTTCTAAAAGAATTTTCTTTAATTGTATGGTTTTATTCATTTTTAGTGTTTGATAATGACCAAAACACTGGTCGAAACTTTACAGTCTACGCAATAAAATTTAAAAAATCTGCTGTGGCCAGTACACGACCTCTCGCCTAATTCTGCTTATTCTATTAACCTCGAGACTAATCTAATAAATAGTTTTACTTACATTTTAATAGTTTCATGTTCATGTAAGATGTAAACGATAATGTAAACCAAGATGCAAGCAAAAGATGTCAACTGTACTGTCACTGTCATAATCATTCAAATTTTATGTAGAAACAAATTTCATATCATGGACAACAAGATAGAATATTAATTGTACTTTATTTTATTGTTAAATACTACCAGATTCAGCAAATTGTATTTATAATTAACTGTACCCATAGATAATTATATTTTCTTTTATTTTTAATTGCAAAAATTGTCATAAATAAATAATGTAACAATATATTAAAGGAAAAGTTTATCAAGCTTCAAAAAGTACTACTTCCGGTTTTCGGATTTCTACCAAAATGTTATCCGGTGTTAAGATCCTTATTAAAACCTTAAATATGAAATTTGGTTATTAAAGGTTTGATACTTTTTCAGTTATCGTGGACGAAAAATCGTCAGTCCATACATTCATACAAACACACACACGCACACACACACGCACACACATACACACACACAGACATCATCGTGAAAATAGTAAATTCGTATTATAGAGACCCTGAAACGTGCTTATCCACCAAAAACTCATACTCGAAAATTTTGACCCATTACAATACCTCTCTTATAGAATATGAGGCGAGAGGTAAAAATTAATGGTTCATTAATTTTTTCTTCTAAAGCCCTAAATCTTTTCAATATTCATTGCTTAACATTATATAAAAGGACAGGATTCGCTAAAATATTATTTTGCGGACAAAGTAACAATTTTGGAGAGCATTATACTAAAATAAATAAAGGAAAAAATATTAAATCTGTATAATACATCTAATGTCATGTGACGACGCTGCTAAAATGTCTACATCTTTGAAAATAAAATTTAGTTTGAATATATCATGCTTTAATTAAAGGCTGCATGTAAGAAAATAAAAGTAAATTGCACTGCAGTAGCCAGAAGAACAATACTCTCACAACTACATAAGGATACAACGTAGGCTAGTTAATAAACGTTAAGGATAATGTTAGTACCATGCCTAAGAACCTTTGTAAGTGATTCTGTTGCTCATAAGAGCATAAAGTGATGCAAATTCAAGTAGCTTTTAATGAAATGTTTCATGGTTACTCGCAGAACGTAAGAACAGGTACGGCAAAACGTTTATTTTAGTTATTATTACTGTATTCATATAACAAAATAACCAAAGGAAATAAAGAGTTTATTATTACATTTAATATTGTGAAGTTGTGAACGTTACACCAATACATGTGTACATATACCTCCTTAACTTAATAATAGAAGTTTTTTTTAAAGTAACCATTCTGCAGAATTAACTCTCAGTTACAGAAAGGTAGACCTTATAGTGGAATCAAACCATTTGTACCCAGTGATACTATTGTCGGTTTCTAATAATAATAATATCATTTATTTCCAAAGAAGCCAAAAAAATGACTTATAGAATTTACAGAAAACGTTACAAAAAACACAGTAATATAAGGTTAAATAAAAACTAAATTTGGTACTTAAAACATTGCTAAACTACAATAGAACAAAAGTCTTAAACCTAAACAGTTCTACTTACTAATAATAATAATATTGATAAAAAACAAAACAAAAATCAATCATAAGACAATGACGTTAATATTTTTCCAATATACTTTATTGGTTAAAAGAAGAAATGACCAAAAACATGTTAAGAATACAAAATAGTTTGGCGTATAAACATACTTTAGCACTGAAGCATGAAAATACAAATTACCTAGACCTCACTATTTTATCGTTATTTTTAAAATGAAACAGGGAATCAATTTAACTGTACCTATTATAGTTTTAGAAAGAGTTTATAGTTTAAAGAGACGCTTTCAATATAAACTTTAAATTGTTCAAAGTATAAATCGTATTTTCAGGTAACAGCAATGACACAAATTAACAAAATTCAAATTTATTCCATGTTTCATTTTAAAATAAACTTATATTATGTAGGTTCTGTATCAGCCACCAACAGGTATACTCAAGATTGTCAGTAAAGAGTATACAATAGCAGGACCAGAACGGATCGGAAACCTTTTCCGGTTCGTGAAATTGACCAGTTTTATCGTTTCGTCTCGTAATATGAAGAATACCTACCTAATACCATTTCTGGAAACAATATTATAACAATATAAATTATTTGTTAAGCCACTGTACAAGTAAAACTTTATTTTATAAATTACAGTGTCAAAAAATATTGACATTTTCAAGAAATCTATAGCGTTCCGTTTCATAAAAATTTCCATTTCGAGCCTAGCACAACAAGAGATATTTTTGTGAAACTGAAATGTATTTTCGTGATATTAAAAATCATCTCGGCTTGTTACTTGCCATATTTGCCTTATTGCCTTTTAGCCTATTAACATCCTAGCCTATCGATTGCTAATGCCCGCCCTTAGTAACATTATCTATGTAACATCCCAATGTTAATAATATCCCAATTATGTATCCCTTGTAGGGATAATTCTCTGAGATGTTTGTATTGAGTGTCTAGTATAGACTTAAGTAATATAACTTAAAATACAAGAATAAGATTATTTTTCATCATCCCATGGACGCTTCATGTCCAGTGTGTAGTTTTCTCTTCAACTCTTTTAATATTAATTATTTTCGTTTACCGAAAATCCAAAATTCAAAACAAAACCTCCAAAACAATTCATTCACAACCCCAACCTAGTCTTCACATCACCCATACACCACACCATTCATCCCACCACCAAGTGAACAATCTCCAGACCTCTAGACTGCTGGGTGGTCCCAATGGTCCCATTCCACCAATGGGTGCCCACAACCATGGCCCGCCCATCGTCTGCAGCCAATCGTGGGCCCCCATCCCATGACAAAAGAGCCCGCGGTGGATAGGCGGCGCCCACCACGCACCTCCGCGGTCGACCCGCAAGGTCTGGTCATTCAGTTGGTGTTGGTGACCAGAGTGAGGCGAAGATTTGGTTTGTGTTTGTGTTTGTTTGTGGACTTTGCTTCGGAAGCGAAGATCTCCAGAGAGGAAGAAGTCAATGGCTGTTTCGACCCTTAATATGGCACCGTACTTCACTGGATACCCTTTTCAAGGTGAGTTGATGTTTAGTTAAGCCCCATTCGATCAGCAGTTTAATTCTACTTTGAAGAACTGCGAATGCTGTATTAGATAAATGCCCCACGTTGGGCGCCAAATTAAAGGTAGAATACTTTATTCAGTAAAAAAACTCTTTTTATCATCGGTTTCCTACTTGTTATAACTTAAACGTAAACATAAATATAAACCTTAAAACTAAGTGCTGTGTGAATGCAACCTTAGTCATTGGTAGTAATTGGTAGCTTGGTACACACCCAAATGGTAGATAATCATAGAGTTTAGCCAAAATGTCAAGGTGGCTCTTCTTGGGTGTCCATGGGCTGCACAAAATTCATAAACTACTGATACAATATTAATCCAAAGTAGCATAACAAATCAGGACATCGCAAGTTGTGCTTTTTCTATGTTTACACATAGATTCTTTGATGATTCTTTCATGCTCCTACATCTTTATAAAAATAACCCTGACCAGCATTGTCTGTCAAATAGCGGCGGCGCTAAATTGAATCGTCAATGAGTCTTGGAAATATTTATTCTGAGCTTCAAACCTGTGAATCTTTTTTCCAGGATTCATATGTGTGAACAGGTTTACAGGAAAATCTTCAATAAGCTATGTGTTCAGATTATCATGAATGAAAACATTTTTGCTCTAAATTCAGCCGCTAAGTAAAATCTTTTGTTTCGGAGTATTTAGTGCACAAATTAGTGCTTTACAAACAACTTTTTATTTGAGTAATTACCTACTTTGTTACAGTAGCTTTTATTGAAAGTATAATAACTTTTTTATCCATATCTGCCGTTCTCACGACTAAAATCAATTAATAGCAGTTTTCGATACACATTTTAATTAAAAGTCGTGAATATTTAATTAAATCTTCCAATAGCCGATAAAATGTATACCTATTCTTCTCGATTTCCTCTATGCCAAAGTTATTTCTTATTTTCTCAATGCCTTAATGCTTGTGGTTGCATTTTCTGTTCAAACAATCTGCGATTAAATTTCGCTTCTTAATTAAGAAACTATATTATTGTTAGATTTTTGATAAATGTTAAGGTTGGTGACACGTGGATTTTTCTTTTGTTGCTCTGTTTCTCTATTATAATGGTATTGTAACGATAAGTTATTTCCCGATAAAGCATTTCCTACCATGTCAATAGAAGCACAAGAATGGAACCATAAATGTTGATCATTGTCCGCCTTTTGCTATTCGAGTATTATAGTTTTTTAATGCATTTTGCTCTGATATCACTATATTAAAAAATACCTCAAACGCAGTATTGCATTCATTTGGAAGTGAAAAAAAAACACTACAGAAATTATTATGTGCGTAGTTTATCGACGGGCCCAGTTATTTATTTGCTTGCATTACATAATGTAATATTGTATGTAGCGAGTATGATTTGCAATATAAGTAAAAAAGAATTACCTAATCTTTAAAACTTTGTGTATATTGTTCCATAAAAAACAACATATCGTTGCCAAAACTATTGTTACAATTTTAAAATGTACAAAATGAGTACAATTATTTAGTAAATATTTGGGAAATCTAAAGAATTCATTAATAATTCAATATTTTTTTATGAAAAACATTCTATCTTTCTTCAAACTGAAAGCGACGCAACTTGGCAATACAATAATAAATAAAATGATGAATACAAATGTTTCAAACAAGTAGTCCAGTTAGGTATAATAAACAAATACAGCTTCAAATCTGCAATAATTAACTTCAATTTAAACATTAGTGTATAAGGTGTCAAGCATTTTACAATATTTTTACTGTAGTTTACGGAAGATATAGGTACCTATATTTAAAATATTTTATAGTGCCTTGCATAATACTAGGGGATAGATGTAGATTTATACTTAACTGAGGCAAAAGAAATGTTTATGAATATGAATAGCGGATAGATATTTTATTACTGGTAAATGTCGCATTTTTGAATATAAAAGTATTCTGAGTGCTCCTGTAATCTTAATTAATTAAAAGTAATTTCAAGATGAACTAAGTCCAACTTCGCTCGGCATAAGCCTGTATATTTCAAAACAAAAATTTTACTATAAAAAGTGTAGCCACTTTTATTTTTTATTGGTCCATCAAAAAAAATCCTAGTGCCTGGGTATAAGTAAGCTTTTAAAGCACGACGCGAAGCGCAGTGATTTTAACGTCGCTCGCTAGTGCTTTAAAAGCATTTATACACGTGTGTCATATGCTATTTGTTATTACATGCACCAGCATCTTAGCTGGAAGAATAATGTGGGAAAACAACGTTTTAATTTTGATTCATTTTATAAAGTAGCCTGTATGGGTCAAAATATCCGTGGTTACAATTTTCATTCTTGCTTATCAATATTCTTAATACAGCGTATTTTAAGCTAGATTCAGTCCTACTCAATTATAAGTATAAGTACTAAATTAATCAATCAACACAAAATTCCAATTTCAATTATAAGTGCGAACGTAGGGTCTTTATCTAGCTTAAAAATCGATTAAGATGATGCATGTGTAACAAAAATTATATTATAAAATTTATCGTAGTCTTGTACAAACTTAAAACCTATTTTCTCTAACACAGAGTAAGAATTTGACGCGGAATTTTATATTCTACAATATTTGATGAAACAATTTTCGGTTTGGTTCGAGGTTTACTAATACGAGTATATCTGCGGTTCGTTCCTGTTCCAGTTCGGTTCGAGTCCCTGATTTTTTATTATAAAATATAAATTTTGACAATAGATTTAATCAAATTGAGGGACCATTTCTGAGTCTTTCTACTATAAATAAATAAATAAATAAAATGATATTTGTTGTTATACCTCAAACCACAAAATCAGGTAAAAAATCTCATAATAAAGTGTCCCTCATGTTTCCAATTATAGCGTTTCTACCGCAACCTCATCATCGCGGTAATTTCGGTAGAACATTCCACTTAAAAAACCGCTCACCAAATCATTTAAGCATTTTAGGCTTCTCCAGCAAAACAAATTCATCGTTGGGCGATTATTTACTTCTCTTGCATCATGCGCCGGCTATATTTTACAAAGATTACACGTTGCGCGCAATACAAGTTTTTAATTTCCTGTAAATAACATATCACGCTCTTGCTGCATTATTGTAATTAATAAGAGCGAACTTTATGAGTTTCTGTGTCATTATTTTAATAGCGAGCGCCAATAGCGAGGTGGCAGGTGCGAGAACTACGGCGAATGCGTTCGCACTTTTTGCGGTTGAAATTGAACGTTTATATTAATTTGCAAGTAATGTGGGATTATGCAAATCGATGTAAATACGTTCAAATAATTTTTTTTGTATTCAATGAACAAAAGTGGACTCACTTTAGTATCACTACGTTGTGAATCTACGCGTTAAGTATTATTTTGTACGTCTAAACTATGTAAAGCCCGTTTTACATTACACTAAATCTTGAACAAGATATTGTTCAATTTTTGAAACAATCTAAATTGTGTAGTATCAAATTGTGTGAAATATCGCATTGCTTCGTAAAATTGTCTGAAAAAATAGATAAGCGCGGCTGTCAAATTATCATTATATGCGAACTGCGCAGAATCACAAATAAATATTGTAGGTAGGTATATAAAATTGTCGCAGTATAAAACAGAGTTCATTAAAAACAAAGCAATTTATTGCTCAAGATATTGTTCAATTTGTTGCGCAATTTTTTGTTCAATATTTAGCGTATTGTAAAACGGCCATAAAACTAGAGATTAGAAATTTGGAAGAAACAATGAAGCAATTTGGCTAAAGTTATTATCCGCCATCTTGGTATGCTCTATTTACACATTTGAACGCAATGCATTAGTACCGTGATATAGATTTTTACTCTAATATTACAAAATGACATTTATGTAAAGGGGGCAATAACAGTTAAGTAAGGTTATTTTGACATTGACATTTCTCAGAATTTGACAGCTGGCAATATTTAATTTGAACCAATTTGAACGTAGTTCAAAGTATGTTTTGTTTTAAATATAAATAAGTAATAACATTTTCTGCATTCTGTTCTTTCAAAATTAGTATAAATATATCCGCCATATTGGTATGCTCCACGGTTAAAGAATAATAAGTTTTGTCAACATAATCTTTTCTAGCGGTCAGAATGTGTAATGGATCTAGGTATCTCTGGCTGTATCAGACCATACTATATATAGACACTGATTTAAATGTAAAAATACACTTTAATACTATAAATAGTAACTAAAGAAAATAATTCCAACCTCTCATTCAAAAAATGTATGTTCCCTCTATAATTTTCTATACTCTAAGGGTGGATATCCGGTCTTGTCCGGATAAAACCCCCATACATATGAGTTGTAGACTTTGCATAAAGCCCTGTTTCCACGAGGATTCTCTGAAGATTCGACCAAGATTCTAAATCCTGGAAAAATGAAGTTTTACTATTCTGAATCTTGAAAAAAATTCTTAGTTTTGATGCAATCTATAAATCATAAATTCTTCTTTTCTAAGAATCATTGAAAATTCAATTTAGCGGCAAATTTAACAACTAATTCTCACTAGAAAGAAGAAAACTTATTCGTTTCCAGGATACTGAATATTGGTAGAATCTTCAAAGAATCCTCGTGCAAACAGTGCTTAAAGTACCTATGTTAATAATTGTCAGAAAATCTAACCTATAATTTTATTCGTTTTCGGTTTGATTTGTGGTTTGTCTACATTGTGTACCCTGCGGACATTACGTGTTTGTCTACGCGTAAAATTACACGTTATCTACGTCGCGTAGACTACGTAAACAACCCTGAGTATCAACATCAACCGTATCACGAGTAGATATTGATAATTAGTTAAAAAATATCAATAGTTTCAGTATTTATTGTAATTTTGGATAAAAACTTGTCAGTTTTGAGCTAATTCATTTAGTTGAGCTTTCAATAAATAGTTTAAGTAAGAAACAATTAGTAAACGTACCATAATGTTCAAGTTGAGTAGCCCGATAAAAAATAAAACAATTTCTTGACAATCTATTAAATTAGCGCCGTGGGAAATAATCATGAATACAAATTGTTGTTTTTGTTAAATATAAATTGAACTTCCTACTTAAAATTTTGCATGCAAATGAATTATTGAACTAAAACTGTAAGAAATTATTTTACTAGAACAAATTTATTTCATGCACAAATGCATTTTCCGAGTGTTTGATAATATTTTGTAATTGTTTACATTTTGTTTTGTAAATTCGATGCTATTAGGTAATAAAGTTTTCTTTTTATTCAAGATTTGAGAAGAACGAGTGTAGTGTATGACGAATGGTTCCAAATGAATAATGAATACGGACAAAGTGAAGGTAATTTTATTGATAGAAAAATATTATATTTTAGAGTAGGTTTGTTTCTCAATTGAAGTTTGAGAAATTTTTTTAAAAATCTCCGCTTTACGTTTTAATAACGAGTTCTTTTATAAATAAAAATTTATGGTTAAATGTTAAGATTAAGTATAATTTTTCATATTATACTACCTTTCAAAGAGCAATGTATTCAAAATTATATGGGTAATATGTTTTAGTATCAATTAATATATTTGAACTTCTAGTATAGGTCCTAGCAGTTCATGATGCTTGAAATAAAAAAATCTATAGTCGAAATTTAAATTCAATTTGTGGTTACAAAAATGTCCTGCGTGAATTGTCTTTAATACAATATCAATGCAAACCAAAAATTTATAGACATTAGACAATAAATCGAACAATCAATAATCATTGTTATTAGTGAAAGAGTTTTCTTGGCTGGAAGGTTGATAAATCAAACAACAGCTTTCTTGGGTATCAGTCTAAACATTATATTTGGGAATTACCCTCAACGTTTCGGCCCTACCATGGCCATCCTCAGTAGGGTGGTGTCAACAATTTTTTGTGGTACATGTTAAAATTCATTAAATTTTTAATAAATAATTAAAAACATCTTAAAATAGAGATATACATCGAAAAATACCAAGTAATGGTCGTCAGAAAAACGTTATAGTCGTTTTTAATTATTTATTATTTATTTAATTTGTTTAATGAATTTTAACATGTACTACAAACAATTGTTGACACCACCCCCTGAGGATGGCCCTGGTAGGGCCGAAACGTTGAGGGTAGTTCCCAAATATATTGTTTAGGCTGATACCGAAGAAAGCTGTTGTTTGATTTAGACATTGTTATGTTTACTCTTAAGTTTTAGTTAGTCATTCTGCATTCTGCAAGTGGAACAAAAGCATTCCAAAAATACGGCTCCGTGTCATTATGAACTGTAACATAGAAAGGCCTATAGTTCAATTGTACAGAATACAGAATAAGTAACTGGTTAATCCATTATAAACCAAGCTTCAACACTTTTTGTCCGGTTATGTTTGAAAAAAAATAATGAAGGGCATATTCCAGGTTTCTTTTTTTAATTGCTTGGTTTTTTGTAACACATAAAACGATCGTGATATAAATATTCAAAGTTGAACAAAAATTAAACTTGCGTTTGGCGAAACGAAACCGCATTGGCCGATAAAAATTAAAAACAGTTTCCTTCGTATGGCTCGAACAAAAACGCAAATACCTCTTTTTAAAGTTCTAAATATCAATGCGTTTCTTTTCCGTATGCTAATACCTCGAAGAAATCCGCACTAAACTGTAGCTTTCGAGCCATTAGCACCGAAATTCACGTCGGAATAAAAATTACTATATTTTGAAGAGTTTAAACCGTTCGTGAGTGAGGATATATCCAGCTAGCGGCAATAAAAACGTTCGCTTATAGATAAAGATTTCAAATTAGAGTCTTAATACTTAGGCAGCTATCAAGATTGTTCCGTAATAACACAGCCAGGCCGCCAGCCTGCATTAGGGTATAATGCATGCATGTAGGTGTTCCGAGTCTTTTCGAGATCCGTATCGGGATCTACACGCGCGAAAGTCGAGAGATGTGACGCGATTGTGAGCTATGGTTATCGACAAGCATCGACCAGTGTTCAATGTTCATACGCGGTTTGCAAAAACGGTTTCTTTCAGGATAAAATTTTATGGTTATCAGTTGCGACGAGATTGGGAGGAATTTTAAGGTGAATAAGGAAGGCGATGGTGCGGGGATATTGGCACTTTGTTTTGGTTTTTAACCGTGAGGTCCGTCATTTAGTAGGACACATGGTTCCATTTTCTGATTACCGTTTTTTGTGTAACATAATATCGTGTAGATGAATAGTAAAAGTATGCGGTGATTTGTATTAATAACGAAGATATAGAATAACCGAACGCAACTTTTGTGGCTCATTACTAAAGCCCTGATTTTTAGGCAATTGCCTATAATTTAACTTTAAAATACTTTAGATATTTTAGTTTTTTTACTGATTACTAGCTGAAGTGGGGCAAAATAAACGTTTGTTTAACCCCGACTCCCAATGGTTCAATGGTCCAATCGATTCAAACATGCCTAACAATCTGATTCTGGTCAAAAGAGACCTGTGTGCAATATTTCATAAGGACAAACGGTCTAAATTCTAGATTTTAACGCCATCCCTAATGGTCCAAACGAACTCATACATTATTTATGACCCGATTTAAAATAATATTTATCTTCTAGTATGTTTCAGTAGTATATACTAACGGTCTGATGGAAGTCAAACATAACTTAAAACCTGACCCTCTGGTCAAAAGAGACTTGCATGCAAAATTTCATGAGGATTGTACTAACTTTCTAGATGTAGATACAAAACAAACAGACAGACAGACATAATGTTACAAACATTCAGCTTTTTATTAGAAGATAATATACAAAGATTTAATATTACCATATTTCCTTATAGCAATCAATCTCTTGGTAACTTCCAAGTTATTTTGGGTGTACACACCATTATAATGTGTAATTTTAATCGCAAATTAATATTTTTGAATTCTAAATCTAGATTTTTCTAACCTGAACTAATTTTATTTAGCCTAATTATGGAATTGTCTGGTACAAAACGTATCAACCTTAATTCCTTTCTGGACATACCTTGTAACTATTTTTCTGCATGCCAACTTGGAATCGCACCTGCAACAAAATTTATGCTATTAAGACAAACAGAAAACAATTATTGCACAGAAAATAAAAAAATATAAACACATGTAAACAAGGACACATTGTAGATATTAGCAATCAAAGAGTTCCTTTCATTTTTTGATAAAAAATAAAACGGTTTGGTTACTATACTATTATATTTTATAGGTACTAGTATGAAAATTGAATCAAAACTATAGCGTTAATAAATTCTGTCTGTATCCCTTATGCATGCATCAATATTGTAATAAATATGTAAACTTCAGGTTGTAAATTATTAGTGCAATATTTAACCATTGAAGTTTTAAATCTAATTAGTTTTCATCGAGCCGATAAATTATAAAAGCAATATATAACTTTACATTCTGCTCCACGTAGAGAAATTTATAGTTTTCCGTTTACAGTGATCATTTATTATTCATATGAATAAATCTAGTTTTCTCTTGTTTTCCTTTCCTAATTGGTTATTCAAACTCTTTACCGTCTCCCAGAATTCGGCTTTGTTTATGTCCAACTCGAAGCTGAAATTTGAGACTTGGCAATTACGCGGACAAAAACCCGCAGACGCAGTTATGAGCGGTGTTCGAATAACGGAAATATTAATGGGTAGTTTTGATAGAATTCTTTATTAACGGAGACGCTGATTTATTCTAACATTTAACCTTTCATGACCGCGGGACTACAAAGAATTTTATCTTAGAAATTTGCTATTACCGCGTTGATGACAGTTTATTTCAGTTTAAAACCCATGGCAGAAAACAGTCAAAAACATTGATTCCGCACGCTATTCTATAGCGTTTATTGTTTTGATGAACATAATAATAACAAATAATGTACAGGGTGAGTCAGCTAAGTGTTCCGTATTTCATTTGTTTGTAAAGTCTCAAGTTTTTGTGTAAAGTCCGCCAAATTTTTGCTGTAAATACAGTAGCCACTTGAGTTTTTGTTCGCAAAGTTTTATCATTTATTGCTCTATTGCTTCCTAATTGGTGACTGAAATAATGATTAATTAATTAATGATTAGTCAAACGCCTATATGTAGGATTTTAAAGGACCTTAAGTGGCATCCTTATAAGATTCAAATTCTGCAGGGAATTTCTGAAGAGGATAAAGCAAACCGATTGGAATTTGCAGAAGACGAAATTGAACGAATGAATGAAAACCCTGGTCATCTGAATAACATCATATTTTCTGATGAGGCACATTTTCATCTTGATGGTGGATTTAATAGACACAATCATCGGTATTGGTCAGATGAAAATCTCCACTGGATTGCTGAACAATCCTTGCACTCTCCTAGAACGACTGTTTGGGCTGTAATTGGAGATTTTGGATTAATTGGTCCAATTTTCACATTGAAGTGAACCACTCGTGAAGTTTTTGTCTGATCGATTTGAAATTTCGGCAGTAAAAATTCCTTTAGATAGTTTTGCAAAAATTTAGTCACTTTCTGATAAAAATTGCATAAGTTATAAAAAATCCAAATAGGGAATAGTTAGCTGACTCACCCTGTATGTTTGAGGAGAGAACATAATTTTGGCACTCATATTTGTAAAAATACTGCAATATTTCTAAATAAGAGGGCTTTCGCGCGCCTCTGTACAGCTTTTATTTATAAATGAATTAACTTCAAATTATAATATGTTGTCAACAAAGCTTGGATCTGCGAAATAACCGATCGAATTTTTTATTTCGTTTTAAAATAGAAGATATTTGTGTTCAAAAAAATAACAAAAATTAACAATATTTCGATTATAAAGCAAATATTTTAAAATTCTTCATTTACCATATTGTAGATTGTACTTTTATCTTCAACACTATCTTTAGATTATTATATTTAACAAAACAATAAACGTTGTGGAGTGGCGCGCGAAATCCATGTTTTTGGCTGTTTTCTGCCACGGTAGAGGATCGTCTTAAGTCTGTATATCCACGTACTGTCCGTGCACACAAAGTTGGCCAAAACGGTAGGGAAGATAAATTTTGTGATGTTCTACACAGATCTGAGTCAGTTCGCCAACTTATTAATCGCCTGAAAGCAACTGAATCAAGAGGAAAACCGAGATGGACGACTTCTTTATACACTATTTCAAGGAAGTGAAGCGGTTTCTGCCAAAAAAGCTGATAATCTATGTCCGCTCGATTAATATTATTTATCAATTTGAAATTCCTAAACCAGGTCTTCTCTAATTTCGCGCACTGTAAGTGTTACTTTAGATTGTTTTTTAAGTTTAAGTTCTTTTAATCTGGGAATTTTATCAAATATCTTGTCTATGGTTCTAGAATATTTCAGTTCTCCCTAACAATATTTTAAAAACAATTTACCTACCAGAAGCGAAATTTCCGTTACAGCGTAACGTATAATTAAGATTACCTACCACATTTCAACATCTTTCTATATGAGAGCCCTGATAAGACTCTCTCTTGGGCTCTCCTGACTTGAGATTAAAGATTAATCTCTTATATTACGTTAAAAAATAAAACAAGAATCAAGATCTGACGGAGTATAGCATTTAATATTTTTCAGATTTTCTATATTAAAAATATTGCAGCAAGATTATTTATTTTGTAGTTTAATAAATTTATTGGCGTTTATAATCTGAAAGCCGTCGAAGTTATTATTGTGTATGATCAACAATACAAACTTACGGAAATGCGAACCATCCCAGTAAACATGATTTATTTGTGATATCACGGTATTCTATACCACAAACATCACAGAGACGTCATATTTTTATCATTGTTTAAACCATATCACAGAGAGGTTAAATAAAGGATATTCCTGTGATTTACATTTGTAATATCCCCGTGATGTGCAAAAGTGATGTCTTTGAGTGATCAATAATAGTGACATGAAAGAACATTTATGTGATATCACTAAGAGATCAATTTAGTTTTGAAATAAATTGGTACATTATTTATTTATGACAATTTTTGCAATTAAAAAGAAAAGAAAATATAATTATCTATGGGTACAGTTCATTTTAAAAACAATTTTCTAAATCTGTTAGTATTAAAAATACAATAAAGTACAATTAATATTCTATTTTTTTGAAACTTTAGTAGGTATCTTGTTGTTCATGATCAAATGAAATTTGTTTCTACACAAAATTTGAATTATTATGACAATGACAGTACCGTTGACATCTTTTGCTTGCATCTTGGTTTACATTATCGTTTACTTATTACATGAACATGAAACTAATAAAATGACAGTAAAACTATTTATTAGATTCGTAGAATAAGCAGAATTACGCGACAGGTCGTGTGTTGACCACAGCAGATTTAGTGTTGTTTTATAATTATAACAACAAGAAAACAAGATATCTATAGATGTTCTCTGCGACATTGTAGAGATTGAATTTTTTACTGGGTTGTCAGAATTAATCATCAAATCGTCCCAATTCTCCATCAATATTGAATTCAATTGTGCTCTTCCAATCAATCGATCCCGATCTTCAGTTGTTGATCACCGAGCGGCACATATCCACGTCCACGGCCAACTCCGCTCGCACATTACGTGTGTGATATGCGAGGTGGGCGTTGGACATTTAACAAAATGAAAAGCCGGGGCGGCTGGCCCCAACGCGCGGCTCCTTTGATCTCACTAATGCCTGTTTTCATCAGTCAGATATTACACCTGTAGTCCCGCGCACCGCCGGAAAGAAGCGGCACACAGATTGAATAATGGGTTGCTGGAATGCTGGGAGATTTGAATTAGCTGTTTATATTACATTTTTAAAATCTATTTTGAAATAAATTTTATAAAAATACGAGTATCGAGGCGTGTTTCACTAGTGTCAATACGTGTACAAAAATCTTACTCGTCAATACTACAAAAATACTTATCAATAACAATACTCTATAATATAGGTAAATACGTTTCAATGCTTGGCAATACCTCAACCGAAATCAACAATACTTCTTGCCAATACTAGTTTTTACTTTATGTCACCAAATAACATTAAAATTTATTTACCTGTCATTAAAATCATTGTGCACGCACTGGATACGCCTTGCATTTTGGGTTACAACAGCCTCCATCTAGTCTGTCTCCACCGTTAGGTTCGTTTTGACTGTTTTTCTTTAATGAGACGTGTGAAATTTACAAAATTTGACCCATCTACATGTTCTGTAGAATTTTTAAAATTATTATTGTACACTATTTATGTAAAAGATTTTTTACAACATTTTAACAACTAATGTAAGTAATTGTACCTTATCTGATATGTATAATATTGTTATCTCTGGTTGTACTTGTAGTCACTCTGATGAAGCCACAAGGGTGTGGCGAAACGTCGGTTATTTAGTTAAATAAAACTCACTGACTGCATTCCCGATTATTCCAGCCTTCATTAAAATCAAGGTTTTCTTATGTGTTGTAAAATATCATATTGTTTTGTGATCATTAATAATATAATTTTTAGTACTTGAAAATACTTTTCAGTACCAGAAAATACTTTTCAATATTAGTCAGTACTACGCAATACTTCTCAATACGTTCAATAATTTAAAATACCCTACAATACATAAAAATACAGAAAATATTTATAGCGGTATGTAAATACCAGTATAAATACATTGCGATACTTGGCAATACCCGGCAATAATTCTTCTCTATACCTACATTTGCAATAAATTGTAAACCTATTAACAAATAATATATGGAGACTTTTTCATTTTTGGTAAAATTTCATATTGTTTTCTGATTAGTAATGACATAATTTTCAGAATTTGCAAATACTTTTCAATACCCCTTGTTCTAATGTAAGTACGACTTTGTTCTAATAATATTGTTAGATAGGTACTTGAAAATACATTTTGATATCTTAATTCTTTCAAGAATTTAATTTTAATTAATTTTAATATTTTTTGTATGTTTGTATTTTTATAACAAATTTTCAAACTGTTGACCTTCTTCGGTCTCGCAATGCGAGAATGATCCCCAAATTTTCAATTTTTTTTCTTCACTCGTTAAAAACTTACAGCTCCGTCCCGGGACTTTTGGGAAACCGTGTATAATGTAATATACTACATCAGCCATACGGTAAAGTAAAAAAGATCTTTTATATTCATGATATCAAATCACGATATTCCATTTGCGGAATCATTGTTTACGAAACAATTTGTAGCCACCAAAAGATTTAAATCTGTGCCACCATTAAATTGTTTAACTGACCACCTAAAATCTGACGTTGTTTTTCGGTGATAAAACTTATACATTTAAATTTATTGATGGTTACAAAGTGCCTTGTATACAAGAATTCTGTTGATAACTCATTAGACTGAAGACTGATTAACAACAACGTGAATAATATACATTAATACTCACGACTGTTCACATAAAACGAAATACAATATCTTACTACTGAAACTTTAATTAACTAGTCATTAATATTGAATTGTTATGAATTCTTGTTTGAAGAGTCATTTTCATTTCCGCTAAAATGTATGAACGATTGTGTTTTGGGAAACTGAATCCTCTCTCTCTGTAAATATTTTAAAGCGCGTTAAAAATAAAATGCACCGCACACTTGACTGCAATTTATGCATCCCGGTGATAAATCGAGCAGCGCAACAAGAATCGCTCGGCTGTTGCCACTTGCCACACACCTGAAATTGCGCCAAGTTTTGAAACCTGTTGATCCCAAACATCGAAACATCTGAACATCTGAACCACCGTCTACCAGTCTACCGCATCAAGGCAGGCCGTGCCGAGACTTCCACCAGAGTTGAAGCTTCCACCCATTGGCGTAGCTAAAGGGGAAGGAACCCCCCATAAAAATTGTCACAGCTTTTTGTAGTAGGAAGATTTTCATTGCAATATTATTTATATATCCTTCCACTTAAATCTGAAGCTATTTGATTGAAAAAATGGTCGCAAAAGATACTCAGTTACTTATTGGACTTTAAACGTAAAAAAAAGATTTTAAGTCTATTATTATTATTATTATTATTATTATTATTATTATTATTATTATTATTATTTCTCTTTTTCACTGCCTTTTTGAAGGCAGGTAAATATTGTTTATTATATGGCCTTTTAGAGGAAAGTATATTAAACATATTGGCAATTTTATTCAATTCTAATTATTTATTTATTTTTAGGTTACTATGTCAAATTTTAAAAAATAAATATTATTATTATTATTCAACATGCAGTCGAGAAATAAATCTTCCATTTAAACGTTAAGTAAGTACAATATTTCCTCAAATTATATACAAAAAGGTTATTTTTGTACTTACATTAAAAGATGATTTAAAACATTTTGCTGCCCATTCCTGTAAACTGTAACTTTCGTTTTAAACACAACCTATAATGCTTCATTATCGCCTATAGGCAATTCCAAACTCTATAAGTTCAGAGTTTCGTGTGGGAAAAATAGTCAATCCAATTCTTATGGACGCTTTGTACCCATCATGTTGCCAATTATATCTCTTTAGACAACTAGTTCGTTGTTTATATTGATTCAAAATAGTGAAATATTGCATCTCTCTTAATCTAACGTTATGCTTCAATATAATCTATAGCTAATGGGGGTTTCCACGATTTTTTAATTTTTTGATATCTTAATCTAGGTATACATTAAAATGTTAGACCAGTATTTTTCTTTTTCCTAAAAAGATGCTAATAATTCCGAAAAAATTCCTTAAAATTTAAAAAATAGGTGGCGTACAAAAATTAATTAAAAATTACTAACTGGTTTATTCATAAAAAGATCGCGACCAACGGCATAGTAAATGAGCAATTTAGTATTTTTGCTTTTTTTTATATTTTTCTGCATTTAGACTCATGTAGTATTCTATAGGGTCTTTCATTAAGAGTGATAGGATTTTAATTTTAAATAAAACGTCAACGGTTTGACATATCAATTTAGTTTTTGCTTTATTTGGAAGCTTAGACAATGCAGTTATGTTCGGAACAAGATATCGTTCAAATGTCCACCACGGCTTTGTTGACACTGATCACAAGATCGCTCCAATTTGACAGAATTTGGCTCATTTGCAACACAGGCTGCTACAGCTGTGATTTTCTCCTCACTTCGAACATTTCGTTGTCTTCTTGGTGGCTTATAGTTAACTCAAACTTTATCACAGTGCGTCTTATAGCCTGCGCAGAGTAACGGTGAGGGCGACCCAATTCTGGGGTGAATAAATGTTGAGCACCCACAACTGAGCTCGAACTTTGGTAATATTTTTTTATTATTTCCAACCGGTCTAGAGGCGTCAAATACTGCAACATAAAACTGCACACTATACTAAATAATTTGACACCTAGAAGTAAATAAAATGTATATCAGAAACCGAGAAATCTTTATTGAAAAAACTATCACTCCTATTGAATATATAATCTATATATTTCCCCTAAAAAATGCAATCGCCGCCAATGGGTGCACCATCTGACCTGCGTTCGTCTTATTTCATTCTTCAAGTCAAACTGAGCATTGAAATTGTGAAACTCCTTCGTGAGATCCTGTGTTTATGAGACACTTTTGTGTCTACTTAAATCTGTTTCTGATTAACATGGCATAATCTCCTGGCAGGCCTGAGTTAACTGTCAAGATTATAAAACGCCGAAAGAAAAGGTTAATATGTGGCAGCTAATTTAAATTGTGAATTCGACGCTTTACCAGAAGCGCAGTTAAAGTCAAACGGCAAAAAATTATATTAACTCATTTCGTGGCGTTGACTAATTCTGACGGTTTCCGGTGGGATTTTTTAGATTCTTGAGAAACAAAAAATTAAATGATGGATGGTTGAGATATTATCCGGACAATGAGTGTAGTAATTAATTAATTGCTGTGTTAATTAATTTGTTCTGCTCAATTTGATTAACATGATACGTAAATTGGGTTCGTTTGATTAAATGATTTATTTACTTTATGTTTTCACATTAATTGCTAAATATTTTCCAACAATTTTACAAATTTGTTTATTTATTTTGATGATAACTATACAACAGGGTTAGCTCCCAATTATATAGTGGTAGATGTTATTATAGTGGGATCGAATCATACGGATCCAATAGATTATCTACCGTTGGACTAACCACTGATCTGAAGCTTTTTGTCAGAGAGTTTGTAAATCAAGTCTACCCTAAAATTTTACAGCGTTACAGAGGTGTACGCCTTCCACGTTTACTTTAATTATAATTGAAATATATGATGCTTTTACATATGAGTGTATTAACAAAAGATGTCTTAATGCTTCTATATTTTTAGTTTTTATTTTTGGCCTAGGAATTTAAAGTAAAAAAAATGACGTTTTTGCGGTTTTTTGAATGATATATGATTTTTTCGGCTAGAAAAATTTAAAAATCAAGAAGCATGCAGCTAAGCTTTCTTTTTCGAATAATTTTTGTTTTACTTAATTTCTTTAAAAAATACAGAAGTTATTATGAAAATACTGCAGCCATGTTTACAGTATTTTTGAACTTCAAAATCAAAATGACATTGCATAGCTAGGATGTGGGAAAGTACGAGTTTCGGGCTGATTTCGGGCAGCCGTAGTAGTGGGGAAGAAAGCGAAATAGGAATAATTTAATATATTACTCACGACACGAGTGAGGAGTGACATTTTTTTACTCAACTGGAAACAATTAGCTTTTTGAATATAGCAGTTCTTGTATAATTATTTTTGGATAAACGACTTCATGATAGTACTCGTATATCCAAAAATAATAGTTTGTTTTTAGGAACGTAAATAATTTACAAAAAAAAACTGCTGGTATTTAACTTTACCCTATAAAACAATCGAGAAATCTTATTAAAACGTGTACTGTCTGGACAATATCATCTGTTGTCATCGAATATTCACTATGTGAAGCTTCCACACCCAAATTGGGTAAAAGGCGTGTAGATGCACTCGTATGTATGTTAATACCTTCGACCATATATAGGAATAGACAAACAACGCAAGCCTTTGTTGTGAAGCAAAGAACTAGCGTAGCGGTGTGAAGAGGAGTATGACCTGCAGACACCTTGAAGTGTTGCGTTTGCCTATTTTCATTCTCTGTTCCATGACAACAAACCCGAATTCAGCAATGTGCAACACTCTATCGTGTCCTCACTTCCTTTCCCCGCCTATAGCTGCTGCTCCCCGCTACCGTACTTCTTGCCTGCACAACATTTTATACTACAGCATTGAGTGTTATCTGTCTATACCTATATATGGTCGAATATTTTTGAAATATTTAACTCTATTATTCAACTACTGCTAATAAAAATGCAACCAAGTTCTTCTTATTGTTCCCTAAATTAAGTTACAATATTTATAATCACATTTCTCGCGTTTAACGAGAACCACATTTAATATTTTATAGCATAACAACAAACAACAAAATAAAGCCTCGTTCTTATTCTTATTAGTCCTGGAGCCTTTCAAAAGCCAAGAGGCATTCCTCGAAGAATCGAACTAGTATGTGTAGTCCACGTCCACGTTCAGAGCAGCACGGAACGCATAAAAGTTGCGACAAGCAGCCAAAGTCTATAAAAATCTGCGACACAAAGAAGGCGAACGTAACATAAGAAGCAGTAAACCCCAGAGAAATAAAACAAGAGTTAGTCCCGTGTAGCGGAGTAAGAGTCCAATTAGAACCCGTCGCATGCAGAGCGAGGTGACATATCAACACCGGAGATTTAGTTGCTGTAAGATTTTCAGAGCTTAATTGAAAGATTTACATATAAACATTTTACATTTACCTTTAAATCTTTGGCTACATTTACTGCCAATTTGGATCAGCGCAATTTTGACACATAATGACGTTTTTTTGAATGATATATGATTTTTTCGGTCACTATAAATGGCAAGAAAAATTTTAAAAGCAAGAAGCATGCCAGCGTTACAGAGGTGTACGCCTTCCGCACGTTTACTTTAATTTATAATAATAATGATGCTTTTACATATGAGTGTATTAACAAAATATGTCTTAATGCATCAAATTTTTTATCTTTGATCTAAGATTTTAAAGTAAAATTTTTAAAAATAATGTTTTTTGCCGTTTTTTGAATGATATATGATTTTTTCGGTCACTACAGAAAGTTATTACGGAAATACTGGAGTCATGTTTACAGTATTTTTCAACTTTAAAATGACATTACATAGCTTGGATGCGGGAAAGTACGAGTTTCGGGCTGGTTTCAGGCAGTAGTGGGGAAGAAATTGAAATAGAAAGTCTGTAATGGTAATTTTAATTAAAAAGTTGTTCATGATTATAAAAATTTTGAAAAATTCATAAAAATTTCCAATTTGTGCAAACTTTACACCAGTTATATCTCCTGATAGAAATTTATTTTTAAAATTTTAAAAAGGCACATTTGTATATCCATTCTTTCTCTATTAAATATTTATAAAAATACTTACCTTGAAGTCAATAATAAACTAACAGTTTACTTGCAACGAAAACATTTTAAAAGTAATTTTCAACTTCAAAATGACATTGCATTGCTAGGATGCCGTAAAGTACGAGTTTCGGGCTGGTTTTAGGCAGTCGTACTAGGGAAAATAATATGGAATAGAAAAAGAATAAAATCGAGAGTATTCTAGGAATTCGGAAAAAACCTAGACGGCCTATGTTTTTCAAGTATATGATACTTAATAATTCAAATGTATGTTAAATTTAATTCACAACGTAAATTATGTATCTACCTATAATGTTTATATTTTATTATCAAATATCAATTAAACGAACTAAAATGTATAATGAGTCTTTATAAATCAATTTAATGTGAGAGGAAATCTGAGAAAACCTTTGATAAATATGAAGTATTTTAGGAAAACTGAAGAGATAGATAACAAGATATATTGGCAATTATAAAATGACGTAGATGATCAAATTAAATGTAATATCGGAAATAAATTTCTAAAGAAATATCATGTCTCCTGATCCCAATTATGTTATATAAGTATATCAAAGAGGCATATGAAAGATTTTTCAAATTGATTACAAATTCTAGTTATAATTTCGCAATATTTGAAGCAAATTTTTAAGCTATAAAACTTGTAATGAACCTTGTTAAGGTTGAATCAATCAGTCCAGAATTAATTAATTTTCCAAGACTAATTTCACGGGTCTTTGTTGTAATTAAAACCTAATTTAATTCTTTTATCAAACCATTTTACATTTGTTAGAATTACACCAATCATTCATTTAAACGGAAAATTGAGATTCTTTAGTTTGATTAATATTCTTATTGTTTACCTAAATTTAAAATTTGAAATGAAAATCATTTCTTATAGAAAAAGAATATTTACAGTTTTGTTTAAAAGATAATTTATTGTTTTATCATCAATATTTTTGAAATGCAAATATGTATCACGCATTTTTCTCAACTTAAATACGGCAGCCTCTCCTATTTTGAGTCATCGATATAGATATTTTAACCTACTAAGGTTGCCAGCCTTCAACTTAAATTAGTAACTTTTGTGTTTGTGTTCAAACACTGATATTGTGTAAGGATGTTAAGTTTACTAATAAATTTTCGAAGAAAAGGAAAATCTAAAATTTTATTATTTTTTATGTAAAATGTGGGACTTTTTTTTAAATTGACAATTCGACGCTAAGATAACAGAAGATAATATGTAATTTGTTTTGAGAAAGACAGTTATTGGTATTGGTAAACTGCGATTTTTGATTGTTTTCTAGACTTTCCATTATTCAAAATAAATGCGGAAAATCAGAAAAGTTGATACAGCATATACTTAGCTAATATACTGTAACCAAAATTTGGTCCATAAAGCATGACTACTACTACACGCTAAGTATACGGGCCCCTTAAGAAAGAGTAATATATTTCTTGGCTTGTAACTTGATTTAAAATCCAGCAAAAAATGTGTTTTGTGGCCATAGTACAGAAATGATAAAATACTGAAAAAGTGCTTTTAAATTTTGTTATTAAAAAATGTACTTTTTAATTATTTTAATTTTTTTTAAATGTCCAGTTTATGCAAACTTTACATGGTTATATCTCATTAAATTCAAATTAAAATTTTAAAAAGGCACATCTGCAGATCTGTAGATCTGTTACATGTTTATGAAAACAATATCTTGGAGACAGTTTTTACAATATTTTCAACTTCAAAATGACATTATATAAATAGGATGCGGTAAAGTACGAGTTTCGGGCCGGTTTCAGACAGCCGTAGTAGTGAGGAAGGAAGTGGAATAGAAAAAAGTAATATTTAGAGTATTCTAGGAATAAGGAATTAAATACAATACAGTAAGCAATTATTATCAAGATGTATATTGTGCAGAATAAAGTTCTATAATTTAATATTCAAAGGAAAGAATGAAAACTGCTCCATTATTTCCCGATAATCCAATAGTTCTGTAGCTCTGAACACAATTTGTCTTGTATTGTCACTTTTACCTTATCCCGGTAGGTGGGCAACAGCTTGTAAAAGCTCCGCTACTGTGTATCTCATTCGTTTTGCTCCCGTCACATCTTACTTCAAACATACAATGCGATTTTCCAACCTGAATTGGCTTTGTGTGATGAATAGACCGAGGCTCACGCAATGGGATTTTCCACACAACTTACCTTGCCATTTTACGTGGCCGATGTGTGTATGTAAATACGCCCGGGTGGTCTGGACTCCTCTGCGGACGATTGGACAATTTCACGTTTGTTTAACTTTGAATTTAAATGCGAAGGTTTGTCGGTGAATTTTAAATCGTGTTTTCGTTTTATTATCTGCTCTCTATTCGACATTTCCTCCATTATACTACGGGTAAACGTTTACAGTTCGAATTACTGTAAAAGGTATTTCAATGAAGATATACTTGAGGTGATCTTCTACCCATGGCAGAAAACAGTCAAATACATTGATTCCGCATGCTATTCTATAGCGACTATTGTGTTGTTAAACATAAAAATAACAAATTATTTATGTTTGAGGGGGGAAATAATTTTGGCACCCACATTTGTAAAAAAAACTGCAATATTTGTAAAAAAGAGGGGTTTCGCGCGCCACTGTACAGCTTTTATTTATAAGTGAATTAACTTCAAATTTTAATATGTTGTCAACAAATCTTGGATCTGCGAAATAACCGATCGAATTTTTTAAATTCATTTTAAAATAATATTTATGTTCAAAAATTGTCAATATTTCAAGTTAACATATTTCGATTTTAAAGCCGAGGATATGTTTGGTTTCTACTCCATATTTCGCAGTACCGACGCGAAATAAGAAGAATTTTAAATTGGTAAACAATATTATCAAGCAATTTTTTTGGCAGAAACCGCTTCAGGCTTCACTATCTTGAAATAGTGTATAAAGAAATCGAGCAGCTCGGTTTTTCTCTTGACTCAGTTGCGTTGAGGCGAGTAATAAGTTGGCGAACTTTAACTCAGCTCTGTCTAGAACATAGGCACACTGTTTCTCTGCCTTACCGATCCGGCCAGCTCTGACTGCACTCATTTTTACCCAACTTGACGGGTGTCATTCAACACCAGAAAATTAAATTGTAGAATATTAATTTATTCATACAAAGGAAAATGCCTGCTCAAGAAGATTCAAATCTACAAAATTTATACGTAATAAAATATCTGCATCAAAAGATTCGTCCACAGGAAAATGCAAATCTAGAAATTTTTATTCGGCATAAATGCATAGAAAGATGTAAACACAGGAAGATGCAAATCTAGAAAAGTAGAGTTTACTTCTTCAGCACAAATTTTATTAACCTAGATTTCTAGATTTGAATCGTCTTGAGCATGCCATTATCTTGTGTATGAATATTCTAGAATTTTATTTTCATTTATAAAAGAATGCATAAATTTAGAATTTTAGATTCGGTATAATTGCAAACATAGGAGATGTAAACACAAGAAAATGGAAATCTAGAAAACTATTTTATCTTTTCAACACAAGGATGATACACTGATTAATACAAATGTATAAGAAGATTTCTGTCATGACTTTTTTGCTATTTATAATTATCAGAAACAATTTTAAGAAACTCCGGGATTTTTCTTTCCTATACATAAATTAATTCTGACAGCGATACAGCGTAGAACATACGCAATGCAATAACTTGATTTATGTGTTATGTATATGGTTTTTGGTCTGAAGCATGTCTAAGAATATGTTATAACATTTTTCCAAACGAAAATAGTTGTAAGGTGTGCTTATCCGTGACGGTACATATATAATTAGTGTTTATTAGATTTTATCTTCGGGTAAAGTACACCTACAGCACATGACTGCATTTTTGTCTAAAACGTAGAAGGAGGATTTGGAAATTTATTACTAAAACAGTCTGACAATTAAGTGGATAGCCGAGTGTGTTAAAGTCACTGATTGGGGTCCAGACATTCAAGTTCGAATCTAGTGCACAAAAATCTTCCTTGTGGTGGAACAGTTATCTAACTGGTAAGCGGAGAGTGCACTGCTTGGAAGATTTGTTAAAGGACCCCGCACCAAATACATGGGACCAATAATCTCGGTGAAATTTTCTGTAACTTTGGGAAATGACAGTTCTCGAAGTCTAGAACATAATGTATACATTATATATACATCATAATGTATACATTGTTTTTTACCTGAATTAAAGTAAAAATCTGGCATTCTGGGTATGATGAAAGAGGGGACTGGAAAATTAATAACAACAACAACAAGTTCAAGTTATTAATTTTCCAGTCCCCTCTTTCATCATACCCAGAATGCCAGATTTTTACTTTAATTCAGGTAAAAAACAATGTATACATTATGATGTATATATAATGTATACATTATGTTCTAGACTTCGAGAACTGTCATTTCCCAAAGTTACAGAAAATTTCACCGAGATTATTGGTCCCATGTATTTGGTGCGGGGTCCTTTGAATGTAGGTATACCTAGCTCCAGGAATGTTAACTAAATTTGTCAGTTACTGTTAGACTCTTGGGGTGTACATACTCAAACAATTAGTTTTTATGTAATATTTTATACAATGTAACTCAACGATTTATTTCAAATTAACCACATGTTAACTTTCTGCTTGAGAATGACCAAGATCCTGGTCGAAACGTCGCAAACCTTGTAACTACGTTTTACAATAAAGCCAGTCATCCAAATAACTAGGATTTATTCATATTTCCAACCTCAGTAAACTAAATTAGGTAGTCTCAATTAAATTAAACTAATCAGAGAAGATTTGATAAGACGTCACGTGGAACTGGAAACCTTTCACTGTCATTTCGAATTATCCTTATTGCCACATAATACAAAAGTCCCGGGACGGAGCTATAAGTTTTGAACGAGTGAAAGAAAAAAATTGAAAATTTGGGGATCGCTAAAGAGTCATAAAAACTACATTCTTAGGTAGTTTAGAATTTCCATGCAACGTTTTTCCCCAACATTTTTAAATAGCAACCCTTGTCGAGTTTCACCATATTTTAAGGCGCTATAGACTTGTAAATCCATAAGATTAACAATTTGAACAATTCTGGCTGTATTATAAAAGATTTCAAATTGAAATTTAACATGAAGAATCATGACTCATTAGTGAATCAATAAATGCAAGTTATTAATTGCTGTGACATCAATTAGGAAAACTTGGAGCTAATTTAATAATCCATATTATACGTTGATTAATACACAAAAATAAAAAATTTCTTTTGAAATCGATAATATACATTAGTCGGAAGACGGGTATAGAGAGATTCTTTTTACACAGTTAATCCATTGATTGTAATAATTTATGTAAAACTCGCATTTTTAGTAATTTTCAGAAAATATTTAACAAAATACGACAAGGTTTTTTGTAAATTTCATTCTATAATCTATAGCCATGTAAATGTCACAAAATGATGTTACAAACATGCTTTTTTGCTTTGCATTTGATAGCAAGAGATGGGCCTTAAAGGCAATGAAAAAAGAAACACATCCCCATAAACCAAAACCCAATATTTTAAGAATTTAATTAATTTGAATGTTTTTTGCACTGAAGGGTTGTGTTGTGTTGCAGGCCAAGGGCGGGTGAACCAACTGGGCGGCGTGTTCATCAACGGGCGGCCGCTGCCGAACCACATCCGGCTGAAGATCGTGGAGATGGCGGCGGCGGGCGTGCGGCCGTGCGTCATCTCGCGCCAGCTGCGTGTGTCGCACGGCTGCGTGTCCAAGATCCTCAACCGCTACCAGGAGACCGGCAGCATCCGGCCCGGCGTCATCGGCGGCTCCAAGCCCCGCGTCGCCACCGCCGAGGTGGAGGCGCGCATCGACCAGCTCAAGAAGCTGCAGCCCGGCATCTTCTCCTGGGAGATCCGAGACCGGCTCATCAAGGTAACTACACTGCCATTTCTGCTAGCTATAGTTTATTTCTTAACTAAACGGAGCAATCTGAAGTTGGAATGCTAAAACTGATCATTTTTGATTGGCTGATATAATACCAGTTTTACACCACACAAACTTTGTAATGTAAACAAACGAATGTTCTCCATCTTGTCTCGTCAGCTATTGTCAGTCACTGTATCGAGTTTGCCCGCTGATAGGTCAAATTTAATTTTTCCGCCAAGAAAATCTAGTGATATTTTTCTCGTATTTCCACAGTGTAAATACGGCTCAGCGAAACAACTTCAGATTGCTCCGTTCAACTATAGAGAGTCGTAATATACGAGTATAGTCTTACCTTCAAGAAAATGAGCATCCGGGGTATTTCAAACAGGGCGCTATTTTAAAGGAATTTTTCAACATGTACTAAGTGACTTATTTTACTACTTCTGGTACTTGATGTACATAATAAGGAGCATTCAAAGAAATATTAAGCAGCACGCCAGAAAAATTTACCGGTCGTACATGCTTCAAAGTGCTTCGAAGTGCGCGGAAATTGAGGGACGTCATCGTGACATGTATCACAAAATTAAACGTTTCCCGATATTATGCGCACTTCGAATTAAAGCTTCTCACAGACATGTACAACCGATAAATGTTTCTGGTATGATGCTTAATAATTTCTTTTAATGTCCCTTATTATGTACATCAAGTACCAGAAGAAGTAAAATAAGTCACAATAATTTTAAACACTTCTTTGAAATATGGCCGTGTTTAAAATACCCCGGATGCAAATTTTATGTTTATATTTTCTTGAAGGCAAGGCCAAACAAAATTTAGATACACACTATAATAATTTAAAATACAATTTTAAGAATGTCGTTTTATAGTAAAAGAAATGCACAATTATTATACGTTAATGTTTTTCAATATTTTAGAACTGTTATAATAATTTAATTAAAAAATTGTTTACAAACAATTTTCACTGAACTAAAAACAAACTTTTTAATAATGAATATTTTCGGCTTAGCAACGCGAATATTAAAATTAATTTTTCAACAGTTTCACATTGAAACGAAAACGACAAAACAATTAAAGTACTATAATACCCCAATATTATATTTAATTCAACAAACCACACAAAACAAAAAATAGCAACAAGTCTGTTCACTACTCCACAATTTCATTAAAAATTTAATTAAAAATTTAAAAATAAAAACATGTAACATTTATAGGAACAGCGGTATCGGGATTTAAACAGTTTTCACCCACGTGGAGTGGAATAACAGATAAATCTGCTAATAACTCATTTTTTCAATTTCAGGAGGGGATTTGCGATAAAAATTCGGCGCCATCTGTGAGCTCCATCAGCCGATTGTTGCGAGGAGGCAGAAGAGATGACACTGATAGGAAAAATCACTCCATTGACGGCATTTTGGGTGAGTGATACTTTTTTGAGAGTAAGAATGAAATGTGTGAGCTGCAAGTTCATTTATCGAGTCATCTAAATATAAATCAAGATACTTCCAAAACTATTAACTACCCCTTTGACATGAATCGTCCACGGGTTGTTCAAAAATATACTTTTAGTGATATTACGTAAGTCTATCCTAGCCACATCCTGAGTACGAAAAATTACATACCCAATGCAAACATCTCAGATCATTACACGGGATAAACGAATCGTCCATGTGATGTTTAAAAATATCTTATTGTTGTACTTTAAAGTCTATCCTAACTACATCCTGAGTACGATCAAAAATTACATACTCAATACAAACATCTCAGAGCATTACACTGAATACAATTAGGATATTTTGAATCGTCCATGGTATGTTTAAAAATATTTTATTCTTGTACTTGTGCTATAACGTAATTCTATACTAGCCACATCCGGAATACGATCAAAAATTACATACTCAATACTAGCATTTCAGATCATTCCAGGGATACATAATTGGGATATTCCCACTTGACATGAATCGTCCATGGGATGTTTAAAAATATCTTATTCTTGTGCTTTAAGTGATATTACGGTAGTCTATCCTAGCCACATCCTGAGTACGATCAAAAATTACATACTCAATACAAACATCTCAGAGCATTACATGGATATTCCCACTTGACATGAATCGTCCATGGGATGTTTAAAAATATATTATTCTTGTACTTTAAGTGATACAACGGAAGTCTATCCTAGCCACATCCTGAGTACGATCAAAAATTACATACTAAATACAAACATCTCAGAGAATTACATGGGACACATAATTGGGATATTATTACCAAATTATTAACATTGGGATGTTACATAGATAATGTTACTAAGGGCGGACATTAGTAACAATCGCTAGGATATTAACAGGATGTTTGTGCAGCGCAATTTATCTTATTATTTTATCTCATCCAAATTTTAAGACATTTTTTATATTATTCTTTTAATACATTTATCATCATTATAATTCCCCATTGCTAATCATCTTTCAATATACCTACAAAGTCAATTAGGTTCTGTTTATTTTATCTAACAAAAAAATATACTACAAAATATTTACGAATTATGTTTTACGTAGGTATAACAAAAGGATATACAAAAACAACTTTACTTAAAATAAAACATTTCCGTTTATTTTAATAAATTTTTTAAAAGGATCTTCCACATGAAAGCGCACATTTACCTCTGGGATTATTTCGGATTTAATTTTTTTTTCGTATTTTTAAAACAGGACTTGTATATTTCCCAATACGTATTATTTTTTATGCACCGGCAACTATTTGACAACATACGGCATCAGACTTTTAATTCAATAATGTATGAAATGAACGCAATAAAAATGGCTTTAGAAATCGACTAGAAATTTGCAGTTATTGGTTTTTACGTTTTACGTTCTAGGATTCCTATTTTATTGTACAGTTTCTGGTTTACAATATTAGTTTCCATTTTTTAGTGACTGCGCAATTTATTTTCATTTAAAAGTATTGCATTTAAATGCATTTATGCTGGAATTAACATATAAATTGAAAATATTTTATGACTCGAACTTGGAATATATGAATTGATAAATGAACAATTTCGTATTTAATAAGCCATAAAATTAACAATAAAAAGAAACAAAACGACGTCTGAGGTCTGAGCTAAAGCATAAGAATGAAATGCACAATATACTTATTTAATTCATACTGAAGAATGAAGTAATTCATATTATTTAATATAAATCAGGACGCCCCGTTTAATACAAGCAGAAATAGTCTTATCTGTGTTTATTTTGTAAATAATACATTAATTTATTATACAGGATGTTTTCATTTCGGGAAAAATTTATGTATTATTTACATGAAATGACAACATGCTGAGCGTGGAACAAAAAGAATATTTGGAAAAAAACTAAGGGATATCACTTAAGAGGCCCGTCTACCTCCTAAAATCCAGCATAAAAGTTCTAACGTAGCGAGTGTTTGGGGCCAGTTCAAAAAATGGTACAATTTTATTTCAACAAGGTTTTAATAGAAAAAATCTGACGTGGCCGTTACAATACCTCTCGCCTTGACATTGAAGTATTATTATTTAACCTCGTATTTAACCAAATATTAAGCTTTAATTAGGTAATAAATTATATATTTCACAAATCTAATCAGCTCATTTAATATATAATTTTATTTTATAAATACCATATTTACATAATACCGACATAATACTATGTCCAGTTAATATCTATACTATATCCAACATTTCAAAATTCTACACCACACTCTACACATGCCCTACACCACAGAGAAACCTCCTTGCCACAGACATCTGTTTATCTGTCACATTGACAATTTTATTTTTGTTTTAAATTTTATTTCTATTTCGGGATTCACAAATCATGGTAGGTAAAATTATATATTTAAAAAAATTATATTTCTTTACTGGTTAAAGATATAGAAACAAGTAAGATTAAATATTGTACAATGTAATTTCTTCTTTCATGTGTGGTATGGCAAATTGTAACAATCGCATTATTTTATACAATTTTTGCAAAAAATGTTATAGTGCTACAAGAAAAGTACCATTTCCGGTTGGTGGATTTTTACCAAAATCTTTTCAGCTCTTCATTAACATATATAAATGTATAATGCAAAATATTAGAATTTTATGTTCAGTAGAATTTGAGATAATGAACCGGGACGAAAGGCTATAGTAGGCGTACATACAGACTTTCATACACACACACAGACACACACACAGACACACACACAGACATCATCGTGAAAATAGTCAAAATAGGTTCTAAAGGTGCTAAAACGTGCTAATTGACAAAAATCTCGACATCGAATTTTTTCACGATCCCTATACCTCTCTAGGCGAGAGGTAAAAAATGGATCTACGGATGTGTCTTTATAAAATTTTGATTAAAATATTATACATAATTTATGCAAACTTTACACGATTATATCTCATGATGGAAATTAATTTTTAAACCCACAAATCTGTAGATCCATTCTTTCTCTATAAAATGTTTATAAAAACATTATCCTGCAGTCAATAATAAACTGACAGTATACTCGCAACGAAAACGCTTTTACAGTATTTTTCAACTAAATTTAGTTAACTACTTAATTTATCTGGGTAGAAAACAAATTTATAGTAAATGTGCACATTATTTCAGATCATTATCAAAATAATTTAGTATTAATTTCGGATCAGACAATTTGCAAAATAGTTGCTATTAACAATAGATTGTTATCAGTGGTTCAATTTGACACTATTAACTCTGTTTATAAAATTACGTCCATAAAAGAAGTACCTACATATAAACATAGATTCTACATCCCTACAACGACGACGACAAAGACGACGTCAGATTATGACTTATATTATGATTTAATAACGACGTCCAAACGTGATGGTAAAATTATGTCTATAGTAGACGTCTATATAAACATAGATTCTACGCCTGCATGACGTCAAAATATAACGTTAAAATATGACTAAAATACAACGTCGATTTTTGGTTTACGGTCAGTCAGTGCGAAGTCGAAATATAACATTAAATTATGACAAAAATACGTTTATTTTTGGTTTTACGGTCAGTCATTGTTAATTACATATTTTATTAAAATCTTGTTAAATATGTTATTGAATTAATAAATCGTATCCAATCTTCTTGAAAGTTTTATGGAATATGGTGTCTATAACCATTAACACATTTAAATCATCTTCGCCATTAAATTTCGAAATGACGATCACCGATAAGGCACCACTTTCAAGTTTCGCAAGTAATCAATTACCATAAGAGTAAAACTATTAAAAAATCACGCATTGCCCATAAAATCATCACAGCGCCTTCGTATTTCACAATTTCGTTCTCGCGGGATTGCAAATACTTATAAATCACTCCATCGGCTGAAATTGATATCAGGGCAAGATTCCCCCACCTGGGTTCAAACCGGGGCCACACACGTAGTAAGCGTTATTATCTGTGAAGACTGAGTGTCCGTATGACGTAAAGATCCGCGACTTCGCAAGGTGTTCGCGGTTACGGTGGAAAAGCGATTGCGCTTATGGTATTGAAGAATACACCGCGCTATCGCTATGTTATTATGGGTTTTTTGGGAGTCCGGGAAATGTTGGTACAGTTGGGATGAAATGTAGGGAAACCAGTGACGGAGGTTGTTTTTTTGGGTCGTAAATTATTTTTTGAGCGGATTTTTTTGTTAATTTGGAAAATGATTGCTTGCTTTAATAAATAGGTGTTCTTGTTAAAATTACTTAATAATTTTATACACTATAGCTTCTGATTCTATGGATACTTAATTTGATTCAAAAAAGTAATTGCAAACTTCTAGGAAAATTGCTGTAAAAGTATTTTTTTAAATGTGATATACCTACTTATAGACTGAATGGTCGGTTTTAGTTATACTATGCAATGGATTTAAATGGCTTGGTTAGGACCGGTATTTATTCTCGTCACCACTTCAAGTTTGGATACAATTAACTTGGCAACCACAAAACTATCAAATTCCGGCTAGTGGTTGTAACAAATTGCTTGCACGAGAGGGAAGGAGTGAAGAACATCTTTGGCTGGGTCTTGCCCAGTGTCAGGAGGCAATTAAAGTAAATGAATATAAACAAAAAAATTGAAACTCTAATATTAGAGTGATCCCGGGGATCAAACGAACAACAACTGCATGAACCTGGGATCACATTGAATAGTCCAGATAAATTAGATAATATTTTGTAGTTTAGTGGAAAAAATTAGTAGTAAGCTGGATTTTGGTATACACCTTCCCAGTACCTTTATCAACAATATATTAAAAGTTTCAATCGATTGGACTGGAGCTTTGTCCGCCATTTAAAAAAATGGCCGGCATCTATTGTTTTTTATGGTTATCTCATAAATGATTACCTAATATTACGAAAAAACTGTTATTAACCAAATTATAGAGCACAAAATGTGTTATAAAATGGCATAAATAATTTTTATGAAGGTGGTTACAGTTTTCTAGAAAAATGTGAAAATATATTTTGAAAATATGAAATTTTGATCAAGTAGTTGTCACATCATACGAAAACGGCTGTAATTTTTTTATGAATAAAAATATTGATTTTAAACTAGAAGTATAAGATAATTTAGATCGTCGGATGCTGGACAAAGGAATAAAGAACTCATTACTAATAATTGACACTTGTCAATTAGAACTGTTCTAATCATTTAAGGCGGTCCAATCTGCGTCCACCCCGGGTCATTCGGAATTTCTGTTAATAGGCATATCGCCATAAATAAACTGAGACTCAAATTATATATCTTAATCAATACCTCATTTTTTTCTGAACGTTGTATCCGAATAAACCAAATTAAAATTGTATTACCTATATTAGTAAGTATTCCTATTAAAATTAATTGAATTTTTTTCGGTAAACATAATGCTCCCTCCTCTAATGCCATTTTTTAAATTTTGGTTTTTAATTTGTCGTAAAAAATTTCCATAAATTGCAAGAATAGGTCATGTTTATCCAGGCATATACAAAAATTTGAAAACGTGGCATTAGAGACGCAAAGAGGCATTCTTAAACTTCTTAATAATATATTATTTGTAATCAAAATGTTTATTTTCAGTTCAGTTTTAAGGGTACTAAAGGAACAGTACCTTAAGTTCGATTGTTTGCTCGAGAGCACTAAGAAAGAGTCAATAATTATTCGAAACATATGTTATATTAAGTCAGTTCTTTATTTCCCTTATTCATCATCCGACGATCTAAATTATCTTCAATTTAAATGTATTTAAATTTCAAAGTATCTATATCTACTGTCACTGGAAAACAGAAAATAATTCCGCCACTGGGTTCTCTTCTCCGTCACTGTTTGAAATCGCTGATACATTTCCTTTACCAACACTGAACATCTGAGCATCAGAGGTCCAGCGCTCCAAGTCAAAGGCGACGCGATCCTCGCCTGGTAATGATAGGCTGCACTAGCTTTATTACCCTGATATTACCAACATTGTGAGTCCATCACAGCCGCATGGCTGATTGATTCATATGCGCGCAGCGCCTAGAGCCAAGTGCAGGATCGCACTGGCCCAAAACACCCCAGAAAAAACATCGAAAGATCCATCCCATCGATCAAGTAATTATTTGATCGATCGAATTTGGATGATCGACAAGATTTGTATGATCGACAAAATTTGTTTGATCGATAAGATTTGTTTGATCGATCAGATTGATAATTTTTCTATCACTGATGCATGAATATGTTAACATACAGGGTGGTTGATTTTTCATTGTCTAGCTTATATCTTCTGAAATGTTAAACAAGAAAAAGTTAAATACAAAAGTTGTTTAATGCAACCTGATCTATAATTTAGCATAAACAATTTTTTTCCAAGGCTTACTAATTTTCCAGAAAAATATTTGATTTTTTAAATGGAACACCCTGTATATTTTTACGAAATAAAATTCAAAAAAAAATTCTCTTTACAATATGTAACAAAATTGGAATAAATGGATATTAGAAACGAGAACTCGCGGAAAATATAGCATTGGAAAAAGAATTCGCGGAAAAAATGGATATTGGAAACAAGTATTGAAAAAAATCACTGAAAATAAAAGTTTGGCCAATATGTCGTACAATTTATATACCTATATAAACCTACCTATCAATAACTCAAAATATGAGGCTGCCATACCTAGTTGGGTAAGAATGCGTGATAGATAAGTAAAATTTGACTGCCCCAGAATTTAACGCTCTTTGAAATTTTGTCCATTTATATTTTCTTCGTATGTGTATTTCGGCCAGTCCGACCCTGGGCGATTGTACCTCGACGCGTCCTGGGTTATTAATCAGCGGATCGTGCCTTTTAGTTTAACCAATTTGTTTATTAATTTCTCGACGTGTTCGAGAAATTTATGACTTATTTTTAAGGTTACACTACACAGCGGTCTGTAATAGCGAGAATCTGACGGTAATTGAAAACTTATAGGTTAAGAGAAGTTATGAAGTTTGAAGATTGAAGTTAGGTTAGCGGTATCGGAAGTTTCAGTTTGTTTTGTTTGATTGAAATTCGTGAGATGTTATGGCTCAGCCGTGTAATTTGACATTTTTCTTACATATTTCCCGATGTTCATAGATTCCATTGAGTAAATAATATTACTGGTCATTTATTTCCTAAAAAATAAATTAAAAAATAACCTTTTTCACGACATGCGGAGAAAACACAATTTTCTTCTCGTGAAATAGTGAGGAAGTAAGTTTTCCCTCTCTAGAAAGGAAAGTAAGCAATGTTACCACCAATGATAATTATTTTACGATGAAATATTTTAAAAATTGTAAGAAAATTTATAATTTTTTAAAAAATTCTGATTTTATAGTGATATACTGTAAACTATTATTTCTACAATTTCACGATTTTACAACTTAAATTTAATTTGGCATATTGGCAGCAGTTGCAGTGAAACATTTCATTGTTTTTAAACGTCATTCTGACAGATGGCAGTTATAACCAAAATTTCTAGTTATGTGTTTCTTCTACATTTACAATGTTTTTAAATAATAATAAATAAATAAATAAATAAATAAAAAATGTTGTGTCTAACACGAGAGGAAAGCTCTTTTTCCATTCTCGCTCGATTGCCTCACTCGCTTCGCTCGGTATCACAAACCTCGAGCTCGAATGGGAAAAAGAAGCGCTTTCCTCTCTAGTTGGATAAACAATTATTGTTTATAGTTTAGATTTTTCATCCTCCGATTGAAGATATTTCCGTAGTAAATAATTAGATTTTCAAGGAACTAAAACACAACAAAATTGTTTCGAAGTAGATTTTGGCACTCTTGATGTTCGCTAAATCTTGAACTGTTATTTTTATTTTTTTATTTTAATACACCATAATATTAATTTACGAAAACTATAATAAAGTTTATGTTTATACTTTGAAAATTTATAAACAAAAGTTTTAGAATTAAAACGCGTTTTCTGTCTCATTGTGGAACACTCTCCCCTAGTGTAATCGTTTATTCAAATGTGTAAAAAATTAGCGAATTATGTAAAACTGAGTAAAGAAATTCGTCGAGCATCTGTCGGATGAGAAAGGGCCCGAAGAGTGCCCTGCATGTTGGAAAGCAATGAATCCGATGCGAAGTAAGGCAACCTGGGCATTCCAGTCATTTGATAGCGCTCTCACATTTATAGAAGCCGGTTTTTGATTAGTACTAATTAAGTCAGTTATTATTCAGTTATTATACGGTTTGAATTGACCATTTGGTTTTTATTGCTTCATCAAAATTACGCGTTTGTACTGCGTTATTATCTTCAATGGTATCGCATGTAATTGTTGAACAAACACTGGGATAATCATTATCTGAACACTTGCCAGGTGAAGTTATTTCCTTCGCCGAGAAAGAGGAAATTTTCGTTGGTGTGCGCTATCAAACGATTGATTTTATGAGGAATTTGCGGTGTTCCAGAAACTTTCACGTTTTTATTACTTTCTGTATGATCAAAAGTGCATTATTTACGATTTTATTGCTTCCATATCACGGTCAGGTCTGGTTTGTTACGCTAGGCAATTCGGTCATAAAAACTTACATTTTATTATTGCATGTTAATTGTTCTAAGGTTATTATTATCAATTGAATGGCGGGCCTCTATATTCAGAACATTCAATTTAAATACTTTTATTACACATAATGTAATCTAATTGAAATTGCTTAAATTTTCCGTTCCTACCCACTTGACAAAATAAAATCCCCAGAATATTTCAAGAATATGAACATCCCGGATTGTTACTTGCAATATTTGCCCATTAACATCCTGTCAATATCCTAGCGATTGCTAATGGCCGCCCTTAGTAACATCTCAATGTTAATAATTTGCAAATCTAATTGAAATTGCTTAAATTTTCCGTTCTTACCCACTTGACAAAATAAAATCCCCAGAACATTTCAAGAATGTGAACATTCTGGCTTGTTACTTGCTATATTTTCCCATTAACATACTATCAATATCGTAGCGATTGCTAATGTCCGCCCTTAGTAACATCTCAATGTTAATAATTTGCAAATAATATACCAATTTTGTATCCCATGTAATTCTCTGAGATGTTTGTCGTACTCAGGATGTGGTCAGGATAAACTTACGTAATGTCACTTAAAATACAAGAATAAGATATTTTTAAACATCCCATGGACGATTCATGTCAAGTGGGTAATGTAGGTAGGTACTTCAATAAAATATTGAAGAGTATCCCTTATGAACAAATTTTAATAGAAAGGTGTAAAATGATAATGAAAATAATATATAATAATGAATTTATTATCATTTACATTTTCTTCATTTCTCAGCAAATACTAGTCTCCAGAAATATACTAGTATATTCTGCAACAAGTGTGGAATGAAGTATATTCAGCTCGAGTGGAAAGTTTGTGAGACGAGCCGTAGGCGAGTTTCACGGTTCCATGAGAGCGGAATATCCATACCAAACGTGTTGCAGACTATACTTTCTACGACTATAAATTTAATTGCATTATAAACATAACCTCTAAAACTATTATAATAAAAATATTATAATATAATATTCTACACAAAATTAATGAACTATTGAATCTAAACATATTTTAAAGCTACTCACCAACCAAAAAAGTTAAATTATTATAATTCACCATATTTCATTCCATCACTTGTGACGGAATGAAACCATTCCGTAACAAGTGACAGACTGTAACCATTTAATAATTGAAAATTATGTCAGAATGATAACATTCCGTAATAGTCATATAAAAAACTATTTTTGTGTCAGCTGTTTGAATTTTTTCATTATTCTAACCTATTTAATTTATTTCCAGGAGCCTCATCATGCGACGAAAGCGACACCGAATCCGAGCCGGGCATCCCTTTAAAACGAAAACAGCGCCGCTCACGTACAACATTTTCCGGCGAGCAACTAGAGGCGTTAGAGCGCGCCTTCGCGCGCACCCAGTATCCAGACGTATACACCAGAGAAGAACTGGCCCAAAAAACAAAACTAACAGAAGCCCGAGTCCAAGTTTGGTTCAGCAATAGACGAGCCCGACTAAGAAAACAGTTGAACTCGCAACAACTGAACGCGTTCAACACAATGTCGCTACAATCCGCGTTTCCGGTCCAGCACCAATATTCAGATCCTTCCGGTTTCAACGCGCAGTCAAGTTGGGCCGCTCAGCAGTCCTACGCCTCGACAATCGGGTCGAGTTTGGGACATTCTACTCTCTCGGCGCCTAGTGCGACGATTGGCACCACTGCTTTGGGGACTACTTCCACTAGCACTACTACCAATTCTCCGACGCAAACTTCCCTAGCGTATAACAGCTACAATGCCGCTGCTGCTGTTGGACTTGAACAACCTAATGTTAACAATATGTTGAATGCCGCTGGGTCAAATCAGTTCGCTTATAATATGGGGCAAGTTAGCCCCACGCAACATGGGGTTGGTGTGACGTCACAACAGTCTGATGTTTGGAGACATGCGCAGAATAACAAGATGGCGGGCAATCTCACCTGGCATGAGAATTACAGGTAGGGAGATTTTACAATTGGTTTTTAATTTATATTTCTGAGGTATAATTGCACCCGTATTTTTAATACATCCGCTATTTTTTTAATGATTAACGAATTTGTTTCTGTGTTTCAAATGAACCGTTAAATTTTTTTAAGAATACCGCCAGTATTGAGTTTTAAATGTACATGTATAAGATCATGACTTTTTTAAATTAAGCTTATGCAGAAAATACACAACTTTTATCAAAAAACATAATAAATTTGTTTATTATTACAAATATGTCTACTATTTTTTAATAAACTAAACTTGTTTAAAGGTACTTAATTCTAGATTTAAAATTTGTTGTTGTACTGACATTATTTTATTTGGTTCGTCGATCAGTACTGCCAACTGAAAATTTACTTTACTTTTACTCTACAACCTGTAACTAGTCACTCCACTTCTTTATCTTTGAGGTGAAGTTGATAACACAAAATATACGTCCACTGCGCAAGTCTAGTATGAAAATTGGTTGGAAAACAAGATCCGGAGATATGTTTTGAGATAAACAAAGACGGTTCTAGTATGATCGAAATTTTTTGATTCACATTAATCCAAGTGAGCATTCTAAAATTATGTATGAAACTGTCAAAGTTTCTAGGCGAAAAAGCAAGCTTTACTTGCAAGAAAAACTATGTTTTTGACTTAAGATATTTGTTACAAGTTTAATAATTTAATATCAAGGCCAGTAAGTTCAGTTTATCGTTAAAAATATATGAAGATTAAAACCGAATTCGAGTACCAATATTTTTGTGATAACACCCTGTTCACACATGGATTCTTCGAGGATTTTTTCAAACTTTTTGAATTTTGAAAAAAAAAATAATGGTGAGAATTGCATGTGAAATAGCGGCGCTGCTAAATTGAATCTTCAATGAGTCTTGGAAAAGGAGTTTTTCAAATTCTTTGATAGGTTCAAAACAGTGAATTTAAACATTTTTCTTGTATTTTGAAGAGGTTTCCATGGTTTTTTAAATGTTTTTCCCTAAAATATGCATTCATATCTGTCACACCTTTTACCCAACTTGGGTGACGTTTTAAATTCATAACAATTATTAGCTATAATAACTATACAAAGATAAGTTTGATTAAGTTTTGCATTCCTTCGTAAATAAACCAATAAAAAATATTTTCCTGATATTATAACATCATAAAAAATTAATGGTTTAGTTACTCATTTATAGCCTATTCTATAACGCAAATATTTCAAAACAAACCCGGCAAAAACTTGTGTACCTAAACATCAAAATACCGCAACAAACTCGAAGTTTTTGCCAGTTTGAAATTAAAACCTCCCGGACGACTTAATTCAAATCGTGGCTTCATATAATTTAGCAACGCACGAATCAGAAATAATTCCCCAATGATTGCGTACAGTGGTAGTGTAGAAGCCATTGCTACTACAAAAACAGGGGAATGACAAGGCAAAACGGATGTCAGTCAGCGAATTTTCACTCATCTTTCTCTATAGCATCATCGGGAGGCTTCGTTTGGCTCGCTACTTAATTGGCGGTTGCTTCCACATTGAAATAATATACGAGTGCAGCCTAGCAATTAATTTGCCGCTTGCAAAAGTAATGAATAGTTTTATAAGCCGACCTAAGCATTATTTTGCAAGACGCATATAAGTATGGTTTCGTGTTATTTATTAAGTGATGTGTAATTAATTTTCAGTAGTTTTTTTGTGCGGAAAATAGAATGAAATTATAATGTTTAAACAGGACGCGAACCGTGATGGGAAAAGTTATTTAAGAGGGCAAGAAGCTTTCAAGTTTTGCTCAAATTAATTCATGCAGTTCTAATAAAGAAAATCTGATGTGGCCAGCTTAATTTTGCTCACTCTACATTAGTAGAATGAATAACTAATAAATAATTATACTTACATTTTAATAGTTTCATGTTCATGTAATAATGTCATAATAATCAAAAAATTTAGTATGATCATGGAAAACAAGATACTGGAATTTTTTCTATTTGGCGTTCACAAAGTTAACTTTGTGAAACGCAACTGAATGTCGCTAGAGCTCACTTTGTGACACGGAACATATTTTTATAGACGGTTGGTATTGCTAGTATCAGATCAGTATCAGATGACATTTATTTCAATTGTTAAACGTCAAACTTCAGAATTTACAAATTTCAGTATAACCTCTAAATATGTTTTGCTTAATTAAATACTTTTTATTCAATAAAATTAATGAATCTAGAAATTGAAAACATATAAGTTCTATAATATCTGTACTTATCACCTAGAATAGTTCAGTAATATATACTTTTGCAGTACCTAACAGTGACAGTTAAATAAATGGCAATATTAATATCACCAACCAAAACGTTACACACATAAATTTCCCTAAATCGACTTGTGTATATTGTGGCAGTATAATTTAAATTTTAATAATAAAAAGACACCAAATAGAAAAAATAGTATAAGGAACTCATTTTATAAGACTTTTTTCGTACTCACCCGAGGGCTCGTTTTACTAAATTTGAACACGTGCGAAAAAATTATGTCTTATAAAACTTGTTCTTTAATATACTATTATTGTTAACACTACCAGATTCAGCAAATTGTATTTAAAATTATCTGTACCTATAGATAATTATATATCTTTATTTTTATGTGCAAAAAATGCCATAATTAAATATTGTCCAATTTATTTAACGAAAACTATATCAAGCTTCAAAAGTACTACTTCCGGATGAAAAATCGTCACAAAATACGCACACGCACATCACGTGATAATAGTAAATCCGTAGACCCTGAAACGTGCTTATCCACCAAAAACACATAGGTACTCGAAAATTTTGACCCATTACAATTATTAATACTTCTCTTACAAAATATGAGGCGACATGTAAAAAAACAATTATTTAGGAACACACTAATAAAGTGACATTAAATTCCGTTTTTTGTATTGAGTAATATCTGGGAACATTAATTATTATTATTAACTTCTGACCGTATGTGCGGTAGTGCGGTTACCAGCCGTTAACTAATGGGTACTTATGGTTGAAAATAAATTTGTAGTAGTGTTGTTTCAAAAAATCGACATATCGGAAACCAATTTTCTGGTTAAATTTCATCACATTACCATAAAAATAGAATTTTTGACCTACATAACCGAATAATCGACTTTTATGAATATTTACATCTTAAAGCTTCTTTTCCAAATTACTTCTATAATGAAGTGTAGAACAATTGGCCTCGTTTAAAAATAGTAGTTAATCAGTTATCATTTATCAAAAGAATGTAACAATATCCCAATCTACAGTTTAGAGTTTTATGGGCGAGTAGGAGTATCTAAATTGGATATTCTGAGATTTCAAAACACAAAACATTATCATAAATGGCATAAACGTAATAACGAGCTAGTAATTCTACGATATCACTCCAAAAATTGGATCAGCAATCAGGCTCGCTTGAATAACAAAACAATAAACAGTAGATGATAAAAAAGTTTACATGCGGCGCAACAATAAGAGATGACGAATTCGGTTCTATTGTGTTTTTGATTCTTTGTAAATTAAAAGTAAAAACAATCTTTTATTTATCATTGTAGTAAAAACCGTTGAAGAAATAAAGGAATATACTATAAAATGAAAAGGCATGTTATGTGATCGACTGCTGTTCTGGCAATTCAAGTTCGAATCCCGTCAGGTAGAAAATATCATTTCTTTGTTTATTGTCAAAATGTCGTTCGAAAATTCATTTTTAAAGGTGTAAGGATAGTAAATATATAGCCGGATACCGGATAGTAACCGGATATCTGTTGCATCACTGTTTTGAAGCTATTAATTAATTAAAAATTCTTCTTTTCAAAGAGTCATTGAAGATTCAATTTAGCGCCACCGCAATTTCACAGAAAATTCTCGCCAGGATTATTATTTCAAAACTAAAAAGCTTAAAAGAATCCTCAAAGAATTATTGTGTGAACAGGACTTTAGTCTTCCACACCTAAGTTATAAATTAGTATTTATAAATATGTACAAAAATGTCAGAGATGTAACTAAGGGTGGCAGGGTGGGCCTGGTTTGTCCAGAGCCCACCCTGCAAAGTCTTGGCCCACCCAAAAAATTTACAATATTTTACATTAGTTTACGGAAGAGATACTTATATTTAAAATATTTATTAGGGAAGAGATATAGATTTATACTTAAGACTGTTAAAGTGTCTCAAATAAATATTGTAATCTTGAAAAACTATTGCACTATTATTTTGTGTCAGACTCATACTCTATACTGGAGCCCCTATGACAGTATTTTTTATTTCTCTTTATGTGCAGCTGGTTTTGTGATATAACTAATAATATCTGGAAAGTGTTCAATGTTGTATGGTTTTACGGTACGTGTAATTTTACGCGTAGACAAACACCTAATCTACGTATGCAGTATCTGTGTAAACAATGAAATAGTGTAGACAATGTAGACAAATCTCACCGAAAACGAATAAAATTATAGGTTAGATTTTCTGACAATTGAATTATTTACATACTTTACGCAAAGTCTACATTGTCTACATTTTACAGTTTACGTAAACTTTACGTGTAGACGTACAAAATCATACTTTACGCGTAGATGAACAACCCTGGTGCTCGTGTGATATTTATCTATACATACATATTTGATATCATATTCTTAACTGGATACTGTTTTTCTATTAAATTAATTTCAGGATGAAATAAGTCAAATTCCTTCAGCAGTGAAAAAATTTAAAAACAAAATTTTTACAATATACCTTAAAAGTGTTGCTCACTTTAATTTTTACTGGTCCACTCTAGGCCCACCTAAAAGAAATCCTAGTTACGTCCCTGAAAAAGTTTAAAAAACTATTCACATCTTTGCATTTTGTATATAAATATCTGTGTATCATCTGTATTTTGTGACAAATTAACTAAATCTGTTTTTTATTTGCAGCAGCCTGTTTGCAGGCAGCCACTACGGGGCCCACTCCCCGAGCGAAGCGAAGTCAGGCTACCCGTACTTCGGCAGCATGGAGATGTGCGCGAGCCGCGTGCACTAGACCCCGGCTAGCGTCGCTTCGCTTGCCGGCATCGCTCCGCGCCAACTGCGGGCCTCTCGCGCACTGCTGTACATACTGTAGTGGTTTCAGTTCCTTCACCCTTGTGACCTTCAGTGCCTATCTAACACGCTATTTAAGGGGTAGTTACTAATGTAGTAATATTTTGTTTGCTTGTGTATTATAATGTATATATTGTTTAAAACGACTGACTTTTGTCAAATGTATTATACACTTTGCCTTACTCACTACTTTGAATTATTTTATTATTGTTGTATATATTTGTGTACCATATCTCATATAGAACTTGTCAATAAATAATTTAAAAATTATGTATTCAACTTTTTTACTTTTCATTACCAAAGCAGAAAATAATACCTAATAATAATAATAATTTTTCTCCTGCTGCATTATTAAAACCTACTTTCGCCCATAAAGAAATAAATTTCCAATTTCAGTTAAAATTTATAAATGTCCATTTTCGTACTTGAGACAATTTTTGTGTTTAGTAGAATTTATAAATGCTATTTTACTTAGCTTAAAATCATTGTGTTTTGGGAGTTCTTTTTAAATCTATTAATTACAGAGACCAGTGTTGATCACAAAATATATCGTATTTAAGAGGCCCGTCTTCCTTTAAAATCAAGCATAACGTAGTGAGTTATTTTGTGGTCAGTACAAGAATGGTAAAATTTTATTTCAACAAGGATTTAATACAGAAAGAATGGATATAAAGATGTTCCTTTTTAAAATTTTGATTAAAAAATTGTACATGATTATAAAATTCGGAATTTTTTTAAAAAATACCAATTTATGCAAACATTACACGGTTATATCTCATGATAGAAATTAATTTTTTAAATTTTAAGAAAGCACATCTGTAGATTCATTCTTTTTCTATTAAATGTTTATAAAAATATTATCCTGAAGCCAATAATAATCTATCAGTTTACTCGCAACGAAAACACTTTTACAGTATTTTTCAATTTCAAAATGACATTGCATAGCTAGGATGCGGCAAAGAACGAGTTTCAGGCTGGTTTCAGGCAGCCGTAGTAATGGGGAAGAAAGTGGAATAGAAAAAAAGTAAAATCTAGTATTCTAGGAATTCAGAAAAAACGTAAACGGGCCGCTTAAAAGAATTAATATTATTTCTTATTCATTAAATCAATTGCTTTTTAAAACGAACCATTGGTGCATCAAAAACTTGTCCTGGCAATTACATTTGTTATGGCGATTTTCTCGAAACTAAGAAACAAAATTTAAACGAAATGGTTTATTATGGATGTACCTAATCGGTTACTTACTTTATAGGTTATCTGTAAAGTTAGATTATGGGCATTTCTATGTAACGGTTCATAATGCCATGCAGACGTACCATAGAAATGTCTTTACTTAACTTTACAGAATAAAGAATAAGTAAACGGTTACATCCATTATAAACCAGTCTTAAGATATATCCAGACTTTAAATATTTATAAGTTTGCAATAGCTTGAAATATAATAATTAAGTACGTAGGTACCTTTATTATTTTTTCTTCAAATTAATTTCTCTAGGCCTATTATATCCCTCAATACAGTTTCGAAATTTGAAAGACAAGTAGTCAAAAATTTAATTTTCTATTTAATTTTGATTCTCATATCCTCATATCAGTCTTCCAGACATAATAAGACGTGATGAATTTTTTCTGAAGTATTATCGAGCAACACAACAAGGTAAGTACAAAACTAGGTACAAAACAAACTACTTAATTAATACCCTACTGTAAACAGATAGAATTACAGCGCCTTCTAATGTATTGTTTAGTACAATACTAGACTGATACAATGACTAGTAGTTTACTGCGCGCAACATGAAACTGAAATTACTGCTACTAATTATCTTACGAAACTTTTGATACGAAAATCTGCGACACTCCGACACTACATAGTAATTTAATTACTAGGTTCTGATTCTAAATTAGTAGAACGGCAGAAGATTAGCAAAATGAGCGGAATAATGGGAATACTTGTTGATCAGAAGAGAATGCTATCATTAGCGTATATGCTTGGAATATAATATACGTACAAGCAGTGTTGTAATAGATAACAATATTTTTTATCTAGATAAAGATAACTTACTTTTTATTTATCTAGATAAGATAATAGATAATTATTGAAGAAATTATCTAGATATTAGATAAAAGATAAATAATTATTATCTAGATAAATAGTAGATAATTCATAGATAATACAAAAATATAAATGACATGTTCTAAGTATAAGCGGTACCAGCTAGCGAGCCGGCAGCGTTGTATGCTTGCACAGTTTGATTTGATGTGAATTAGATTATAATTATAAATAAAAGAACATGGTTATATAATAATTAAGTATACTAAAATTATTATCTAGATGATATTTAAAAAATAGATAAAGATAATTTGTAATTTTATCCAGATAAGATAGGTAATAGATAAATAAGAAAAAAAAATACGTAGATAAGATAATAGATAAAAATATATAATCTAGATGATTTATCTGCATACAGTTATCTAGATAAGTTACAACACTGCGTACAAGTATGTAGGCTTCGGGTGTATAGGAAATTTATAGATATAACATACTCTGATTTTTTGAGAAAGGAATTGAAGCCATGAGACGGAAGGGGGGTGTGTTACTAAAGTATAGCAATATGGCGGATATATTTATATTTATTCAAAAGTTTTATAAATAATAAACCTACTACGGCAAGAACAAATGCAGAAAATGTTATTACTGACCTTATATTTCAAATAAAACATACTTGATACGTTCAAATAAAATTTATCGACGTAAGACAAATAATTTTCTTCTATCAAATTCTGAGAAAAATGTCAAAATTAAAATATCCTTACTTTTCCATTTTATTTATTTAGGCACGACGAAATATTATAGTAAAAATTTGTATCACAGCACTAATTTAAAAAAAAATTCTTCCAATACATAACTGCGTTCAAATGTGCAAATAAGAGCATACCAAAATGGCGAGCTTCATAAAAAAACATATATTTAAAAAAATCTTAAATCGCTATTTTTCTAGATGGCTGACTGAAAGTTTATCTTATGTTTCATTCTAATAACAGATATTTCCAAATTTTTTGCAAATTGATCAAATAGTTCCCGAGATAAGTGGCCGCCATTTTCTTTTCAAGATGGCGGGCTAAGATTTAAATAGCCTAAAACCTACGGGGAAAGATACTTAATTATATAATAAAAGATTCACCTCAATCGGTTCAGTAGTTTTCGAGTTCTGTGCGGCCAAACAAACATACATACAAACATACGAAACAAACTTATATAACCTCCTCCTTTTTGGAAGTCGGTTAAAAATAGAACTTGCGTCTTGTTTTTATTGCGACCTCGGATATAGCGAACAGTACTGAATGCAAAATAGACGTTCATTATATCCAGACTTCATTGTAATTGGACATTTCCGCTGAAAATTCGCGAATTCCTTTGAGACTTGTTCCTAGGGAATTACAGTTTCATGAATGAAATTCACCTTAGCTCATTTAACAACATTACAAATAAAAATGCCCCTAACTTCCTTTCAAAGTATGAGACATCTTCCAGTTAAAACGAACAAAACCTGCCTTCAAACTTTACACCCTTGTTAAAGTTTTCCAATTACAGTACACAACTCCGCACATTGTGAAGAAGAAAACATTACTTTCCACCGAGACGAGAGCCTCAATATGCCGTATAACAATAACAAATATAACTACGTTCATTAAAGTTTTCTTGTAATTATTTTCTTGCTAATTTTAATCCTTTGTTGAACCAACTATTTACATTGAAAGTGATAAAAACAAAATTAATCTAGCTTGTGGCAAACCAAGTAGTTCTGTTTTTTTTAAATCAAACTCTTATGGCTAGGCAGTGAATATTTATGCTTTTGCCCACTTTTTGTATCATAGATAGAACAAAATTGATAGCATTTATTTTTTATTCTATCGTTTATATTTATTTTACAATAAATTTAATTTTATCTATTTAGTAAAATTTGACAAATTTTGCCTTATTTTATATATTTTTTGCCTATTTTCCGGCCTATTTTTGCCCTTAAATGGCATTTTATCTTATTTTGTATGCAAATTATTTGCAGATTTAAAAAATTTCAGTTGTCGTAGAGTGTATTTTAAACTGACTTTTGAATAGGTATTTCTTTTTACTAAAATTACCAATAATAAATTCATTTTCAAGTAGATACATGGAATTTTTTTTTATAATATAATATATTAATTGAATGCTTTTTTATTGCCTATTTTAAAAATATTGTAGCATATTTTAAATATTTTTTGCCTATTTGTTCCATGTGTCAAATTTTTTTGTACCTAAATATCCTGTCATTTGCACCGCCTCCACTTAAATTTTAAGTGTCACTTAAATAAAAAATATCGAATAATAACGGCAATATTATTTCTACGTTTGACAATTTGATTTTGATTCGATGTTGTTCATTTCAGAAAACTAAAAATGTAAGTGGAAACGATGCAACTGGCCATGCATATTGTTTTGAATACTTAAGTCACTACTAAGATCTCACATAACAAACTTAATTTATATCTATGTACAGCAAATAAGTTTTGCCATTCGAAACATGGTTTATTTTATTGGTAATTTTTATGGATATCAAATAATTTTACTTATAATGTCATATTTGCATAAATTCTTTCCTTAGTTTTTAAGTGCATTTTAATGACATAATCATTGGTCCGAGTGGAACAAGACATGTCGATATTCACAAGAAAAAATATGGACGCGAATTAATGCACGAGTAAGAAAATCGTTACTTCACTTGAATTTTATTTAACGATTTTTATTTACGAATTGTGGTTATAATATCAAAAATATGTTACAAATAAGGGTGTACAGACTTCTTCTATAATTATAACGTATGCTCAATTGTACACATAAACATATCCACATTAGTTGCTCCATTTATGTCTAAATACAAATTTTCTTCTAAATCCTTAGTAATACCAGACCCCGTACAAGAGAAGTACAATAACTGCAGAAACTAATTTAAACTAAAAATAAAGAACTAAACACAAGAAAGCGGAAACAAAATATGATAGTACATGTAAGAGTAAGAGAAACTGCAAATTAAATTATATTTCATAACTGAAGCTGAAATGTATTTCTCCTTAATACGTACTCTAGAATTCTAGATCCAGACACATACATCCAACACTTGCAAACTTGCAAATGGAGTTTGCAACTAAGATATTTAAAATTTAAATGTATTCTATCTTGAAATAATATAAATTTCAATAGGACAGTCTGATGTTCTACAGACTGGAAATATAGAATATCATTCATAATAAAAGAATATTTAAGTTTTCATTAGGGTTTGACATTTTGAAGGTATCATTTGAGAAATTGAATTTAAAATATGCTCGTTTAAGGGTGAATACTAGATATACAGGATGTTTCTATACCTCTGCACGCAGCTTTAATAGGTTATATCTCGGGTTATATACTTATACTGATTACAGATTATTTTTTCAAAATTTGTACTACCCATATTTTCGAGAATATTGAAATAGTATATTGTACAACAAGAGTGGATGTGATGCCTATATCGCACGAGAACGAGTTTGCAGTCACAACCAGTTCGCGTGCGATATAGGCAATCCACTCGAGTTGTACAGCCTATTTTTTCTAAGAAATGTGGTTTTTGCAATAAAATTTACTCAATATGATGCCAAAAATTATTTAAAATAGGGTTACATCAATTATTTTGTGACATATGACATTTGAATAATTGTTGCCAACGTAAAAACTCTAAATTTTATTTGATTTTTTAGCAATAAAATAATGCTTTTAAACATAATTAATTAATAAATAACAGTTGATTTCATGTTTTTAGTAATTATTTGTCATAATAAAAACATAATTTGCACGCATTAACAATTTTTTGTCGTATTTGACCTTGAATTTCATATCCACACCTGGTGTGGATATAACATCCCTATCCACACATGATAGTATGAAGATATGTTGCCAATATCCAGTAGGGAGTAGAAACACAATCTTTTATTTCTGTAATCAGTACCTATATCAAATTATATAACTTATTAAAGTTGTGTGCAGAAGAGGTATAGAAACACCCTGTATAGATCGTGCATTCTTTCTGAATAATATGTATTTTAATTGTTGATTGCTGTTATTTTGTATAGTTTATGTTATTTTATCGTGTGTGTGTAGTGATGCCGTGGGACGAGACGAGACAAGCAATATTCAATTCTCGACAAATCTCAAATTTTCGAGACGAAAAATTTTGGTATTCTCGTCCCGGTTATTTCTCGGCTGTTCAATTCTCGTCTGAAGTTTTGAATTATCTTGTTTTAATAAACACATTTTGTTTCACAAAGCATAGTCTTAGATATATCAGACATGAAAGAATGGAATGTACATCGCGAATTTTTGATTATTTGTTTGTTGTTAAACAAATCACAAACTTGTGTGAAGCATGAGGATTGGAAAGAAATTACTGGGATGCAGTCAAATAATTTTATTATCTCACTCTACTAGTTTCGACACCCCATGTAGTAGAGTGAGATAATAAAATTATTTGACTGCATCCCAGTAATTTCTTTCCAATCCTCATAATAACATCAGTCAAGAAAATTTTTCTTTAATTGTGTGAAGCATGTTTTGGTCATTTAGGTAAACGACACTTTTAACAGTCATCGGTTGGAAATTTTCCTTTTTATTGAACATCCAGTCAAAAAATCAATCTTCCATTAAAATTTTAAAGTTCCTTCCACCTACCGCACGCAACTTCCCGTCCTGTGGTGTTCTCTCTCTTGGGGCAAGTGAGCGGCTATTAGGCAAATCAGGCTTAAGTAATGATAGACGCGCACCGCTGCGGTCGCCTTTCACCGACTACTACTACACACTACAGGTTACACATTAACCGCCACTTGCACACACGTGCATGTGTGGGACATTGTTCAAGACTGGTGGTCTTCAGAGAGAAGATTAGATTTACTGAGACATGTTTGTTAATTGTTGCACGAGCTGCAGGCGAGTGTCGTAAACTCAAGTGGAGTAGAGTGTCGGATACGACGCCTGCCCCTCTTTGGAATCAATTAGAATTATGCTGAGGATTTTTAGCTTTATCTTTCTCTTTGATTTTGTACCATTTTTGAAATACCTCAATAATAATTGTACTCCTTAGAATTTTTTCGTGAAAATTTGGATTCCTACATAATTTGGCCAGAGGAATCCCATGGTGAAAAAATAAATTTTCCATTTTGACCAGTTTTCGACTTAAAAAAATTATGTCGAAAAATATTCATTGAAAAAAAAATTTGACTGCAGATTTGAAATCCTCGGAGTCGAATTAGTATATAACTCAATTTTCAGCCAATTCTGAGAGAAAACGTTATTTTGGCCATAATTTTGTCGTAGGACATACGTTTTTTGGGCATTTTCGAAAACCCTTCTTAAAAATTGTATTCGTTGGAATTTTTTGGCGAAAATTTGGATTCATATGTAATTCGACACGAGGAATCCATTGGTGATAAAATTACGGTCATAATTACTCCCGTCTTTCACCTGCAAAAATTATCTCGAAAAGTATTAGCCGAATTTTTTTTAGTAGCACCATTGGATTCCTCGGGTTCAATATAGGGTATAACCAAATTTTGAGTGAATCAAAAATTTTGAAAATTTTCAAAGTGCATTTAAAATTGTACCCGACAGAATTTTTTAAAGAAAATTTGTATTTATATGTAGTTTGATACGAGGGATCCAGTGGTGTACTTAAAAAATAATAATAATGGTAATAACAAGAGTAGAGTATGGCGGGAGATCTTATGCTGGCCCGGCTCTATTTTTCTATTCGAGATTAATACTAGATTTGTGTACGGATGCGCAGTTCAATCTGGAGTCAGTTTGACCAACCTATAAAAGTTTTGATATTTTATATACTTGTACGTGTTAATCAAGTTGTGTTAATATTTTTCCATTATAAATTCTAACCTCAAATCTTAAAAGTTGTCACTACTTGTCAGAATAAGTAAGAATATTATTTATTATTTTGAAGTTGCCTAACTTGGACCATTTCGGAAAAAATCTAATTATATCCGAATAGTTTGGAAATAAAGTATGAAATTCAAAAATCAAACGAGAAATCGAGCATGAATCTAGACGAAAAAAGTATAATGTAAAACAGGCTCAATAAAGGCGCTGTATAAATTTTAGCATCTCATCATCATTTTAATATATGGTCGCCAACCTCCTTAACGATATGATAACGACATGCAATCGCAAATATTGTTTTTGAAAATAGTGTTCTTAGAAACAAAGGCTGACTAAGAATCTCGATGATTTCACACAAACCAATCTCCTTTCATGTTTTCCGAAATTCATTTATTTGAAATTGAAGTTCCCAAGTGATTGACTTATTATAATGAGTTCTAAGTAGTAATATCCCGGCTCTTTTCCAGAAACAAGTACATAAATAACAATCACGAATCACTGCGCGAGCTTCGACTGTTTACCTTCAACCATAAACCACACACATGTAACCACATCATGCGGTAAACGTACAATCAACCGCACAACAACATCGGCTCGCGTTTCCGAACACAACTGCTGGCGGAGAAATACAAGCGGAGGGTGTTGAATTAGGGACAATATTCCAAAAAAATGTACCACCAAAATTGTAATTAAATCTATGTAAAAGTAGCATTTTTATTGCGATTAAAAAATAAATCATTATAGGTATAGTGTGTCCAACGATATAATAATAAATTTATCGAAAGAAATGTTACATAAAGCCCTGTTCACACATAGACACATGGAAGACACACACATGCGACACACAGGCAACAAAAGCAAAAATAAGAACGTATGGAACGTTTGTAGCCTCAAATTTTTATTTTATTTTTTTCTTTACTTACATAAAAGCCACAAAATATCGGCGCCTCTATTTCACAAGCAATACACACAGTATTTTTTTACTGTTGCGTGTGTGTGTCTTCTATATGTCCATGTGTGAACAGGGCATAAGAAAACAATAATAACAATATATGACAAGTCAAAAGGAGAGAAAATATACATACATAGACTCAAATACCTACAGTTATTGTAAATATTTTTCTACTTTATAATAACATTTTATCAATAAGATTTTTATTTTAAAAGCATCTAATGACACAATATCTTTAAAATAAGAAGGTAACTTATTATTATATTACAGACCACATGTAAATTATTTACACAATAGAGAGTACAATACTAGTACGTATTGTATTATTATATATAATATATAATACAGTTAGCTGAACAATCAACATAAATAAAGGTAGATTTATACTTAACTAATTATAAGTATAAGTCCTAAGTGTTAAATTAACCAACCAGAGCTTCCACAGTAGGTCAATTTCAATTATAAGTGCGAACGTTGAGCGCTGGTTGGTTTAATTAGTAAGTTACACTTACAATTGTATAAGTCTGAATCTAGTCTACGTTTTTTTCCGAATTCCTAGAATACACTTCGATTTTACTTTTTTTTCTATTCCACTCTTTTTTCCACTACTACGGCTGCCTGAAACCAGCCCAAAACACGTACTTTACTGCATCCTAGCAATGCAATGTAATTTTGAAGTACAATACTGTAAAAATGATTTCGTTGCGAGAAAACTGTTAGTATTATTGACTTCAAGATAATGTTCATTTAATAGAAAAAGAATGGATCTACAGATGTACTCTTTAAAAAAAAAATCTATCAGGAGATATTACCGTGTTAAGTTTGCATGAATTGGAAATTTTTCGGAATGTTTATAATCATGTACAATTTTGTTATTAAAATTTTAAAAAAGACGCAACTATTAATTAATACTTTAAGTATATAATTCTTGTTGAAATAAAATTTTACTATTGTTGTACTGGCCACGAAACACTTGCTACGTTAGTACATTTTATGCTGAATTTTAGGAAGTAAACGGGTCTCTTAAGTGTTTTCTTAGTTAAAATTAACCGTTATAAATTTTTATGAAAATATATCGAGACTGGAATAATAATTGTAGTGCCGTAGATATGGCATATAAGTTTCAGTATATAAAAGCAAAGTTCTTGCTCTTTAAACCATCCTCTTTGAACGTTTTACATTAAACTATTTTAAAATTTTGTTCGTGAAAACACCTAACACTGGCACGATTTGTCGAACAAAAGATGAACATTTCAACTTCCTTATCTTTATGTCCTTTATTTACTCGTTCTTCGTCTCCTGACATCGAAACGCATCTAAAAGCCCAGTATAATAAAGATTTAGGGTGCGTATAAAATCATCAGTTCAACCTTATTCTCCCTTTGCGCGCAATAAACAGCGTTGTAAAATTTTATAACCACCCTATTTGTATACAGAATATGCTACTGGAAACTGGAAACTTCACCTCGCTAAGTATTTTATAACAGTTTTTGCTACTGAACAGCACAATTGAAAGGACAGGTGCCATAAATTCCAGGTGATATATTTTAAAGTTACTGGAAGGTTGTCGGAGATGATGACAGTTTCGTTAAACAAAACGCTGGGAGGATTCCTGGAGAATATTCGTTAAGGATGTTGTATTTGTTGCGCTGCAGGAAGCCGGGAAATTACAAGTGCCAAAATTTTTAAGTGGAACTAAGTGAATTAAAGCAGACATGCATTTTAAAGAACTTGGATGTTTTTAAATATTTTCAGGATTCATTGATAAACCTCAAATACCAGCTATAATGGGCTACTATTTTTTTTAAACATTTGTGAAGAAGAGAAGAACTTGGGATCTGTATATATTATTTTGACAAAAATTTTATTAAGAAGGCCAAAAATAATTAATGATAATTTATTATTTAATGTGACGTAGATGCTTTTATATCTCCTATACAAAATAATGAAGTCTCGGCTAAATTTCTTTCTCAATTTACTAAAAAATTTTTGAGACGTACGTCTACCTTAAAATTTTACAGTGTTACATACGTGTACCTCTTCCACGTTTACTAATATGAGTGTATTAACAAAGGATGTCTTAATGCCTCTATATTTTTATTATTTGTCTTTGGCCTAAGAATTTGAAGAAATTTTTTTTAAATGACGTTATACTATAGACTATAAATAGAAAAATAATTTAAAAATCAAGAAGCCTGCAGCTAACCTTCCTTTTTCGAATAATTTTTGTTTTACTTAATTTCTTTAAAAATACAGAAGTTATTATGGAAATACTGGAGCCAGGTTTACAGTATTTTTTAGTGATGCCGTGAGACGAGACGAAACGAGAATTGACTATTTCTCGAGACGAGAAATTGATGAATTCTCGTCTTGGCAATTTCTTGGCTATTCGATTCTCGTCTCAAAGAAATCGATTCTCGCCTCGTCTCAATTTCTCAACAAAAAAATTGATGCAATATTTAAAAAAACTAGAAGTGATTCTAATAACTTTTTTGTACATTTTTGTTAAATTTGCACACAATTCTTGTATTAGAAATAAAAATATTTATATCAAAACAAAAAAATGCTGCCAAGAAAGTAAAATTTTTGATGAGTAATTTATTGGTTCTCGTCTGGTAGACCTAGAATTTTTCAATTTCAAAATATATTGCATAGCTAGGATGTGGCAAAGTACAAGTTTCAGGCTGGTTTCGGGCAGCCGTTCTAGTGGGGAAGATTATTACAGTTAAATTGTAAAAAACATCTTGCTAAAATTAAATCGCACTCGGACGCTTTCAAGCTGACCACTTGATCATCTTCTTCAAATGTAGTCCTGGTTTAATTAGAATCTCTCCGTTGCCGCTTTGAATTTCAAGGGTCGTCGCACGGATTGAGGTTTTAACTGCACCAAGACGAATCGTTCGAATAACAATATCGACCATTTTATAATTCAGAGTAAATAAAATAAAATATTCTCGCATAATCTATGGACAAATGTGCAATAGAAGATCTCTCTCTTCCACGTGCTACGATACGGACCGCACCCAACCCCACGCAGCGGTGAGGACAGATCTGAGATATTGCTGTCATCGGCTACAATGCACTAACGCTGACAAACTCCAGCCAGGCACAATGGGCCACAATGAGATGGCGACTTCGACTCGGCTTGTGACACATCAGGTAGGTCATGTAATGCGAGAAAGAAGTGATAGTCTACGTGGGCGAGATACCGGAGGATGTTGTCTTTCTTTATTATACATAGGCAATTGATATTTCTCTGTGGAATAATCCATAGAATGATTCTAAATATTTGATCAATCAATACGGTGGCCATTCAACACCAACACGAGAAATTTCTCGTCTCATTCTCGTCTAGTCTCGTCTAGTCTACGAGAGGAGAACCAATAAAGGCGAGATTTCAAAACTACGAGATGAGAAATAATTTTCGAGAAATCGAGAATTTTCGAAACTAGAATTTTGATAAAAATTTGGTATTATTCTCTTCGAAAATGTCAAAATCTCAAAATATTTTTACTTCCTTGTACGGAGTAAGGAAGTATTGTAATCGCGAAAAATTTCGGTTCTCAGATTTTGACGAAAATATCCGTTTTGACCTTTTCTGAATCCATTATGACTAGTTTCGTCGTGACGTCTGTACGTACGTGCGTACGGACGTATGTGTGTCGCATAACTCAAATACGGGTAGACGTTGAAATTTTGTATTTTGTTATAGCATCTAGTTGTGCACCTCCTATTTTTAGTTTCAATCTACAAACCGGAAGTAGTACTTTTTTCAAATATTTCGATAAATATTTAATTTGAGACAAATTTTTTAATTTTAAATGAAAGATTATGCGATTATTACCTACAATCGGTATTTTATAAATATTTTTGTATCTGGTATCATTTAGGAATAATTAAAGTATATATTTATAATTTAGTATTTCGGTATCTTGTAGTCCATGATCGATTAACATTTGTTACTACGTAAAATTTAATTGATTATGACATGACAGTGGCAATAGTAAAATATGCTTTATATCTTCTTCTGCAGTTTAAATAAAATGACTACAATATAATTGTGAGTATAGTTGCAGTAGTAGTAGTACTAGTATAATAAGTTAAAAGAATTTTTTATATTATTCTACATTTTAGTTATTAAGAAAAGTATGAACACACAAGGCGTACAAGGAAGTCATGTGGTGTCCACGTCAGATTTTTTTAAATTTTACATTGTTCGTAACTTTTTTTTGTTCTGATATAGGTAAATATTTTTTTTAAAACAAGAATTGTGTCCAAATTTGACAAAAATGTTTCAAATTCACTTTTAGCTTTTTATATAGATTTTTTCGAGAAATTGAATTAACTATTTTTCGTCTAGTCTCGTCGCACGATATCTATCTAGGCCTTTGATTAAATAAACGACAACTTGACTGCAGTCAGCAGTCCTGAGAATTTTTTACCTATCATACATCCTAACCAGTCGATCAAATATTTCATTTTCACTATCTAGTGACTCTAAGTGTGCTAGTTTGTAAAAAATTCGCGCCCAGAAATGTGGCAATAAATTAATAAAAAATTCTTAGCTTGTAACATTACCATCTTTGATACCTACTCAATTCTTCTTGTTTGTTTTATTATACAAGTTATTTCCACTGCAAATCACAAATAGCAAAAACGCATTCCAATTCCAATATTTTGTGCATCGCAATTCGTTTATGAAAACATTACCGATTCGCTTCGCCACTATTTATCATCTTTACTGTAAAAAATGCATTAAAGCGAATAAGTGCAATTCTCTTTGGGCAGGTAAAATAAAGAGTAATATCTTTTTCAGCGCAATGTTGCTGAGAAGAGGTGTTCGAGTGGATCAGGTTTTTGTTTGTTTCGTGGTTTGTTTTTCTATTTGTAAACGATTATGTAGGGATGATTATAGCGTAGCCATGTGAAGTCTTTATTACGTGATTTTAATGCGTGAAACCAAAATTCGCCACTGGAACAGTTGCCGTGATTCTGCATTAAAAGATAAACACAAAGGGTTTCATTTAATTCTGAATATTTCAAAGCAGCATAATATGCCAGAATAGATAAAACACTTAGTTTTTTACCGTCTATTGAGGTGCACTATTTTTAATTTTCTGACTAAACTATTTGATGTTTTAATTATTTATTTATCTATTTATTTTTACCTCTCGCCTCATATTCTATAAGAGAGGTATTATGTGATTATGTGATTTTTTGGTGGATAAGCACGTTTTAGGGTCTCTAGAATACGAATTACACATTTTTGAGATGATGTATGTGTGTGTGTGTGTGTGCGTGTGTGCGTGCGTGCGTTCCTTCGTTCGTATGTTACAATTTTTTCAGACACGATAACTCAAACATTTAAATACCAAATTTTATATTTTAGGTTTTAATACGAATCTTAACAAGCCATTAAATTTTGGTTGCAATCTACAAACCGGAAGTAGTACTTTTTAAAAATATTTCAATAAATGATTAATTTATGACAAATATTTTTATTTTAAATGAAAGATTATGTGATTATTACCTACAATCGGTATTTTATAAATTTTTCTGTATCTGATATTATTTAAGAATAATTAAAGTATAATACTTATAATTTAGTATTTCGGTATCTTGTAGTCCATGATCGTATCATTTGTTACTACGTAAAATTTAAATCAAATGATTATGACACAATGACATGACAGTGACAGTGACAATAGTAAAATATCGTTTATGTCTTCTTCTGCAATGTAAATAAAATGACTAAAATATATTTGTGAGTAGTAGTAGTAGTAATGGTACTTATATATTATATATTTGTATAGGTAATAAGTAAAAATAAAAAAGTAGGTATGGCGGGAGGTCTTGTGGTGGCCACGTCACATTTTTTTATATATCATGACATACTTTTGTAATTTTTCACGACATATCACCTCCTGAAGATGACCCACGTGGGGCCGAAACCGGTCGAGGTTGATTAAATTTTAATAAATTTACTGCATCCCAGCAGTGTGTTTTGTTTATAGATAAAACAACCTATGAAGAATCACATTTATACGTAATTTGCTTTATGTTTTGACCGTCATATGTTTAAACCGTCAGCCAAACTAAAACTTACATTAAAATTATCATTATCATTTTAACTTAAATTAAAACTAAGAAGAGGCATTTATGCAGAACTTGAAACATTTTTAGTTTGACACATGTAATAATTATTGTAGGGGAGAGTGTTGTACCTTGAGACGCATGTACCTGTGAACAACATCAATTGCAGCCACATTTAGCGTTAAATATACTAATTTCAAGTAGAATTTGACAACACTATTGAAAATAAAGTAATACACGTTGTTTCAAGACTTACAGTTATTGTTCAGTTACTGAAGAATTTTTCTTCAGAGGTAATAGTTATTTGTATCACAAGGCCAGAAACTGACGTTTTGCAAGAGCGAGTATTTTTGACACGCCGAGCCACAGGCGAGGCTTGCAAATTACGAGCACTAGCATAACCGTTTCTGGACGTGTAATACACAATATTTTATGTGCCGATTTCATTACAATAATATAAAATAATTATACATAACCTAAAAAATTGTGCACTCAATACTTGCATTTGAGCTTAAAATATATTTATTTCAGTTTCTATTAACGATTTACATCTAAAATTTGTCAAAATCTTGTTAATTCTTGTATAAAAAATATTCAACGCATAAAATTGACATCTGCTTGACAACTGTAGTAATGTCAAGATGCCAACCTATAACTTCCGGTTGTTTGCCGGCCTAGGCTGGCAACAAAGAGTTTCTGGCGGATTTTGAGATATGGAAAACTAGCGATGCCGTCCGGAGGCATATAAATGTATTTTTTGATCTTATCCACTCAAACCAATTAATACCTTGTTGGAAGGCACGCAAAAATTTCCGAAAAGAATTAATGCACACGTGAGACTATAAAAAATATTAGAAAATTATTTATTTTCAATATATAGGAAAATTTTCGAAAATTAACTAAGTACAGATAATTTATTTTAAATAAAAATAATTTACATTAATTGAATGATCTCTAGATAGTAGTACTTATCAAAAAGGTATTTGTTTTTGCGAAATTGATATGGGCCTAGAATTGAATTGAAGAAAAAAGATTGACAGTTCAGTTTGAAAAAAATTCAAACTTACACAGCATAGGTGGTCAAGTCTATCAACTTTATATTTTAATACCCGCCCAACATTATTAAAATATAATAATTTCCTATAGAAATAAGTCAATTTCATAGTCACGTTCACTTATCTACAATGTACATAATAGCAATCGAGTTTCCTTTGATAAAACAGGACCTTAAAGTCGTAAATATCATACAAAGGACCATAAATTGAAAGCAATTAAAGCAGTGTATAAAACAACAGACTCTTATCATTTCAATAACTTGATAATAGCTGATTTGCATTCAGACTTCGAAGTTCGCCAGGGGCTGAACAACGCAAGCATGACCCCCCAAGTTGAGGTTTTAAGGATTTCACACTGAAGAAGCTACAGAAGCTATAGAGAGACTTAAAATGGTATTCACGTTTTTACACTTGTAGGTATATTGTGCTCATTTCAACGCTATTTTGATTTATTACTTTTCTTTATATGCAGTTTCTTTTCTGATGTATAAAGTCTAATGATAAACTCATCAAAAATATTATAGAACATCTTCAGTTTGATTCCGTTGCCAGGTATCTATTGAGAAATTTTTAATTTCACTGTATCTGCTTTTGTGCTAACCCACTTGACACGAATCGTCCATGGGATGTATAAAAATTTCTACTTCTTGTACTTTAAGGGATATTACCGAGATATTAGTTATGTATACGTAGCCACATCCTGAGTACAATCAAAAATTACATGCTCAATACAAATATCTCAGAGAATTACATGGGATACATAATTGGGATATTATTACCAAATTTCTAACATTGGGATGTTACACAGATAATGTTTTAGGGCGGACATTAGCAATCGCTAGTATATTAATAGGATGTTACTGGGAAAAATAGCAAGTAACAAAGCGGGGATGTTCACCTGCTTGAAATGTTCTGCAGATTTTATTTTGTCAAGTGAAACATACCTAAAATACATAAAAATTTATAACATGTTTAATAAAACACAAAAAATTTTTTTGCTAGTAACCATTCAACATGATGAATGGTAGATGTTATTACAGTGGACTCCAACTACTTCGATCGATTCGTCTTGGTGCAGTCGCAGAACCTCAATCCGTGCGATGATCCTTGAAATGCAAAGCGGAAACGGAGATACCTATTCTTCTTGCAACGTGCAACCAGGACTACATTTTAAGACGAGCAAATGGTCAGCTTGAAGCACCCGAGTGCGATTTAATTGCAAGTTAGTTTTACACACTGCCGGTAGGGAGATTTGAACCACGGAACTCCGAGTTCGTACGTCATCACATGCAGAGAGCTGTGCTTAAACCTGCGAAGCTACTGTTGAGACTAATATAATTGATCAATTTTATTTTAAATTTTAATTTCTTGTTTAAAAAAAAAATTAATTAAACATGTTTCTGAATTGTCAATAACTTGATCAACTTTATTGCACCAAAACATGACGAAATGTGTTCGTATAATAAATTGAAAATAAAATTGATCTATTCGATAAGACACCTGAAAATCTAGGAGGCATACTCACAAAACTAAAATTAAAAATTTATTTTAAGTTTCGAAAATTGCAATGATTCAAATAAAAATAACTACAACTACCTTCATTCTTATAATAATTTCTGGCTTATATTCAGGGGTGGCCAAATCCCGGTGGTCTGATATAAGGGCTATATATTTGTAACAACCCTCAATGAAGGGAATAATAGTCGTGTTCGTCCCCTTAGCTTATTGAAACGAGCTTTGTGCTTTCTGCAGGAGGCGGAGCTTTACTGAGACATAAAATACGGATGAATGTGTGAGATAGTTCTTTTGAACTTTGGAAATAGTTTGTCAACTTGAAAGGAGCAAAAAGAATAATGTCGTAAATGCAAATGATAATTTATTTGACACTATAGATTATAGAAAATAAGTTTTATTAACTTGTAAAAAATATTGGAACTTAATTTACTGTTTATTAAGGAAATTAATAAAATTGTTCAATTTATTGATGATTTTATAGTAATTTTTGTTTTTTAAATAGATGACAATTAAAATAAATAGTAGCTTCAGTATGATGTATTGCAATTTTTATATTTTTATGTGACTCTAATATGTTGACTTCCCTATGAATCACTCATTTGAAATAAGACTGTCAGGTATAATATTATTTCTAAGAATTCTGGAAGTTCTTAAGTGCTTTTTTATGCTTTAAGCTTTACTTCATTTTGATAAACAAGTACAGTTATTGCAGTCTCATTTATCATGTGACGTCACGACGTCAGAAGGTATTATATAGGTATCGAAATTATATATGGCACGTGCGAACTTAGATAAAAAGAAAATAAACGGAGAGAACAACGCAATGGAAAATATTCTGTTACTGAATACTCGTAGTATATTATATATTAAAGAACTAAAGTGCATGATTTAAACCTGAGGATGAAGATGAGGGAATGATCACCTGAGGAGGGATTAAATGTACTTTAGTCCTGTGGTATATACGCTATTTTTTGCACTTCATCCTCAAACGAATACAAAATAGTTTAAAAGAATACACATTTTGCAATTTTGACAGTAAACTTTCTGACAAATATTTATATTGTTACCATAGATTTACTTGGCAACGGGATTAAATATAAAAAATAATCCCTTGGGATCAAATTAGACCTTAGTGCTTAAAAATAAAGACTAAAGAAGAGTTTTAGTCCTGGAAGTGCAAAATAGTGTAACCCAACCTGTGTAACAAAATTTAAGGGTGTATAGTATTGAACATAATTCTTTTTGATTCATAATCAGTGCGTCCAATACTACCCTTAAATTTCTTACACATGTTGGGTTTCACTCTGTATAGTATTATAGAAATATATGTAATATGTAAAAAATAAAGAACACGTAAGCTTATTATTACATTACAAAGTAACAGATGAATATTGCTGTGAAAATGAAGTGTTTCAGAAAATCTGGTCAATGTAGATATAGATTATTTTAATTTTAGGAGAAGTGAGTAAAAATCGACAGGTTTTATAAACTGAATAATGAAGATGAATAGCTGCACTACGAGACTGTGTTCACATATTGTGAAATTATTTATTTATAACGACGATCTCCTTCATAAAAAGTAGAGGATTTTTAAACACGTTTGGTCATAATTTTCGATCTATAGGTAAATTGTGGAACATAGCCGCTTAGATATATCTAAATTACAATTTTAGTTACTATTTATAGTATTAAAGTATAAAGTAACATTTAAATCAGTGTCAATATAGTATCCATTACACATTCTGACCGCTAGAAAAGATCATGTTGGCAAACCTAATGATTCTTGAATCGCGATTCTTACGCACCTTTTCTTCTTGTTGCTGTTTGATTCGCCGAGATTACAACCACAGCTCAACTTTTGATTCCTTCGCGGCGAAGTGTAAAATGGAAGAAAAGAAAACTATAAATTCGGTGTCGGTGTCTTTGTACCGGTTATCAGTTCTATTTAACGCATTAACAATTAACTGCCATTGGCCAATTCATTTTCCAATAAATCACAAACGTTTTGTTTTATATTGAAGTGTGTTTTTATTGGCACGCGGTAATTTGTAGTCGAGGTTGATTATTATTATTTCATAGTGATTTGCGGCACTTAGACGAGTGCACTTGCGTTGAAAATTTTATAATGGACATAGAAAATTCTATTGAAACTCTTTAGAAATGATTTTTATATTTTTCAAAAAGGTACTTGTAAATCCTGAAAATTAACAATTTGAACGATTCTGGCTGTATTATAAAAAATTTCAAATGGAAATTTAACATGAAGAATCATGCCTCATTAGTGAATCAATAAATGCAAATTATATTGCTGTGACATCAATTAGCAAACCTTGGAGCTAATTTCTATCATTTAATAATCCATATTATAGGTACGTTGATTAATGCACAAAAATAAAAATTTTCTTTTGAAATTTAATATACTCGTACATTAGTCGTCTGACGGGTATAGAGAGATTTTTTTAAAACAGTAACCCATTGACTGTAATAATTTATATAAAACTCGCTTTAGAAATTATTTAACAAAATACGGCAAAGTTTTTTGTAAATTTCATTCTAAGCCATGTAAGCACAACCTATAAGTACATCATTGTAAAATATGAGGTCATCGATATCAAAACCAAAGTCACATATAATGATTTATTGTAACATGCTTTTTTGCTTTGCGTTTGATAGCAAGAGATGGGCCCTAATACCGATCGTAAAAAAAGCATCTTTCATGCTTCTTAATCCTGATAAGAATTGCCTGTCAAATCAGCCAAGTTGAATCTTCAAAATGTAAAAAATTTAAAATTACATAAATAAGGTTCTCAATGTAAAGTTTCAAATTTCATGTTTTCATATTTTCAGTACGTCATTTGCAGCCAATAATGTGAAAGAAATCTTCACGTGACCCAAAACTAACTCTGTCTCTCTCGACAATCTTTGAGTACCTAACTAAAACTGGCCCTTTACTCGTCTAGTTAATATTTGGTCTTAGGGAGAGTACTGAGTATTGAGATTCTTTAAACTGACAAAGAAAATTTTATACAATTTATCTGATACAAAAAATTCAGTCCCTTACAAATTCAACAAATAATAATTTATGTGCAATATACATGGCCATTATACCATTACCATCCATTGCTAAAAATCATTTGCATTCGCGCATTTAAAAACCCATAAAATAACTCATTACTCCAGCAACTAAATGCTCTCACGCCATTGGTGCAAACAATTCGAAACAAGTGAATAGGAATAAACTGGAAACGACAGTCCCCTATCTAAGATATGGCACCGCCGCCATTGTTGTCAGTGACGTCATACAGGCACACGTGTGCTGTTGATGAATATATGCCACGTGACACTGAGATTTATAGTGAATTATTGTTTGTTTTGTTGGTAGCGCTGAATGAGGGAGGGTGAGTGTAATTTACAGTGCATGTACCACCCTCATGATTCACACAGATATTCTGCAGATTTAGATCGAGAGATGGATCGTACAGTAAACAATAGTAACGAAAAACCTTTTATTGGTATACCAATGTGAAATATAATTCATGTATCACGTGGTACATATTCGACTAATTTGATTGGTGAAATGTGGCAGTAAGAGGCTATCAAATCAAAAATATTTTTATCACCGCTGTTACATGTCAACTGTTTTTGTTTATTATAGTTACAAACTGTCAATTTCTCAAACTGAAATTGCTGTTTGTCAAAAATCAGACTTACATGTGTCAAGATAGAGATATTAGGGAAGAAAAAGCAAAATTGTGAAAGGTAAACAGAGTTTTTGACAGCTAGGTATTGAAAACATAATAACTAAACATTTTGGACTAATTCATTATATATTCTCCCCGAATATATCTCGGGCTATATGATTATCACAGGTGATAGCATTCGTTAGTCTCCAGAAAATTGAACTCGTGCTGCGCACTCGGTCATATTGCATGGCAATAATACGCATTGAAAAACGAGTAATTTTTGTGATGATCTCAATCTAATACTGATATTCGTACGATGTTGAATTTTTGTAGGTATGTAGATTAAGGAAGCATACTAAAAGTGCGGAATCTTCAAAATCTTTAATTAATGTAATTAGTTTGGCTTTAATAATTATGCGAAAATCGGCGAAATTTGTACAAGTACAAGCATTGTTCGTAAGAGTGCTAAGAACATATTTTTTGTCAAGAAAATTACACATCTGACGAAAAAAATTGTAAAAAATCGGCCATATTGACAATTTTTACTAATTTATTACTAAAATATCATTAAGTATTTCAAAAATATAATTTCTTAGCACTCTAGAGTCATCCTTTAACTATCTTTATATAAAATATGAACCGTGTAGGTATACTAACAAGAGCTCAGTTTGTAATATAGAAAGATCTCTTTTTCGCTATATTTTTGTTACAAGTGTTTTTACAGATCTGCCCGGAAGCCAATTGTTTAGCTTTTACCAATCCTTGCACATTTCAATGCCTATAAACAAAATTAAAATATTTAAAAAAGTGCAATACGATACATTGTTTATGTTTACTTCCAGGCCACCCTCCAAAATTCTCTTTCGTACCCACCGTCCGTTCCAAAGGTAGCGCGATTTCACGTCAGCAGATGTGAAACTTTGCGATCTTAAAGCTGGCAATGGTCCTAATTAACCGTATCAAACCCGAGCCTCTATAGCTTTGTTACCGCCAAACGTTGACGTTACCACCGCAGCAGACGTTTACGAGACATGTGCCGACTCTAGAGGACTCTGCTTCGCGCACTAAATGCTGCCAAAGAGTGTCGTGCTTCTTGATCCGTGCTTGTTCGTCCGAAGACGAAAATAGGCACTTTCTTCCGAAGATTAGGTAATCCAATACCTTGTCGGCATTCACAGCTACTTGACTACAGCACGGGCCAAGTAACTATTGGGAAATTTCAATAATAATGCGAACCTAGTGGTGAAATTTTGTACTTAAACAACGGTGCACTTGTGGGTGATTTACACGTTACTAAACCAGAAAGATAAAAGTATTAATACATTCAATATAAACAAAATTGAATATAAATGTTAGTGGAACTAATATTGACGTTTATATTGGACTATAATTTAATACTACACTAAGCAGGATATAAACTATGTAGATAACCTAACATCTACTTGCTGAATAATGTACTTAAAATGCAAAATAAAAACAAATTTACTACCAATAGTACAACAATAGAAAATATCACACAATATTATATCAAAATTAGTAGCATAGGTACACTTAAATCCATACAGAAGAAAAAACAACAAAATAATACACACTGCAATGTTGTGCTTATGGAAGCCAAAGTAAAGTGCACCGTTGTTCAGAATTTCACATAAATGAACAGCGCCATCTCTTACCTCTTAGTAATATAATATCCCAATATAATAACGGCTAGCAGGGCCGTAATCAGGTGATTTATCTAGGAAGAACCAAATATTTTGTAGAAAGGGGAGTATTCTTTTAAAAAAAAAAAACATATAATCTTCTTCTTACATAACCGACATTTCGGTTTACACTTAAGGCGCTACACTTGTGCCAAAAATATAGTGAAAAAGGGAGCTTGCTATATTATAAACTGAGCTCTTGTTAGTACACCTACACTGTTCAAATTTTATATATAGATAGTTGAAAGATGACTCTAGAGTACTATTTTAAAAATACTTAATGGTATTTTAGTAATAAATTAGTAAAAATTGTCAATTTGGCCTATTTTTACGTATAATTTTCTTGACAAAATTTTTTTTCCTAGCACTCTCGCGAACAATGCAAGGCAATGACTATTTAAAACAAAATTAATAAATATAAAATAATAGGGCCATAATTTGTAATCTTAAAATGCATAAATTAATTCTTATTTTCTCTAATTATTGCCGCAACAATATATTGTATGACTTTTTCGATCAAATAATGCTTCGTAATTACTTATGGTAAATTTCAGATTTTTATTTTGAGCAATATAGCAGGAATCGTGAATTCTGATTCCCTATTGCAGCAATATTGCGTTCAACAAGTCTAGAGCCTTAATGTTTTGTTCAATTATTCTATAAGGTATAAAAATTTAAAATGAGTTTTATCACCGGTGTGCGCCTTCAAAATCGTGTGCTTGACATGATACTTAATTTTTGTTAGGTTCACATAAATAAATAATTACGAACAAAATTTATTTTGTAAAGCATTTACATGTAAAGTAAATTTTTTCATGAAAAATACAAAAATAGGGCAGAGTCGTCAGGATCTATGAATTCCTAGAAGACAAGAGATTATAGGATTAATAATCTTCGGATGAAAGTGCACTATTTTCGTCTTCGGGCGAATAAGCACGGATGAAAAAGCACTCAACCCTGGCAAAGATGGATTGTCGATGGTTATTGTTTAAAATGAGCAAGCTTAGACCACCGGTGTTGAAGTAGAAGCTACACCTTGTTGGAGACGGGAGAACAAGGGTGGTAATGAGAACGAAGTGTGGAAATTTAATTTGGATGGTTTTAGGATAATTAAGGGTTGTGGTTTGATGCGCCTTGTTTTAGGTTAGATGATGCCGTGAATAATTAGTTTGTCAGGGGGTGGATGTTAAACAATACCTAGTTCCATCAGGTTCACACTATGTGACACTTGACAAAATAAAATCCCCAGAACATTTTTATCAAGAATGTGAACAAACGCTTGTCTCGCTATATTTTCCTATTAACATCCTATTAATATCGTAGCGATTGCTAATGTCCGCCCTTAGTAACATTACCTATGTAACATCTCAATGTTAATTATTTAGTAATAATATCCCAATTGTGTATCCCATGTAATTCTCTGAGATATTTGTACTGAGTATGTAATTTTTGTTCGTATTCGATATGTTTTGTGGTTAGGATAGATTTACGTAATATCACTTTAAGGTTATCACCCATGACAGAAAATAGTCAAACACATTGATTCCGCACGCTATTCTATAGCGTTTATTATTTGTTAAACAAAAAAATAGCAAATAGTTTATGTTTGAGAGGAATAAATAATGTTGGCACCCATATTTGTAAAAAATTGCAATATTTCTAAAAAAAATAGGGTTTTCGCGCGCCGCTGTACAGTAAATTTTAATAGTTTTTAACAAAGCTTGGATCTGCGAAATAACCGATCGAATTTTATAAATTCGATTTAAAATAGAAGATATTTGTGTCAAAAAATAACAAAAATTGTCAAAATGCAAATTAGCATATTTGGATTTTAAAGGAAAATTTTAAAATTTTGCATCTTGCATTTTGTAGATTGTACTTTTGTCTTCAATAGTATCTTTAGATTATTATATTTAACAATACAATAACCAGTGTGGAGTGATTTAGGATGTTTTCTGGTGTGGCAGAGTACAAGAATAAGATATTTTTAAACGGACGATTCAGTTGCAATGTCAAGTAGGTAATGATCGTAAAAACCATGCACCTATAACTGTAAAAGATAGTCATTTTGGCTAATTACATTTGTATTGTAATTAATTACAACAAATCAATAACCACGATTATTTCTGTAAGTGTTATGAGCACAGCGACGGTGTCCAAAGCTCACGGCAACGACTTGTGTGTTCGCGAGCTTTATTTGAGGCCAGGCCGGACAGAAAGGATTTTAATTATTCGCTTGCTATTGTCCAACTCCAACGCCCGTCCATTTAATTGTTCTAATAATTTTCATTGTAAAGCGGAAATGTAAATTTCGTTCTGTCAAAGAATAAATTGCCGTCTTTTGTTCTAACCTTGTATTGTTGATTTTGCCGAACGCAGGATAGGTTCACTACAATCGGTTTGTATCCGAAACATAAAACAGAATTTTATTTCCTTAATTCTAAATAAGTACATTATAAAACATGCGTGTGAGTCATATGTCTTATTTGAATTTAATTATGGTTGAGCAATAAAAAATAATTTCTAATGCAGTAATAATAACAAAACATAGAAATAATGCGTACCTATTGTTTTTTATGTTTGTAGTTTTAGCTTCAGCTAAATAAAGTTCTTATTATTATTATATTATTATTATTTTATTATTACCTATGTGACTATTTTCTCCATATAAAAGTATTACCTTTCACCAGTTTTTAATTACAATATTATAGCCTCCTTAGGGAGGAAAAGTCAATTGGAATCCGCATAAAGCGGGAGGAAAAGTACTTTTCCTCTCTAGGTAATGTGCTGACAGGTCAGAAATACCTCACTTTCGTTCCTAGTAATAGGAACAAAAGGTGGCGTTTTCGGTGCATGTATTGAAAAAATAATTTAATTGCCTAGGCACTAAAATTAATCGAGAAATCGAGACGAGATAACAATAATCGAGACGAGATCAAATTTTTCACATTCGAGACGAGACGAGACGAGACGAGAAATGAAAAATCTCGTCTCGTCTCATCTCGACGCACTAGCTCGAAATTTGTGTGTTGGCTGATTGTATTGTCAGTATATTTTTGTTAATGAAAACGTGATAAAGAAAATAAAAACAAGATTTTGTAGATTATAATTTATAATAAATTTTTTTTTTCTCTATTAACAGAATGAACCCTAAATTTACTAGAGAAATTTGGAGTTGGAGGCAAGTACACATTGCCATAAATAACAAGCTTCACAAATTTCACCGAATTCCGAGCTGTGAACGCAGCTTAAACCTTAAAACTAAATGCCTATATGAATAAGGCTTAAGCTACGAGTAGATTCAGACCTACCCACTTATAAGTATAAGTGCTAAATTAACCAATCAGCGCTTACACAAAATTCCAATTTCAAATATAAATCCGAATGTTAAATTAGCCACTTATACCTACTTATAATTGGATAGGTCTGAATCTAGCTGTAGGAGTTAGAAATAAATTAAGTAAAGAAGGAAACCCGACATTGAATCTCATCGTAACGTATAAATTCTATACCCGTTTATAAAATAATACAGTTCACATAAATATCAATAAAGTAAAAAATCGTTAAACAAAATGTCTTGCTAGTTAAACCCCCTATCACGATGATTGCATTATCTATAAATCAAACCTCACACATCGTTAAGCTAACAGGCCATATCAAATCCGTCATCGTCCCATTTCCGCCATCTTGTTTTGACCTACGCCATTCTTCCTGAAACCGTTGCGAGTACGTTCACGTTCAATCGTGCAGTCGTCGTACACCATTGTCTGCCTCTTTGCTTTATAAAGGGGGTGACTCTCATACATGGGTGGCTATTTGTGTTACATAGGGGTAGGTTCTGCGAGGATAGAGGCTAGTCAACCAAGGGAGATTTAGACAGAAGGGTTGGAAATGGAAGATTTGACTGCGGGTTGGGTTGGAGTGATTTTGAAGGTTATGTTTGATTTGTATTGTGTGCTGTTTGATATATTGTTTCAATTTGCATTGATTTATTTGGGATTGGGTGACTGTTAACGCCTGAAGAGATTTCTGAAATGGTGAACAAACGTTTCTGCTTATTTTCAAATACCGAGGCAACAAAAATTGATAACATTTAATTTCAATCTGACCTGAAATTTAAGTCATAGGAGCAATTGTCTGCAAGAACTTATGCCCAGTGCACACGGAGAAACATTTTGTTTTGTTTCCTGAAAAAAGTTTCCAGAAAATGGAGATTTTTTTGAAAAACAATAAATATGTATCACAACGTTTCCTGAAAACGCCTCATTTTTAAAGGCGCCGTTCAAACTTTCAAGTTTCCAGAAACTTTTTTCAGGAAACATGTCAAAATTTTTCTCCGTGTGCACTAGCCATAAAAAATCCAGCACACAATGTACGAACGTAACAAGTACAAGAATGCTAGAATTTTATTTCAACAAGGATTATAATACTTAAAGGATCAATAAACTGTTGTACCTTGTTCAAATTTTAATTTAAAAAATCGTAGTAAATTATTAAAATTCTTATGTCCAATTCATGCAAACTTTACATGACGTATATCTCATGATAGCAAATTATCTTTAGTAAATAATTTCAAAAGGCACATCTGTAGATCCATTCTTTGTCTATTAAAGTTATAAAAAACATTATCTTGAAGTCTTGAAGAATAAACTGACAGTTTACTCGGAACGAAAACACTATTGCAGTATCTTTCAATTTTAAAAAGACATACCGTAGCTAGGATGCGGCAAATTACGAGTTTCTAAATTGAATCGAGTAAAACAGACATAAGATATTTTACATAATATATAAAATTATGTTATGAATTTGATTTATTTAATGATACATTCAGTAGATTTAAATCAATGTTTCTTTCTTACTTTGATAATTAATTCTTAGGTATTGTATTATTGTTATTATTTGTATTACTATAAGTATTCTTGTAAGTTACCCTTGAATATCTTTTATTTTGTGCAGTATATAAATTTAAATTGCATATTACATTTACTTTATAATATTTTAATTTGATATTGGAAAGGATATTGTGCTCATACTGCTGTACATACATACTATTAATTTTATAATTAATTATTGTAAATTATATAAATACCCTCTGTAATTGGGATATTAATCCTGTAGAGTGGTAATAATAAATAAATAAATAAATAAATAAATAAATAAATAAATAAAATAAAATGAATCCAATTGTACTATACGTATCATATTATTATAGTTTGTTCTTTTAAATAAAAGCTCGTTCAGTAGCAGTAGATGATTGTTTTGAAGATTAAAATTAAATATTATTTATTACAAACATCTCCAGAGTATATAACAAGTCATTTCTGCTATAAATAATATAATATGTAATCAATTTTCAGTGTAAAACTATATAATCTTATAAATAAAGAAAAGATTATTGTGTGAAAAGATTGACTCAAATGAACAATTTAAATTAAATTAAACACTGGTACAAAACAACTAAATAGCGTTTCTGAAAGACCGTTTAATTCGTTATAATTCCATTATTTTCGGCCATTTATCTGGCTAATTCAATGACTTCATATGCCTGTCGTCCTAATCGTAGAACAAGATTCGCTTCTTAATCCATATAGATACACTTATTACTCAGCAAAACAAGAATATTACTAAGGAGCTATAACAAATTGTAATTGTTACACATAAGACAGCTTTAACTAACATTCAACATTACCGGACCAAAAACCGACATACGCCCTTGAAAAACCATAACACAAAACATGCACGAGAAAGAGATAGATTAAAAAACGGTTGCTGGTTATGTAAGCTAAGAAACCATAGCCATATCGTATGTGAATTTCCATCCCATGGATTATAAGCAACTGTAACGGTTCCGTATGAAATACAGGAACATCATGGCATCTCTTTTTAGTTTGTTCAAGTTCTAAACGTTAGAAAAGGATGACTTCTCGCGATATAATTCATCATACAATTATCAGCGATAGAAAAAGAGGCTCTTATGGGGCCCGCTATGATGAAAACAAGGATGGGGAGCGATTTGCGTTCAGCTGGCCCGGCTTTGCACGCTTCACGGTGGATTTTCATCCAAATTTTCGTATTTCCATGTCCTTTCATTCGACATTAGCACGCATGTCAGACGGGGTCTTTCCTGCACCACCGGGTCACAAACGGTGTTGAAATAAACAGCAGTTGCCAAACTTTTACCTTTGAGAAACGAGGGAAGCTAATTTAATTTTGTAGGCAAATAACTTTGTATAAAATCTTCGAAACTTTGTTAACCTAAAAACTCAAATCGGATGTAATAGGGTACTTTACCAATCCAGTCAATTATATTGAAAGGAGACTTCAAAAATGAGTTATTGCCATGAAAAAAGTTTTCAAAAAGTTAATAGTTCTTTATTTTACGTATCGATACATCTACGTCACAGTAATGCGTTTTCACGTGTATTCTTTACTTACAGAAATAAAGAAACTACCAAATTGTATATTTTGTAACATTTAGAAATAGTTGATTTTACATGCAGTACATTTTAATTCCAGCCCCATTGTTTGAGAAGATTTTCAGCTACCTATGCATCTACGACACACAAGCTTTAAAAATTAATTACAGCTTTATTAAGAACAATTAAGGCTTAGTAGTACTCTCAATCGCTTTCAAATAACATGAAGTTTCAATGGTAAACTACCCTTTTGCAGATTTTTTTAGTAAATAGCAGAAATAATTTATATTTTGTTTATGAGATGAGAGAAGGCGTTCCATGATCATATTTCAACAGTGCAATTAAGTTTTTGAATTTCTGTCACGACACCGTAACATAGAAATGCCGCCTATAGTTCAACTTTATAGAATACAGAATAAATAACCGGCTACATATATTATAAACCAGCCTTAAGACTGACAGATTGGATAAAAGTCATGATTTGCATGATTTTTAGTTATTGATACTTATGAAATTCAGGTGAAAGTAACCTTTCACGTAGATACTTCACATTTATTCTTAGCCTGTATCTTAGTACCTATACTAATGTTGGACCGTGCTCCTTAATTTTTTTGATAAACAGATCATGTTATAAAATGCAATATAAATTAACTTTAGTGTTGTCTATAGTTATTAATTGTTTAAAATTGTAGCAAGTTCTTATATGGGCGTTTTTCCATATAGTGTCATTTTTTGTTAAAAAAGTGATTTTGTCATGGTAACGTTCTGGAATGTCGTGGGAGCCCGCTTCACTCACGGGCAATTCTTTTTGCAGTTTTTATAGTGCTTCAATGCAGGAATAAAATCATCTAAATGAAAATGATGTGCTCCTAATATTGTACGCCGTAGCTACGTCGGAACTTTGAAAAAAAATCGTGTCACCAGTTTTTGTCACGGTAACGTTCTGGGCTGTCGCGGGAGCCCGCTGCACTCACGGGCAATTCTTTTTGCAGTTTTTTGTAGTGTTTTAATGGAGGAATAAAATCATGAAAATGAAAATGATGTGCTCCTAATATTGTGCGACGTAGCTACGTTGGAACTTTGAACAAAATCACTTTTTTAAACGAAAAATGACACTATATGGAAAAACGCCCATATGAGTTCTCAAGGTTTATAATTCAATATAGTTTCATGTGCCTTCACTATTCGCAATTATAACTTATTATAAGACAAATTTTATCTCCGAATAAATTGTTCACTAACGATTTTCCCCGAAATAATATCCCTGCAAATTCTATACAAATTCCTCGCTTGGCATTTTTCATATCAGAACCGAATTTTTCGGTAAGAATGAACAAAATTCGAACTTACATTGCAGGAGAAATTGCGGAAATTCTCGTTGAAGTATTGTTGAAATTCGGTGAGTTATGTATCTGCCGGTTTGCCGTCCTTACCTGAAACGATAGGAAAATATTTCAGATTTCAGATATATCAAACGTGCCGTACATTTATTGGATAAATATTTGTGCAAAAAGATGAAAAGTCTGGTAACGTTTCAAAGAATTTGCGCCATTCAAATGCTCTTTACTTGATATACTGGATGAAGTTTAAAACGTTCTCGAATGCATAAAATGTGTTGAAGCACTACCTACACTTGGATTTATTTCTGAATGAAGTTTTTATAAATATTACCGACTACATAACAGTTCAGTAATGCAATAGATATATTCAAAGAATATATAAAGATTATTCCCTTCTCTATGACTGTCTGAAAATGCAGCAGCTTGCAAAACCTCCAGTTTGTAATTTATTTACATTTACATAAATGTACTAGTTCTAGTATGTTTTAATTTTAAATTTAAATGAGACTAGAATATTAAAGGTTTGCTGAAATAATAGTTGAAATTTTAAATAAAAGGGTGAAAATGAAAAAGATTCTAATAATTTGGAAAAAAATTGATGTTCCCCTTTTAACAACTTTAAAGGCCGATATCTCAAAAACTAAGCGAGAAATCAAACACTAGTCTGTAGCATTGTATTTCTAACACTTAAATTAACCTACTAGAGTTTTATTTCTCGCTTAGTTTTTGAGATATCGGCCTTTAAAGTTGGAATAAGGGGAAAACGTAACATCAATTTTTTTCCAACTTGTACAAAGAAATTCATCTCACTTTTTTAAATATATTTAAGTAATAGATATAATACTATTATTAAACTGCAATTAAAAGAGTAGGCTATCTTGAGTAGGGAGGTCTTGTACTGGCCACATCAGATTTTTTAAAAGTTGTCATTGATGGTTTTTTTCAAACTCAATTTTTTTTAACCTTTTGAGTAGGGCGGGGGCTTTATATACTCATATAATGCATCATGAGGAATTTATTGGTGACAATAACATCAAGTCCATATATTTCATAGGTAGTTTTCAAAATTCTATATATACTTATTTGGTGAAGGTAATTTAAGTGTACAAAACGCAATATCACAAATTAATCCAGTTCAATATTTCTCTTTGTTTTTGATGTAGGCAGCCTAAAAGTTACGATTTAGAAAATGGGTAAAATCGGGATTTCTAAAGAATTTGACACAATCGTAGTAAACGGCACCTTTGAAATTTAAAACGTATATACACGGTGTCCTAGAAACTGTTTAAGCATGGGGATCTCGAGAACCATAAGAGATACGAAATTGGATAAGTTAGACAAAAGTTGTCCCTTTAGGAGGGAAATTTCTAAATATTTTTGTTTTCCCACAAAAATGCATAGTTGACTAGATATACCCAAAAATTGTAAATTTTGCCAGTTTCGATTTTCACCTATAACTTTTTTGTTTCAATTAGTACAAATTTCTAATTTGCATTTCACAGCAGTCCTCTATTTTTAACTCTTACAGATTTTGGGAAATGCAAACCAAAATCAAATTTTCATATGGAGCTCATAGTTGGTTATGACCCGTCGTAGTAGATTTTTTTTCTCTTTTCAACGATATAAAACACAAGTGCATTGAAATTAAAATGACGGCAGAAATTACACAATAATATTTTTAAACTGTTTAAAGGGGCAACTTTTGTCTAATTTAACCAAATTCGTATCTCTTATGATTCTCAAGATCTCCATGCTTAAACAGTTTCAAAGGACACCCTGTATTTTTTATTTATACATAGATTAAACTATTGTTAGCAATATAATTGTTATAAACAAAGTCAAAAACAATAGACAATAATACTGCAAATATAATTTATTAAACCAAATACAATAACAGAACTAAAAGTACAAAGAACAAAACATTATTTGTATTCACTCATTACGGCTACACTCATTGATTATTCTCCATATTTCTGCGAACCGCGTATAGAAATCATTGAATTTCGAAACACAATCTGTTGGTGGCCAATTAAGCGAAGTGTCAGTGGCAAACCCAATGGAAATGGCGAATAAAAGGCCACCGTGAGAGCCAACAAGTGCACTCCGACACAAACACATTTATTTACGAGAGAATTGCACGTTAGACTTGCTCTCAATGGCGCGAGATATGAAGGAACATTGCAAATTCATACACGGATTACATGTTTGTGGAATTGACTGCAACTGTAATAGAATCTTTGTGCAAGATTGTTGCAGTTTTTACTTCTTTTGTTTTTGTGAATAAAGCCTCATTTCTACTGACGGTTTTAGTGCTTAATGCATAATGATTCTTGTGCAAAGATTACCTATTTTGTCTAAGGAGAAATTCGACAGAGATCATCTTGGTGCAGTCATAATCTGAATCCGTGCGACGACTTTGAAATTCAAAGCGGCAACGGAGATATTCTTTTTGCAACCAGGATTACATTTAAAACGATCAAGTGATCAGCTTGACTGCCCGAGCGCGATTTAATTGTAAGATGTTTTTTCAATTTAACGACAATCACGCACTGCCAACCGAGAGACTCGAACCACGGAACTCCAGGTTCATACGTCATCACATGCAGAGAGCTCAGCGCATACACGAAATAATATATAACGATATCTCATAGTCACAGTATTGTAAAATTGCCACATCTAAGTTGGCAAAAAGAGGTGATGGACATTACAGGTTGGTGGAGGTGAAATGCGTACATAGGGAAATATATGACAATGGAGTTATCATGCTAGGCATCTTGATATACGTGGAATAAGTACTGTCAATGTCAAAGTAGCTGTCATTACTGAAATTTTTATTTTCATTAAAATATTTTCTTTGCATAATAATGTATGTGTACGAGCAGAACGATAAAGTTTACATGCACATTTAGATTTTATTATTATTTCTATTATTGATTACTGTTTTTGCCACACAAATTCACATTACTTCGTTTTGTGACACTACTACAAAATATATCAAGATACCTGTCATGAAAGTTCGATTGTCATGTATGTTCCCTATGTTCGCATTTCACCTCCACCAACCTGTATATGAATGTAATCTAGGTTTGTCAAAAACTACTTAATAGCTGTTAGATTTAAATAAATAATTTTAAATTCACTTGTTATAGGTGGCCCACACCCTCAGAAATCCAATGCCGTAAAGCACGTTTTGATATCTCATTTAGTTTTCGAGTTATGCAGATTTTTACATTTTACAATTAATATTTTACATTCACTTTTTAATATTAAACAATATTTCTTCCTTATACATTCATAAATTATGAATTAAACATTTATAAATCAATGTACAAAACATATTTATCATTTAAAAATAAACATCCTTCAAATATTATTTTTCGCACAAAACCCTACGGGTTGAAGCGTCCGCACGAAGCCCGACTCTCGATGTTCCTACGATGCCGGCGACCGGCTCGCCACTCGCACAGAAACCGGAGAATCGTATTTGCGGGGTCATGCCTTCGGTCGAAACTAGCGGAACGAAGCAAAATCAATTAGAACAATAAACCAAGCAGTCATTTGTCTGGCTGGTGGCGTCCTCAATCAAGTATTTAGGAACTATTTTTTGTGTAGATTAAACAAGAACGACAATGTGTTCTTTCATCTGAGGAGAGGGCGTCAGCTGATCTGGAATGTGCTTTGTTTATCAACAAAACATTAAATCGTTTGGAGACGTATTTATTCAAATAAATTTAAAGTGATTTTCTGTTTAAAATTTCTTAGTGATTATGTATTTAATAATTTAAAAAAAAATTACTATAATTTGCTAAACTACAATGTGATTCTGTGCGAAAAATTTTAAGGTTAACAATATAACAAGTTCTTATTTTATGAATTCCATCGGAAAAGAATGAACATGAGATATGTGCTATATCTTATTTGGTGTGAATTAAAGTGTAAGTTTCTTTTTTCTTTTATCTCGTTCCGGCATTGTATTGTATTCTATGATACCAGAAGATGACATTTTTGAGAAACGTATATCTCATATCATGCCATGTCAAACATCTAACACAGTAGATTTAGATTTAGAAACACGGAGTAGATATTGATGTCACTGTGATCTGTGATTGATTTAAATAAAATGTTAGTATTTTTTATATTCATGTAGGTACTTCAAGTACATTATTTATTATGGAAAGCAATAAAATAATACGTATTTATTTATATCTACCTATGAAATAAAATATTCATTGTACTTGGGTATTATAGTTTTTAGTTAATAACTAGTAATTAATTTAATTTCACGAGCACATAATTCACGAGGATGAAAGTTTATGCACGACAGTTCATTTTTATATCTTCTTCTACAGTTCTTCAGTTGACTAAATGACTAAAATATATTTGTATGTACCTTATATTTGTGTTAGTAAAAAGAGTAGGGTATGGCGGAAGGTTTCGTGCTGGCCACATTAGGTTATTTAGGTGGCCAGTAAAAAATTTAAGTGGGCTCTACTTTTTATATTGAAATTTTTATTTTTGAAAGGGAATTTGACTTATTTCCTCTTGAAATTAATTTTTTAGAAAAACAGTACCCAGTTTAGAATATTTAAATATGTACGTATAGATAAAGATTGCACGAGCACTCAGACTGACAAGTTAATACTTTATATCGTATTTAAAAATATGACATGAAAGTGCCAGCAATAAATCTATACCTATTCATATTCATAAACATTTGTTTTACCTCAATTAAGTATAAATCTATATCTCTTCCCTAGTAATATGCAAGGCATTATTAAATATTAAAGTTTTGAACCATTGTAAAATGTAATATTTTAAAAATGTTTATATCGGCAAACCTTAATATATAAATATTGTTGCTGATACGAAAATGTTAAGCTATGCTGTTCATTGATAAATAATTTTATTACCAATAAATAATCGCCAATATAAATTTTAATTCTCATCCAGTGACTTGATGCTTTCAACAAAGCAGTATGCAAGTAAATAAATATAGCACGGAATTCATATTAATTCAATGCTTTTATAGTTTAAGTTTAAATTTCTTTAAGATTGTTATACAAAATACAACACAATTTTATACATACATAAAAATCACACGATATCGAAGTAGAAATAATGCAATTATTCTTTTCAGACTATTAGCTTTTGCACTGCGAATTGATTTTTTCAGCAAGCAATGCTTTGATTTTATATATGAAATTTTTACCACTCATTTATTTACCAATAACAATTGAGAATATACCTACTTCACATGGTAGAGATTTACCATGTTGATATTTTAATATCGTATAGAATTTCATCTGTAGTAAAATTTAATAGGTACATGTTATTTTAAATCAAACAACTACTATAAAAGGATATTTTTCCGTCAAATACAATTGTTATAAAATATAAAAAAGTCTTGTTAGTTAATCTGAATCCAGTTTTTATGTCTACTTGTATATTGTTATATTTTAAGCTTGTATTACGCATATTTTTGTGTGAAAATTATTTATTTTAGTTGCTCTTGCCATAAAATTTTATTTCATGGTATTATTTTCAAATTAGTTATAATCACTCGCTATGAACAATTGTACAAAAAATTGTAATGCTTAATTTATTTCATCTAAATCCAAAGCAATCGATGATCAAGTTTCTACGTACAAATATAAATAAACTGATTTGTTTCACAGTAAGATTTGTTTGTTTAACGCAAGGATTTTTATTGTAGGAATAGCTGTCGAATAGCGAATAATCAAAAAAATAATAAGTAAAGTAAATGTTCGTATATTATATTGTTAAATATTACAACAAAACAACATTATTTAATTTAACCATACCTAAACCCGAATCTTAAAGTTATAATATAACTTATAACCTTAAGAATGGAAAACATGCTTTGTAACATATTCTTTGTTACCCTATACAGTATATTTGAATTGATTTAATTTTTATATGCGCATTTTCTGCAATAATGTTTTCTATGATTATTGATTATTATTTCATGTGATTAACATATTAATTTTTTAATTAAAAAAATTGCAAAAATATGTAACTTCATGTACAGAATATACAGGTGTCTCTGTACTTCGGGAAAAAAATGAAAGGATATATACTGTAAGATGTACTTATCATGGAACAAAAAGAATTTTTTTTAAATTCGCAAAATTAAGGGTGGTTTACTTGAAATGAACATTATTAGAACCACTGAAGCAGCGTACTTTATTAAAAGAAACTTAATTATTAATTACACAACATCAGACATTTATTTGGCGTTGTGTAAACAATTACTACTTGTATTATTAGTAGATTTAAATAAAATAATTAAAAATAGCTATCAACCAGTGGCTAACAAAATGTTTCTTTTAAATACCATGCAAATTATTTTGCGAATTTAAAAAAAATTCTTTTTGTTCCATGATCAGTACGTCTTATAGTATATACCCTTTAATTTTTTTCCCGAAGTACAAAGACACCCTGTATAATAACTTATCCATGAATGCTAGACTGAATATTTATAATACAATAAATTATGCTATCACATTTTAATTACTGTGGTTCGATATTGTTCTTTTGTAATCAAACACAGATAAATACTTTACAAAAACTTCAAAATAAATGTATGAGATATATTCTTAATTGTAGTCGATACACAAGTATATAAAAGAAATGCTATCTAGATTAAATTGGCTAAGCGTTGATAAATTAATTGAATTAAATGTTTTAAATTTTATATATAAAATTGTAAATGATTACTTTATAAAAACTGTTAAAAGAAATGAGGACATACATAACTTTAATACGAGATGTAAGAACCATAATACATATACGTATTGTACAAAAATTAAATTATAATGGTACCAAAGGTTATATTATATTCCATGATGGATTTATAAAATACAATAATCTGCATATAGATATTAAAAATTCCAAAACTGTAAAAATTTAAGTACATTTTATGCTGGCTTTTTGGTGGTAGACGGGCTTCTTAAGAGGAACGGATACTGGTGCAATTTACAAGTGAAAACAAGGTTTCGTTTTCACCATCATATCTAATCTAAATATTAACATTTTACAATATTTATTTTTTTAATTTGTAGAGGAAGGTTGTTTGTATGACATTTGTGTATTACAATTTTAAATTTTTGCTTGATTTATTATTATAGGCGTTATAAACATTGGCAATTTTGTAATTCATTTTAAAGTGTATTATGTTTTGAATTTTAAAATTTGAATACAGAAATGTCACAGAACCAACTTTCTTCTACAAATTAAAAAAAAATTGTTAAATTTTTTAAATATTTAGACTAAATTTTACGGTGAAAACTAAACCCCTTTTTGACACAAAAATAAGGTCAGGCAGTGTAAATATTCGAATAAATATTCAAATTTCAATTTAGTTCCACCTCCAAACTAGAGTCGTATTGGGTACACATATTAAAATTCTAAGAAATTGACTCTTTTCATAATAAGCGACCCGGACCGATAAATTTTTGTAGTGCAGTAACCGTTCCTTTTAAGATGGTGTGATTGACGTGAGAGACAATTTGTTTGGAGGTTCGTGCTAGTTCTATTTGGGGATATTAAATAAATCAAGCAATATAAACAGTTCAAGTCATTGTTTAAAAAATGCATTTTTTGAATAAATCGAGCAAGATTACAGCCCTGAGTAACGTCTCAAGACGTCCACCTCCACATTTAACATCTCCACTTCTGCACAGTCCATCAGCCTTCAATCAGGCCGGCATGCCGATGTGACGGTCGCAGGTGGCTGTGCCCGCGGCGGCGGCGCGTCAAAGAGCCGCGGCTCGCGGTGACCCGTGACACGGGCTCAAACGTTCACTCCACGCTGCGAGTCAACCGGACATCTGTGCCGAGGGTTGGATGCTGGGAGGAAACTTGATCATTCCAAATATTACCTATATCTGACGTGTGATCAACACTAAAATATCCGCGGTTTTACTTCCCGTCCAAAAGGAAGATGTAAAGATCTTGAAAAAACTAAAAAACGAACCCGTAAAAACTAAGTTTTTCACTATAAATCCTTTATAATATATGAGACTCAATCAATATTTATAAAAAAATTTGTTTTTGAATCAGATCGGTGCAGCACATTTTGAGATAGCTAGGTGCCATTTTGTTTCAAGATGGCGAACTAACATTTTAAAATACCTATGTTTCAAGACAGATTCTTAGCTATTACTGTACCAAATTTGAACGCAATAGTTACAATACATTTTGAGATATCTGTCCGCCATTTTGTTTCAAGATGGCGGATTGACATTTGAATATATCTATATCATAAGTTAGATCCTTGGCTATTACTGTACCAAATTTTACCGCAATCGGTGCAGTATATTTTGAGATAGCTAGCCGCTATTTCGTTTCAAGATAACGGAGAATCTGAAATTTTGCCAAAGTGCATTGTTAGGTAACAAACTCTATTTGCAAAATTTCAGCTCGATAGAATCCCGGTTGTGCGTCATTTTTGACTTTTGTTTTTTGACGTAAACAGAGTGAGGGGACGGTGAAGTTACTCGTAATATAAAATATTTAAAAATAAAATCTAACTGACGGAAAATGGTATGGTTATGCGCGAAAAACCTGGAAATGCACTTTTTTCAAACACCCATAACTTGGTGCCAAATCGTCGTAGGAGCTTCGTTCTTTGAGTTCTGCACAGGGAATCGAGTCGAAAAAAATTTTCAACTGCGTACACATCGTCGAAGATGGACATTTTTTCGAATTAAAACAATTTTTTTCACAGGGGTGTTGGATTGGGTGGAAGGGGTGACGCTAAAGTTTGCATGCATGACTTTAAAGTTTTTCGCCTTCGAAGATTCATCGAAATCGACTGAAAATACGCCGAGTTATGACGATTTGAAAATGGGCAAAATTTCACCTCATCACCGAGTTTAGTTTAGCTTCAACTATTCAATAACCAACCAAATATCCTGCACACATCCTCCTTTTGGCGCACATTTTTATGCTCTTTGAGCTGGCTGCATTAATGGACATTTCTTAGTTGCATATACATTACCTATTATACGATTGTATGGAAGACAGTTTCGGCATCATGTGGGCATCCTCTGTGAGGGTTTGACCGCACTATTGCTGACAATACTGCGGTCCGGCGGTGTTAACTCCCAGTGAGAAGTTTCGTGAGTCGTGGCTGATGCCCGTGAACGCCCGGCGCACACGTGCAGTGGAATTGCACATGCGGCCGAGTGCCGAGGCCACAAATGTGAGTGTGAGATGTGAGGTGTGAGATGGCAGACGGATCTTGGAAGCTTTTAGTGGAGCTTTATTAGTTATGTGGATTTGTTGTTTTATAACAACAGTACTACATGATAACTTATTGCCTTTCCTCTAGTTATTGAAAATTAAAGTTTACGTACACAAAATTCTCTCTATTAACAACCATACCATGAGTACACGTAAAGTTGACAGCTGGTAACAGCACACACGGTATAATATTGTATTTTTGTCTACAATCGTTGTACAATATGAACATTGTTATTCAATTTTTAGTTTGGATGAATCTTTCAGGGCGAAAAACGTTGAAGCGCCTACTTTAAAGTCAAGCGCAACCTCTTCCGCCCCCCTCTAGCACCCTGTGAAAATAAATGTTTTCAAATTTTTTTTTGACTCAATCTACCAAAAGGGCACTAAAATTTGTTCAATAATTGTTTGTTCAAAAACCCATTGTGGCTCTACTTTAAGTGGGTAAACTCAGATTAGGATGATCTCTTATGTCTTTTCGTACCCTTCAACACCCGAACAAAAAATAACACGTTTTGGCGAAAAAACGTCCAACTTTGGCGAGGTGTACCGAGTTGGAAAATATTTGTCGACTCGATCCACCAAAAGGGCATTGAAATTTGTTTAATTACCTGTGCAGGACTCAAAAAACGAAGTTCCTACGACGATTTGGCACAAAGTTATGGGTGTTTGAGAAAAAAGTGCATTTTGTGGTTTAATTTTGACTCATAAGCCGGAAGTTTTTCGATGAAATTGTTTTTTTTCACGAATGAAATTTTCTTTCAAAATTTCTATTTTTTTTAGGCAATTTGAGTTATTCACACGAAATATCCAATTTCATTTTTAAATTTTCTCCATATTAAAGGTCTGCTTACAGGTCTGTAAACTTTAAACTCGTGAGATTTGCTTACTTCATTTTCTCTGAATTCGATACTAAAAATGCACTTTTTTTCAAACACCCATAACTTTGTGCCACATCATCGTAGGAACTTCGTTCTTTGAGTCCTGCACAGGAAATTGAACAAATTTTAATGCCCTTTAGGTGAATCGAGTCGAAAAATTTTTCAACTCCGTACACATTGTCAAAGTTGGACATTTTTTAGATTTAAAAGCATTTTTTTCACAGGGGTGCTGGAAGGGGGCATACATGACTTTAAAGTAGACACTTCAAAGTGTTTCGCCCTCGAAGATTCATCGAAATCGACTGAAAATACGCCGAGTTATGACAATTTGAAAATGGGTGAAATTTCACCTCATTTCAAGTGTTTCCCTAATTGTGTTGACGAATTTATAAGTTACTAGTAATGATGGAGCTGACATAGTTTTTATACAGATGGCGATGACTCACAATATGTAAGACTGTCACACCCAATTTGAGAAGTATATTTATTTATGAGGAAAAGATTACTTAATTGGATCAGTGAATAAAAGTAGAGAAGTTCTTGGAGAATTCAGTCAATTTATTTATTTACGTTTCGACTTTAATTAAGTCCTCTTCAGGGTATATTACTTTACTTTACTTAATCCTATGCCTTTCTACCTTTCGGTGTAAGGCTTTCTGTGATTCATTTTCTTCTCTTTGTTACTTCTCTTTTGTAGTTTTCCTCCATACTTCTCTCCATGCATTTCTATTTTCCATTAATTTCTTTGATTCTTGCCAATTAACGTCTCTTCGTTCTAAAGCTGCTCTGATTTCTTCATTCCATGTTTTTATTGGTCTTCCCTCTTTTTTTCTTGTCCGTTGATCTTGCTTCGTATTCCCGCTTTGTAGTTCTTTCATCTGACAGTCTGTGTACATGTCCCCTCCATCTTAGTTGGCTTTCTTCTATTATGTCTCTAATTGGTCTCGTTTGTAAATTATTCCTATACTACATTTCTAATTCGGTCTAATTTTGTGTTTCCCTCAATTTTTCTAAGAAATCTCATTTCTATAGTTTGCATTTTACTCTGTTGTTTTTCCGTGGCTGTCCAAGATTCACGGATATTCAGGGTATATAATATACTTATATTTATTTATGTAGGTATATATTATTATTTTTTTAATGTAACGTGCTTACATTTTATATTTCTAGGGAATATTTTGTGCAACAATATAATTTACAGATCTATTACACTGTGCTCCTAGAAGACACAGCCGCGGTACAATTCCTCCGCGTTCACAACGTAAATATTATAAATAACATTTGATATTTCTGAGAAAGTACAGCGATTGCGTTAGAAATAGCCCAGAGTTCAAAACGCGCGTTACACGCTGCATGCCGGAATCAGCGCGCGCGGATCACTAAGCAACCGGAACTAATTCAAGCGAGTTTATTTTACTGGGAAATGATCGCTTTAACGTGAGTTTTATAGCTAATTATTTAGTAAAGCCGGCCTCGTTCCGTACGCTCACTCGTAACTTAACTTCTTTAATACAACAACGGCATCTGCTGCGAGTGCCGTTCGTTTCATAACTCGTATTTGATTTTAATTTCTGCGGAGTGACAACTTTGACATATATTAATTTCGCTAATCGGAACGAGGGATTGTTTATGACTAGCTATAGATTTACAATGATTTTTATATTTGCAGGAACCTACAATAAACTATATACACAACTTCACGACAAAAAATAACAGATATATGATCAAAATATACTGACAAAAATGCGGATTGCTAACAAAACACTAAGTTCATGTTTTTACAATGTTCTTTTTGTTATGTTATCTTTTCAACCATTCATAATTACTAATTAGAACATATTTTGTCGTTTAGTGGAAAAAATTTGTAGAAAGCTGGATTTTGTTATACATATACACCTTCCTAGTACCTTTATCAACAACATACTAAAAGTCTCAATCGATAAAAATGGAGCTTCGTCCACCATTTTGAAAAAATTACCGCCGTCTATTGTCTTTAATTTTTATCTCGTAAATGATTAATATTACAAAAAACAGTTCATAACAAATTGTAGAGCACAAAATTTCTATTCTTACAAAAGTTTCAACATTTTCAGATTTTTTCTTAAAAAAAAATCTTAAAATTGAAACTTGTAAGAATATCCTTAAATTTTGACTAAATACGTGCATCAGAAAATTTGAAAATAATTTTAATCATAGAAAAGAATTCAGGAAAATGGATTCTGCAAACCGAAAATCAATATTTTCATTCTTTAAAAAATTACAGCCGTTTTCGAATGATGTGCCATATTTTTCTGATTTTTTCTTAGAAAAAATCTTAAAATTTCGACCTAACTAAAACCTACAAACGTTTAAAACTCATATCATTTTTTGACAATTTTTATAGATAATCGTATGCAGAAATCCCCATGTCAATAACTTTATCCACTGCAAATTAAACACCAAAATGCAAAATAAAAAACAATTTTTTTGTTAAACTGTAAGAATATTCTTAAATTGTGACTAAACCCGTGCGTCAGAAAATTTGAAAATAATTTTACTCATAGAAGAGTATTAAGGAAATTGGATTCTGCAAACCGGAAATCCATATTCTTATTCATAAAAAAATTACAGTCGTTTTCGTATGATGAAACATAAACTACTACTTGATCAAAATTTATCGTTTTTTCAAAATACATCTTCACGATTTTCTCGAACACTGTACCACTTTCATAAAAAATATGTGTACCATTTTATAGCAAATTTGTGCTCTACAATTTGTTATTAACTGTTTTTCGTAATATTAATCATTTACGAGATAATAATTAAAAACAATAGACGGTGGCCATTTTTTCAAAATGGCGGACGAAGCTCCAGTCTAATCGATTGAGACTTTTAGTATGTTGTTGATAAAGGTACTGGAAAGGTGTATCCAAAATCCAGCTTAATACTAATTATTTCCACTAAAAAATCTAATTTGACTGGACTATAACTATGGAAAAAACATTTTTTCCACGGGATTGATAAATGTCTTTTCACGGTTATTGAAAATGATTAAAATATTTCACAGTAATCGCTTAACAAATTTTGATGTAGCAGTTAAAATCTATGAATTCAGCGGCACTAAAAATGTATACTTAGGTATGTCAAAAATTAAAGTGCAATTTATTATCTGTCATTTAACTTTTATAGTGAAGTTGTGAAGCATTATACAAATACAGGTATTCATAGTTTGTGTGTAAATTTATTTCTTGAATAAATTATCTAAAACCATGGCTCGCTGTCTTGTTCCTTATGGGTTAAATAAAAAACTAGCAAAAAATTCCACTAATGACGCAATGTAGCAATTTTATTTTACCTATTTCTGTCTGTCATCAAGACATTGATAAATACAAAAATAAAGTAGCTTATTAAATGCTACTCTAAATATGGCTGCGAATATTAAATTGTCTGCTATTTTTAATATTCCTATCCTAATGAGCCAACTGAAAAGGAAGTTATTAAAGTATGAAAAAGATAAATGAAATATAATTTTGCAGTTGGAGTTGTTTATTTTTTCTACACTTTGAAGAATTATTACAAATGTAATTTCCGTTTCGTTCTAAACAAGATGAATATAGCATGTTATGTAATTTTTTTAAAAATCATTGACACAAAAATGAAACACAATCACATGTACGAAAAACTTATTACATGAATTTGTGGAAAATTATTTTTATCCAACACCTCTTAAGAAAAGCATCATAACTATGGTGGTTTTAAGGAGGTTCCCTAGACATGCAGTGGCGTACTCAGACTTCAGTCTTGGGGGCGGATATGAAAATAAAAATATTTTTATTAATGTAAAACAAAATTCGGTCAACGGGTGTTAGTTGATATTGCAATTCGTTCAGTTGCGGTGATATATTTTTACAATAATTTCTAATTTACTAATCAAAAAATGCTTGAAGATTTTTTTTTCAATCGACAATATTGTTACAACTATGTGGTCAACCTTCCTCAAATTTTGGGAAATTGATGTCCGTGCTTTACCAAAAATTAAGTAAATAGAACATTTCTAACATCTTTTATTTTAATCAATTAATGGAAAGCCATAAGAACCCATGTAAAATATAAAAAATTTAACAATTAATTTCGTTCAAACTACGTGGTCAAAAATTTACAAAAAATTCAGGTATCATTTTAATGACACAGACAACATAAATTCAAAGTTTGGTTGCATTAGAACATTTTTTAAAATGTCTAGGGAACCTCCTTAAACAAGCAAAGTTGAATTTTTTTATAGTTTGCTACATTGCCAACTGAAGTACACCAGTAATTATAACAAATAGATAAATTATAAACTTTGTTTCTCTACCACATGAAGACGGTTTTAAATTAATAAATAAGTGCTGCATTAAAAGCCGAAACTTTAAAATCAACGTTCGAAGTTATTTCTTGTCTTAAGGTTTTTTACCCTGTTACCTAAGTTTTGTCATACTTACATTATGTTGCAACCATAGTAATTAGATAATATTTGTTGTAAATTGTTTAAAGTATGTTGAAAATAATTCCAACTTATTCCAATACAAATGCAGTAATAAAGCCCGCCAATAAGAAAGACAACAAAATTTTAAAAAGTCAATTATCTGCTAAATATTTTCTTATGTAAAATTTTCTGTGGTTCTTTGTGATCTAATAATTAATTTTTACACATGAAATGGGTGAAAAACATGCAGCTTCAAATCTCTTGAGAAAATCTAATTAACATTAACATTTGCAATTTACATACGGGGAATTCGCAATGTGAATAAGTATATGTGTCGCACATGGATGCATGAACGTTACATTGGTTACATATCATCTGAAGACGAAGAACATGAGTATAATGCATACAGTAAACAGTGGGCCTTATTACTGTCATACAAGAAATAAAGCCCAAAAATTCTCTTTTTTAAATGTTATTTTTCAACAATAATTATCTTTCATTTTGGTAATAGATTACTTCTATTTGGTTGTAGGAGTGATAGTTTTTTCAATAAAGATTTCTCGGTTTCTGATATATATTTTATTTACTTCCAGGTGTCAAATTATTTAGTATAGTGTGCAGTTTCATGATGCAGCGTTTGACGCCTCTAGACCGGTTGGAAATAATAAAAATATATTACCAAAGTTCGAGCTCAGTTGTGGGTGCTCAACGTTTATTCACACCAGAATTGGGTCGCCGTCACTGTTACTCTGCGCAGGCTATAAGACGCACTGTGATACAGTTTGAGTTAACATTACTAAGACAATTAGCCACCAAGAAGACAACGAAATGTTCGAAGCAAAGAGAATATCACAGCTGTAGCGGCCAGTGTTGCGGATGAACCAAATTGAAGCGATCTTGTGACCAATGTCAACAAAGCCGTGGTGGACATTTGAACGATATCTTGTTCAGGACATAACTGCATTATCTAAGCATCCAAATAAAGCAAAAACTAAATTGATATGTCAAACCGTTGACGTTTTATTTAAAATTAAAATCCTATCACTCTTAATGAAAGACCCTATTTAAAGAGTGACGTTTATTTTTTTGTATTAGTTACTACCAAATACCTTTCTATATAAATAATTAAAATAATTTACTGTTACGTGGGCTTTATTTTTCGCACCTACCTTAATTGTAAAATCTGTACAAATATTTAAGTAATATTATATGCAGTACTGAATCTATAATAAATTAATCTAATTACTAAATAACCAGTAGTCACATAAATATGCAACCGCTTGGAGCAAGAAGCTCTTTTCAGTTTTCAAATCACACATGTAATAATTCGCCTGAGTTACTCCACCTCCCTGGAACATATTCCCGTTGATAATAACTCTCAACCTCTTTCAGTGGAAGTTGCTGCCGAGGCAGCAGTTTTCTTTTTGCGCGCGTGAGATATGGGATTGTTTGACAGGCAAAACCTCAAAGTAGTTTGCAAACTGAATTATAAATATTGGCTACCGTTCGGCTCGCAAACACATCACCTACTGTGTCGGTAACAAGGAATGCTTACAATGTTATTGAATGCTCGGGAACCACTGCTTGAAATGGTTTCTGAACGGTTAACGGGTTACACTGTGTTTGAATTGTTGTGGTTTTGAGCGGTGACAATAAGTGGTATGGTTTATTGTGGGAAACAGAGGCTCGTTCTTATTGCGTTATTAAAATTAAGTAAACCGTAAGGACGTGTTCGTTATTTATGTATTAAGGGCGTAATAGTTATTTATGTATTAAGGGTGTAAGGAAGCTTATATGACGTGAGACGTGATTTTGAGCCCGAGCGTCAGCAGAGGGCTCAAAACACGTCAAGAGCCATAAGAACACAGTTACGCCCGTGGTACATACCCAACTTTATGTACGGTCCAATATTTTTTAATAAATTAATTAATTACTTGTTCAAACTGTTCAAATTCCCAAAAATTATTAAATTCTTGGACTGTTGCTAAGATACTAAAAAAAAATCGAAATTAAACAAAAATCTAAATGTCAAAGTTGTCATTATAGAATTAAATATTTACAAGATAATTTATGATAGAATGTAAGTAAAAATGATGTTATTTAAATAAACAATTGTATAACTAATTACAGAAAATTGTTATTTATAGGATTATTAGAAGTTTATATAAGGAAAATTGAAAATATAAACTTTTTGCATTAATTTGACGTTTTTTTTATAGCACACTGCGCTATAATGTGATCCGTGGGATATAAAGTGACTTTTATGTCAAAGAAATTCGTGTATAATTGTCAAATTATGATACGATCGTGCACATACTATATTTATTTTAGTAATATGTCAATATAGAATCAAGAAAATATTATGCTTACTCAGAGTCAAATCAAAACTACTGGGTGGTACAATTTTGTAATTAATAAACTCTGCGCGAAACAGATATCATTGTTGACGTACTACAATAAATATATTTTTATAATACTATATTAGCGATATTAGTTTTGTTTTACACAGATTTTAAACCCGAGATTAATTATTTATTTTAATTAATCAGTACCTAACGTAATATTGTAGTGCATAATTATTACAGCGAATAATATACTTACATACCAAGTGTCTACTTGAAATCTGATTAAATTTTACTTACAGTGACAGTAGTAAACTATCGTTTTTGCACTTCCGGGACTAAAACTCTTCTTTAGACTTTATCTTTAGGGACTAAGGTTCTTAATTTGGCCCAAGGGATTATTTTTCATATTAATTTAATCCCTCACCTTCGGCTCGTGAAATAAACTTCACCCTCAGGATTAAATCATGCACTTTATACTATTAAATCTTCCTCTGAAGTTTAAATAAAGTGACTAAAATATATTTGTGAGTAGTAGTACCACCGTAATATATTTGTATATAAGTAAAAAAATAATAAAGTAAGTATAGCGGGAGGTCATGTGCTGGCCAGAGGAGATATTGTGTTATTTTAAATCAAATGAATAGGTATCATCTTGTGCAATATTCCCTGAACAAAACAAACGCTTGTAAACAATGGCAACCCTTTTCAAGACATACCATGGCCCGTTATGGTGAACAACAGTTGATATTGGCGAAACAGAACAAACTAATAGCCATTGTAACAAATTAAATGCAGAAATTTTTCGATAGCAAGAATAGGCGTAATTTTCTATTCGTATTATTGATTACGGCTAAACAATGAGCATAATTAAAGTACACATGGTCAATTGTAGAACACAAATGTATAATAAGCAAAAATATCTGATCTCATGATAAGTAATTGTTATAAAAACAATTGAGCAAACCTGAATAATAAACAATATTAATTGTTTTTTAACAAAGAGTTGCACCAAGTATGGAAAACTGAAGAAATCTCACATTGAACACTGAGTATCAATAAGTTACAATAGAGCACCTCAAAAGCTTTTTTTATCACCACATATAATATTTTTTCTCGAAATTATATTATTTCATACACAATAATATTTCTATTATACGTGGATTGAATTATTATTTTGGTTTTCTAGGCCATAATTTTAATAATAATGAACAATATGCTCCAAAGTCTCAATTAGATTATTTATCTAATGTCATGTAAACAAACTATTCTTTATATTCTTTATGTCAAATGTTATAAAATATTTAAAGCAACTTTTTGTAGTCTAGTCTATACCTACAAATTTACAAAGTTACACGTGTCTCTAAACTTACGAACTACTTTAAATGCATTAGAGATTTTCCGTATATTTTCTTCTTTCTTGCAAAAGTCTACATGCATATTTGAAGACGCTATATTTCTTGCATTAGTAAAGCAGTAAAAGGATATTTGATATTCTCACAGAATAAAATATGAAATATTCAATGTGAAAAATTGTCTTTTATTGTATTAAATAAATAAACATTATTATATAGTATGTATATATATATATATATATATATATATATATATATATATATATATATATATATGTATGTATGTATTTATTTGATCATAGCTTTACATTTGTAATTGACAAGTCATTTGGTATAGAAAAAGGTTAAAAATACAAATATAAAAATTAATATCACAGTACAAATAATGGTCGCCCATTGTATGTATTCGTTATACTGCATTATGATGAATATAGACAGGATTATATGCTAGCAAAAATAGTAAAAATATGTATGCTATATGCAGAAAATTCAGGACAAAATATGCAATATTTTCCTAATATTATATGCAAAAATTATTACAAATAAATGAAACTAATAATATAATAATAATGCGTAATGTTTTATAACGATCACAAAAATTATTCTGTAATAAGCAAATAACAAAATAAACAATTATATGCGAACCAAGCAAAAATATGCACAAAGTTGAGAATTATTTTATAAAATACATTGAAATTATGTAAAATATGCAAAAAATGTATGCTATTATATCACTTTAGTACCAGTAGTAGAAAAACATATTAGCAATAGGCTCAATAATATCAATATGCTTATATAATCCGGCTTCTAAAGCCTCATTTCCACCGACTGTTTTAATGCTTAAGAACTATGTTTAATGCATAAGTACTAAGAGCAACGCATAAGAACAAAACTTTGCAAACTTCAAACATAAGGTGTAATGCACAAGCATAATGATTGACATGTGTCATATTTATTATTTGTTTCGAGTTGTCAATTTCTGTCTGTTTCTAGATATTGAAATGAATACTTTACTTACGAAATTAACAGTTCTTCCATTCCTTAATATCGCAAAAAAGCCGGCAATGATTAAATTACAAAATTCGACAACAAATGTCATCTCGAATTAGTCCTTAAACAAAATAGGTGGAAATGGCCATCTAATAAATAATCATTATGCATTACGCCTTACGCACAAATCATTATGAATTACGCACTAAAACAATCGGTGTAAATGAGGCTTAACTCTGCACTTAAAAATTTGAAAACGTTCTTAGTATTTGCAAAATAAAGGATTTCAATTTCGAGTTCCAGTGAATTCGTGTTTGACTTTTTAAGCCAGTTCATTTACCACAATTCAATACCTCGACCAGGCGAGCCAAATGCAAAATCTTTTTAACGTTTAAATATTGATAAATAAACCTTCAAAGTCACCAAACCTAATCCAAAATTTCAGCCGGGTTGACACTTATCCCCAGATCGCATTTTCTAGCCACCAAGAACAAGTTTTATTTCATTTGAAAGCAATCTTCTTACCGGAGATAGAAGATACCTTAAACTTTTTCTTTTCATTTTAGTTCTAAGCCAATTTCAAAACAAATACATTTCCTCAGAACTCTTTTCAAGTGTAATCGGCTGACTACAAACATCTTTCACCGGACTGACCACAGCAAGGATTATTCTAGTGGCAAAATATCCGAAAATGAGCTGTCAAAGAGAGGATTAACCCTCGGCCACGTGCTAAAGATTGGTTATTTTCTTGTCTTGACAAGGGGGTTGGCACTCGTGGAAAAGTGACGCCGTTTTTAAGGTTTTGATTACATTTTGTGCGCCTTTTTAACTCGAACAATAAGTAAGCTGGTTTACTTCGACGAATTTGTGATGGGTTGGGACACGAGGTGACGTTAAACAGTGATAGATTTCACTCAAAGTGAAGTAGTTTTTGGTGAAAAATTGTCAAATGAAGAATCTCATAATCTCATATGTATGAATTAATTAAGTGACCAAATTTAAAAATTATTTATTAGTAATCAGAATTAAAAGGAAATAGCAATGTTCATAATATAATCTATCATCCTTCTTCCAAATTTGGGTATGGCAGTCTCACAAAATGAGTCGTGAGTCATGGGCATAGATATTAGGGATGTTTATGTTTATTATATTATTTTATTATAAATTAACTGCTACCGTGAGCCTTCTCAAGGTTTCTAATAAAAATATCATAAGTCGAATGAGGCAACTTTTTTCTGCAGTTGGATATCAAATAAATTAAATAGATTTAAAAAAGCGATTATAAATCGGTTTAAAAATATCGATTTTTGTAAATGAATTTTGAATAAAAAGTAATCTATTTAAAAAAAATTGTAGGTAAAATTAAGTTCGTTAAATTCAGTAGGTATAGGTACGTAAAATTCAGTACTTTAAATTCAGTACCTACGTAAAATTCAGTAGGTACGTAATAGTTATTTATGTATCTAGAACGAAAAGTGAAACTTTAAGGTACTAGCAAGTTGTTTACGGCCGAGGCACGAGCCGAGGTCGTAATTACTTGCGAGGACCTTAAAGTCACTTTTCGTTCAAGGTACATACAAAATTTTATTTCATACTGGTTACTAATGTTGTTGAATTATAGTATTTATTAATAGAAATTTGCAAAAATTCGTAGAAATATGATACAAGTAGGCTAAATAACAATTTCTATAGGGACAACAATTTGTTTATAAATAATGAAAAAATAATAAACTGACTTAAAATGTAAAAATTAAAAGTAAAATTTTACTTTAAAGTCCTAGGACTTTAAAATTTTACTTTAAAGTTCTAGGACTTTAAAGTTTCACTTTTAGTACGATAAATCGTCCGAAAAATGTCACTTTATGTCACAGTATGAAATAAAAATCTGTAAACTGTAGACTACTGCAATAAAAGTAGGTATTAATTCACGAGTATGAAAATGAAAATTTTGATTATAAGCCAATAAAAAAGTATCTTTAAATTATAAAAGAGAGCTAACAAAAACTTTACACAATTTATTGTTCAATAGTATCTGAAATAAATAAAACATATTAATTTGAAATGTGACATTTACCGGCGATATCTCTGAGCAGTTGTTTCAAGGCTACTTGACACAAGGAAATTTTAGTGCAAATGTCAAATGTTTCTCACTTAAACTCAAAGAAAATACGACATTTTAAATAAAAAGGTATATCAGCCAAAAATGTATGCAGTTTTATTAAAGCACTCCGCACTCTACCAGACACTATTTGTCAAAAACGCGCCAACCTATATTAATTAATATTTTTATGCTTGAACAGGTTTTCAGTTTTCTATAAAAGTTTTAGTGCTAATGTTTAGCAAATAAAGTGATTTAATTGAACAACAAATTGAAATTGCATATTCATAGACACGCAAGAGGCAAGAACAAGAACATAAAAATATCCATATTCATATAAATATTATTCAAATTTTTCCAATCGCTAATAACCAATTAATATTTATTATCGGTTTTCCGCAAATAGCAATGAAGCAAATATTAAAACATTAGCAGCAATTATAAATAATAATTCTAAAATATATTTCGTTGTTTTTGTTGTGTTTAAATGAGGCTAAAATATATTGTTAGTGCCTAAACTTGTATTTCAAAAAGACATTAAATTTTAATGCCGAGTAAAAATATCAGTGCGCCTTTAGTGAGAAACATAAATGCTGTTTATATAGTACGAGTACTTATAGTCCAGGGCGTTATTTTAACATCACATGCGCATTTAATAACCATATCAAATCGAAAGTTAAAAGGATCACAAATAAAAAGTAATGTTATATTAAATCCTGTACAGCTTACACAATACGCATTTATTTGTGAACTTTCATTTGAATTTATTTTAATCTAAATTATATTAGGTACAATAGCATATAAATAACGATAAAACATTAGTTATATTTTTTTCTTTCAGTTATGGCTGTAATTTTGAAACGAATTTAATCTTTGTTCCATGGAAAGTATTTTTTCTACAATCGGTATTAATCATATAAATAATAAAATTCTATAATCAGCCTTAAGCCTTATTCACAATACGAAATTAGTAGTTATAGTCGGTATAGTTAACGTTAGTGATTTGACATATGCATTTCACTTGTAGCGTTCACAAGAATGAAATTAACTCCACGTAATTACAGTTAGCGCAGGGATTTCAAAATTTTTATTCAGTGGTATTTGAGTTATCGTACCTCCAACATCTATCCTGTAACTGCAATAATTACCTAACCTGTTAGATACAAGTTTATTTTCAAATTTATTTGATCACTTAAAATAATATTTTTTGATACTGTCAGTGACCTAAATTAAGTAAACAGCTGTTTTTACCTCGGTTTTTACTTCTAGTGATGCCGCCGAGACGAGAAATTTCTCGTCTCATTCTCGTCTCGTAATTTCGAGACGAGACGAGAATTCATAATTTTGAGACGAGAAATACTCTCGAGAACTCGAGAATTCTCGAAATTTTTACTCCACGGAAATAAGTATTAGCATCAGCTGTCAATCCATTGGCATTGACGTGTATTTTTATGTCAAAATGTTATTTGGTTTGTAAGTGTGTTTAGTTTAAGTTTACTACCCGAAATTGTAGCTATTGTAACTTATTTAATTATTATTTATTTAGAAAATATTATTGAATTTAATAGAATTACTAAATTAAAAAATCTATATTATCTTAAGTCGCACACCCATGAACTTGGAAATCAAACTTTTCTTCCTAGAAGTCTAGTTTTAATATCATTTGGGAAAATTGCGGGTCACGTGACTATCAGTTTGTTTAGATCATTCCGATCACTCTGTACAAGTATTACATGTGTGACATGGGCATGACGCGAAATCTTATAGTTCCTGCAAAAATCGTTAGGTGGCTCTTATTTTTTGTCGAGAAATTTGAGACGAGACGAGAATCGAGTTCCTTTAGACGAGAAATGAACAGCTGAAAAATGACCGAGACGAGAATACTAAAAATTCTCGTCTCGAAAATTTGTAATGAGACGAGAATTGACTATTTCTCGTCTCGTCTCGTCTCACGGCATCACTATTTACTTCCTTGTACGGAGTAAAAGAAAGTATTGTAATCGATACAAATTTCGGTTCTCAGATTTTTACGGAAATATCCGTTTTTACCTTTTCTGAATCCATTATGACTAGTTTCGTTGTGACGCCTGTACGTACGGACGGACAGACGTACGTACGTACGTACGTTTGTGTGTCGCATAACTCAAATACGGTTAGACGTAGAAAGTTGAAATTTTGTATTTAGGACTGTAATAGCATCTAGTTGTGCACCTCCTACTTTTGGTTTCAATCTACAAACGGGAAGTAGTACTTTTTTCAAATATTTTGATCAATATTTAATTTAAGACAAATTTTTTTATTTTAAATGAAAGATTATGTGATTTTTACCTACAATCGGTATTTTATAAATATTTTTGTATCTGGTATCATTTAAGAATAATTAAAGTATATATTTATAATTTAGTATTTCGATATCTTGTAGTCCATGATCGATTAACATTTGTTACTACGTAAAATTTAAATGAATATGACATGACAGTGACAATAGTAAAATATGCTTTATATCTTCTTTTGCAGTTTAAATAAAATTATTAAAATATATTTGTGAGTATAGTAGCAGTAGTAGTAGTAGGTACTTATATATTAATATATTTGTATAATAAGTTAAAAGAATAAAGTCAGATTTTTTTATATTATTCTACATTTTAGTTATTAAGAAAAGTATGAATAGTTTAATAGGCGTACAAGGAAGTCATGTGGTGTCCACGTCAGATTTTTATGTCTGAAGTCCGAAAACACTATTATTAAATTTGAAATTCCTCATAAACAAAATGGCGTCTCTTGCAATTTACCACATCATTGACTATGGTATGTTATATGTGAACAATTTAATTTAAACTTGGAAATTGTATCGTTGCATTTTGCATACATTGAGACAATGCAGAACTGTATTAAAATAATAATACAGCTCGAGCAAAAAAAATAAAAAGAACACTCCAGTAACCCAGATGTCAATTCTCTTTTCTCCCTCGCATTTCTTAATTTCTCTATTTTCTCCTGTAATTTTCAATTTCAACGGCTTGCTTTTAAATGGTTTAAAGTCGAGCATGCACGTGCGCAGTGCATTCTGCGCATTTAGTTTCATTTCCAGCCGTCAGGCGTCTCTGAAATGCCACTTTGCGCATTGCGAATCACGATTCACGGACGCAGACACTTCGGAATGCGGAGTCGTGACTCCGGTGGTAAATGTCGCACTCTTGTGACAGATATTTAATTAAAACGGTATTTAAATCGATTTCATCGTAGATGGCACTGGAGACGTGAGGTATTATTGTTGTTTTGAACGCAGGCAGTTGTTTGCGACGCTCTCTTTAGCGATTATTTTTGCATTTGTTAAAGGACAAGAGAACATTCGTAATAATAAAAAATAAAACAGTATAGGCGATCTCGATTAAGATTGCAGCGCCATAGTGATAAGTTTAGAAGCTGTCAAACTTTGCAATACGTACACTGTGACAGACTGTGGTATTTGTCTAATTTTCTGTATGTTTTTAATACTTAGATTATATTGATAAATATAAGCATACACGAAGCGTAGTTCTTCAAGATTTAATGTCTATTTGACAGCTTCCAATAACTGTCACTATGGAGATCTCTTAGAAAGGGTTACCTATAGTGCATTTTTAAATAATATAATAATATAAAGGGATAGTGCAGTGGCTAGAGCACTTTTCTGGAGACCGAGGTCGTGGGTTCGAATCTGAGTCAAGTCCAAGGTTTCTCTCATACTTCTGAATTTAGAGAAAAAAATCCTGGTTAGAATTGCTTGTCATTTACCGGCGTCGCTGAACTGAATCTTCAATGAGTCTCGGAAAAAAATAATTTCTAAAACATTGATAGTTTCAAAACAGTAATATTCGTTCTTCCAGGATTCAGAAGTATAATAAAGGTTCAAAAAATTCCAGAATTGACAAAATAAAATCCCTAGAACATTTTAAGAATGTGAACATTCCGTTTTGTTACTTGCTACATTTGCCTATTAACATCCTGTTAATATCCTAGCGATTGATAATGTCCGCCCTCAGTAACATTATCTATGTAACATCCCAATGTTAATAATTTGGTAATAATATCTCAATTTTGTATTCCATTGTAATTCTCTGAGATGTTTGTATTTGCATTGAGTATGTAATTTTTGATCGTACCTACTTAGGATGTGGCTAGGAAAAACTTACCTAATATCACTTAAGAGCGTTCGGTCATGCTAAATACGTCGATTTTAAAGAAATTTCTATGATCTCAAATTTATTATAATTATTTTTATTAACTGCTAACATCAAAATATTGAATTTTTTTAGGTTTTTTTAAATAACGTCAATAAAAATGTTATACCTTGATTAATATTGACGTTATGAAAAAAATTATGACAATTTTTTTTAATTTTGATGTCATTTTGAGGTTGAAAAACACTGTAAACATGGCTCCAATAGTCCCATAATAACTTCCGTATTTTTTAAAGAAATGAAATAAAGAAAAAATTATTCGAAAAAGGAAGGTTATCTGCAGGCTTCTTGCTTTTTAAATTATTCTTTCCGTTTATAATGACCGATAAAAATCATATCAAATAATGACAAAAAACGTCATTTTTAAATATTTTTTACTTCAAATTCCTAGGCCAAAGACAAAAATCTGTCATGTTGCGTTTACCTTGTTAACAACCATGCACACACGGCAACATTTATTTATAATGATGACTGTGAGTATATCAGGCTTCCACACCCAAATTGGGTGTAAAATTCATGTGAAAAAGTTGCAGTTTAAATCAAATGCTGTCAAAATATGTTCAATCAAGAATAAAATTAACTTTCGCCTCTCGCGTCGCAAAGTAATCGTAACTCGTGAGAGTGAATTTTAATTGTGCGCCCTAAATGCATGTTAATTATTTCATGCAAAGTGTAGTAAAGCAGGATGAAGGAGAATCTTTCCTGGCATAAAACAGGATTAAATGATTTGAATAAATGAATTTACTAGCGCTCGCTATATACGGGGTTGAGAAATTTGTTGCTGTTAAAGTTTTACAATTCTGGCAGTATGCTGAATTTTCATTGGTACTATACTTGATTTTATAACTAAATGGACAAACTTGAAGTTGTCTTGCTGAGCCATATTTACACTGTGTAAATACGAGAAAAATATCACTAGATTTTTTTGACTGAAAAATTAAATTTGACCTATCAGAGAGAAATAAATGTACCTATCATTTATTTATCGAGAAAACTCGATACAGTCACTGATAACAGCTGACGAGACAAGATTCGTTTGTTTACATTACAAAGTTTGTGTGGTGTAAAACTGGTCATCAGCCAATCAAAAATGATTTTAGCATTCCAACTTCAGATTTGTCCGATTAGTTTTTAAATAGAGTGTAGTTTGAAACGACTACCTATAATATTTGCAAATTTAAAAAAAACAACTATATTATTCAACGAGAGTTAATCAGTAACAAAATTTTATAAGCACAAGAATTAAACAGGCGAGACTCGGTCGAGAGAAAAGTATTGTATAATTATTAGTGAGTACAAGTATCACTTAAATTATGACTTTTCATAATAAATTTGAACACAAAACTTTACTATTTTTTTCCAAAGAAGGTAAATTTAAAATGAAAGCTGTTAGGGTTTGATTGTCAATATTGTATTTTTTTTTTAATATACACAGTTTCCCAAAAGTTCCGGGACGGAGCAATAAAATTTGAACGAGTGAAGAAAAATAATAGAAAATTTGGGGATCACTAAACCGTTTGGATCATTGCGAGACTGAAGAAACAGGTCGACAATTTGAACATATGTAATAAAAATCGTAATAAAAAAATTAATTACAATTAAATTCTTGAAAGAATTAATATATCGGGTTTTGGTTTATGGTGGTATGATTATTATTCATTACCTTTAAAATAAAGTGAAACTCGACAGTTGTTGCTATTTAATAATGTTGGAATGGTCATCTCCTTAAAAAACTCTACGTTGCATGGAAGTTCTAAAATATCTAGGAATGTAGTTTTTATAACTCTTTAGTGATCCCCAAATTTTCAATTTTTTTTCTTCGCTCGTTCAAAACTTATAGCTCCATTTCGAACTTTTGGAAAAATAAATAAATAAACTACCAACTAAAACATGTATAACATTAATTAAAAAACAAGATGAGTGTTTTATTTATAACTGAAAACAAACATTACATGAATATTACTTGTAGTCGTAGATATGTAATTTATTTTAAGGATTGCGGTTCAATATTAGTGTAAAGTTATTTACCCTATCAATTCCTTTCTCTTGAATCCTGAGTGACATAATGTCTGAAAAACAAAGAATTCAGTAACGCAATTGAAATTCTCTGTACGTTAGTTCAACGATCCGAAAAAAATAAAATAAAACAATTGAGCAGCCCAATATATCCTGTATTTCGACATTATCGACATCCTCCCTTATCCTTTTCAAACGACAGGACAAAGAGAGACACTGAGCTAGAGGAAGATGAAACACTTGCTATTTATTTTCCAAGGGTTGCTTGTTGCCAATATCTCACGTTTCACTATTTCCTTATTCCTATAAGCCTGATAGAATTTAGAGGAGTTTTATATCGATACAATAAAATACTCGTAAGTATGCTAACGCAACCATAATGTCATACTAATTTGATTATTTGTGAATTCTGTGTATGTTTTTATAGCTATTAATATAACAAGAATATTATGCGATATATAATACCGAGGATGTTGCTAAGCGACGAGGTGAAACCGAGTCTCTTTGAACATCCAAGGGGGCTTAAATCGCATATATTCGCGTTATATTCAATGCTTAATCTATCATCTGTCAATTAGTTGACAGTTTGCATATTATAGAAGGTTTTGATGTTATTATGGTTGTTTCTAACGTATTAAGTCCGTAATTAATGAATTATAAGTATCTAATGTATTATGTTGTTTATAATTATCAATAAATGTTGCGTATTAAAAGGAAATACCAGTTGATGATACGATTAAATAAATAATAAAAGCACATCAGTTAGTATTGTTATTGTTATTATTTTGGCAATTTTACACATCATCAAAAATATCATGAATAATTAGTTTATAAATAAATAACAAATTTTACAAAATAATATTTCCCCATAATTTTCGCATCATCTCAAGAGTTGCTAACTACAGTTGGCTTTTGGAGCGTATTAATTTGTACGCTTACGCACGCTTTAAAAAAATTGTAGTACTTTTTTGATAATCACTAATCAGGTATTTAACCTATTCAAACAGTAGATTCTAAGATTTCCGAATCTTGATTATTAGCGACTGTGAGTCAACGTCAATCTCTGTTGAATATAGTTCGGTGATGATTGGAGATTGTCGGACTGTGACATTGTGACTGTTTTCTTTTTTGCAGTATTTCATAGAACGTCGTTTTTTCTAAATGACTCGGCATATAATGCTACATCATTTTATTACACAATATGCCGAGGCTTTTGCTAGAAACTCAACTGAACTAAATAAACAACTCAATGCCCTACTTGAATCTCGACTCGGTTTGGTAGACACTTTGATTGAACTGAATTAAATAAAAACTCAATAGCCTTCTTGAGTCTTAAATACTCGGTTTTGGTACAAACTCTGATTGAACTGAACTAAATAAACAACCCAATACCATTCATGAATCCCACAAATTCAGTTTTGGTTGAGGCCCGTCTACCTCCTAAAATCCAGCATAAAATGTACTAACATAGCGAGTGTTTTGTGGCCAGTACTAGAAGGATAAAATTTTATTTCAACAAGGATTATATACTTAAAGGATCAATTAACAGTTGTGCCTTTTTCAAATTTTAATTAAAAAATTGTAAGTACATGATCATAAAAATTCCGAAAAATTCATTAAAATTTCCAATTTATGCAAACTTTTCTCCTGAATGAAATTTGTTGTTAAAATTTTGATCTCTATGTATTCTTAAACATTATCTTGAAATCAAAACACTTTTACAGTATTTTCAAACTTCAAAATGACATTGCATTGCTAGGATGCGGTAAAGTTCAAGTATTGGGCTGGTTTCAGGCAGCCGTAGTAGTGAGAAAAGAGTGGATTAGAAAAAAAAGTAAAATCGAGAGTATTCTACGAATTCGGAAAAAACTGAACTAAACAAAGAACCTAATACCCTTCTTGAGTGAAATTAAACAATGTGACATTGTATTTCTAGGCTTTTTATAAAAAGCTTAATTTTACAATCTGCCTACGACGTATACACGCTTTTAGGAAATTTCAAGCTGGCAACCATGCTCTCACACATCCAACAGTTTCAATATAATCCTTTATCCTGCACACATCTGCACTTGCGTCCTGTCGTCCCGTCTATCCCGCTATCCCAGCGCACGTGTGTGTCCTATGTGTCCCTCAGGCGACGTCCCGTGACGTCATCAGCGACGCTAGCACGTGATGACGCTGGACCAGACACGAGATGTTGTGTTGGAACTTGGAACTTGTAATGGAATGTAGGATAGTTATGAAGAGACAATGGATTTGAAAAGGATTTGAAATTATAGATGAATAGGTATGAGATATTGTTTGCTGATTTAGATGTCAGGTTCATGCGAAGCGTGGTTGTTTACTATTATTTTCCTGTCATATTTTGTATCCTAACAATAATAGAATAGTTTCCGTAACAAAATATTACGTGTTTAGAGGTGTAGCAGTTTCTGCTTTACTCATTCCATATTATTAATTTGGATAAAAAGCATGTAACTACTAGATGTTTGTGAAAGAATGAATCCATATAAAAATTAATTAAAAAGTCTATTTTAAGTGTTCCGTCTCCGTTACAAAATATTGCGTGTTTAGAAATGTAGCAGTTTCAGCTTTACTTATTGCATATGAAGAATTTGAAGGAAAAACAGGTACTAGATGTTTGTGAAAAAATTAATGTCAAGTTAGAATTCTCAAAAAATCTTTTGAATCCGTACAAAAAATTAATGAAAAATCAATTTCTTACATACTTTATCTTATGATTAAGAGATTTATTAGAAAACGTAACTCGACATAAACCTAGTCGTCTGTAAATAAATTTATGAAATTTTGCTTTACCTGTAAAACTTCGTGAGCATTTTAAAAATTGCTAGACTGCTTTTACGTTATTTAGGCGAATGTTTCCATGCGTTATCATAGTACAAACGCGGTGTTGAGCTACCCTTAATTTTGTAACATTCTTACAATCTAGATTAGATCTGATTAGATTTTGGTGTTAATCGTGCAACCGGAATTCTCAATTTCTTGAAGATCTGATGAGAATATTTGTTGTATAAATGTATCTATACTAAATGCATTTATTTACAATTTTCTTATCACGATTTAGCAATAACAAGAAGTTAAAAAATTTACAAATTACTTACAATCTTGGTTTATCTACTTACGAATGAAAACAAAAAATTTAAAAAATTGAGTGTAAATGACAGGTAAATATTGGCAATAATTATTATGAAAATATAAAATGTCATGTATTATTGATATGGTATGAGGTTATGTGTAGGCCACATCAGATTTTTAATCTGTCATTTGTGTACAGTTATAGGTATAAAGTTGTGGGTGTCTGATCGCGGATTACATTGCAGAGATGATTTTTATTTACTCTGGAGATTCTGTAAAAACGGATCAGAGCTTAGGTTGGAATGAAGCGTGGAAATGAACTGAAACCATAACGGAACTACGATTTAACTCACTCTATTTCGCTCCACTGCCGGATTATAAAATCATTATTTACTTCATTTACCGCAGGATTATATTTATTCTCTTATATAAATATTTTTCCCCCAACCGCGAATAGAAAAACCAGGTATTGAAGAAGTAATTAACTAATGAAAATCACCTCCTAATTTCCGAAATCAGTAGTATGTGTACAAAGTACACAGTAATATTGAAATATAGTTATAGGGTGGTTCATTTTAAATTGTGTTTGGGTGTCTTTTTACCTCTCGCCTCATATTCTATAAGATAGGTATTGTGATGGGCCAAAATTTTCGAGTATGAGTTTTTGGCAGATAAGCACGTTTAGGGTCTCTAGAATACGAATTACACATTTTTGAGATGATGTCTGTGTGTGTGTGCGCGCGTGTGTGCGTGCGTTCGTTCGTTTGTTCGTTCGTATGTTACAATTTTTTCGGACACGATAACTCCAAAAATATCAAACATTTAAATACCAAATTTTGCATTTAAGGTTTCAATACGATTCTTAAAAGCCCAATATAATTTTGGTTTCAATCTACAAACCGGAAGTAGTACTTTTTAAAAATATTTCAATAAATAATTAATTTAAGACAAATATTTTTATTTAAAATGAAAGATTATGTGATTATTACCTACAATCGGTATTTTATAAATTTTTCTGTATCTGCTCACTTAGTAATAATTAAAGTATAATACTTATAATTTAGTATTTCGGAAGAACAAAAATACACTTATTTTTTAATAACCAAGTTCCTATTTCGATTTGATTTCTCAAACAGAGTTCGAAACCAAGCATCCCGTGTCACCCTCTTCTGTTTACATCCACGTCGCGTTGGCCTTGCTAAACGCTAGCAGATCTCGCAGACACTTATATTAAATGTAGTCTCCAGCACGTCTCCACAGACTTACAATTACAGCGAACAGAAACAGAAGACAGAGTCTTGCGAGGAATCTTAGACCGGTGCGGTGTAATGATCATTGCCATTGTCTTGATTCTTACAGTTAAATTGTGGGGAATGCCTGCGCAAAGTGATAAGGAAATCTTGGTTTTGTGGTGGAATGGAGGATATGGAGAGTGTTTTTGAAGGAAAATTTTTCCTATTTAAAAAGAATAATGTCTTGTGCATTAATTCAGTCTGAAATTAACTGTTTTAATTCTCAAAATATGGTACTTACTTCTATGAATTTAAGGACAATTCCACATGCCAAATAAATCAACTTAAGGGCGCGCGTAAAAGTGATAAAAACATAATACGAAGTCTATAGTAGTATTGTTTTTACCTCCATAATAATCAAAACGTAATAATGTGATTAAAACTTTTTTTTTCTTCTGTACCTAACTATACTAGTGCCACCTCAGCGATACTTTAAATATGTACATGGCTCATTTTCCGACGCTTTCTGCATAAATTTCGGATAAACTAACTACAATAAAAATTAAGTTACACCGAGAGTTACACAGTGAAAACATATTAATTCCTAATTGCCTTATTCTAAAAATTATGTCTGTAATAATAGTTCATTTTACATAAAATTCATTGAATTTGATGTATTTTGCCCCCTTTTCTTTCATTCCTACTGCAAATTATATTTATTTTCACCTTTCAGGTATTCTTATTTAGCATAAGGCAATCTAGAAACACTAGTGATTCTATTGATATATTATTTATGCATATTGCTTGTTCTGATTTGCAGAAATTTATGCAGTTAAAGTGCATAAAAATGACTATCTGAAAACAGTTTCGAGCGCGACCTTAATAATGAAAATACCTAATTAATTAAATCTTTTTTATAGGAACATTATTTTGTATTAAATGTCTTCCGGTCTCTCGTTTAATACCATAAATCGAAAAAATACTGCTTCCGAATGTTTAGATTTTGCGTGACCGACAGTGACATTCGAACTGAGTTCAGTTTAAAAGACATCTCTAGATCTGTCTCTAGTGCCATTTTTTAATAATTTGTACATGTTTTTTTAAGCTCCAATTATAGTAAAATTTGAAGAACTTTGAAGATAAAATATTTAAATACTAAAGCGACTCTAAGCGGGCATAGCAATCACACTGCCGGCCGAGAGACTTAAACTCCAGATTCCTACGTCATCACATGCAGAGCGCTCTACAAACGCCATTTATAATTGAAACTATCGGTGGAATTGGTTAAAACAAGAGAATAAACTCGCCACATTTATTGTCTATCGATTCTGGCCGAGCTCGCATTAAACTTTCAAAAATAACGTACATGCTACACCTAAAGAACTTTATAAAGTACTCCCTAAAATAATTACAGCAATTCATCCCCCTGCGTATTAATCCCTAAGCATCCCCATTTAATAACAATTAATCCAGTCCCCGCTACATAACGCACTCTCTTCAAGCGGGTGGTGTAAGATTTATTTCTCTCAGTTGGAGGTCCGTCTTTGTCGTTCGCCGCCGTCACAGGTGTTCCCCTCCCCCGTACCCCTTCCCCATCATTTTCCTTTCCTCTGACACCTCCCCTCCGCCCCCTCGCCAACTAACAGCCGCCACGTCAGGTAGTGTCACACATGCGGAAACTAAAGACACTGGAGAAAAAGATAGTGTCATCGGGTTGTCACGTAATGATGAAATATGGCGAGAAGTAGGGAGTTTTTATTTTTGGGGGTGTTAATCATAGGGATTTTTGTCGCTAAATATGGGTAATGTGACTGGAGTCACTCTGAAGTTTATTTATTGACTTTATATTATTATGGTACTCAGAATGGGTTTTAATAATTGATTCCAGTTCTAATTTAAACTGTAAGATACTTTTTCTACTCCTGGTATTAAAACATCATTTAACGAACTGGTTTCCGTGACGCTAAATAGCATTTTAAACACACCTCGGCAAGCCGTGGCTTTGGCCGTTTTTAGTCACGGGCTGAATATAGCAACTGACATATTAAGGACGGGGTGAAGTTGGCTCCTATATATGACATTAAATTTTGTGAAAAACTGAGGGAAATTTATAATTTCTTTCAGTCATTGTCAATTTTTTCCCATAATAGTTAAATACACTTGCCTAAGTAGAATTTTGTAGGTATGTATTATGATTTAACCTAAAATTAGTACAAATAAAATATTACAAATTTATGAATATGTGACTCTCTAGACAGGTACTCATTTTTATAAACTCGCTGCGCTCGTTCTTAAAAAACTCTTATAACGTTTATAAAACTTGATACATTTAAAATTATACTATTAAAATTAATTTCTGATATCTATAATATTATTAAAATATAATAAATTGCTGGTAGGTATATTAATCTATAATTTATAGTATATCAAATGCATATATAATTATAAAAGCAATTACATTTAAATGGAACTAAATTTATTTTACGCACCCACATCTATAAATCATTTTAACAATAAATTATTTGTTCTATTAAAGCGTTAAATACAATAACATAAATTTAAAATGCCGCAAAAAATTAAACCTAAACTATGTAAGAGCATTTTTGTAAGTATTGCACACTTTGCTACATTTTACGCCCTCGTGTGTTATGTTTTCAGAACGTCCAATAGAATAGTTTACCATTTTTTAAAGTTTTTTATTGAAACTTCATGTTATTTGAAAGCGACTGAGAGTACTGATAAGCCTTAATTGTTCTTAATAAAGCTGTAATTAATTTTTAAAATTTGTGTGACGTAGATGTATAGCTGAAAATCTTCTCAAACCATGGGACTTGAATTAAAATGTACTCATGTAAAATCACTGTTTCTAAATGTTACAAAATATAAAATACAATTTTGTAGTTTCTTTATTACTGTAAGTAAGAATACACATGAAACGCATTATTGAGACGTAGATGTATCGATACGTAAAATCTCAAATATTTAAAGAACTATTAACTTTTTGAAAACTTTTTTCGTGGCAATAACTCATTTTTGAGGTCTCCTTTCAATATAATTGACTGAATTGTTAATTTGCTACTATGGTTAAGTACCCTATTATCATTTTACGCCTAGATAATTCTACAGTTATTTAATTTTTTTCTATTACCTATTAACAATAAGTTAAATTGAACACAGAAATTTAGCAACTAACTTAAATTTTATTTCCAATAAACTGTAAAGTTTACTATAATTATTAATTATAATTTTTATTTTCCCATAATTTAGTTGACAATAACTAGGTAATATTTAATATTTAAATAATGCATTCTTGGTAAATATAATATCCAATTACATAAAACGCAAATATGACTTTTACCACAAACTAAACATAACTTGCAGTACAATATGGTTCATAACTTTTGTACTTATATTATTAAATAGTAAACATAGTTAAATATTGAAGTTTAGGTCTCTCTCTGGCATGTGAAAACTGCATTGTTCAGTATTCTCTACGGATACTAATATGGAAGCAATAAATAAAATTTTCCGATATATTCAATAACCAATGATTCAGTTTATATCTTTCCCAGATGGACAATTTCTCTGAACACGTATAACGACACTGCAGTGGCTATAGATAAACAACATGTACCTATTTGCTTTTATAAATCTTATCATATTTCCTAGATAAGTTGACAATATTTGTGGAAAATAAAACACCATACCTGTAACAAAATATTCTGCATTAGTTAATGGAAATAGCCAAATATTTAGAAGCAAATTTTTAAAAACACAATAATTTATAGAATAGATCAACTATAGTTAAAAACAATAGATTATCTTTTAAAGAATTTTTAAGAACTTTTCTACCCTATTACTTACCAATCGTAAACTAAATTCACAAAAAAAATCTGGTAATTGTCCAGAACTACTATCGGTTGTCGGTTGTTTGACTAAAATAATAACTTATAATAAGTACCAGAAAGTAGTCGTAGTTATGTCGATTATTTTTCTGGTAGTATTACGAATGTTCCTTGTGCTGAGATATGAGTGCGCAGCACGAGTAATATTCGCAAGCACAAGGTACATGAATGTATAATATAACTACCAGAAAAATAATCTACTTAACTATGACTACGAATGGTATTCAAAGGATTATTCATTGATCAGTTCCAGTTTTAAATTAAAATGGCAAATAATACAGTTATCCATGATTTCAGAAAACAAATATGTTGATAAAAAAATTAGACATAACGTTAAATGTATTTTTGGTGTTTCTATAAAATAAAATAATGAATTTCAAGTGAAAAATGTTCCAGACCTTTGAAGAAAACCTAGAGATAGAAATGGTGCAATAAAAATGGGAAATATAGATTATAAGTAATTAAATTAAATAGTCACCTAAAAGTACTAGTAGTGCATAGTCGACACTAGTACAAAATAATCAAGTCTACTCATTTTGATTGGCTGTGAAATTCAATACTCTGCATTTATAAATCCTTTATATTAACTTCACCGTCGTGCGTACGGCAAAAAAACAAAAGTAAAAAATGACCCACTTCCCGAGATCCTATCGAGCTAAAATTTTGGAAATAGACTTTTGTCACCTAACAATGCACTTTGGCACAAAAAATCTGATGTGGCCACCACAAAACCCCGCCATACCCTACGCTTTTTAACTCTTAAATTTAGTACATAGGCCCGTTGTGACCAAACATTTACTTTGGCACAAGAAAAAAATCTGATTTGGCCAGCACAAGACCTCCCGCCATACCCACATACCCTACTCTTTTTAACTCTTTCTTGAAACACACTATCTAAGAAAGAATTATAATGAAAACAAAAATATAAATAAATATCGATCGAGTCTCATATATAAAGAATTTATAGTCAAAAACTTAGTTTTTACGGGTTCATTTTTTATTGGTCTCTTTTTGACAGATGACAGGTGATGTGAATAATCATACATAAAATATTTAAATCTATAACTATTATTTAAAATAAGTACAGAATTATACTAATCAAAATTTTAATTACTTCCTTGTTAGTGCCATAATAGTTATTTATGTTATAAGAATCGTAACGTTTATCATTATGGTACTAGTCGTGAAGATTATTAGACAAGGTGAAGCCGAGTTTGATAACACGACGTATATCATATTAATTGGTTACGATCCGTATTGCATACAAAATTTTATCTTCTGGCGTAAATTAGTCAAAAAGTAAAATAAATTATTTGGTATAGAACAAGAAAATTTAAATATAAAAAATTAGTTAGGTATGTTTTTTTGAAACTTTCTTAGTAACGAGTTATTTGTTATTTTCATTATGGTACTGAGTACCATACTGGATTCATTATGGTACTTGGCCTATAAAGAACGCTATTATGATCCTCAAATTGAGGCTTATAATGTTGTCATTATGATATGGTATCAGATAAAATAAAATATCATAATTTGATTTGTTAAAAACTGTAATTCGTAGAATTTACTGTGTATCAAATATGCATTCATGAATATTATTAAGCATTTCTTCCAAATTGAAAAGGCTCAAATTGCATCGTATCTACTGTTTTTGTTAGGGTGGTCACTGTAACATAACTGCAACATATTTTTATTGATGACCGTTTCGTAATTAATCATCGTTGATTTTTGATAGGATGATTCATGCAGATCCAACGATGAAATCATATTGATGTGATAAAAAGTAGAATTGAATTATTGGACTTGTAAATGAATTGTTGTCAACACATTAATTTTGAATGCGGCGAGTGATGCAATTTTGTGTAATAGGAACGGGAAATGTTTCAATCGAAGAGGGTTTATTGGATATTTGCTGATGGTTGGATGGATGAAGGAAAAAGGAAAAAAGTTTATAGTATTCTTTTTTTGAACAAAATGAAATTCAGTATTTATTGCACTTTTAGAATAAAACATATTCTACAATAGATAACTGTAACTGCATGAATGAAAGATTTTAGATTTTAGCTTTAATAATTTATTGAGATGATTATACCGTCCATTTTCTTGGACATATAAACCTACTAAGTATTTGATCTATTTAAGGAGTGGACATTTAACGTCAGAAAATAGAATTGTAGAATATTCATACACACGAAGATACATGAACAAGAAGAATCTAATCTAGAAAATTTATACGAAATTAAATATCTGCATTAAAAGATTCATTCACAGGAAAATACAGATCTAGAATTTTTGATTCGGCATATGAGTAAGCATAGAAAGATGCAAGTCTAAAAAACAGTTTGTCTCTTCAACACAAATTATGTTGTACTGAACTAAATGAACAACCCAATACTACTATATTAAATGATTTTCCTGGTGTTTAACTAATTTCTTTTTAATATTTTATAATGAAACATGAAATTAAGGTTCTACACTCTTGTTGAACGTAATATTGCTGCAATATAATCAGAATTCACGATTCTTGCTATATTGCTCAAAATATAAATCTGATATTTTTGGCACAAGTGTAGCGCCTCAAAGAAGTCCATGTTTGTGGTAAGAACACAACAGAACAGATTTTCGTTTGTTGCACTAGTTAGAATGGGTATCTAACTGAGCTATCAGGGCCATATACAGTCATTTAGCGCACTCGGCTATTCGCCCAATTATATAAATAAATATTTTGATAATTATTTGTCTGTAATTCTGTATCAATTTTGACAGAACTACAGTTTTGCCCACAGTTTAACTGAATGAATTCGAACCTGAGTTGACAGAACCACAGTCAGTCACATAGCGCACTTGGCTATTCAAGGTTATTTAAGATTATACGACACTTTCTGATCTATTTTTTTCGGTGGTTATTTTTTCCAATAGTATTTTCTATTGGCATATTTTCCGCGAGTTCTTTTTTCCATTATTCATTTATTCCAATTTAACCTAACCTAACCGAACCTAAATTAAACAATAATTTTATTGGAAAAAATCTGACGTGGGCACCACATGACTTCCTTGTACGCCTTGTGTGTTCATACTTTTCTTAATAACTAAAATTTAGAATAATATAAAAAATTCTTTTAACTTATTATACTAGTATACTCACATATATATTTTAGTCATTTTATTTAAACTGCAGAAGAAGATATAAAGCATATTTTACTATTGTCACTGTCATGTCATAAACATTTAAATTTTACGTAGTAACAAATGTTAATCGATCATGGACTACAAGATACCGAAATACTAAATTATAAGTATATACTTTAATTATTCTTAAATGATAGAAGATACAGAAAAATTTATAAAATACCGATTGTAGATAATAATCACATAATCTTTCATTTAAAATAAAAAAAATTGTCTAAAATTAATTATTTATCAAAATATTTTATAAAAGTACTACTTCCGGTTTATAGATTGAAACCAAAAATAGGAGGTGCACAACTAGATGCTATAACAGTCCTAAATACAAAATTTCAGCTTTCTACGTCTAACCGTATTTGAGTTATGCGACACACATACGTACAGACGTACGTACGCATGTACGCACGTACGTACGCACGTACGCACGTACGTACAGACGTCACGACGAAACTAGTCATAATGGATTCAGAAAAGGTCAAAACAGATATTTCCGTCAAAATCTGAGAACCGAAATTTTTCGCGATTACAATACTTCCTTACTCCGTACAAGGAAGTAAAAATGTCTCATTGGAAAAATGTAGGTACTGGAAAAAACAGATTGCCAAAAATAGATTGGAAAATTGTCACCCAGCTATTATTTAAATATATATTTTATTTTTATATATCTATACCATTTTTACTCCAACTAATCAAGAGCGGTAAAATATTCTCTCTTATGGTTGAAGGGTAGCTATTTAAAGTAGGCCATGCAACGAGTGCGGTTTGAGGCAGGGAACATCGGTCACATCTTGACTCTGGAGTTTGAAGAAACGCCGACGATTTTTCTCTGACACTTTTTCTCGCAGTTGGCCGAGAAGAAAACAAATTATAATCTCACGTCACGTGCCCTCGGATATGGTGATGCAGCGAGCAGCGCAAGCATTGCACGCAACTACACTGCGATGCAATTTATTGCAGCAGATAATATAGAAATTTTAAATCAACACCATCGATGAGTGAAATGGAAAAAGAAAATATTGAAATAAAATATACATAAATATAAATATTTATATATTACTAGCGTTGCTATTGCTACGTCTCCAACTCGTTATAAGAATCCTAAACTATTACCATATACCATACATGGGCGTTGGTCCTCTAGCAACAGGAGGAGGGCGTTTACCCCCTGAGGAAATTGAAAAAAAGATGTTTGAACTCCAAAAATTAAATTTAAAGGTATTTAACCCTGAACCCAAAAAATTCTTCACCTGCGGCACATTTCTTTCATATTTATAACATTTTTAATCACGTTTAATTTTATAAACATTTATAAATGGATACCATTCCAAAGAACCCAATCGGTGCAGTACTACATTTTGAATTTCATTTTGTTTCAAGATGGCGGATTGACATTTTAGTAGGTATGTTCATGTCATAAGTTAGATAATAAGTTAGGACAAACAGACAGACAGACATACATGATTTCCCAAAAGTCCCGTAAGTCAAGACAAAAAAATTGAAAATTTGGGTATCACTAAAGCGTTTGGGTCATTGCGAGACTGAAGAAGGTCGACAATTTGAACATTTGTTATAAGAATCGTAATAAACGTACAAAAAACATTAAAATTAATTAAAATTAAATTCTTGAAAGAACTAAGATATCGGATTTTGTTTTATCCGTGTTTCTTTTTTCATTACCTTTAAAATAAGGTGATACTCGAAAAAAGTTGCTATTTAAAAATGTTGGGAGGTCATTCCCTAAAAAAAGATTTAAAATAGAAGATATTTGTGTTAAAAAATAACAAAAATTGTCAAAATTCAAATTAATATAGGTACCTATTTCGATTTTTTTATTTTAAAATTTTGCATAGACCATTATTTTCTAGATTGTACTTCTATCTTCAACAATATCTTTAGAATATTATATTTAACAAAACAATAAACGCTGTGGAGTGGCGAGCGAAATCCATGTTCTTGGCTGTTTTCTGGCGCGGTAGAAGATCGTCAAGAGGTAATTTAAAAAATCTGACGTGGACACCACATGACTTCCTTGTACGCCTTGTATGTTCATAATTTTCTTAATAACTAAAATGTAGAATAATATAAAAAATTCTTTAACTTATTATACTAGTATATACTCACAAATATATTTTAGTCATTTTATTTAAACTGCAGAAGAAGATATAAACGATATTTTACTATTGTCACTGCTACTGTCACTGTCATGTCATAATCATTTAAATTTTACCTAGTAACAAATGTTAATCGATCATGGACTACAAGATACCGAAATATTAAATTATAAGTAGGTATATACTTTAATTATTCTTAAATGATAGAAGATACAGAAAAATTTATAAAATACCGATTGTAGATAATAATCACATAATCTTTCATTTAAAATAAAAAAAATTGCCTAAAATTAATTATTTATCAATTTTTTTTTTAAATTTACTACTTCCGGTTTGTAGATTGAAACCAAAAATAGGAGGTGCACAACTAGATGCTATAACAGTCCTAAATACAAAATTTCAGCTTTCTACGTCTAACCGTATTTGAGTTATGCGACACACATACGTCCGTACGCACGTACGCACGTACGCACGTACGCACGTACGTACAGACGTCACGACGAAACTAGTCATAATGGATTCAGAAAAGGTCAAAACGGATATTTCCGTCAAAATCTGAGAACCGAAATTTTTCGCGATTACAATACTTCCTTACTTCGTACAAGGAAGTAAAAAAGTAATCGTGAAAAAGGTCTTCTTAATTTTCTGTAGCTGCTGAAATCAATTGAAACGAAGCATATCACCTTCCCATCCGTCAGGGCTCGGGTCTGCCCGCATATATGATAAATACGTATGGCTAATTAATTTCAAACAGGTATTCAAGATGTATTTAATCATTGTCTCTATATTAATTTATTATTGCCGTTCATTTTATTAATGTCCGATGCATCGCACTGGCGGTCAGCACTAGATGTGTGTATGTGAGTACGTGTTGAATCATACGCGGTCATTTATCTGATTAATATTCAAATTCGGAAAAACGATATTGGGCAATTTGTTAATTTCACTGACGATCGTCGCGCTTACAAAACTGAGACAGTATGAAAGCGATGGTGAAAGATGCTTCCTTTTTTAGAAGAAACAACGGATAACGTCTACCCTAAAATTTTACAGCGTTCAGAGGTGTACGCCTTCCACGTTTACTTTAATTATAATTGAAATATATGATGCTTTTACATATGAGTGTATTAGCAAAGGATGTCTTATGGCCTAGGAATTTGAAGTAAAAAATTTAAAAATTACGTTTTTGCGGTTTTTTGTCATTATTTGATACGATTTTTTCGGTCACTATAAATGGCAAGAAAAATTTAAAATGAAAGAAGCATGTATGTTTTCTTAATTTCTTTAAAAAATACAGAAGGTATTATGGAAATACTGGAGCCATGTTTACAGTATTTTTCAACTTCAAAATGACATTGCATAGCTAGGATGTGGGAAAGTACGAGTTTCGGGCTGGTTTCGGGCAGCCGTAAAAGTGACGAAGAGAGTGAAATAAAAAACATTAATATCGAGAGTATTCTAGGAATTCGAAAAAAAGGTAGACTAGCCTTGCACCAGAAAACAGCCAAAAACATATATTTCGCGTGCCTCTTCACAGCGTTTATTGTTTTGTTAAATATAATAATCTGAAGATATTATTGGAGATAAAAGTACAATCTACAAAATGGTCGATGCAGAATTTTAAAATTTGATTTAAAATCGAAATATGTTAATTTGAATTTTGACAATTTTTTTACATTTTTTGAACACAAATCTTCTATTTTAAAACGAATTCCAAACGTCAACATGAGAATAACGAATATTGAAGCTGATGTTCTGTAGAACAGACAGTAACGTAGTTTCCTCTTGTTTATCATCTATGCCTCTCTTTTTAAGACGAGAATTCGTACTTCGCGCAGGGTTCTCCTTAATTGAATTTACCTCTACCTATATTATGGTATGGTAGAAGATTATTTAATCTAAATAATAGCAATTTCTGCTTTTTTCGTTGCACATATAAAAATTATTGCGTAATTTGTGCAGTTTTTAATAAGTTAATTTATAAAATTTATAGGACATCTATTATAATATAGTTGATCCGACAGTAACAACTCAAGTTCGAATCCAGTCAGGGACACATTCCACACCCGAGTTTAACTGCACAAACAGATTTCCTTATTGTTTACAGTCTACCGTTAACATAAAAATACGGTAAAATATGATATCTATACCGATAACTCACATAATGTTCGGTTGCCACATTTAAATTGGTTATAAAGAGTGTTAAACATTGATCGGAATTAATAATATTCTTTAGACTAATCCTCTAAATAATTTAAAAATGAACATTTACCTTATAATCTTTCGCAAGATAGCTCGGCTCCAAATCACCAACAAAAGTTCACCACCACCATTTTTACAGTTAAACTACACATAAGTCACATTTTAAACGCTAAAATAACAATAAATATTGTCAAAAAACACTCAAAAAGATCACAACACTTCACTGTTAAAATAGATTTCGCAAACTGACGCTACATGGTAACGCGTCATGCTGACGAAATCAACAAAGTTTTGTCTTGTCCTGTTTGGATCAGCAGGTGTGGTTCGTAGTTCGATTGGTGAATCTGTTGTATTCAGAAGCAAATGAATTATTTTATTGAAATAATATTTAAAATAATTCTGTGTACAGTGCATAGTGACGGAAATTTGATAGTGAAACACGGGCTTTTTATCACTGATGTTCTATCGTAGATTGGTGCCCAGAAGAATATGAAACATTGAAAAACAAATAATGTATATTTTTTATAGAAAATAAAATAATTTTGTGTACAGTGATTGGAAAGTGACAGTGAAACTACAGCTATTTATCCAGGATTACGAACTGAACAGGTGTTTAGAAGAGTATGACAACATTTTAAAGCAGTGAGTTTAATTTTGATTTGTATCATATTTATATTATTTAAAAATTTGTAGGTTATATTCAGAAATTGCGTGAAGTGTTTGACGTTTCACGTTTGATGTAACTTCCTATTGTGGGTTATCTATGCTTGAAATGGGTAACTTGAGAATGTGTATGTAAAATGTAAATGTTTGTGTGCGTATGAATTAAATACGTCATAGCAAAAGTGCAAACTTTTGTAAATAACTTTTATTCCAATACTCATAATTGACATCAAATACCAGTAAACAATGTTGTATCGACGTCATAAAGTTCGTCTCTGACCGTCTTGATGACGTCTCAACGAGTAGCTGTTTAACGTTTTTAATCGACGTCAAGTTGACATATGAAGAAGACGTCAATGATTTTTACCTTACAAAAAATTGTAAAGACATTTCAAATGAGTTATTATATTAAGAAAAGCGATGAAAATTTATCTGGTAGAAAAAATATTGAAAGTAAATGTGCACATTATTTCAGATCATTATCCAAATAATTTTGTATTAATTTCGGATCAGATAAGTTGCTATTAACGATAGGAAGATGCTATTAACTCAGTTTATAAAATTAAGTCCATAAAAGAAATGTGACTAAAACATAGATTCTACATCCATACAACGGTAAAATACGACGTCAGATTATGACTTATATTATGATTTAATTACGACGTCCAAACGTGATGTTAAAATTACGTCTATAGTATAGTCACACAATGCCCAAAACCGCAGTCGTTTAAGATTAGCCCGCAGATAAGAAATATAGTAGAACAGTTCAGTATTTGCCATAGTAGAGTAAGAGTTTTTCGAAGCTTATTACCAGGGTTGTATTATATGCTCTGGCGCATCTCAGGCTTGTAGTTTTGACCATTGTGTGACTGCAATAACCCCCTAATAAACGCTAATGATTATTAGGTAGACGAAATGTATTTGTACTATAGACGTCTATATAAACATAGATTCTACGTCTGCACGACGTCAAAATATAACGTTAAAATATGACTAAAATACAACGTCGATTTTTGGTTTACTGTGAGCATATTACTTAAGTTACGTCTGTGAGACGTCAAAATATGACAAAAATATGACTAAAATACAACGTTAATTTTTGGTTTTGGTTTTATCTATGCAATAAAATCAACTTTTTTGGAACAACTCACACATCTAAGCCAAATCACAACTAAATCTTCCCTCCTCTCCCCGTGCTTCGCTCATTAGGCCCGCATCCAAGGAGGTACGTGTGAAAGCCCGTGTCATGTGCGCCATACATCACCACGGCTGTGAGCGGCCCGGACGCTGCAGGTATCCATTTTGATTCAATTTTCGGTCGCAATCAAAGACCACATTTGTCAAGTTTCACGAGTTAGTGATGGCAATTTTTACACGTCGCTGGGTTAGGAGATTCCCCATAGGTGTTTTAATAAGATGCGGCAGTGGTGGAGGTAGAGGTTTTTTTAGGGGGTCAAATAATTTGATTGTAGATGATTGTTTATTTATATTTGACTAGATTGGTTCTTGGTTTTACTACTACTACTACTACTATACTAGGTATATAATAATTATAGTCGTAACTTCTTTAATAATTTATTTATTTAAAGGTCCCCCTAAAAATGAAAAAATCTGACGTGGTCACCACAAGACCTCACGCCATACCTACTTTATTCTTTTTACATATTATACAAAAAATATATTAATATATGTAGGATTAGTACTGCTACTACTCACAAATATATTTTTGTCATTTTATTTAAACTGCAGAAGGAGATATAAACGATATTTTACTATTGTCATAATCATTTAAATTTTACGTAGTAACAAATGTTATAGGATCATAGACTACAAGATATCAAAATACTAAATTATAAGTATATACTTTAATTATTCTTAAATGATACCAAATACAGAAACATTTATAAAATACCGATTGTACAATCTTTCATTTAAAATTTTTAAAAAATTACTTACTACTGCCGGTTTGTAGATTGAAACAAAAATTATTATATTGGGCTTTTAAGAATCGTTTTGAAACCTTAAATACAAAATTTGAAATTTAAATTTTGATATTTTTTGAGTTATGGTGAACGAAAAGATTGTAACATACAAACAAACGAACACACACACGCGTACGCACGCACACATACACACATACATCATCTTGAAATTGTTAAAGTCTCACTCTAGGGACCCTAAAACGTGCTTATCCACCAAAAACTCACACTCGAAAATTTTGACCCATCACAATACTTCCCTTATAGAATATGAGGCGGGAGGTAAAAATAAATTCACAATATTGAAAGTGTCAATGAAATATAAATCCTCAGGCAATTCTCACCAAGATTTTTTTTAATTCAGAAGGACGAAAGAGTCTTTAAAGAATCCGTGAGTGAACAAGGCATAATATCAGATGTTAGTAGAGATCTATCATAAAGCTGAAATGGCAACATTACTACTACAAATTCAAGAAGAAATTAGTAGAGCTGCAATTTTCTCATTTAATTCTTCTAATTAAAGTTCTCCCCTGTGACGTACGGCACTGGTCGAAATCAAGAACACACAAGGCGGTCGACTCATAAATCCGTCAAACTGACATAATCGAGAAGGGATGCGCACTCACTAACTCAAGCTCAACTCCATATTAGTACGACAGAGACAGAAACACATAAGTCATCTCGCGTATTGTAGAAAAACTTACGAATTTTGACCGGATGACTTATGGGTTCAATTCGTATAAATTACACTGTAAAATAGCAGGGAGAAAAAATTAAACTCGAAACTAAATCTAAAACTTTAATTATTATTATTATTATTAATATTAACAGAAGTTTTGAAGGATTTAATCAGTTTATGATTTATTGTACTTATACTTAAGTTTGTTAAATGGTATAAGCTAGATTCAGACCTTACCTACAAGATCTTTTATAAAATATGTTTGACGAAAAATGCAACAGTGTAATAGGTAGCTCTTTCTTTATAAAAATTTCTCTATTAAATCCTTGTTGAAATAAAATTTTACCATTCTTGTACTGGCCACAAAACATTCGCTACGTTAGTACATTTTATGCTGGATTTTAAGAGATAGACGCAGTGTTGAACTAGATAACAATATTTTTATCTAGATATAGATAATTTACTTTTTTATCTAGATAAGATAATAGATAACCATTGGAAAAATTATCTAGATAATAGATAAAAGATAAATAATTTGTATCTAGATAATTATTAGATAATTTATAGATAATATAAAGAAATATAAAGGACACGTTAAAAGTATAAGCGGTACCAGCTGGAGAGCCGGCAGCGTTGCAAGCTTGTGCGTTGTATGCTTGCACAGTTTGATTTTTGATTCGATTAAAATTACAAATAAAAAAAGATTGGTTATAATTTTACTAAAATTATTATCTAGATGATAATTAAAAATTAGATAAAGATAATTTGTAATATTATCTCGTATTATCTAGACCAGATAATAGATAAATAAAAAAATTATCTAGATATAAGATTAAAATTAACGTTTATTTTATTACATTGGTCTATTTTTAAGAATAATCTTCTATGCTTCCCGAGATGCTTCCTTTTACTTTTGAGTAAGGAGTTAAATGCTATTTATTTGGATGTAAGTACCTAATAAATAATAATCAATACAAATTTCTATTTCTATAGAGAACCTGTTTATTATAGCTACCTACCATTTTTATTAATTCTGACATAAAAATCTTGCAAATAATAAATCATAAATTAAATCATTCTTAAAATCGAATTAGTTACAATATGTGGCGTGTTAAGCGATAAAATATCAATTAATTTTTAATTTTTCTCCATCCTGAACTAAATACAAACTTAAATTACCTACCTACCTATGGTTATTTTGATAAGAATTATAGCAATTAGTATTATTTCATATTAAAGTGTTAATTGTATACTGATTTTTTCGTAATAGTAATTTACATTATATGCGCGGTAGGTTCAATTTTACAACGCGAGGTTCTATATTAAAGTACGACGCGAAGCGGAGTGCTTTAATAAAACCGAGTGTTGTAAAATTACCTACCGCACGCATAATGTATTATATTTTTTGGCCATCATACTATTTATTAAAAATATGTAGGTAATTTATATAAAATTTCAAGTTGTGAACATTCAATTTTAAAATCAAGCCGCGTAGAAAAACAATCTTGAAAACAATGAAATGTCAATATAATTAAAAACGTGCATTTGAATCAGCAAATGTCACATTTAAAATGAAACTTTTTCACTTATTTCAGACTCTATTAAATAATTTACTGGGTAAACTAGCGTTTTTAAATGTTTTCTTTTATATTACAAAACAATTTTTATTTAATAACCTCTAAATACTAAAAAAAAAAAAACGGTACGTATTATCTAACCCACGTGTAATAAACTCATGACATGTCTGTAAAATCGCAACTACCATAGACGTCAACGATGTGTAATTGTTATGTTTACATTTTTCGTTTTCTTTAAGAGTGTAGGCTATGACAGCATCTACGGGGTATAAGGTTAAATATTTGACCCTCCACTGACACCATTTAGTAATTTATAGCGTGTTTATACCAAACTGTTACAATTAACAAATGAGAAGTAGATCTCTAACAAATTTGCCCTATTATAACTTCTTTTGTTTGGGTTAATACCAGAATTTTTCTAACGCGTGAAGCCGTTGGCTCTCCACATCTTGAATGGGTGCCATTAATTTTCTTATTTTTTATCTCAAAATAATTAGTTTTTAAATTACAAATGAAGCAAATGATATACAACTAATTTGTTTAATAATTAATGCTTTGTAATCTTGTTTCAATTAAAATTTTGTGTTAAATTTTCCAGTAAAATTTGAAACAAAAGCATATTAAATTTTAATTAACGCGAATAAAATGGCTAATTAATTATTTTGCGCCAGGAAAAATTTCAAAGCTGGCCTGATTAAAATTTAATTATTTATATCTAGCGACAATTTTAAACACCTATTCAAGAATGAATTACGCTCATTTTACTTAAGAATATTTAATTTTATTTTCAGAAGGTTTGAAATTATTTTCTTACGAGTTTAAGAATATTTTCAAAGGTAGAATTTCATTTATATGGAATTTATGTCAAATTATGAATAAACACAGACTAAATAGCCAAAACTAATGCATACATTATTTCGTTTTTTTATGCCTATTCAAGTAAGAAAATTTCCATTTAATTATTCTTTGTATTGTAAATATTCGAAATCAATTTATGCTACTAAATATGAAGGAAATGCCTACTACAAAACAAATATAAAAGATTAAGAAAATTAAAAAATTCTATTAATATTGTTACTCAAGCCCTAAAAAATTCAACACAAATTGCATCTGTGCGACGACCTTTGAAATTCAAAGCGGCAACGGAGAGATTATTTTTACAACCAGACTACATTTAACAATATGGTTAGAGAGTCCAATAATATAGTATATTAAATTAAATTAAATTTTGAGGATATTCCAGGAAAACTCTTCAGATCTTCAAGAAATTACCACTTCCGGTTGAACGATCAACATCAAAATCTAATCAGATCTAGGGTGTCAGAATGTTATGTACATAATTTAATTTTTTTTTATTCAGTGGTATTTGAGTTATCGTACCTTCAACATCCATCCACACACACTCGCACACACATCATCGCAAAACTATCAAAATAGTGTTGTAGAGACCTCAAAACGTGCTTATCCATTGAAAACTCACTATCGAAATTTTAGCATGTTTACAATACCTCTCTTACAGTACTGATAGTCTAGGGGCTTAGGTATTGTAATATATAAGTAATATGAATAATTATGCATTTCGAGCCAAAAGCAATTTTAAATTTTTTCTCATTTAACACACTTTATTGCGAATTTTAAGGGTGGAGGCATAACTGGAAGTGTTATTTTGTGCATATATTGGACATATTTTGGTCTTATTTCAATGCATATTGCATGCATATTTTATCTAATTTTCCTGCATTAATCCGCACTCTAATTATGAGTATTAGAATCGAGAACTGTCCGTCATTTTCACTCCAATGTCAACAATCTGTTGCGGAGCTCTCTAAATTTCAAATCGAATCTTACATTGCTATAGTTACTTGGTACAACAACAACAAAAATTTGACGGAGGTGTCAGATTTGTTTTGTGTTTAATCAAAAAATGTAAACAAATCTGACACCACCGTCAAATTTTGAAAATATGTTGTACCAAGTAACCACATAGCAATGTAAGATTCGATTTGAAAATATCGAATTTAAAATTCCTAATATTGTTCTTTAAAAGAAATTTAGAACGAAATTACAAATTGCATCTGGTGTGAAATAATTTTACCTTTCGATTGACATACCTTTACCATTTTCCTACGTGGAAATGGGGAGCAGGAATCTGCGTAAATGTGAAATGCAATGCTAATCGCCTATGTATACATGTATTTTCAAATTTTGACGGAGGTGTCAGATTTGTTTACATTTTTTGATTAAACACAAAACAAATCTGACACCTCCGTCAAAATTTTGTTGTTGTACCAAGTAACCATAGCAATGTAATAAGATTCGATTTGAAATTTAAAATTCCTAATATTGTTCTTTAAAAGAAATTTAGAACGAAATTTCAAATTGCATCTGGTGTGAAATAATTTTACCTTTCGATTGACATACCTTTACCATTTTCCTACGTGGAAATGGGGAGCAGGAATCTGCGTTAATGTGAAATGCAATGCTAATCGCCTATGTATACATGTATGGTGTTACATTCGGTATAGGAACTCTTTGAAATGGCATCTTCCTCATTTGACATAACTGATACCATACGGTTGCCTTGCCTGAGAAACTATACAAATTGAAGAATACTATTACAAAATGCATTGTAACGATACAGATTCCAATAAACGATAAATTAATATTTTAATAGAAGACCAATAAAGCGATAAGAACTGTGTTCTTTCTCGTTCTGTCGTTCTCCAGTTACCAATTCCGTTTAGCCATCTCCTAAATCCTTCAAGGATTTGAATAACCAAGCCATGATATACAGGACAGCCACAGACAGCGCAGCTCTCACACGTGACATAAACAAAGCAAGCCATGGGCCGACGCGGGCTGTTTTACACGGAGTTTAAATCATAGCAACTCGAACACGGCTATGGAGATTTGCTAATGACTTTTCCTGGAAGAGATGCGTGATGTGAGAACGTAGAGAACGCAGTGAATGGAAACGCGGAGAGCTGCTACCAGGTGGTGTTACGTGTAAGTGATATGTGGATATGTGATGTGAATTATTGTATGGGTTATGGTGCTTTGTTAAGGGTCTCGTCTCCGTAACAAAATATTGCGTGTTTAGAGGTGTAGCAGTTTCTGCTTTACTCATTGCATATTAAAAATTTGAAAGAAAAACAGATACTACGAGGGTTGTCCGTAAAGTAAGGTTCCCAGTGATTTTTCACAGTGTAAAACATGGTTAATTCCATGAATGCGTGCATTTTTGGAAAGTTCAGACTTTTACCTATTTTTCTACATAGTCGCCACTGCGGTCAATGCATTTTTGCATGCGGTGTACGAGCTTTTGAATGCCCGAGTCAAAAAAATTTGCCACCAAGTCACGCAGATACGTCCGGAACGTTCCTCATCATGGAAGTCAGTAAGCCCGTTTTTGAACTCTCTGCACCATTTGCGCACGTGTTGTAGGCTCATACACTTGTCTCCATAGATTTCGCATAGTTGGGAATGGGTTTCTACCGGCGCAATGTTTTTTGCAGATGTGAGCTGCACTCGGTGATCCGTTTCCTGTCTGCAAAAAACATTGCGCCGGTAGAAACCCATTCTCAACTATGCGAAATCTATGGAGACAAGTGTATGAGCCTACAACACGTGCGCAAATGGTGCAGAGAATTCAAGAACGGGCGTACTGACTTCCATGATGAGGAGCGTTCCGGACGTATCTGCGTGGCTTGGCGGTAAATTTTTTGACTCGGGCTTTCAAAAGCTCGTACACCGCATGCAATAATGCGTTGACCGCAGTGGCGACTATGTAGAAAAATAGGTAATAGTCTGAACTTTCCAAAAATGTACGCGTTCATGGAATTAAACATGTTTTACACTGTGAAAAATCACTGGGAACCTTACTTTACCGAAAACCCTCGTAGATTTTTGTGAAAGAATTAATCTAGGATTATGCCCAGTTAGAATTCTGAAAAAATCTTTGAAATCCATATATAAAATTAATGAAAAAGTGTGTTTTAAGCAATTTGTTACATGCTTTTTCTTATCATTAAGAGATTTATTAGAAAATGTAACTCGGCATAATCATAGTTGCATTCTTCGTCTGTAAATAAATTTATGAAATTTAGCTTTATCTATAAAACTTCGTGAGCATTGTAGAAATTGCTAGACTGCTTTTCCGTATTTTTAGCGAGCGTTTCTATGCATTAACATAGGACAAACGCGGTGTTGAGCTACGTGGAGACGATACCCTTAAGCGCAATGGTTTGCAGAATGACATGCGGGGAATCAGTGTCTTGGCTTTTGTTTTCTTCAAGTTTATACTAAAATTATTACAAAAGGACACATCAACATCAAAGATCAAAGTATCTAATATGGTGAGTTTATTATAGTAAAAAGGCTTACTGGATCCAAGTTTTAAACCATTTATTCCTGACTGTTTTTCTGGTGACGATTTCTGTTAAAATTTTTAAATATGTGACTGCAGGTATTTGTCTTGCTTTTGTTTTTGTTGTACGTTTGTTTTATTGTAAGTTTTGTATTCTAGCTGAGGATGGACACATTGTTGTGTCCGAAACGTTCTGTTCAATAAATGATTTAAAACCTGGATCCAGTAAGCCTTTTTACTATAATAAACATAACCATACCGAATCTTCCATTATTCTCCAAATATAATGGTGAGGTTAGAGTAACCATTCGTACTGATTTTCAGATCCTTGTATTGGTTAAAATCTGAAAAACTGATTTTTACATAGGTACTGTACTGAATGTACTGATTTTCGTTTTTTTTTTTAAATAAAATTATAATGTTTTTTCCATCGACTATTTTGGGTACCTAGATAAAGTAACACTTTACCGCAAGGATAGATAAAGTAAAATTTGAGTAGATAAAGTAAAATAAGAATATTTTTACATTTTTTCTTTAAATATTTGTGCAGGATGATGAAAAACATTACAAACAAACTCGGAAATTGCATTTTGCCAATAATTTGATTTAAAATTGGCTTTTTGTATTTTTGCTTTAATATCAGTTGTATAAAAAAATATAATTTTTAATTTAATATAAATACGATAAAATGTTGTTGATGTAAAAGATTACAAACAAACTCCGAAATTGCATTTTGTTAATAATTTGATTTAAAATTGGCTTTTTGTATTTTTGCTTTAATATCAGCTATAGAGAAAAATAGAATTTTATACACGGCGGTAAAATTATATTATCGACTCGAGAAAAATAATTCACTCGCTCCTTCGCCACTTTATGAATTAGCACATTTTTTTCATTAATAAAATATAATTTTATCGTCTGGTATAAAAAATAACTAAATCGTTTAAGATTTTTAATCAATTTTTACGTTTTAAACTGCTATTATTAACTCCATAACAACAACTTTAAACAACTGTATATTCGCAAGTGAATTACAATTTTTTTAAATCACTCAACACATTTTTAAATCACTCTGACGTTTTTACTTCCTTGTACGGAGTAATAAGGTAGTATTGTAATCGCGAAAAATTTCGGTTGTCAGATTTTTACGGAAATATCCGTTTTGACCTTTTCTGAATCCATTATGACTAGTTTCGTCGTGACGTCTGTACGTATGTACGTACGGGCGTACGTATGTGTGTCGCATAACACAAATTCGGTTAGACGTAGAAAGTTGAAATTTTGTATTTAGGACTGTTATAGCATCTAGTTGTGCACCTCCTATTTTTGGTTTCAATCTACAAACCGGAAGTAGTAAATTTAAAAAAATTTCGATAAATATTTAATTTAAGAAAATTTTTTTAATTTTAAATAAAAGATTATGTGATTATTACCTACAATCGGTATTTTATAAATATTTTTGTATCTGGTATCATTTAAGAATAATTAAAGTAGGTATATATTTATAATTTAGTATTTCGGTATCTTGTAGTCCATGATCGATTAACATTTGTTACTATGTAAAATTTAAATGATTATGACATGACAGTGACAATAGTAAAATATGCTTTATATCTTCTTCTGCAGTTTAAATAAAATGACTAAAATATATTTGTGAGTATACTAGTATAATAAGTTAAAAGAATTTTTTATATTATTCTACATTTTAGTTATTAAGAAAAGAATGAACACACAAGGCGTACAAGGAAGTCATGTGGTGTCCACGTCAGATTTTTTTCGTCAAAAATACATAAAAATAATTACACCTTGCCACTAATGACTACTTTGATTCGTTTTTTTTTGTTTTGTCAAAATAAATTTATAATTTATATATTTAAAATAATTTCGTCAAAATTAAATAAAATATTGTATAAACCACGACGTGAGATACGAATGTTTATTTACTCAAAGATATTATCCCAGTCGTCCTTCGGGCTCGGGGGCTAAACTTTCTTCTCTTGAATAAACATTCATGTATCTCACTTGGTGTATAAATATCTATTATACAATTCAAATTTTATCATAAATTCTGCCATCTATTAATCTATAACAAAAAAAAATCACTTGCTGTCCATTTTTTTCTTTCTTATACATAATTATTTTAGGGCGTTTATTTTGTAACTATAGAAAGCGAGAACGAATTCAATTCGTATAGAATAAGAAAATCCCAACCACTTTGTAAAAAACTTTGCAGTCGCAATAATAGATAAAGAACATGAAGTGTAAGATCTGCGATCTGCCGTTCCCAAACGCCAAACTACATAATGATTTCGACTAAAGCTGCAAGAAAATATTTATTATAGGAGTAAATTAAGGTGACAAATCGTACGCGGATAATAATATTTGATTCACAGTAGATGATGATGGCAGATAGAGAACGCACATTGAGAGAAGAAGGGCACTTGATGACGTAGGCACAGAATCTCTGTCCAACCTATGACCACTTTTATATTGAATTTATACAGCATTTATAACATTTTTCTTGTTTAATTTTCTCTGTATGAAAATTATTAACACTAAGAAAACAACTGCGAACGCACTGATCACAAACAATGTTATAAAGATAAATTTAACTCCAGCACGAATTACGTTGGCTTAAGCTAGATTCAAACCTATAAGCGTAGTTACTAGTTGTGAAAAACATATTTTACTTTTGTTAGTCAATTCTTAATGATAATTTGACTGGGAATCGACATAAATATTTGTAGTGCACTAAGGCTTTAGTAATATATAAAATTAATACATACACGAGCTAAAATTGCAATAAGTAAGTAGGTAGTGTTTGAAAAGGTACAAAAATTATTTGCTAAAATTAGTAAACGTTACCGTTAAGTAAATATTATAAAAGATTAATTCAATGTAAACCTGACTATTCCTATACACATTGTATTTGTGTCTACAGAAAAATAAATTTATTATTATTGTTAATTCTTCTCATGACTAAAATGTACCACCTTAAAGTAAATTTATAAAAACAAATTTAAGAAAAAAAAAGAGAAATCATTACACTGATGGAGGAAGTTAGACTATTTAAATACCTACGTAAATAATAGCTAATTTCATTAATTCTTTTTTTTATTTTATAAATATTTTTCAGGTTTAGTAGACAAATTTAAAAGTAGTAATATTTTGCCTAATGTGTAGTTTTGTACTTTAAATTAAATATATCTGGCTAAACAAGTACAAGCTGCAACTGCATACATGCAAGATTGAAGGCCATCTAGCGCAAAGCGGAGCCTACTTGTTAGTTTGATTACAATCCGCTAGGTGGGCAACATTCAGTCCATCTAGCGAAGAAAAGACAAACTTTACATTACAGGTAACTTTATTTATGGTGTAAAGATATGCTGGTGAAAAGTTAAAGTTACCTGTTTATGAAGCTTTAGATTTTTTAGCACAGAGGACTTTTCTTATTTATATATTTTATAACATTTATTTTACGCAATTAGACTGAATTACGATGCATTAACCTGATTTAAATGAGTAATAATTATTATTACTATTAAGTATTGTATATAACCAGTGAGTATAAAGGTTATAGAGAAATAATGTAATTGTATTTTTTGTTATGTGTTTGATCAATTTTGTTCGAAGATGGCAGCACAGAACTTTGAGTAGTTACGAACTTTCACCTAAAGATGGCATCAATAGCCATCTAACGAGAAAATATTGAACTATTTCGGAAACCTATTCTGTGAACAGTGTTGTCAATATGGTTTTAAAAGTTGTAAACTATTCATTGGTGGAAGAGCACGTGGTGTGGTACAAAGAGAATAGAAAATAAGGGGTGGTGCGCGGCATGGTTTCGGTACTATACTCAGAAAGAAACTGTCACAAAATGTCAAAGTATCAATTTAAAGTTGATGTTAACGCTGTTTTATAGCTATAAAATGTTAATTCATTTTAATTTTCTTGTTTCTTACTCATTGGAAATAACTTTGCAGCCTATTATTTAGTTTCCATCTGCCAACACATCAATCAATGCTAGTATAACATCAAACTGTTTTGTTACTGGACAAAATTTTTATTTATTATTATGAATAATGGCATTTCACTTACACATTGAGTTACTTTTATGATTTATTTTAGATCTACCATGAAATAAATATATAAATTAATTATTTATTTGAAATTTCTAACCTTGTATGGTTCATTCTTTGGGAGTTACGCCACAGTCAATCAAAAACCTATAGGTAGACGTGAATTTCGTTAAAAAACTTCCGACTTATGAGTCAAAAAACCATAAAATCAAGTCAAAAAAAATTTTAAACTCCATACACATCGTCAAAGTTGGACATATTTAAAATTAGAATTTATTATTTTTCACCGGGGTGCTGGCGGGGGGCGGAAGGGGTTGCGCTAAAATTCGCAGGCATGACTTTAAAGTAGACACTTCAAAGTTTTTCGCCCACAAAGATTCATCGAAATCGATTGAAAATACGCCGAGTTATGGCGGTTTGAAAATGTTCGAAATTTCACGAATTTCAAAGTGTTTCATTTTTTTTCCGCCAGTGTATTATAGGACTAAAGTGCAAGATTTAATCCTGAAGGTGAAGTTTATTTCACGAGCCGAAGGTGAGGGAAATAATCACCTGATGGATTAAAGATACCGTCAACTGGGGCGAGTTTTGTTCTTTCCGCGTATTTTGATCTAAGGATATTTTATGATTTATTTATTATTTATTTATTTATTTATTTATCTTTGTTTCTACATGTAGCTAATACAATGACTGTTATCTTCTGACACATGTTAACATAAAATTCTAAGTATTCTAATTATAAAAAAATATTTCAAATATGTGTATTAATGTGGCCATTTTGATAACACGTTAAACTTCTTATTGTGTAGATGTTAACTAGGGTTTTTAACATACCCCGAAAATATAAAAAACGGTTGGGCTGTAAATCTTACTCAAATTATACCCAAAAATATTTAGATGCTGCTATAAAAGCAGTACAGCTTAAAAAAAGTCACTACGGCAAGCCTCGGAGCGATATTCTATATCAAAGAGTACGCTAAGCGATAAATTGAGAAATACATTTATTTACAAGCTATAAATGCGTTTAAAATTATTTAAAAAATTATAATACATAAATACATATTTTTTTGACAATTTTGTGTCCGAAGTTACTTTTTTATAGGTACCTGTTCGGTTTACTATGGGTTTTTAATAGCTGTCCGAATTCACCCCACATCGAGAGGTGAATTCGGACAGCAGAAAAATATAAAAAAGTACTATAATTAAAACATTAAAAATATGGTCTATATTGGAAAATCATGCTAAGACATCAGTTGCAACATCCTATCAAAAAAATCAAATTTATTTTACAAATTAACAAAGTTATTGCAAAAAATATCAAAAAAGTGTCCGAAGTCACCCCAGTTGACGGTACTTTAGTCCTGTGGTATATATTATTTTTAATGCCTAGGCAGTAAAAGTAATTGTTGCTATGGTGAATCAATAAAATTTCACGAAAATATAAATAACAAATTTGTTTTTCGCCGACTGACATCAAAAGTGCTATTTTATTATTTACAGTTGACAATCTGTGAAATGTCACTTTTAGTATACTTATGGCAATAAAATAATTTATCTACGACTACTATGAAAAGTTTATATTTATGCTTTCAATTGTCAACGTAAAGTTGATTGTTACTGAGGACCAAGCAAAATAGTTATTTGTTTAACTAGGCAAAAAAATATTAGATCTGCTGCCGCGGCTAGAGTTTCATAGACTAGTGCGCAGCCGAGGCTATGAATCTAGCTTAAGCCCTGTTCGCACGGCGATCTTTGGAGATTCTACGGAGAGTCAAACTCCCGGCAAAGTCACGGCAAAAAATGCTACATTCGTATTCTAAGGACTCTAATACGTGCTTATCCAATAAAAACTCACAATCGAACATTTTGACCCGTCACAATACTCTCTTATATAATATGAGGCGGGAGGTAAAATGAAATTAAAACTACAGTAATATTTAAGAAAAAAGGTGCAGTATATAAAATTTTTGAGGACAATTTCATGACTTTAAAAAAAATAAGAATTTTCATTAGTTTTTTTTATATGTACAACTCTCATTTTATTTTGAAACGGATCAAAATATATAGGTACTTTTCAATAAGTAGGTATAGGATTTTTAAAACCGTATGTTGATATTGCAATTAGTCTAGAAATTACAATTGATTAACAACAATTATAACATTGAAATAAGCAAAACATTTTATTTCATCAAAAAAACTTTATATTTTGTCTCATATCTAAGATTTAAAAAAAATTAAATAAAAAGCAAAGTATACTCAATAAAAAAATTAATAGAAGAATTAATTAAAGATATCATTCATTTGCTAAAACACAATTCTGTTTAATTGTAGCAAAACTATAAAACCAAAAAATACAAATAAATAGGGGAGAGTTGGGCACATGTGGACAATTTTTAGTAATTATTTTTTCGCTGCGAATTACAATAACATGCTGTGATTCATCTATTATAGGCATTTTGAACTGTGCACACATGTGCCCCACTCTCCCCTACTTAACATAAAAATTATTTTATTGGTTTATGACTTAAATAAAAATCAATTACTTTATAATGCAGAACGAGAAGTACTAGCTTTAAACGAAAACAAATGATAAGATTGTTACTATTTATAAGAAAGAATAATAATAATAATTTTACTGTTTCTGGCGTAAAAGGTGGAACATTAGATTTAGTTTTAACGCATACTTTTTTCTTTTTAAAATATACCGTCACTTTTCAAAATACCATCCTGGATTAAAACATTTTGTGGAAAAAATATCGAACTATAATTATTTATTCATTTCTTGTAAAAAAATTAAAATGATCTTCAGCTATTTTAAATTTACTTTCGCTGTGGTTATTGTGGTTGTGTTAATATCTTCAGGTAAGATTTATTTTTATTACCTACTAATTTGTAAATAGTAATTTTATAATTAATCGGAACAAAATTTTATAAAATTACGTATTTGATAAAATTATACCATTTTTGAAAATTACTTTGTAACAAATTATTTGTTATTTCATTACGATAATGAGTTGTACTCAATCAACGGTTGTACATAGCATTATATAATAATCCTCATCAGATTCAAACTTATACTTAATTTTGTCATTATAATACGGCAGCAAATAACAGTATATTATTTAACGATCACATAATGTAGGCTATAATTCAAGAGGATGAAAGTTTATGCACGAGCTGAGGGCGAGTGTATAATCATTCGACTTCATTATAGCCATTATATTTATATAGGTACATATTTTGTTACTTTACAAAACATACTTAACATAAAAATACTCAAAACTGTCCAAAATGTGAATTCAATAAATGAAATTACAGTTTAGTTTATTTAAGGCACTAAAATTAAAATCTTATAGTAGGAGAGGAAATATACTAATAGTCCAGTCATTAGAGACTTTTTGCATGCAAAAGGTTGAGGAGTTTTGAAACTTGGTAGGATTGTAGACTAGGTAGCCCTAAGTATGCCCCTAAGTTTGCGACCTCGAGCGACCGCCGCTCCCGCCGCCATCTTGGAAAAATGGCGCCCAAATTCGAATCGAAGCTAGAAATCAAAAGTCGATATTTTTACTTGAAAAAATTAATTATAACCATTTACGAGACAAACGTGAAAAATTCAAGAAATGGATATGCAACTCGCAATACACATCCCCTGTAGGACTCCGGGGGTTGCTAGAATTTCGGTTTGGTAGAGAATGATCTAAAGAACACATATTATGCTAAACGGTATGCTTTAATCATGAAATGCAAAGTACCCCATCTTTTTTTGTCTTAGCGTTCGATCTAGTAGGCTTAATCATCAGGAGTGGTGTGATAACGAGTTGACAAAAGCATGAGTTTTCATTACTTAATTGCATGAAATAACTTTATGGGCCAATTAGTGTAATTGGCCCATAATTGGAAAAAATTGCATGCAAATACTGCTTTTCTGTGATTTTTAAAAATCCAGTCTATTATTCGGCCCTGTAACTCCTAAAGTATTAGCCTGACAAAAAAAGTATACAAACAATTTTGTACAAAATTTAGTCCTCTACAACTTTTGTTTAGAAACTTTTTCTCTAAAACCTACAGGAACGGAGCTATATACCAAAAACTGATTTTGGGCGCCATTTTTCCAAGATGGCGGCGGGAGCGGCGGTCGCTCGAGGTCGCAAACTTAGGGGCATACTTAGGGCTACCTAGTCTACAATCCTACCAAGTTTCAAAACTCCTCAACCTTTTGCACGAAAACACCTTTTTTATGTCTCTAATGACTGGACTATAATTCACTTCCCGTTTTTTGCGCAGTAAGATGGATCGAAATGGGGTTTTTTGCATTCGCTTCCTAAAATTAAATAGTAAGTTTATGACTACTTTTGATCCGCTTGGGTTTGCAAATTGCATTTGTGCACTGCAAAATGCATTCTTAAAAATGCAGTTTACCAGGCAGCAAATTTGGATACCGATTTTCTTTCAGTTCGCATGATAAATTAAGGAAAACTCCAAGGGATGACGTATATGTCCAGGTACGTTGCTCCAGGTACCTGGGAGACTGAATTTAATGTCAGATTCGGATTCTGCGATCTCGAAAACCCCCAGGTGCAATAATTGCAGTCGTTATTCGCCAAGTTATTATTTTTTAAACTGCTGCCTGGAAAACTGCATTTTTCAGAATGCATTTTGCATGGCACAAATGCAATTTGCAAATCCAAGCGAATCACAAGTAGTCACAAAGTTTCTATTTAATTTTAGGAAGCAAATTCCCCATTTCAAACCATCTTACTGCACAAAAAACGGGAAGTGAGGCCGATTTTAGTAGTATATATCCTCGCCTATAGCGCCTTTCTGGATTATTAGTTTAAAAAAAATAGATTCTATCAAAGCGGTTACATTTTTAAAAAATATGAAATGATAAATAAAGCTGTAAAATACACTAGCGGAAAAAAATGAAACACTTTGAAATTCGTGTAATTTCGACCATTTTCAAACCGCAATAACTCGGCGTATTTTCAATCGATTTCGATGAATCTTTGTGGGCGAAAAACTTAGAAGTGTCTACTTTAGAATCATGCCTGCGAATTTTAGCGCAACCCCTTCCGCCCCCCTCCAGCACCCCGGTGAAAAAATAAAATAAATTTTAATTTTAAAAATGTCCAACTTTGACGATGTGTATGGAGTTTAATTTTTTTTTGACTTGATCCATCAAAAGGGCACTAAAATTCACTCAATTCCCTGTACAGGATTCAAAGAACGAAGTTCCTACGATGATTTGGAACAAAGTTATGAATTTTTTTAAAAAAGGGCTTTTTTTGGTTTTTTGCACATTAGACGATTCTTTCGGGGAAAAACCAAATTATGGGTGTACTTTAAGGGGATAATCTCAGATAAGGATGATCCCTTGGATGGAGTCAACAATTTTTTTCCAACTCGTACGTATCGCCAAAGTTAGACGTTTTTTTTGCGAAAAAACGTGTTTTTTGTTCGGGTTTTAAAGGGATCATCCTAATCTGAGATTATCCCCTTAAAGTACACCCACAATTTGGTTTTCCCCGAAAGAATCGTCTAATTTGGTTGAAAAGTCGCTGAGTTATGTGCAAAAAACCAAAAAATGCCCTTTTTTTAAAAAAAAATTCATAACTTTGTTCCAAATCATCGTAGGAACTTCGTTCTTTGAATCCTGCACAGGGAATTGAGTGAATTTCAATGTCCTTTTGATGGATCAAGTCAAAAAAAAAATTTCACTCCATACACATCGTCAAAGTTGGACATTTTTAAAATTAAAATTTATTATTTTTCACCGAGGTGCTGGAGGGGGGCGGCAGGGGTTGCGCTAAAATTCGCAGGCATGACTTTAAAGTAGACACTTCAAAGTTTTTCGCCCACAAAGATTCATCGAAATCGATTGAAAATACGCCGAGTTATAGCGGTTTGAAAATGGTCGAAATTTCACGAATTTCAAAGTGTTTCATTTTTTTTCCGCCAGTATATATAGAAAATTTCTTCATTTTTGTAACCTCAACTCAGAGAGGGCGAGGCTCCTATTTTAATTTTTGACACAAGGCCACTTTTAATATAAGCTTTTGTTACATATTTTGATTTTTCAGTTATTAGTAAATGTCCCAGCTACAATTGCATGCCAGATCTACCTTTTTTAGACTTGTGTAATACGTGCATATGTGACCCAGATGGTCGCAAAGCACAATGTAGCAGAATGAAATGCAGTAAGTATTGATTATTTATTTTATTAATTCATACCCATTATGGGTGAAAACGGCGGGGCGGTTCAGGTGGTTTCAAGAGAGTCGGAAACTGTGGACTGGGCGTGGGCACAGAGGTTTGGGTTCGAATCTCGGTCAGGTCAGGAAATTTTCACGGCCGGATTTGGATCGGTACCCACTCCCGTTAAAATGTCAAGTTGGGATCTTATTAAGGCGCTACACTTGTGCCAAAAATATAGTGAAAAAGGGAGCTTGCTATAATACAAACTGAGCTCTTGTTATTACACCTACACTGTTCATATTTTATATATAGATAGTTAAAAGATGACCCTAGAGTGCTATGAAATTATATTTTTGAAATACCTAATAATCTTTTAGTAATAAATTAGTAAAAATAGTCTATTTGGCCGATTTTTGACTATTTTTTTTCTCAGATGTGAAATTTTTTTGACAAAAAATATTTTCATAGCACTCTTACGACCAATGAAAGGAATCGACTATTTAAAAAAAATTAATAAATATGCATTAATAAGGCCATAATTTGAAATATTAAAATGCATAAATAAATTCTTATTTTCTCTAATTGTTGTCGCAACAATAAATTATTTGAATTTTTCGATTAAGTAATGCTATGTTATTACTCATAGTAAATTTCAGATTTATATTTTGAGCGATATAGCCAGAACCATGAATTATGATTCTATTGCAGCAATATTGCAGTTAACAAGTGTACAGCCTTAACTTAGCAATCTCTAGCCGGGTTGACTGGCAACACACGTGGTAGTAAACTCCGTGGAAAAATAATAAAGTTAAATTAATAATATGTGTATGCTATAGTCACCCTATATTTATATACAATATACAGGTGGTTTGGTTTCCAGTCGTCGGTCGAGTATTATATTGTTCTATCTACATTTTTCTCGTTTTCGGGATTATATGCCTAAATTTTTTGTCGGTATTATTTTGTTCTATCTACATGACAATATCTACAAAAACTGAACTTATAGCTGAAATAAAGCCAATACTAGTTTGTTCTATCTGCTTTCGAAGAACAAACGTTAATGCTATAATACTGTATGTGCGTTCTAGCCAATCATATTGCTAGAAAATTGTAGATAGAACATTATAAAATTTAAGCAATTTATAAGTTCATTTACAGATTCTGTGTGTATTTATGAGTTTTTTGTATTATTCAGTAAAAATGAGTTTGCTAATTTAAGTAGGTATCATTTTTAACTACTTGGAAATTCATCGCAGAAAAAAAACCCGCAAAATATTTAATTTTCCTTCGTACAAATTTGTCCTGTCATAAAAATATGATTAATTTCTCAAGAAAAAGTATTAGACTTCAATAATTTATTTAAATTCATGCCACAAGGTGATAAAAAATCGTTCAATACATTATTGTTTGATATAAGAACTATAAAAATTTAAGAAATCTAAAGCTAGAGTAATAAGACACAAAAACATGAGTTTTAGAATAAAATTATATTTTAACAATGATTATACTAATTTTTGTTTTTTGAACTATAATCAGATAGAACAAATGATTACAGTAACCAAAAATTTTCAATCAATATTTTAGCAAAATGTTCTATCTGCAAATTTTAAAAAAAATTATTGTCGTGTAACTTTTTTTCTATGTATTTTTTAAAAACAAAAATTTATACATAAGATAGTCTTAATGTGTTTTATAAGAATAATCATTGAGACACAATCTATAAACAATAGAAAGAGAGATACTACAACCATTTTTTTAAAACTGTAATATCTCAGTTTTACTAAAATGCTAGTTAGAACAATATAATTCTCGACTGACGCAGTGTCCAGCTGATATTTCGTAAACTAATAATGATTGAGAACATTTTTTCATGTAAACTTATTCAGTATTATGTATTTTAAATTATAGCAAGAATAGTTATTTGTATCACAAGGCCAGAAACTGACCTTTTGCAAGAGCGAGTATTTTTGACACGCCGAGCCACAGGCGAGGCTTGCAAATTACGAGCACTAGCATAACAGTTTCTGGACGTGTAATACACAATATTTTATGTGCCGATTTCATTACAAAATATAAAATGAATTTAATTAATTTGTTTAATAACAAATATTGTTGTTGTCGATTACATTTTTCTGTATTTTATTATACATAACCTAAAAAATTGTGCTTCAAATATATTTATTTCAGTTTCTACGTCTACGATTTACGTCTAAAATTTGTCAAAATCTTGTTAATTCTTGTATAAAAAATATTCAACGCATAAAATTGACACCTGCTTGACAAGTGTAATAATGTCAAGATGCCAACCTATAACTTCCGGTTGTTTGCCGGCCTAGGCTGGCAACAAAGAGTTTCTGGCGGATTTTGAGATATGGAAAACTAGCGATGCCGACCGGAGGCATATAAAAAATATTTTGTAACGCACTTTTAATATGCAATTTTTTTATTTTTTTAATGGGGACTATATATTTATATTTAAAGATTCGTAAAGATCATTATTCTGAATTCAAAAACGTATAAATTTTTTATTATTCGATTTAATTTATCCCGAAAAAATCAATTCCAAAATCTTTAAAAATCTCCGCAGAGATTTTTCAACATTTCATTCAAAAAACCATGCCATGACTTCACTATACTCTTTTTCACCAATTAATCAGTGTCGTTAGGGCACCAGCGTTTCCTGTCGTACGAAGTGCTATGTAATAAGACAAATTGTGTACTTAGCATCTTACGCATACATCTAACGCCCGTTGCATTCCTTCAAATCTCTGCTTGAGCCGCTGATGTTATCCATGCTTGGGTAGCTCATACGGTAGAGCAATGGAGTGTGATGCGGGTGTGCTACTATGTACAAATAATGTAATACCAAATTCTGAATAAAGATCTTAAAGAAGAAGCAATGGCCGACAATCCAAAGGTTCCGGGTTCGATTCCCGGCTCAGACAGAGATTTTTCAACATTTCGTTCATAAAACTATTTTTTTTTAATTCAGAATATATTACTTGAATAAGTTCTCATAAAAAATTTCCAATTTGTTATTAGTTTATGAAATATCAGCTGGACACTGGAAACCAAACCATCCTATATATACACACACAGATTATATCAATAATAAAACTTTTTTTTTAAAGAGAAACCAGGACAAAAAGGGTTTACCTGCACCCCCACTGTACCTTTCCAAGATTGTTGCAAACTGTGTACGTGTCACGATGACGGTAAATCGGCTACTTGCTCTTCATGGAATTGCGGAGATGATGATGATGATTAGTGGAGATACAATTTTCAAATTTATTTTAAAGGCACAGATTATACAATAAATTGGTTCAGTTATTCTTCATACTTTTCAATTGTGATTGTCAAAATAAAGTGAGTATAGTTGTGTATATTTATTGTGCAATAAATTGGGAATAAAATAATATACCTACTAAAGTTTTATTTTTAAAACTCTTCGACTAAACTAGGGCTTGAATCAGGGATTAGTAGACTCTTTTTACCTCTCGCCTCATATTCTATAAGAGAGGTATTGTAATGGGTCAAAATTTTCGAGTATGAGTTTTTGGTGAATAAGCACGTTTCAGAGTCTCTAGAACACGAATTTACTATTTTCACGATGATGTCTGTGTGTGTTTGTATGGACTGACGATTTTTCGTCCACTATAACTTAAAAAGTATCAAACCGTTTATAACCAAATTTCATATTTAAGGTTTTAATAAGGATCTTAACACCGGATAAGATTTTGGTAGAAATCCGCAAACCGGAAGTAGTACTTTTTGAAGTTTGACAATTTTTGCAATTAAAAATAAAAGAAATTGTAATTATCAATGTGTACAGTTAATTATAAATACAAATTGCTGAAGTATTTAACAATAAAATAAAGTACAATTAATATTCTATTTTTTTGAAATACTATACCCTGTTCCAAATAAGAGTATAGTAGATGGCGCTGCGGAGCCAGCCCGTTTTACACACATTAAATAGAAATTTAAATGTAGCGCGGTATTTTTGAAATAGTGTTATGTTCCGCGCGTCACGCGCTACTGACGCTAATCAACGACTCACTTTTTCAACAATACCAGCTATTACTACTACGGCGTTCGACAGCTAAATGATGCGCGCATATCACAAATTTTTCGCTGATGTAAACTTGGTTACCGGCTAGACCAATCAGAACGCTCAAATCGTAAGCCCTATCTTGCCCCATACTATATTCTTACTTGGAACAGACCATAGTATCTTGTTGTCCATGGTATGAAATTATTGTGACAGTGACAGTACAGTTGACATCTTTTGCTTGCATATTGGTTTACATTATCGTTTACATATTACATGAACATGAAACTATTAAAAATGTAAGTAAAACTATTTATTAGATTAATAGAATAAGCAGAATTAGGCGAGAGGTCGTGTGCTGACCACAGCAGATTTTTTATAGACGTAATTGTGCCTAAAATGACGTACCACTTTTTAAAATCATGATTGCGGTTTTATTTATCAGAAAAAATAAAATATTTTAAACCATTTGTACAGCAAAACAGTATCACATTTTATAAAACAGTGCTAATTTTTAAATTTTTAAAAACATACCTGCTATGTAATTCTTAGGTAAAGTATTATAGTTTTTTGAAGGCTTACATAGGGCACATATATATTTTTTATAAATTTCGCACAAACAAATTCTAAAAGAAAAACGTTTAACAACATACGGGTAAAATGACATGTAATTTTGTACAAGTATCTACTATGTTATTTTACCCGATAAAAAAATTCAAAACCATCACTTAAGATAAAGTTTAAGGTAGTAAATCCATGGGTAGTGACAACCCAAAATATGACTTAAATTAATATACAGCATTCATTACAAGTCGTAGAATTTGAATAAAAATAAAAATTTATAGGTAACCGTTGAAATAACGAAGATAATTGAATTTAAAGTTGACACAAAAACGCGCTAAAATACATTGCGTATATGGAGGTTACCAGTAGATTTACTAAACGATTATAAAATTTTATATCATAACAACCCAACACATATTTGGAAAACGAATATGTTATTCTTTGATATTTGAGGTATTTATAAGAAAAATAAAAATATGAGTCACCGCAATAATGGTTGAGAAATCGCATACAAAAGGTTCCAGTCTCAAGAAAAATTATGTTTTTGACGTACTACTACTGCATTTCAGTGTAAACTTAAATTTCAATTATATTTTTTATTTAATTGGATACCTAATGATTTATTTCTGATTATTTGACTGCTTCGGCCTCACCTCACACCGAAATCACGCACGCTTATGACCGACGGATTTTCTACCTTAATAATTTGTTTTTTTTACAATCCAAGAAACAGACAATCATGCACGGTATTGACAAAAATAAAATATAAGTTTATTGTGCTTATTAAAATAAATTTGTACTGATTTGAAAAATATTTCCACACTAAATTTACGTTATTTTCATATTGCACATGAACGAGCTGACGTAGGTATGCGTTTCTGTTAGTCAATACATTTTCTTGAGATAGCCGATACCGTACATCAGAAATTAGATCCACACATTTAACCAAATTCGAGAAATGGCCAGTATGTCGTTTACCTTAGTATGTCATTTTGGGCACATCTCCCCTATGTTTTCCTGACCCCAATTTGTAGCATTCAGTGTATATTAATGTGGTTCTTTTTATGACAGTTGAATTTTTCAATTGACATTTCATTGACTGGATGTACGAATGGTACAAATCAGTCTAAATATTTATTTATTTAAATTTATTGCCCAACAGTTTTAAAAACCAATAACAGGACAATCAGTATTAAGTAATCAACATGTACAAATAAAATAATTAAATATTCAGATATTACAAAAAATCAAAAATCAAAGATACGTATCGAGAAAATATCTTAACAAACAATGATAAAACATTTATAATCATTCTGCTTAATATAATTTACTTACAGTTTAAGAATAGTACGAAATAGTATGAAAATTATTCAAACTTATTGTGAATATTATGCTTACTTTAGTCAACAAGCCGACGTTTCGCCAACATTTATGGCATTTTCAAGGCAATAATTTTATATTTTATAATAGTTTTGTTATAATAAAATGTACCATGATTCTAATTTCAATAAACACTGTTTTAAATTGATGAAATTCTGATGCTTAACGTAGCGCGACGCATTATGATAAAATTAAGTTTTTTTTAAATTTTTTGATGATATTTTGTTAATCTAATTTATTTCATACAAGCAGTTTACCTTTAAGTTATCAACAGGCAATAATTCTTATTTTGTGCGTATAGCAACTGATTATTATCTTATGAGTAATTTAACTATACCTATTTATGTATAAAACAGGTAAATAATGTTATATTATGTGTCATAATGATAACAAATTAATATAAATACAGTTTTTAGAGATGTTTTTATACTATAAAAGTTGTAAACTTCATAACAACAACGCCATTCGACGCATATTGTTCCAAATAGAAAAACAAGAATGATGTTCAGCAATTGCAAAATTATATTCGCCGTGGTTATTGTAGTTGGGCTAATATCATCAGGTAAGATTCATTTTTATTACCTACTAATTACTTAGGTACCTACATGTAAAATTTTATCTGTTGGCGTTAATCAGTAAAAAAATCTGATGTGACCAGCACAAGACCTTCCGCTATACTCTACCTACTCTTTTTACTTTTATAAATAATAAGGTACTCACAAATATATTTTAGTCATTTTATGTAAACTGCTGAAGAAGATATAAACGATGTGACACTGTCACTAAACCATCGGCTACGTTATTATTCAAGGCCTGGAAATACAATAGTCGTTGCTAGGGACAATTGAATGCAAAATTTTAAAGGGATCCGATTGAAGACCGGAAGTGTGAATTAAGAATTAAGTAATCAGGGGTAATACCATAAGAGATGATAATTTTTTGAGAATTGTTTTGTCGTTTCCACGGCAACTTATTTCTAACAATTTCACGACACAAAACATCATCTATCAATTTCCCGAAACGAAGTTGCCGTGGAATAGACAAAAATTCTCTCAAAAAATTATTATCTCGAATGGTATTTAGGAAGAATATTTTTCTTGTTAAAAATACTACCAAAACGACTCATTTTGCTAAACATTTTTGACGTTTCATGTGACAAATTAATTAATTTTTTGTTACTGACGTAACAAAATAAAACCTAATCTACAAAATTATGTTGTCAGATACATCATTTTACATGTTCAATTCTATTGGTTGCATTACGTCATTTGACGTCATCATTACGCAATATGATTGGTTAAACCATCTGTCAAAAAATATTCATATATAATACCACTAGTGTTCCAAGTTATAATAATAGCACTCGTGCTACGCACTCGTGCAATTTTCAATCAAGCGTAATAACCATTCGTGATACAGCAACAAAAATTGTCGACATAACTTGAAACACGAATGGTATTCGAAGGACAATTCACCGAATAAAAATGTATTCTTTCTTTATGAAAATGATTTATAAATAGCTTCACTTCCATTACAACAGTTATAACAATAGGATTTTGATTAATAAAGATATATTCAATTGTTTAAAATTGTCGATTGGATCACTAGTGAAAATTGTCGAAAAATTATGTCGCTGCGAGCACTAGTGATAAATTGTCGAAAAAATTCGTTTCAATTGGTGGAAAATTTATAAATCCTCAAAATTGATTGGTCCATTTTTGACAGATGACACATGAGTTAAATTGTCTGTGAAATACGTCAGCAACCGTCCTGTATTTCCAGGCCTAGAACAATAACGTAGGCGATGGTTAAACAATCATGTACTAAAAGATACTGAAAACTGAAGTTTCATTTCATTTCACTTTGTTATTTAATATTTTCTTCTTTCAGCACTTAGTTGCGACTACAATTGCAAACCAGGCGAAGAATTTAAAGACTTGTGCAACTCGTGTACTTGTAGCAAGGACGGTCACAGTGCATCATGTACCAAAATGGCTTGCCGTAAGTACATTGCTCATTCAGTTTTAGTATTCATACTTACAATGCATGTAATCCTAGTATTGTTACCATAGAGACAAAAATAAATAATCTAGCAAAAGATTTTCTCAATTATATTAAAGCCGGGTTTATGCAGCATCATAATAGTCACTATCATAGTCACTATCATAGTCACAGTCTTTGTCTTAAGAATTGAAACTATTCAATTGGTTATCATAATGACTATGACTGTGACTGTGACAATGCTGCATAAACAGGTGTATTAAAGAAACAAGTTTTATTTCTTATGACTAAGACTGTGATTATGGTAGTGACTATGATGATGCTGCATAAATCCGGCTTTCTGTTTTATTTCAGGACAACCAGGAGAAGAAGGATTTAGATGCACTCCTAATGAAAGGTTCAGAGATTGTTGCAATCGGTGTACTTGTAATAAAGACGGTACATCGGCTGGCTGCACTTTAATGGCATGCAATTAATTTACCATTTTTTGAATTAAATTTCAAGGAGAACTTAAATTTAATTCAAAACTCCCAAAAACTACAATTGATTGTATTTTTCTTCATATAAATTTTTGATTATAATTGGCAAAGTAAAGTTTGTATTTTTTATGCAATAAATTCAAATTAAAATATACTTGAGTACCTATCATTCCAAAGACTCTTCGACTAAAGTTGGGCAGAACTAGGCATTTTAAGAGCGTGTTCTGCTGAATCCAACTTGAAATAGCATCCAACTTGACATGAATCGTTCATGGGATATATACATAATATATCTTTTTTCAAAATCGGCATGAAAATCTTCATTTCCTGACTAATTTGAGTCTTGAAAGTAAGACTTCCATGGACTAGGCATGAAAATAAAATTGTCATTTTTACTTTCCACTGTCTGTAGGTACAAACACTTGCCATGACAACGTTTTCTAAAATTTGTCACAGCTCTGATGATTTATGCAAACTTAATTTTTTCTATAATTTTAAGCTTCTATAATTGCCGATTTAAAAAAATAAAATACATCACGCGTCATGTCTTTGCTAGACTCGGAGGCTTTGAAGAAATGCTCGGACGCTGCGCATCCTCGCATTCTTCAAACAAGCCTCCTCGTCTGCAATGAAACATTTTCATGACTTGTAATGTAATATACTATATTCTTGTTCCATAAGTGATATTCCGTAAGTCTATCCTAGCCATATTCTGAGTACGATCAAAATTTTCATACTCAATACATGCGATACATAATTGGGATATTATTACTAAACTATTAACATTGGGATGTTACATAGATAATGTTCCTAAGGGTGGACATTAGCAATCGCTAGGATAATAATAGGATGTTAATGGGCAAATATAGCAAATAACAAAGCGGGATGTTCACATTCTTGAAATGTTCTGGGGATTTTATTGTGTCAAGTGGGATCCTTCTGGCCATTTTCCCCGCTTCCACTTAAGTTTTAAGTGTCACTTAAATGAAAAATATCGAATCGAACTTATGACAGCAATGTTATTTCTACGATTGACAATTTGATTTTGATTATATATTGAATATTGTTCATTTAAAGAAAACTTAAAATTTAAGTGGAAGTGCAACTGGTCATTACAGTTTAAAAATAGTACCTATGCAAATTATTCAAACTTATTGTGAATATATTATGCTTACTTTAGTCAACAAGCCGACGTTTCGCCAACATTTATGCTATTTTCAAGGCAATTATTTTATATTTAATAATAGTTTTGTTATAATCAAATTTACCATGATTCTAATTTCAATAACCACTGTATTAAAAGCGATGAAATTCTGATGCTTAACGTAGCGCGACGCATTATGATAAAATAAAGTTTTTTAAATTAATTGATGATATTTTGTTAATCTAATTTATTTCATACAAGCAGTTTACCTTTAAGTTATCAACAGGCAATAATTCTTATTTTGTGCGTATAGCAACTGATTATTATCTTATGGGTAATTTAACTATACCTTTTTATGCATAAAACAGGTAAATAATGTTATATTATGTGTCATAATGATAACAAATTAATATAAATACAGTTTTTAGAGATGTTTTTAAACTATAAAAGTTGTAAACTTCATAACAACAACGCCATTCGACGCATATTGTTCCAAATAGAAAAACAAGAATGATCTCCAGCAATTGCAAAATTATATTCGCCGTGGTTATTGTAGTTGGGCTAATGTCATCAGGTAAGATTCATTTTTATTACCTACTAATTCCTTAGGTACCTACATGTAAAATTTTATCTGTTGGTGACCAGCACAAGACCTCCCGCTATACTCTACCTACTCTTTTTACTTTAATAAATAATAAGGTACTCACAAATATATTTTAGTCATTTTATGTAAACTGCTGAAGAAGATATAAACGATGTGTCACTAAATTAAATTTTACGTAGTAACAAATGTTAAACCATCGCCTACGTTATTATTCAAGGCCTGGAAATACTAGAGTACCTAAATAGACTAAGAGTACGGACAAGACACTGGTCATTTTCTATTGGTAGTCCAAATTGTGTTTGCACTTGTTTTTCAGCTTACTTAACTCTCAGAATTTAATATTTTTATGTCAATATTTAGTTACATATTGTTTTCTAATGTTGCTCTTTGGTTACTATTTTATAAATTATTTAAGTGATTGACATTGTCAAAAATGACGGTATAATAGTTTACCTGTTGAACTAAATAATTGCGCTCTGGTAATCATACTTAATTATTTAGAACTATGTCGATATATTTTCTATCAATATTTTTAAGTTTAAACCGTCTTAGGAATAAATTTTAAATTTTTTATGTCATCTTGACAGAGCTGTATTTGTACATAATCAGAAATACAGTTACAACTGAAAACAAAAGCTAAACCATTTTGGACTCCTTTTCCGTACTCTTAGTCTATTTAGGTACTCTAGGAAATACAATTTTCGTTGCTAGGGACAATTGAATGCAAAATTTTAAAGGGATCCGGTTGAAGACCGGAAGTGTGAATTAAGAATTAAGCAATCTGTGAAATACGTCAGCAACCGTCCTGTATTTCCAGGCCTTGTATAATAACGTAGGCGATGGTTAAACAATCATGGACTAAAAGATACTGAAAACTGAAGTTTCATTTCATTTCATTTTGTTATTTAATATTTTCTTCTCCCAGCACTTAGTTGCGACTACAATTGCAAACCAGGCGAAGAATTTAAAGACTTGTGCAACTACTGTACTTGTGGCAAGGACGGTCACAGTGCAGCATGTACCAGGATGGCTTGCCGTAAGTACATTGCTCATTCAGTTTTAGTATTCATACTTACAATGCATGTAATCCTAGTATTGTTACCATAGAGACAAAAATAAATAATCTAGCAAAAGATTTTCTCAAGCCGGATTTATGCAGCATCATCATAGTCACTATCATAGTCACAGTCTTAGTCTTAAGAATTGAAACTATCCAATTGGTTATCATAATGACTGTGACTATGACAATGCTGCATAAACAGGTGTATTAAAGAAACCAGTTTTATTTCTTATGACTAAGACTGTGATTATGATAGTGACTATGATGAAGCTGCATATATCCGGTTTTCTGTTTTATTTCAGCACGACAAGGAGAACCAGGATTTAGATGCACTCCTAATGAAAGTTTCAAAGATTGTTGCAATTGGTGTACTTGTAATAAAGACGGTACATCGGCTGCCTGCACTTTAATGGCATGCAATTAATTAATTACCATTTTTTTAATTAAATTTCAAGGAGAACAGGCCATACTTTCATCATTTATGTCTCCCAAAAACTACAATTGATTGTATTTTTCTTCATATAAATTTTTGATTATAATTGTAAAAGTAAAGTTTGTATTTTTATGCAATAAATTCAAATTAAATATACTTGAGTACCTACCTATCATTCTAAAGACTTTTCGACTAAAGTTGGGCTCAAATCAGGACAGTACTAGGCATTTTAAGAGGCGTGTTCTACTGAATCCAATGTGAAATAGCATCCCACTTGACATGAATCGTCCATGGGATATCTTATTCTTGTTCCATAAGTGATATTCCGTAAGTCATATTCCTAGCCATATTCTGAGTACGATCAAAATTTTTATACTCAATACATGGGATACATAATAGCATTTGTTTTTAACGGGGTATTTTTTACGACAGTATAATTATTTTTAAATGAACTTTTTGTCAACTGGTTGGATGCATGGCGGTACAATTTACTCAAGGTTGTTTTATCAATATGCTTTATTTAATAAAAAAAATAACGACGGCACATCAACATTTTTAATCACATTATACAAAAAATATAAAACAACAAAATAAACAAACTACTCATATAAAAATATATGAACATAACAACAAACAATTTTTTTCTTACGTTTATACTATTTATTTATTTATAATTATGTGTATGCAAATATGAACTATTTTACGGACATTGCCCTGAATGGTAGGTTTATGCAGACAACTAAATTAAGAAATTGAATTAAAAAAGTAAGCATTATTATTAATTAAATAACAAACTAAACTATTTTCTAAACTAATTTCAATTCTTAGTTATAAGTTTATAATTTAGTTACTACATACTGCATAAATTCATCATAAATAAAGCATTTACAGATTACATTTCTGAATAATTTCTATCCTAAATATAATTTTTATTTATAAATATAAAGCCTCATTCTCATACGCAGTTTACGTTTACGAAAGTTTAATACGACCATTCACACTTTCCACTTTCAAGCACTGTGAATGCTCGTAATTAGTTAGATGAATTTGAACTTTCTTAAACGTAAACATTTTAACTGCTTATGTGAATGCAGCTTTAGACACTTAATAAAATGAAATAAATAAAAACTGTTTCCTATTTTAAATAAATATTTATCTCTCCTGTTTTATCGTAGAATAAGAATTTTAATATTTTAAAATACCTAAATTAATAGTTGATTGACTTCAAAACTGCTCATCTAGTGTTCACCTTGAATTTATCTGTATTTCGTATTCTCATTCTTCAATAGTAGGTGTGCGAGATTGCAGGTTTACGCTGGAAAACTTAGCTCTCTGTTGTCTCTCACTCGTCGAATCTGCGTTGACTCAGTTGTAATTAGGATTTTGTAGTGAAAAGTACGTGTATTTTGTGCTGATTCTGATTTAAATAATTGAATAGTGCTCTAGTTTTCGAGATACCTGGAGGATATCTTCTGCAGCTGTTATAGGAAGAATTTCAAATGTAAGTTTATTTTTATATTATACCCTGGCTTAGGTAGAGTAAAGGCTAAATAAGTAGCCGAAACGTCGACTGTATGAATGAATAACAAAATTTACAACAATTGTGACTGGTGTACCCATTATTCGATCTTCCAACAAAAGAATGAATAAATTTACCTATTTATTGTAGTGTAAATCGTATTATTGTTGTATCATATAAAAATCAGTTCCAACCAATTACCTAATGATTACCTAATAAATACTAGGTTAAAATGTTTGCTGTAATATTATTATAGGAAATATATTTTATAATGAATGACTGGATAATCTTTAAACATATTTTATTTAACAGTAAGTTAAAAATACAAATACTACATTAAGTTTACACTTTCTTATAAAAATAACTTCAAATAACATTCGATACATTAAAAATATTTAATCTACCTTGATGAGCACTTGGATTTAGTATTCTACGTCTGTAACAAACAAACAAACAAACAAAATTAAAATCATTCGTATGGAACTTCAATCATAGAAGACAGAAGATTGTTACTGACACTGACTATCTTCGGTAGTGGTCAGTTCTAAGATTATTGTATTTAAAAAAATTCTTTAATCTACGATTATATCGTAGTACATGAATTATGGTTATTTTCAGTTTAGTAATATACTAGTAGGACCTGTTTTTAAACTAGAAGGATTAAAATCAAATTATTAGGCTCTAGGATGATTTCTATGTGTGTGATACAATATACTTAATCAAATAATTATTATTACAGTATATTAATTGAGTAAATGTATGAATTAATCGAGTGTATAATACTGGGTGATTCCCAAATTCGTGCACATATTTTAATGGTATATCTACAAGATGTTTCACAACTTAGGACAAAAAATTAAAAGGTATATACTGTACGACGTGCTGATCATGGAATAAAAAGAATTTTTTTTAAATTCGCAAAAAATTGCATTGTATTTCAAGCAAACATTTTTTGCCACTGGTCGGTGGTTATTTTTAATATTTTTTTTTCAAATCTTTTACAAGTAAAGTAATTGTTTACATAATATCTAATACTAATAAATGTCTTATGACGTATGCTACTTACTCCAGTAGTCAAAAAAATGTCTACTTCAAGTAAACTACCCTTAACTTTGCGAATTTAAAAAATTCTTTTTGTTTCATGATCAGCACGTCGTACAGTGCCTATATAAGCTTTAATTTTTTGTCCTGAGTTGTGGAACAGCCTGTATAGTACTTAACTTACTGGTCATCGAACAAAAATAATTTTTTTTAAATCGTAAATTTCGCAAGCAGCACATTTTTGAAATCATTGGATTGTTAATAATTGTATATTGAATATAATGATTAACTATGAATAGAATAATAATGTACAATGGCAAGAATAGTAATTTAATGTAATTTGAAATTCTATTTGAAAACAGTGGTTCAAAACTGTTCCATGAAAAAACCTGGGAACTAAAATTTCGAATTTTGAAAAAATTCTTTCAGTTCCGTAATTAGTGAGTTGAACACTATACAGGCTGTACATACGTTAATGGTATATGTTGTTTGATATGTTGATTACGAATAAAAAGAATTTTTTTTTAATCGCAAAATTCACTTGCATGTTTCCCAGTCAAAAATTTTTCATTGCCACTGCCACTGGGTGGAATAATTATTGTTTCATTAAAAATAATTAAATTTTGTTTGTTTGTTTCACTAGTATTATATAATTTAAATTCTTGATTACCTACTTCATTGTTTGTGTTTAATAGCAAAGCGAATCCAATGCAGTACTACAAAAATGTTTTAGGTAAACAACCCTTAATTTTTCGAATTTAAAAATAGTATATTGTGTATCTAGTGCGCAAAGCAAGCAATTGCACGAGGCGAGTTGCAGCCCAAGCAGTAGCGGCTCGAGACCTACCGAGGCGAGCCGAGGAGGCCGAGGGTCGCTACGGCGAGGGCTGCAACGAAGCCAAGCGCAATTGCGCCTTTGCTCACGAGATGCACACGATATTTTTTGTCATTATTGCACAAAAAGTAACCTTTTGAGTGACCTTACTTATCAAAAGATAAAATGAATAGGTAGGTACTTTTAAAATTAATATGTATAAAATAAAAAAGTAACTAATATTTACCTACATGTAAAAGCATAAGAAACTAATTATTAACAGTAAAGAAAAGAACATTAAAATATAAGAATAAAATATTATTGTCCATTAGATCCAATATCCAATGCACAATCTGCACAATAGTCGACAGTAGAAACTATGCATAGAGAAGTAGGTACTACAGCTGTTCACGTGCTTTGTAGTATTAGATTATCACGTGTGTGGCGCTAGTGCTACGCGCTCATTTCGTGTCGGTAACTACAGAAAACTGTGTGAGTGTTAAATTTGCGTGCGCAAAGTGAAATTTTGCGCACGCTATTCCCGCACGCTTGTACTTTGCGCACGCATTTTTGTCTAGTTAAAAAATAAGCCACTTTGCGCACGTAAAACAGGCACGAAAAAGGTTACTTTTTGTGCAGGTATGACAAAAAAATTCTTTTAGATTCGTAATCAGTATATCAACATAATACCATTAACATTACTCGAAGTTATGAAACAGCCTGTATATTTCTTTATAATATATACGAAGTTGTGCATCACTCTGTATAATAGTTTTTGGCTAGAGCATTCTATGCTAAGCATTTATTAAAATATTATACTCCAAGTAACGCACTTATAGTAGTATTAATTTTATTTTAAATTTATGTAATAAATAAATTGAACATTCAATCAAAATAGTATTCAACTCGAGTAAATTGTGGCAATTGTTGTCATCTCTAAACCCTCATTGAATATAAACTCTCGTTTACCTGCGTGGACGTAACACACAATTTCTCTGTACACGAATATCCACTGCCGTCTTTATTGCAATAGCAAGTGTTGCAGTCAACTGTGAACTTATCATTAGGGGCGCAAGAGGTGCCATTGAAGTCGGTGTCGACGGGTGTCTCTATGTAAACAACAAATCCTACGTTAGAACCAACACACAACAGTAACTTCCGTATTTGTAACTGTTAATTACTTCTGGTTCTGTAGGAGACATTGTTTACAAGAGGAATGAGCAGTGATGAATGATGAGTGATTAACATTACAAATACGAAGCTCTGAGAAGAATGGTGTGAGATGATACGGTTAGAAGCAGATTGATTTTAGTAGATGAGATTAAAGCTAGGTTCAGACCACGAAGTAAGTATACAAGGTGTTTCATAAATTCAAGTAAATACGTTAAGAGTATATGTTGTTTAATATGCTGATTGCTAATCAAAAAGAATTTTTTTTAAATTGCAAAATTAATTTCCATGTTTCCCAGTCAAAATTTTTCGTTTCCACTGCCACTGGGTGAGGAATTATTGTTTTATTAAAAATAATTAAATTTTGTTTGTTTATTTTACTAGTATTATATAATTTAAGATGTTGGTTACCTACTTCTATTGTTTCATTGTTTGTTTTTAATAGGAAAACGAATCCAGTGCCGTACTACAAAAAATGCTGCAGATAACCTACCCTTAGTTTTTAGAAATATTCTTTTTGATTCGTAATTGGCATATCAAACAACATACACCTTTAACGTAAGTACTCGAAGTTATGAAACATCCTGTATAATACAAGGTTTCCCAAAAGTGCCGTGACGGAGTTATAAGTTTTGAACGAGTGAAGACAAAAATTGAAAATTTGGGGATCACTAAAGAGTCATAAAAACTACATTCTTAGATAGTTAAGAACTTCCATGCAACGTGGAGTTTTTTTAGGGGATGACCACTCCAACATTTTTAAATAGCAATCCCTGTCGAGTTTCGCCCATTTTAAAGGAAATGAAAAAAGAAACACGTCCCCATAAACCAAAACCCGATATTTTAATTCGTTCAAGAATTATGTTTTTTGCACGTTTATCGCTTTTATAACAAATGTTCAAATTGTCGACCTTCTTCGGTCTCGCAATGACCCAAACATAGTGACCTCAAATTATGATTTTTTTACTCGTTCACATCTTATAGCTCCGTCTCGGGACTATTGGGAAACCTTGTATGTACGACAGGAGTGGACACTAGGGCGTATGAAGTGTGGCCTTTCTGTTTACCTTTTAGAGAGAGAGAGAAAATACGGGCCAGCTCGGAGCATGCATTCTGATTCTGTGACGATAAACAACGATAACGCACGGGCCCAGTTGTGATCTTTCTCTGTCGCACAGGGTAAACAGAAAAGCCACGAATCTACAGTACACTCCTGTGTTTATATTATACTTTGTAATTCAGAACTACCCAATTATAAGTGGCTATTTAAACCAACCAACAAATTGGAATCCTGTGGAAGCGCTGGTTTGTTAATTTAGCACTTATTTATAACTGGGTACGTTTGAATCTATCTAGCTTAAAAGAAATGATTTCAAGTGCAGTTTTAGAGTATTACAGGCTATTTAATAATAATGTCAGTTAAATGTAGATCTTAAATTATTAAATGGATATGATGATTTTAATGTACCTCTCTTAGTTTTGTGGTCTGGATTAATACATTTCTTTTTGGTGCAAGCGAAACCAACACCAGGAATGCAATGGCAATTGTTACAGTCTCTTTTGATTACTTCTCCATCCTTGCAATTCTTTTCGTCGTCAGCATCTAAGATGAAAGAAGAAAGATAATGTATAATGAACCATAACCATATGAACAGATAATGTAACGAAACAGAATGTCAGAAAGATATGAAAGATTGTGTTGTATTCAATAGAAGAGAAAAATAATATTTTTAAATTATTCATATGAATAAAGATTTTATGACCTACGAGTTGCGTACAGATTTAGACGATTAAAATGTGTAAGAAAGGGATAAGTAGCTTATTTTGTGAACGTGGTGGATAGAATTGATCTGATATGACGTATTTAAAAAAGACATAAGTATCTTTTAGTACTTTATTAGAATAACTGAGTTACTTTTTATAAATATACCTAATCATGCCATAGGAAATTTAAATTTGGTCCAGTTTTGAATTTACTTTCATTAATATAACCACAAGGCATTTCAAAAATTGTGAAAACATGTTCATAAATAATTTAGGTTGTCAGAGAAATCAAATTTGGGTTAATAAAGATCAAATGATATATTAATAGTTTAATGATCCCAAAACATTTCAAGAATGTGAACATCGCGCTTTGTTACTTGCTATTTTTGACCATTAACATCCTAGCGAGTGCTAATGTTCGCCCTTAGTAACACTACCTATGTAACATTCAATTGTTAATAATTTGGTAATAATATCCCATTTAATTCTCTGAGATGTTTGTATCGAGTATTTAATTTTTGATCGTACTCTGGATAGATTTACGTAAGAATAAGATATTTTTAAACATCCCATGGACGATTCATGTCAAGTGGGATATTATTTAGGTCAATAGAAATTTGAGTAAAGTACCTCTCTTAGTTTTTGTGGGGTTAATTTGAAGACAACCCCGTTTAGTACAAGCAAACCCAACACCAGGAACGCAATGGCAAGAATTACAGTCTTTCTGGATTACTTCACCATCTTTGCAATTTTTGTCGGCATCAGCATCTTAGAATGAAATGAGAAAAACATACCATAGTCATGAAGTCATAATGAAAAGATAATGTACAAATGAATAAAAAAAGCATGAACATGATTAGGTATATTCATTGGTTGCTGAAAAGATTATTTTAAATCTACGTTTCGAAATTGTTGATAGGTACATAGGTAACCAATTATTTTAATAAATATAGTCAGGTGATGTTTGAAAATAAATATTTCGTACATTTTCTTTAATTTTTTAATGAATTTCCTTCTCAAAATTTAGGCATTATTAGTTTTTGAATAAGGGCATGTTTATGAAAATTTTATATGGTAAAATAATAGGTGAAATATTTTTATAGTAAAATTATGGAAATATGAAATATGGGTAAAGTACCTCTTTTAGTTTTGGTGGGGTCAATTTAACACAATCTATTCGAGTGCAAGCAAAACCAACACCAGGAATGCAACGGCAAGAATTATATTATTATATTATTAAATGCAATTGATGAATTTAATGTACCTCTCTTAGTTATGTGGTCCGGGTTAATACACTTCTTTTTAGTGCAAGCGAAACCAACACCAGGAATGCAATGGCAATTGTTACAGTCTCTTTTGATTATTTCTCCATCCTTGCAATTCTTTTCGTCGTCAGCATCTAAGAGGAAAGAAGAAAGATAATGTATAATGAACCATAACCATATGAATTGATAATGTAACGAAACAGAATGTCAGAAAGATATGAAAGAATGTGTTAGATAGAGGAGAAAAATATTATTTTAAAATTATTCATATGAATCAAGATTTTATGACATACGAAAAGTAGCTTATTTTGTGAACGTGGTGGATAGAATTGATCTGATATGACGTCACAACTATATGGATTTGAAACATATTTAAAAATGACATATGTATCTTTTAGTATTTTACTAGAATAACTGAGTTACTTTTTATAAAAAATATAATCATGCCATCGTAAATTTAAATATGGTGCAGTTTTGAATTTACGTTCATTAATATAATCAAAGAACATTTCAAAAAATTTTAAATTGTGAAAACATGTTCATAAATAATTTAGGTTGTAAGAGAAATCAAATTTGGGTTATTAAAAATCAAGTTAAATATTAATAGTACCTATAATGATCCCACTTGACAAAATAAAATCTCCAAAACATTTCAAGAATGTGAACATCCCGCTTTATTACTTGCTATTTTTGCCCATTAACATCCTATTAATATCCTAGCGAGTGCTAATGTCCGTCCTTAGTAACATTATCAGCTATAATAACCCAAGGACATTGATAATTACGAAATAATTTTGTGACATTCCGAAAGCACGTTGCTTAGTAACCGCCCGACGCCGCAGGCGGAGGGCTGTTTACCTAAAAGCAACGTGCTTGAGGTAGCTGTCACAAAATTATAAGTATTTATCAATGGTCGAGGGTTATTCGGACAGAAAATTTTATTAATAATTGAAGTATTATTTTCATTACCAAAACGTGTAAAAGACATTTTTATTCAATTATTGTTATAAACATAAAAATGAACATAAATAATTGTAACCTAGCAACATATTTGACATAAGTGATAATGTCCCATGGGTTGCTATCAGTTAAATGTTTTATTCATTGGTCAATTTCGTACACGTGATCAGAAATGAAAGAATTTCATTGGATATTTAGTTAACCTAAAAAATTTCTATGTAACATCCCAATGTTAGTAATTTGGTAATAATATCCCATGTAATTCCCCAATTAATAAATTGTTGATCGTACTCTGGATAGATTTACGTAAGAATGAGATATTTTTGAACATCCCATGGACGATTCATGTCAAGTGGGATATTATTTAGGTCAATAGAATTTTGAGTAAAGTACCTCGCTTAGTTTTTCTGGGGTAAAGTTGATTACAACCCATTCTAGTACAAAGAAAACCAAAACCAGGAACGCAACTACAAGTATTACAGGCTTGTTGTTTTATTTCACCTTCTTTGCAATTTTTGTCGTCATCGTCATCAGCATCTTAGAATGAAATAAGAAAATTGAGCTATACCCATGATGAAAAGATAATGTACAATATAATATTTTTTAAAACATAAACATGATTATATTCATTGGTTGCTGAAAAGATTATTTTTAATCTTTGTTTCGAAATTGTAAGCAAATACGTACGCAATTATTTTAATAAATATAGGGTGTTTTTTTTAGACGTGTGGTTTTCAAGAAGAAATAAAACGCATATAATTTAATGTTATGGCCAAGAATTTAGCTTTATTATAAAGATAAGGGTTTGCCATTATGTTTTAAAAATGATTTCGGGCAAGTGGCCGCCGCGGCTGGTTCGAATAAATTCCAGTCGAGAGGCCCAATTTCCGACCACTTTTGCAGCAATTGGGGCCGTATGTCAGCAATAACGCGCCGAATATTCTCTTCCAAGGCGTCAATCGTTTCGGGCTTATCTGCGTAGACAAGCGACTTCACATAACCCCACAAGAAATAGTCCAGCGGTGTTAAATTTAAATTAAATTTAAAAAAATTAAATTTTCTTGTGAAAATCGGGATCGGTGGCCATCTCGTTTTGGGCCCATTCACGGACGTGCGACGCGCTTGATGGTCGTTTGGCTTCAATTTTTGCACGAGTTGGATTTTGTAAGCCCGCAAACCAAGATCCTTCCGCAAAATCTTCCATAAAGTGGATGGGCACAGCTCCAATTGTTGCGCGCGATGGCGGATGGACTCATTCAGGTCTTCTTCGATACTCTGCTCCACAGCAGCAATAGCGTCTTCGGTGCGCACTGTACGGCGTCTCTGAGGCTGCGCATTATCCACTAGAGTAAACGTGGTGAGAAACCGATCCATGGTTGTTCGAATTACCGACTCTGCTGGGCGATTATGTCGACCGAATATTGGACGCAGCGCGCGATGCGTCGTGCGAACCGAACCATTATTTTGGTAATAAATTTGCACGATTTGCTAACGTTTTTCAGGAGTAAGTCTATTCATTATGAAATGGCAAACCAAACTGAGCATAAATCAAGTGACAACTGTCAAAAAGATCATCTCCGAAAAAAGTAGTGTCAACTAGAAAACCACATGTCTAAAAAAAACACCCTATATAAGTCACATGATGTTTGAAAGTAAATTTGTCGTACATTTTCTTTAATTATTTTTGAATGAATTTCCTACTCAAAATTTAGGCACCGTAAGTTTTTGAATAAGTGCATTTTTATGAAGATTTTATATGGTAAAATAATAGGTAAAATAATTTTATAGTAAAATTATGGAAATATGAAAAATGGGTAAATTACCTCTTTTAGTTTTGGTGAGGTCTTTTTTAAAACATTCCATTCGAGTGCAAGCAAAACCAACACCAGGAATACAATGGCAAGAATTACAATCTCTTTGAACTGTTTCACCATCTTTGCAATTTTTTTCGTCATCGGCGTCTAAGAATAAAATAAGAAAGATGATGGTAAAAAAGTACCATAACCATGACCGATAGATGAATGTAAAATTTAAAGATTTTTTATAAGATTTTATCTCTACGATAGAATTTAAAAAACTCGAAAAATATAAAAAAATCCTTTAAATTTGAATTAGGATCAAAACAAGTTTGCTTTGACAAGAAAATTTTCACGTTAGTTACCGATTGTTGTGCGAATGTTTTTGCGTGTTTTAAAACTTTAACCACTCGTTGCTGCGCAACCCGTGACTAATGAAATCTTGCTATTAAACAATTGTTTTACAAACTAAAAACTGACAACTAATTGTCAATTTTACACACTATCGTAAGATAAAATTTATTTGCTGTCAAAATATTGTGCCTTACTTTAACACCCTTGATAAAGTTATGTTTTAAAATTTTTATTTCAAAGAAATATAAAATATTGCATTTAGATTCTTGTATTTTTTAAAAATAAGATTCTTGTTTTAATGAAAACATTTATGAAAAAATGAAAATACCTCTCTTAGTTTTGGTGGGGTCAAAAGTAAGACAAGCCCGTCTAGTGCAAGCGAAACCAACACCAGGAACGCAATGACAAGAATTACAATCTTTTTGAATTACTTCACCATCTTTGCAGTTTTTCTCGTCATCAGCATCTAAATAAGTAAATAGACAATAGAAAATGTTAGTACCGTAACCAGGATTTGATGAATGTGACATTATGTGTAGAAAATAGAATAGAATTTATGATAAAAGATAAATTAGTAAAAAAATGTGGAAGAAAATATAACATCATAGCTGTTCTGAAATAGTGATGGATAAATAATAAAATGGTTTCGTGCTTACCTCTTTTGTTCTTGGGGCAGAATCTTCTGGTGCAAGCCCAGCCACCGTTGATGCATTTGCAAGTGTTGCAATCTTCGTTTTTGTTTTGTCCATCCTGACATTCAGTGTCTATAATTAATTAAAAATTATTTATTATTTGCCATATAGGTACCTTATTAATTATATTAATTGAGTAAATGTATGTATATGTAAATGTATAATCGAGTGTATAATACTGGGTGATTCCCAAATTCGTGCACATATTTCAATGGTATACAGGTGTTCCACAACTTAGGACAAAAAATTAAAGGGTATATACTGTACGACGTGAATTGCATTGTATTTCAAGCAAACATTTTTTTGCCACTGGTCGGTAGTTATTTTTAATATTTTTTTCAAATCTTCTGCAATGAAAGTAATTACATAATATTTAATACTAATAAATAATGTCTAATGACTACTCCAGTTGTCCAAAAATGTCTACTTCAAGTAAACTACCCTTTACTTTGCGAATTAAAATTTTTTGTTTTTGATCCGAATGTCGTACAGTATATATCCTTTAATTTGTTGTCCTAAGTTGTGGAACAGCCTGTATATAGTACTCAACTTACTGGTCATGAAGCAAAAATATTTTTTTTATCGAAAATTTAAGGGTAGCTTTTGCAAGCAGCACATTTTTGAAATAATTGGATTGTTAATAATTATTGTATATTGAATATATGATTAACAATGAATCATCATCGGCATCTAATAAGTAAATATACAATAGAAAATGTTGGTACCGTATCCAGGATTTGATGACTGTGACATAAGTATAAACAATATAATAGAATTAATGTAATAGAATAAAAGTGTGGAAGAAAATTTAACATCATAGCTGTTCTGAAATAGTGATAGATAATAATAAAATGGTTTCGTGTTTACCTCTTTTGGTCTTGGGGCAGATTTTTCTGGTGCAAGCCCAGCCACCGTTGATGCATTTGCAAGTGTTGCAATCGTCGTTTTTGTTTTGCCCATCCTGACATTCAGCCTCTGTAAGCAAATAAAAATTATTTATTATTTGCCCTATACCTACTTTGAAGTTTGTTTAAAGTATCTAAGAGCATTTTAATTAAATAGGTAGTAAATCAATGATGTATAACAACAGTAAAGGCTGGTTTATAATAGATGTAATCGGTATTCTATAGAGTTGAACAAAGAAATTTCGGTTACGGTTACTATAGTTCAACTTTACAGAATACAGGTTAAGTAACTGATTACATACATTTAAACCAATTTTTTGGTTGTAATTAAACTTGAAAAACCAACTTATAATAATTTATGTTTCAGAACTTCTCTCGTTATAATTAATGGCATAAGTATGTATTTGACTTACTTAATTAAAATTCGTAATTAAATTTAAGTAAGTAAGAAAATTTAAGAGCATTGAGAACATTTTAGGTACCACTGGATTTTATAAGTAAAAATTATTTGAACAGTTAATACAAATTAAGTAAATTAATAAAAATCTTTGTGGAATTAGTATGGTTCAAAATTGATTAAATAATAAATAATAAAATCCTGCAAATTTTGAAGAAAAAAAAAACATTTCAGTTATCCAGTTCCGTGAGTACCTACTTTATGCCATTGAAATATGTGCGCGAAGTTGTGAATCATCCAGTATATCTGTATTAGTAATTACCTCTTTTGACTTTGGGACAAATTCTTCTGGTGCAAGCCCAAAGACCATTAGCGCATTTACATTGGTTGCAGTCTTCCTGTTTGGAATCTCCATCATGACATTCTGCAAGGATAATATTTTATTTATAAATCGTACAGTTCACTTCAATAGATTCATATTTAAAATAATCTGATAAAAAACTTAAATCTACTAAATCTAATCCCATACTCTTAACAGGTTGAAGTGTGAAAAATAGGCAATAAGGCAATGGGCAATGCTATTTCTATGGACGTTTGTGTGTGTCCTGTTTACAATAATCTCTCTTTAGTCATCTACCCTCTACAGTTTGCTCCTTCTAACATGCAGATGCGAAATAGTAAGATATTGCATCTCTGTACTTCGTAGTATCTTGTTAACATAAGGATTCTTTGAGGATTATTTCGTGCTTCTGAGTTTTGAAAAAATAATTCTGGTGAGAGTTACCAAATAGCAGCGCAGCTAAATTGAATTTTTTGAAAGTTTTAGAAAATAATAGTATATTACATACCGAGCAGGGAAATGCTGCATTACAGCCGAGCGCTGTATTAGAGTAAGTTATAAGCGCGAGGCTGGAATAAGCTTACCCGCGATTTAAACATTAATTGTCTAGAACTAGAAAGTTGGAAACGCACTAAGTACTAACCGATTGTCAGTAAAAATTTATAATTCATTGATAACTTCCAGGCAGTGAATTTCTTTTTGACGTCATTATTTCAAGACAGGGGAACGGGAAGCATATTAAAAATGTAACTTGTAATTGCCTGTTTTAGTTTCCTGTCTAAGTCGTTGTTATGGGCGTTCACTAGTTGAGCCGTTGCTATGGCTTCACGGCCTATTATTGGTGCGGCGTTATTCTACGTCATTAAATATGAAATATTATTTTTTATTACTTTTGGGCTTCTTAATAAAAATTTTGTCAAAATAAAAAATACGTGTCCCAAGTTTTAAACCCTTCTTCAAAAACATTTAATAAAAAATTCATGCTATAACTTTTTTTCATTTAAAACTAAATTAATTTAAGTACCGGCTTGACGTCTGCGTCTGAAAGAGCCCGGGGGACATGCAGCGAAAGTGCAAGCGGCGGTTTTTCCATCCATTCCACATCTACAGTTATTGCACTCGTGTTTGAAACTTTCGCCTGGGTTGCAAGTAAAGCCCGGGGTATTGGGGGCAGCTACACAAAAACACAATCATTATAGAAACTGTTTCACTACCTATGTGAATTAATATAGGGAGCAGGCGGTTCCAGATTATTTTTTCGGAATAATGTGAGAAAATAAGGTACCTAGTAGTTTTTAATATTTTGAAAAATTGGTAGTCCAGTCCATATAGGTTTTTAGAGGGAAATTTTGAGATCGCAATTTTTGTCAGCAGGGCTGTGTTTGGACTTGTTAGGAGGTAAACATATTAAAAGTCCCCGGACCTAAGTTATGAGGAGGTGCAGGGGGGCTGTCAGCGTGGGTACCTGGGGGTCTATTCTGCAACTTACGGGCTAAGAGCTAGCTTTACGCTCTATATTGTGTGCGGGTCTGCTGATCCCTTGCGGTGGTTACTCGAAACAGCATAATGAGTCATATCGTGTTTCTATCGCAGAGCCATCCCCAGTGATGTTTCCATGTCGAAGAGCTTAGCTCTATCTGATCTGTTTTGACATTTGTATGTTTTTAATATTTTCATAGTTCAACTTTACTTTTATCAGTGTTTTGGTTTTATTCTTTTTACTTGTTTATTTGGAGTCATTTTTATGTTATATTGTATGGTTTTCAGTATTTTTAATTAGGTTTAAAATTTTAGTTTTTGCGGAACAGTTTATATTATTTGTATAATTTTGTTTACTTGCAGTTTTAATATCTAATTTACCTTGTTTTGTGTATTTATCCGTGACTCAGATAGACACCTTGGTCGTGACGTCATCGATAAAGCTAGCTTTTGGCTCTATGTTACAGAATAGATACCCTGAAATAACGGGGATTTGTGATCTAGCAGCGCTGAGCGATAAAACCCCCTTAACGTACATATCTTCTCACTCTTGTTTGTAAAACGAATCGTGAAACCTTAGTTTAGCACTTACCGGCTTGACGGCGTTTTCTGCCACAGAGCTTGAAGGTGCAAGCGGCAGTCTGGCCGTCATTGGAGCAAGTGCAGTCGTTGCATTCGTACTTGAATCTCGAGCCTGGCGAGCAAGAAAATCCGGGAGTGTTAGGTGCAGCTGAAATGCAAAAAAATGTGAAAGATCGATATAGTTTTCTTAAATAACTTTTAACTCTTAAATAATTTTTATAAATAATATTATTAAAGTTTATGATGACCTTATAAATAATAAATGACATTATTTCATAGTTTCAATTTCAATTTTTCAGAAAGTAAAAAAATTATTTGAATTATGATCGTTTGCACTGCTTCCACTTAAATTTTAAGTGTCACTTAAATGAAAAATATCGAGTCGAACTCATGACAGCAATGTTATTTCTGCGGTTGACAATTTGATTTTGATTCGATATTGTTTGTTTAAGAAAAAACATAAAATTTAGGTGGAAGCGGTGCAACTGGCTATAAATGTCAAATATTTTATTTTTTGTTTTCATTGGTAGGCAGATAAATTAAAATTGTAAGAAAAAATAAATTTGTAGAATTTTTAGCTTCTTGTAATTGAAAAATGGTGCTAGATAGAAACAACGTGTTGAATACAAATTAGATAGTTATTTAAAAAGTCCTATTGATTCATCAATTTTGAGGATAATCCAGAAAAACTCATCAGATCTTACAGAAATTACCACTTCCGGTTGCACGATCAACACCAAAATCTAATCAGATCTAATCTAGTGTGCCAGAATATTATATGCAAAATTCCAAATTTTTTTATTCAGTGGTATTTGAGTTATCGTACCTCCAACATCCATCCATCCACCCATTTCCAAGCAATTTTTGTATGAATGAAACATTTTTTCTTTAACCGCTTATTAAATGTTATTTCATGTAAACTGACATATCCTCATATTACGCAACAATTAATCTGTATTTGTATTAGTCCGAAAATTGATTTACTTTTTGTACAGTTTCTATAGTCATCATAAACAATCCCTAAATGGCCTTCTCTTTTTACAAAAAACAATGACAGCATCAACTGATTTATAAGAACCATTTATATTTCAGTTTTTGAAATTCAGTATTATATCTTGAAATCTATGATGGTGTTATATTTTATCTTTCAATTGCACTTACGGGCTTGACGGCGTTTTCTGCCACAGAGCTTGTAGGTACAGCCGGCAGTTTTGCCATCATTGGAGCAAGTGCAGTCATTGCATTCGTATTTGAAAGTCTGGCCTGGGGTGCAAGAAAACCCGGGGGTGTTAGGAGCAGCTAAAATGAAAGAAATCTAAATTTAATAATAATTTATAGACTGAATAATGATCAAAAAAGTTTCTTAGAAAGCAGTCAGCTTACTGCCTTTTTATCCCCTTCGTGCCTTCATAAAGAATATTTAAAACAAAAAAATTACTAGTTATTCTTAATGAGTGTTTTTAGGTTTACTTTTTTATTACATTGTTTGTACATTGTAATCCTCTTTAATAATAATAATAATAATAATAAAATTATCCATCTCAAATATTATGTTAAAATTTCAGACCCTGTATTTTACCTTCTTGTTAAAATGAAATGTTCAACCGATAATTTTAACAAATCCTGAAATATTTGCAACCCGAAATACATAGCACTAATAAAGTATGTTCTTTTCATTCATTAATTACCTACTTAGTTTTCAAATTTACATTATTAAGTTAAAGAATAATAATAATAAAATAACTCAAATTCTAGGTACCTACTCAACACAAGGATTTAGAATTTTAAAAGCAAAAAAGTTTTTTAATAACTTGAATACTTTTTTAGACCTATATTCTGAGGACTCTCTTGGGTTTATTTAGATAAAATTGTCACTTATAATTTCACATGTTTTCATTTATTTGTTAATTTAATGGAAATGAATTAAAGCATGATAGCAGGATTTAGTTAGAAAATCGTAATGCCATCCCCGTTATATTTTTGAATTATTTTTACAATAGAAACTTGAAACATTCACTAAACATGTATTTAATATTAATCAATATTATATTAAACATAGTCACTTGACTATGCATTTTTATTCCACGAGAAATGTGTTTTCTAAATTTTTTTACATTATTCATATTTTTGAATGACTTCATTTAACAAATTCTTTCTCCTAAATTGAATAAAATATATCCATTTTTTATTTAAATTCTGTGTTTTCAAGTCAAAGTATAATAAAAATAAGCAAATGAACACAAAATATTTATTTTGACACATACAAACTTGTCTCTTATGTTTAGCGCCAGACAAACATCCAATTTCAGTACATGAAACTTTCCCATTTTCAGAACAAAAGCACGTGTTACAGTCTTCTTTCCAAGATTCTCCTGGTTTGCATGAGTTATCTTTAATAAATTTTACATTTAGTATAATTCTTATTGTGTGCAACGATATATTTAAAAATAACGAATTTTCTTTTTATTCTCATTAATAAGTAAAGCATCATTTAGTAAAATATCAGTATAGGTTAGATATTTTATTCTTGGCATAAAATAACTTTAGATATTTATAAAAATAAAAACAATCGTTGCCTTAATAAATGAACTATTAAACAATTAGCGTTTGTGGAGAATTTGTTCTGTATTTTTCTTTAAAATTTTTCGCCGATTGCCATAAAAGTGCTATTTTTGACAGCTTACAGTCCGGTAATTGTCACTTTTAGTGCCTAGCCAATACAATTGTATTTAATGCCTAAGGCAATAAAAGTAATTGTTGCCATGGAAAATCAATAAACTTTTTTTTAAATACATATAACCGTTCAACAAACGCGCATAGCATAATATAATAATTGATGGCGATACCTTCACAATATTGAAAATAATTATTAAATTAATATTAATTAATAACAATCAACAATCGTCAATGAAACTCTAGACAGGGCAGTAAATCTGTTATTTTATTGCCTAGTTAAATAAATAATTATTTTCACTTGGTGTCTTTAATTAAAAAGATAAATATTGTCAAACTCTTAAGCCTCATTCACATCAGCATTTAGTTTTAAGGTTTAGATTTACGTTTACGTATAAGTAGGTTTAAATTCTTATAACTAAATATGAGCATTCACAGTGCTTGAAAGTGGGAAGTATGAATGCTCGTATTTAGTTACATGAATTTGAACTTACTTGAACATAAAGGCAAACCTTAAGAGCCTATTGCATGGCAATAATACGCATTGAAAAACGAGTAATTTTTGTGATGATCTCAATCTAATACTGTTATTTATACGTATGATGTTGAATTTTTGTATGTAGATTAAGGCAGCATACTAAAAGTGCGGAATCTTCAAAATGTTTATTTAACGTAATTAGTTTGGCTTTAACAATTATGCGAAAATTGTACAAGTTTAGATAGAATTTATGGCAATTCTGTTGATAAAATTATAGTTTTATTGATTTTTCAGTACTTTTTACATCTATGTTCTACTCATTTTGTCTTTAAACTCAATGATAACTTTTAGTTTATTAATGAGATCCTCACGAAATTCTAGTGTTTAATTCCTTTTTACCTCTAATTGTTCTCGGAACAATATAGTTTGAATTTTTTAATTCAACAATACTTCGTTATTACTAATGTAAAATTTCAGATTTTTATTTTGAGCAATATAGCCCCAATCGTGAATTATGATTCTATTGCAGCAATATTGCACTCAAGAAGTATAACGCCTTAAAACTAAATGCTTATGTGAATGAAGCTTTATTGTGTAAGATTTAACGATATTTGTTTTGAATACGTACGAGATTGGCGTTTATCACGAGGAAGGGGAAGTTGTGCATTGCAACCAATCTGGGTACAGAAAGCGTTTTTGCCATCTTCTGTGCAAGTGCAAGTGTTACAATCTTGCTTGAATCTTTGTCCAGGGGTGCAATAACCTGCTTGTTCTGGTTGACCTTGTGCTAAAATTAGGAAATCATCATTGTCATATATTAAAATGACAATATTTATTTATTTTAAGTACAAAAGATTAGAAAGTTTCACGAATTTTTGCAAGTGGCCAGGTTGATTTAAACGCTAGAGCACTTCTGGCCAAGAAGGATTAAAAAAGTTCTTTTCTTTCTTTTCTCTTAAGAGCGGTACGGAGAGCTTCAAATATGTCGATTTTCACTGGAAATTTCTAAGATCTCTTTTTCATCTGCGGTGCTATTTTTCCTTTTATTTACAACATCGAGATATTACTTTTTATAAGAATTCGCCCCCTCCTTGGAGATTTTCTATATCCGCCACTGAATTAAACTGCACTGGCTTGATGCTTTGATTGTTTGTACATTGTAATCCTCTTTAATAATAATAAAATAACTCATCTCAAATATGTTCAAATTTCAGACACTGTATTTTAGCATCTTGTTAAAATAAAATGTTCAACCGATAATTTTAACAAATCCTGTAATATTTGCAACCCGAAATACAAATCACCTATATTTACCAGAATATCATTTGAAACATTTAAATATTCAAATATGAAGCGAAACTGGCGCCATATCTATAAAGAATATGTGCAAAACAAACAAGTTAGAACATAATCGGTGATATAACAATCAACGCGTGGTGATTTCGTAGTGATTTTTACTAAAATCTGTAGTTATTTCGCGATATACATTTACAAAACTACGTGTAGTGGGTGTCTAAGGACCTCATTGAATCCTGGAAGAAATTTCAAGGTTCTGCGGTGAATGATACAAGGTAAAAATCGATTTATAGTTTTTATAAGTGATGTACAGGCTGAAATAAACGTTATATTGAAAATTTGATTGCACCATTGAATTCCTCGTAATTTTGTTAGTAAATAATCATAGTTTCATATTTGTAGCTGTTTTTGCAGAATTTCTACGAATTTTTAAATAGTTTATTGAGGAATTGTTCACTACTACATAGACACACAGCTCGTTTACGTGTACGTTCAAGAATTTCGCTACGGGTTGTACAGGCAATAATATTTCTAATACTCAAGACTGATACTTTAAATATGAACATTATAAACTTGAACAAAATATTGTTCAATTTTTGAAAAAATCTAAATTGTGTAGTATCATACAGCAAATTGTGTGAAATAGCGCGGCTGTCAAATTATTATTATATTCGAATTGCGAAGAATCACAAACTAAATATTGTAGGTAGGTATGTAAAATTGTCTCAGTATAAAACAGAGTTCTTTAAAAACAAAGCAATTTATTGCTCAAGATATTGTTCAATTTGTGCGCAATTTCTAATCTAATAGCTACTCCACTGCGAGTATAGTCGAAACGTTGTCAATTGAGTAATAAAATGATTACAAACTGACTGAATTCCGATTATTTTTATCACCTAGGTATCTAATGAAAATAAGCTATATTTACTTACGTGCTTGTCGCTTGCGGAGGCAAGCTCTCAGAGTACAGGCAGCGTTCCTGCCATCAGCTGAACAGTGGCATGTGTTGCAACCATCTGCAGCTTGGAACGATTCTCCAGGAGTGCAGCTGAATCCTGGCTGGCCAGGATTTCCTGTAGCTGAAAACACAGTACACAGTTTCAGTAAAAAATTGTTTCTTGTTCATTTTTTGAGACTAATTTATTTAGGGTCGTATCATAATTTGACAGTTACACGAATTTCTTTTACATAAACGTCACTTTATATGACATGTCAAATTAATGCAGTTTAGATTTATAATTTTCCTCATATAAACTAAATTCCTAATTCCTTGACGACTGAATTTTGAAGACTTCAGAACTTAAGCACTTCAAAAATCGAGTTTTAGCGACTGTGGTTAGTTTCAAAAATTATAATTACAAAAAATAAGAAACATGCGGTAATATAACATAAAAATACAAGACAAATGCAACGAAATAACTGAAATGCGCGCTTAATAACTACAATATCTATGTATGTTTGTATGTATGTAGGTTAGGTTAGCTTTCTGGAAAGGCCACGCATTATTGGCGAACTCTTGTTTAAAATAAGTGAGTTTATTGTGCCTAATTTAAATTTAGTATTTAGGATTGTTACTAGCTACATCGGTAGGTACCAGTGTTGTTATAGATAACAATATTTTTATCTAGATAAAGATAACTTACTTTTTATTTATCTAGATAAGATAATAGATAACAATTGAAGAAATTATCTAGATAATAGATAAAAGATAAATAATTTTTATCATATATAATATCCCAAGTGCATGTCAAATTGTCAATAATCACAAGAAAATTTTCGACAATTACATGCACGAGGGATATTCGAAGGACTATTTCCCGATTAAAATTTAGCCAAACGCTGTTTCTCCCATGAAAAATAAAGCAAAATTTAAAAACTTCTTTTGACAACAAGTCAGAATCACTTTGCCACGCCGTATCCAAATACGATAATTTTGCACTAGTGCAAATTATCGATTATTTGCACTAGTGCAAAATTATCGTGTTGATTGGACGACATTCAGAAATGTCAGACTTCTGATTAGCTTAAACTTTATGGAGGAAATAGTCTAGATAATTATTAGATAATTTATAGATAATTTAAAAAATTATAAAAGACATGTTAGGTACAAAGTATAAGCTGTGCCAGCTGGAGAGCCGGCAGCGTTGCAAGCTTGGTGCGTTGTATGGTTGCACAGTTTGATTACATTTGAATTCAATTAAAATTGGTTATAATTTTACTAAAATTATTATCTAGATGATATTTAAAAAATAGATAAAGATAATTTGAAATTTTATCTAAATACGGATAAGATAATAGATGCAAATATATTATCTAGATGATTTATCTATCATTTCGCGTGTTGATAGTTGGCATGCAAATTTTAACATTTTGTGACATTTTTCGAAAAAAGCTATTTTTGCTACTTTGTTACATAATATTAACATTATACAAAATACAAATTCTAAATGATTCTAACATCTGTCTCTTATGATAAGACCAAGTGTTGTTATTCAAGTAAAAATGATAATAATATCAAAATATTTGATTGTCTCCTTCATTATAATGAAGACAAAATAAAACATCCTCAAAGGTTATCGCAAGGGTTACACTCTGACCTATGATGGCATATCTAGAACAATTATTATATAAACTCCGATATTATGTTGTGTTACTTAAAAATATTGCACGAGTAGATAAATTATAATTTCTAATTTTAAGTAGATTTGTTTTTTAATTCCTGATTATTTACATTTGGTTTATCTGTTGTTTAACATATGGTGATAACAAATATTGATGGAAGCTTACGAGATATGCACAAGGATAGTAATGAATAAACATTATAAAAATTTGGTCAGTTTTTGTTAATAACCTACTAAAAATTAGAGCAAAATAATAACTAAGATAACATTATACAAGGATGTTCTATTTTTGATCCGACAAAAAAAATTATTGAAGAATTGAATTATATAATAGAGAGTAATAGTTAGTAAATACAGTTTTTTAACGATAGAAATTATTCTTGCAAATGAAAGTTTCCGAGTCGCAAACTAAACTAACTAAATCAAGTATACTTAGAATATAATATTTACTAGCTGTTGTTACTAGAAGATAAGTAATATTTCGTTCAGCATATTCGAAAAAAATTTTTAATAGGTTATAGGTTTTCTATAACAGTTATTATTAGTTATCGAACCAATAATTATTATGAATAATTAAATTAGGTACCTACTTGTCTTATTCTAAATTAACTAAAAATATAAATCCAAATGTGAACTGTGGAAAACTATATGCTTATTGTTCTGGCTGTTCTGTTGCTCAGTTATTGCAGATGATGGTTTATTTAAATTTCAAATAATATACTGCTCTAGAAAATAAAATTTAAATTTATAATGCCGGAATAATTTAAATTATTGTAAATTTGGTACTATATTTAAACCTATATTAAAATAATTAATAATATAGGTAGATAGATAGGTATAATAGAATAAATTAATGAGGTCCTTAAGGTGGTAGACTTACTCGTTAAAATGGTGAAAAGTATGTTCAAATTTCACCTTAATTGAGGTAAAATATTGAAATTTTCTAAACAACTAAGACATTTTTTAATAATTTCAGGATGGTACCTCTTTGCTCTAATTTCTTTTTTTTGTTCTTTCTTCAATTGTTTATTTGCTCTTTGCTCTAATTTCTTTTTTTGTTCTTTCTTCAATTGTTTATTTGATTTTCTATATATGATCAATTTTGTAAATATTTCAATATTATGTTGTATAATTATAATACAACTCTTTATGAAATGTTAAAAAGTGGTATTAAGCCCTGTTCACACATGGACACATAGAAGACACACACATGCAACAGTAAGAAACACTATGTGTGTTGCTTGTGAAATAGAGGCGCCGCAGTTTTGAGGCTTCTATGTAAGTAAACAATAAATTTTGAGGCCACAAACGTTCCACAAGTTCTTCATTTTGCTTTTGTTACCTGTGTGTCTTCTATGTGTCCATGTGTGAACAGGGCTATAAAGCAAAAAGAGGGCAACTTCAAGCTAGGTATATGAAAACGTTTTATTTGTTTAAAAAAAATCGTATCATTTAAACCAATTTTTTGGCGAGAACTGCATATTGTTTTTCTCTGTTTTGACAACTAGTCTTAATCCATTTCAAATTTTCTGGGTTACAAAATGCAAAAATAGTTTTAATATTTAATCATTTATACCCATAAATTGACTATGAAACCGGCGTAAGCAGCACGTCTACCTTATAAAATCCAGTATAAAATGCACTAACGTAGCGAGTGTTTTGTGGTCAGTACAAGAATGAAGAAATTTTATTTCAAAAACTATTATAGACTGAAAGCTTAAATCAACAGTAGTGTATTTTAAAAATTGTATTAAAAAAATTGTACCATATTATAAAAATTCTGACAAGTGTCCAATTTATGCAAACTTTACAAGTTTATATCTCATGATTGAAATTTATTTTTAAAATCATAAAAATGCACATCTGTAGATCCATTCTTTATCTATTAATAGTATATTAAGTATCTAGAACGGTAAGGACAGTTAATCGATGAAAGACAATTTTGACTGATATCGGTAATTCCTTAACATTCGTGATGCTTAGGTATATCATTTTTTGCACTATTGATCTTTTTTATCTATTCGTAAATATTAATTTCTTCGTAATTAATATTAAAATTAGTTACCGTTTTGTTTAGCCTATAGCAACCGGTAAAATCAACATACTGTCTTGGAAACAGGAATGGTAAGTTGATAAAAAAGATCAATTGTACAAAAATATTTATAAAAGAATTATTTTGAAGTCAATAACAAACTGACAGTTTACTCAGAACAAAAACTCACGGATATTGTGACGGGTACAGGGAATTTAAAAAATAATCTCACCTGCTAAAGCGACGCCAAACAGGCAAATCGCAACGAAAATTTTAGTCACACTGAACACAGTCATGTTTACCACTGACTTCAAACTCTGCGCCGTGCTTTATATATGTACGGAGATAAATCACATTGGCTTTGAAATTGGAAGGGATCACACATGCTCACACACTCACAAACATCGCGAGTTTTGGGATTCACATAATCAAGATTCAATTGTTAATAAGAATTGCCACTTCTGTTCTTTTTCTTCTTGAGGTTTTGCAAATGAGAATATTATTTAATAGCAGTTTTTTGTTTTGGATTAAATGGAATAAATTAATTTTATAATGGATGCTAAGTGATATAATCAGTAGATGGTGTTTGTTTTTTAATTATTATTATTCATTTGTTGCAAATTAATTGCACTTAAGGACAAAAAAATTATAAGATAAAAACACAGATACAGAAAAAATTGTTCGAAGAAATTTGTTTAATGTTCAATAATACTAAATTAACACAAAAAATAGTGTGGACTTGAACAAATTAAGAATCAAAGTATTAGCTCTTTGTTTTAAGTTTAATGTACAAAAAAAAGTTTTTAAGAATACATCTCCGAAATAGTATATTACATAATGAGCGAGGAAAATGAATGATATCGTGCGAGTGAGAATATTGATCCACGAGGCTTGCCGACTTACGAACATTCGACAGACACTTTCCTACGAGTTGTGTACACTATTTTTCCCACGGCCATAAAAATATTAAACATTATATTCATGAATATATTTTATAGTCAACTGTCACTGTCATAATTTTAATTTTACACGTAGAAACAAATATACCACGATCATATATAAGATTTACAATAACAAGAAAATAAATTCTATTTAATTTATTCATAAATTATACCAGATACAGCAAAAGTACTACTACTAATGGAACAATGCAATTATTTATCGCGAAATACTCAATGACTAGGAGAAAATAAACAAATATATGAAAGAAAACACTCGATTAGTAAAAGTTGAAACAAAATTTTAAACCGTTCGATATGACCTGTTTGATAACGGATGTGTGATATTATTTATTTTTGTACATAGGTTACTATATGAAAACTGTTAGTTTCGTATTATGGTCGGGGGAAAAACAATTATAATGACAATGTGTTATTTTCAAAGACACAATGATGATAAGAACAAAATACAAATTCTGCATTTAGCCAAAATAATATAATACAAGAATAGATTTTTTCAAATGTATTTACATAACTACTGAAATAGGTACCTATTTAAATAATGCACAAATCTGATAATGGCTTGTTTTACTATTGATAGAAATTCATTATGAATAACTATCGTTTTTGTATTATTATTATGATTTTAAATGGGAATTATTTAAAAACAGTGTGAACATTTGGTGAATGACAATAATTTATGTTGTAATGAAGGACATCATTTTTTGGATTGGAAGTTTATTTATAAATTTTTTTATTCAATGTTGATTTTATGACCAACAAGGTACTTAAATTTTTTAAAACTTTTATAGTGAATTTACATAACTAATAGTTGTTTGAAAGCCATTAAGGATTAAGGCATATCATATTTTGGTAGCGAGCATAGGAAAATAGATATAGTAGGTACATTTATGTACATTTAAATTGTTAATTATATATAATATTCTTTGTTACACCATTCATAATTTTTTATTTTGGAAAGTTTGAATATATTTCAATGTAAAATTAATTATGCAAATTCAATTGAACTTAAATTTTTTCGGGATTACTAGAAAAAATTGCTATCATTCATCTATCATTATTTTCCATACAAAAAGTAGGTCATTCGTCATATGTTAAAAGTACGTTTTTTTATAAAAAAGTACCTTTTACATTGATAAATAAAATATAAATGATTAAAAACTGACAATACAATTTATGACAATTTTATTATCAAACATTAGTTACTTATTTCGGTCAGGTATGCCTACGCACAAAAACAGGCAAAATGTATAGTACTTTCTCCTTGTTAAAAATATAATTTTAAGTTAAGTGTTTGATCTAAACAAAAAATATTCATCTATAGTCCTTTTAATTTTCTCACGATTTTGACAATTCTAAAAATCTATGTCAGGCCAATTTAATAATCATTTTCTCGAACCGATCTGATGAGGAAGTCCATCATTACTATAGTTAAGCGGCTCGTCTACGATTTTACCGAATTCCTAGAATACTCTCGATATTACTTTTTTTCTATTCCACTCTTTTCCCCACTACTACGGCTGCCTGAAACAAGCCCAAAACTCGTACTTTGCCGCATCCTAGCAATGCAATGTCATTCTGAAATTGAAAAATACTGTTAAAGTGTTTTTGTTGCGAGTAAACTATCAGATTATTATTGACTTCAGGATAATGCTTTTATAAACATTTAATAGAGAAAGAATGGATCCACAGATGTGCTCCATTAAAATTTAAAATATTAATTTCTATCATGAGATATAACCGTATAAAGTTTGCATAAATTTGAATTTTTTTGAATTTTTCGGAATTTTTATAATCAAGTACAATTTTTTAATCAAAATTTTAAAAAGGCACATCTGTAAATCCATTATTTCTCTATTAAATCCTTTTTGAAACAAGATTTTACCTTTCTTGTACTAGGTAGACGGGCCTCTTAACGTATTATTTTCATAAAAATCAAAACATTCAATTTTCACAGAAACCAAAAGTGGGAAAACTACTTCACTTGCCATCCGAATGTTTTGCTTTTTTCCATATCTGCCAATCCTTTATTGTCAAAATAAATGACACATATTCATTATCGTCGTCAAGTAAAATAAACAAAAACCACTCTTTTGTTGATCTATTACATCACTGAATTTCAATTCCATATTCTTCGACAGATGAAGGCCAAGCCACTTTTTATTGAAAACACATTTGTACCTTTGTGTAAGCACATCGCAGAAAAAACAGATTTGTTTACATTTGCAAAGGAATAATATTAGCAGTGTATGGAAATTCCTGATCTGTAGTTGATTCTGTGAATCTTACGCTCGTTAACTAAGTGATCAGATAATTAGGAATTAGTATCGCCAAGGATTGACATTTGAGATCACTGGGGTCATGGAGTATACTGAGAAATAGTTTCGTGTGGGTTTACTAAAGTCTGAATTTAAATTTATGGACAATGTACTAATATTATCATCTGTAATCAGTTAGTTGTAAATATTGTTTGTTATCTTTGTGAATTATGAGTTAATAATATGAATTGATTCTTATTATATGGAAGATTATAAATGTGTGGCAAATTTAATTATATGATTTGATATGTCATAAAGAAAACTGAAATGCAACTGTTCTAATGTTCATTTAAATATACCTAGCACTTATTTTATCGTGTAATAATACCAACATTATAATTCAACATCCAGTCGAGAAATCAATCTTCCATTATAATTATAAATAATTTAAATACAGGAATTTGTAAAAATATTGTTTCAAGAGATTTGAGACAAAAAAAAACTTTAAATAAGACTTGAACCGAACCGGAACAGGAACTAAAACCGGAACGGACCGCTGCTATTTGGTGAACCCGGAACCAAATCTGGACCATTTAAAAATATCTTTTTCCACTCCCATGCTTTAATTTACTTATTATATATGCATTGTCTGTACTTTAATGACGTTCATTTCGATTCAGATTTTCATTTCGATACAAATTTTCATTTCGATACAGATTATCATGTAATCTGTATCGAAATGAATCCATTTCGATACAGATTATCATTTCGATACAGATTTTCATTATGAAACACCCAAGCAAATTTTATGCAAATGAATAGTTTTTTTTTTAATGAAAGCATGGGAGTAGAAAAAATAGCGTATGCAACTCGTGTATAATGGCTATTAATACACTCGTATGAATTACGATACTCGCCATGGCTCGTATGAATTACGATACTCGCCATGGCTCGTATCGTAATTCCATACTCGCGTATTAATAGCTATCATTATAAACTCATTGCATAATATACTATTATGAATCCATAACCGGGTCGAACTGATGGTTATGAACGGGTCGGAACTGTTTAAAGCATTAACTAAAATTTAACATTTTTTATTGAAATGCTAAAAAAAATTGTTGGAAAATTGTTATATTTTCTTCAGTTTAATCAAATTTTGTAAAATTTGTTTACTTTTTAGTCCAAAACTGGTACCTACTAATATTTTAATTAATTTATTGTAATTTAATAAATCATTGAACTATTTTGTGCTGTTCGAGTCCTTGTTTATTATTATTCCATACATCCCGAGGGAAATAAACATCAAGAATAATTTAACGTAATAATCATGGAACATGAAAGTTAATTTTCATACTACTATAAGTTTTATTGATATTTTTGGTCAAAAAACGGCCAGATTTAGTAACTTGTGATTACAAGTAAATAATTTAATTAACACAGGTAGTAAATTCCTAAATCTACAATCCAAGATTTTATACAGGGTGCGATTCACAACTTCGTGGATATATTTCAATGCATTAGTACTCAACTTTTTCAGAATTCACAATTTAGATTTCCAGATTTTTGGTCAAACATTCTTCGGCCACTGTTTTCATTTATAACTATACAAGTAATTCTTGCCGTTACATAATTTATTAAAAATTGTATATTATTCTATTCATAGTTGTCAATCCAGTGGTACTAAAATGTACCTACTCCTTGCGAAAACTGCTCTTATATTTTACTGATTAAAAAAAAACTTTTTGTTTACCACAGGAGTGAACACTCCGTATCTTAGCGTAGTGTAGATTCGTGGCATTTCTGTTTACCCTGTGCGAGAGAGAAAGATCACTATAGGGACCATGCGTTATCGTTGTTTCCGTTGTTTATCGTCATAGAATACATGGTCCGAGCTGGCCCGTATTTTCTGCCTCACTCTAAAAGGTAAACAGGAAGACTACATTTAATCCGCCCTAGTGTCCACTCCTGTCATATATTATACTTCGTGGTCCGTACTTAAGTAGAGTACTATGTCATTAAAATATATGCATGAAATTGTGAATCCCCTGTATTAACAACTATATTATTTAATACTTAATTCATAAAATACCATAATTAAAACACAAATTCTAATTATTATTTTGAGCACATAATACAAATCATATACTTACCAAATACAAGATAATTATTTCTCCAAACAACACAATTCCGAGAACTCTTACTTTCTTCATTCTGTGCAGTAGCGTGCAAATTGCTGTATCCACAAAAAAGTATAGAATTTAAAGAACACCTTGAAATCTAATTTTTATAATTTCAAGTAGTTTGTTTACAGTTTGTCGTCAGTACGATGATGAAGACGACAAGTCGAATGAATAGACTAAAAATACGCATGAGTCTCATACACGCTAATTGACATTGCAAATAGAAACCAGAGTACAATAATTATTGATTGTTAATTTAAAAATTAAATGTTAAATCTAAAAAGAGAAAATGTTTAATGTTGAAGAACTTACTATGTTTGTTTTTTCATTAATCAAATATTTTTGTATCCAAGTCAATTCGAACATGACATACCTAGAATCAGTGGCTACATTTTCAGTTCTGAAACATTGGCGGCATTTTCAGTTCTGAAACATTGACGGCATTTTCAGTTCTGAAACATTGGCGGCATTTTCAGTTCTGGAAATGGTTCTAGGTGTGTTCTGTTTTTGTGTTAAAAAGTGGACAATATTTATCCTTTTTGTCTTTTATTGTATTCGATTTGTGCATCTGATGATGACTGCATGTCAGCCCAAACATTATGCTAAATAAATCATAAAACTGCTGCAATTGAATGAATCTTTGATATTCTTTTGAACCATATTCCAGAAGTTTACTAGTTACTACATAAAAATATCATAAATCAGAAATTACAATTATTATTCATAATTAATCAGAAAATAAAGCAAATACTGTGATTACTTAAGGCGGCGCTACACTTGTGCCAAAAATATAGTAAAAAGGGACCTCGCTATATTACAAACTGAGCTCTTATTAGTACACCTACACTGTTCATATTTTATATATAGATAATTAAAAGATGACTCTAGAGTGCTAAGATATTATATTTTTGTAATACTTCAATTTGGCAGATTTTTTATTATTTTTTTCGTCAGATATGTAATTTTCTTGACAAAAAATATTTTCTTAGCACTCTCACGAATAACGAAAGAAACAAAATTAATAAATATGCAATAATAAGGCCATAATTTGTAATATTAAAATGCATAAATTGATTCTTATTTTCTCGAAATTGTTGTGTCAACAATGTATTGTATGAATTTATCGATCAAATAGTGCTTCGTAATTACTTATGGTAAGTTTCAGATTTTTATTTTGAGCAATATAGCCAGAATCGTGAATTCTGATTCTATTGCAGCAATATTGCGTTCAACAAGTGTAGATCCTTAAGTTAGGTATGGCAGCCTCACTTAGTAGAAAAACTTAGAACTTTTACTGTGAGTAACAGTTACGAGTCGTCCATATTCACAATAAGTTATCTTCACAAATTTTTGCAAACATTTCATCGCTATTTTATCATATTCAACTGTACCGTAAACAAAAACAAATTCAGTAATATTGATAATTAACATATTTGTTGATACAATATTATGACCAGTTATTTATTTGTTTTAAATAGGAAATTCTGCTTGATTTCTTATAAATTAAAATTCTTTATAAACAGAAGTACGTGTTTTCCAGTCAAATAAATAAAACGGAAATCCAGAAATCATAAGACAACACAAAATTAAAATAATGATAATTATATTATTTACAAAAGAAGAACCTTGGTTCAAATTACTGATTAGCATTATGATTGTAAATCCCGCTTAAAGTGCAAAAAATATGATAATTTAACAAATTTAAGAAGCTACATTACTTTTGCTAATTGCTATTTGTGGCTATAAATTTATAACTAAAAAATTTCTATATGAGGAAATTGAAAATGTAAATCGTGCATTCTCAAAATCGAAGTTTTTTCTAGAATTTGAGATATCGATCCTAAAAGTTTAGGCCCGATATCGAAAGAAAATTAAGGTTAACCTCTTCCTATTTTTTAGTCAAAATTGAAATTTTCTAAAAGCGGATCATACTGATTAAATTGCGAAAAACACAATGCCCCAAACCGCGCTTTAAAATCTTAAAAATTTACGACCTCCAGAAGTTTGGCTCGAAAATGGAAAAAATCTAAGGTGAACCACTTAGTACTTTTTTGTGTCAAAATTCAAATTTTTCTCAAAAGTAGCGGATTATACTAATTAAATTACCTGACTTTTTTGAATCAAGTATAAAAGGTCTCATAACACTTTAGGCTATAATTGTTTTTTTTTAAATAAAATTTTCTCCTTAGTACATTGGCAACTGGTTTCTCTTAACTGTATAGAAAAATGAATACCATACATCATACATACACATATCAATAACGTATTTTACCCAACTTGAATAAGTCTCATTCACATAAGCATTTAGTTTTCCGGTTTACAATTATGTTTACGTTTAAGAAAGTTTAAAATTATATAACTAAATACGAGCATTCATACTTCCCACCTTCAAGCACTGTGAATGTTCGTATTTAGTTAGATGTATTCAAACTTTCTTAAAGGTAAACATAAATGTAAACCTTCAAAATAAATGCTTATGTGGATGAGGTTTTAGTATGGTATAGCATCATATAATATGAGTGCGGTAACCAGCCGTCAACTCGATCATGGTTGTTGGTGGAGAGTATACCACAGGAAAGATATTTGTGCAGTTAAAAGTAATGTATGTGAAAAAAATAAGATTTTAGTGGGATTTATTTCTCGAAAACTAAATAAAATTTTGTAAACATGCGATTGCATATTTTCATTATTTATTTCCTATTAGGGTATACGATTTTTCCCTGTACGTATACTTCATTTCATGCGCATGTATTAGTGCATCGCATGTGTAGTATAGTAAAAATTTTTTTGGAAAGGAGTCACGTCATCAATGTTGGTCACTAGATAATGACGTCACGGAACTAGATAATGACGTCACGGAATACTAGATTTACATAGTATACTAATTTAATTTAAAAAAATGTAATGTGTGTTGTATTATTGAATTTACATGCGATGCTAAGTTTTGCGATCAATTTAATTGAATTATTAGACGATTAATATTGAAATATCATTGTAAAATTTAATATATTTCCAGTTACTGCTCTATAGCGTTACAGAAAAATATGAATGCCATGTAAACGTACAACACAAAACACAATTCTTAATTCAGTAATGCCAATATGTGGTGAAAAAACAAACTACAATTATTTTAAATAAATTAAAAATGCATTAAAAACATTATGTTCGACTTTAAAATTATTGTAAATTTAATGAAAATGCGCTATTCTTATAGTAGTATGCAAAAAAGTAGTATTTACTTTATTCATTTAACATCACTCGGTCATTACTACAGTTATTTTTCATTTTGTAAAGTTTTGATGACATGACTTCTCTGCAAAAAAATTTCAACTATAGTGCAGGCTGAGAGTAAAAAATTCAAAATTATTGATTTTCGTTTCTGCATCGCACTAATATAGACACACACCGCTCGTGTACGTGTGACGAGCGAAACTTGACTTGTCCAAATTCATTTAGTTTCCGATTCTTGCAATGAAAAGACGTATTTCTATAAAGTGGTATAAAATGTGATAAAATATTCAATGTTTTAATTTTTTTTGGGTAGTTATACCCATTTTGGGTAAGTGAAAATATTACCAAAATGTGTAGAAATTGTTGTAGATTATTGTGGTATATTTTAATTGCCGAAATAATGTATTAGTCATTATGAAATTGAGGTTTTAAATATTTTAGTGGATTTGACACCCTTTTTTAGGTATACTGAGTTTTTGTTAAAGCATTTACAATAATATTTTGATAAAATTATTTGCCAGTTTATTATATTTGATGTAATTTAATGTTTTCATATTTTTATTACAGATAACATTACTACAACTTGAATGTGGCAACCTCGGATAAAGCGAGTCATCGGTATAGTCGTACCGTGTGTGCGGTTATCAGCCATCAACTCCCGAGTGCTTAAATGAGTAAGTAATATTATTTATTATTAAAGTTTGAACCTTGTTTCATAAAATTTTTTGTATGTTGTATTTTAACTTCAATATGAAACGAAATTCAAACGATTTGTTCAACTTAGTGTGGTCAGTCTATACATAGAAACAGCCAGCACGGCGCGGACAGACTGTACATTGAATAACCTTCCGATCTGTGACATAAACAACGAGATTCCTTGTTAATTAAATTAGTCTGTTCAGTTTCGTCATAAATTATTTATTCGTAGTACAAACGTTTTGCAAAGATGTTTAGTGTTATAAATATGGACATTAAGTTCAGTTTTATTAGAATCTACTTAGATCGACATGATTCTACTATAGTTTAAATGTTTGTTTATATTTTAAAAGTATGTTGAGTTGTTTAAAATTATTTTTGTGTTACAGATTTGCAGTCCGTTGTTATTACATCATTTGGAGGTTAAACCATGAAAGAGCCCAGTAATAAGAAAAGAAAGTGTAAGTGTTATTATAATTATTATAAAATATTGTTTTTTTATTTATTTTATTATTGATTCCAGGCTGAACCATACGCAAAGGTATATTCAACATTTTGAGAGGCACTGTTGAGCCAATGTCTTCTACCAAAGAAAATTAGGTAAAATAATATGACTTTTAAATTTTCATGAATCATTAATTAATTGTTTATTTTTTACTTTCAACACTTCAGCAGAGGCACACATTTTAGAAGCCCTGAGTCAAATTTTCTACTACGGGAACTAAGGTAAAATTGTTTATCAAATTATTTTTACGAATACACATCTAATGTTATTTTCCTTGCATTTTTCAGACTAGTTCCGGTTGTAGCATCTTTACTTCTGGCTGTTGGACCCGCACAGCCTGTGGTGCCGCCCATCCAGTACCTGAGACGTGAGATTAACCGTTGAAGAAGGCCCAGTATTCCTTGACATCAAATGTAAGTGTTTCAATATTAATTTCTTAATTTTCAACACTTTAAACGTGTTAACATACTTTATAACGTGTGTGCGTTTACCAGCCGTCAATTGACACGTACTCAAAGTTGTTAAAATCATAGGCGCCCAGTTTGAAAATTTTTGTAGGGAGCATTTTATAATTGTACAAATTATCTACCTCTAATAATAAAGTAATTAATATTCTCGTTATACGAGAGTCTCGCAGTCGAGATGGGCAATTTTCGAGAACATGGTTGAATTCCTTTATTATTTTTAAATCTGTATACAAATTTTTACTATTTTGGTACCATTTATTAGTAAAGTAAATTAAAATGAAATATTAGTAACATTATTAGCACAGTTTTGTTATAAAAATGAAATATTAGTGTAACGAGTATTTAACCCTCGTAAAACAAGGTCTCGTAGTCGAGGCAGGTAATTTTCGAGACCAGAATTGGATTCTTCTGGCTATTTTACCCACGGATACAAATTTTTACTATTCTGGTACAATTATTAGTAGAGCAATTAAATTAAAACGAAATATCAGTATAACGAGTATATTACCCTCGTAAAACGAGGTCTCGAAGTCGAGACAGGTAATTTTCGACGCCATAATTGGCTTCCTTGGATGTTTTTACTCCTGGATACAAATTTTTGGCAGTTTTCTATGTTTAATCACAGAGAAATTAAAAATTTAAGAAAATTTCACAAATTAAATTTAATATTAATTATAATTGAAAATTAATTGGGAATGGAACGGAGTATAGCAATTTTCAAAAATTTTAAACGTCAAAGTTATACTGTTGAACGGCTTATTTCCTTATAATTCAAAATAATTCAAATTTTGTGAATTTTTTCCGGGCTTATTAAACTGACTCTAGCAAAAAACAGCAGGGGTTACAAACTTTAGGACGAAAAAGAGATTTTCATCCCCAAAATGTCTCCGAAAAACGTTTTATTAATAAAGTTATCGTATTTTGAAATTTTTTGTGAGGTTATTGGTTGGGTTAAGCCGAGGGTTAAGCAAAAATTTTTATTACAATTTTAAAATGTCGATGTATACTCCGTTTCAAAATTATAATTGCAGTAGTAGTAGATGAGAAATATTACTAAATTTTATTAGAAATCTTAAAATCTTTATTACTAGACATAAAAAAAGCTGAAAATTTGTATACTGGCGTAAAAAGACCTGAGGAAATCATTTCTGGGGTCAAATTTAATATCCACACACCCAGTTTTGGGTATATCACCTTTTAATAAATAATTATTTTTCTGAACAAAACAAAATTAGTATACGTTATAAAAATATTTATTTGTACCCATATTTGGACTCAAATTAATTTTTATCCAACCCATTTTAGGGTATAATCTATTAATATACATATCTAGCGAACTAGACTAGGTATTAAAACGCGGTTTTCGACAATGGCTTCAGTATTACTCTGGGAAGCTTATTATATGGTGCTGTGGGGGTGACCCACTCAAATTCAATTTTTAAGGTCTATAAATTTGTATATTGATGTAACGAGTCCTCGTCATAAGCTGTGTTGTAACTTATCTAGATAAATCATCTAGATAATAAAATTTTATCTATTATCTTGTCTAGATTATTTATTAATCTATTTTTATCTAGATAACAATACAAATTATCTTTATCTATTTTAAACATCATCTAGATGACAATTTTAGTAAAGTTATTAGTTATCTTTATCTTTATCTAGCTAAAAAATATAGTTATAAGATAAGTAACCTACAAACTTATTTAGAAGCCAATGGTTAAAATGTGTACCTGATTGGATTAGAATTCGAACCTGTATTGTTGTGTTTATTCAGTACATTCAATACTTTTTAAATTTTAAATGTAAAAAATCTGACGTGGACACCACATGACTTCCTTGTACGCCTTGTGTGTTTATACTTTTCTTAATAACTAAAATGTAGAATAATATAAAAAATTCTTTTAACTTATTATACTAGTATACTCACAAATATATTTTAGTCATTTTATTTAAACTGCAGAAGAAGATATAAAGCATATTTTACTATTGTCACTGTCATGTCATAATCATTTAAATTTTACGTAGTAACAAATGTTACCGATCATGGACTACAAAATACCGAAATACTAAATTATAAATATATACTTTAATTATTCTTAAATGATACCAGATACAAAAATATTTATAAAATACCGATTGTAGGTAATAATCACATAATCTTTCATTTAAAATAAAAAAATTTGTCTTAAATTAAATATTTATCGAAATATTTGAAAAAAGTACTACTTCCGGTTTGTAGATTGAAACCAAAAATAGGAGGTGCACAACTAGATGCTATAACTGTCTTAAATACAAAATTTCAACTTTCTACGTCTAACCGAATTTGAGTTATGCGACACACATACGTACGCCCGTACATACATACGTACGTACGTACAGACGTCACGACGAAACTAGTCATAATGGATTCAGAAAAGGTCAAAACGGATATTTCCGTAAAAATCTGTGAACCGAAATTTTTCGCGATTACAATACTTCCTTATTACTCCGTACAAGGAAATAAAAATGACGAAAATTAAAATGCAAATGTCAAGTCACACCGGCAAAACCAGTAATCGACAAACTGTTTTTATTAATCACAGACTTTATTTAACTAAATTCAAGTGAAATATATGTCAATAAGCGGGTTAATCACATTGTGCTAAAGGTAATAGGATGGTAATAGCAACATAAAATATAAAAAATTATAAGCTGGACAACATTTTGGCCATACTTGTGCAACGTGTTAATAGAGCAATAATAACAATGTTCTTTTTATTTTCCCACTTAGCACAAAGTAAATCATAAAATCATTTGAAACTAGATCTTATTGATATCTTCAATAAGAAATCAAAATGATATCTTTTGGATGATTTCAAATGGATGACTTTATAATGATATCTTTATGATCACAGTATATAAGATATCTACAAATGTAATTATATTGTTATCAATAAGATATCTTTTGGAATTATCTTACTGATATCTTTTATAAGAAAACCTAATGATATCTTTTTCAAGTTATCTTTTAGATATCCTTTATAAGAAATCCTAGTGATATCTTTCGGATAATTGTGCTATGTGGGTTATAACATTCAGTATGAGTGTATTTAATATCGCATAAATTGTATGTAATATAAAAATATCGCAGCAATTATTTAGCAATAAATTTATTAACAACAAATGAGAGTATACTAAAGTTTAAATTTTTATATTATTTATTTAATGTTAACCGCACATATAGTAGGTATTGCATATTATATTCAGCTCTGGAAAAATTAAGTATGTTCTTCAGCTTTAAAATACCTAAGTGATTTACTTTAATTTTTTATTGACCCACTTTAAAAAAATACTAATTACGTCCCTGTTTGCAAAGTTTAAATTTTTTTAAAATCGTATTCACTTGATCAAACTACGAGTATACCTTCAAGCAGTGTGCGCATAGGCATGACCGGAATGACCTGACTATACTAAATACTATGATAACTTTCGATTGGAGTAAACAAAATTCCATTTGTTAATTTAATTACTAAGCTTCGTTTCGTTTTATTCGTTAAACATACGTTTTGAAGTGAAGATATACAATTAATTATGTGCTCTTTTAAGCTCTTTTACTTCAAATCTACTGAGATCTGCATGATCCACTGTTGCATATATGTATACACACATGTTTTAAGTATGTTGACTTGTTTTAAAAATTCTTCCGATGTTTAAGTGTTGTCTAATAACAGAATTCTAATTTTTGTTGTTTCAGATTTTGCAGTCCTCTCCATTTCATCATTACAAGTAAAATGGAGACAATATCAAAGGGAATACTGGAGCTGCCTACAAATTTGGGCCCTACTTCGATTAAAATTAAGAACACAAATACAGCTCAGGTAATTAGCATTTTTTATTATTATCTGTTTATAAAAGTTCATTCGGAATATGATATTTTTGGTAATATTCTTGCATCATACTTGGTGGAATGAGTGACGTCACGTACTTAATTAGACATGATGTAACACGAAGCAATTTGCATCTTTGTAGATTTATTTAACTGTGTTTTAAAAACTTGTTGTTTAATTGAAAAATGACAAAATACTTAATTATTTTTTAATAAATTTTTAATATGCAGTTTATGGACGCCATTTTCCAAACGTAGTATTCAACAAGTAATTTTTGTTACAGGTAAACAGTTTCATGTGTGGATTAGCGCAATATCAAAGAGAATACTCCAAACTGCCTACACGTTAGGGTCTTCTCGTTATAATATGGTGTATAAACAAAACGAATATATATTTCTTCAGTATGGCCATGTGTTGAAGGTAATTAATTAATTTATTTATTGTTTACTCGTTATTTACTTGTTATATTGTTACAGGTTCAATGAAGGCTCACCAATCGTAGAACTAGTGAGTTAGTGGCCACCTTCAGAAGCTAATAGATCCACCTGCTGTCTCTGTTACATTATTGGACGCCTTCTTTCCACAGCTCTTGATGAACCTGGCAGTTGGATTGACCTCTCTGAGTATGTGAAACATTTCTGGAACTCCTGGTCGTATTTTGCAGACGGTGGATACCTAGTACGTCTTGAAATTAACGGTAAGTGTTTTTTTTAAATCTCATTCTCATTTATTTATCTATTCTGATCTATATCTTCTACAAAATGTATTCATATTAACGAAAACTGATTCACACAAATGTATTTTGATTTCGCAATAATGAAAACCGAATACACAAATTTGAAAACATATTCCACATAATTGTTAACAAATTTCAACAATTTATTTCTTAAAAGTTTACAATATAGTAGTTTAAATTGTACTGATAAAGATATACATTTTTTGAACAAATTTTCTTCTACGAGAACTAAGGTAAAATTGTTTTTTCATTTATTTATCCGAATACACATCTAATATTATTTTTCTTGCATTTTTCAGACTAGTTCCGGTCGTAGCATCTTTACTTCCGGCTGTTGGACCCGCACAGCCTGTGGTGCCGCCCATCCAGTTCCTGAGACATCAGACTCGGTGCAGAATAACCGTTGAAGAAGGCCCAGTACTCCTTGACATCAAATGTAAGTGTTTCAATATTAATTACTTAAAACTTTAAACGTTTTTACATATTTTATAACGTGTGTGCGTTTACCAGCCGTCAATTTACACGTACTCAAGGTTGTTAAAAAATATATTTTTTTTGCTGTGAAATCCATTTTTGAGGATAATAGTCGTGTACTGTAGGGTGACCCACCCAAAGCGTATTTTTAACCGTAGGAAGCTGGGGAAAAATTATTCACTGCGTTGAAAATACAGAATCCATTTTTGAGGATAATAACAGAATACTTTAGGGGACCCACCCAAGGCGTATTTTTTGCTGTTTGCAACATTTGAAAAATTAAAAACCATATTCGCAAATAATGACTGATAAGGCTATTTACTACATATTTTAATATAAAATAATTTTCTAATTTTTGTGTATAAAGTATAATCCATTGAGAGAATCCTGTAAGGTATTTTCGTAGGTGTTATTTACACATTTGGAGGATCTTGTAGAATATTCTCAACGGTGCTGATGAGTTAGATATCAAAGATTACTTTATAAGTCGTCAACTCATTATATCGTGCAATTATAACTTTTAATTCTAACGTGATTTTCTTATTGTTACAGATAAATTTTAACGCCAAGTACAACTTCCGTTTATTCTGTTGTCTTCTATGGAGCTGACGGCATCTTCAACGTTCTCCAGCCACCTGCAGACTCTGAGGATCTTCTGATGGACTTCTTGTGCCGCTTTTGTTGAACTTCACATTCCAGAGCTTCTCAAACTTCTGCTGCTATTGGATTATAAAATGTAAGTTTAATTTGTTTTACATTCGCTGCACGATATTGGACATAAATGTTAGAAATCCAACGTCTCAGATTAATACAAATTAACAGTCTTTCACTTTCCTAGAAAAAATTAAATTTAAAATGTCCGCATTTAAAAAATCTCTTAGTATATTTTATAGCTCGGTTAGACAAGTGCATTAATTCAGAATAAGGTTCGAATCCTGAATACAGTGTACTGCACACAAATTTTCTTGTGGTTTATTTTTTCCTAACAACGGTATTCCAATAATGCATTCATACATATTATATATTTTGTATTGTGTCTGCATTTACGAGCCGAAAATTTACTCATGCTTATTAGAGGAAAGTACAGCACAGGGATGGTTTTTGTGCAGTCAAAATGAATTGTATTCGTGACTGAATTCAATCCTGAGTTTTCAGTACCTACTATAGTTGGTCACATTACGCACTTTCGCACTTAGTAGTGTACTGCACTTGGTATATATTTTTCCAGATTAATTAATTGTAATTTAATTTCTTTATTTATAATTAATTAAGTCCGCAAATTTATTGTTTCTTATGACGGGAACCTGTGCTGAAGCTGATCGTACGAATTGTCGGACTATTACACATTTAAATTATCTGAACACAAATACTTAATACTTACCAATTTAAATTATAACTTAACAATTACTATTCTAGTTTACTTAAATTTATTAGAAACTTGATTTGAAATTATAACAATAATTTATTAGTTCTTGATTCATTTTAAAAATAAATTTACTACATTTCATAGCAAACAAACATAATATCTTTCTTACATTACATTACAATCAATCAAATGAAGAGTACTTGTAGTAGTATTTTTTATTTTCAGGATAAGCGTAGTTTTTATCAAATGTAATTAATTTATTTGTCGTTCCTAGGTATTATTGTATGAACAAGTGGACCGAGAATTCGACAATTTCTTCAAGCATTCTTCGGGGGATTTTCTACAGTCGACGTCAACTCCAGCAGCCTTCCAGGAACTTAGTGATAAATGATTTATCAAAGATAGTTTTGCCAGTCTCTTGTCATACATTTTGCCTTGGCATGAATCATTCTTTAACCGGAAATATATCTTTACTTAAATAATAAAGACTTGCATCTTCTATCTTTGATAATAGTGTTGAGATCGGATTTTAATGAATATAGGTGACACAGTCTTGGGTTCAATTCCCAATGACCATGTGAATATGATCTCAACAATTAATTTTAACTTAGATAATAGTTTGCAAAGAGTAAACCACATCGTCTTTACTTTACTAGTACTTTAGTAGTACAGATTAAGGGATCAACGGAATTTTGATGAAACTAGTGACATTATTATTGATTTTAAAATAATTTTAATTGGGGTGATAGCTTTGCCTTTGGTTGTTTTGTTTGTCATGTTCTTGGGTTTCAAGTTAAAATCAATTGCGGTAAATATTAAACTTAAATAGGAAATGTCACTAGTGCAAAATATATGTTGTTTACTCCTTGTTCAATGGTCCTTTTTCAACGAACAAAATAAATAAAGAGATGCATTTGAAACTGCAAATAAAATTGAAGATGTTAATGTGACAATACAATAAATAAAGAACAAGAAGTGATGAATAAATTCGTTGTTGCCAGATACTTAACATTAAGTTGCGAACATAATGATGACAATTTGAGCAGATTTAATTTTTTATAAGTTCGATGTTGTAGACTTTTGAATAATAACAATGAATTAATTTGAAGTAACTGACAGCTTCGAAACAGCATGCATCTCTTTCTTTAATGAATTATGTACAGGACCATTTAGAATTAGGAAATTTTGGTAGGTGAAATAACTTACAGTGACATTTCGGTTCGCGAATTATTCTTTTGCAATTGGGTGTGGCATTGATTTGAATTGAATTTGAAATTTAAATTGGGATTAGTATAGTTAGGGGCTTGTTATCTTATATAGCTTGCTTTTAACTTGACAACGTTAGAACTTTTTTGGCTTTGCTAGACATGTGTGCTGCAGCATGCAGGTCTAGTTTTGTACCCTCCCATACTCGTGTATGGGGGCAACGTTGGATTTCGGTACCCCACCATACCCTCTTCATGTCTAAGCGAATCCAAGCGCAGCTGCAAGCGGACGCCTCGCCCTTGCTTCAGTGATGGACGACTCCTTAGTGTATGTACGGTATTAGCGGATGTGGTGACGGGAAGCCAGTCGATGTTTACCTGCGGCTATCGAGTCGGTGCGCGCTGTCGGAAGGTTCATTCGCTAGGTATGTCAAAGGCAGTCGTAGTCCGCCTAGCGAATATGCTAAATCCGACCAGGACATGGTGCGTACGTCGTTGTGGGCCAGGCGTAATGGTAAACACTGGAATAGCGGTTAACTAGGCGGAAACAACGGGGAATCGGATTAGACGTCCCACGTAAACTTTTGAGCATAAGAACAACACTAGGCCGGCTTGTTCTTCAGGGTTAGAATCAATCAGCGACCGGGTAACTCAAAATTATGTACAATGATGTACTTAGGACAATGCCACACAGTAAATTCAACTAGAGTGGGTTGGGGACTGGGAATGGCTTAGAGTCAATAGGAACCGTTAAACCGCATTTTAGTATTTGTATTTGTTTGCATGTCCTTCCGTTGAAGGGCCGACGAGGGCACGGTACACCCTGCATAGACCACTTTTGGCACCCCAACCTCCTGGCGCCTTCGTCATCGTGCCTCGGATGTCTTAGACGCCAGGGGACAAGATGGAACCAATAAGTCTATGTTGTGGTCGGTGAGTCATTGGCGGGCAGTATAGTACTTGGTCGCAGATGACTTCGAACCGTACGTCCTTGCACGTGTAAGGATCGACGAGGGATTCGGTGCACTCCACGGGGAGTCGGGATGTAGCAGCTCGTAGGGTTTAGGTCAGTCAGCCTTCGATAGCTTGGATGAATTGAGTCACTAGAATGCAAAACTGAATCCATCCCGGCAATCCTGAGCATGAAGGTGGTGATGGACCGTGGAAAGTCTTTCCCTGGCTGTCTACCGGGCTCTAAGCACTCATCCGGGGATCGGCAAGAAGTCCCACGACATTTGCACAAGAACAACAATCGGTTGTTCTTGGGGTTAGAATCAAAAGGCGCGCGCGGTAAATGTTAAATATTGGGTGGAGCTGGATACCTAGGTCAAAGTCACTAGTATTTCACCTATCATATTTCAAACTTAGGTTTAAGTAAGCAAAAAGTTGACAAGGAATAAACCGTCCACATTTAACTACTATTACTTTAATAGTCAATATTAAGCTCAGATAGGAAATGTTACTAATAAAATGAGTGCGGTTTATTCCTTGTTTAATGGTCCTTTTATGAATTGTGTTGGTTGGTTGCGTGTTGGGTTCTCTTCTCCACTCCTTTATTTTTTTTAGACATTGCCATGATATGTAACTAAATCTTTGATACAATTATATACAAAACATACGTATCTATTTTGCCTATCATCCAGCTTGGGTGTGGCAGCCTCACATACTGTGAGTTATCAATATAAATGCAGTTATTACAATATTGACTTGTAATTACATTTGGCAATAAAATACAATTGCAATGTAACAAAATGTACCTAACTTATCATTTATTGTATTTCTTTCAGGGCAAGTCATTTCATTATTTTATATTGTAATAAAATTACAAAAACTTGTATTGTATTTGAATATTTTATTTGTAAATGTGTTGATGTTTGAGAGAATGAGTTTGTGAAATAGTTAGTGTGCGTTTGCGTGAACGTTCTGCGAATTAGTGGATTAAAATGATTGATGGTTAATTGCGAGTGCAAATGATTTCAAGTGAACGAAGCAAATGAAGTGTGCCTACCCAACTTGGGAAATGACACATTTATGTGTGTTTTAAAGAGAATGTGTGCGGTTGAAATGAGCTTTTGTTTGGACGTCAGGTGAATATGTTGAATGGAATGACTGATCATGTATTAGAAATGTAAATGATTTGAGTGGAAAGAATAAAAGAGCTTGAATGAAAAGGATAATAAATGTGGATGACGCGAAAGAAGTGTGTCAGGATGGGAATGTTTGACTGCTTGTTGAGTTTAAATTTGTGACAAGGTTCGTGCAACCCAAACTTGGCAAATGGTGTGATATTATTGCATGTATTATGTATGAAAGTATATATTTCTCTTATGTATTTGTGTTGTATATAAAAAAAAAGAAAAATTAACAGTTTTTATTTATTTTCCTCATGTTTCCTTTCAAAATAAGTAAATATGCAGTATTGTTGCATAAATTATATAAATGAAATGTAAATTTTGTAAAATAAATAATTTAGTCAGAATAGAAAATTTGCTTTATTATATTTATTAAACAACTTATCGTTGTCCTACGTCCCGTTATATAGCGTTTAATTTAATTATTTAGGGGTGAAATCACTCAAAACGAAACTAGTGCTGCCATCTCTTAGTGTGACGTCACAGAATATTTTTGAGCAGTGGCCTAGAAAGTGAAGCTGTTAATTAAAAATTTGCTATCACAATATTCTTCTAATTATTTGCTAGGTAAATTTTAAAGTGCTTATTTCACCTAAACTAAGGGTAGTATGATAAAGAGGGGTAGTTTACCCCCTCAATTAGGACCTGCTGAATCCAAATATGCTCTCAGTTTTGTCGTTCAAGCCTTATTTTTCAAGATATATGCATTTTAAAATTTTCCTAGCGTAGTTGCAATTTTGTATTTATATATAAATATATCTAAAGGGTAAGTAATTATATAATTCTGAGGGTAGATTTAGAATCAGCGAGTCCTAATTAGGGGTATTCGATATAAACAATCCATGAAATCAACGTATTTTTAGTTGATTTTGGTGAAATTTTGCTGACATTAAATAATTATTATCTCGTAAACTAAAGGGCTAAGGGCCAAAAGTTAAATACAAAGGTTGCGTAACTTTTCATTCTCTATCTGCCTGTCTATAGATTAGGCCGTTTTGGCCGATTTTTTATAATTTTTTTGGTCTCTCACCATTCATGTTCTCCTGATACAAATTTGGTGATTTTTGTTCGATTCAAAACTCAAGTCGAGTGAGGGTGAAAATTTAAAAACGCGATTACGTAAAAACTAAGGGTTGGGGAGTGATTTAGAGGTCATATTCGTACTCTACGCGTTGAAATACACCTGTATGCATATTGCCACCCCTAAAAGTTAATTAGCACCGGAGATATTCAACCCTTATTTGTATCTCCGGTATTAAGGGTCGTATCGAAAAAATCTACACTGCATTCGATAGGGGATGAAAAACTGAGCATCTTTTACATTTAACTCTTTCCTCTACAACCCTTAGTTTAAGGGTTAATGACTATGTTTAGACGACTTTTTCACCACTTTGAATGCTCGTATCCCTTAAACTAAGGGTTGTAGAGGAAAAGGTTAAATATAAAAGGTGCTCAGTTTTTCATCCCCTATCGACTGAAATGTAGATTTTTTCGATACGACCCTTATTACCGGAGATACAAATAAGGGTTGAATATCCCAGGTGCTAATGAACTTTTAGGGGTGGCAATATGCACACTGGTGTATTTCAACGCGTAGAGTACGAATATGACCCCTAAATCACTCCCCAGCCCTTAGTTTTTACGTAATCGCGTTTTTAAATTTTCACCCTCACTCGACTTCAGATTTGAATCGAACAAAAATCACCAAGTTTGTATCAGGAGAACATGAATGCTGGGAGATCAAAAAAATAATTAAAAATCGGCCAAAACGGCCTTATCCACAGACAGGCAGATAGAGAATGAAAAGTTACGCACTCTTTGTATTTAACTTTTTGCCCTTAGCCCTATAGTTTACGAGATAATAATTATTTAAAGTCAGCAAAATTTCACCAAAAACTACCAAAATTACGTTGATATCAAGGGTGGTTTGTATCATATACCCCTAATTAGGACCTGCTGAATCCAAATATGCACCCCATTTTGTCGTGCAGCCCTTAATTTCCGACTTATAAGCAATTTAAAATTTTCCTAGCGTAATTTCAATTTTTTTGACGATATACATCGTATTTGAAGCAAAATTTCAACTACGCTAGGAAAATTTTAAAATGCTTATATCTCGTAAACTAAGGGTAGTAGGAGAAAGAGGAGTAGTCTAACCCCTCAATTAGGACCCGCTGAATCCAAATATGCACTCCATGTTGTCATGCAACCCTTAGTTTTCGAGTTATAAGTAATTTAAAATTTTCCTAGCGTAGTGTCAATTTTTTGACGATTTTGCTAGTAAAATTACAACTACGTTAGGAAAATTTTACAATGCTTATAACTCGAAAAGTAAGGGTAGTAGGCTAAAGAGGGGTAGTCTAACCCCTCAATTAGGACCCGCTAAATCCAAATATGGGTCGCATTTTACCGTGCAACCCTTAGTTTTCGAGTTATTTGCAGTTTAATATTTTCTTAGCGTAGTTGCAACTTTGCTTCATTTTCTGGACCACTCGACAAAAACTTTTGTGACGTTTGGACCGATTTTGGACTGATTTTACCCCTTATATGTTTTAATGCTAAATAAACATTTCAAGGAGGTCATTTATACTCTACCCCCTAATTCGAACCCGCTGAATCCAAATATGTACCCCATTTAGTCATTCAACCCTTAGTTTAAGATATATTGTACATTTAAATAACTGCCACCAATAGATGGCAGCACCTATCTCGTTTGGAGCTTATATGAACCTAAATAAGGGTGTTTATGTTAAAAATGATTAATTAAGTTAATTTATTTATAAGATTGTATATTGAATTAAAGTATTTCATTGAATAAACCATAAAATTTATACTTACTGTTTAATATTTCGTATCCTAGTACATTTTTAGGTTTAAGGCCGTGTACTCTCACCGTAGAAGTCCTGTAAGTGTTTAGGAAGTGTACCAAGGGTTGTTTAAGAAATAAAATTAGTGCAATGATGTGAGTATTACTTATTTGTTTTATTAATTATCATTATTATTTAACTTTTATGATATAGAAACATAGTTCTATCAATAAATACAATAAATAGTAGACATTTCTTCATTGGAGGCCAGTGGTCAATTGAAGAATGGTAAGTAGGGTCTCCTCCTAAGAAGATAACCGCCTCCACGTGTCGAAAACCTGAACATACAAATAAATAATTAATATAATGAGCTCTCAAAGTTGAGATTAAAATTTTCTCTAAGAATTCTGACTGAGTGTTAAAGCATTCATTTATAGACCGAATTAAGACCGAATTTAGACCTTATTATTGTAACTTCTGAACGGTAAAAGATACAGGGCTGATCTTGTAACCATTGAATTCCTTGAATTAAATTACATAAGATAGGATTAATTTAATAAGTATAAGGGCCCTTATAACAGAGCAGACTTTTTTATCTCTTGAACAGTAAAAGATACAGGGCTGATCTTGCGACCATTGGATTCCTTGAATTAAATTACATAAGATGGGATTAATATAAAAAGTATAAGGGCCCTTATAACAGAGCCCACTTTTTTATCTCCTGAACGGTAAAAGATACAGAGCTGATCTTGTAACCATTGGATTCCTTGAATTAAATTACATAAGATAGGATTAATTTAAAAAGTATAAGAGCCCTTATAACAGAGCCCACTTTTTTATCTCTTGATAAGCGGATTATACTAAATTACGAGGAATCCAATGCCGCAAACCGCGCTTTGATAAGTCTTTTAGTTTTCGAGATAGGAATCTGTAAATAAAATGAAAACATTAAGTTCTGTTTTTTAAATGTTACCATTTTTGTTTCAAAATTAATACAAGCTAATTTAGAATTAATAATTGCCAAAACTATATGAATGCTAATAATTAAATAACATTTAATGTAAATACTATTGAAATACTTACATTAAATTCATAGTTTTATTTCCTTTTTACGATGCCGTTATCGAGAAGTACTGGGTCCTCTTCAACGGTCATTCTGCACCAGGTCCCAAGTCTCAGGAACTAGAAGACGACGGAAGAGGAACTGCAAATCCAGCAGCCGGAAATAAAGATGTTATGGCCGGAAACAGCGGCCAGGATGCAAGAGTCTGAAAATGCAGGAAAAATAAGATTAGATGTGCATTCGTATAAATAGAAATAAAACAATTTTACCTTAGTTCTCTTAGAAGAAAACTTGACTTTGTAGGGCCCCAGGTCTCAGGAACTAGAAGGGCAGTGGTACCACAGCTGCAAGTTCAGCAGCCGGAAGTAAAGATGTCATGACCGGAAACAGCGAACCATCAGCCAAGAAGTAAGATTCTGAAAAATGCAGGAAAAATAAAGTTAGATGTGCATTCGTATAAACAGAAATAAAACAATATTACCTTATTTCTCATTGTACAAAACCACACTTTCTCGTCTTAGGAGAGCGGTGGTGCCACAAGAAGTGAGATTCCAAGAACCGGAAATGAAGATGTCATGACCGATAACAGCAAGCAGCATGGTGATCTGAGCAGGAAGCAGGAAGAAGAAGCAAGAGTCTGAAAAATGCAGGAAAAATAAAATTAGATATTAATTTGTATATATTATAAAATTGTTGACAAAATATATTTCAGATATCACAATCTTTTTATAGCATAAAACATAAAAAAATTAAAAAATAAGTTTTAAAATATATTTAGAATTTTTTTTTAATTAAAAATGGGGCTGACAGCTGAATGCATTGTGTGGCCGACTGGGTTGTTAAAATAAAATAACTCAAGTTTGAATCCGGTATTTCTCCTGTACTGTACTCTTCACCAACAACCATGAGTACCCGTGAGTAATGCTGGTAACCGCACAAACGGTAAAAAAAATCATTATTTAGCGGTGACACACTCAAGTTGAGTAACAGGCGTGATAGATATGTACGTTATCATAGAAGGGCATCAAATTCAGAGCATTTATGAAACTTTTCGAAAAATAGAGTATTTTATGACTTAAAAACTTGGTTTCAAATATAAGTACCTTAAGTACCAAGAGTACGGACAAGAAATCCAAAATGGTTTAGCTTTTGTTTTCAGTTGTAACTGTATTTCTGATGTATACAAATATACAGTTCTGTCAAGATGACATAAAAAATAAAAAAATTATTCCTAAGACGGTTTCAACTTTAAAATATTGATAGAAAATATATCTACATAGTTCTAAATAATTAATTATGATTACCAGAGCGCAATTATTTAGTACCATAGGTAAAATATTATACCGTAATTTTTGACAACGTCAATCACTTAAATAATTTATAAAGTAGTAACCAAAGAGCAACATTAGAAAACAATATGTAACTAAATATTGATAGAAAAATATTAAATTCCGAGAGTTAAGTAAGCTGAAAAACAAGCGCAAACACAATTTGGACTACCAATAGAAAATGACCAGTGTCTTGTCCATACTCTTAGTTTGCTGTATAAGCAACACACATAACATATGAGTAATCATCGTGGCCTAAACATTGGAGAAAAATTATATGATTTTACTAAAAGCTAGTTTATAATTTATGCAACTATAATAATCATACAATTTTTTAATCAAAATTTTACATCTGCAGATCCATTCTTTCTCTATTAAATCTTTGCTGATATAAAATTTTACCATTCTTCTATTGGCGACAACACTCGCTACGTTACTACATTTTATGCTGGATTTTAGGAGGTAGACGGGCCTCTTAATTAATGCAGCTATTTATTTGATTGCGTAATTATCTAATAATTTAACTCAATAGACTTTTAAAGTCTCAAATCTGTCTTTTATTTTAGTTTAAATTTGCAATAGTAGTGCACAGTAAAGCATCTGTATGAAAGTGTGTATGTACCATGAACTTGTGACAATTTGAAGGCAATCCAGTTCACGTTTTACAAGAAAACCAAAGAGTACTGCTGCGTCCATGTAAAAACTAAATTAGCATACCGATATTTAAGATAAGGCTAATATATTATGTCTATTTGCAGAAGTATGTAAATGCTAGTTTATTAATAAACTGTATAAATTATCAATTATACCTTTTAAGTAATTTCTGCTCCTGATCCTGATGTCCACAAGCCCGGATCCTGCGTGAGATCTGAAACAAATTGAAGAATATGTTAGTCAAATTATTTTACAAAGTATGTACAGGGTGATTCACAACTTCGTGCATAATTTTCAATAGCATATAGTGCTCATCTCACTTATCACGGAACTGAAAGAATTTTTTAATCAAATAGTTTTGAGTCACAGTTTTCGAATGGGATCTCATAAATTTGTATTCTTGCCATTTCAAAATTAATTCAAATTTTATTTTATTCCGTTCACAGTTAATCAGGTATCCATTATACAATCAACAATCCAGTGGTTTCAAAGATAAACATCTTGTCAAAACGCCTTAATTTTTAGATAGCTATTAATACGCGAGTATGAAACTTACGATACGAGCCATGGCGAGTGTCGTAATTCGGCTTCGCCTCGTCGGATAATGTTAACGACTATTACCATAATGATTGCCGTTACGATCCTTATAACATAAATAACTATTACATTTTCTAAGCTGCATTTTATTTTGTTAAGGTCGCGCTCGAAACCGTTTTCAGATAGTCATTTTTATGCACTTTATCTGCATTTTCTGCAAATAGGAACAAGCAATAGGCATAAATAATATATCAAAAAATCATTAGAATTTCTAGATTGCCTTATTCTAAATAAAAATACCTGAAAATAAATATAAATTGCAGTAAAGATGAAAGAAGAGGGAGCAAAATTCATCAAATTGCAATGAACTTTATGCAAAATGAACTATTATTATATACATAATTTGTAGACTTAGGCAATTAAGAATATATATATATATATATATATATATATATATATATATATTTTCATTGTATAACATAATTTTCATTGTAGGTTACATCGTTTATCCGAAATTTATGCAGAAACCATGTGCAATTTGAGCCATGTAAAAGTATTAAAGTGTCGCTGACGTGACACTAGTTACAGAAAAATAAAACTTAAAAAAAAAATTATGATGTGTAATAAGATTTTGACTATTACCGGGATAAAAACATAACCATTACAGACTTAGTGCTATGGTTTTAACACTTTTAAACCCCTCCTTAAATTATTTCCTCTTCAATGTACTCCAGAGTCTCCATTTCTACATTTAGATCTGAGTGTTGTAAAAAATAAAGATAAATGGAACCAGTGTAAAAGAAAAAGAAAGAGTCGGTACAAGAACCGGAGTGTAAACAACAAAAATTTCAAGCTGCAGAAGCGAACGAATATAAAGCGAAGTCGTTGAAACCGCGAAGATTTCGCGCTATGTCTGCGTTCAGTGTCATCACATTGGTGCTCATTTTGTGTGTTATTGGGCTCACCATATCAGCTGGTAAGAAAAATCATAAACAGTGCAGTCAATTTTGTTGAAGGAATCAATTAATTCCAAGAGATATTTACTAATTTAAGTGCCGGAATGTATAAAATTCTATCATTAAGGGTAGGTATCGACTCCACGTAGCTCAACACCGCGTTTGTCCTATGTTAATGCATAGAAACGCACGCTAAAAATACGGAAAAGCAGTCTAGCAATTTCTACAATGCTCACGAAGTTTTATAGATAAAGCTAAATTTCATAAATTTATTTACAGACGAAGAATGCAACTAGGATTATGCCGAGTTACATTTTCTAATAAATCTCTTAATAATAAGAAAAAGTATGTAAAAAATTGCTTAAAACACACTTTTTCATTAATATTGTATATGGATTTCAAAGATTTTTTCATAATTCTAACTGGGCATAATCCTAGATTAATTCTTTCACAAAAATCTAGTATCTGTTTTTCCTTCAAATTTTTAATATGCAATGAGTAAAGCAGAAACTTCTACACCTCTAAACACGCAATATTTTGTTACGGAGACGAGACCCTTAATGTGTAGTATTCTATCAAAACTAAATTGTATAATATCTTCAGATAGTTACGCAAATAAAACTAATATGCCATCGAATATAATATAATTTTTAATAATCTTAATTGTAAATTATTGTAAATATTGTGTATGTAGGTGTTCATTAAATTTATTTTTTAATTGTAATTATTATGTGAATCTAGTTATATTTAAATTGGACCGTGTAAAAAACTATCCTCAATAATTGTCCATTAAATTGTCGAATACTTACCCTTAACGTATGTAGGGGAGACCGGGGTTGGATGTGGTATTTTTTAGAAAATTTATTCTAACGTTTTATTGGGAAAACGATTAAAATGAAATTGTTAGGATGTAAAAAGTAGTTTGTTGGCTATACAATATAATATTTATTTTGAGGTTAATGTAATGGTAAGTAGATGAAAAACATAGTTTTTCAAAATTTGGTAGGTGTCACAACCAGCCACAGCCTTGGATAGTTTGTTACAGCTTACGGGGCAAAAAGTTACAGCAAGCGTTTTGACCAATTTAATTAGGTACTTATTTCGTTATTTCTAATTTTAATCAATGGAACCAATTTACGAGTAAAGGAGAGATATATACAGATTTAGTGTGTCGAACAAAGGCAGCAATAGCGAATGCGCTATTTGTATGATATTGTATTTATAAGACAAAAGAAATAATCAAACGCATTATTTATATACTGTATAACATGTTACCTACAGTGCGACGCATGAATTTTAATAGATTTTGTATTTAAAATGCCCTAAATTAAACATGTAAAAGTAGTATTTTGCTCTTTATTCGGCATTTTTTTAAAACAATAATACTATGAAAAATTTTTGAAAAATCAATGCGTCGCACTGTAGAATGAATATTAAATATTGTCGTAAAAAAATTTCAATGATCTTACGTTAGTATTAGATTCAATATTATACAAACCGTAGAGCACTGTTTTACCTCTTTCTCATACAGCTACATTCCCGCCTTAATAGTCAGTCTTTAATATCTATTTCTTTTTGATTAACAATGAACATTTTTTTCTTGTCTTACGTGTGATCTTTTTTACTCTTGATGCAGCTTTTAAATATGGTCCATAATTATTTTCGGAAAAAAATTAAGTAAGTCCTTATCCTGAAAATAATAAAGAATTTCAAAAAATAACTCTAAATTTTTGAACAGAACGGATCTTAACGCGTCACAATTTTTTGCCATAGACCAAAAACATTTGATATGAAATAAATAAGAACTACGCGATTATATTTAAATAAATAATGAGATTTCATGAACAAGAAACTTAAAGTACTTAACAAAAATAAAATAAATCCAATAAATTATCTAAATTATCTACGACATAAGACCAAAATTACGAAAAATTAAAAATAAAAGTTACAAACATGCTTTTTCTGGTCACCACGTACGCAGATGTACTCAGGATTTGTATATCTTTATAGTACATCTCTAAGTCTTTTGCATTATCTGTAATGTGCCCTGTAACAAAAAAATTACCCTCGTAACAACCAGCCCCGGTATCCCCTAATAGATATTTCTATAACTAGAAGTTAAAACGAATCATTTTACGGTTATATACTAATTTAGATTCTATGTCTACTACTATCAACAACGAAAATATAATCACAAGATCATATTAAATAGCCATCAATACACCAAGTTTATTTTATTTACTTATAGGTTCGACTGTAAACTTCATTTTAAGAATAATTAAGACATTTCTATTTCTTGTTTTGAATCTTTTTTGCTCTCGGTCAATGACACACTCAGAAGGACATTCAGATAGATGCTGACCAAACCAGATACATTTTTATTTCATTTCAATAAGACTAAATAAAAATAGAACCATCGTCAAAACAAATTCCCAAGTTTACGAAGTGCCACTTTATTTTCCGCTAAATAAACAATTCATACAAATTGCAGAGATACAAATCGATGTACTAGAATCAGAATTCAGATGCAACCCAAGAGAGACAATATCAAAAGCCTGCAATACTTGCACTTGCAGTGAAGATGGAAGAACGGAATTTTGCACCTATAGACTTTGCCCCACGGAATCTGGACTGAGTAAGTAACAATTATTAATTATGTGGCTGTGTAATGGACTGCAATTTTTCACCTAATAATTAATAATGCTCATATAGTAATTAATTAAGTAGACAAATATTTTTTATTCTCTCTGGAACTGGTACTATGAAATAAAGTGGGTAGGTGGTACATGTGACATTTTACAAGCTTTGATCTTGTAAATTACATTGTTATGAATAATTAAAATTTGTTAATTAAAAAAGCATTCCAGCAAATTAAGTAGGTACTAATAACGTTTTTATGAGATATTACAAATTGTGAGGTTAATTAATTATTAATTTTAATTAAAAGCAAAATAAAAATATAAAGTTAAAAATTGTTTGAATGTAAACGAATAGAAACAGTTAATAATCTCTTAAAATAACAATTACGATGATGATACTGGCTGATCGACAAACGTCGAAAGTCAATCTCAGTAAAAAAAATCTGCTGTGGCCACCACACGACCTCTCGCCTAATTCTGCTTATTCCACTAATCTAATAAATAGTTTTACTTACATTTTAATAGTTTCATCTTCATGTAATATGTAAACGATAATGTAAACCAATATGCAAGCAAAAGATGTCAACTGTACTGTCACTGTCATAATAATTCAAATTTTATGTAGAAACAAATTTCATATCATGGACAACAAGATAGAATATTAATTGTACTTTATTTTATTGTTAAATACTTCCAGATTCAGCAATTTGTATTTATAATTAACTGTACACATAGATTATCACAATTTCTTTTATTTTTAATTGCAAAAATTGTCATAAATAAATAATGTACCAATATATTTAAGGAAAACTTTTCCAAACTTCTAAAAGTACTACTTCCGGTTTGCAGATTTCTACCAAAATGTTATCCGGTGTTAAGATACTTATCAAAACCTTAAATAAGAAATTTGGTTATAAACGGTTTGATACTTTTTAAGTTATCGTGGACGAAATATCCTCGGTTCATACAAACACACAAACAAACAAACACACAAACACACACACACACAGACATCATCGTGAAAATAGTAAATTCGTATTCTAGAGATCCTGAAACGTGCTTATCCACCAAAAACTCATACTCGAAAATTTTGACCCATTACAATACCTCTCTTATAGAATATGAGGCGAGAGGTAAAAAAATAAAAAATAATTCATTTAATAAGTAAAAATTCCAGTAATAATAATAATTATCAAATGAATATGTTATACATTTAAGTGATTTATTTATTTAGTGTCTATACCTTAGCCGAAATGAACTAAACGTTGCGAGTGTTTTGTGGCCAGTACCAGAATGGAAAAATTGTATTTCAAGAAACATTATATACTTGAAAGATCAATAAACAATTGTACCGTTCTAAAATTTTAATTAAAAATTGTAGTTATTTATAAAAATTCTTAAAATTGTCCAGTTTATGCATACTTTACACAGTTGCATCTCCTAATGTAAAATTATTTTTAAATTTTATAAAGGCACATCTGTAGTTACTTCTCGAATTTTTTTGAGTTCGAAAAATAGTTATTTATTATACAAGACGATAACGAGATCATTTATCGATAAGTGAAAGATGTTAGTTGTGGACTATCTTTCACGAGTCGATAAAAACTCTTTATCGTTGTGTCCAATATATTATTTTATTTTGTACTTAATGTTAAATAATAATTAATAATTTATTTATGTATTAAAATTTCAACACGCAAAGATGTTTTCAAATATCATAGTAGGTAGATCTACCTTTTTTCTTTCTTTTAATGTATTTTAAATGAAGTGTAGATACAGAGTTACTTTATCTACATTTGATGTTAAAGTGATTCTTTATCTACAAAAAATGAATGCATATAACATTAAGTACAAAATAATATGTAATATTTATGAGATCCAGTTCTTTAAAATAACGTAACCTAGACAATGAGCTATTATTTATATTTTATAGGATTATTTTCATTGATTGTCATTGTTTCATCGCCTACGTTTTTAAAGTTATATTTTAGAGTAATTTCAAATAGTTACTAAACAAATTTGGCTAGCATATACTACATTTTTTGTATATAACACGTACACAAACTGAGTTTTAGAGGACTCACCTAATTTAAAGTCTCGGCTTGCGACTCGTCCGCAAATATATTAGTCCTCTAAAACTCCATTTTGCGTACTTGTTACATAAATAACTAAATTATGAAACATGTTTTTTAGTTCGTCCGGGGCACCCGGAATTCAAATGCACTCCGGGGTCTCTGTTCCGGCACGATTGCTACGACTGTCGCTGTTTTGACGGAATAAACGCATTCTGCAATTTTGCTTTTTGCAATACGAAAAATAAGGCGCAGAACGACTGTGGCGAAGGCGACTCAAAGAAAAACGATTGCAATCTTTGCAAGTGCATTGGTGGAGAATGGGCCTGCACGAAGAAATTCTGCGTTCCAGAAGTCGGTAGGAAACTCACTTGACAAATAAAATCAAGAATGTGAACATCCCGCTTTGTTACTTGCTATTTTTGCCCTTTAACATCCTATTAACATCCTGCTAATGTTCGTCTTTAGTAACAAACCAATGTTAATAATTTGGTACTAATATCCCAATTATGTATCCCATGTAATTCTCTGAGATGTTGTATTGAGAATGTAATACTCAGGATGTGGCTAGGATAGATTTACGTAATATCACCTAAAGTACAAGAATAGCTAAGATATTTTTGAACATCCCATGGACGATTCATATAGTTTATAAACAATCATCAAAATATAAAATATTCATTAGACATTTCGGTTCATTCTTGAACCTTCTTTAAACTCTGTTCACGAAAGGATTCTTTGAGGATTCGTTCATGCTTCTGAATCCTGATGAAAAGAATCATGGTGAGAATTGCCTGTCAAATAGTGGCGCCGCTTAAATCTTTAATGTGTCTTGAAATGAAGAATTGCTAATTCTTTAATATCTTCAAAACAGTGAATTTCTTTTTTCCAGGATTCATAAGAATGAAAGAATTCATGTGTGAACAGGGTTTTAGTTTGGATAAGATTTTGCAGCATGCATATATCATACTCTTATTTTTATTATACCCTGTTTGAAATAACGAAATAATTTTGACAGACAGATGTGTAATTCTATTGGTAGCTACGTACTGTTGTCGTATTTTTCTCTTACGGTTTTGGGAATTATAAGTGTTTTTTTTTTTAAGCATCAAAAATGTTTTTTTGGTATAACCAAACGCCCCAATTACCTGTCAAAATCTTTTCGTTATTTCAAACAGGATATAGTTAATTATTGCAACATTGGGGAACATTTGTTGCAAATTTTTGGCGCTTTTAAGAGACCCGTTTTCGGTTATTAATAAATCAATTTTAATATTAAATTAAAATATATGTACCAAAATATATACCATATGATTGAATTATTTTCATCATTTAAAAAACTATTTAATTTTAAGTTTAATGTATGATGCGACAGATTATATTTTATTTTAACGTATTTCTAAGATAACTTATAAGCGCCCTCAATGTCCCTAGCAACGAAAATTGTATTTCCAGGCCTTGAATAATAACGTTAGGCGATGATTTTGATTCTAGTCATCATTTTGCTATTACCTATTTAGTTGGTCTTCTAATACAGTTTATAAAGAGAAAATTATTTTGTGTTCTTATTGTTAAAAATAATATTGTCTGTTAATTTGGATGTATTCTTGTTTCTAGATATATTTGAATACAAAGATTGCGAATCAGGAACCGCTTTACGCCGAGGTTGCAATGTTTGCCGATGTGTTCAAGACGTTGGCTACGCTTGTGAAAAAGAAGAATGTCCGCCTGACCAACCAACAGGTACTAAAACATTCATTTTTATTTAGCACAATAATTATTACTTTACCGATTTATTAATCAAACTTAATTGGAGGAAAAATAAATGCAGAATGTTAAATAAATTATTTTATTTATAAATTACGACGTTTCAAAAGCGATGTGTGATGTTTAGGTATTCAGGTAGTTAATATATCGCTTCCGAATCATTATAATTTATAAATAACAAGATAAAAGAACAATACTCAAATAAATTATCCATTATTGAAATGAGTCCTGAAAATATATTTCAATCTGCAGTCTGCAGTATGTTTGATATTTATTTTATGTTTTGGTGCTGAAAATGCTGAAAATTCAATAGTCCATTTCTTTTCTCACCAATATTCTCTTCTTCTTGTTATTAAAATGTTTATTGATGTGTCAACTTAAAAGCTAATGCAATGTTACAGATATAATTCACGATAGAAATTGCAAAGATGGAGAAATATATAACCTTGGCTGCAATATCTGCAAATGTGTTCCCGGACTTGGATATGCTTGTGACAGAAAAACTTGTCCCGAAGCTGGTAAAAATTTCTATTTATAAAAATATTTCGTTTCCTTAATACATTAATTTTTTTCCAGTTTTCGTCAACTGAAGAAACCTACATTTCTGCCATATGTACCTCCCTACATCAATCCATCTATTTTCGTTCATAAATATAAAATTGTAACAATTCATATCTTATAAATAATAAATCATTATAAAATTACATTCTTTACTATTTAATGTACCTTTCAAATGATGAGAAATTTAATATTAGTTCTTTGAAATAGGAATTATTTTTTATTTTTTTAGCGCAAATGTAAACGGTCTCACACCAATAAAATCATAATAGTAAAAATTATCACAATATAGAATGCACAGAAATTACAAATATATAATTTGGTACTTAACTTAATAATGCAGCAGTTTTTAATCATCGCAATACTAAAGCCAACAAGTAACTGACAAACAAAAACATTTTGAACGATTGTATATGTATAGGTAATCCATTAGACAAAAATTAACGTGTTCATATAATTTAGTAATCATAATAATTAAATAAAAGTAGAGAAGTTCTTAATAATTAAAATTTAATTATAGTTTAAATGTGTTTAATAATTTTGTCGAATTTTTAGAGTGATGCGTCCATACAATTATTTCTGAAATATTTAACTTAACTTTTTAATAATATTCATGCACAGTTTTATTTTCATTTGGTACAATCAATAAATTATTATTTTAACTGAATTACATAAGTACTTACCAAGATGAACATATTTTAAATAAATTCAACATACAGGGTGAGTCAGCTAACTATTCCCTATTTCGATTTTTTATAACTTAGGCAATTTTTATCAGAAAGTGCCGAAATTTTTGCAAAACATGAACTATCTAAAGGAATTTTTACTGCCGAAATTTCAAATCGATCAGACAAAAACTTCACGAGTGGTTCACTTCAATGTGAAAATTGGACCAATTAATCCAAAATCTCCAATTGCAGCCCAAACAGTCGTTCTAGGAGAGTGCAAGGATTGTTCAGCAATCCAGTGGGGATTTTCATCTGACCAATACCGATGATTGTGTCTATTAAATCCACCATCAAGATGAAAATGTGCCTCCTCAGAAAACATGATGTTATTCAGATGACCAGGGTTTTCATTCATTCGTTCAATTTCGTCTTCTGCAAATTCCAATCGGTTTGCTTTATCCTCTTCAGAAATTGCCTGCAGAATTTGAATCTTATAAGGATGCCACTTAAGGTCCTTTAAAATCCTACAAATAGTCGTTTGACTAATCATTAATTAATTAATCATTATTTCAGTCACCAATTAGGAAGCAATAGAGCAATAATGATAAAACTTTGCGAACAAAAACTCAAGTGGCTACTGTATTTACAGCAAAAATTTGGCGGACTTTACACAAAAACTTGAGACTTTACAAACAAATGAAATAGGGAACACTTAGCTGACTCACCCTGTACATACCTCCATAAAAATCATGCCATATTTCTATAGAACGAATAAGTTCTGGAATAAAAAATAAAGTTTTCAATGTACAAAGATAAGTAGTATTTTCTTTATTACTCTCTAATAAATATAAATATTTATTTTCACAAGTATCAGTACATAAACTCCCTAAGAAATATAAAAATAAAAACATTTCTAACAAGAAACTGAGACAAAGAACGTGGTAAACTAAACCTAAACCACACAATACAATAAATAACATACGTATACATCTCTAAAACATGATTAATGCAACGTCTCTGAGTTAAAGCTGTCGAGAACTTACATCTAAATATAAAACGTTATACAAATGAATATTAAAGCTTTTTAAGGTCACTTAATGGTGTCTATCACATACGATTACATAACTTCATAGTACAAAAGTGAAATCACATTTTATAAGTAACGAATATAGATAAATGTGCTTAGAACTAAAATAGTACAGAGGTTGAGCATTTCGTTCAAATCTATAAATATACTTTTATAGAGATTCACTTATTTAATTAATAAATTTAACAGAAAATATTCCAATTTTCTGTTTTAAAATAAATGGAAGACATAATTTATTGTTACTGTTCATACATCATAAAATTGTATGAACATTTAAATAAATACTTAATAATAAACAAATCATTTGTTGATTAAAATACGAATATATAATATAAAAGTAATATTAGGTAATACAAATTTTGAACTGTTTTATGTTCTGAACAAGTTTGAAATGTAAAGAGAGACGAAAAAAATATCCGTCTCATATTTTTTGCAATAATTAAATCTAGCCTGTAAAGAAGGATTTTTTATTACGAATGTGGAATATTATTTTTCGAGTCGATAGACGAGAAAAATAACCACGTGAGTAATAAAAAATATCTTTATAGTCGAGATATACATAATATATTATATTTTTATGAAATCGCAAAATTATTTTAAATTTGTAACATTAAAGCAAAATTTGAACATAAAATAAAGCCAATTATTTTATGTAATTTTCAAGCAAAATGAGTAAAGTACTTTTCATACTAAATAAAAAATAGTACGAATTTCGGTTAATAAAATATATATCCATAACAGAAAATTATTGAACGATAAAAATATTTATAAATTTGAACAAAATTCTATACATTGAGATCAATAAACTTATACGCAGTGCAAAAAAAATTACCAAGGCCTCCACATATCATCATTATCATCAACCTTCTCAATATCAATCTCAACATCACTCTCATCATCTTTTTTCTTCAATTCTTGCTTTCTTTGCCTTTCAAGAATAACATTTCTTAGCACCCCTCTAGCGCTCAAATCCTTCGGCACTTGCATAAGCAGCCCAGTCATAGGTTTGCTCAGATCTTGCACACTTGGAGTCGAACTCAGCACCTCCTGGTTGAAAAAACCCCGCGGGGTTTGCACCCCAGGTGTGGTTTGTCTCCCAGGTGGGGTTTGCACCCCGGGAGTGGTTTGTCTACCCGCCGCGGGGTGTCTCTCCGGCGGGGTTTGGATCCCGGGTGTGGCGGGACTTAGCGGAGGCGAGAACCCGGGCCGCTGTTGGTTCGGCACTTGGATACTGAGCGGCAGCACTGGCGTGGCGCAGGTGCCTAGATGGCGCACTAGGTTGTGGGAGACGCGGGTGTCGATGCCAGGGAGAGATAAGAGGAATTGACAGGCCTCGGCTGCGCATCGGCCGAATCCCGCCTGGAAACGTTGCGCGTCTTCGATTGGGTCGCGGGGTTTGTGGAGGCGGTGGAGGTGGCGGACTGTCAGCTCGAGAATGTCCGCTTTTTCGAGCTTGGAAATGTTTTCGCCCTCTGCCTAAAAAAATTGCGTTGAATTAATATTTTTAGTTTCTACACTCTACTTTAGATTAATTTACAACAGATAACTTATTTAAATAAAAGAATATAGATTTTGGTAAAACAAAGTTTTCAAAAATTTTAATAAATGCTCCGCCAATGCTGAATTGCTTATTTTTTATTTATATTAAATGCTTACCTAATTCTATTTCAAGATTTTGTATTAACTATGTCACCAATTTAAAAAAAATGTACCTATGTTTTAATTTATGACAACATTAGTATAACATAGTAAAGGTATGTGGTATCGACAAATTAAATTACATAAAAGTTGCGCTACTATGTGCTAGAGGTAAATATAAAGGTTCTAATCCTTACTATATTTGTTTTTTGAATAAACGTCTGACATGATATATTATTTTAAAATATTTGACTCAATTTTGTTGCTTCTAAATAAATGTAACATATAAAAAAGAAAATGCCCATATTACATATTGTAGTTTAAAAAAATTACCTTGCACTAATTTTTTATTACAAAATAAAAATTTGTTCAAATAACTCTGATTAGGTATTTATTAAAGTTAGTACAAAATTTAGTTACAATTTTTTAAATATAATTATGAAAACTTTATAAAAAACGGCGTTTGAAATAAAAATATTATAAGTATGTTAGCTTTATACCGAGTTTATACCAAACAAATGATTTATTTATATAACATAATATTTTTGCTTATTTTTGATTAGGTAGGTATCAAAAATGTTTAACTTTAAAATAAAAATTTAAATATAAATATAGCAACTCGTAAAATTATTATGATGTAATTTTATATAAATGTTACAATTAAAAACAATAAATATACGAGTGCATAAATACAAAACAAAAATATTATTATAAATTTGAGGAAAACTAAAAGAGCGCAACTTATTAAATAATTGAAATAATTTAAAAGTGTGCAATGTATCAGGAATAAAAAAATAATTAGTGATACACCTACCTCCAAAGCATCGACCATAAGCTCCTTAAGCTCATCCAGGCACCGATTAATCCTAGCTCTTCTTTTCCTCTCCAATAACGGCTTAGTAATCTTCTTATACTGCACTGTCCTCGAAATCGAAGAATTCTGATAATCCATCATCGTAACACTTCACAAAACAATCGCAAAAACAATAACAAAAACGCACTTTGTTTATAAAAAAGCGACTCGCGCGCTTCGAAACGTCAAAACCAGAGCGCGCGCAGATCTAGCATCGATGCAGCGACTGGCGTTTGTTTGTGGCCATCTTGCGACGGGACGCTATATATACACCTATCAAGTTGGTTTCATCCCCCACTTTACCTGCGTAGAGCGAGACGGGAAACTGGAGGAAATTCGAGAAGGAAAGAGACGGTGGATGCCTCAAATTGAGACGTATTTTTAGTTTTTCGCTCTTTGGTGAATTTGAGAATTTGTGCTCTGGAGCGGAATAGCAGGGTTTATTTTTGTATATTGGCTTAAGTACTGTTTCCTGCTTTTGATTATTGGGTTGATTGATAGACAAAAGATTTTTTTGGACGTTGATACTCAAAAATAGTTCATGATTTAATTGTTTATTTGAACAAACATATCATTTAATAGATATTTATACATTTACATTTACATGAATATTTTTGAATTGAATGATAATTTCTTCGAGTGAATAAACATTCGTATCTCACGTGGTTTATATAATATTTTATTCAATTTTGATGAAATTATTTCAAATATATGAATTATAAATTTATTTTTCAGTGGGAATTTGTTATTGTTTTTATGCATTTTTTACGAAAATGACGGTTTAAAACGTCAGAGTGACTTAAAAATATGTTGAGTGATTTAAGAAAAATTTAATTCACTTGTGAATAAACAATTGTTTAAAGTTGTTGCTATGGAGTTAATAATAGTAGTTTAAAATGTCAAAATTGAATAAAATATTGTATCATCAACAATTATTACTTTTTTATATGAAACATTCATTGATAATTATAAACAACATACGTTAGTAATAATTATAACCTTCCAAAATATGCAAATTGTTAAGTACTTGACTGATAAAATAGATAAATAAATAACGCGAATATATGCGATTTAACCCCTCTCGGATGTTTTAAGACACTCGGCTTCACCTGGTAGCTGAGCAACATCCTCGATATTATAAATCACTATAATATATGTTTTAAATTTCAATTTCTTTATGTTATATAAATTAATTTTGACCAATAATACGTTTCTTGTATAATTGCTATTGGTCAATAGAACTTCCATGCATTATAGTAGGTATGTTACTAAGAAAAAAAATACGCACCTAAATCTGACATTGTCATTCTAAATTCAATTTAGTCGCAGAAGAAAGCACAGTATTAAAGTTAAGATTAATAGCAATTTTTATTTCATTGCGCTTCATATTTTATAGCAACTTTCTTTCTTAAGAGGCCCGTCTACCTCCTAAAAATCAGCATAAAATGTACAAACGTAGCGAGTGTTTTGTGGCCAGTATAAGAATGGTAAAATTTTATTTCAACAAGAATTTAATACAGATACAAATACAGATACAGATGTGCCTTTTTAAAATTTTAATTTAAAAATTTTACAAGATTATAAAAATTCCGAAAAATTCAAAAAAAAAATCCAATTTGTGCAAACTTTACACGGTTTTATCTCATGATAGAAATTAATTTTTAAAATTATAAAAAGGCACATCTGTAGATCCATTCTTTCTCTATTAAATGTTTATAAAAACATTATCTTGAACTCAATAATAAACTTACAGTTTACCCGCAACGAAAACGCTTTTACAGTATTTATCAACTTCCAAATGACTTTGCATAACTAGGATGCGGCAAAGTACGAGTTTCGGGTAGGTTTTGGGCAGCCGTAGTAGTGCGGAAAAGAGTGGAATTGAAAAAAAAAACAAAATCAAGAGAATTCTAGGAATTTGGAAAAAACGTAGACGAGCCGCTTAAGTCAATAATTCAATTTCAATTTATTTTATGTTTTTAATATTACAAGTCATTTATCTTTTCATTTTACAATTATTTAATTATGTCTATACGGACGCAATAATGCTTTATTTAGCTTTTACCCTTTAGCCATATTGTATTTTATACTTTTTTAAATTTTGCTTTATTGTAATTTTAATTAATACTGTTTCTTATACTTTTGTTGGGCATTTATCTTTTGGGCAGTATTAGCAAATAAAAAAGTAATCTTTAATTTCCTTTTCTCTACCTACACGTACAGACTTTAAAGCCTCATTCACATAAGCATTTAGTTTTAAGGTTTACAACTTAATACAAGTATTCACACTTTTAAACACTGTGAATGCTCGTATTTAGTTAGATATATTCAAACGTTCTTAAACGTAAACATAAATGTAAACCTTAAAACTAAATGCTTAAGTCTCTTCGTTTTCAAGCAAATTAATTACATTATCCTAATTGAATTGATTTGTTTTTAAACGATAAACAAACATAAAATATTTAAATAGACATCAATCAATAATACAAACTACAACATTAATATTCAGAAATTATCTTTAAACTTCCTACTTGTGTAACCTGAATGTTTAGATTTTGATTATCTACTTAAAGTAAATACCAAACCGCGTCGTATTAACGTTATTATGCGTCGAAGACCCGTCGTCACCGTCGCAATAAAAACACGTGATAAAGTCATCTGCAACCGCAGCGGCGAACTTTACAGCTTAATAAGCACGCGGATAATAACCGCGCTATTTGCATATCCATGGGAAAATATCAAACTCCATACAGTCGAATGGTTTCTTTTCAAATATTTGTTTCTTTCTGTCGTTTTTCAGTTGTAAATGGCGAGTTCCGTACGTGTGGAATTGATGTGATGGTTGAAAAGCAATTTGTATGGGTTGTAAAATAGTTTTAATAGATGTAATTGGTAACATTAGTAGCTATAAAATATGCTGATGTACGTGCAAAATTGGCTTGATCTTTTGACAAAATATATGGGACTAATAAATGTGTCATGTACTTTCCATTCTATAGTTAATCTTTAAATTTTGTATTTCTGATGGTTCTATTTCAGAGTAAAATCTCGACAATTTAAAATTTGAACACATGAAAATCTAGCAAATTGATGACTGGTAAAAGAACTAACATCACTCCAAGAAGTAAACCTTATGCCTAGTGCACACGGAGAAATATTTTGACATGTTTCCTGAAAAAAGTTTCCGGAAACTTCAAAGTTTTAACGGCGCCTATAAAAATGAGGCGTTTTCAGGAAACGTTGTGAAGTGCAACTAACTTCTTATTTGTCTAATCCTCAAATGTGACATGTGATCATAAACATATTTATTGTTTTTCAAATAAAATCTCCATTTTCTGGCAACTTTTTTCAGGAAACTTGTCAAAATGTTTCTCCGTGTGCACTGGGCAGTAAGTTTTTGTATATTTGCTATTTATAAATAAATTCCGAAGTCCACCGAACTTATAACTCCTTTAAATTTGTATTGCATATATGTTTTACTTTTAAAATAGGTAATTACTTGTTACTCAGTTGTAAGGGCCATTTATTCAATCCCTTCGTTACCTTTGAAAATAAATCTTAAAAAGTTACTAACCTGTAAAATTGATAGCTGACTGACATTTTACAAGTTAGGTAGTAGCTGTTTGTAATGTTCATCACTAAATTATTTGTTAAATTATCAATGAGTCTTGGAAAAGACGAATTTATAATTTATAAATTGCTTCAAAGCCACCTAATTATCACTAGAAAGAAAAAAATTTCTTTTTTGCCGTGACTTTGCCGGGAGTTTGACTCTCCGTAGAATCTCCAAAGATCGCCGTGCGAACAGGGCTTAACGATGCACGTTGTCAAAGTAATACTTCCAAGGCTTATGAGAAACCGTAAGACAATTTTTGACAAAACAGTTGCTACATCTGTGAATGACGGAATATGATTATAATTTTTTAATTTTTATTCCGGTTTACAAATGAGTAACTGCTTCAAGAAGATGACAGATTTCCCCAATCGGCTCACCGTCCTTTTTTTCCTTCCAGCAGAAAACTGCTTTACCTTGCTAGTAATGTAATGTACTATATATCTACTCGTAATTGTCGAGATTCTTTTGTTAGTAAAAATTTTGACGTTGGACTTTATTTTAATATTGTCAATACCTACGGGATATTGATATAGTTGGAGTATCCTATTTAATGTAATATTGATGTTGGAAGGTTCAAAATTTATATTAATAAATATTGTTGTAATACATCCCACTTGACAAAATAAAATCCCTAGAACATTTAAAGAATGTGAACATCCTGGTTTGTTACTTGCTAATTTTGCCCATTAACATCCTAGCGATTGCTAATGTCCGCCCTTAGTAACATTATCTATGTAACATACCAATGTTAATAAATTATCTGAGGTGTATGTATTGAGTACGTAATTTTTGATCGTACTCAGGATGTATCTAGGATTACGTAATATCACTTAAAGTACAAGAATAATATATTTTTAAACATCCCATGGATGATTCATGTCAAGTGGGATTATTCCATTTTTACTAAAATCAGAATTCGATACCTAAATCAATTTCTACATCATAACTACATAACAAAGTAGCTATTCTACACATAAATCATTTTTTGTCTAATTTTTTCCTGTAAAAATTCAAAAAAACTGCCCCAAAAGGTCAGGTCTTAAACTCCAGGGGCACGTTTTGATCGGGTGGCAGGCACCCTCCGTGGTGCGTGCTAAGTCCACGAGGTAGTCGTACGTCCAGCCCGTGTACACACATACACACAAACATCCAGACATCAGTTCACACGGTAGACACCAGCTACCATCATCAACGAGCCCAACCAACCAACAAGTCGGACAAAGACGACGTACATGCCTAAACACAAATGATAGAAAAAGACGGGAAGAAAACAATACAACACCGAGTGAGACAACCAACAAGTGATTCAGTTATAAATTGCGAACTTCTCCTCTGGCGACTGAGACGGATTTATCTGCTTTCTTCACGTCGGACAAAGATGCGAAAGGAAAAGGATGGACTTATGTCTTGAGTTGTAATCCCGACAAGGATGCTAGTGTGAAGTGGTGCCACTGGAAAGTGAGAACACTTTATTGGAATGGATGTAAGTCTGAGAAGAAAAGAAGATTGTTCGACTGAAACAGATCCATGTAAAAAGCAAAGAAAGAGATGTAAACTGAGGGCTGGGAACAAAGATGGGTGTATTATACAATATCGTGCTTAGAGAGTGTGACGTAAAGTTGGTTTCAGTCTATAGGAAAATAACCATACTTAATATATTGTAATAATGAGTTCAATTCTAGCAACCAAACTAAACTATTTTACCATTCTGTTATTAGGAGTTATTCTTGATGAATGATTGCCATGAAAATGAAAAAACCTCGTACTCGGAGTCTAAATTAAAACATCAACTACATTCGTCTTGGTGCAGTCAGAACCTTAATCCGTGCGACGTCATTTGAAATTTAAAGCGGTAACAAGGATTCTTTGAGGATTCTTTCATGCTTCTAAATCCTGAGAAGAATTGCCTGTCAAATAGCGGCGCCGCTGAATAGAATCTTCAATGAATTTTGGAGAAGAAGAATTTCTAATTCATTGATTACTTTCCAGGATTCAGAAGCACGAAAGAATCCGCAAAGAATCAATGTGTGAACAAGATTTTTTGTAACCAAGACTCCATTTAAGACGATCAAGTGGTCAGCTTGAAGCGTCTGAGTGCGAATTAATTGCAAGATGTTTTACATAATTTAACGACAATCACACACTGTCGGCCGAGAGACTTGAACTCCGGAACTCCGGGTTCGTATTTCACAGAACAGAGAGTAAAGGCATTTTCTCCTGAGGCAGTAGGATAAATTTACACTCCAATATGTAACTTTGATTTTTTTATAGGTAGGTAGGTCAACAGTGTCAAGATGGGCCAATAAAAAGAATTAGTTATAAAAACCATAGCGTTAGAAATTCATTAGGAAACGAGTTATTTTCATTTTTCATAAATTTACGCGAAATAAGAGATGGCCGGACTTGAGAATTTTAAATTGATAAACTATATTTATCGAGTTCCCATATACATAGGTAGATTATCAGCAATTTTTTGGCAGAAACAACTTTGCTACCAATTACAAACGGATTGCAAAACAAAATTCAAAAATTGCACACACATACATACATACATACATCATCGTGAAACTATCAAAAATGAGTTGTAAGGAGCCTAATTCGTGCTCATCCACTAAAAACCCACTACCCGATTTTTAGCACGATTCCAATAGGTACCTTCTTTACAGGTAAGCGGAAGGTAAAAAGCTGATATAAATAATAAGTACCAACACAAAATAATTTTTATACCAACATAAAAAAATCGTTCCCCAAGATTTCGACTCAAAATTTAACTTGATTGACTGAGACAACAGGCTAAGAATTATTAGAATAGGTATCGTCATCTTCCAATACTCTCAACCACCTGCCCCCTCCCCCCTGCTGGCTAGAGCAGCAGCAGTGGCACATGCGCTTCGCCTGTGGCGTGCCGTGAGAACCGGCGAGTGTGTCGCGTTCCCACACATCACGGCCACCGGGCGGTGGCGGCGGCGGCGGTGCGCGACAGCACAGGCGGCGTGACGCACTTCCTCTCTCTCTCTCTCTGGCCGGACACGCGTCACCTGCGTGCCCCGCCAGAGGCTGGTAAACGCACACACTGTGCTTATAATAAGTTCTGCCTATATTATCAATGATGGCTAGAGGATTATATGCAGGCAAATATGATCAAAATAAGGCCAAAATATGCTCAATATATGTTTACAAATATATGCAGATGTTTAACATATATTTATTCATTTTTACTAACAATTTATTTTTATAAATCAGAAAAATACTACATTTTGTCAACAATACACAAGAATATCATATAAAATAATCAAAACAACGTATATAACTTCTGGAATACGAGTTGTGTGCCTACCCACCTTTAAAATAAATGTAAAAACTACTGTAGCTGGTATCAAATTTAAATTTAAAAAAATTAAATTTTGGGTTAAATGGTACGAAATAAAAGTTATATGCATAATAAATATATGTAAAAAAATATTGAAATATGCAAAAAATATACCATATTTTTATCTATTTTTGTATGAAATGCAAACATTTGTAAAAAAATACTAATATGCACAATAATACAATATAAGCATTTGCGTTTCGAATTTAAACTTCAAAATACAGAACTCTCTAGCGGAGGAAACATTTTGGTTGAGAGGTTAGCAGAAGTAGGTATGTGTTAATTTTGTTCACAATGTCTTAAATTGGAATAATGTTTTAAAAAAATGACAAATATAGAATGTCCTCTTATACAACTGATTGCATTAAATTAAAATGCCTAATTTGAGTTATTAATACCTATTTTAAGTTATGAATGCCTATTTTGACCATTTTCCTTGCCTATTTGCCTACCTATTTATCGAACAATGCACAATAAATTGAAAGAATGAGGTGAATTAGAAATGACGGAATGAAGATAGTCAGTTTCAATTATTACTTTGTTCATAAACGTATAAGAATTACAAAAACCTAAATTCTACAAACAAATTTTCTCCATAATTCGACATCTTCATTAGTACTTCTTTATCGCTTCTAAAACTGCTGAGTAAGTCACACGAGTACACAAGCACTATCGCCACTACACTACAGTTACACGGTGTTTGTTTATGTACTTCTTATGTTTTATGTTGCGGTTTGTTAAGTTAAAACAAAAACAACGCGGTTCTCAATGACTACTAGATGCTCATGTCTTACTTACTTCACCCTTCGCCGCTGGGTTTACCGCAAGAGTAAATTTTTGGCGTGAGAAGAATAAAAACAAGGACTTGATTGTGTTTAAAATTTATTTTAAAATTAAACAGCCATTAATTACATATAGATTGTTTGATATCTCGTTGTACAAAGATTTAAACCATATATGCCTGAAGGAGGAAAGAAAGTTTAAGAATTTTTTTACGCATAATACTTTTGAAAAAATCAGAAAATTTTTAAGTGTAAATGACATTTGCTAATTCAATACAAAATTTTGTTTTTAAGTGTTTTTAATTATAATATGACCCTGATTTTTTATTTTGTACGTGTACATTTAAGTAGTATGTACGTATTATTCTATTGTGGTTTTAAAAGTGTTGACTATTATTTCATAAATTCAATCAACTAAAAATCATGAACTGTGAATAACTGGAAATTAACATCCAAGTCATTAAAAAGATTTACTTTTTAAAAAACTTAAGACGATCCTTTACCGCGCCAGAAAACAGCAAAAAACATGGATTTCGCACGCCACTCCACAGCGTTTATTGTTTTGTTAAATATAATAATCTAAAGATATTGTTGAAGATAAAAGTACAATCTACAAAATGCAAGATGCAGAATTTTTAAATTTTGCTTTAAAATCAAAATATGTTTTGAAAATATTTGTTATTTTTTTAACACAATTATCTTCTATTTTAAAACGAATTTAAAAAATTCGATCGGTTATTTCGCAAATCCAAACTTTGCTTTGTTGACAACATATTAATATTTAAAGTTAATTTACATATAAATTAAAGCTGTATAGTTATTTAATTACAACAGCACAAACGCAATAATTGGTTAAGAGTAATGGATATAGAACAAAATGAATAATTGTATTTTTCCCAGAATGGATATTGCACAAATGAGAACTGAAATACTTGATTTCTATTGGGTAAATGTGACATAGACTAAATAAGAATTGAAAACAAGAAAAAATATTGGATATAGACGGATAAAGCAAAATGAAATAAAATCTGTAGAAAACAGAGTGCCTATTTTCGTCGAAAATCGCAAAATGGTGTATAGACCAAACAAGAACTAACCCGACAATTTGCTAACAAGATATAATATTACGTAAAAACAGGTATCAGAATATAATAAAACAAAAATGAAAAACACTACTCACTATGTCACTTAATTCTAAAAATAATTCAACTTTATCATTAATATAGTACCAATAGAAACAGACGTTTTCATACTATGTGTAAGTTTAATCCGTATTTTTATCCTGGATATTATCTGTTGGCGCATATGCATATACTTTATGTTCGATATCCAATTGTCCTGACCCGCTTTCAACAACAAAGTCTTCATCATCAAGGTGGCTTTGGTTGTCCACTTCCTTTGTTATAACATTTGCTACTCTTATAATATCATTTTTTTCAGAGGCAGTCCATTCTTCATTAGCTGTAGTCGTAGTATCAAGAATATATTTTGAAGTGACGTCAGAGTTTTGTTTATCACATTGATCGATTTCAGAAGTTTCAGGTCGTTCATTATGAACGTCGTATATATTCATATTATTTATGTACACAAAATTAAGCTCATTGTTATAATAATGTTTACTGTCCGATTCTTGTTTTGGTTTGGCTGGGTGAGATTCCTTTTCTGTATAATGTTTTTTAAGCCAATCTATAGATTCATCAATTTCCGCAATCATTTCAGCTGGAGTAATATCAGGTTTTGATTTTCGTATAATATCAAAAATATCTTCTTTTTCTTCGGCCAACTTGCCAAATCCCTCGCGGTATACAAATATTGGCATACAAGTTTTGTGGGGGTAGCAAGTGTTCCAACAGCACACAAATGGCGCGTTACTGTTTTTTTGACATTGATTATCGCTTACACATTCTGTTGGGTCAAATTGATCCAGAAGTGGGGGGGAATTGCAAATACTGGCGGATATTGGGCATCTTGGCTGCAAGTCTGAAATGTAAAATACTAGTTGGAAAAGGCTTCAGAGCTGGGCAAGTATCGAAACCAAATAAACTCGTCAACACAATTAGGGAACACTTGAAATGGGGTGAAATTTCACCCAGTTTCAAATCATCGTATTTTCAGTCGATTTCGATGAATCTTCGAGGGCGAAAAACTTTGAAGTGTCTACTTTAAAATAGTCATGCATGCAAACTTTAGCGTCACCCCTTCCAGCACCCATGTGAAAAAATGCTTTTAAATCAAAAAAATGTCCAACTTTGACGATGTATACGGCTCGATTCACAAAAAGAGCACTAAAATTTGTTCAATTTCATGTGCAGGACTCAAAAAACGAAGTTCCTACGTTGATTTTACACAAACTTATAGGTGTTTGAAAGAAATGCATTTCGAGGTTTTTCGCGCATAGTCCAGCGACAAAGATCTTCGTTCTTTGAGTTCTGCACAGGGAATTAAACAAATTTTAGTGTCCGTTTGGTGGACCGAGTCGACAATTTTTTTCCAACTTCGTACACAACGCCAAAGTTGGACGTTTTTTGGCCAAAAACGTATTGCTTTTTGTTCGGGGGTTGAAGAGTTCGAACAGGGATAATCCTAATCTGAGTTTACCCCCCTTAAAGTAGAGCCAAAATGGATTTTCTCCCGAAAGAATCGTCCAATTTGGTTGAAAAGTCTCTGTTATGCGCGAAAAACCATGAAATGCACTTTTTTTCAAACACTCATAACTTTGTGTAAAATCAACGTATAGGAACTTAGTTCTTTGAGTCCTGCACAGGAAATCAAGCCGAAAAAATTTTTTCAACTCAGTACACATCGTCCAAGTCAGATATTTTTTAGATTTAAAATCATTTTTTTCACAGGGGTGACGCTAAAGTACGCATGTATGACTTTAAAGTAGACACTTCAAAGTTTTTCGCCCTCAAAGAGCAATATAATTATTGAATCAGAATATGTGAATTTTTTTGAGACAACAATAATTTATAATTGACCATTTATACAATTTCTATTAGTTAATTAGGTACCATAAGACTATTAAATATTCTATAATATTCTATAAGGTCTCAATTAATTCCTTCATTATTTATTTAAGTTGTAAAATAAATATTTATAAAAATGAGGATTTTTAACTTAATTCATTTTAATAATGCAGTACGTACCTTTAGGTTCTTCTTCATCATTAATATATAGAGCGTCACACATAAAAAAGGAAATTAAGAAACAAAATATATAAACGAATTTGAACATTGTAGTTTTGATAATTCAAAAATACTTTATTTCAATATGAATATATTCACCGGTTAGAGTACTTTAGACTTGATTTTCTTCTGAACACTCAACTGCAAGTATAAATAAAATGGTGCAGTCTTTGCTTATATCCTTTTCTTGTAAAGGAATTAAAAACAATAGTTATATTTATAAATATATTTACATACCTTAAGTATGAATTGTTATGACTAAAATACAAATACATATAATACAAAGGTTATTTAGGATCGTCTTTCATTTAACTGTAACAAAATCTTGTTATTATTGTTAATTTTTATAAATATTTTTAATAGAAATATAATGTACTACGCATGCCATATAGGAATTTATAGTGGACTTGTTCAAAATAATAATAAATATTGCTGTTAAATTTTATTTTGGTCGACTATTTCGCCGTTTTGATAAGACCAAATTTTTGTTACTGCTATCTGGCAGTTGGTAGTTGGTAAACCATCTAACTGGAAGATTAAAAGTGATACAGATTTTCGAACCATTTTAAAGTCATTCTATTTTTTATAACCAAGGTTACTAGTTAAACTGATAGGAAAATGGAATAATAAATATTTTCTCCTCTTTTTATAAGATAAAATAACTTGTTTATCTAATTCGTAAAATAAAATTCCCTCAACAAAGTAGGCAATTTAGATAATGACAAGCGAAGCGAGTCCAATTTAACACAAAGTGTCAATTTATTGTAAAATTGGCGTTTGAATAAGTCTTAATACCTACGAGTACAATGTCTTTAACATTAAGGGTCAAATGAAAAATCATCGTCATCAATAATCAACTGCCTTCTTCGTCTGTTGGGTCCTGGTGTTTGATGAATCTCTGTAGTAACTTCCGGTGGATCCCCGCTACCACCCCCGCTACCTTCATCGCTACCACCCCCGCTATCTTCTCCACTACCACCTTCACTACCACTTCCACTTTCGACAGTTGGCAAAATATCAATTGTTGTTACATTAGGCGCCATTGTTGTTACCATTGGCATTTGGGTTGTGGTTGGCACCGGAGTTGTAGTTTCTTCAGTTGTAGTTTCAGCAGTTGTACTTTCTGTTGTAGTTTTTGTAGTAGTTTCTGTAGTAGTTTCTGCAGTTGTAGTTTCAGCAGTTGTACTTTCTGTTGTAGTCTCTGTAGTAGTTTCTGTAGTAGTTTCTGCAGTTGTAGTTTTTGTAGTAGTTTCTGTAGCTGTAGTTTCCTCAGTAGTGCTTTCTGTGGTAGTTTCTAATGTGGTGCTTTCTTCTGTTGTTCTTTTTGTAGTTGTAGTGTCTGTAGTAGTTTCTATACTTGTTTCTATTGTTGTGGTTTTTTCTGTAGTTGTGGTTTCTTCACCTTCCGCTTCTTCTAGTTCAGTTTCTGGTTCTGGTGTTGATGTTACAGGCTTGGAAGGAACGCAAGGATATGTTGGACAATTGATGTAACAATTTAATTTTCCACAGCAATCGTAGCAACACCGGTAAAATGCAACGTTGTAACAATTTTGTTGAAATGCACATGGATCATAGTAGCTGTATTGTAGGGGCGCTGAAATTAAAGTTATTTATGTATCAAGAGATTTTTAGATACAAGATTTAAGAGCCCTGTCTCCGTAATAAAATAGGTGAGTGTTAAGAAGTCCGTGATGAAGCAATACACATACTTGATTAAAATAAATTCAAATTTCAAGATATGTTTTTACGATTTTCTAGAAAACTGTAACATTTTCATGAAAATTAAAAATAAACATTTTTTTATAGAGATTTTTTTTCTACAATTTCATAATGAACAGTATTTCTCTAATGTTACCCATTTAATATAAACAAGAAAAACGTACATAACCCCAAAAAAATACCCCTAAAATAAGGGACGTGGACGATGGATCATCTGGGACTTTTAGTATGTTTTTCAGGACATGGACATCAAATTTTAAACTTTACACAATTTAGTGCAAGGTTAAAATCTAAAATGACTGGGCTCTATTATAAATTTGGACTAGATGTTTGTGAAAGAATTGATCTAGGTTTATACCCAGTTAAAATTCTGAAAAAATCTTTGGAATCCATATAAGAAAGTAATCAAAAAGTGTATTAATGACACAATATGTCTTACGATTCAGAGATTCATTAGAAAATGTAACACAGCAACAACTTGATTTCATTTTTCAATGAGCTCTTGTGTTGAGAGGGAATTTAAATATTTAGGAAATATTTGCTGCTTCATGTCATTTTAAATATAAAGTGTCCTTAATTGTTTTCAAGAAAGTTTAACATTACTCCAATTCCAATTATTTTTGTAATAAGATATGATTATTGAATACTTAGATTTTATAAATATGTTTACTAAACGTACGTTTAAAATTCCAGTGATGATAGTTGTGTGTCACGTGAGGCCATCCTGGCATTGTATCTAAAAGGAAATTAATTAAATAATTTCATAAAAAATATATTTTAATCCATTTTAAGTGCTTGCACTTACCGATATAATTGTAACGATTATTATATGGAATATATTGCCAGTGTGCATTGTCTAAAATAAAGAAGAAATTAGATAACCTGCTATTTAGTTGTTTAAACAGTATTAAATGCAATTAGCAAAGATAAAGAATTTCACTTTATTATAAAAAAATTTATTTAGGTATGTATCACTAGTTTATTTTTAAAATGCTTGCATCAACCTTAAGACGGTCCTCTACCGACAGAAAACATCTAAAACAAGGATTTCGAGCGCCACACTACAGCGTTTATTGTTTTGTTAAAGATAATAATATAAAAATTACATGGTCGGTGCAGAATTTTAAAATTTTGGTTTAAAATCTAAATATTATGTTAAATTGATTACTGACAATTTTTGTTATTTTTTGAACACAAATATCTTCTATTTAAAAACGAATTTAAAAAATTTGATTGGTTGTTTCGCAGATTCAAGCTTTGTTGACAACATATTAAAATTTTAAGTTAATTCATTTATAAATCAAAGCTGTACAGTGGCGCGCGAAAACCCTCTTTTTTATAAATATTGCACTATTCTTACAAATATGAATGCCAAAAATATATTTTCCCCTCAAACATAAATTATTTGTTGTTATTATGTTTAATAAAACAATAAACGCTACAGAATAGCGTGCAGAATCAATGTTTTATACTGTTTTCTATCATGGGTAGAGGATCACCTTAATGCCGATGTACATATTTATGTTATTAACAAATTTAAATTAAATCCTAGAACTAACATGACACATACACCTTTATTTACATTTTATAACAAACTTATAGAAAAAGATGATTAAATTGTTTTATTACTTTATGACCGGAAATTACTGTTATTCCTGTGATAATCACATGACACAAATAACAGTCATATGGAAGAATTGATTAAAATATTAGTAACCATAGTAACATATTTTTTCCGGAAATCATTAACTACTAACCTAAGCAACTTATCTGAAATTCGTGGAAATTTGACATTTAAATTTAAAATAATTTTGTCAAATTGAGTTTAAATATTAATCATGGACAATAATATACATTAATAATTATTGTAAAAAAGAATTCAAGAATAGAGCGGCGGTGTCATTACGATTATCTTACCGAATCTGCACTCGTGCATTAATTCATTTCCACGAAATTTTTATCCTGCATTCCAACATCGAAATAAAAAAAAATTCCGGAAAGAATTAATGCACATGTAAAAGTAGTAGTGAAAATATTTAAGTTAAAATACATTATTTATTATTAATAAAAATAAATTCTTGGAAAAATCAATTTTTCAAATAATTATTATTATCCAACAAGCTAATACTACACCACTTTGTATAATGAGTTTGACTTTATTTTAATTAAAATAAAATTTTGTACCATTATTTTTATTTAAATATATGTAGTTATTATTATAATCAGTCAGTAATAAGTTTAAAGTAATTCCATACATTACTTTACAGTAAATCAATACATTTATAAATTAATAATTACTTTCTTATTATTCTGATAATCTGAACCATTTTTATTACTAAATTAAATAACAGTTTCACTTAGAAATTGGTTAAAAAACACTTACCGACACAGCACAAAGAGTTGTCATAGTAATAAAATCCATATACTGTATGTATTGACAAAAACACACAAAACAAAACTATGTTACACCTCATAGTGTTGCTACATTTGTCATCACTATGTGTACACTATTTTCCACCAAGGCCCAGAGCTCACTAAAATTATATCTAAATAAATAATAGAGATAATATTTCGTTAATAGTTATCACAATTTCTTACCTATTAGTGATTTTTTATCGTGGAGATAATATGCTAAGTGAACAGAATCTATTGTAAAAAAATTCAAGAAAGATAAGTAGTTTATCTAAAGAGGAATAATGCGGCTGGTGTTAGTGTACACTTGGGTGCAAAAATGGGTCAGCTTATTTCAAAAGTAATAATTTAATTATTATACCAAACTTGGCATTAATTTAAAAACGAAATAATGCACCTGAATATAATTTATTGCTCTAAATGCTAACACACATCGTAACAACTTGATGACAACTAAATAATTGTATATTTATGAGGAAACTATGTTCATCGTTAATTCAACATTATGCAATGAGATTTTAATTGGGTTTTTAATTTTCTAAAAAATGTATTATTATAGCTAGAAAAACTGCACATTGTAGAATTGACTTGATAAATCATGAGGTGGTCATTAAAAAAATGAAAACATATGACATGCGTTCATATGTTTATACAGGGTGTTTCTATACCTCTGCACGAAAATTGGCATTAAATGTAAATTCAGAAGATTAACAATTTGAACGATTCTGGCTGTATTATAAAAAAATTCAAATTGAAATTTAACATAAAGAATCATGACTCATTAGTGAATCAATAAATGGAAATTATTAATTGCTGTGACACCAATTAGCAAAACTTGGAGCTAATTTTTATCATTTAATAATCCATATTAGTCGGAAGACGGGTATAAAGAGATTTTTTAAACAGTTAATCCATTGCCTGTAATAATTTATGTAAAACTCGCATTTTTAGTAAATTTTAGAAATTATTTAACAAATTTGGCAAGGTTTTTTGTAAATATAATTCTATAGCCATGTAAGCACAACCTATAAGTATATTATTGTAAAATATAAGGTCATCGATTTTAAAACCAAATTCACAAAATGATTTATTGTAACATGCTTACCAGTTAACACGAGGAAAGTATTTCCTTAACAATTTCTTGAAAGTAAAACAAGTGCTAAGAGCTGACAGAAAAACTCAATACCGTTCATACGGGGAATATAATTACGTTTATAAAATATATTTAAGATCACTAGCTTTTATATATATTTTAAATAAATAATTAGTTTCTCTTACGGTTTCCTCGTATGACCGATATTGACATTTTTTTTAAATAGTATTTAACTTTCAAGAAACTTTTCATTAAAAACTTTCCTCCTGTGAACAGGAAAACAGGAAAACAAGTCAATATACCGTTCATATGGGGAAACTAATTATTTCTATAAAATATATTAAAGCTAGTGATATTAAATATAGTTTAAGACATTGGAAAATTCTCAAAAACACTTTATATATTATAATATCTTACCATGATTCAATACTATTTGTTGTAATTCACTATTCTGCCATTCCACTTATCTGATTTTTTTTAATCATAAGATTTACTTATATGATAGAAAAGCGAAGAACTTAATTCAAATTTGACATGAATCAACGTTTTAAGAATTTTTATTATCTCTATGACTCTATCGCAATCAGTCATTTAATTTATAATCTCAACAAAACAATAAATGCTATTTAATAGAAAAGTTTAAATAATAAAAAAATTATTGTTTAAAATTACGTGGAACTATATAATTGAGTACAATGGTCTGTTTAGTTCCACATGCGTTGTTTAAATAAATTTTCGAAGAAATTTGTTGATATATGAGAAAAAGAATACATTATTAAATCTATTTAGATGTTTAATTTGGTAATTTGTTCATTTTTATAACTACACCTTTTAGAAAAAGTGGCTTTTATCATGGATTTTTCTGGTGGTTTTTTCGGATTGGGCAAAATCACGACAAACCTCTTTCTAAAAGGCTTCTATGCTAAAATCTGATGTGGCCAGCAGATAACCTCCCGCCATGACACTCTAGTATGTGAATTTGGTTTTTGTTAGGCTACTTTTTGTAATAATTATTTTTAAAGTTCTTCAAGCAAAGTATACCGATTCAGATTGGAATTGAAAAATTACATATTTTTAAAAAATAGTTTACCTTTATTGGTAGGAGATATAGCAAAGATCTTCGAGCATATACTAACTAGAGGCCGCCTTACGGCGTTTGTTGTGATCGGAAGATATGCGGTAGGGGAGATTAGCGGGGTCGGAAGCCGTGATGTATTGAGGGATGCGTAATTTCTTAGTATTATTCCACAAAGTAAAATAACACTCACAAAACCTCATAAAACTATTCACAAAGTAAACGCAGAACTTAGGGTTATAGTAAAATGACATGTGTGACAAGAAGTAACAAAGAATAACAGCAAAACGCTGCCCGCAATACACCATGACTTCCAGCTCCGCAAGTCCCCCCTACTGCATATCTTCCGATCACAACAAGCTATGCATTGGTATAGGGAATTACTTCTCTAGTCAGTATATGCTCGAAGGCAAAGATGATAAATATTGTTAGAGGTTCTTCAAATGTGTCATGACAAATTGTACCTATCGCAGTATTTCCTATATTTTTTGTAAAAAATGGTAGGATGCTTCAAGAAAATACCATTTCCGGCAGGCAGATTGTTACCAAAATCTTTTCAGCTCTTCATTAAGATGCACAAATGTATAATGCAAAATATTAGAATTTTATGTTCAGTAGAATTTGAGATAATGAATCAAAACGAAAGCGCATAGGTTGTAGGCGCACATACAGAGTTCCATACACACACAAACATCTTCGTGAAAATAGTCGAAAAAGGTTCTAAAGGTACTAAAACGTGCTTATTGACAAAAATCTCGACATCGATTTTTTTCCCTAAAAGTACATCCTAGCTACGGCCCTGGGCAAATTGCTAAATTAACTGTTTAAATAGCCAAACAAGTAATCTAAATTAAAAATAAATAAACATGACTAAATATGGCATTTCCCAGGTATTTTAAAACAAGTGTAAATTAATTAAATAAATAATTATATTAGAGATAAGATTGAAATAAATTACATTGATTACATACAGCACATAAGTATGAACAACATTAAACTATTATAAGTATACATAGTAACATATTATTCATACATTATTTCATCATCAAGCTGATTGAAGTACAATCGATCAGTACCATCCAACGTTTTATTTTTTATTGTCCTTGTTGGAAAATAGTGTCTCAAATGATCTTCAACATATCCTGAACCTTCTTGTATATCATATTCCTCGTATTTAACATAACCTTCTCCAGATCCATGTCCGGATCCAGTAAAATAATCTTCATCGTCAAACAGAGGGATTTTAGTTGGGTTAGAATTAGGAACAAGTACTTCAGAATGCGGGTCTGAATCTTTAGTTTTAATTTCAATATCTGCAATCTCGTGAATTGGATGAACATTATGAGTAGAATTATCCTCATGTCTACCATTGTAAACATGCATATTGTGGACATAAATCTTTTTAATAATGTTATAAAAAATATTGTAAGTCGGCCCAGATCGCTCAGAATTTCCTGTTTGCCCTTGAACGACATTCTGGAAGGCTATGTGTTTGGTTTCATTATCTTGTAGTTTTTTTAACGCGTGGATATCTCCAAGTGCAATATCATTGGGATGTTTGCTTGCTTGAGTGTTTGCTTGACAAGTTTTGTGAATGAAACATGGATCTGCGCAGCATTTATTGTTTGACAGACATTCCGAATCGCATCTACAAGATTGAGAACCTTGATGGCGTATTGGAAACGGCAGATTACATTTTGTGGGTGATGTGGGACAGTTTCCTGGTTTTTCTGAAATTTTGATAATAAAAGGTGTGAAAACATTTGTTAAAATTGATGGAAAATGTGTTTTCTACGAATATTGTTTACGAACTGTTCTAATACAGCTGCCAAAGGACAAATAATATCGATAGAAAAACTTATTATCTTATGTTTATTCAATATTTTGTATAAATTTTATGTGAAATTCATCACTAATTTATCAAAAAGGGAAAAAATACTTGAAAGATATCGCTTTATATAGTAGAGGCACCTAATGAGACGAGGTACGTCATCAAAATAAATGGCCTATATATGGCCGTCATAAATAAAAATTTTACGTGAAAGTATTCGTTGATGACGACATAAATCATAGTCATAGCGTCATAGCCATTTATAGGTTATTTATTTCGATGACTTACCTCGTCAAATTCCGTGCCTCTACTCAGTAGCGGATTAATAAAATTTTGACAGGGGAGGCACAAATCTAAACATTGAAAAATGGTAATAAAAATAATAACTTTATTTTATTTTTAGCGCAATATGAGTAAGTTACGTAAGTATCCATAAGTTACTATATTAGGGGAAATGATACCTTTAAATTACCTACGTTGTAATTTAATGTAAAATGTTTTTCTGAATTATTTTTAAAAATGAACAAACAAAGTTTTAGTCACAGGGGGCACATGTCCGGATGCTCGTTCCTAAATCAGCTACTGCCTCTACTATTCGAGTATGTGTATTTTGACATAAAATAAAATTATAGTTTTAAACTCATATTTTGATTTATAACTAAATTTGTTATATTCAGTAATCAATTAATTTCATTAAATAAATTTTGTATCGTAACTATCAATACATCTTTAACGATATTAATTTAACAATAAATTAATTAACCGATTAAAACATCAATATTTTGGGATTGACTAAAACTTGTATTACATCGTGATAAACATTATAATATTTTAAAAATGCATACCTAACTGTAGGTAGGTATATTAATTATTTAAAAATTATAGAAACTTGGAATTAAAATCAATAAGTCTGAGTAAGGCAAATATTTAAAATATTTAAGCCATCTTTACTTACCAAAGCACTTATAGGGTTCCGGTGTAAGGGAATTAAAAGGAGTAGTGTAAAAAGCCTCACAAACAAAAACACTTGATAAATTAACTAACAATAAGAACACTAAGCTATATTTCGACATGTTGCTATAACTAACAATAAATTAGAATGCACGTAAATATCTACTTATCAACTGATGAAATACGTGCAAAGTATAGGTAAATATCTGAAGGTATTAAATTTGTTAGAAAATTGATAAGGATTATTTAAAGTTAATTCAAACCAATCGATTTTTATTTAGCGGAAATCGGCGGTGACGATAAATTTTATACAAATATTTGATCATTTAATAGCAAATTCCCTTTTAATATGATGATTAAAATAAACGTATTTAAGTTATCTTAAATATTGACTTACCTTCAACAAATATTTTTTTACATAATTGTTTCATTCATACCAAATTATAAGACAGTACAAAAGTATTTTTTTTTTATTAAAACAATAATATTTTACCTTTTACAGTATATACTTCTTTCTAAATAAACAGAAAATGTGCCTTGCTTGGAATGAAATATGTTTTCAATACATATTTCGTATTTTATTATAATATTCTACAAGTGCATTTATTATTAGTCAATATTGCTCAATAGATAAACGATTTAATCATGGCTTATCACACATTAGTTAATATTATAACATAAGTAATTTCTATTTATTCCTGTTCCAAAAATAAAATGTAATCAGATATTTTATTTCCATAATTTATAATAAATTTAGTTAAGAGTGATCGATGTCAGTTGTTTTAAAACGATTCTTTTTGTTATTCTTATTACCTACATTATATTAAAATTTAAATAACACGATATAAAAATTGCTTAATTTTTTACCGTGTGTTTTATTTTAAAGTATTATATTTAAAAAAAATTGAATTGAACTTAAATCAACCTTAATAATACGTCATTTTGACTATGAAATGGATGATATATATTCTTAAAAGCTAAACGAAAGTGCAAGAAACAAAAAAAAACAACATTATTTTAAGGTGGAAAGTTGTTCGCGGTTATATGACTCACTTTTCGCAGATACTTACATTAATTATTGTACACTATACAGAGTGTTTCATAAATTCGAGTACATACGTTAAAGGTATATGTTGTTTGATATGCTGATTACGAATCAAAAAGAATTTTTCTAAAATTCGAAAAATTAGGTGTAGTTTACCATTTTTTGTAGTAGTGCACTGGATTCGTTTTCCTATTAAACACAAACAATCGAAGTAAGTAATCAACATCTTAATTTACATAATACTAGTAAAATAAACAAACCAAATTTAATTATTTTTAATGAAACAATAATTACTCCACCCAGTAGCAGTGCCAAAGAAAAAATTTTGATTGGGAAACATGGAAATTAATTTTGCGATAAAAAAAAATCTTTTTGATTCGTAATCAGCATATCAAACAACATAAACCCTTAACGTATGTACATGAAGTTATGAAACACCCTGTATAAAAGAAAGGGCAAATGGTTAATAATTTTGCCGCAGAAATACATGAAGGTTACACGAGGACATTTTTGTTTTGAGCACAGCATTAAAATCTAAGGTGTCAATTAACAATTATTAAACTTTATTCACGTGTACTTTTAAATCGTATTTTTGATAAATTTTGATTCATCTTGACCTTGTGAAAAATATCATACTTTCTTGTTCCAATTCTTATTATAATTTAAAAATAGAAATAAATCCGTATTTTGCAGTGCTAGTTTCATTATTTAATAATAAATGTATGAAATTCATACAACCAAAAACTAAAATTATAATATATGTATTGATTGCATGGATGTGTCAACAAAATTAAAAAAATATTTTCAAAAAATTGCACACCTTTATGTTAAAATATAAAAATTATTCGTTGTTTCTTTTATGAGAAAAATGTACAGTGATTAGCAACCTTACCAAAAAAGACAAATTAAAGATATTCAGAAGTCATGGCACATGATTTTCATTTCGAAAAATAAAGAATAGTAATTATATTTAATTCCTTCAAACGCATTTAATTCCTTTTAAGCCTCATTCACATAAGCATTTAGTTTATAAGTTTACATTTATGTTTACGTTTAAGAAAGTTTGAATACATCTAACTAAATACGAGGATTCACAGTACTTGAAAATGGGACGTGTAAATGCTCGTATTTAGTTATATGAATTTAACTTGCTTAAATGTAAACATAAATATAAACCTTAAAACTAAATACTTATATGAATGGGACTTTAGTCAATAAAAATAAAATGGTCCTCATCATCATCAATCCATCTCCTTCTTCTAATTGGTCTTGGTAGTAACGTAATTTTTGCACTGTCGCCATCAACCCCATCTCCGCTACCACTAAAATCGTCATCATAATCTGGTTGCTCCGTGGTTGTCAAGGGTTGAAAAGGGGGGAAAGGATATTTGAATTCACATAGAGGGCGGTAGCAATGGTCGTAACAACATCTGTAGAGGGGTGCTTCGTAACAGGGGGGGTGGGGCTGCCTCGGCTGGCAAGGATTGTAGAAGTTGTATTCGAGGGGGGCTAGAAAAAAAATGTTGTTAATTTGTAAACGTCAGGATTATAAATGCTCACTGAGGAATGAAAACTAAGAACCTTAAAAATGAAATTTTAAAACACATAATTTTGTTTAAAAAAATGTTATAAAGGGCAGATTTTGTTTTAAAAATGGACTATTTACAGTTTTGAGCGTGGATAACCAAATACGTTATGACCGACTGTAATTCTGGTAACTCCGATTCGAGTTCAGTCAGTTTACAATAGCATTTTTTTTAAAAAAATAGGCAAAAAACAGTCAACAGCTCACGCGGTAAAATATCTACATGGTGTTTCTATACTTCTGCACGAAACAGTAATAGGTTATATATTTTGATATACTGATCACAGAAATTTCTTTTTTTTCAAAATTCGTAAAAATCAGAATAGGTAGTGAAAATATTAGTGCTACTAGTTTCAATGTCTATTTAACTGTTTTTTTGTTATTTGTAAAATTAAATTATAATTTTAAATAATACTCTCACACTATTTACAAATACTTACGTCATAATTAACTACTAAATAAACAGTTAAATGAACTTTCAAGCAATGGCACTAAAATTTTCACTACCCTTATTTTTGCGAATTTTGAAAAAAATATTTTTTTTCTATACTCAGTATATCAAGTTTCGTGCAGAGGTATAGAAACACCCTGTATATGCAGGGTGATTCACAATTTCGTGCGTATATTTTAATAGCAGTATTCAACATAGTGATTATGTAACAATAGTTCTTTACTTTACAAGTGGGCAAAGTAAGGAATTACCCACGAGGGAAATCTTAACTCATGAGGCCGAAGGCTGAGTGAGATAATTTTCTCGAGTGGGTAATTCCTTTTTGCCCACGTGTTTGATTGAAAAACCTGTAGGTAAATAAAAATTACAAGCTTTGAAAAAATTGTTTCAGTTCCGTATTCATTAAATTGAGTATTATATGCTATTAAAATAAATGCACGAAATTGTGAATCATCCTGTATCTGAGACTGCCATACCTACCCAAATTGAGTAATAGCGTGCATAATAATAGTATGTTCCTTACATGGCAAATAAATGTTATGCGGAATAATTTATATATTTGTTTTTTGTTGCCAAAATTTATTTTTAAAATGTCCATAGGATTAAAATATGTGTTTAAAAAAAATGTTAACTTACGTTTAAAGTAACAGTGATGATTTCTGTGTCTCACATGAGGCCAATATTGAAACTGGTCTATATGTAAATTTAATAATTATTATTACATAGTCTTTTTTATCAAAAAATATTTTTAATACTCACTGACGTAATCATATCTTTGGTTATAAGATATGTACTGCCACGGTGCATTGTCTATAAGAAAATATAATTACACTTTAATTTAAATTAAGTATAGAAAATAAATAATTATACTGAATTTTCATAAAATTAAACAATGAATTAATTATTCTCCTACTTTTTTAAAGGTAGGAAATCTAAGGCGTGCAAATTTCGGTGTAGTCAGGGCAAATGAAGTCAAATAATGAGAAATAATTCATTAAAAATCGTAGATTTGGATGTAAATTATAAATTATAGGTACCTATCCATTGAAATAAAAAAGATAATTTAATAATTACACTGAAATGCTGGGATCTTTTACGTGCGATTTCTCAACAATTATATTATTTTATAAATACCTCAAATATAAAAGAATAACATATTCGTTTTCCAAACATGTGTTGGGTTGCTATGATATAGGTAATATTTTCTAATCGTTTAGTAAAATTACTGCTAACCGCCATATACGCATTGCATTTTTGCGGGTTTAGTGCCAAATTTAAATTCAATTATCTTCCTTATTTCAACGGTTACCTATGAATTTAAATTTTTTTCCGAATTCTACGACTAGAAATAAATTTTGTGTATTAATTTGGATCATATTTTGAGTTGTGACCACCCATGGATTTACTACCTTACCAGTTGAGATAAAGTTCAAGTTTATTCATAATAATAATTCGTAGAAAGGTGTAAAACTAGAAGAAAACGTCTTGAACTTCACTCTTTAATATTAATAAATGATAGACTACAGCTTTCTATTCTTTACAGAGTCATCTTCAGACCCGGTGTAGAAAATTTTTTACAGGAGATTTTAATAATTATTACTACTCGTTTACTCGCTTGCACTTTAATAATTAAGCCAGATATATAGATTTTATAAAAATTAATTAATCTTTTACTTACCTACACAACTGCAACCTTGTTGATTGAAATTAGGATTAAAATTAGGATTAAAATTAGAGTCAAAATTAGGATTAAAATTAGAAACCAAACTTGGATTAAAATTTGGATTAAAATTAGGGTAATATTGACTTGAAATTGTATTTAAACACGTCCACAGCAACACACAACAGAAAAACACTTTCATTTTTTTATCAACAACTTTTCGTCGCCAAATGCAAACTGCAATTGCCAACCAAAGTCTTTGATAATACTAGTTACTGCACCTTTGCAAAAATAAATAAATTAGGAAAGATAGTGATCGTAAAGATAAATCTTCACTTAAATCTTACATTTTTCATCCTACATTTTATCACATTGACCTAAATTTGATTTGCAATATGTGCAGATAAGAAAAAAGAAATTTCTGTACCTTTTGCCCTTGGGTGAATTTATTATTATTATTATTATTTTTTAACTTGCCGGTAAAATAGTATATTACTTTACTAGTGGGAGAAGTAAAATGCCTCTGTCATGAGTGTCGCTTCGCTCGTGACCAATCAGAACACGAGTTAGAGCAACATTTTACTTCTCCCACATGTGAAGTAATATACTATAATATAATATATAATATCATAAGTGGTTAAATTTTGTTGGAACAATTTCAGATTGTTACGAGAGTTGTTGCCTAGTAATTTATTGAGTGACATTGACAAAGAAATCACGAGCTGTCAAGCGAATGATTATATGATAAAAAACACAACTTTAAAAAATTTAATTTATAAAATACAAATAAGTAAATGCAATTAATAGTTCAAAAATAAAACCATATGAGATTATAAAAAGTGTGTGCAACTTGTGTATAATGGATATAATAATACACTCATGTGAATTGCAACATTATAGGCATGGATCGTATTGTAACCTCACACTTGAGTTTTAATAGCAATCATTACAAACTCATTGCATAATATAATAATCTAGTTTACATTTTAATGTTATCAATAATTCTTAAAAATTCTTGTTTAACGAATTCAGTTCCTATTTCATGATAAAAGTAACTTAAAAATCAAATAATCTTTATTCTTGACCCTATGTCACCAGCGCATGTAATATATAAACTGCAACATTTTCGTAAGTTCGTAAGAAAATGAATCCAGTAGTAAAAGTGTTCAGTGTTTTTGTTATACTAGCCTTTGGAGTGAAATGTAATCCTTTGTGTAATAATTGGTGTCAACCACCTGTAGGACCCACTACGATATGTTGTGACGTATACGGTGGAGGAATACGTAAGTAAGAAGGATTTGCAATAATTATTGCTCGAAAACGGTACAGACAACGAGAACGAAAACAAGAACAAAAATAGGTCAGATTATAAGAAATTATTGTGGTGCTTCTAATATTATGTCTGAATATACAGGTTGTTTCTTAACTTCAGGTACATACGTTAGTGGTAGATGTTGTCTGATATGCTGATTACGAGTCAAAGTCATTAATAGTCAAAGTTATTAATTAAATAAAATTCTATTTTAAATAACTGCTAATAATTGAATTGTGTAATTATTCTTTCGCAGTAGTACTTTAATAGGAAAGCGAATCCAGTGCAGTACTACAAAAAATGTTTTAGGTAAACAACCCTTAATTTTTCGAATTTAAAAAAAATTCTTTTAGATTCGTAATCAGCATATCAAACAACATATACCATTAACGTATGTACTCGAAGTTATAATACAGTAGTTATTATTCAGCCAGTTGTCATATATTTTTCGTGGTACTTAGTTCTTTTTGGAACCGTTCTTGTGTTCTTGTTCAATTATGAATTCTGCTTTAGAGTCAATAAAATTGAGATTTCGATGAGCGGGCAGTTTTAAATAAATTAAGACTAAAATATTAAAATATAATCAATCAATAAAATAGTTATGGTTCTATTAAAATAAATAAACTAAATTCAGAGTCAGAATATACTCGTATAGTTACTTCAATAGGTACTAGGTATAATATTATTGCATTGAAATATATGTAATTGAGCTTTTTATGACTTATCGGATAAACTAAACGCAAATTGAGATATTTTAATATTGTGTTTAAATTAATGAAGAAATATTTTTATAAAATATTATCTTTAAGAAAGGTAAATACAAGAAGAGCAATATTTTTGAACATAGACTGATAATTTTTTTCGTAATTAATAGACTATTAAGAAACAATACAAAATTTAATTGTAACCTTTTTTAACTATTAAAGCCTTACGTTCAAATATATTAGAAAATGTAAAAATTCGGATGCTACTTTATATGATTTCTTTGACCACTAAAGGTGCTGGCATCTAGTGGTGTATTGTTAAATATTTTTACCTGTAGACCAAAATTGCAAAAGCATTTCAACCCCTAGAGTGCACCACTAACACAAAAATAATTCCTCCTTTAAAAGTTCAGGTAAAGAACCAAATAGTTTTGTAAATTTGTTAACGGAATAGGCAATTTATGAAAGCAACTGCATCCATAATGCCTAGTGCACACGCAGAATCATTTTGACATGTTTCCTGAAAAAAGTTTCCGGAAACTTCAAAGCCTATAAAATTGGGGCGTTTTCAGGAAACGTTGTGAAGTGCAACTAACTTCTTATTTGCCAAATCGTCAAATGTGACATATGATCATAAACATATTGGTTTTCAAAAAAAATCTTCATTTCTAGAAACTTTTTTCAGGAAACTTGTCAAAATGTTTCTCCGTGTGCACTGGGCATAAGAACGAAAAATATTTTAATGATATTTTTAGCTCCAGGAATTATAAATCCTGGTCACTCTGGCGCATGGCCTTGGGTCCGAAAGGAAGAGGATAACAAATTATTCTGTCCATTAGTTAACTGCAGGACTAGAAACAATACCGAATTAACGAATTGCACGACTGATAACGATTGTCGCAGAACTCATATCTGTTGCAACAATCCCTGCGATGGAGTCAAAAAATGTTTCGTTAAGGAACCGAAAAAAGGTAAGCAATTATATCAGTTTTGTAATAATTGTAGAGTAGAAAAGGCTATTCCAACTTGACTTTTCTGTTACCTATCACGCCTTCTACCCAATTTGGGTGTGACAGCCTTACATATTGTGAGTCATCGCTATTATACCGAGTGAAAACAGCACTTCAAAATAGCACTTCTATTCCCAGTCAAATTACGACAAGTATTGGAACATGAAAGTTTGTTTTTCACAAGATCAAGTTGAATCAAAATTTATCAAAAATACGATTTAAGGCTCTACACTTCTTGTTGAACGCAATATTGCTGCAATAGTATCAGAATTCACGATTCTGGCTATATTGCTCAAAATAAAAATCTGAAATTTATCATAAGTAATTACGAAGCATTATTTGATCGAAACATGCGTACAATACATTGATGCGACAACAATTAGAGAAAATAAGAATTAATTTATGCATTTTAATATTACAAATTATGGCCTTATTATTGCATTTTTGTTTTGTTTTAAACAATCGATTCCTTGCATTGTTCGTGAGAGCGCTAAGAAAATATTTTTTGTCAAAATAAATACACATCTGACGAAAAAATAGTAAAAAACCGTCCAAATTGACTATTTTTAGTAATTTCAGTATTTCAAAAATATAATTTCATAGCATTCTAGAGTCATCTTTTAACTATCTGTATATAAAATATGAACAGTGTAGGTGTACTAACAAGAGCTCAGTTTGTAATATAGCAAGGTCCCTTTTTCACTATATTTTTGGCACAAATGTACTCATGGTAGTAAATGTTGAGTACACCACAAAGGAATTTTTGCAGTTATAAAATGTTTATATTTTTCAGTTATTCGCTTAGTGGGTTGTCCAGAAATAGAAAACTGCACCTCGTGGAACATCACCAATCCGAATGTAACATACTGCTCAAGCAACAACGAGTGTAAACGATCTGAGACTTGTTGCCGGAGTCCTTGTGATGCAAGGAGAGTTTGTCTAACAACAACTGACACAACAGATGACAAAACGGTTTATCCAGGAACTTATCCTGGAACTTATCCAGGACCTTATGCCAATCCGAATATTTTTTGTTCGAATCCGTCGTACTCTTCGTACTGTAATACTTGGCCGTATGGAAATTATGGTGGAGGTTTGGGTATAGGAGGGTATGGAGGTATAGGTGGGTATGGAGGTATAGGTGGGTATGGAGGTATTGGCGGGTTTGGTGGGTATGGCAGTATAGGAGGCTATGGAACCGGTGGTGTATGTTGTTAAAATTTATGATCTACATACTATCTTTATTGATATTTCCTTCAAAATAACAATTAGTTAATAAGCAAATATTTTTACTTACCTACGTGGTTTGTTCAACATTGACAAAAATAAAAGGAACCAATAATGCATTTATAATTATTATCGTAATAAAAAACTAATCAATTTAGAATTTTGACCGTTAGACAGTTGTGATTAAAAAATAATGTTATATGGCCAATGCTTTGAATGTCTATATTTACATATTACAATAATAATTGTTAATGAATTGTAATAACAAAATAAAAAGTAGTATGCATTTTTTGAGTTTTGTTTAATTTATTGATCCATTCCTCAATATTTTGTGATTTTTCTATTTGAGAAACAGGATATTTTCACTTGTAATAGACCGAGTGCTTGGATTAAATATGAAAATTTCAGGGTATTTGAAACAAAAATCGCATTATCACAAATTTTTAAAATGATGTTTATAAATATTTACAGAAATATAGCTACTAGACAATATTTTCAGAAACAAATTTTAAAATAATTAATCATTTATTATTATTATTTTCAAAAATGTACCAAGTATTATAAGAACATCGTAGTATACCTACTTGAAGTAAGCTAAGCAAATAGAATACAATACTTACAATAGCAACCTTTTGGTACCTTTACCTGCACAACTGCCTGTAGAAAAAATAATATTTTCTTATTTATTTTCATTGGTTTATTTATAATTTAAAATCTGAGTTTACAATATAAAATTTCTTTGAGAAGCAGTCAACTTATTAAAATCCAATAGCACACCAACGTTTCAGCTACAAATCAGTCTTCATCAAGGTGATAGGTAACTGATTTGCAGTCGAAACGTTGGTTTTATTGAACATCCAGTCGAAAAATTCTTCCATTACAATATAAAGATCACTAATTTAATTTGAAGCATAGAAAATCAAACCAGAAAATAGGTAATTCCTGAAATGTAAGGAATAAAACAAGTAAATAAATTGTATGAAAAGTTATATTCATCGTAGAAAACTATCAATTTACGATACCATAAATACAAATACAAAATAATCCTAATCAGGTACAAAAAACTCAACTACTATCACAGTGTTCATATATACAATTGGAAGACATGGACAAAACAATCACAAACATCTACCACGGCCGCCACATTTTGCAATCACTGACACTTGTAGCGGGCGAACTAGGCGGCGTGTACTGGACATGTTGTTGGTAGACTTCTTGTTCGGGGGTCTGCGCCCTCGATGTGGTATCCAGTTGCCGAATACAGGACCCAAGATGCTGAAGAAGCTTAGCCCCAGACGAGGGATCAACATCTCCGGGACTCGTCAGGAAGTGAGACACTTCTTGCGCGCAATGAGTAAACCCATCTCGGAATCGGTCGGCGTAACTTTGCTCAGGGGTGACGATGAGTCTCTGGTGGCGTTTGAGGTTATGTAAGTGTCGAACTGTCAACTCGAGGATGTCGGCTTTTTCGAGTTTGGACACGTTTTCGCCTTCGGAGTTCAATGCTGTCACCATTAACTCCTTAAGCTCGTCCAAACAACGGTTGATTCTAGCGCGGCGTTTGCGCTCCAACATCGGCTTCATCACTTTGCGGTACTGGTAAGTACGGCTCACCGGCTCTTCGCCGAACTCGCTGGCGTACACGTAAGAGGTCGGAGCCATGTTTACACTACACAAGAACAAGAACTGACTACTGCGCAAGCAGAGCGAATGATGATGGCTGAGCAGGGTGAGCAGCTTATATACCTTGGAGAGTGGTGGGGACTGGCTTACTGGCCAGGGGTTCTCTGTTGATTGTTGTACTATGCTTTGTTTTGATTTTGATTCTGTTGGGATTTGGTATTTGTTTTTCGTTGTTTTATGGCTATTATAAATTTAAATTAATAGATGTTTTGAGTAGGCAATGCATAATTTTTCGTTGTACGAATATAATTGAATTACGTCAAATGAGAAGGATAATAGACATGTTTCATAATTTTGTGTTAAATTGTGAAGTAAAATCTAGATTAATTTATTATATTTATTATTGCTTTCTTCTCCACTATTATCTATGAAATTACGTTGCTGTTTTACACGCTGTACAACTTTATTTTTGTAAAATTGTATTATTGTTTCTGAAGAGAAAATAAAATCTGGCAACAATTTCAATTTGCACTGAGATCTTTATTAACAAATTATTTAATATTATATAAACATAATTTTGATACATTACTTTTTACCTTCCGCCATACCTGTATTGAAATCAAGCTACAAATCGGGTAGTGATTTTTTAGTGGATGAGCACGAATTAGGCTCCTTACAACTCATTTTTGATAGTTTCACGATGTATGTATGTGTGTGTGTATGTATGTGGTCAAGGATTTTTGGAAGTCGGATAACTCAAATACGAATTAACAACAATTTTGATATTTGGTATTTTACATTTGTATACTAATTGAAGAAATACTCAGATTTTGGTACAAATACCTTGATCGGAAGTGATACTTCTTGAAGATTGAAAAGCTTAATTATCAAAAATTTCCATAAATTTGGATAAATATAGTATTTATTTCTAATAAGAATATATCAAGAGCATATTAAGAGAGAGAAATCCAACCTTACACTGTAAGGTAGACAGGCTTTTAAGATTAAATAAGTAAGTAAGAATAAGAGGAAAAATTATTTGCTACTTAGGTTATAAAAAAATTGTCTTTAACTGTAATTTTTTGAATTTATTTAACAAAATACGCAAAGTTTTTGTAAATTTCATTCTATAGCCATGTAAGCACAACCTATAAGTACTTACATCATTGTAAAATATGATATTTCAAAACCAAAGTCACAAAATGATTTATTGTAACATGCTTTTTTCTTAGCATTTGATAGCAAGAGATGGACCTTAAATAAAAGCTTGTATAGGCCCTAAAACAACTAGTCAAATTGCGATATCCTCCCAAATCCAACAATCCCAATCTTACAATCACCCTCATCCGCCACACTCCTATTCTTCGCCGGCAGCCGTTTCAGTGTTCACGGCCTGCTTGTGTCTCGCCTGTGGGAACGCTCTGACCGAAGGCATTCCCACGGCTAGTGGAGCATCTGTGCGCTAAGTAACGCAACGCGCGGGTACCGGGTGGCAAGAAGGTAGGCATGTGCGCGGCGCGTGCACACCTGGCAAGAGGGTAAGGGGTTGGCAAGGGAAGAAGTGGAGAATTGTTGCATGCGTTAGGTTTTGCACTGTTTGTGGACTTATTCTAGGAAACGAATTAACTATCAAGTGTGATGCTTTTTGTTGACACATTGTTTTAGTTTGCTATCAATTGCGTAAACTAAAAAGGGGTTGGCAAGGGAAGTAGATGGATAATTGTTTTATGCGTTAGGTTTTGCACTGTTTGTGGACATTTTCTAGGAAAACGAATAAACTATCAAGTGTGATGCTTTTTGTTAACACATTGTTTTAGTTTGCTATCAAATGCAAAGCAAATGTTATACAATAAATCATTTTGAGACTTTCGTTTTGAAATCGATGACTCCATATTTTATAATGATGTACTTATAGGTTCTACAAATTACTAAAAATGCGAGTTTTATATAAATTATACAATGGGTAAACGTCGCGTGCGATATAGGTAATCCACTCGAGTTGTACACTGTACAGTCTATTTTTTCTACGATCAAATAACGAAATATAGTTTTTGCAATAAAATGCACTCAATATGATGCCAAATTTTTTTTAAAAGTAGAGTTAGATCAATTATTTTTTGACATATATGACATTTAAATAATTGTTGCCAACGTAAAAACTTTTTTTATTTGCTCTTTTAGCAATAAAATCATGCTTTTAAACATAATTAATTATTAAATAACAGTTGATTTAAAGTTTTTAATAATTACCTATTTGTCATAAAAACATAATTTGCACGCATTAATTTTTTTGACGTATTTGACCTTTAATTTCATATCTACACCTGATATGGATGACACCCCTATCCACACATGATAGTATGACGATATGTTTGCCAATATCCAGTAGAAAGTAGAAAAAATAAGTTTCTCTACATTCAAATAAGCAGCCTCATCCATCTTTGTAAGTTTATCATTTGGCGCAGAATATTTGCCGAATATTTCGATTATTCGGCAGACAATCCTGCATAATATTCGGTATTCGGCACATTTATTCGTTACATCTCCAATATTTTCATAAAGCTTCATAATGGGTATAAATATGCGATTGTGTTACCTGCGCCTGTCAAGCACATTGCGCCCGAACTCTTCGGTTCCAATATTGCGCCTGACGAAGGGTTAATTTCAAACGAGTTTTTCGAAGTATACGCCAAAAAAATATAAAAACAACTATATTCTTCCTAAGATACCTACTCAATGCGCCGTCCACTATATCGTTTAAATAGCTCCCATTGAAGAATCCACCCGAACAGATTCCCATACCCATCTGACCCCGGGTCATCCCAATCACATAAGGCATCGCCGCGGGCACAAGCAGCTTCATTACGCCCGAGGCCAAAAGCAAAAGCTGCCCGTTCTTCATTGTAATTACCTCCCGAGATATGAGCGGCACTGCCGAGAGCTAACAACACAAGAATGCCGAGAGCCACAGCTCCTTAATTCATAGTCCGACCTGAAGCGTTGGGAACGCTCCGTGGATATTTCACCGATTAATACGCGTGTTTCGGAGATGGGAGATTTTGGGGTTATTTTGAAATTATGGTTGGTATATTGGTGTAATTGTGGAAGAATGCAGCGAAGAGATTTCACACGAATTTGGGTTGAGGAGACTGAGAGTGTTATTAGCTACAATGTTTCAGGAAACGTGTGACTGTATGGGATTTTGTACAAATTACTACAATTTTGAAAAGTTGTTTATATTTGAGCATTGACGGCCGATGGTAAACTCAACGGTAGTGTTAAATTTAATTGAAATTTTTGTTATCTGCATTTTATTATTAATATTTTATAATATTTTATATTATATTATAATATTTTATAATATACTTATTCTGTATTCTGCAAAGTTGAACAAAAGGCATTTCTTTGTTTGTGTCGTTATGAACCATACGACAGAAATGCCTATAGTTAAACTTTACAGAATACAGAATTAGTAACCGGTTACATCCATTATAAACCAACCTTTAGTTACCAAGTAATATGATGATAGGTAGGTAGGTACTTTAGTTTTAAATATTCCAGATAGGTAATTTAACAGTATATCGAGCAAAAAACTAAGTTAAACCAGTTGAACAAATATAAAAGCTTTCTTAAAAATATGGCATAGTAATATTCCATTTTAGAGTTATAATAATAAATTACATAACTATGAAAAACTATTCAAAGTAGCAAGTGGACAACTCAATGGTAGTGAATCCTAATCCGCTCTTAATATGTAACCAGAAAGTTTAATTCCAATATTATAACATAATTTATTAATGAAAGTAGTTTAATCGACTATTTTAGGATAATTGAAATAATTGATCGAAGTGTAGAAAGAACTTCAAATAAAAATTTATTAGTACCTATAATATAATACATTTGCTAAAAATAAAACTGTGCTGAGTTTGTTGCAATAGGATACAAACTAGATTCAGCAAAAGATAAAACTAGCACTGGGTCGGAATAGTTAGATCTCACTAGGTATATTAAAATCCATTATTCTGCAATTGGAATACAGAATGCAGATTTTGTTAAACCGTCATCAAATATATTATGCAGCTAGAGTTGACCGAAGCGGTAAGGAAGAGGTAGAATGTGCTTATGTTTTACACAGTGCTAAGTCACAATTCGCCTAAAAGCAACTGAGCAAAGAGAAAAACCGAACTGGAAGGCTTCTATATATACTATTTGACGGTATCATGCAGTATCTGCCCAAAAATTTCAAGAGAATCTAGATCTGCTCGATTAATATTGTATAGTGTCTTGTACCGTGTTGTATACCAATATGAAATTCTTTAGCCCAGCCATTCAAAACGTGTACTGTAATCTAGCTACTTATATCTTCATTTTAAAAACATTGAATTCGATCATTCAATAAAGATAAAGTACCTTTCCACAACAACAAACTACCGTACACCTCTACCCCCTGCATGCCACCACAGTGGCACACACCGGCGCACACCGCCACTACCGTGGGAATGTTTGCTCGTGTGTGCGGTGGTGTTGGTGTGTGTGCGTTACGGTGTACACGCACGTCAGGTGGGGTAATTGAGCCCGCGTGTTGAGAACGTGTAGCGTCGAGTGGCGGGAAACAGAGCATGGGGGCTGGGGGTGAATGACAGAGATCGGGGTGGCTATGTAGTGACAAATGGTAGCGTGGTCAGATAATGACGGTGGGAGATAGTGAAACATTAGGTGACATGTTGTATTTACTGGTGAATGAGTTGTTTCGTTTAAGGTCGCGCTCGAAACCATTTTTAGACAGTTATTTTTATGCATTTTAGCTGCATAAATTTCTGTAAATAGGAACAAGCAATAGGCAAAAATAATATATCAATAGATTGCCTTGTGCTAAATAACAATACCTGAAAATAAATGTAATTTGCAGTAGAAATGGAAGAAGAGAGAGCAAAATACATCGAATTGCAATGAATTTTATACAAAAGAACTATTATTACAGACATAATTTTTAGAATAAGGCAATTAGGAATATATAAATTGTTATAGTGTAACATAATTTTCGTTGTAGGTTACCTACATCGTTTATCCGAAACGTGTCACTAGTAGTTACAGAAAAAAAATCATATTATGGCCTATAATAATATTTGACAATTAGCGGCAGTCTGAAACTTGCCTAAATTGTTAATTTTTATTTCATGTTTATTTCGTGAAAGAAATCGATTTGAAAAAAAAATTTAAACATATTCGATGTAGTTTTTTATTCTGAACATCTTTTGTATTTACACTTTTACTCTAAAATCAATAAGTAAAAACTTAGAGCGAAATTAAAATTTTAACGTTGTATTTCCTATAGGTCAGAAAAAAATTCTACACCCGGTATAAATAATTTACACACTGTTATTGTCGCTATATACAAGAACATTTTTACTTTACATGTTGTATTATTGAACTTAATTTTTGTTTTCTAATTTCTCTTTATTATAAATACAGATGTTCCACAACTTGGGACAAAAAATTAAAGGGTATTATACTGTACGACGTGCTGATCACGAAACAAAAAGCTTTCTTAAAATTTGCAAAAAAATGCATCGTATTTCAAGCAAACATTTTTTTGGCCACTGGTCGGTAGTTATTTTTAATAATTTTTTTCAAATCTTCTGCAATGACAGTAATTGTTTACATAATATCTAATACTAATAAATGTCAAATTATCAAATATACCATCAAAACAATGATACTTAAAAAAGTACACACGTCAAGTAAACTACCCTCAACTTTGCGAATTTAAAAATAATTCTTATTGTTTCATAATCAGCACGTACAGTATATACCCTTTAATTTTTTGTCCTAAGTTGTGGAACACACTATACGTGGGCAATCAACAGGTGTCAAATAATTTTCTGGAATCATAAGTGAAACAAAGTTATTACCGCTATAACTAAATTATTAACAGATGTTATTAAAATGCAAATACTACTTGTTTATTTTTTTCAGTACACAATTTTTGCTATTACATTACTCAATATTCCTTAGTTCGTAATTTTTTTTAAATACGTAAATTTACAAAAAAAAATGGATCTATATATAGCAATTGAGAATGTTACAATTACTATGTATATAATAAATTCTGATTTAATGTTACCTTCATCAAGAAGTAATAAAGATACAAGAACCTCCCCTTGGAACAAAAACATCTTTATTAATTACAGTCTCAGATTTCTTGCCTAACATTAGCCATCTTCGATTTAATTACTCGAGATTAATTAATTCCCTTCTTGGGAAAATAAAAGTCCGGATATATTTTGTAGAGCAACGTCTCAATTAAACCCGAGGAGTAAACGACTTATAGGCTCCCTGCAATTAATGCGCGACTTTTACTATTTGTTCTTAAAATAAATGATCGTTAGGGGATTCTGCTATTCATTAAAACAGGGAAATTATATGAAATCTTCCGATGAACTGTAATTAAATACGAATTTGAAATATAACTAATATTCAGGAGTAACTAGTTATTAGAGGAAGATCATTCTGAAATAAAACTAAATCGATTTGGGTGTTCTCTGTTCCGGAATAATTGTTATGTTGAGTTCTTTTTTTTCTTTTAATGACAAATTAATCTTATTGATGGCTTTTTCTTTAATCAAAATGTTGTGATTCAAAAAATATAGACTTGGTTTTTTAAGGTTGGTCAAAAGTATTGTAAAGATATGTATGCATATGATCAAATTCTTAAAATTTGTGTATTGTTGCCTCCCGCCTCATATTCTATAAGGGAGGTATTGTGATGGGTCAAAATTTTCGAGTGTGAGATTTTAAGAGATAAGCACGTTTTAGGTTCCATAGAATACAACAAAAGTATTTTCGAGATGATGTATGTATGTGTGTGTCGAGGTGTGTGTGTGTGTGTGTGTGTGTGTGTGTGTGTGTGTGTGTGTGTGTGTGTGTATGTATGTTAGGTTTATGTAACATTTTTTTCGTTTTCTGTAACTCAAAAAGTTACAAAAATTTAACAACAAAATTTTATATTTAATATTTTAATACGAATCTTAAGAGCCCAGTAAATTTTGGTACCAATCTATAAACAACAATAGCACTTATGTTTAAAGAAATATGATTTATATGCCTCCGGTCGGCATCGCTAGTTTTCCATATCTCAAAATCCGCCAGAAACTCTTTGTTGCCAGCCTAGGCCGGCAAACAACCGGAAGATATAGGTTGGCATCTTGACATAACTACAGTTGTCAATTTTATGCGTTGAATATTTTTTATACAAGCATTAACAAGATTTTGACAAATTTTAGACCTAAATCGTTAATAGAAACTGAAATAAATATATTTTAAGCTCAAATGCAAGTATTCAATGCACAATTTTTTTGGTTATGTATAATTATTTTATATTTTTGTAATGAAACCGGCAAATAAAATATTGTGTATTACACGTCCAGAAACTGTTATGCTAGTGCTCGTAATTTGCAAGCCTCGCCTGTGGCTCGGCGTGCCAAAAATACTCGCTTTTGCAAAAGGTCAGTTTCTGGCCTTGTGATACAAATAACTATTCTTTAATATCTTGATAAATACATCATTTATGACAATCGTTATTATAATAAACATTAAAGAATTAAAGTATCTATTAACTGTGTGAAATACATTTCTCTATATAGCACAATTTTTAAGAATTAAGATACGATTTAAAATTCAGTGTTTGAAACGATGTTTGAAAATTCAGGATCGGTTGATTTTTGTTTTTGCGTAAAAAATGTTGACAGATGAGACGAGTGATATGTTGGCATACTAGAGAAGAGTTTTTCCTGTGAATGAATATTTTGATTCAGGTGATACTAATTTCTGTGTTTGAATAAGTTAGATTTTTATGTGTATAATTTAAATGGGCACGCGTATATATTTATGTTTATAAGTCTAGATATGGCGGGAGGTTGTGTGCTGGCCACAACAGATTTTTTTTGAATCTCTGTTTAACTATTTGAATGATTTTTATTTTAAACGTCCATAGTTTCAGTTTTTTTGCGTAGGAAAACGAATCAAGTGCAGTACTACAAAAAATGCTGCAGGAAAACTACACTTAATTTTTCGTATTAAAAAAATTCTATCTGTTTCGGAATCTACACATGTCATACTACTTACCCTTAAATTAATGACATTATCTTCACCACTCTGTATATGAATACGAGTTCTAAAAATGTATCTCTCTCTTTAAATTTGATTGTTCATGTTTGTAATTATCTTCCATTTTTGCTTTATTCACCATCGATCATTCTCTCCATCCTCCATGAATGAACAACCTCCTCCTAACTTCATGCCTCGTATAACCCTCCAGGCATATGATTACCGCGGCTGATTATTATTAGGGATGTGCGGTTAACGCAGCTAGCTTCAGACCATCAGGATTTAATTGCCAGCGCTCCGGTGTTCATGTATCAAAGTTCAGAGCGATTTCAGCGTCTGTAGTCGAGTCTGAACTGTGCGTGCAACCGCTAATAATGTCTATTTATTTCTAAGTTATTATGTAAACCACCTAATGGTATAGCATTTGAGGAAATTGGTTAGATTTTTGTGGGAAAGGAATTAAGTCGGGCAAAGCAGAATTTGTTCAGAGATAATTGTGTATTATGCTAAGAGCTCTTGTTTAAAACGGAATTATGAAAAATATGGAAATCACACGATACTCCACAGCTCATATTTAAAAATATGTTCATGTTTAGACTGACGTCATAAAGACCAAAAAAATTCAATACAAATAAATTTATTTAATCGCTTGCCTGAAGAAATAAAACATCTTAAAGACAAGCAATTTGATATAGCTATTAAAAATTATTTATTGAAAAACTGTTTCTATAGTACAACAGAGTTATGAACACACTTCCAAACTGTGATCAATTTTATATTATTGTATTGTACTTGTTTTCTCTTAAATTGTATTTGTGTATGACGTGCCATAATTGTAGTACAAAAATGGTGTAATAAACATTATTATTCTTATAGTATATTCATCTCCTGATAAAGTTATCATCATTATTTTAATTTAATGAAATAAGAGACATTAAAAATACAAACGAAAACCCTTATAGAGTGTAATACATTTTTAATGTAAATTGAAAGTGTGATTTAGAAAATAAATGAACTAAAGATTTTAGATGCCTCAAGCCCCAAAAAAATCCAACGAAATATTTTTTATAAAAGATTTTTGAAAATTGAGATAATGACAATTGGCAACCCATGCCAAAAGTCGATTTTCGAAAATCTTTCATAAAAAATTAACAATATAGGTAATAGTAACCATGGTTGCATGGTTAAATAAAAATTTATCTGAAAATTTTTACTAGTAACTCTTTATGTCAGTTTGACATTAAATTGAAATTGGTTAAATTATCATTTTGGTTGTAGATAAATATTCAATAAGGTAAATACAAATTTATTCAAAAATAGAGCGGCAGTATCATTACGATTTTTTTACCGAATCTGCACTCGTTCATTAATTCATGTCCAGGAAATTTTTTATCGTACATTTGCAGTCCAACAATTTGGAGTAGGAGCGGAGCGGACAATAGATGATCAGTAAAACTACTAAAAGGCGCAATTATTGGAATAGTTAACTAATCGAAACACCAAATAAATCACACATTCACCACTCATGTCATGGACCAGTTAAACGTGGCGTGATCTACAAACTGTGACGATAAGGAAAGGTGGCAATTCCTGGGAACGTGCTACTCGTATCAGAGCATCTTCAAGACTGCCGATATCCGACTTACACCACACCTAGCACGTAATCCCAGACTTCGCCCAAGTGTACTAACGTAATCGAACAAACAAACACGAGCATAACTTCATTAGCACACTTGTATTCCTATCATTAATTATTATTACAATCAACATGATTTCTAACCCCGACATATACATCGCAGTCTTGAAAAAAAAAATATTACGCTAGATTCTAAATGATGGAGAACAGTGTCTTTTAACATCTCTAAAACTTCCCACAACCTTTCCTCGATTTGAGTTCCTCTCACTCGGAAGACATCTCATCTTCCTCTGCCACTATAAAGAGTCAGGAACCGTCGTTCTCTTGTCGTGAAGCTAACAACTGACGTCGTAAGACATCTGAAGACATTACCGTGTTGCAGTGAAAGCATGGAAACCATGGAAACCTAGCATTTCGCGATGAGCTGCGCAAACGCAAAACAAATAAAGCACGCAATCGTGGCACGCTAGATTGTTAGATGCTAGATATCATCCAATTACCAATTACAGAATTACAGTTCTAGACAGCAGATAGCGATGGTACGTGCATGATAATGGGGAATTTGAGAAGAAGACTAGTCTAGCAGATTCTTACATTCGTAGGTATATACAGACTTTATAGACATTGTGCAATATAAGATAAACAAGCTTCTTTAAAATTAACTAAACATTTATATTAACTCTTCAATAATACGGAAGACACGAGCTGTTTGTTTCTATGGTTATTGGAGAACCTTCATTCGTTTATTAAAGATTGGTTATTCAAAATATGACTTACCTAAATGATTTTAGTTTTAGTTTTTATTTTATTCGTGTCATTATTAAAGTTTCTGATTAAATGATAAAGAAAATTCAATATTATTGTTTAACAGGAGTATAGGTACTTACTGTTCTTTAAATTGCTACGTTCAATAGTATATTTTCAAAGCTTTATTCAAAATTATTTTGAAATAAAGAAATAAAATAGATTTATTCGAGTTCCATTTTATTTGTTCAATATAACTTAATGTTAGGAAGGAAATTTTTATTTGACGACATTATTTTTCATAGGAGAAATAAAAGCATTCTACGTAACATATTAAACAGGTACTCAATTTTCATTAATTATTTTTGGACTTGTTAGTAAAAAATTGTCAAAATAAAAAAACGTGTTTTTGATTGTTCTTCAAAAAAAAAACTATAAAAAAATCATATCAAATAATGACAAAAACCGCAAAAAACATAGACCAAAGACAAAAAATAAAAATATAGAAGCATTAAGATATCCTTTGTTAATACACTCATATGTAAAAGCATCATATGTTTAATTAAAGTAAACGTGGAAGGCGTACACCTCTGTAACGCTGTAATATTTTAGGGTAGACGTACACCTTAAGCAAAACCGAGAAAATACATAGATTATTTTGCTAGATATCACATTGATATAAGTCTAAATCAGGATGGCAAGATTTTGATCTCGATGAGAAAATCTTCCTCTCGAGTTCTCTTGTCTATGTCAGTGAGGTAATGAAGGAAAGAAACGTAAACTGCTTGTGATGAACAATTAAAAGTCCGGAAGCGAATCTCAGTCTTGTTGTAAAGTAAAGAAATTGTGAATCTTTCACATCACGAGTGTCGTAAGAAGCGTGCTGGGTGAAGCACGATAACAGAGGTCGCAGGAGTCGCGTGCAGAACTTCTACACGGACCACAGTGCTTCCCAAACAACAGAGAAGCGCTTATTTCATTATTTACATCAGATCAGAATCAGTGAAATAAAGACAAATGCACTCATGAGGCATGTTCTTTTCGGACGTAAAACACACAACCCTCCAAATAGTTGCATGTGATTGGGGATGATTTGGTGAAGATAATCCTCTACGAATTTAGAATTTCATTCATAGATATTGAAAATATTGAGAATTCTTTGAACATCTTCTAATACTGAGTTATGATTCTTTAAAAAGCAATTTTCTCGTTATAGCGGGGTCGAAAATTCAAATGTTATTAGTGCATCTGAAAGTGGAAGCCTTGACGAATAAAATGCAATTTTTATCTTTACAAAATGAGGTTCTTTAACAAAGTTATACCACATTCATTCTGTAGCGGCGAATTTATTACGTCATTCTCAATGTAGTGCCAACTATACAGAAAATTCTCTAGTCATTCGATTATTAAACGGCTGGTGCCTAAACGGTGCTACTTATGAAACAATTTTCAAGGACCATTTTGATAGCAAATTTCCTCAGCTTTCATTCTGTCAAAACCGTTTTACATAATGATAGTTTTCGAAGAAAACGCGTTACAAGAAAATTTTGAGTTTCAACGGAATTTTTTTTGGGAAGCGGAGCATACCGAGGTGGAGCGATTTTTTTTCTGTAGGTTCTTAACTACTCACATGCCAAATTTCTTGGGTTTCAATCAATTTTTGACTCTCCTGACTGGACTATATGGGAATTTGAATTTATTATATCTGTTAAGGGTAATGGATTAATTAGAGAGACACACAATTATATTTTCTGTTACCTACTAATAATTGGAATTTTTTCATTTAGTGGTTTATAACCGTTTGGTAATATATAAAAATATACTTAAATAAAATTAAAATTTTATGAACTCTACTAGAAAAGTTAGGACATACAATTCAGTCATTGAACTATATCACCAGTGAACTGTGAGTCACTCAATTCTTTAAATAAAAAATTGCGAAAATACATTTAAGTACGCAAGACATGTACCTACCATGGAGTATGGAGTCAGAGTATTGTTACTCTTAGTCATGGGTCAGAGGGCAAACTTTCTGTTTTGGCTCAGTGATGAAGTTAAAGTTAGTTGACGAATTTAAAAAATACAAACCAGACATTTATATTTTATAAGTTATTTATTTTATGTTATGTTTATGATATCAAACAATTTCTCTCATTTATTTTTACAACGTTTAAGACACAATAATTAATCTAAGTGAAATTTCTACGCACTCTAGAGCAAAAATAAGCTACCTGTCGGATGAATATTTTCAGTTAATTTATGAAGGTAAAAATTGTGTAAACTAAAGAGAAATACGTTCAAATCAACAGAGGTTTAAATTTAGTGCAGCAGCAGCAGATAAAGTTATATCGAATGCAATTCATAAACAAAACAATAATCTATAAAGTGTATGGTTTACTCGTAATGTATTTGATCATTTAAGAAATTTATAAGTCTGTGACTGATACAATTTGTTAAAACAGGGGATGTAGCTCAGTGGTAGAGCGTTCGCTTTGCATGTGAAAGGCCCCGGGTTCGATCCCCGGCATCTCCAATTTTGTATAGCTATCGAGATGCCAGAGGGAAAAAAAAGATGATCTGAGAAGATTGGAACGATTGAAATTCCGTGAAACTCGGATTGAAACTCGAATTGAAAATCAAGGAGCTCCCATAATAAATTACTCCCAATCTATTAAAGCCGAGATTAAATCTATAAATCTAAAAAAATATCATATAAAAACAAAAAGTATGGCGAATTTTTTAAATTGTTATTATTTTAATTTATAAACAATTAAACAAATATATTTCTACGAAAAACTCTTCGTAACTCTGATTGCATTGCAAAAAGTGTTTGTAGCAGCACATTATTATATCAAATTTTCAAATAATAGTCGAGTAATTTGTAATCAAATTGAGTATTTTCTAAACAAGAACGGAGCGTAACATAGCAATTAGATAAATAGAGACAACATGTACTCATAGTACATTGGCTGTCAGCGCGGGTACTTGAGGATAGCGGGGATTTGTGAGCTAGCAGCGCTGAGCGATAAAACCCTCTTAAAGTAAAGATAGTAATATTTTGCTCATATTTGAGCGACTGAGGGATAATGATTATTAAAGATTGCAATTAATCAGTGACAGAACGGGAAACGGAAGATTGATTTGAAGGTTTGAAGATTTAAAAAGTTTGCAAGTTGATGATTTGGTATGTATTACAAGTAAAGGGGGATGTAGCTCAGTGGTAGAGCGTTCGCTTTGCATGTGAAAGGCCCCGGGTTCGATCCCCGGCATCTCCAGTTTTATAGAAGAAAAATAGAGAATAATGCAACTCTAAAATTGAAGATAGTAACGGATAATAGTTGCAAGAGCGATGCAAGAGTAATTAAGCGAATGACAGAAAAATCGGGAAAGTTAGAAGAGGTTTAATAAAAAAAATGCCGGGTTGCAGTCAATTTATTAAAAATTTTAGAGGATAGAAATTTATAGAGGGAGCTTTGCAAGAAAACAATGAAGCAATGACGGCTTTTAAATCGAAAAACTTTGACGATGTGTACGGAGTTGAAAAAATTTTTTCGACTCGATTCACCAAAAGAGTAGGTACTAAAATTTGTTCAATTTCCTGTGCAAGATTCAAACGAAGTTCCTACGTTGATTTTACACAAAGTTATGAGTGTTTTAAAAAAAGTGCATTTCGAGGTTTTTCGCGAATTTTCAACCAAATTAGACGATTCTTTCGGGGGTAAAACCTATTTTGGCTCTACTTTAAGGGAGTAAACTCAGATTGGGATTATCCTAGTTCTTCAAAACCCGAACAAAAAGAAATTTCACCTCATTTCAAGAAGTGTTCCCCTAATTGTGTTGACGCGTTTAGTTTTTAAAACCTATCCGTCGTTTCGTGGTGAACATTTTGGCAAGCTCTGGGTCGGAGAAACCTAGAAGGAAGCAGCAGTCTCGTGCGCGGGTCGCCCGAGGCCGCGTGTTTCCCACGGTGAGCCGCGCGAGATCAGCGAGAGCGTAGCGCGTGCACTACAATCAAATCACCAATCACTGCCTAGCGCAGCACACTGCGCTCTGACTCTACCCTGCCGTGCGGGCTCCTTCGTCACGCTATACACGCCACAGGACGAGCCGAGCGCCAGTGGATCATGAGAATGGAAACGAGCGATTGAAGACGGGAATGGGAAAATTCAGTTCTTGAATTTATGCTGAATATACGTAAAATGATCTCGCGCGGCTCATACACACGAAAATTCAACCCTGATGTTCATGTCACACCGGCGTGGCACGAAGCACGGTGCTCGATGTGTCATTTTGCATCGTTCAAAGTTGTGAAAAGGGTGACACTTCGTACTTTGATGGTTTTTGAAAATTATTTTTGACAGCTGAGAATTAAAATTCATCAATTCTTTGTTTTATATATTGTATTTAGAATTCACTGTGAAATCAGCAACAAATTTCCTTATTACGTCAAAATGCTCGATGGAATAGTAGCGATAGAATTTTTACGTTATTCATTTGTTTTATCGAGCACCGTGCACGTGTAACGTGGGCATTTTTTTCTACTATTTCTAATAAAACTACCATTGATCCAAACCCTCCCCCCACCAATAAAAATCCTGGCTACGTCTATTTTCAAGGTATTAGATTTGTGACCCCCTGTTAAAATTTTCTAAATCCGGCTCTGACTTTTGAAGGTGCAAATTTAGTAAGTTTATACCTGCATCAAAAGATTCATTCTCAGGAAAATTCAAATCTACAAACACAGGAGGATGCAAATCTAGAAAAGTTATATTAAAAAACCGAGAATGTTGGATTCAAGAATGGTATTGGGTTGTTCATTTAGTTCAGTTCAACCTCTAATTTATGTATCCCCTTTGTGTTGATGAAACAAACTAGTTTTCTAGATTTGCATCTTCCTGTGTTTGCATCTTCCTATGTTTGCATTTATGCCGAACCTAAAGCTCTGTTCGCACGGCGATCTTTGGAGATTCTACGGAGATTCAGAATTTTGGAAAAGAGTTTTTCTTTCTAGTGATAATTACGTGGTTTTGAAGCAATCAATAAATTATAAATTCTTCTTTTCCAAGACTCATTGAAGATTCAATTCAGCGACACCACAATTTAACAGTTCTCATTAGAAAGAAAAAAACTTCTTCTTTTCCAGGATTCTGAATCTCCGTAGAACCTCCAAAGATCGCCGTGCGAACAGGGCTTAAAACTCTAGTAGTAGGATTTTCTTGACCGGATTGGAAAATCACGAAAATAAATAACGTAGTTTTCAGTCAATTCTAGATTTGCATTTTCCTGTGCATTAATATTTTATTTTCTGGCGTTGACTCATTAAAGACAGCACATAGACTCTACACTACACTCTACACTATACTCTACACTGCCGTGATGTCGTGCTACCTCCTTGGTCACGCTACGCACGCCACAGGACGAGCGGCAGTGGTTGATGAGAATGAGACGATGTGGTAGAAGTGGTTGATTGTTGATGGTTGAGAAGTGGTAGCGTGTGCGAGGAAAAAACCTCGGGGCGCGAATTACAGGAAGAGTTAATGGGTTCAGAAGCTTTTAGGTGTATTCATTATTGGCTCAAATCGTGGGAAATTTTTGGCGGAAGCAATACGCATTTAATGGAGTAGGTAATATGAAAATTGTACGACATTGAATAACAGATTCAAGCAAAGTAAATATGGTAATAACCTAACTGAAATTATACAGTGGAATTTTTTGACTGTCAGTATAATTATTATAATAAATCCACTTCTGTATAAAGTAAGCCATAAACAAAACACAATTTTATCGCTTTGACAGCGGATAAAAAGGAAAGTAACTGTTTGCAAGTGATATAAAACCTTATTTACCTTTTTCTTAGCAACCTAACAATAAACAAAACACTAAAATGGTATTTGTTTCATATTTCTAAAATTTGTCAGTGAAATAATTCGATTTTGGGAATATTTGTGAAGAAAAACCAAAGAAGTCTTTTCAAATTGCTAGGCAACAGGGTTTCAATACAAACAGAAATTTATCCGGCGAAATAAAAAGCTTTTGTGTGATTACAGTTATGATAAAATTATTGAATTGAAACAATAAAATGCTACGAACAAAGTAAAATAAAATATATTTCGACATTTTCGGAGAGAATAATATAATTTTTTTCAAGTTTTAGTTCCTAGAATTATCGATTTCTCGAGAACTAGTTCTCGTCTCGTTATATTGAATTCTCGTCTCATCTCAAAATTACGAGACGAGAATGAGACGAAAAATTTCTCGTCTTGGCGGCATCACTACATCAAACGAAATAAAACTAGTAACCTAAAAGTGAAAAATTTTATGGACAGTCAGTACAGTAAACATTACTTATTGAAGAAAATATATTATCGTACAAAAACGATATTTCTAAGTAAATTACTAGGTACTTCTGTTTAGGTACGAACCTTATTAATTATCTGTTTTGTTTACAAATATGTATTGTGATTTATAAAATGAACATTAAAAATAAAATCTTTGCAAGCTAGTATGCCACAAACCACAGCGCATCTTTAACTACAGATATCCGCACACTTCATGTCATACCATCTCCGATCTACATCATCTTTCTATGAGCCGCTAATACCCAGTAGCAAATCCATTACATCTCTCCTCTCTTTCTTCTTTCAATCGCGGCTGTCGGATCGTTAATCCTCCGACAGTCCGACACACGACCGACCACAGACCGACACAGAACGAAGATGGAAACACGGCCTGCCGCGACCGATGAAGCCAAATAAGGACCGGGAATTAAGTGCTATAGAGACGTCAGAACAAGAGAAGAGAAGATTGCAACTTGAAGCTGTAATTGAGGGAAAGTGATTCAGGATTGAAATCAATCAGTAGCGGAACGAGGAATCATTCAAGATATTTCCCACTTGATATGAATCGTTTAAAAATAGTATATTCCTGTACCTACGTCAATCTATCCTAGCCACATCCTCAGTAGGATCAAAAATTACATACTCAATAACTCAATACAAACATCTCAGTGAATTATATGAGATACACAATTAGTAACACAATTGGGATGTTACATAGATAATGTTACTAACTAAGAGTGGACATTAGCAATCGCTAGGATATTAAGGGTATCGTCTCCACGTAGCTCAACACCGCGTTTGTCCTATGTTAATGCATAGGAACGCTCGCTAAAAATACGGAAAAGCAGTCTAGCAATTTCTACGATGCTCACGAAGTTTTATAGATAAAGCTAAATTTCATAAATTTATTTACAGACGAAGAATGCAACTAGGATTATGCCGAGTTACATTGTCTAATAAATCTCTTAATAATAAGAAAAAGCATGTAAAAAATTGCTGAAAACACACTTTTTCATTAATTTTGTATATGGATTGGAGACGAGACCCTTAATAGAATGTAAATGGGCAAATGAGCATGTAACAAGCCGGAATGTGCACATTCTTGAAATATTATGGGGAACTTATTTTGTGGTTATGTTGTAAGGGGATGTAGCTCAGTGGTAGAGCGTTCGCTTTGCATGTGAAAGGCCCCGGGTTCGATCCCCGGCATCTCCAGTTTTATAGCTAAAGAGATTTATCAGGGAGGAAGAGATTTAAACTTGAAGTAAACAAAGGAACGCATAGTATATAAAGCTCGAAAGCTCGTCGAAAGCACGAAATTGAGCTATTGAGGGAAAGTGAATAAAGATTGAAATGAATCAGTCCAAATCAGTTAAGAAGGTTGGTGATACATGCAGTGGCGTACCCAGATATCAGCCTAGAAGGCGGATTTGAAAATAAAATAATTATTTTTGATAATGTAAAACAAAATTCGCCCAACGCGCGTTGGTTGATATTATTGTAATTCGTTCAGTTGCGGTGATATATTTTTACAATAATAATTACTAATTCACTAATCATAAAATGCTTGGCATGCTTACATTTTTTTAGATAACTTGCAAATTGTTTAGACAAAGTACACAAAATCTTCACGAACTTATTTTTAAAGGTAGGTACATACAAAATATTAATAGGTACAATTTCTGAGTTTTTCATTATTTTATCATATAGTTTAAAGCATGCAAAACAAAGATTTAGTGAATTTCCATAAGAGTCCATGTAAAACGAGCGTAATTTCAACGTTCAATTACTCAAAAAAAGGATGGACGAAAATTAAAAAATAATAATTTTTGAATATAAATAGTGTAATAAAGGCACTGTAAAAATTTCAGCCTCTCATCGTCATTTTACTTTTGGTCACCTTCTCCTTAAGGTACGAGGAACGAGAAAGTTATTGGGTTAAAGTTCTGATTGCAAAATCGTTATTTGAAACCTATACAAGTGGATCATAAGAGGGGATGTAGCTCAGTGGTAGAGCGTTCGCTTTGCATGTGAAAGGCCCCGGGTTCGATCCCCGGCATCTCCAGTTTTATTTGAAGTTCAAGAAAAAATAATATGATCGTAATTACCAAAACGAATATCTCCAATTTATAAGTAAACACGAAGTAAAAACCCCGGATTTTGGCATAAATCTTCCTGAAAAACTCACAAACTCAGCACTTCTTCTAAATGTCTAAATCATAAAAATATTCATCGACTTGCCAAAAATGGTAAAGAAGTATATAACAACAGCGAACATATTTATGGCCGAATGAGAAATATTTACAAATTATTCCTTAAGATGTTGACTTTAGAACTTTCATGGCTCTCATGCCATATACGAAGTATAGTTCGATTTGTTGATGAAGTAATTTATTTTGTAGTACTTACAAAATTAGTAGACAGGCAGGAAACCAAAATGCTGAACTTACCTGTAACAAAAAAAATATATAAAAAATAATTTTAAAAACATATAAACACCAAACTTCAAATTATATAAATAAATAAACTAAAACTACTTATAGGCAATAAGTGGTGAAGAAGTTGCACCTGAATTAAATTCGTTATAATCAAATCATGTTAAGTGCGAACTATAACTTACTCATCACTAGTAATTTCCATAAATTACAATTAGAAACTGCTTATAAATATGCAATCATAATAAATTTAAATTTACGACAAACGCCAAATAAAACTAATTAAATTACAAAAGAGAAATCGAGTACTTCCCAGTGAAAAAACTGTTTATAAATTTACACATCAAACATAATGACTATAACAAAGATTTTATAGAGTACGTTAACCTGTAAAAAACATACAACAAATGGCGAATAATAATAAGGGAAGTATATTTAAATATTTACACTTTTATCACTAGACACATCTTATATGAATCATAGACATTGTTTTTCACATTTTACATAGTATTTAGAAGTCAATAAACCTTGAATTTAAAACCTATTTCTGGTAAGAGAATCGTCTACCTCTACTGTTTAAACTGCGTTTCTCACTTTATATCTAAATTCTTATAGATTTATTTTAATTAAAATAATAAGATAATTTCAAAATAAATAGTATCCAAAGGCACTAAAAATCGTCTCCTTAAGGCGCTACACTTGTAAATCCAGAAGATTAGCAATTTGAACGATTCTGGCTGTGTTATAAAAAATTTCAAATTTCATTAGTGAATCAATAAATGCAAGTTGTTAATTGCTATGACATCAATTAGCAAAACTTTGAGCTAATTTTTATCATTAATAATCCATATTATACGTTGATTAATGCACAAAAATTAAAAATTTCTTTTGAAATCGATAATAAACATTAGTCGGAAGACGGGTATAGAGAGATTTTGTAAACAGTTAACCATTTATGTAAAACTCGCATTTTTAGTAATTTTTAGAAATTATTTAACAAAATACGGCAAGGTTTTTTGTAAATTTCATTCTATAGGTAGCTATGTAAGCACAACCTATAAGTAAAATATGAGGTCATCGATTTCAAAACCAAAGTCACAAAATGATTTATTGTAACATGCTTTTTTGCTTTGCATTTGATAGCAAGAGATGGGCCTTAAGTAAACTATCCTTATTCATATGAATTTAGAAAAAAATCTTTTTGTTTCGGAATTATTACATGCCATTACAATATGTACATGTACTCAAATTATGGTATACCCTGTACTACTCTTGCCATTGAACAATGAATTAAATTTTATTTTATTCCATTTATTAAGTCAGGTACCTATCCATTATACAATGAATAATCCAATGGTTTCAAAATTGTTCTTTTATAGTTAAAAAAAAATTTTTGTTCCTTTATCAGTAAGTTGAGCACTATATGCCATTAAAATATATGCACGTATGCACGAAGTTGTAAAACACCCTGTATATCTTTTATTTTAACCAAAATACGAGTTATTGAAAAGTACGATTTTGTATGGTTTTTATACTTTCCATCATTCAAAACAAGTGCAGAAAGTTGGAACTGGCGAACATATTCTGCAGAAAAAATTGCTGAATCGAGTTATTAAAATAGACGAGTCAATAAAAACTAACTATACTACCATTAAAAAGTCTGGAATAAAAATACAATTTCTGTAAATTGTGCTTTTTGTCACTGCCCAATAAACTTCGTCATGGTTCTTCTCCCCTTTTAAAACCATATTTAAGTAAATTACAGTCAAATTACCAACCAGTACGTTTCTTCTACCTCCCATCTTGAAACACTTAAACACCATAAGATTACCATACAGAAACACCACGGCTCGACAGTCATTACAGAACCAACGAACCTCGAAATTTAAGAAGAAGAAACTCATCAGAAACGTGGAAACACGAAATTATGAATCCAATTAAATTATAATGATACGGTTTATTTTGTAATCGTCAAAGATACCGCCAGGAATGAAAATTTTAGATTGAAATGAATGCATTTTGAATGCGAGAAAATGTGTACCACACACGAATTTTAATTTGGTAAGGATAATAAGGGTTTCTTTTCGAAATTCTGTAATATATTTCAATGTATCGCTTAATTTTTAAAGCCCTGTTCACACACGGATTGTTTGAAGATTCTTTCATGCGTCTGGATTTTGGAAAAAAGAAATTCGCTGTTTTGAAGCTATCAATGAATTAGAAATTCATCTTTTCCAAGACTCCTTGAAGATTCAGTTTAACCACTCCGATATTTAACAGGCAATTCTCATTAGGATTATTTTTTCAGGATTCAACTGCAGGAAAGAATCATCAAAGAATTTATGTGTCAACAAGGCTTCAGATAGTGCAGCCACAAAGTTTTGAATTGGAAAAAATGTGAAAATCCTGGATAGCTCGAAAACTAAACGAGATATCACAAAACCGGAGAGTTGTAAAAGCGCATTTCAGGTCATCAAAATGTATGAAAAGCGCAGAAATATAATCAGTAAATTTATGTACAATAAGCGCAGATCGTAACGTTCAATAAGCGCATTTTTCGAAAATGAGATTTCTGATCATAACAAGTTAGTCCAGATCGTCTTCGAGTATGACAGGGTTAAGTTCAGAAAAATATTAGATTAGGTTAGGTTAGGTTTTTCTAGTTTTAAAAAATTCAAAAAATATTGTAGAAAAACTGTCGTACAATCCCTAAAACTATTGTGCTTTTCAAATGTTCCCTTCTGCGCTTATATAACGTAAATTTCTGCTTTTATCTAACGTCAATTTCTGCGCTTTTCGTACGTCGATAAGCAAAAACTGATAAGGGCCAAATGCGCTTATACGTATAACGCACCCTCACAAAACGTGGCATTAGATTGTCCTGGGCATAAACCTTTGGTTCTTCTTCACAAATATTCCCAAAATCTAATAATTTCACTGAAAAATATTAGAAATATGAAGCAAATTACATTTTAGTGTTTTGTTTATTGTTGGTAAAGAAAAGGTAAATAAAGTTTTATCACCTTCCTTTTTATCCGCTGTCAAAGCGATAAAATTGTGTTTTGTTTATGGCATACTTGATACAGGAGTGGAATTATCATTATAAGTCACAGCCAATGGTCAACAGAAGCGATCCTTAGTTTTATATCAGCAACTTACAATAATTCCACTGGATTTAAAGAGGTTGGATCCACTATAATAACATCTATCATTCTGTCATTTGGATTAAATCCTATTGAATAGTTAGATACCATTTATAAAATTAATAAATTTGAAATTTTAGATGTGCATTTCTTCTGTATTTTCAATCACGACCCTAAATATATTTCATCTCCCAAACCTAATAACATTTAATCTACTCCACCGTCCATTATCCAACTAAATCTCATCTGATCTGCCGTGATTGGTGGACAGGAAGCGAGCGTGCGTTGAAACAAAACACGGTCGCTGCCGCCACACAGACAAAACAACATCGCGGGTCGCGATGTCGCGTTCCCACGCTGGCTTGATCTCAATGCGCGACTCATCGCCCATTCGTACCACGCGACCTGCTACATGTGATATCATTGTCTTCATCGTATGTATGTGTGTGTGTGTGTGTGTGTGTGTGTGTGTGTGTGTGTGTGTGTGTGTGTGTGTGTGTGTGTGTGTGTGTGTGTGTGTGTGTGTGTGTGTGTGTGTGTGTGTGTGTGTGTGTGTGTGTGTGTGTGTGTGTGTGTGTGTGTGTGTGTGTGTGTGTGTGTGTGTGTGTGTGTGTGTGTGTGTGTGTGTGTGTGTGTGTGTGTGTGTGTGTGTGTGTGTGTGTGTGTGTGTGTGTGTGTGTGTGTGTGGGGCTGGAAGAATTGTAAGTGGAATGGTAATAGGAGTGAGCGATCGCATGAATATGATATTAAGGCGCCAAAAATATAGTGAAAAAGGGACCTTGTTATATTATAAACTCAGCTCTTGTTAGTACACCTACACTGTTCATATTTCATATACCGTGTGGAACACCATACATGTATACATAGGCAATTAGCATTGCATTTCACATTAATGCAGATTCTTGCTCGCCATTTCCACGTAGAAATATGGTAAAGGTCAATCAAAAAGTAAAATTTTTTCACACCAGATGCGACTGATTATTTCGTTCTACGAGTAAATTACTTTTAAAGAACAATATTAGGTAATTTTAAATTCAATATTTTCAAATCAATTCTTACATTGCTATGGTTACTAGGTACAACAAATTTTCAAATGTGACAGATATCAGATTTGTTTTGTATTTAATTTAATTTGAATTTAGAGTATTTATAAATTGCAGACTTTAATGCTTTATAAAAATGTATTTAAGTCTTTTTTTAAATAAGTCTGACATCTCTGTCACATTTGAAAAATTGTTGTACCTACTAGTAACCATAAATAATAATTTAATAATTTATTTACCATCATTTGAGTAATGTACAAGAAGATTAAACAATATCACTAAAAAATACTTGACAATAAAGTAAATAAGTAACGCCCATTAAGAAACAGATGTTTCTTGTGTTGGGTGTTGGCAACTTATTTTAATAATTACATAATAGCAAAATATATATTTGATGAATTAAACACATAAATTATACCAATAAATACATAATATAATAATTAAAAAAGTACATATAACATTAAAGTTTGTAAGTAATATTTTTTGAAAAACGATATTATATTTTTTAATATTTATACGGAATATTAGGGTTAGAATTAAAAGATACAATTTTGATTTTCACTGAAATTAGTACTATAAATCATTTATATTTAAGCTATTAATTTGAATCCATTGTTTTAATTTATATTTAAATGATAATAGATTATTTCCTATTGACTTTAGCTCAATTGGTAGCACATTGAAAATTGAGGCTCCGATATAATGAAAGAATAGTTTGCCAATAGTTTTAACCGGACGTCTTACTTTTATATGTGGTTCTAGTCTACTCCGTGTTATCTGCCTTTCATTAATATTCGGATATTTTACTTGGCCTATTTTGTACATACATAGAACTGATGAGTACATAAACAATTTTCGCAAATTCATTAACTTAGTCTCTACATATAAAGCTTGAGAAGGGTGCAAGTAATGTTTACTATACATTAATTTTAGAATTCTATTTTGAAGTACTTGTAGCGGTTTTAGATGTATATCATACGCACCTCCCCAACCAATAATACCATATTGTAGATGGGATTGTACAAATGCAAAATACATTATCCTCAAACATTGAAAATTCACTGTTTCTTTCAGTTTCTTAAATATAAATAAAAATTGTCTTATTTTTGCGCAAACAGAATGTATGTGATCTCTCTAAATGTTTGTCTATAATTATTCCGAGATATTTTGTATTGTCTACTTTGGAAATAATGTCACTACATTTACAGTTTTTCTTATCACAAACACTACTATGTATTGTTAGACTCTGAAAAGTTGGTTATCCACTGGAATATGCACTAAACGCCACAAACTTAGTTTTATCATAGTTTAGTGTCAGCTTATTATTTACATACCAGTTTTTAATCACAGTCAAATCATGTTCAGTTTTTTCTCTAACTTCTGACCAGCACTTGCCATCTAGTACTATAGCTGTATCATCGGCAAACGAAATTATTTTACCATTTACTTTGTAAATGTATTAATGTAAGATTAGAGAGGTATTGTAATGGTATTAGTTTTTGGTGGATAAGCACGTTTGGGGATCTCTAGAATACGAATTTACTATTTTCACGATGATTTCTGTGTATGTGTGTGTGCGCGTATGAACGATAACTTAAAAAGTATCTAACCTTTAATAACCAAATTTCATATTTAAGGTTTCAATAAGGATCTTAACACCAGATAAGATTTTGGTACAAATCCTCAAACCGGAAGTAGTACTTTTTGAAGCTTGATTATGAAATTTGTTTCTACACAGATTTTGAGGTAAAAACCAATAAGTACCTACCTACTTACGCAAGCACCAAATCAAAATGTAAACTGTTGCTTTTAGTAATATTATTTAGTGGTTCATATTTTCAATTCTATTATATACTGTAATGGTTTTGTGAAAATTTAAAACGCACAGTGTAAGAAATACAACCTATCAATTTGGACAAGATAATTGAATAAAATTTCTTTCCATTTACATTGAAAGTGGAACCCTATAATCATCATTTTCAATATCGCTCGACATTTTAACATAATTTAAAATATTATTTCAATATATAATTATCCCAGGTAGGTCTCATGTTTGAAATTGATAAGATCAAAAATTCGAAAAGAATTGTTGCAAAAACGATTTGCTGCATTATTAATTTCATGCCGAATTAAATGGAGGAAATTTCGCAATATTAATCACTCGCGAATTTGCCAAAGGAATCAGACTTTAATTACTCTAATTATTGATTAAATCATCAGGCAGCTGGCGGAAATTTAATGAAATTTATAATAGCGTCAAAATCAACTTTTCAAGGCGGTGTCTAAATTTCAATACACGGGCCATTGTTGCGTAAAGCCCTGTCCACGCAAGGATTCTTTGCAGATTCTTTCATTCTTCTAAATTTTAAGAAAAAATATTCTGGTGAGAATTGTCACTTATAATATCACATTCTTTCCGGAAATTTTTTGAGTGCTTTCCAACAACGTCTTAATAAGCTCGAGTGGTACACGAGAGCTAATTACGTTGTTGGAATGCACGATAAAAAATTTCCTGCACATGAATTAATGCACGAGTGCATATTCGGTAAGAAACTTTAAATATTTACTAAATTCGTATTTAACATTAATAAATATCTATTATTTACCTTATTATTTTCTTATTTATACTCAAAATAACAATTTAACCAATTTTTAATTTAATGTCAAAGTGACAGATGACGGTAAAGTTTCCGCTTATTAATTTCAGTTAAGTTACTCAAGCTACTAGTAAGACATTTCTATATAACCATGGTTACTATTATTGTTATCCATTGGCTGTTATTTGTGTCAAGCAATTTTCTGTCAAATAGCAATGCCGCATAATTGAATTTTCAATGAGCTTTGGAAAAGAATAATTTATAGTTCTTTGATAACTTCAAAACAGATAATTTCTTTTCTTACAAGATTCAGATGACCAAAAGAATCTTTAAAGAATCCTTGTGTTAACAGAGCATAAGCCATCAACTGTTAAACTTAAGTTAAAAATAGCGTGAGCATGATAGATAAAGATAGGTAGGTATTTAAAATCTTGCTGAATTTTTTTAATAAAATAAAAAGGTATTTACTATCTTAAAATTTAATAAACTAAGTGTTGTGATAAGTTAATTAAGTACACATACAAACTGGAATAATTAAAATACTAAGCAAGAATTCGAATTGACTATACTTGTCAAATTACAGAATTCCATAAACTGCATTACTACCTAATGTATTTGTAATTCCAGTGAAAGCACTTGATGTTTCACTTGTCACGTCGTCGAACAAAATTGTGCCAGATTTCGTCATTTACGATCAAGCCAAAAGCCAAGATAATTTATCAAGTACTATGAATACATTAATATTAATTTCTGTCCAATATTATGTCATTTACAAGCGATGACAAGTCACTAAATATATTATTTCATAACGAGAAGTTGAAAAATTGTTGTCCTGTCCACAATTTTCAAAAGAGTTATTAATAACACTTTTTACTTTCACAAATAAGATAATTATTGAATATAACAGTGCTTTTTAGTTTATCTATTTTCCGTTTGTTGTATATTTATTTATTTATTTATTAAAATTAGCTATGTTACACAAGTGTTTATAGTACGTCAAAAAAGCTTACAATTAAAGTAAAAAGAATTAAAAAAATATAATATATGTAAATATATATTTATATAGTTAGTCTTTAGGAAATGAAAAACACAAAGAATATAATCCAACAATTTAACATGTAATAATATTTTTGCGCTAAATGGAGGCTGGCTCGTTTTGCTTTTAGGATATGAGGCGGAAGAGATTAAGTATGCAGCATGGTTTTATTAATAGGATCGATAAGTGTGTGTAAACTCGACAAGACGATTTTTCTCACGTCCTAAAGGAAATGATCGTCCAATATAAGATCGATCATATACACAGAATGTCGGTGCCGGTTCTCACAAACAAACACTAGAACACACACACGAGACAGAGCCGGAATTCATTATTCATTCAATCATTTGTTATAGAGACTTGTGTCACAAAACAACTAAACTAGATCTAATATTAAATTACAGGTAGATTGATAAAATAGATAAATTTAAGTTTAGAATTTTTCCACATTATATAAAATACCTTGTGATATTGGTTCATACGTGAATTCTTTGATGATTCTTTTATGCTTCAGAATCGTTCGGAAAAATAAATTCGCTGTTTTGAAACTATCAATTAATTAGACATTCTGCTTTTCCAAGACTCATTGAAGATTCAATTTAGTGGCGCCGCTATATGAGAAGCAATTATTCTCACCATGATTCTTTTTCTCAGGGTTCCGGAGTATGAACTCTCAAAGAATCCATTAGAAAACAGGGCTTTAACTGATAGCGTAATTGGACTGATTTTACTAATACTATAATTTATAAGGAAACATGTCATTCCTAAATTTTAAAATAATTCAGATTAAGTTTTATAAAATAAGTAATAAACATAGACATTTAAAAGTATGTACTTAAGTGTAGTTTTAGAATAATACTACGCCTTGAAAAACATAATTAAAAAAAATTTAGGTAGATATATAGATTTTGTTTCATCTCTTTCGAACTTATGGAACAAAATAAATTCGATGAAGATAATAGAACAATGCTATGGTTTACCAATCCCCTGAAAAATTAAAAATAATATATTTGATTTAAAAAAATGTCTGTAGAATCGAATGCTTCAAACCCAAAGTCGTTTTTTTTATTCGTTCGCAAGTTACAGCCGTTTTTGTGTCAGGAAACAAAGTTAAGGCATGATTTAATTAGCTTCGTTCTACCAAAATATATTTTCTCGTTTTTCTCGTAAACTATTAGTTCTATGTAAAAAGGTGTTAGCATGTTTTTGTAGGAAATTTTTTAAGCTACAATATTATAATAACAATATTTACCGTAAAATTTAAAGTTTTTTTTAATTTTTTTTTTCAATAAGGCGGCTCGAACGCACTTTCTGCTGCCAAGTGCCTTTTAATTGAAAGTTACATTTTTTTAAAAAGAATATGAAGTCCCTATTTCACTTGCAAAACAATTGATAGATTAAAGAAGATTATTGCATGCTTTGTTTTTAATTGTAATATTTGTGTTTTTTTTTCAAATTTAAGTTTTTCTTTTTTATCAAGTCAAGGTATAATAAATACCACAGACTTTGAGGTCGTTTCTGAGCTGCCCTGAATTTTGATTAGTTATTTTATATTCGACTTTTTATGAATTTAAAAATTTCAATAATTCGGGTGTGATAGGGGGTAGACTAATTTGAATGAAAATAAATTCGTGATTACTACAAACTGCCTGAGTGCGGGCCTGGTAAATTTCGCATTGGCTTTAATTCTCTCACATAAACACACTTTACAAAGAAGCCAGCGCGCCAGCCTCCGAGTTTCCAACCAATCAATTCCTATTCATGTCAGACACAAAAAACCAAAATTGCAAATTGATTAACTACTTATATCTGAGTGGAAAACAAAACAAGCAATCTGCTGAGAAAATTAAAAAGAGTTTTAGCTAATCGGTAGTAAAATACGACGTGTTCTCTGCTGTATAATCATAATTACTCCTGGTTCGTGTGAATAAGTCATTTGAGAAAGCTGATGCCGGTGATGAGAAATGAGAAATGCGTCACGAACGACTACTACTACAGAAGATGCACTCTAAAAAATTATATGATGATAATAACCTAAATCAGCGGAAAATAATCCAAAACAATCAGAATATTTTGTTGAAAAAATAGTAAAACGGTTTGCATTGTGATGGGTCAAAAGTTTTTGGTGGATAAGCACGTTTTAGGGTACCTAGAGTAAGAATTTAACATTTTCGAGATGGTGTCTGTGTGTGTGCGTGTGTGTGCGTTCGTTCTTTCGTATGTTTTCGGAAGCGATAACAAAAAAATATTAGGTAAACATTAAAATTCCAAATTGTATATTTAAGGTTTTAATACGAATCTTAATAACCCATTAAATTTTGTTATCAATCCACACTCCAGAAGTAGTACTTACTTCTTTAAAATATTTCGATAAATAATTAATTTAAGACAATTTTTTATTTTAAATGAAAGATTTTGTGATTATTATCTACAATCGGTAATTTATATATTTTTCTGTATCTGGTATCATTTAAGAATAATTAAAGTATATAATTTTTTATTTTGTAGTCCATGATCGTTTAACATTTGTTACTACGTAAAATTTAAATGATTATGACATGACAGTGACAGTGCCAATAGTAAAATATCGTTTATATCTTCTTCTGCAGTGTAAATAAAATGACTAAAATATGTGAGTAGTAGGAGTAGTAATAGTACTTATATATTAATATATTTGTATAGGTAATAAGTAAAAAGAAGAAGAAATATGTTTTAATGTTCTCCCACGTCATAAATACTTTTTAGCATTTTTATTATAAAGAGTAATTTTTAAGCCGCAAATTATTTTAAAAGTAGGTAGATTCTTGGATTCCAATAATTAATCTATAACAACTCAACTTTTGAGAATCGATAATTATTAACCTGAAAATGGCCGTCGAAAATAAAAACAACAATTTTTAAAACAGAAGCCAGGTTATCCAAGAACCAAAACTGTATCTTCTACCTACAAACTATTATAAATTATTCTATTATGTCATTTCAAATTTTTTATCACGAAGTAATGGTCTTAAAAACCATAGGTTATATTTTTCGAACATAGAATCTATTCGTATTTTATGTTTACATAGAAAAACATAATTCGTCTCTTATTACAGATTGCAGTATTTATTCTGCGCTTAGACCTTTATTCATTAGGTATTTTTTTCTTAGCTAATAAAGATTCTTAAATAACCAAAGAAACACTATTTTCTTATTTCTTACTACATGTCTCACTTTTCTTTATTTATATATATATATATATATATATATATATATATATATATATATATATATATATATATATATATATATATATATATATATGGCTTAACACTCCTTGCCGCTTCTAAAAAAGCTTTCTAAATCCTTTTTTGGAGGGGATCAGTCTCCGTTCCATTTTTATATGAGCCTGACAATATTGTTCCATTGTTTTCTGTCTTCTGCTTTTGTTTTCCATTTTCTTATTCCCGCTGTCCTTAAATCTTCTTCAACTTCTTGTATCCAAGTTGATCTTGGCCTTCCTCTTCTTCTTTTGTTGCTAGGGTTCCATAGCATTATTGTCCTTATTGGGTCCGCTTCTTTATCTCTCCATACGTGTCCGAGCCATTTTATTCTTTGCTTTTTGATGTTCTTTACTATATTTTCCCCATTTTGTTCTTCTTCAATTTCCTGATTTGTTCTGCTTCTGTACTCAGTGCTTCTTTATTTAGATAATTTAAAAAAAGATTTAATTTAAATAAAAGTAGGGAAATATTATTTCTCAAAGGAGACTATAGTTTTGAAGTACAAATTCCCTTGGAAACCTATTGGCTTTAAAACACAATATCAAAGTGTACAGTTTATCTTCTTTATTTCCACTAACCAGAGACATTAAAACACCCGTAGGTGTGAAAAGATAATAACATTTTGGTGCGTGTCAAATCGTATCCATAATATTCTGTCAATAGCGGGATCTAATTTAAATATTTAGATATACCTTCCTAACATCGAGTCTCCTTCTAATCGGTTCCAGTCTTCTATCAACTAAATAGTGATTCAGATAACTCCCAAGAGCCTCACTAACTTAACTTCTGACTTTTAATACGAGGCACCCACCGAGGTAATTTAACAAGTTAGATTCGTTACAGTGGTTCTTAGTTTTTTCTTCGGGAGGAGGATAAACTAATGAAAAAGACACACTGATTTAATTAGTTTTTGAAGACGATCGAAGAACTGGCTTTGTTAGATAATAAGTAATGTAGTTTGTTTATTTACCGTATGTTAGATTGGAATTATAATAGAAATTGAGATGAAAAAATTAATAACTGATGAATAGATAATAAGATTTGATTCTTTCGTGTAACTAAATGTAAAGTTATACCTTTTTCATTTTATCGTTGTGGGCTATTTAATTCAAATTGCATTAATTTGATTATATTAAAAATGAAATTGGCAGTTAAAGCCATATTTTACAAATATTTTAATTATTCTAAGCAACACCCTATAATAATACCACTTGGTCCAAAATGGTTGAATTCCTCAATAAAAACATCTATTGAATGGACCGGCGACTGGAGTTGACCGGAAAGATGTTCCGGTTCGGAAATTAACCAACTGTATTTTGCCGTTCCGTCTAATACCATAATACCATTTCTGGTTACAAGTTTTAAAATACGTAGTTTAATTAACTTATAAATTATTTGATAAACTATGTAGGTACGTACTGTAAATCAAACATTTTTATATGCCTCCGGTCGGCATCGCTAGTTTTCCATATCTCAAAATCCGCCAGAAACTCTTTGTTGCCAGCCTAGGCCGGCAAACAAACCGGAAGTTATAGGTTGGCATCTTGACATTACTACAGTTGACAAGCAGATGTCAATTTTATGCGTTGAATATTTTTTATACAAGAATTAACAAGATTTTGAAAAATTTTAGACGTAAATCGTTAATAGAAACTGAAATAAATATATTTTAAGCTCAAACGCAAGTATTCAGTGCACAATTTTTTAGGTTATGTATAATAAAATACAAATTAATTATAAATTCATTTTATATTTTTGTAATGAAATCGGCACATAAAATATTGTGTATTACACGTCCAGAAACTGTTATGCTAGTGCTCGTAATTGTAATTTGCAAGCCTCGCCTGTAGCTCAGCGTGTCAAAAATACTCGCTCTTGCAAAAGGTCAGTTTCTGGCCTTGTGATACAAATAACTATTTTAGGTCTAGTAAATTTTTTATTATATATGAGACAGAAGTACATTTTAGCACAAGGTGTGATGTTTGTTTCCCAACGCGCTAAAATCTGTTATCTATCCCGTATATAAAACAATATTGTTTTCTATAACCACTAAAATATTTGAAAAATTAAGTAAAATGAGCAATGCATGGCGTATTTTTCAAATGAATTTTAGAATAGTATGTCATTTCTTGTTCTAATGTTATAGCATTTGTCAAGACATAATTTTTAGAATAAGGCAATTAGGAATAAATATATTTTCATTGTGTAACATAATTTTCATTGTAGGTTACACCGTTTATCCGAAATTTATGCAGAAAGCATGTGCAAAATGAGCCATGTAAAAGATTTCAAGTGTCGCTGTCGTGGCACTAGTAGTTTCAGAAAAAAAACATTTTCTTTCAAATCAAGTTATGACGTATAATAAGATTTTGACTACTATGGAGTTAAAACCATTACCATTGCAGACTTCGAGTTACGGGTTTTTCACTTTTAAGCGCGCCCAGAAAAGCTACACAATTTATTTAAAATTACATAAAATAAAACCGCACAGCATTTTAATGTAGTTTAAAAGCCCATTAACAAAAATAATTCCTCGTCTCGCCAGTCAAGTTTCTGCGCTGCTCATTAATAATCCTCCATTTAGCAAAAAAATTAAATCAAAAATATTCCAGTAGCAAAAAACTCCGAGAAGTAATTACACCTGAAAATAAAACATGCAAAGGACCAGTTCCACATTTCGCCACCGATCGACGTCAGTCTCACATATTGATTCCCGAGACCGCGTGTGATTATTCCTAAGTGTATATCGAATTATCCAATTACCATTACATATACTGGGAATGAACCTGGCCCAGGCCAAAAATAAAAGACACCGGAAGTGATGCCCAACGCCGAAGATGCGATCGTTAATTGTAATTTGTCTCTGGTGAAGAGAAACCAGAATTTTGAATTGTCAAGAGGAAAAGATTGTTTTGAAATAGGGTAATATTTTATTTTTATGTTTCTCTCATTTGATAAGATATACAAAATTGTAATAATGTTTAAAAAACTTAGACCTGGTCACATTAAAATGCTGCTTTTCTGATGGTATGTCTTATATTGCTTTAAAAAATTAGTAAATGTAGAATTGCTGATGCCCATGTCACACCGGCATGGCACGAAGCACAGTGCTCGATGGAGCAAATGAATAACGTAAAAATTGTATCGCCGCTATTCCATCGAGTATAATTTGTTGCTGATTTCACAATGAGTCAATATAATATTTGACATTTGGTGAATAATTGATATCAAAATAGACAATAAGTAATTAGATAATAAGAATATAACCCTTTAAGCTCTTGTCAATTTATGAACTAATTATTGATTTAATTAACACAAAGAATTGATGAATTTTAATTCTGAGCTGTCAAAATAATTTTCAAAACCTTCAAGTACGAAGTGAACATAGCAATATACAAATTCTCGTATGGCATTTTGCTATACCGGTGTGACACCCTTTTGATAGCTTTGAAAGAAGCAAAATGCCACATCGAGCACCGTGCTTCATGCCACGCCGGTGTGACATCGGCATGAGAGATTCCAAAATTTATTTTTTACCTTGGCTCCAAATTTTCGTTATTCGTCTACAAAATATCGGTGTTCGTTATTTTAAATAATAACACTTAAGACTATACACTATTTTCTACAATCGGAATTAATACGAGTAGGACTTCACTTTGTCATTTGAAAATGAAAAATTTCAGACCAACGCTTAGTAGTAGGTAATAATTAATTTATAAATATTTTTTTTAAATAACCAATATTTCAATTTTCAATCAAAATTCTTTCTAAATGTCAAGTTTACTTACATTCATGTTTGTTGTAATGTTATTTTCTATAGGCATTCAAAATATTAAATATTAGTTTTTGTAGAAAAATTACAAAATTTTTGTTCATTGCTAATAAAAATTAATTAATCATAGAAAAAATGTGGTGTATACTTCTGGCTGAAAGTTATTTTTGTAGACTTCCGATTAGTTGCAGCCCTCACTGCACTCATGCTATGTCTAGCAAAAATTATTTAGTGACAGTACAGTTGGTTGGTTGGTTGGTTTACAATATCGTTTACATATTATCTACATGAACATGAAACTATTAAAATGTAAGTAAAACTATTTATTAGATTAGTAGAATAAGCAGGATTAGGCGAGAGGTCATGTGGCGGCCACATTTTTTTGTTCATGTATGCATTGATTACATAGATGAGATGTTAGGCGGCGTAGATTGATTTTGGGTAAATGTTGAATATTTGTAAAGATTCGTATATATGAGTTTTTGTTTTAAGGGGTTCGTGCCAACTCTATTTTAAGGAGATGGCGTGATTTTATGTATGTGTGTATGCATACAAATAACAATTTTATCTACAAAAATAAAACTTGTCAAATAGACGAACCTAATCACCCCCAACCTGTTTCCCTGGTTCATCAACCCCACTTGACCTATCCAGCCCTACATTCCACCTACTACCGATGTTTACTACGCCTGGTCCGCGTTTCCCCGCCTCGCCTCTCACGTCAGCGTCGCCGGCGGTGATTAGCTCTTGCACCTGCCTCTGGTTCCCACGGCCGACCGGAAGTGACGTGCGCTGACAGAGACAAGTCGAGGCGAGCGCACCACGCGGCCAATTAGTGCAGCATCTAGCTAGCGCCAGGGGAGGGGGGTGGCGCCAAGGTATCACGAGGAAGAGGTTTGATTATTGTTGTTTTTTAGAGATGGGGTACGAATTGAAGGAATCGACTCCACGTAGCTCAACACCGCGTTTGTCCTATGTAATGCATATAAACGCTCGCTAAAAATATGGACAAGCAGTCCACCAATTTCTACAATGCTCGCAAAGTTTTATAGATACAGCTAAATTTCATAAATTTATTTACAGACGAAGAATGCAACTAGGATTATGCCGAGTTACATTTTCTAATAAATCTCTTAATAATAAGAAAAAGAATGTAAAAAATTGAAGGAATCGACTCCACGTAGCTCAACACCGCGTTTGTCCTATGTAATGCATATAAACGCTCGCTAAAAATATGGACAAGCAGTCCACCAATTTCTACAATGCTCGCAAAGTTTTATAGATAAAGCTAAATTTCATAAATTTATTTACAGACGAAGAATGCAACTAGGATTATGCCGAGTTACATTTTCTAATAAATCTCTTAATAATAAGAAAAAGAATGTAAAAAATTGCTTAAAATACACTTTTTCATTAATTTTCTATATGGATTTCAAAGTTTTTTCAGAATTCTAACTGGGCATAATCCTAGATTAATTCTTTCACAAAAATCTAGTACCTGTTTTTCCTTCAAATATTTAATATGCAATGAGTAAAGCAGAAACTGCTACACCTCTAAACACGCAATATTTTGTTACGGAGACGAGACCCTTAATTCGAATCGAAATGGACTAAGAGTCATAGACGATAGATAGACGATACTGTCCGTGCAGGCAGAGTTGACCGGAGCGTCAAGGGAGAGAAAGAATGTATCAAACTTATTACTTGTCTGAAGGCAACTGAGTCAAGAGAAAAACAGAGCTGGACGACTTCTTAATGAACTATTTCAAGGTTTTTTAAATTTTTATATAATTAGCCAGACAGTTTACACAATTATTTGAAATTTGTTCAAAATTTAAAGCTTTTTATTGTCGTGTATGACGCAAATCGTTTTTTGAGTGAAACTTTGTAAAGTATTAAAGCCAGGTTTATATACGAATTGTACGAAATTTCAATACCTACTCGAGGTTATACTACTTGTTTCTATAATAGTAAACAGCACTATTGAAAGTCATCGGTATAAATATACCGTGTGTGCAGTTACCAGCCTTGACGGCTTAAGAAAACGCACTTAAGAAAACGATTTAAGGCCGGAATGTAGCTGTCTACGATTTCGTCGAGAAAAGGGAGAGATATATACCTACAGATTTAGTGTGTCGAACAAAGTCAGCAATAGCGAAGGCGCTCTAAAAGTGGCATCGTATTTGTAAAATATTGTATCTATTTATAAGACAAAACAAATAATCAAACGCATTATTTATTATTGTATAACATTTTATCTACAGTGCGACACATGAATTTTAATACATTTTGTTTTTTAAATGCCCTAAATTAAACATGTAAAAGTAGTATTTTTCTCTTTATTCGGCATTTTTTTTAAACAGTTTTATGGCAAAATTTGGTAAATTCGATGCGTCGCACTGTAGAATGAATATTAAATATTGTCGTAAGAAAAATCCAATGTTCTTACGTTAGTATTAGATTCAATATTTTACAAACCGTAGGACACTGTTTTCCTCTTTATATACAGCTACAAGATACAAAGACGACATTATATATCACTATAATATAAAACGCGTCGTTCAATAATATTTTAACTATTTCTATGTTATTTTGATTTAGTATTGTGTTGACTGACTCCCTTGAAGAACAAGAAAATCCTGATTCTGAATGCTTGCATACTAAGTTCAACGACGTGCAAATATTTAGGCAGCATCGTATAACTATTTGCGTCAAAATATTATTTATCATAATTTCTATAGTTCTAAATACACACCAATTAACTAATTAATCCACAAAGTTTGCGACACAGTACAAAATGACTAACACCTAATTACCAATTAACAACTCTGAACTCATCTTAAGTGTAACAAATTGTCTGAGTCACATCTAGACGACTTTATTCTTAATCTCCCGGACCATAACATGTAATCATGAAAACTGTGTTGTAATTTCCCGAGACTGTCATCTGACATATGACATGATTAACCGTGCCAAATTGCCCCGTGACAGACAAACAGACAAAGTGACATCGCGGGCCGGAAGAAGTGATGGCCGCAGAGATTGATGACGACTAAATGATGATTTTAAATTTTAAACGCATGGGACTAAAAAGCGCGCGGTTTGGATGAAACGTGTGGTAGGTTTTTTAGGGATTTTGTCGGGAAAAAGCCGTTGTAGAGTTTAGTTTTTTGAAGATGAGGTTTAAGTTTTTGTTTTCCGTTGCTCATTTAGTTGTGGCTTGCAATTGTACAAAAAGAGACACGTATGGGTATGCTGCCTGATCATAATAATAATTGATAAAGCCTCATTCACAGCTTGAAATTTGATGAAATTTGACGAAATTTTTGGAGTCTGCCATATGGTAATGAGTACGTGTGTTCACGACACCAAATTTCAGTGATGTGAACGCAAGTATAGTACAAATACATTTCATCTACCTAATAATCATTAGCGTTTATTAGGGGATGCGCCAGAGCATACAATACAACCCTGGTAAGCTTCGAAAAACTCTTACTCTACCAGTGGAACACAGGGGGTAAAATATATACTCGGGTTAATAAATATGGCAAATACTGAAATGTTCTTAAACGATTGCGGTTTTGGGCATTGTGTGACTGCAATAAGCATTTTATGATTATTAGGTTTAGGTAGATGTTCTCTACTTGAACTATACACAGTGCTATATGACAGACTTTACAAATTTTGTCAAATTTCACCAAATTTAGGGCTGTGAATGCGGATTAAGTCTGTTTTACATTATATCTTTTAAAGTTAGAAACTGGAGCTAGATTTTAGTAACTTTTTTTGTCTAGAATCCCAGCTAAATTTTGTACTAGTTTCTTGATCAACCGGTTGTCAAATTTTAAATCTTAATTTTGGCGTTTTGTTATTAAGTACTCGTAATATAAATATGAATGGAAAACGTAAAAGAAAATTAGAAATAATTAAACTTTACGAAATATTATGTGCATTATGCCTATGGCACACCGGTCGAGGAGCATCGAGTAACTCCTCGATGAAACGATAGAACGCACCCCGTTCTCGACGAAAAATAGAGGCGCCGCTATTTTCATCGAGTTGTTCCTCGATGAAACGAATGTATCTCATTTCAGACGCATCTTTTGTATTTGATTCCGCGCAAAACTTTGATGTATTTGTCACCGATGAAATAGAAATCCATCGCGGACGGGTGCGTTCTTTCGTTTCATCGAGGAGTTACTCGATGCTCCTCGACCAGTGTGCCATAGGCATTATGAAGAAGTCAAGTCGGAGTCGCTTCTGGTTGTTGATTGTTTTGATGTCGATGTCTGTAAGTCAAGAATGAAATTTGGATGAAAAATAGGACCGGAGATATTCTTTAAGTCGGAAAAAGACGTTTCTGGTATATAAAACTTGGATGGACATTTTCGTGTTGTACATTGTCATATTTGGCATTCTAAAATTTAATATGAATCTTGTCAAAGTTTCTAGCCGAGAAAAGTATAATGTAAAATAGGTTTATTACGCTTTTCCTCAACTTTTATAACTTATACAGGGTCCGCCAAAAGAACCTGACGATTTTTGATATTCAACTACAAATTTATGTAACAAGATATTTACTTTCACATACAAGTAATCGATAGTATATTACATGCCATTTTATTTGGAACATAATTTTGCTTAAATGATATCCACCACCGCGTACACACTGTTCCAACGTTCCAAGCGGTTTTGCAAATTGATCATTACTCGCTCTAGCATATTCCTAGGAATTGCACTAATTTCATTGCGAATGTTTTCTTTTAATTCCTGAATTGTTTTCGGTCTATTGAAATACACCTTGCTCTTCAGATAACCCCATAGCCAATAATCACAAGCGGTCAGGTCGAAAGACCGTGCCGGCCAAGGAACATTCCTATTTCGCGAAATTACTGCTGCTTGGCTTGGAACAGTGTGTACGCGGTGATGGACATCATTTAAGCAAAATTATTTTCCATAAATAAAATGGCATGTAATATACTATCGATTACTTGTATGTGAAAATAAATATCTTGTTACATAAATGTGTAGTTTAATACCAAAAATCGTCAGGTTAATTTGGCGGACACTGTATATCAAGTAATTTTTTAATCGTATCAATTCATCAAACATTCAAGTAATTTGTTGTTTAAATTGAAAATACATCTACATCAAGTTAGCCACGTCCCTCCAGCCACATTCCTAACACCAGCATGAAACAATCAAACAACACAAACAATTGAATATTCATCTTCTCAAGCACCTCTGACACAAATACAAATGCAGTGTCGCATTCCTCGAGTCATGTCACTTGCTAGACGGTCTCACGCGTGTTGTCACGTGTCACGCGCCATCACGCACGAGTGGCACGCACAATGGCCGCGGGGCTGCACGTACGCGAGTGCGTGAGGTGCGTGTGTGTGTGTTTACATACCTAATGATGTATTGTTGTTGTCTACTGACCTTCTTGTGGCCTTGGAGTGGGGATGACAACGCAAGGTCGGGAGAGTAGGAGAAATTGACACTAAATAAGGGTTGTATAAGTAGTATCATTACTGTTTTAAAACTATTTGTCTGGTGAGTTATATTATATTGACTTTAATTGCCTCCTGAAAATGGGCTAGATTCAGCTATAGCTCTGTTCGCACGAGGAATCTGTGAAGATTCTGAATCCTAGAAAAGAAGTTTTCTTCTTTCAAGTGAAAATTACCTGTTAAATTGCGGTGCCGCTAAATTGAAGAATTTATAATTTATTGATTGCTTTCAAAACCAAATGAATTTATTTCCTCTCACCTCATATTCTATAAAAGAGGTATCCAGTTCCAGTACCTATCTTGTTTTCCATGATATGAAATTTGTTTCTACACAAAATTTGAATTATTATGACAGTACAGTTGACATCTTTTGCTTGTATCTTGGTTTACATTATCGTTTACATATTACATGAAAATGTAAGTAAAACTGTGTATTATAGATTAGTAGAATAAGCAGAGTTAGGCGAGAGGTCGTGTGCTGACCACAGCAGATTTTTTTTTTTCATGTTTCAGTTCAGAAGTCTACAATTGGGCAACTATTACTTCCCAAATATTCAAATAAATAAATAAATTATGCATTAATATTGTTCCTTCAGTAATAATTAATATACGATAAATTAACAAAGAACACATTCTCTAACAAAGTCACTCAATATTCCTCTGATGTAAATAAAATAAATCAACGCCATAAATTTCCACGGCGTCTGTTTGTTCTGCCTTTCGAAAAGCAATTAATTCAGTTTTATCGATTATCGAAATCTACAAATTGACATAATTCAAATAACTCAGCTATAAATTCAAATCACAGAATCTGGAAAATCGAATTGAAAACCAGTAAATTAGTAAACGTTAAAAATCTTAAAGGCCGACCGACGGACGGACAGAAAACTTATTGCTTCCAAGCAGAAGAAGCAACTTGTGAATATATTATTTGATTTAATAACCTAGTACCACACGAAGATTTTTAAGATGATTGTAATGTTTAAACATAAAAGCAATTAATTTTGTACATAGTTTGGCTCGCAATGAAAACACTTTTACAGTATTTTTAACTTCAAAATGACATTGCATAGCTAGGATGCGGTAAAGTACGAGCTGGTTTCAGGCAGCCGTAGTAGTGGAATAGAAAAAAATGTAAAATCGAGAGTATTCTAGGAATTCAGAAAAATTTAATAATATTAAATAAACATGGGATAGATACCAAATACTCATCCATAAATTTAACTATTAGATGAGCTTCATAATCCTTCATACTTATATGTATTATAAAAACATGTACAAATAAAATTTAATCTTAATTTATGAAATGCATAAATTAAGATATCCTTAACATAACATTAATACTTAAATAAAATATTAAAACATGCATAAAATAATTCATAACCACATTTAAATTCAACAGCATCTCCATATTATTACAACCAATTACCGCACCATCTAATTAGCCAAATAAAAAAGCCACAACCACAAGATACAAATTACCAATAAGATTCCAATAACTACAAACCAATTCATTAGAGACAACCGACAAGCAATCCACCGTTTACAAAACCAACAAATGAACAAATCTCCGATCAATAGGCCCTGATGATGGGATAAGCCTCTCGTGATTTTCTCACGCGAGAGCACGCTGATTTGATCGGAATACATTACATAGTTAATAAGTGAGTAAACGACTGCAGGCTAATTAGCGAAACGGAAGGCGACTTGCAAGCTCCGTAGACAATATTGTGCATGATTGAAATTAATGTTGGATGCTAAAGTACTCGTATTTTATGGTATTAGCCGGGAACGAATCTAAGATTATGGTGATGCAATATGATTAAGATGGTTGGTACAGGAAGATGAAGTAGGGTTTGAAAATACCGAACTCCTGAACGTAAGTCGTCATTTCAAAGTGAGGCGGATTCAGCCCTTCTTATTGCAGTCAATCGAACAAAAAATGTAGGTAAAGAAAACTGAGCATAGAATGTACTGGCTAACTAGAGAATCTACAATTTTAACACCGAAAACATAGCATCGTTGTCCCATCATATCTCATTTAATTTATAACAGACGAATGAAAAAAATCTTCTTCAAAGGTTCAATTTATGTCCCTCTCTTTACAGAAATTTAAAAAAGCTTTTTGTTCACCTGAAAAAAATCTCAAAAATCGAGAAAAATGGCTGATTTTTTTCCTAAATCATAAGTTAAAGAAGAAAAATGAAAACAGAGAGACTTACTAACATCTTTTGGTTACATGTTCATATATGTTGTAAATAAAGGAAAAACCTCTAAATACCAAATGATCATGGGACGTGCACACCTCTGTTTAAAAAAAATTAACTACCAGACAAACCCCTTAAGAAGTGTCGTTTTAAAGTTCTAATCCCTACTATCGTAAACGCCATTTAAGGTAGAACGGGTTAATGTAAGAAAAAAAAATCGCCATTTTGGGGATCAATTTTTTTTATTGACCTGCAATTCTAGGAGAGCGCGTCTTAAAATTCGAAAGTTTCCAGAATAACGGATACCCTAATGTTTTTAATTTTACACTCTTTATTCCATGAGTCAACATCCAACATATTTAAAATTCTGAATGTTTTTGTCCAGTAGATAAAAAGGTTTGTAGAAAAGACATGCTTTTGAATTACATAGACGAGAAATATGTCTAGAAAATTTCAATACTCTGTGGCGCCAGTTTTCTAACGAAATTATATTTTTATTTGTTTAAGTATTGCCGATTTCTCTACTGCTAGATAAGTATCAGATAATAATTATTTTTGAAATATTTATTGATAATTCCACTCCTGTATAATGTAAGCCATAAACAAAACACAATTTTATCGCTTTGACAGCGGATAAAAAGGAAGGTAACTTTTTGCAATTGATAAATCCTTATTTACCTTTTAGCAACCAAACAATAAACAAAACACTAAAATGTCATTTGCTTCATATTTCTAATATTTGTCAGTGAAATGATTAGATCTTGGGAATATTTGTGAAGAAGAACCAAAGGAGTCGTTAAATTATCTCGTTGAATTACACTCGAGCATTTTATTTCCTCCGAATAAATTTCAGTTTGACATCTCCATCTTGTCACCTGACAGCAATTTGACTCGAAAAATTTAAAAAAATAAAATCACTCCACCTACGGTATCGTAGTTTTATTAAACAATTTTTCTGTTCAAATTGTAGGCAACAAGATTTCAATACAAACAGAAATTTATCCAGCGAAATAAAAAGCTATTGTGTAATTGCAGTTGATAATATTATGTGCTGTTCTACTATTATAATTTATTCCATCCAAATAATAGTCACATTATTTACAAAATTAAATATCAAATATCAAGGCTTGACGTGTGACCTGTTCCCATTCATATAAAATACAATAAATAATATTATTAACTATTTTGATGTTCGATTTGATCAGCAACTATTACCGTTTAAATAAATAAAATCTGTCAACGCTGGATCTGTTCACATAATTATGTAAATTTCTCTATAAGCTCATAAAATTTTACATCTTAATGCAGTTAGACAGGTTAAAGACCACTGATAATTTAACGTTATTCTCAGCCAGTTTTGATTTCCCATTAATTGTCTGGAGATTAAATTAAATCAAGGTTTACATAATTGCATTTTAAACTGTTTATCTCAATACTGATAATGCATTTTTAAATTTGCAAGGTTTAAAAATTTGTGTGCTAATATTTTGATAAGTATATAAGGTTTCCTGTTTATCTTATTCAAGGTTAAAGATAAGTAAATGTGTCTTTTACTCGATAAAGGCTTCGTGAAATTATGTATTTGGTTTACAAACATTTAAAATGAGGAGTCATACAGTTTTCAACACGGATATGTCGTAGGCTAAGTATAAAATCAGTCGTTTTTTAAAAGCCTTAGTTGTTTTATAAAATGACTCAGCAAATAATGTCATGTCATTTTATTACACAAACTCTGAATTGAACTAAATAAACAATCCAATACCCTTCTTGAATCCCGCACAAACTCGGTTTTGGTAAACACTCAGATTGACCAGTGTGAAGTTGGCATCCCCATGTTGGAATTTCAAAATGAAAACTATTGCATAATTTTGCCCACGTTATGCCCAGTTTTGCCCAATAGTCATTTCGTTTTGCCCGGCTACCGTTAACCCATGAGTCAATAATCGAATTTCTATGGTGTGGCACCCCCATATGCGACTTCGAAAAAATGACATATGCCAAAGTTTTGCCCAAGTTATACCCAGTTTTGCCCAGTAGTTTTGACATAAACTAATCTATGCTAACAAAACCCTTCTTGAGTCCAACAGAACTCCGTTTTTTAACATAAACTAATCTATGCTAACAAAACCCTTCTTGAGTCCAACAGAACTACGTTTTTTTGACATAAACTAATCTATGCTAACAAAACCCTTCTTGAGTCCAACAGAACTCCGTTTTTTTGACATAAAATAACCTATGCTAACAAACAAATGGGGGTGCCACACCATAGAAATTCGATTATTGACTCATGGGTTAATGGTGGCTGGGCAAAACGAAATGACTATTGGGCAAAACTAGGCATAATTATGCAATAGTTTTCGTTTTGAAATTCCAACATGGGGGTGCAAACTTCACCCAGCACTCTGATTGCCGTGAAATAAGAAACCCGATAACTTCGTGAGTCGAATACTCGGTTTTGGTACAAACTCTATTTGGCGTTCACAAACTTAACTTTGTGAAACGCAACTTAGAAGGTTGGTATTGGTAGTATCAGATGACATTTACTTCATTTGTCAAACGTCAAACCTCAGAATGAATTTAGTAATAGAACACATATTTATATTATTTATATTTTCTATAATGCCTTCACTTATCGTTATCACCTAGAATAGGTAATTAATTATATACATTTACAGTGACAGTTAAATAAATGGCAATATTAATATCACCAATCAAAACGTGTTACACACATAAATTTCCCTAAATCGACTTGTGTATATTGTGGCAGTTTAATTTCAATTTTAATATTAAAAAGACACCAAATAGAAAAAATAGTGTAAAGAACTCTTTTTATAAGACTTTTTTCGCACTTGTCCTTTAGTAAACTCGTCCGAGATCTCGTTTTACTAAATTTGGACGCGTGCGAAAAAATAATGTCATATAAAACTTGTTCTTTAATATACTATTTTCATCTACAATTTTATTTTCATTGCATTGACCCCGTAAGTTTAGAAACGATGCACAAATAAATTAATTCTTTTATCTACAACAATAGAATAATGTATTCATTATATACGTGAAAGTAGTATAATAAACCCTCCATAAGGACACATTATGAAATAATGAATTCATTATTTCACACTGTTAAATAATGAGTACTTTATTCTTCCGAACTGTCAAAATTATTCGGATGAATTGTCAATTTTTTGAGGTTAGGTTAATATGAATAAAAATTTGTAAATAAGAAATGTTGCTTTATTTAAAAAGTCGTAGATAAAACGTCGTATTTGACTCGCAAATAATGGCTATAATTCACACGGATGATTTATTAACTCGCCTTCGGCTCGTGAATAAACTTTCATCCTCTTGAATTATAGCCTACATTATTTGCTCGTTAAATAATATACTATTATTAAAAACTACAAAAAATAAAATATTTTGCATATTAATGACATAAAACCCCGTAAAACCATTTTTAGTTATGTATTACTAAAATACTAATACTAATGATGCATATAGTACAGTCATATCGCATATCGTATCCGGGATATGCAGTAATGCACTTATTACTTATTACTAATGCAATTCATTTTCAATTTACTACTCAACTCACATCAGTTGTCTCTTCCCTAAGAAGGCAACTCGGCTTTTTCAATTACCATTAGTTGGTTTCTTCATTTGATAACCTCTTTAATTTATAAACGAAATTAGCTCCAAATAAAGGATCTATAATTACAGGAATTTACTAATCTGGAGATACAGAGTTTATTTTCAAGCTTGTAATTGTGGAATAAATGAAATAGTTAACTGATTATAGAGTAGACTAGAAAATTGTAGGAAGCGTAAGTTGTATTTTATAAATTTTATGGGAATGGAAACTTGAATGCAAGTACGTATTTTATGTCATTATGCTTTCAGCAGATATGTATTTATGTTTTAATAAATGATACCATAACTAGAAATTAATGTAGTTTATTATATTGCCAATTAAAAAATTCTTTTTGGATTCTTTGGATTTAGAAAGGCAGTCCTAAATTTGTAAAATAGTTCTGTTGGGTGAAACATAAAATATACTACCTACAGCTAGCCAGATATTTAGGAAATTATCACAATTTAAAACAGTTACAAAAGTATTTATGAATAACTTTAGAAGTAAGTAATATAAAAACCTTTATTAAGGTGGTTAGCCTCTACTGCCTCTAGCCGTTAAAATGGTGAAAAGTATGTTTAGTTTTCCCATTAAAATTGAAGTAAGAATTGAAATTTTCGAATTAACTAAGATATTTTTGAAAAGTTTAAGGATGCTCCCTCTTTGCTCTAATGCCAGTTTTTTTCGTTTTTCCTTCAATTTTTTTATGTGCATGGCTAAACATGTCCAATTTTGTGAATATTTCATGTGTATTTTAATACAATCTTACATAAAAATTCAAAACAGTGGCATTAGAGCAAAGAGAGGGCAACTTCAAGCTTTTCGAAAACGTCTCATTTGTTAAAAAAATCTTATTGTTTAAACCAATTTTATGGAGAAAACTGCATCTTGTTTTTCGCTATTTTGACGACTGGTGTTGATCCATTTTAAATATAATTTTCTGGAATACAAAATTCAAAATTTATTTATTCAGATACATAATTTAAATCTTTGTTTATTAAAGTAATACAGAGCGTTCAGCAAAACCTATGATTTGACTGCGCAACGCCTTAATTCTCGAGCAAAACGCAAAAGAATATAGCCTTTTATAGCATTATTTCAGAGTACTACCATGGAACTAAGGGTGGCTTTACGCATAATTTATTTTTTAAATCAAAAATTTTGCATGATTATTAAAAGTGTAACTATAAGCATAAAATAGTATATTAAAGAACAAGTTTTATAAGACATTTTTTTCGCAAGCATCAAAATTTAATAAAACGAGCCTTTGGGCGAGTTTAGTAAAGGACAAGTGCGAAAAAAGTCTTAAAAAATGAGTTCTTTATACTATTTTTTCCATTTGGTGTCTTTTTAATATTAAAATTTAAATTAATCTACCACTGAAATTTGTCAGTTCTGAGGTTTGACAATTGAAGTAAATGTCATCTGATACTAGCAACACCAACCTTCTAAAAAATATGTTGCGTGCTACAAAGTGAACCTTGCCGACATTCAGTTGCGTTTCACAAAGTGAACTTTGTAAACGCCAAATAGAAAAAGTATTAAAAAACATCCAGTACTATGGCAGTCTCAATTAATGCTGAATAATGAGATGGCTATTTTATTCTGCGTTTTTCTTGAAAACTAAAAGCAATACTGAGACTGTGGTCTCATATTCTGTAATTTTTAATTTTGAACAAGTTTTGAATTTACGGCAAAAAACATAAAAGAACTGCATAGATATTTTTATCTAACACAAACAATAGAGACACCTCGCCATTTAACCATTGAATGCAAATTTAACAAATTTCAACCCTAACAAAAAAATCATAAACGCCCTCTCTCCCCTATCATCGGAAGCTCTAAATCACATGATAATCGAAGGAAATGTTTATACTCTGTGTACAATGAAACCGCATTGTTGATCCAAGTGGGCATGGGAACAACCGTATGTGATTCTACATGTGTGAGAGAGATAGCAACAGGCGGTGATGGCATGCGACGATTAGAACAACAGTGTACATGACAGAGACGGGGAGAGAGGGCCTCGCACTCTTGCGCACTGATTGTGCTGGAATTATCAACAGGGGAAGGGTAATAGAACTATTGCAGGGCCTGATTAGGGGATTTTTAAAGAACTGTTCATGCTTCTGAATTCACAGGTTTGATGTTATCAAAGAATTTTTAATTCTTCTTTTTCAAGACTCATTGAAGATTTAATTTATCGGCGCCGCTATTTGACAGGCAATTCTCATCAGGATGAATTTTCTCAAGTTTTGGAAGCATCAAATAGTAAAAAATCCATGTGTGAACAGGGCAATAAAAAATTATTTCAACAGTCACAAATTTGTTATTATATTTTGTACGTACTGAAAGTAGAATTTTGTCGATTAGTAAAATAGAGTAGAAGATCTGTTATGTGCTCTGTCTAATGCCTGTGGCACACCGGCCGAGGAGCATCGAGGACCATCGAGTAACTCCTCGATGAAACGATAGAACGCACCCCGTCCTCGACGAAAAATAGGGGCGCCGCTATTTTCATCGAGTTGTTCCTCGATGAAACGAATGTATCTCATTTCAGACGTATCTTTGGATTTGATTTCGCGCAAAACTTTGATGTATTTGTCGCCGATTAAATAGAAATCCATCGCGGACGGGTGCGTTCTTTCGTTTCATCGAGGAGTTACTCGATGGTCCTCGACCGGTGTGCCACAGGCATAAGTCGTATTATTTTAGGATTGATTTGCTACAAGTACAAATTTGATATAGGTAGTTTTGCTTATGCGTGGATGAGTTATTCTAATTATATTTGTGAATAATTTTATTAATTTTTTGTTCATTGTCAATTTACCTCATCGATTAAAAAAAAAAACTTTCTGATTTGGCTTACCCATATACTTTTATACGTTTTAATTACTTATATATTTTACTATGATAAGGAATGTTAAGATTCTTCAATGTGTTGTAAGAAACTAATACACAAAACAGTATAATATTTAAAAAAAGCAAATCTTGATTAAGATGACTTACCTTATTGTATCAAGAAGTTGATAGGTATACAGCAACTCAACAATCAGGATCTGAAATCAAAATAAAATCAAATTAAATTATGTAATTATTTTTAAGAATTAATTTATGCATTCTAATATTACAAATTATGGCCTTATTATTGCATATTTATTAACTTTGGTTTAAATAGTCGATTCCTTGCATTGTTCGTAAGAGTGCTAACTGCTAAGAGAATATTTTTGTCAAGAAAATTACACATCCGACGAAAAAATAGTAAAAAATCGGTCAAATTGACTATATTTACTAATTTATTATTAAAATACCAATTAAATATTTCAAAAATATAATTTCTTAGCACTCTAGAGTCATCTTTTAACTATCTATATATAAAATATGAACATTGTAGGTGTATCTAACATGAGCTCAGTTTGTAATATAGCAAGGGTCCTTTACCACTATATTTTTGGCACAAATCATTCTAGACTAATGTTACGCTAAATCAAGAAACCATCAGTATAATCAATAAGACGAAAAGGTTGACGACCACCATTACAATAATGAAATAATCTCCGTCCGTCCCTGCGCTAATCATCATCAGTAGCGTGAAAGGAGGAAGCTTTGTGCGCGGGGCGAGGAGGAGTGGCGCGTGTGGCAGGTGGCTGTGCTCGGTCGCATGCGAGGCGCAACGCAGCAGCGTGGGAACCTCCGAGCCGGACACTTCCCAAAACCGCACTCTATCCGCTTCAAACATCCCCCCCCCCCCCCTGCAGGCAGCAGCAGTCGAAGTCAGCGCGCGCTCGCAGAGAGGAAAGGAGAGGACGCACTCTATCCGCTTCAGCAGCAGTCGTAGTCAGCGCGCGCTCGCAGGAGAGCGGCAAGAGAGGAGTGGAGAGCGGGGAGAGGAGAGGAGAGCAACACGTGGGCAAATGCAAGGCGCACGGCACGTGGGCTTTGTTTCAGCAGTGACTCATGGACGGGACGCCCCGAGCACCAACTACTGATGTTATTTTGACGCGATTTTTGTTTTACTGACAAATTCTTCTTTCTCATTTAGTGGCACTGTTATTTGACAGGCGATTCGCACCAAGATTTTTTTTTAAATTGAGAAGCATGAAAGAATCTTCAAAGAATCCTTGTTTGAACGGGGCGTTATGGACGTTTTATGTACTATGTTGTCAATCAATAATATCTTTACTTCGCTGTTCTTTGAGAATTCTTTCAAGCGTCTGAACTCTGGAAGAAAATAGAACCGACTTCTAAATCCTCACCTCTGAAAAGTATAAAATAATATTTTGTCACCAATTTTTGTAGTGCAATTATTAAATAATATAGGTACCTAACAATTTGAAGTCGGTGCCAAATGTAATACCTTAGTATTGGTAAATCTCTGTGTCGATTTGAATAATTTAATAATTGCCCTATAAAAATAGGTGACAAATTATTATTACGTTAGGTACGTATATATACTTTTCAGAGGTGGGGAGAAATCGGTTCTATTTCTTTTATTCCAAATTTTGTATTTTTTCATACTTGGTAGTGATTTTTCATATTTTAAATAGATTTATTTAAGTATATTATTACAGACATAATTCAATTTCCATTTTTTTGCAAATTGATTAAATAGTTCCGGAGATAGGTGGTCGCCATTTTGTTTTCAAGATGGCGGTCTAAGATTTAAATAGCCTAAAACCTACGAGGGAAGATACTTAATTATATAAAAAAGGATTCATCTCAATCGGTTCAGTAGTTTTGGTTAAGTAGATTCTGAGATAGCTGTACGCCATTTTTTTCAAGATGACTGACTAAAAGTTATCTTATGTTTCAGTCATACAAGGCAAACTTATAACCTCCTTCTTTTTGGAAGTCGGTTAAAAAAGGAATTCACTGTTTTGTAGCTACCAATGAATTACAAATTCTTCTTTTCCACTACCTATACAATTTAGCGGCACCGCTATTTGACAGGCGATACTAACGAGGATTATTTATCTCAAAGTTTAGAAGCATGAAAGAATCCTCAAAGAATCTTGTGTAAACATGGTTTTAGACATCTAGTTTATATTTACTAATAGATTTTCTAGATTAGGTAGTTTGTGAGTTATTTTGTATAATGTTTTTAGGTTCCTGATACGTTTTATTATATATTTTGACAAGAAGTCACAACTAATTACTCTTTTAAAGATTATTAAAAATAAATTTCAAGTTTAAGAAAAACAATATTTCTTAAGAATGAAATATACCTCAAACCTAAAGTATAATTAGATATGACAAATATTGAAATAAATATTAAATTATTGCAAACACAAGAAACCTTCAAATCAGCAAACATAAATAAAAGTGTATGTCAGTTATCAAATACGAAATACAAAGATAAAAATATACCTGTCTAAATTCATATTTGCTCTTTTGTCGTACTATTACTATTGAACAAAGACAAATTTTTTGTTTCCTGGCGCCTAAATATAAACATAATTTTATCTAAAGTCTATTTTCTTAAAAGGATGTTACAATATTTTTTATCTACGACTACTATGAAAAGTTTATATTTATGCTTTCAATTGTCAACGTAAAGTTGATTGTTACTGAGGACCAAGCAAAAAAACATTTTATTGTGCGTCTCCTATGACAACGCGCAATAAAGTACTTTTTGATTACATAAAATAAAAGAAAATGACAGAACCAAACAATTTTGTTTATTTACTTATTTCGATATTATTGGTATCGTCATAGTTACGAATAAAACATAAATTGATTGAAGGCAGATTGAACTAACTGAATACTTTTATTATTATAACAAATAATTTTAGTCGTAGATAAAATTATGTGTGTATTACGAGCGTAAAGTGTCTTTGTTCCTCTTGCACTATTGCAGTTCTCGCCTTCGGCTCACGCTGCAATTACCGTGCGCGAGTAACAAAGAGTCACTTTACGCTCTTAATACACAAATAACTATTATGACTGTTACAATACCTTGAAATGTAACCAATTTATAAAATGTTATGTAGGAATGTAGGTATATAATTAATATTTATTTTGTTTATGTAAGTATAATAAATTTATGTTAAATAAACTCATTATAATAATAATAATATGCTTGCTTTCCAATTTTGAATTGCTAACAGATACTAGTAAGCATTTTAGAATTATGCAATCAAAAACAACCATCTTTGATTTCAAAACAAAATTATCCTGAACAGGAATGAAAAATAATAATTTCCGGGGTAATTCTTCACGGCTTGTCTTCTCATAATTTCATAATGATCAATAAATACGTTTAGAGGGTGAGCCCGAGGAAAGCGTTTGGCAGGAGAACATCTTTCACGGTCACTTGGTTGTAATTTTTAAGTGCGGTTTATATCAATTCGTATTTTACGCATCAACACCTGATAAATATATAAGTAGCGCTTGAGCGAAAAATATTGCAAAACAGGAGCCTGGGGACACAGTGTTCTGTATGCAAGACAAAGGGTTATGAAATTTTTGAAGTGTGTTTGTGAACAGCTGCTGCATTGAACTTAAATTTATTTGCAATAAAATATGAACAAATTAATTTTTCTACGATCGGTATGAAAAATAGGCTGTTAAGACTTCAATTCGTTACGCGAAAATTCACAATTGCTTTTTCAACTTTCAATCAAAATTCTTTCTAAATGTCAAGATTGTTGAATTGTTTCTCTACATTCAAAATCCTTCGTTGATATGATGATATACATGAAAAATTAAAAAATCTGTTGTTGCTAATCAAAATCAATTAATCGTAGAAAAATGTCGTGTCGAGAGTTTTTCCCATAATTATTATTTTTAATTGTTTATAAATGACAATAATAACAATTTAAAAAATTCGACATTGTAGCTAGTTCTTTACTGCCATTTGCTTTATATGGTATTTTTGCTTCCTTGTACGGAGTATAGTAGTAATCGTAAAAAATTCAGTTCTCAGCTCTAGACGGAAATATCCGTTTTGACTTTTCCGTAATCCATTATGACTAGTTTCGTCGTGACGTCTATATGTACGTGCCAAAAGGGCTTTATTTGATATTTTTCGCATTAATCAAAAACGTTATGTCGTAGAAAGTTGAAATTTGTAGTTGAGACTCATGTTGCATCTAGTTGATCACCTCATATTTTTGGTTGCGATCGTCCGTGCCAAAAGGGCACTTAACTCAAGGTACTTTTTGGTTTTTTCCGCATAAATCAAATACGGTTATTATAATATGATTATATTATTCTACATTTTAGTTATTAAGAAAAGTATGAACAGTTTAATAGGCGTACAAGGAAGTCATGTGGTGTCCACATCAGATTATTTAGATTCATAAGTTTAACAGGTTGGGAGTAATTTGTTAAATACCCCTTAAACACGTGCAGTACTGCCTTTTCGTGAAAAAAATCAACAGGTATAAAAAAGCCAAAAAAGAAACATAAACTATTAATTACCTAACTATTGCCCATATTTTTACCACGCTAATAAAATTCTCAAAATTCCAATTCCAACTAGGAAATTTCAAAAACATTTTAATCTCACAAGATCTGAATCTCCACAAGCAGATCTAATCAGTAACTGCGCGAAACATCTTTAATGGCATCTTCCCAAACGAGGTCCCGATGTTGTCTTCTTCTCCACCTCGTTATAAACGTATAATCACAGAGAAATCTTCACATCTCCTACCGCTAGGCCCGCAGCAGCGGACAAATTGCACACTACGAAATCGGGGAATTTAATGTTCGGTTTTTGTCGAGTTAACAAATTACTGTTTGGAAATTGCTGAAAGTGATGATGGAGATTTTAATCTAATGTGTAAGTGTTTATTAATAGCTGGATATTAATTTTCGTGGTAAAACATTTGCTACGCGTTGTTGGAAGTGGATTGAATGATTTGAAATTAATTTGTTTCAGTTGAGTGGATGGTTGAAGACTATAATTATTAACTGATATTTAGTTTTTAGTTTGTTATCACATATGCTGTACGCTGCAAGAGTTGATAGAGTAAAATTCAAATAGCTAGAACCCTGCGCGAAGTACGAATTCTCGTCTTAGAGAGAGAAGCATAGATGATAAACAAGAGGAAACTACGCTACTGTCTGTTCTACAGAACATCAGCTTCAATATCTGTTATTCTCATGCTGACATTCGTAGTGTTTTGCTTCGTGTAACCCTGCGAATTTTGTATTTGATTGTTATTGAGTTATATTTTAGTTTTGTTTGAAAATTAAGTGAAGTGCAGCGCAGCATATACTCGCTGGCTCCGCTTTTGTAAAACGGACAACATGACAAGCTCTGCATTCTCGCGCAGTCCAGGGTCCTAGCTATTTGAATTTTACTCTACATACATTGCTTTTAACCAATAATTTAAAGCAGTAATAGTTATTTATACACGGTTTCCCAAAAGTTTTGAACGAGTGAAGAAACAAAATTGAAAATTTGGGGATCACAAAGCGTTTGGGTCATTGCGAGACCGAAGAAGGTCGACAATTTAAACATTTGTTATAAAAATCGTAATAAACGTGCAAAAAACATTACAATTAATTAAAATTAAATTTTTGAAAGAATTAAGATACCGGGTTTTGGTTTATGGGGATGTGTTTCTTTAGTCATTATCGACAGGAGTTGCTATTTAAAATGTTGGGGTGGTCATCCCCTAAAAAACTCCACATTGCATGGAAGTTCTGAACTATCTAAGAACGAAGTTTTTATGACTTTTTAGTGATTCCCAAAATTTCAATTTTTTTTTCTTCACACGTTCAAAACTTATAGCTCCGTCTCGGGACTTTTGGGAAACCATCTATATCTAGACTTTAAAGATGGAGTTTTTATTCAGAATGTAGAATATTATTTTTCGAGTCGCTAGACGAGAAAAATAATCACGTGAGTAATAAAAAATATTTTATATGCCTCCGGTCGGCATCGCTAGTTTTTCATATCTCAAAATCCGCCAGAAACTCTTTGTTGCCAGCCTAGGCCGGCAAACAACCGGAAGTTATAGGTTGGCATTTTGACATTACTACAGTTCTCAAGCAGATGTCAATTTTATGCGTTGAATATTTTTTATACAAGAATTAACAAGATTTTGACAAATTTTAGACGTAAATCGTTAATAGAAACTGAAATAAATATATTTTAAGCTCAAATGCAAGTATTCAGTGCACAATTTTTTAGGTTATGTATAATAAAATACAGAAAAATGTAATCGACAACAACAATATTTGATATTGAACAAATTAATTAAATTCATTTTATATTTTTGTAATGAAATCGGCACATAAAATATTGTGTATTACACGTCCAGAAACTGTTATGCTAGTGCTCGTAATTTGCAAGCCTCGCCTGTGTCAAAAATACTCGCTCTTGCAAAAGGTCAGTTTCTGGCCTTGTGATACAAATAACTATTTACAGCCGAGATATATATTATATTTTTTATGAAATCGCTAAGTTATTTTATTTTTCTATTTATGTAGGTACCTATTGTAAAACGGTTATTGGCCATTGGCTATTCAAAGTTGTCATTACAAGTTTACCTTCAAAAATGTTTAGTGATTCAAAAAATAATATAAATGGACTGATTTAAATCTATATCTAGTTTGATGTATGTAGCAAATAAACAGCAATTAATTAAAATTTGAAAAAGGAAACTATTAAACCTACTGTAAGAATTTTGTATTAATTTAATAGATATCAAATTTTCAAAATTTTTCGGACATTCTCTATTCTACTTGCCTTTGATGCCCGCCGTGCAAATTACAATTTTTTATAGGCTCAACTAATTAACGGACCTAGAGAAAACAAGATTCCTAAAAGATGTACAAAATTCTACAAATTTCAGTTGCGATTCCTTCGTTTTATGGTTTTCGATAATTAATAAATATAGGTAGTAGTTAATTTATAGAGTTATTTATATTATTCGTATTCGAACTTTTAGAATCAATTAATTTTTATTTATTAACATGAAAAACCAAGGTTCAGTTAATAATGAGAACATGTGTAAAGATGTTATCTTATTTTATTGTTAATTGATATATTATATTCGTGAAATCTTGTTAAAGTTTATAGTTGCACGGCCATTTCATAATTTTTGACATAAACGTCACTTTATATCCCACGAGACACATTATAGCGCAGTGCGCCATAAAGAAATGAAATTAATGCAAACAGTTTAGATTTTCAATTTTCCTCATATAAACTACTAATAATCTTATAAATAACCATTTTCTGTAATTAGTTGTACAATTTTTTTAATTTAAATAATATCATTTTTCCTTACATTTAACATAAATAAGTATCTTGTAAATGTTTAATTCATTAATGACAACATTGACATTTAGATTTTTATTTATTTTTGGATTTTTTGGTATCTTAGCAGCAGTCAAAGGATTTTGTAATTTTTGGTAATTTGAACAAGTACCTACCTAAATTAATAGTGGGATTCTGTGAAAATCTGTAGTTCTATAAAATTGTAAATATTAAACAAAATCGCAATGAAATTTAAAATCATATGAACATTTTTATATTTGTCAACAAACATTGATGTGATTTTGTTCACTATTTAAAGATTTACAAATTTGTAAAACTTACAGATTTGCACAGAATCCCACCATAAATTAATTAAATTACCTATTAGAAAATATTCAACAGTGCATAAAGCTGGGTAGTATGTACCACGGGCACGGGCGTAACTGGCTTTTATGGCTCTTGGCGTGTTTTTATCTCTCAGCTAATCACGTCTCATACCATAAAAGCTTCTTTACACCCTTAATACATAAATAACTATTATTTTGTTAACTTGGTAACTATTAAACAAGAAGCACTTCCTATTTAAAAATGGTAGATGTTATTATAGTGGAATCCAACCACTCGGATCCAATGGTATTATTGTCGGTTGCTGGGTTCAAACTGGGAACCGCTAGCTCGATAGGAGGACACTTTACCGTTGAGCTAGCCACTGGTCGAATAAGTGTAATATTGAAAAGAAATATCTTTGATCTGAATTAATATTAAAATATAAATAAATTTTATAAAAACAATAAAATTACTTAAATTATGGTATGCAAATTTCCGTAACAGTCCATGTATAAAGTAAAATTTCAAGAATAATTTTTTAATAACTTGTATTTAAATTGCTTAATTTCAGTGCAGTCCCGTTCCAATAGCCCATTACTTTCATATAACTTAACAAAATTCAAAAATTCTTCTTTAAAACAACTACGTAACATTAAGTCCCACTTACAAGATAAGATCTCAAGTGCAGTTTACTTATATCGCTTATAATTACAAATTACACCTTAACTACAGCAATCGTCGAAAACATAAGAATATCGACTTGACCCGAAATTTCACGGACTACTGCACTAGAGATAAATATCACTGTGATTCGACTGTTTTCATTGGATTTTTTGTTTCTTTTAATTCTTGATACTAATCGGCAGCAGTTGCTGTGTTAATTTTTGTTCGATTCAGATTCGAAATTGTTACGTGAAACACAGAAGTATGTAATTAGCCATTTGTGAAAAGTACTTGGACGAAGAACGGTTTTTTGAGAAGCAATTAATTATAAAGAGAGCGATGAAGTTTGGCCCGTTTAAATAAAATAATTTCAATGCTATTATAAATAAAAAATGTAAATAATAAAAAATATTAATTAATAAATAATTTAATAATGAGGCCAAATTTTAAAGTCTCTTTTAAATTATAAGTCCGGGATTTATGAGAATGTTTGTGAGTATGCCACACCCAAATTGGGTAAAAGGCGTAAAAGAAGAAGAAGTTTAAGTACCTACCTATGTATTATTTACAAAAACAATGAAAATAATTTACTATTAAATATCAATTTAAAAAAGCAAGGGTCTAACCTGAGCCTTGTGGTACTCCTGACATATTTTGGTGGTTTATTAAAGGACATAAATTTAAATCAGAATTTAAGTCTTTGACAAAAACACAGAGATCTAACTTCTTTTCTTCCTAGACAGAAAAGGTTCTCGAAAATAATAGGACAAACGCATGTTTCAAAAAAGACCCAAGATGTGAACAAGGCATTAAATAAAAAATATCGAAACGATCTCATGAGAGCGTCATTTCTACGTCTGACAATTTGATTTAGATTCGACATTGTTCATTTATGCAAAACTTAAAATTTAAGTGGAACTGGCCATTTATATGGTTAAAATACATACTGTCCGTGCAGATAGAGTTTAGAATATTACTAGACCAATTATTGTAGATATCACTAAATGAATTACAGATATCACTAAACGATTTATGAATATCACTAACCGAATGAAGGATATCACTAAACGAATTAGGATATCACAAAATGATTTAAGGATATCACTAAACGAATTATGAATATCACTAAATTAATTAAGAATATCACTAAATAATCTATGGATATATAAAATGTGGGGAAACTTGAACTAAACGAAATTAAATTAATGATATCTGCAATTTTATGTCACATATCTCAAATTGAATTAAGCTATAAAAACACAATTACAGATATCAATAATTGAATTTAAGATATCTTTATCACGAGATTTCAGATATCTAAAATTAATTTTGTGATATATATAATTATATTTTTGAAATCCTTAATTCTATTTGCGATATCTAAAATTAAATTGCAGATATCATTAATTTAATTTCGTTTAGTTTAATTTTTCCTACATTTTACATATCCATATCTATTGGCATAGTTTAGGCGCCAATCTTTCTTATTCATTCCTAGCAAATCCAACATCTGCCCAAATCTAATCCAAAGACTCCAAGAAGTTAAATCACAGCCTTCAATATAACGAAAAACCATCTGCTGCCCTTACAATTCAACTGACCCTCATCTTAAAACCCTCGATCTTACACTTTCCCACGATCGGGCACGTGCTACACGACCCCTCACCCCTGGTTTATAACCCCCTTTAGTGGGTAAGGCATAACCCACCCCTAGTTCCGTTGTTCCTGATCCCCTTCCGACCTTCCGTTGTTTGGTTCCGGTTTGGGATTGGCGGGATTGGACAAATGACAGTCGCAATCACAGCCCTCTGGGGCGAAGAACTAAGTGCGATCAGTTGTATGCGGAAGTGTGGATCTACTGGTACTAGATCTTGTTAACACGATGGCGCGATTTCTCGTTGATGTAACTGTGATTGTGTGTTCTTAATTTTTCTTCGAGTGCTTTGTGAAGTTAGCTTCTAGTTGTGTGTGTTGTGTGAGTAATTTAAGGTGTAATGTGGTAAACCAAAGTGAGGATTCTGGTTGTGTAAAAGTTTAAAGTGTGCTGGATTTGTAACGGAAAAAAGTTGGAATCTAATTGTGAAATTGTGGACTGGTTATGTTAGATTCGAATTGGATAAGTGGTGGCGATTTTGGAGGGAAAGGAGTAAGACAGTAAAAAATCAGAACGATGGATATTTTTCTCGACGTACTGACTATTTAAAATATGAATAAGCTCATCAACAACTATGATACCTAATCTTGATGTAAAAATAAGAACCTTGATGCAAAATAAAATTATTTCCTTTGCTACAAAATCGTCTATAAATAATTTACTGAAGCCTTACGTAGTTTTTTACTTCCTTGTACGGAGTAATAAGGAAGTATTGTAATCCCGAAAAATTTCGGTTTTCAGATTTTGATGGAAATATCCGTTTTGACCTTTTCTGAATCCATTATGACTAGTTTTGTCGTGACGTCTGTACGTATGTACGTATGTATGTACGTATGTACGTACGGACGTATGTGTGTCGCATAACTCAAATACGGTTAGACGTAGAAATTTGAAATTTTGTATTCAATCTATAAACCGGAAGTAGTACTTTTTAAAAATATTTCGATAAATATTTAATTTAACACAAATTTTTTTATTTTAAATGAAAGATGATTATTTCCTAAAATCGGTATTTTATAAATATTTTTGTATCTGGTATCATTTAGGAATAATTAAAGTATATATTTTTAATTTAGTATTTCTTTATCTTGTAGTCCATGATCGATTAACATTTGTTACTACGTAAAATTTAAATGATTATGACATGACAGTGACAATAGTAAAATATGCTTTATATCTTCTTCTGCAGTTTAAATAAAATGACTAAAATATATTTGTGAGTATACTAGTATAATAAGTTAAAAGAATTTTTTATATTATTCTACATTTTAGTTATTAAGAAAAGTATGAACACACAAGGCGTACAAGGAAGTCATGTGGTGTCCACGTCAGATTTTTATTTGTTTATTAAGTAATATAAAAAAGTAGATGCAAAATAAAATGATTTCCTGTGCTACGAAATCTTCTCTGTTTCTGTATCAAATAATTAATCGAAACCTTATGAACCTATTTATTTATGTGTTTACTAAGATACTCATCTAATATCTATTATTTATTTGCTTTATGAAAAAAACATTAACAAAAGTGGATTTATTTCTATTTCCAGTCAAATCATGATAGGAATTGGACAACGAAAATATAATACGTTTTTCACAAGAACAAGATGAATAAAAATTTATCAAAATTACGATTTTATATTACACGTGAATAAAGTTTAATCGTTGTTTATTAATTATATAAAATTCGATGTTTTGCCACGTGTAAATTTCATGTATTTGTGAGGCAAAATTCATAATCATTTGCCGTCTCTTTGACATAGTGAACAATTGATGTATCTGTTAATCTGTTAACCTTAACGTTTTAGTACCATCATTTTGTCCTGCTGATTTAAACACTTAAAAAAGTTTCATAACAAATAGACTACGTATTAGGTACAAAAACATTTACCTAGTATTGTTCGTTAGACATACTCGTATTATCAACTCTTACAGGTTTAAAAAGCTGATATTTAATATATTTGTTTCTGTCATAAAAAAGATAAATGTAAATACTGTAATCTAGACGCAGTTGAAGTGAAATTATTTTCATGTGAGAATAAATCTTTTTTGCACGTCTGTAAGTTGGCAACATCCATGATTTTTTAAATAAATAACGCAGTAGTAAATTTGGCAATAACGCAGTTATTTAGCGTTAAAATTTTTATATCGTTTGAAGTGATTCTGCCCAATGGGTCCTATTAACTTCAGATGCGTCCATATTTTACAATATAAATAAATATGCTAACCTTTGGTGTACTCTGACGATGATGAGGGGTCCCAGAAAGTCTTTAAATTGCTTATGGCACTACACTTTAAATTTAAAATAGTCTTTATAAATTTTATATCATTTTACGCATTAAAAAGTTCAACCACATGCAATTTATAGACTTTTATAGATTTAAACACATCAAAATATGTACACAAAATTATTTATTTTATCTTATAAGCATTGATTCATCCACTACAACAATCCGCGTTAAACTGAACCCGCAAACATCGGTTCCTAGTTAGCGCAAAGGTTTCAACAGGTTCATTTGATTCCTTATAAGAATATTGATTTTAGTTTTAGAAAATCAGTGATACCAAAACTGTTTTTATGCGAATATTGTATTCATGTTGATAATTATGAATGTGAAATTATTTTTTTTATTTACGGGATATCAAGTATCCCAATTACAGAGAGGTTGGACATATTATATATTATGTAATTCACAAAATACATCCCAGGACAGAACAAAGTTTTCTTAATCTAAGTACCTATACAACTATTCAATCTAAAGCATTGCGCATAATTACATTTTTAAATTGACAGTTTGTTAAATGAAATATAAGTTTTGATATTGTTGAGCCGAAAGGAATGTTGAAAAGAAGGAATTAATAAATGAATTCATTTGTTGTTGGATAACGTGGCTCTAGTTTTATTAATTGTAAATTCTTACGACGACGTTTCGGTCATGATCATGACCATCCTCAGGTCTACAATTATATTTTACAATTCAATTTATAACTAATAACGCATTTTAATGCTAAAATTGACATGTAAAATATAATTGTAGACCTAAGGATGGTCATGATCATGACCGAAACGTCGTCGTAAGAATTTACAATTAATAAAACTAGAGCCACGTTATCTAACAACAAATTAATTAATTTATTAATTCCTTCTTTTAAATGAAATATATCAATTTTCTGGATGATAGGCGTGGAACTTTTAAATTTATATTCTTTATGGCTATAACATCATTTATGGTGTTTTTAAGTAAGTTAAACAAGTAAAGCACTGAGTATGGAGAGTATGACTTACGTCTGAAACCCAATGTACTTATAAATATTTAAAATAATTATAGACTCAGTGTAGCTGTATTAAATGTATCAAAGGAGCAAAATGTTTTACGTGTACAACAAAATCTCACAAATTTTCTTTGTACCCGCTCAATAATAAAAAATCAATCAAAAAATCAACATTTATTCTAGACCCGCATCTGTGAACATCTAGCATTTTGAATAATATATTCCCGTGAATATAATAAAACTTTAACATAAAACACAGGGTTATTCAGCCACTTATACTAGCCTGATACTCAACTTCACACATGAGTAGGTTGATCTCATTATAATATAATACTTACTTTGAATATAAATTATATTTTAGTTCGCACTAATTGTGATAATGGCATTGTATTTATATACAAGATTTGTCTGTACCTATTCTATATACTAACTGAACTAAATGAACAACACAATACTACTCTTGAATGCCACATACTGGGTTTTGACTATAACTTTACTAGATTTACATCTTGTGTTTCCATTTATGCCAAATCTAAAATTCCAGATTTGAATTTTCCTGTGTATATATTCTAGAATTTTAATTTCTTGCGTTGAACCCATTCCCCAAGGAAACAAGTATTGTATTGTAACTATTATTTTAAAATGTCGTGTTGTTTTACGATTAAGAGGAGATAAAAATACTCATTTTGTGGAACACGTTAAAAATAAATTAAATTCAATTTCTCATTACAAAAAACCCATAAACTTTTATGTATCTATCTAATCCTATTTCACAGGCCACTCGTTTAAAACCTTACAACAAATAATAAATTTATCCTCCTCCATTCTGTACCACGGCGGTGTGAATATAAAATTTAATTACCTGTCAGTTTTTATTTCCAAGACAGGAAATCAGCCGACGCTGAACGCATGATAATTTTGTAATAAAATTTAATTTTATACCCTAAAATTATAGAAATTTTTAATTAGGGATTCCGTTAAGTTCGAGTCGCTTTCCCCGTCTTGGCAGCCAAAGTCAATAAGCGAACATGAGCTTAATGTAACGAGAAGAATTTACTGGAAATTGAGAACAAGCGAGATTAATTTTCGAACGCCGAATCATTTTTCAATGTTGGTTTTTTCGTACGCGTAATGTTACCTACTTATTTTTAAATTATGTTGAGATGCTTTTATTTTTAATTTTAATAATAATTGGTAAATTAAATTACCGAACGGAACGAAGCAATTAAATTACCCTACATCATGTAAGTTAAGCACTGTTTTTTCAAAATTTAAAAAAAAGTAATGTACCATAGCGGTCCTTAGTTCAATCTCATTTTGAATTAAGTTACGAAACGTCGTGGTAAATGATTTTATAAAAAAAAATAGATGTAACCAGGGACTAAAAACGAAACGTTCCTATCGGAACAAAAATGGAATATTCAGAATCAGGACATCGAAATGTATGCTCTCAAGGTTTTTGGTCTATTTTTAAAAACCCTGTTTTCAACATACCTCTGCACACAACAAAATAGGTTATATAATTTGTTATATTGATTTCGGAAACAAAAGATTTTTTCAAAATTCGCAAAAATCCAGGTAGTGAAAATATTACTTCTATTGGTTTCAACGTCCATTTTTTTAACTGTTTATTTATTATGTTATTTATTTTAAAAAAAATTATAAATAGTATCAGACTATCTACAAATAGTCACTTTTTATGTAATAATTAATTAATAAATAGTTAAGTGGACTTTCAATCCAGTGGCACTAAAATTTTCTCTACCCTTATTTGTGTTAATTTTGAAAAAAATATATTATAGTATATTATATATTGAGGGACTAAAGTGCATGATTTAATCCTGAGGGTGAAGTTTATTTCACGAGCCGAAGGTGAGGGAAATAATCATCTGAGGGATTAAAGGTACTTTAGTCCTGTGGTATATACGCTATTTTTTGCACTTCATCCTCAAACGATTGCAAAATAGTTTAAAAGAATACAAATTTTGTAATTTTGACAGTAAATTTTATGACAAATATTTATATTGTTACCATAGATACTCTGTAACAAATAGCACGTATTTACTTGACAACGGGATTAATTAATTCAATTCCTTGACAACGGGATTAAATATGAGAAATAATCCCTTGGGATCAAATTAAGAACCTTAGTCCCTAAAAATAAAGACTAAAGAACAGTTTTAGTCCCGGAAGTGCAAAAAATCATATTTAATATCATAAGTGGTTAAATTTTAGATTGTTACGAGAGTTGTTGCCTAGCAATCTATTGAGCGACATTGAGAAAAAATCACGAGCTGTCAAGCGAGTGATTTTTAATCAATGTCACAAAATTAATTGGCAGCAAACTCTCGTAAAACAATCTGAAAATTTTGCCAAGACAAAATTTAACCCGAATGATATTCGGATGAACATTTCACGAATGAAAAAGTCAATTTTGACACTAATTAAATAACATATGTTGCTAAGGAAGTTATTAAAACGTCAAAACATTTCACTTATCAAAACTAACATAGTCTATTGGCTAGAGAGGTACGAAAAAATTTATGTAAGGGCGTTTTGTCAAAATAAAACAAGGTAAATAGGTAAAATCTTGAATTTTTGTTGGCCTAGAAATGTATGAGTGGAATAGTCAGTATAATCAAAAAAATTTCGTGCAGAGTTATAAAAGAGAAACACCCTTTTACATTTTTTTACATTTCAATAATTAGTTTTATTTAGCACAGTATTAGTCAATCAACAATATAAAGTTTCCGAGTATAATTCATAACAGTACGATAAAACAATTAACCACATAATAGCCATGTAAAAATCCATCATTTCCTACTTCAAGAAAATACTAACAAGCTGTAAGAAATAAAGGATATTAAATTTCTCCTAATCAAACCTAACATTTACAATTTAACATCCGTTGCTGCGTTCACACGCTCCAAGTTCCTCATCATCAATATTAATGCGTTAATCTCCCCCCACCACTCGCCGGGAGCCAATCACAGCTCATTTGACTATGTGTGAGACTGTCAATGGCTTAAGAAGCTACGGAGACAGTGGGTGTCGGGATAATTTCCCAGTTTCCGAGTTACGTGGGCTTGGATTTATTGATAGAAGGATGTGGACTTGAAATTGAAGAGATTAAGATTACAATAGTGGTGGCTCGAAGTTAGAATAGCGACGGAGGTTTTGTTTATCTGCGGTTAAATGGATGTGTAGGTTGGATGATAACAACAGTAAGAAAAATAGATGCAGAACTGTCACTGTTTTCAAAGGATTAAAATATTCTAAAAATAATTAATATAAATTGAATAGTTTATGTGACGCAGAATGCAGAATGCTTGCATTTCTCCTATAGTTGGTGTTTTTCTAACAATCTTCTTTTTATTATGTTACCGTAAAAACCATGAAAAACATTTTTTTTCTACGAAATAGCGAAGTCACATGTTTTCTGATATTAAGTGAAAGTAGGCTTTTGAAACATTGAGTGGTGAAAATAATGTCCATAGGTCAATTCTGTAAGCTATAGAGCTCTATAACTCCGACTCCTATAGAGTACCGATTTTCGTATTCTGTATCTCGTTATAACCTATCTTCTTACAGTGCCAAATTTATAGAGTTGCTAACTTCATGTTGCTTCATTATATTATGAATGACAGTTCATGATGACAGACTTGTTTGCTAAATAATTAAATAAATATGAAATGATATTTAAAAACATAGCATCGTAAGTAAAAATATGATTTGTTCTTTTTATAATTTATTATATAGGTACTGATTTATCATTTTTCATGAATCTATAATAAAATGGTTAATTTTTTACTGAAATTTAAAAGAAAACGTTCGGCAAAGACTATGCCGAAGAATAGTATGAAGAATATTTAAATGCTATGGAAAATGATTATGATTTCCGTAGTTTAACATTATTTATCAAAGGGGTTTTGTCGATCTCTTAAAAATCTTCTTTCTGATCGCATATAATTTCTGTATTCAAATTTTTATAATAACATATAATTCAAAATCACTTCTAACAACATAACTTCTGTCTTCATCCATTAACAAATATATAAAAACATACCCTGAATTGAAATTATTCATGTTCATATTTATGTTTTGGCTACGTTATAGAGCGCTGTAACGAATTATGGCCAGAAAATCCTGTCCATAAAACTTATAGAAATTCTATAACTCTATAGTGGCTATAGCAACATACAGAATCGCAATTTGCTTACATACTATAACTAACGACAGTTATAGAGCTTATAGCGCTTATAGAAACATACAGAATAGACCCATAATTTTGCGCATTTTGTTCGAATTTTCAAACCTAAAACACTTTATTTGTTGTAATCTCTGTAAAAAGTATTCAAATGGACGATTTTTACTGAATTTGAGACATAAATTATTTTGCTCAACTCGAAATTGTGCAGTTACTGGAAGGTCAGACTGTCAGGATATTAATGACTTCAGAGACAAAAGTTTAGATTCACTTCAACTTTTTGCATGAAATGTCTTTATTTTTATCATAAATCACACCATAAATGCAAAATTACAAATTGATTTGTTAGTTTTTAAATATTGTTATTGTTTTCAGCTATGACAGCCAGCCTCATCTAATAAGTGACATTATCACGAAAAGAAAACATCAACTTCGCGCACTTAAGCGGCATGTCTACGTTTTTCCCGAATTCTTAGTATATTCTCGATTTAATTTTTTTTTTACTATTCCACTCTTTTTCCCACTATTACGACTGCTTAAAACCAGCATGAAATTCGTACTTACCGCATCCTAGCAATGCAATGTCATTTTGAAGTTGAAAAATACTGTAAAAGGGTTTTCGTTGCGAGTAAACTGTTAGTTTATTATTGACTTCAAGGTAATGTTTTTATAAACATTTAATAGAGAAAGAATGGATCTACAGATGTGCCTTTTTAAAATTTTAAAAATAAATTTTTATCAGGAGATATAACAGTGTAAAGTTTGTATAAATTGGAATTTTTTTTAGAAATTTTAAAATAGCACAACTGTTAATTGATCCTGTAAGTATATAATCCTTGTTGATATACAATTTTAGCATTCTTGTACTGGCCACAAAACACGCGCTACGTTAGTTCGTATTGTGCTGGATTTTAGGAGCTAGACGGACCTCTAAATACAAAACTATTTTTAAAATAAAAATATGAAACTATTTAACATTATCAGTGAACTATTAAAATCAAAACCACACGCAATCATACGTATCTTTCTTTTTCTCTGATTTTCCCGGAAACAACTCACGTCAATTTGCAACTGTTTTCCTCATATTCTTGAACATCCGGTATTGTGTATGTGGCACAGGGGGAGTAACTAAATGTATACAGGGTGTGATTTCCGGCAAGCAGGGACTTTAACGGGTAATTTAAGACATTTAGTGCTTAGTGACCATTTCAGGTAAAACGGTAATTTTCTACTTGTGTGGTAGCGTTTACAAATTAATATGTAATTAGTTTTTTGCTGGAGATGTGGATGCGTATATAATTTTTATGGATGTTTAACTGTATATCCGTGTTTATTATCTCATGTTGTATCTTTGTTGCTTTTTAATATCTTCAATGTTTTTTTATTTAATAATAATGCCCGTATTCATCCATGTTCCAAGTTTATTAAAAAAAAAATTGTAAACGACGACAAAATTTATTTATTTATACATTTCTTTTGACACTGTAGATTGTGTATAGAAAATAGTCAGTGTAATATTAATACAACATAAATACAAAATACAACAAAGTGAATTAATTATTTTAAAACTCATGAATATTATAAAAACTTTCTTGAGTGCTCTCTTGAAACCAGCAGGAGTACCTACGTTTGTTTTTTAATAGAATCTGGAATTTTATTAAAAATATTTAGACCCATTCTATTTGAAGAGTGTAATGATGTTCAGTTTAGATACCGGAATTTGAAAATCATCCTTTTGTCTGATATTATAGCCATGTACGTCACAATTTGTCACGAATAGTATTAATTAATAAGTAACAGTTTACTCTGCCTTTAGCGTAAGCTATTTTTTGACAAAATTATATTAAAACATTTTTTTATTTAAATCTTCAATTTGTTGTTGTTATTTTATTTAAGCTAGGTACATTTATTTAAAGGACGGATTGTTAATAATCAATATGTATACCTAACGGGTGGTTTTGAAGATAATGTTATAAATTTAAGGGTAAGTAGTATGACATGTGTAGATTACGAAACAGAAAGAATATTTTTTAAAATCGCAAAATTGTATCGTTGCCACTGCCACTGGGTGGAGTAATTATTGTTTCATTTAAAATAATTAAATTTGTTTGTTTATTTTACTAATATTATGTAATTTAAGATGTTGATTACCTACTTCTATTGTTTTTGTTTATTACCGAATCCAGTGCAGTACTTACTACAAAAAATGCTGCAGGTAAACTACCCTTAATTTTTCGAATTTAAAAAAAATTCTTTCCGTTTCGGAGTCATACTATTTTTACCCAGAAATTTATGACATTAACTTCAAAACTACCCTGTATTTAAATTAATAGTTTAATAGCTTATAGCTACAATAAAAAGAACAAAACAAATTTTTATAAAATTTGTGAAGAATAAAATTTACTCTACAATAATAGTTGTTAGAAAAACAGTAAAAATTCATGATTTATCTACAAACTATTAAAACTTGACTAAAAATTATTGCCTTTTGTGTGTACCCCTCGTCGATTTTATACCTAACAAACAAAGCCATAAACCACAGAAAATTTCATCAAACCTGACCATTTCCAAATTTTCACACGTTTTATATCCATTCAAACACAATTCGATGCCTAGCAATAAACCCCAAAATCCTAAAAATGTGTCAGACAGCCCCAGAAATTAATTTATATTGTAAAATAAACCAACCAATTTCCACTGGTATCTAGCACCTTAAATCACCCCTGGAAAAAAACCTAACAAAAAAAAATCCCATCAAGACACCTGTGCCTTCGTTCCTAACCTGTAAGCCACCCCAATCGCTAATAAATGCGTTGCTATAGAAACCAAACAAAAACCTGACAATAGGTAACCTACTACGATTCTAAACATTACAGGTGCATGCCACTCTTCGATTTAGGTAATATCTTTTGTACTTATGTGGGAAAGTGAGTTTGATTTTAAAAAAACTACGCAATCTAGCAGGCGGGTAGGAGAAAATCGTGAGAACTAGAAGCAGATGTCCGAAGAAAAAAAATGAAAGTGGACCCTATTAAACCCACTACCGTATTACGAAACGCTGCCCTTAGCCCAGGGCATAAGCTTAACTTATCTTGATAAAAAAACTTAACAAACGATTATGAAAAAACGTAGGTGGCTTCTTTATTTTCTGTTACACAATCTGAACTGCGCCATTCAATTATTGAATTTTTAAATGAGAATAGATGACATTGTGATAATGTTAAATATTGTTTTGTGATTGGGGTTATTTATTTTTAGCTTTGTAAGCTTTGTAATTGTGATTTATCTGATAATATATTTTAGTTTGTTCAGTGAAGACTTGTACATAATGAGTGTTATAAATAAAAAGATAATAATGAATTGTTTTATGGTAATTTTTTGAGTTGTAAATTATTGTTGATCGTATCACAATTTTTTTAAACATTCATGATATCTGGTATTGTTTATAACGTGCCAAATAAATATTTTGAAGCACTTGATTTATATTTCAATTTATAAAAAAGATATTTATAAATATATTTGTACTTGTACATATCGATGAACCTTACCTACTATTCAATTAGCAAATTTCTTCTTTCTGATTCAATACTAATTTCGTTCAAATTCTTTAAAAAATAAGAAGAAAATGATTTTTTAACTCTCTAGTAACAAATAGAAAACAATTTATCATCTAACAGACTTTAAGCTACACTTTAAGCTCAGTAGAAATGTGACCAACTATACTGTTAAGCTCTGCATGTTGCGTCATAGAAGGCAGTCATAGCCATCTGCGATTTAGATTTGTAGATCGGAATTTTTATATTTTTTAATAAAACACCGAATCGATTTTATTATATGCTCAAAAATAAAATTGTTTATGAATATTAAGAAATTGTTGGGTTTAGATGTTATAATAATTTTATTAGATATGTACCTAATGTATTCTCCAAATTGAAGAAGAAGAAAATATTGTGTAAGTAAAGTAGGTATGCCTTTTGTCTACATGTTGTGCTCTATAATTTTATTATAATTACAAAAAATATTTTATTTATAATAATTCTGCAAACATTTTAACTTGTCTAATTAAACATTTTGATATTTTAATATTAAATCGAACTTTGACCAACTGAAAAGCAATAATTTTTAATGAATCTTAAGTTTCATTTAAATAATTATACCGTGATTTTAGTAGAATACGTTTTTATTTTTATATTATATTAATGATCATAATCAAATTGGAAATTATAAAAACAATCCCATACCACCATAAATTACATTTAAGAAAGTTTAAATTCATATAATTGAATACGAGCATTCACACATCCCACTTTGAAGCACTGTGAATGCTCGTATTTAATTAGATGTACTTAAATTTCTTTAACGTAAATATGCGAATGAGGCTTCATTTTGTCCAGGACTCCAGAACATTGCTGACTTTTTGGTAATAATAAACAGAATGCAAATTTAAGAATTTACATTTTTATTTAGTTTACATCAAAACCAATTAAATTAAGAAAAGCGGTTTCAGTTCATAACCACATTGCATATTTAATTATAAAGTAACAGCGTTGACACTTGCCACACCCAAAATTGGGTAAAAGTGTGAAACTTATTTAATTTATGCGGATAATATATGTCATCGCATACAAAATATTTCACCACGTTAAGCGGACGCAATAAAATTTGATGACATGTAATTACAATCAATATTCGCATTTATGTAGGCGCGCGCAAGTCCCCATTTCAATATCAATTAACAATTAAAATTAAAAAAAGCAAAATTCAATAGCCTTCTTCGACGTAGGCACAGGCAGAGGCATCGGCGTCTCATTAAATAATTCATTAAAGCCGACCCAACCTATAATTAACGCTATTTCAAACTTCTATCTACATGCGGAGTTCCTTCATCACATACATAACCTCACAAAAATTAATTATCTTAGGCGTGAGTGGAGGAGATGAAGAAGAGATGCAGTCAGGGCAGAACGATGAGCGCGCTTCATTACTAACTATTAATTTTCATCGTTATTACACACGGGGAATTATTTAAAATAGACTATAAATTAAACACATGATCGCTCCTTCGCATTGAATAATTTACAGTGGCGTAGAATACAATCTTCCTTTAATAGAATAAAATAGGAAATAGGAAACTATTTTAAATTTTCATCTTGCTAAAATATAAAGTTTCCTTACTATAAGATTATAATGTATTATTTTTCCGTAAAATTAGATTTCAGCTGTACTTAATAGTGATTGAAAAAAATATTGATTGATTATTTATTTATTTATTGACAATCAATCCTATACTATAAAATCTAAATTACATGATTATTATATAATTACAAAAACATTTTGAGAAGGAAATAGTATATTACATTACAAGTCATGAAAATGTTTCATTGCAGACGAGGAGGCTTGTTTGAAGAATGCGAGGATGCGCAGCGTCCGAGCGTTTCTTCAAAGCCTCCGAGTCTAGCAAAGACATTTTTATGACGCGTGATGTATTTTTTTTTAAATCGGCAATTATAGAAGCTTAAAATTATAAAAAAAATTAGGTTTGCATAAATCGTCAGAGCTGTGACAAATTTTAGAAAACGTTGTCATGACAAGTGTTTGTACCTACAGACAGTGGAAAGTAAATATGACTAGGCATGGAAATCTTACTTTCAAGACTCAAATTAGTCAGGAAATGAAGATTTTCATGCCAATTTAAAAAAAAAAAAATTATTAGTCCTGAAAGATATCAATTTCAACTGAAATATCTGACTTTAAAAAAAATCAAAGCACTATATGTAGGTTCATTATTTTTCCTCTGGATATTTAAGATATTTAACGTCAAGTTTTAATTTTAATCATGAGCTATAAATAGTCAAGAACTGTGTTGATGGGCCTTTTAATTATTTCCATTTATTTCGTAATTTAAAATGAAAAATAAAGTTTGTACTATGTAGGTATATCTATACCGATTATGAGGCCACCAAATTCAAGTTGTACTTACTTATCTTTGTATAAGTGTCACAAATAATATTGAAGTTATTTCCATCTGTTTTTAACAACAACAAAATTTCATCCCATTGAAAATTATATAAAAATGAAGAACTCTTTCATAACAATTTAGCAAGGAAACAAAAATATCTTTTAATGAATTAACATTTTTAATAAACTCGTTGAGATTGGGGGCTGGCTCTATATTGTCCACAGCAGATTTTTTTATAGCTCAGTAATTTTACAAACCTCAGCATGATTGATTCCTGGGTTCAAACCCTAGTTTAGCTCTGATTGGTTTTCACAATGCACGTCAGACTAGAAGATTTGAAATTAGAAGATATATTTAAAAAATTGTACCTTAAAAATAATTCACTCGTGAAACATTTATTAAAATTAGTTACTTAATGCATTATTTCAGAAAAAAAATTAATTGGAAAATGCGCAACTACCTCATTGGTAATGTAGACAGAATTGCAGTCGAAAAGTTGGTGTTTTATTGGATTTCAATCAATAGACTGCTCTTCCAAAAATGTTTATTTTTATGAATTTATAAAAAGCCCTTATTTGATCTCATTGCTATGCGCACAGTGCGCACATGTGTGTACGTCGCCTCTACCCGAGCTGCGGCGGAAGCAGCCGAGGGGAGCCGAAGCGCGCGTGGGAATCAGAGGCAGGTGTTTGTATTTGCTACTTTACCGTGTGTTGTATACAATTATATCTTACGCTGATGCTGCAGGAGGAGGGGCAGTAGGGAAAGGGGGCAGAAAAGGAAGGGTGTTGCGTAGGGTGGAGTAATGGGTTGCAACTGTTGCGCTAAAAGATTTGGAAGATTTGGAATCTTTTGAGATTGGAGATTAGGTATGGTCAACTTAGTTTGAAAAAGGTTTTAATGTTGAATGGTCATTAGCACATTTTAAACCTTTCTTCGGAGGTACAGGACGACAGCGTATTGAATCATTTGACGTAAATTACGTGTAGGGATTGATGGTCATTTCTTTATAGAATTTTAAATCCGTTAGAAAGTTTTTCCTCTTACTGATCCGCCATTTAGCTTGTACGTATAGCTTGCATACAATCCAAATTGTATTCGTTGATCTTCTAATAAAATCAAAATGTTCCTGTCATAATAGCTAACTGACGACATCCCGTTTAAAAATTATATCCACAAATGACAGATCAAACAGCTAATAAAGTAATTCAACACAACTTAATTTTTTTAAGAAGACAGAATTCGACACGCCGATTTAAATGCATTAACATAAACAAAAATATACTTATTACTACACAGTAAAAAATATTAACACACATTTAACAAAAAACAGGATTCCAGCAGGCCCACTACTTGTTTTTGGCTAATTTAACAAATTACGCTTTAGCTAATCTTCAACAAGCAAAATTGTTAATGAATTATCAAAAAACTTTGTTACTTTAACAATGTAGTTTTGTTGTTTTTTTAACCATTTTTGGTGTTATTTGCTAACAAACTAATTGTGATACAAGTCAATAAATCATATTAATATAAGTAGGGGTAAAACTGATACAACAGTACTGTCTTCTTTAAAAAAAGGTATAGAAGTAGGAACAGGTAGACAAATTTCAAATTAGTGTGCAAAATTAAGTCATATTGCAAAATTCTATATGATATAGGTTGCACGTTTTGCCTCTTTTATAAGAAGAGCAGAAAAACATTAATTTTTACTTAAAACTATTCAGGAAAACGAGATTGAACCTCCAAAATTTCCTATCATGCTATGCTTATTATTAATCAAATTTGTTTGTTTGTTTGTTTGTTTATCCTATCGGGCACCGGCTAGTGGTTGTGACAAGGACTTGCGCGAGAGGGTTAGATGAAAAAACAGCCTTGGCTGACCTCATTGTCAGGAGGCAATTAAAGTCAATAAATTAAAAAAAGAAATTTTTAAATTTTCCAAGTTCTGTAAAAAGCAATAGCTAACTAATTATATCTGTAAAATATATTAAAGCTAGTGATATTAAATATATTTAATAAAAATAATTACATTCTCCGTATGAATGGTTTTGACAGTTTTTTTTAATGACAGTTGTTTTACTTTCAAGAAACTTTATAGTGAAATCTTTCCTCGTGGAAACATTTTTGACAAAAAATAAAAAATCCGATGTGGCCAACACATGATCTCTCGCCATATACTCTACTATTTTACTAAGTGTGTATGAAGGTACTTACTCACAAATATACCATTGTACTAGAAGGGAATTCGGGAATTGTAGTATTTATAATATTATTAAAGTTTATTATCACCTTATAAATACTAAATGACAGTTCATATTTTCCATTTCAATTTGCCTAAATGTCAAAAATTTATATGACATTAACACTCAAATATTTTATTTTGTTTCCATAGGTAGGCAGATAAATCAAAATTGTAACAAATTTGTAGAATATTTAACTTCTTGTAATTGGAAAATGGTGCTAGATAGAAACAACGTTTTGAATACATATTGTAGACAGTAACATTTAGCATACAATTGTATTACAAAAATTCCTATTAATTCATAAATTGTGAGGATATTCCAGAAAAACTCTTCAGATCTTCAAGAAACTACCACTTCCGGTAGCACGATCAACACCAAAATCTAATCAGATCTAATCTAGGGTGTCAGAATATTATATACAAAATTTCAATTTTTTTTATTCAGTGGTATTTGAGTTATCGTACCTCCAACATCCATCCTGACACACACACAGACACACACACACAGACATCATCGCGAAATTATAAAAATCGTGTTCTAGGGACCTCAAAACGTGCTTATCCATTGAAAATTCACTATCGAAATTTTAGCATGATTACAATACCTCTCTTACAGATATGAGTGGCGAGAGGTAAAAAGGCAAACTTTATGAACGCTACTGTACATCGTATAATATAAATTTTTTGTTGGTCAGTGGCCATCCCGTGACCACCCCTTTGAATCAAAGACCAACACAGTGGCAGTGACCCCGCCATTATCCCTATTATTAGACGCAAAAAACTCTCAACTCGGTAGTTTTGTGTCATTACATTTGTCACTGCGGTAATCCCAAGAAGTATTATCTCCGTTTTTTACTTTCTAAAGATGATTTATACTACTGGAATTAGAATCACACAATCACGGAGCTTATTCTCCAACCCTCGGACAAAAAACGCACCTATTAAACCACGATTTGAAATTCTAAATAATAGATTTAATCCCCTAAAAGATGTGGGAAGTTTTTATAACAGGTTGTTTCTATTAGTTAAAGTCCCATAAAATCTAGGAGACTGTTTTTTATTTCATGCGAGTATAGTAAAATAGTATGAGCGGATAATTTTGAATAGATTTTTGTATCTTATACGCAGAGAAATGAATTTTTGGCTTACAAAATATTGTGCATCTTATTAAAAATAAATACTGGTTGGTAACCATTCAACTGGATTACTCCCATTTACAGAATGGTAGATGTTATTATAGTGGAATCCAACTACTTCGATCGATTCATCTTGGTGTAGTCAGGATCTCAATCCGTGCGACTTCATTTGAAATTCAAAGCGGCAACGGATAGATTCTTTTCAAAACCAGGACTACATTTAAGACGATCAAGTGTCAGCTTGACTGTCCAAGTGTATTGTATTATGAGTCCATTATTTAACACTAGGTACTGAATAATGATGAACTGTCATCATACCAAAATATGAGGTTAGGTTTATTTTAATGAATAAAAATTTGTAAACATTTGCATAAAAATACCAATATACTCAATAATACCATATTTATGCAAATGCATATAATCTGCACTCTAATAATAAAACATACATAGGTAGTAGGTATATATTTAGATCTCAATAAAGGGCTAACAATAGTCTATAAACAAAATTCTATTTCTTCGTATAAGAATTTATAATCTCTCTCAACCCTTTTTTGTATTCAATTCTTCGTGCAGTAAATTTTGTGACCGTACAATTTGGTGTTTTTTATTTACGTTTTATTTCACTGCACTACGCAGGTATTAAATTTCAGGTGTACGGTATACCTGACTTGAAACTGTAATTTATAATATCGACCAAAAAAGTTTTGGGTAAATATACAATAAAAAACCCTATAAATAAACACGCTATCTCTCCAAATTAGGGGTAACTGGAATCGAGAATTTTTTTGTTGAGTGTTGACAACGACAAGTTTTAGATGAAGAGAAGGATAAATATTTAACAATATAAATTTTGATATCACATAAATATTTGAGTGGGAATCTGAAAAAATCGCAATTTGGTGTATACTTAAAAAAATTCTTAATAAAACTTAGTATTGAATTTTGTCTGAGTTATAAATAGTATAAAGAACAAGTTTTATGAGACATAATTTTTTCGCACGTGTTCAAATTTAGTAAAACGAGCCATCGGGCGAGTTTACTAAAAGCCAAGTGCGAAAAAAAGTCTTATAAAATGAGTTCTTTATACTATTTTTACTATTTGGTGTATTTTTATTATTAAAATTTAAATTATACTGCCACAATATACATAAGTCGATTTAGGGAAATTTATGTATGTAACGTTTTGGTTGGTGATATTAATATTGTCATTTATTTGCAAAAGTATATAATTACTGAACTATTCTAGGTGATAAGTATAGATATTATAGAAAATATTGAACTTATATGATTTCTATTTCTGGAGTCATTAATTTTATTAAATAAAAAATAATTAATTAAGCAAAACATATTTAGAGGTTATACTGAAATTTGTCAATTCTGAAGTTTGACGTTTAACAATTGAAATAAATGTCATCTGATACTGATCTGATACTAGCAATACCAACCTTCTGTAAAAATATGTTGCGTGTCACAAAGTGAGCTCTAGCGACATTCAGTTGCGTTTTACAAAGTTAACTTTGTGAACGCCAAATAGAAAAACCAAATTATTTAGTACCTAGATATTTTTCTACTCCTGGCACTAAAATATCATTTAACGAACTGGTTTCTATGGTAGGGTAGCAATTAGCAATATATTACTATGACGGGATGAAGTTGTCTCCTATATTTGACATTTAATTTTTGTGAAAAACTGAGTGAAATTAATGTTTTATTTCAATCATTGTCAATTTTTTCTTATTCTTATTTTCTTGGTTTATACAATTTTATTCAATTTTGACGAAATTATTTTAAAAATATGAATCAAAAATTTATTAAGTTGTCATTGTTTTTATGCAAATAACGACAGTTAAAAACATAAGAGTGATTTAAAAAAATATAATTTCCAGAGTGAATAAACTTTTATCCAAAGTTGTTGCTATGTAGTTAACAATTACAGTTTAAAACGTCAAAACTTCAACAAAACAAATTCAAACAAAGCCTCTCATTTCCAGTCCCCAAGCGACCATTTAAAATTTTTAATGAAAACATTTCCGAGACAATCAAAGCAAGATGTGTATCAGAATTAATTGAAATAATTGTCCAACACAATGAAGGAGAACACGCTTGCTTCGCGCTTAGCTTATCAGATTGTAACAACGCAAGACGGTTAATGCGTTGTGTCACGGCATAGCACACTAGACGCAGACATGTAATGCTACAGTTGTAATTGTAACGTTGTACACGAGCCTTGAGATACGAGTATGTTACATGGTACATGAGTTGATAGCGGAATTAAATGAACTAGACGAGTATGCTATTTATTACTGCTTGCGGGGTTGGTAAAATAAAATAAGATTGATGTTAGATATTGTTTATGAGGTTCAAAGGAATAGTTTCAATCTTATTAACAGGTATTGATACTAAAATAATTTTAGTATTAATAGAAAAACTTGCAAGGTATCGAATTTCAAGTCAATTTTTGACCAGTTTGGGAACTACAGCTGATCACGAAAAATAAAATGAATACTAAAATTTCAATATTTTCTCGAGAAAAAGCTCTTTAAGTAACGCTTTAATTAAGGCATTATAACGTTTTCTATATAAAGTACCTTATAGAGAATATTTTGAAGAATTTAATGTAGGAAACCGCAAGTCAGTATTTTAATTCGTTAGAAATGACAAGTCAATAAACACAAAAACTACTAAAATTTCATTATTGTCTCTAAGAGGTTATGTTTGAATTGTGGCCGAACTAGTGCTCCCGAAATGTTGAAAATAATGTATGGAACAAAAAATTATCTAAAAAATCGAATGTCGAAGACCGGAAGTCGATATCTTGATTCGTTCGAAAATAAAATCTGTTTTTGTTTAATTTTGTCAAATTACGCTTGAAAATGAGTAGATATTGCTCAAATATATTTTCACGATTTTCTCGATACATACAGGAAAAATGGACATACCATTTTATAGCAAATTTTATACTCTACAATTCCTTACATAACTATTTTTTCGTAATATTGGCCATACGAGATAAATGAGGAAAACTGAAAATGACGGCCATTTTTTCAGAATGGCGACCGTCTCTGGTACTTAACACTTTGGCACCATTTCTTATACGAATGAGAATGGTTTAATTGACATGTATGCCAATTTTCACACTTTAATCACAAAATGCAAAATTCTGTCTTGTAACCGCCGGACTAATATTAAGTAATACACAAAAATGTAAAAATATTGTAAATAAATAGAAACACAAACTTGTATCGCAGTAGAACCTCAATTTTTTTATTACTTTTTAATTCTTTATAAATATTATTACTTCCTTGTACGAAGTAAGGAAGTATTGTAATCGCGAAAAATTTCGGTTCTCAGATTTTGACGGAAATATCCGTTTTGACCTTTTCTGAATCCATTATGACTAGTTTCGACGTGACGTCTGGACGTACGGACGTATGTGTGTCGCATAACTCAAATACGGTTAGACGTAGAAAGTTGAAATTTTGTATTTAGGACTGTTATAGCATCTAGTTGTGCACCTCTTATTTTTGGTTTCAGTCTACAAACCGGAAGTAGTACTTTTTAAAAATATTTCGATAAATATTTAATTTTAGACAATTTTTTTTATTTTAAATGAAAGATTATGTGATTATTACCTACAATCGGTATTTTATAAATATTTTTGTATCTGCTATCATTTAAAAATAATTAAAGTATATATTTATAATTTATAGTATTTCGGTATCTTGTAGTCCATGATCGATTAACATTTGTTACTACGTAAAATTTAAATGATTATGACATGACAGTGACAATAGTAAAATATGCTTTATATCTTCTTCTGCAGTTTAAATCAAATGACTAAAATATATTTGTGAGTATACTAGTATAATAAGTTAAAAGAATTTTTAATATTATTTTACATTTTAGTTATTAAGAAAAGTATGAACACACAAGGCGTACAAGGAAGTCATGTGGTGTCCACGTCAGATTTTTTTTATTTTTATTTTCTTGGTAACCATTCAATAGGATTAATTCCCAAATACTAATGACAGAATGGTAGGTGAAACTAAAGTGGAATCCAACCACTCAAACCCAGTGGTATTCCTGGAATCGAACTAGGGCCATTAGCATGCTAACTAGGACACTCTACCGTTGAATCAACCAGTGACCAATTATTAAATTATTTTAAGCTTTTGTACGATAAATCGTCCGAAAAATGTCACTTTATGTCATAGTATTAAATAAAATATTAATATTAGCACACAGAGAAAGCAACAAACTGTAACAAATTATTATTAAAGTTAAATACAATATTTACATGTCTCATTTATCACATAATAATATTCCGTTTAGTAAACATCGAAAAATCACCTCCAGTACCAGCATAATGTCCTTTCATAATTGTATCTTATTTCCATTTCAAGTACGTACGTACTTACTGTCATATTGTAGCAGAATTTGATTTTCACATTTTATTTAAACGATATTTTTTGCTGTTAATAATACCAGTATATTCTCATTAATACGAATTCTTTACAACTGATATAACTTGAAGTTTTTTACAGTAATAATATGAAATATGTTTTAACGTTTTAAGTTGTTTATGTTCCATGTTCATCTGAAAAACTCGTTTAAGAGAAGCACATTTTCGCGTGTAAAATGCATTATAAAAATGAGTAATCATGAGAGTTATTTTGAGCTAAATATAGTTCTTGGGGATTCCAGATAGCTACGTTTTTGTGTAACACTGAAAGTGGAAACCATATGCACTTATAGCTAAGTATAACCATTACTCGAAAGATAAATAAACATATTATTAAGTTTCCCAGGGCTTTAAATTGACAGCTGTGCTATTTTGTAAATATAACAAACAATTAACTTATACGAGGTTTTAAAACATGGTTCAATATATAGGTTAGATTTGCGTTTATAAATAAATTACCTGGCCATTATTCTGTGGGCTCATCTAGTTCAGCATACACTTTTACAAATTAAAGTACACATTATGACACACTATAATACACCAACATTCTAATAATAGTCACTTATGTTCACAAATATCCTAAGAAACCACGCCATTTCACTAATAAAACTACTGACGAACTGACGCTAACGTAGGCGAAACGTTAGATACTGAAATTATTAAAAATCCATGTTCTATCTTGCAAACGGCCGGCCTCAGCACTGTTTTCATTTTTGCATTTGAGGAATATTGAGTACAGTCAATGCTAAAACTTTTGTCAACGAATAAAAAGTATTTTATGCATAATTTTATTAATAAAAATTTTGTTTACTATTTGATAAAATGCAAATATGTTTTAAAACAATGAACAATATATTAAATATCTAATAGTAATTGTTTTAAAAATAATTATATATTGTAATTTTCGTTTTTTATTGTTTAATGGTTGAAAGTTTGGTCCCAGCAACTGAATAAGATGATAATATACCATTTTATAAAATTATCTACCAAACTATAATTTTTTTGTTAAATTATAGAATGGACTTTATTTTGCTAAATGGTTGTAAACGAAATTAAATAAATTCAGAGCTACTTAAAAATTATTATTAATCAGTTAAAGAAATTAATGGAAGGATTAACCATGGCCATGGGATTAACGTCAAATTAGCTATACTATAAGTACAGTCTAGCTTCTACCAAGAGCTCAAAAGTTGACATTTTAATTATTTTATGTTTTATGGTTCGGTTCCTGCAAAATGATAAAAATACTACTGGGTTCAAGTGATAAGATTCCACTATATAAAATCATGTACTATTCTTTCATTGAGATTATATCTTGCTGAATGGTTGTGAACAAAATATAGTAAAAATTAGGCTCTATTTAGAGCTACTTAAATAAAAATTGCAATTAACAATTAGTTAAAGAAAATAATAATCAAAGGATTCACGTCAAATTAGGTACCTTGTAGTATTACTAACAAATAACAATTTAAATTATACTGTACTAACTTAGAATAAAATAAAAATAATAGAATTTCAATAATCAAGATCAGATACGGTATAATAAGATGACTTGCAATTTGTGAGTCTGCCACACTAAAATTGGATTAAAAGCCTGATACATAATAATTATTATTATGGTTCCAAATAGAGCTAATACATTTTCCTATTTTTTCGGCCAAAGAATTTCGTTTTATTTTGTTATCACTTTAATAAAACGTAAATGTAAGGTACAAAATAGTTATTTGTGTATCAAGGCTGTAAAAGTAATATTTTTGGCCGAATCAGAAGTTTGCAGCCGAGGTGAGGATAAAACACTTTTAAAGTGGCTATCACAATTTTTTTTAAATATATTTTAGGCTAGTTAATTTGTACGTAGTTACTTTAAATATGTAATTCACCAATTAAAATGTAATTTTGTAATTTACGACTGTCAAAGAATACGTAAAACAACTATTTATGCAATAACCACCTAAAAATAGTATTTAACGTAGCAATTTATATTGCATCCAAATTTCGTCTCATTAAGGAAGCCGAATAAAATTCAAATTACTTTAAAAACAGTCATTTCCTCCACACTTTTTATTTCGTCCCCATTTCGGCTTCAAGTTCCAAAACAATCAGAGCCCAAATTACGCAGCCCACGTGATTCCGAATTTCCAGAATCAAAAAAGTTTTCAATTCCATGAAAACCTCGGATGAGCAATTTAGCAATTTATTCAGAGTGTAGTGAGAGTAGTTTTTGCTCATTATTTTTTATAGGGTGGTAATTTTTATCAACGTGACACAAAATGACTATAATCCACGCCGCCTGGATCAAATTACAACCCGTTCTTCTCTTGTTTCTCATTACAATAATCATGGTCGGCCATGGCGCACAGAAGCTGCCGTGTCGTTCTTTTGATACCTTTTATTTTTATGACGGAGATTATTATGCGACATACTATGGACCACAGAATGATGTATAAATATTAATTAGGCCGGGATTGAGTTAATGGTTATTATAGTGGTATTAAACGGGGCTTATCGTTAATTGTTTAAATTTAAAAGATACATTTTAATTATGTTGAAGTGATGGCTTTAAAAACTTGAATGATTGAATGAGGGTATCTGTAATGTGTTACGATTATCTTAAGCTATTTAAATATTTAGATCAATCAAGAGAGATGGTTGAAGAATCGAATTCCGGAAACTGAAAGTCGATGTGTTATGGAAGATTTTTCGACTGGATGTTAAATAAAAAAATCTGATACAAATATATTAATATATAGGTACTACCTACTACTCTAATACTACTCTCAATTATATTTTAGTAATTTTATTTAAACTTAAAGGAGATATAAACGATATTTTACTATTTCCACTGTCCCTGTCATGTCAAATATTTAAATTGTACGTAGTAACAAATGTTAAACGATCATGGACTACAAGATACCGAAATTGTAAACTATACCTAAGTATGTAATTTAATTATTCTTAAATGGTACCAGATACATAAAAATTTATAAAATACCGATTGTAGGTAATAATCATAGAATATTTCATTTTAAAAAAATTCAATAAAACACCTATACGTTTCGACTGCAAATCAGTCCTCATAAGTGTGACAATTGGTTATTAAAAATTAAAGAATGACATGTAGATTATTTTACAGAAATCTTTCGGCAAAGAAGATAAAACTCACACATACAACTGAGATTATTGTAATGATTATAATAAAATTATATTCCTTAACTTTTAATAACCCTGATGAAGACTGATTTGCATTCGAAACGTTGGTGTTTTATTAGATTTAAATAAATTGACTAACCTACTTCTTCAAAAATCTTCTTTTTTCGATATTTTATCCCTCTATGAATGTAAAATGAATAGAAATTGTATTTTTGTAATTTTGCACAATATTCTGGAAGCCAGAAGTAGAAATTTATATTTGTTAAAATAACAGACATTTTAGACGAATTGCTAAAAAATTCTTAAACATTCATTAATATAAAAATAGTTTATTATTTTCTTTTATAGAAAATTAGCGGTCATTTTCAAAGTTGGGCAAAAGGTGTAACAGTGATAGATATGAATTTATGTAAGTACTTATGTGTAAAGTAAAATTTCTAAAAATGATCAATATGGCGACGTTTGAAAGCCCTGATTTCCGAAATTGTTTTTTTTATGTTGTGGAGATTTTCTAGACTAGACTAATGGCCGTTTTACACTACGCTAAATATTGAAGAAGAAATTGTGCAACAAATTGAACAATATCTTGAGCAATAAATTGCTTTGCTTTTAATGAACTCTGTTTTATACTGAGATAATTTTATATACCTACTTACAATATTTAGTTTGTGATTCTGCGCAGTTTGCATATAATAATAATAATTTGACAGCTTCGCTTATCTATTTTTACTTCCTTGTACGGAGTAATAAGGAAGTATTGTAATCGCGAAAAATTTCGGTTTTCAGATTTTGATGGAATTATCCGTTTTGACCTTTTCTGAATCCATTATGACTAGTTTCGTCGTGACGTCTGTACGTACGTGCGTGCGTACGTACGGACGTATGTGTGTCGCATAACTCAAATACGGTTAGACGTAGAAAGTTGAAATTTTGTATTTAGGACTGTTATAGCATCTAGTTGTGCACCTCCTATTTTTGGTTTCAATCTATAAACCGGAAGTAGTACTTTTTAAAAATATTTCGATAAATATTTAATTTAACACAAATTTTTTTATTTTAAATCAAAGATTATGTGATTATTACCTAAAATCGGTATTTTATAAATATTTTTGTATCTGGTATCATTTAGGAATAATTAAAGTATATATTTTTAATTTAGTATTTCTTTATCTTGTAGTCCATGATTGATTAACATTTGTTAGATACTACGTAAAATTTAAATGATTATGACATGACAGTGACAATAGTAAAATATGCTTTATATCTTCTTCTGCAGTTTAAATAAAATGACAAAAATATATTTGTGAGTATACTAGTATAAGTTAAAAGAATTTTTTATATTATTCTGCATTTTAGTTATTAAGAAAAGTATGAACACACAAGGCGTACAAGGAAGTCATGTGGTGTCCACGTCAGATTTTTTCAGACAATTTACGAAGCAATGCGATATTTCACACAATTTGCTGTATGATACTACACAATTTAGATTGTTTCAAAAATTGAACAATATCATTAAATTAATTCTACTCTAATATTATCTGTATCTATTTTAACTCTAAGTCATTAATTTATTTAGGGCAATTTAAAATCCGTTTCAAACTGATTTGACACTTCAAAACATAAACACGATTTCTTCGATTCATCGTTGTTGGTGTTGACTCCTCGCCTTCTAGATAATTACACAACAAAAACAAACAAAAAATCCAGAGGAGCAGACAGAGAAAAAATATTAATTATATTTTTGAATACGCGTGAATACACCGCTGTAAAAATAAACGTATCTTTCTAACAAGAGCACGTTTAAGTATCGGTGCTCACAATTGACCGGAAACCAGCTAACTCTTGCTTTATTTTGAGAAACTGTCAGAGTGGACGTGAGGTTGGGTCGTTCATCAATAGTCCTGCAAATAATAGCGCCTATAGAAGGTGCAAGGCCACTGTAATTATTTAAATGCAATCTTTTATTTTCATGTAAAAAATCATGCTATTTGTACACCTGCGGTGCACTGACGCCATTTTGTTCTGTTTACGTCCGAGTTCACGTGTAATTAGTTTCATAAAGTCAACGATTTAATTGTGGCATTCTTAAGCACTGGCGGATTTCTGGAAAGAACTCAGAAGCAAAAAATTAAACGCATTTTAAGCGATTGAAGATAATACATATTTTTTAACTGGCGATAAAAGTTATAATTATAATAATAAATGTTATAACAAGTCTCAAATGAACTACTATAATTTAAACACAAAATATGGTATGTATTTTATTGTGTGTATTAAAAAGTTTTATTATTAATATTTCTTTGTGTGCAAAGTTTGTGATGTTGTGGATTTTCTTAGTGATTTCTTGATTATTTTTATGTACGGGTCCCGGCTCATATTTCACATTAGTTCGGCCGTTCGTATAAAAATTCGTTTTTTTTTACAAAAGTTGAAATAAAATTTAAAATAGAAGTAAAATATAATGTATCTTATATTTATTAAAAACTGCAATACATTTTATACAATCTCAAATTAAATCAGCAATGGAAACATTATGGAACCGAGTATAAAAAATCTGACGTGGCCATCACACAACCTTCCGCCATATTTAGACTTTAAACAGAAATGTATACGTACAATCCATTAAAAATATATAAATAAATATCTAAAATATTCAAACACAGAAATTTGCATCACCTGAATAAAAAGATTCATTCACAGGAAAACTCTTCTGTATTGAAGCCATCTCCGTTCAATTACTACATTTAATATCTTACTTACGACTTATATAGCGCTAGTATGCCAACTTGTCACCCGTCTCACCTGTCAATATTTTTTACGCAGAAACAAAAATCAATGTTCAACGTTTTATTTGATAAATTAATTTTATAAATTTTACTGCAGTTTTTTAATGCTACCAGTTAAACACATTTTTTTTATAACGTGAGTTGCAAATAACTTTTCCTCTTATTCTTATTATAAATAAATACTATATTTATCAAAATTTATAAATAATTTTGACAATTAACCTTTTTAATCTTCAAAAAATATCACTTCCGGTGATGATATTTGTACCAAAATATAATGAGCTCTTCCAATTTATATACAAATGTTAAATACCAAATATCACAATTTTTGGGTAATTCGTATTTGAGTTATACGACATACACCCCGGCCTTGACCACATACACACATACACAAAGACATCATCGTGAAACTATCAAAAATGAGTTGGAAGGACCCTAATTCGTGCTCATCCACTAAAAATTGACTACCCGGTTTTTTGCATGATACCAATACCTTCCTTTACAGGTAAGCGGAAGGTAAAAAAATTAGAATAATCGTCCTGCCAGGACAATCAAAAAAATGTGAAAAAGACTACAAAATATTTGAAACTTTTTTCTCCAGGAAAGTATGTTTAGGACTTGTAGATACTATATGTCACAACGAATTGAAGCAGTTAAAGATTAACGTGGAGTTACAGTGGTATAAAATCGGTTTATAACTTTTACTAACTGATGAGGACTGTTATTTTGAAAAATGGAATAGCTGTATATAATTCTCTCGTTCTATAAATTTTCATTAGTACTTAACAAGTATAATTTTCCGCATGAGGCAGTAAAACTGCTATTATTTGCTTAGTCAACAGATAACTATTACATTATACTGAAATTTCAAGTTAAGATATGGAGTATATCTTTAAAATTACAGCCTTCTTGCTTCTTGATGACGTAGGATCGTCTTAATGATATCGTATATAATGTAGTTCACTAAAAAAATTATTGCGAGTGGCAATCGCCTTAGCCCTTTGCACGTGGATATTAATAACGAGCATTTTGATGCGTTTTTTCGAATAGAATCCAACTGATGTAATTATATATTTTCGGGTGATTTAATGATAGGAATGAAAGTCTTAAGTAGGCTGTGGGATAAGCTTTCACTTATTTCAGGTAATAATGTCCTGGTCCTCACAATGAGATCTCGTATTTTGCAACAGATCGGATTTTTTGTAGGGACTTAAATGAAGGTTTTCAGCCTCGGCGAGGTTATTAAATGACGATTTATGAATACGGGTTCGGACAATGTCCGCCCCTTTTCCACTTCAACTACTGCCTTCACTTGGGTAGAAATTTATCTTTGCCATAACCTCAATCACTGTAAAAAATATTGTAATTTCTTCGGATGTCAACAGACGGCATAACTACCTTGTGATGACCATGTCCCTTAAAAAAAACATTTTATTGCATTCGTTTTGACATTTATGTTGTACATTGATTTTTACTTTAATGTTACTTTTTTGCTTTCATACTAATGAATATCAGAGTATGGCGACAAAAGAGAAAAGGATTCATTTAACCCTTTTTCGTCGAATTTAATGATATAATAATGAGGTGCAGTGGAACTGTGGAAGTTCCGAAGTTCCGTGGTTCAAGTCTCTCGACCGGCAATGTGTGATTGTCGTTAAATTGTAAAAACATCTTGCGATTAAATCGCACTCGGATGCTTCAAGCTAACCATTTGATCGTCTTAAATGTAGGCCTTGTTTGTAAAAAAGAATTTCTCTGTTGCCGCTTTGAATTTCAAAGACCGTCGCACGGATTGAGGTTATATCTGCACCAAGATGAATCGGTTGAAGTGGTTGGGCTCCACTAAAAACATCTACCATTCTATAATTGGGAGTATAAATGAATAGTTAACAGGAATATAAATTTAAATCTGATTGACTGCACAAAAATCTCACATTGTATGATATGCTTTCCACTCCACTAAATACCATGAACGAGTGAAGAAAAACATTGAAAATTTGGGGATCACTAAAGCGTTTGGGTCATTACGAGACCGAAGAAGGTCGACAATTTGAACATTTGTTATTAAAATCGTAATAAACGTGCAAAAAACAATAAAATTAATTAAAATTAAATTCTTGAAAGGATTAGGATATCGGGTTTTGGTTTACCTATAGGATGTGTTTCTTTTTTCGTTACCTTTAAATATGTTGGGGTGGTATTCCCTTTAAAAAACACTACGTTGCATGGAAGTTCTAAACTATCTAAGAATGTAGTTTTGATGACTCTTTAGTGATTCCCAAATTTTCAATTTGTTTTCTTCACTCTTTCAAAACTTATACCTCCGTCTGTATACAAATAAATGTCCTATGAAACATGGGGATCTCGAGAACTATAAAAGATACGAAGTTGGTTAAATTAGACAAAAGTTGTCTATTAAGGGGGCCAATTTAGAAACGTTTTTGTTTTCCCACAAAAATGCTATAATTTTTTTTTGAATTAGTACAAGTTTCTAATTTGCACGTTCTATAAGACAGTTTTTAACAAAGACCACTGCAGACCTAAAAAATTTGTATCTCCTAGATATATATTTCGAGAAATTCAAACCAAATTCAAATCTTCATATGGAAACTGTTTTTTATTTTTCTAAAAAGTATAGTAACTAAGTACACTTCGAGGAATATATCATGGTACAAAAAGACTCCGTATTATATTCTATAAATAATTCGCATTTGCAAACAGTCATGTCGCAATACGCAAGAATATATTAAAATTAATGATACTCGACTACATTGTCCGTTTTAATGAATTTGTTTGTAAACAACATAAAAAATCTGATGTGGTGTGACTTTTGAGGCCGACGGCTTCAGGAGCGGTATCCTTAACAAATGACTCACTAAATGTGTAATAAACCTGACCACGTGATACGTAAGTAATATTTACATGTCTGTAACCTTGAAGAGATCCTTTACTTTATGATCGGCGGTAATTGCCCTTTATTCTATTAAAATGCTGACAGGTTAATTAGCTACGAATTTTTTTAAACTGATTTGTTTGCGGGTAAATATTTATTTATCGTCCATAAAATTTGTGCTAATCGAAGAGATGGATATAAATTACGGTTGCTTAATGTATTTATTAGCTCTGAATATCAAAATGACCTTATAAATTATTATTTTAATAACGTTAATAAAATATTGGTTTTATGACTGGCTCGTCGAATAATTTTAATTTTTAATAAATTAAGTTTTTCATTAGGTATTTATTGCTGTTTTATATCTTCCTTCATGTTGTAGACACAGGCAAAAAATTGAACTAGCAAAAGATCTGATTTGTGCGTCATATAAGATAAATAGGTAGGTACCTACAGTTGAGTGACTATCCAACACCAGAAAATAAAAAAAATTATATTTGGCGTTCACAAAGTTAATTTTTTGAAACGCAATTGAATGTCGCCCAGGTTCACTTTGTGACACGCAACATATTTTTTAGAAGGTTGGTATTGGCAGTATCAGATGACATTTACTTCAATGATTGTCAAACGTCAAACTTCAGAACTGACAAATTTCAGTATAACCTCTAAATCTGTTTTGCTTAATTAATTACTTTATATTCAATAAAATTAACCTAGAATAGTTCATTAATTATATACTTTTACAGTGACAGTTAAATAAATGGCAATATTAATGTTATCAACCAAAACGTTACACACATACATTTTCCTAAATCGACTTGTGTATATTGTGGTAGTTTAATTTAGATTTTAACACCAAATAGAAAAAATTGTATAAAGAACTTATTTTTTTATTTTTTTTCCGCACGCGTCCATATTTAGTAATAAATTAACATTTTAAAAAATGTTACATATAGGGACATAGATATTTTAATACCTATTTAATACAAATTTGAAAATTGTATCCCTCTAAGTCTAAGTGCAATAGTTTTTCAGGATTACAAGATTTATTTCACTATTTCAGACATTTTGAACGCGATCTTAAACCCGCGCAGTTACTGCCTTGATAAATGATTTATTTCGAAAAAGTTTTCTAAATCTTAATTCTTTTCTTAAACTTGTGGCTTGTGTAATTTTCTGGAAGCATTTTCAGGTTTTCAAATAGGTACAGCACAATACAAAAATGGTTAACAAAATATCTTTTCTCCAAATCCGGAACTACAAGATAATCCATCATGTTAAACCCTTCCATTTATGAAAACGCAACCATGCATAAACACACTTGCAAATCTTTCAGGTCTCAAAATCTTTTCTTCAAACCATTTCCTTTCTTGCAGTTCGCGTGTCGGAACAATACCCCCCCCCCCCCCTATCTTCCGCTTTCATATTTTTCCATGGCAAGCTACGATCCCGGCTCGCGTTGGTATTGGGCTGCCGCGTGGCGCGTTATTGAAACAGTTGACTAGTCCAACAGTTGAATATCAACGCCAACCTGGATAACGGTGGAGAAAACAGAAAAGAGAAGAGAGGAGAAACAGTGAGAGTAAAGGAGAAAAGGAGGGGAGACCACAACGTGGCTAAGCGTGGAGACCACGTGGTTGAAGCACCCTTGCACGTGTAGTAAACAGGGGGGGAGTAAGGAGGTTTGTGGGATAAGCGCGCCAAAATTTTCAAGGCGGATGCAATAAATTTTTTACGGTAACAATGTGGATGACTGAGAATTTTGTATAATGTTTATACGTGTATTAATGTTTTAGAGGCAATGAACTCTACCAAAATTCAAAATCGAGAAAGTAACATGTCAACTTCGTGTGGGATGTTATTAATAAGCAAAAGTAAATATCTGCTTTGTACTGAATGGGTTTGTCAGTGTTCCATGTATGTGAATACGTAGTAAAATATAAATAAATAAAAAAGTGTATCATTTTGTAAATTAATTAATTTACATTTTATGGGACCACTTACAAATTTATAAATATGTATTTATGTCAATTATGATATTTGATCATTTGAGTAGGTACAGTAAATCAAACTACTCATTAGATTTTATTACTACAAGAGTAATTTTAAGAAATTCATGGTTTTATAAAAAACGTGTCCTACTTTGAACACTTTAAAATATAAGATTATTACACATATGCACATAATGGTATACACTGTTTTAGTTCAGTATACAGGTTTTTTTTGTTAGGTTTAATGAGGTTAAACGTTGGTTTTTTAAATATAAACAATTAGTATATACAGGTACAATGACCAGAAAAACGGTTTGATTTTGTTATTGAGTTTTGTGTACTATTTTATTAAATGAACGAGAAAATACAAGAGGTCCACTGTAAAAACCTGGCTTTAGTTGAACGTTTCAAAAGCCTGTAAAATGATTAAGTAGGTATTGCCACTTTTCACAAGATTTCACATTGATCTTAGTGTCCAAAAGAGAAACAACTTTATCTGTGTGTATTTCAAATGAGGTACCAAAACACCCCACCATACTCTTTACGTGACTAAAAAAACAATAGCACTTACAGGTTAAAAGGAATAAAGTTGTGGACATGAATTTGACTTTAATTTTGGTCCGAATTGTTTGCTCATTTTTTAATTTAAAGATGAAAGATGTCTCTAGGTCTGTCTAGTGCTATTTTTGTTAAATTTGTACATGTTTGTTTAAGCTCCAAAGTTGTAAAAGTAAAATTTGAAAAACTTTGAAGATAAAACATTTAAAAACTAAAGTGAAAATTAAAAAACTGACACTAAGTGGACATAGCCTGGACTTTAATCTTTCATATATAAAAAAATTTGTTTAAAAATATTTTCAATTAGTACCAATTTCAAGTCCCCAACGAAACTCCTTTTGTAGTAGACAGTGGATAAATAAATGGTTCATTCAGCGTATCAACAGATATCGTCACAATTGGTATCAATTGTTTGTGACGGCATCTTCGATTCGTTAAATGTACTTTCAAAACCAGTGGGTATTCCTCTTAAATAAAAGTAGAGAAGTTCTTGGAAAATTCAGTCAATTTATTAAAATACAATAACACACCAACGTTTCGACGTTTTTGACAATTATCACCCTGAAGAGGACTTAATTGAAGTCGAAACGTTGGTGTGCTATTGTATTTTAATAAATTGACTGAATTCTCCAAGAACTTTACTTTTATTCATATATGCAGTCGAGTAATCTTTTCCTCATTCCAATAAACCTAACCTAACAATTCATTCTCCACTCCACCGCCCCAATTCCAATAAGACTCCATCCCCGGCCCTGCGCTCTACTCATCCACACATGCGCTGCTGGGGTAGCAGGTGTTGGTAGTCCTGGGAAACTGCGAGATTCACAAGTTCCCACGATGGCTCCGCTCCGTCCTTCCAACACCTGGTCCGACACACACACACAGCGGCAGCGAGCGTGTTTAGCGTGTGTGCTGCGTGTGTACAGGGGGGGGGGGGTGGATCGGTTACGGGAGGATCATTACGGGGGTTTGGACTAGTTGGTAATGTAAATGAGATTGATTTGGTGTTGAGTTGTTAGGTATTATTTGGCTGAACTATACTAGATATTTATTTGGTTCATATGTAAAGGCGCGTTTACATTGGAGGAGTAACTGAGACAGTTACTGGTACAAGTAGCGGGCTATACTAGTATACTCAACTAAGCGCTAGGCTAGTAGGTGTTTACACGAGAAATACAATTTAGACGACTAGCTATAGTTCTAGTACCAGTACAAGTTTGTCGAAATCGTGCTCCTTCATAGTCAAAATGGTAAGAAACCGAAAAAAGTGCAAAAATTTAGCAGTTTTTGAGATATTCAAAAGTGTTCCGGGGGGTTGCCGAGGTCGAAAACTTGGATTTTGCATCTCAGTCACATCCTATAAAAGAAAAAAAATAGAAACCTACTACCACTACTTGATGCAACTTACGATGTACTAGGTTACTGGACTATATAGTTCTAGTACCAGTACAAGTTGTTCTGTAGGTGACAAAAATTCTTTTCGTGGTTGTATATCATCTCGAACAAAATCTATTATTAAACGAAATAAAGTAAAGATAACAAAATTTAGTGACATCCCACAAACACTCATGATCACGATACAGTTCTACAAACTTTATTGTTTCCGTTTAAGACCACTTTTTCATTTTAATAAAGTAATAATACCGAATTTAACTATAAAACAATTATCTTTAAAATGAGACGTCAAAACACACTAGTATATCCCTAATCACTAGTGACTGTTTACATTGGTATAGTGCAGAGATGAGTGTAGTGGATAGTGCAGAATGTATGTGCTAGTAGGTGAGTAGCTAACCCGGGAGGTTAGTTACTTCACTACCCCAACTACTTGTACTAGTACTAGTACTGGTACTAGCTTCTGTTGGCTACATTGGATGAGTAGCGGTCTGGCGAGCTAATAGTACTAGTAACTAACTGTACTGTACTAGATATTTATTTGGTTCATATGTAACACACACACAGCGGCAGCGAGCGTGTTTAGCGTGTGTGTAGCGTGCGCACAGGGGGGGGGAGGGGAGTGGATCGGTTACGGGAGGATCATTACGGGGTGTTTGGGATAGTTGGTAATGTAAATGAGATTGATTATTAGGTATTATTTGGCTGAACTATAGAAGATATTTATGTGGTTCATATGTAACACATACAGAGGCAAAGAGCGTGTGTGCTGCGTGTGCACAGGGGGTGAGGAGGGGGGGTGGATCGGTTACGGGAGGATCATTACGGGGTGTTTGGGCTAGTTGTTAATGTAAATAAGATTGATTTGCTGTTTAGGTATTAGGTATTATTTTTTGGCTGAACTATATTAAATATTTGTTTGGTTCTTATGTAACAAGGGCTTGAGCGGAATGATTAGAAAAATCTGATGTGGCCAGCACAAGACCTCCCGCCATTCTTACATTATTCTTTTTATTTATTATACAAATATATTTATATATAGCTACTACTACTACTACTACTCACAATAGTAGGTACATTATGCACCAAGGGAAGAAAACTCGATTTTGCTCCCGCTAAATCGCCGAGAATCAGTCGAGTGCTGTCAATTCATCTGAAAGAGCAAAAGCGTTCCTCCCGAAGTGCATACGGTAATTTATGTAACGAGTGCACAGAAAATTGAACTAAAACGTGATTGTTTAGAGAGAGCAAAAACGCGTTTTTGGCTTAAGATATTTTGCTCCCTAGAAATATTTTGCTCCCTCTCGATTATTTTCGAGAAGCGGGTATTTTGAGTCTAATAATGTACCTTCTTCCGGATTAAGAATTGTTATACAAAATATTACCAATACAAAATGTACAATACCGAATTTCAATATTTTTCATTTTATGAAAAGCCGTAGTCCATTCCATATTCATTGAACCTTTACTACATACATCAATATTAGCATCAGATTACAATGGATACCTTTAATCCAGGTTCCTCTTTATAACTCCTGACATTATAACATACACAGAATATGAATTTCGATCTCTCGAATTCCAACATCCAAACATATTATCTGACTTACCAATAAGTTGAAAAAAATTATAAACTGCTGCTAAAGAACAAAACCATCACCATCATTGATTCAAATGCAGCACCCTTTATATGACGAACTGTCGTCTAATTCATAAGGCTATCAAGTAGTCCTTGCCACTTAAAACTAATATTTTTAATAAAGTGCTGTTATCACTCAAGCCTATCACTAACTCAAGTACACTTTATTTAATACTTTGGATCTTTAGTAACTGACACTTGTAACAAGTACGGAACTACATTATGGTTACTTTAGTAATAGAGATAGAATGATAGAAGTACTTAACAAATTTAGTTCAGGGATACATCGTCCCTTTTTACTTATAGCTGGCAATATCTGCAGTTTAAAGAAAAACTTTTGACGTGCATTTTATTATTTTGTAGATATTATTCCATATTTTATAGATATCTACTTATATTGAATATTTAAAAAAATATTTGATTTTTAACTACATTTCTTAAGAGGCGCGTTCGGAAAATACCGAACTCCTGAACGTAAGTCGTCATTTTCGAAGTGAGGCGGGTTCAGGTGACGTCAAGCTCTTCTTTTTGCAGTCTATCGAATAAAAAATGTAGGTAAAGAAAACTGAGCATAGAATGTAGTGGCTAAGTTAAGAATCTACAATTTCAACAGAGAAAACATAGCATCGTTGTCCCATCATATCTCATTTAATTTATAACACAGACGAATGAAAAAAAACTTCTTGTTAACAAAGGTTTAATTTATGTCCCTCTGTTTTCAGAAATTTAATATAGCTTTTTGTTTACCAGAAAAAAATTCTTAAAAATCAAGAAAAATGGCTGATTTCAAAGTCATGTTTTTCCAAAATCATAAGTTAAAGAAGAAAAATGAAAACAGAGAGACCTTCTAACATCTTTCGGTGACATGTTCATATATTGTAAATAAAGGAAAAACCTCTAAATACCAAATGATCATGGCACGCGCACAACTCTGTTTAAAAAAAATTAACAACCAGACGGACCCCTTAAGCTACACTTTTTTCGACTAGAAACTGGAACTAGATTTTAGAAACTTTTTCCGACTTTTTTGTCTAGAATCACATCCAAGTTTTGTACTAGTTTCCTGATTAGCCGGTTTATTATTACACCAAAAATTTTAAACCATAATATTAACGTTTTCTAATTTATTAGAAATATGGATGGAAAATGTAAATTACAAAAAAAAACATTATGAATTATAGGTGCAATACGAAGAAGTCAAGAATCCGAATTCGCTTCTGGTTGATTGTTGATGTCAATGTATGTACAGAAGGTTGGCAATGCAAAATGCGCGTTTACTACGCAGGTCTAGCAAATAGGAGGGAAATAGGACCGGAGCTATTTTGTAAGTCGGAAAAGACGTTTCTAGTATGTAACTTGGATGGAGATTTTCGTGTTTTACATTATCATATTTTGAATTATAAAACCTAGTATATAAATCTTTCTAGCCGAAAAAAGTATAATGTATGGAATAAGATATCGTTTCAATTTTTATATTTCTAAATTGTAAAATCTATTGTACAAAATCTACTAATGTATCTTTTGGTATTTAAACTTCTATTGTTCTATTGTAATATAAACACAACAAATATATAGGTATCTACGTCTTAATGTATTTTTCCAAGATAAACAATAACTTTTTTAACAGCTATAATTTTCTCTGACCAGCATAAACAAACAAAAATAAGCAACAAACATGAAAACAGTAAACCGAAACATTTATCAATAATTATGTTTACTGCCGTTGCCCAATATGCGCAAATGACAGAGCTATAAAACTTAACGGCGGCCAATTTACAAAATAAATCTAGAAAAACACAAATATGTTTTGCAGTAGTCTTAATTGGCAGTTTTTTATTACCGAAAAGCCGTAAAACGAAGCATTACACCGGGAAAATTAAAATATTGTTAATTCCAGCAAAAGCAAGAATAAGCACAAACATCAAACGACAAGGTATAACGTGTATCTTCACACACGTCTCCTCTCTTTTCAACTAATTGTGACTGACAAAGAAAGAGAAACGATTTTTTACAGCCGTAAGCCCAGTAGCAACATTTTAAATGACCGTACGTTCTACATGATTATATATCTATCTCTTTTTTTAGCCTCTCATTCGTACGGGTAACAAAGATAGCTATAGTTTTTTTCTTAACTGGACTCTGGTTTTTTACCAAGACAAAAAAGAAGAAATTTGATGTTGTCTTTCTGAAGAAGATTGCTGAGTCAAAAATAAATATAATTACTTCTAGAAAAGTAGATTTATTATTAGAGCTAATCATAGACTCGTGTAATTTAGGGCGAAATAGAAAAGGGATTTTGATGGTGCCACAATTTAATACCATTAGAACCATATAGACGTAATGAATTTTAGTTGAGCTGAGAACCTGTAATTTCTCTTTAGTTATAATTCAAAATGGCCTTATACTCACTTTACAAAGTAATAAAATTAGTTCCCATTTTGGTCAGTAAGATCTTCACCGATTAATCAATTATTTGAACTTAGAGGTTTTTTTCTGTTGTGGATTGAATTTGGACCCGGTAGTAGGTATATACTAGACGAATACTCAACCATTGTGCTACGACTGATCACATCAAAACTGATTAAATATCAAAATGAATGGAGTGGATAACAGACTGCGTTATGTGAATATAATATATGTTTCTGATTTTACATTTTTCTTATGCTTAAAAATATTAAAATACAATAAGGCGTTCGAATATCGTGAACTTATAAAATAAATGGAAATTTCAATTTTGACCCTGTATAAAAATAAAGGAAAGTAGCTATAAAAAGTAGCTTGATATTCTTTAAAAGCTACTTTAGTACCTTAGCCACATTTTTAGTTTTTAGTGAAGTGAAGTAGCTAAGATATTCAGTAGCTTAAGCTACTTTTTTGCAAAGTAGCGAATAGCTTAGCTAAGCTTTTTCCAAGTAGCTTGCCCAGCTCTGAATACATGGCTAGATCCCACTAGACAAAATGAAATTCCCAGAACATTTCAAGAATGTGAACATCTCGCTTTGTTACTATATTTGTCTATTGAAATCCTATTAATATCCTATCAATTGCTAATGTCCGCTCTTACTCGTAGTAACATTATCTATGTAACATCCCAATGTTAGTAATTTGGTAATAATATCCCAATTATGTGTCCCATGTAATTCTCTGAGATGTTTGTTTTGAGTATGTAATTTTTGATCGTACTCATAAGGATGTTGCTAGGATAGATAGATAAAGTACAAGAACATCCCATGAACTATTCATGTTAAGTGGGAAAATACTAAAAAATATTTATTGTATCTTATTTTTAAAAAAATAAAAATAAATAAAAGGCAATAATCAATTACTATTGAATACCTACTGATGATAGCCAATTATTTAAATGCTGATGATGGTAATAATAGGATATTATATTTTTCCATGAGTGTTATTATGAATTTAAAACGATGATGGTCATCAAGATCTTGTTGAGAAAATTAGAGCATCTTCTCATTTAAAATACACCCTGAAGTCAGTAGAAAATTAAAAATCCTCCCAACGGATACACACTTAACATTAAAAAACAAAAACATCTCTGCATATCGAATTAAAATTACTAGTAAATTACTTTTCCCCTAAAGAAACAAGATCAGAAAATAAGTCCTTACGGGTTTATAAACATGATAATGACAAAACAAAAAACACAACAAAACAAGTATAAAGAACTTTGGAAACGTTAAAGTCATTACCATCCGTTTGATACAAAACAAAAAAGAGACAATGCTTCCAAAAGACACAGCGCGGGAGATTTAAACAAGAAAGACAGACATATTCGCCTACACGTGAGCCAGAAAAAGACACCGTACAAATAAGATAAAAAGAGATACAGTATACACGAGCTTAACACGCTCGTATTCCCTTCAAGTCAGACAGAGACAAAACTAGGCGCAAGCTAAACACGTTCCTATACATCTCCAAGCCAGAAAAAGACAGCAACAAAGCACTAAAGCGAGATAGTTTATTACCGAACACACAAGATAAAACAAGACACGTTCAAGTTAGACAAAGACAACTGTGGCGCAAGCTCAACACACTTCAGTGATATACGCGCATGTCTATACCCCAGACAGAGACAACCTCCAACCTGCCGCGCGTGTAGGAGTGAGACAGCCTTCTCTCGCGCCGAACGCGTGTTTGGCGCGCGCGCATCTAGCCAGCCAGGTATATAACCGCTACCTGCTCACGCAACGCCACATAACAGCCGGTTGCTGCAGGGTGTACGCATAGCACTAGAAGTTGCGAAGTCAGTTTGACAGTTAGATTCTCACTAGTTCAAGATGTGCCACGCTAATCAAGAAGTCGCCAAGACGCCCAAAACGCCCAGGTCGCCCTGGAGAAGGCTCTTAAGACAGGTAAGAAGAGATTTACAATCAGTAATTTGTTGCCACTTGTTCAATAAGTAATTACATTAATTGTTAATCTTTCGATTTGTAATTAGAATCCTGTTTTATTCGATTGCTAATATGAGAAAGATCCAATTTTTCAAAAGCTCTAATTCATTTAATAAACAGTGTAGAATCGGAGACTTCAATTCATGGTCACAACGGAAACCAATTCAAATCAAAATTTCAAGTATTCTAGTATTCAATATTTTACTCAACTTGGGTTTGTATGGATCCTCATAATCTACAGACAATTAAATTATTTGTCGATTTTGATTAATTTAATCAAAACACTTGTATGTTTTATAATTTAAATACAATATTGTTATTATAAATTATTAAATAATATTTACGCAAATGATATTTACATTCATCTATCACGCCTTTTACCCAATTTGGGTGTGGTATCCTCACATATTGTGAGTTATCGATTGATGTTGATGTTGACGATTCAGAGACTTCAATGCATAGTTATAACAGAATTCGATTAAAATATATTTGACGTGATAAATTAATGTTTCATTGTAACGTTTATCCAATTTCGGTGTGACAGCCTCACATATTGTGGGCCATCGATCTATAGACTGACGATTCAAGAAGCAAGATTCATAGAGACTTCAATGCATGGGTATAACAAAATCCGATTCAAATAATTATTATTATTTGTAGTAAAAATTTATTATTTTATTGCACCGTTTATTCAACTTGGGTGTGGCAGTCTCACATATTATGGGTCATCGAGCTATAGACTGATGAGTGATGATTCAAATTCCTCAATGCATGGTTATAACAGAATCTGATAAAAATAATTATTATTTGTAGTAAAAATTAATATTTTATTGCATCGTTTATCCAACTTGAGTGTGTCAGCTTCACATATTGTGAGTCATCGGTATGAATATTTATATTTTGATAATAATAACAATACACAATACTTTTCCGAATAAATGAATGTAAACAAACATCAGCTGTTAATATTTTGAGGGTAGGCTACAACACAAAGGACAGTGTTTAGTTTGAGACTTCGCCGGTAGGTGTAGACACCAACCCTTATTATGCTGCCACTTGTTCACTTGCAGTCAAACATTTATTTTAATTTTTTCAGTAGATATTACAATACAAACAATGTTATAAATTTATAAATTCAAAATAAATTATAAATTAAATTATGTTTACAACCACCGATTCGGATCCGGTTATGGGTCTATCTAAATATTTTTAACGGTTAAGGTTTGATTCCGGTTTCATTAAAATAGCAGTAGTTCGTTCCGGTTCGGTTCGAGTCCCTGATTGTAAATGTTGCAATGAAATATTTTTATTTGAAAACAAATATGCAACGCAACGATTAATTTCATTCTTTTGGTCAACATAGTTTTTATGTTTTCACATATCTATCATGCATTTTATCCAAATTGGGTAGCCTCATAATATACAGACAAATATCTTTTTTTGATTATGATTCATTTTATATACAAGAATACTTTAATATGTTTAATAACTTAATCGTATCATCAACTGTTATTACCTTTTTCCATGCAACATTTATTGATAACATAATACGTTAGTTACTTATAATACGTTAGATACTTATAATTCATTAGTTACGGACTTAATACGTTGGATACAGCCATAATAACATCAAAATTGTTGATTTGTTTTAACATCGCTGCCGTTGATGATACGATTAAGCTTTGAATATAACGCGAATATATGCGATTTAAGCCACCTTGGATGGTCAAAGAGACTCGGTTTCACCTCGTCGCTTAGCAACATCCTCGGTATTATAAATCGCATAATATTCTTGTTATATTAATAGCTATAAATTCAGTATTGTTATTATTATTAATAATTAAATAAGATCTGAACAAGTATAAAAATAGAAATGTGCATTTAAAAACCACGGAAATGCACCAGTAATTGTATAATTTAAAATTGTAACCATGCATTGAAGGATAAATCAGCATTCCAGTTTACAATTTGTAATTTAAATCAAGATAGTCCCTGAGCAAATCTTACAAAATGTAAATAAATGCAAACGATATCAGAGCAATCACAAAGAAAATAAATACAAAGGAAGCTAAGCTAATTACCAACAGGAAACACAAACTTATTTATTTATTTTGTTGCAGCCAACAAGACCTCGCCTCACTCGCACGGTCGTTCCCGGCGCCAAAATCAACCTAAACCGGTACTGGAACAAGTTCGAGGAGATGACGTCACTCCGGCCAAGGCAAGAGTTGATTCTCGTGGCGCCGAGGAGAATGACAAACTCCAACGACGACAACGAAGTCAACGAGAACTTCATCAACGAGCAGAGAGAGACCGGTAAATTGATCAATTAATATTTCAGTTGATTTTGATCAGATTTGTGATAAAAGACTTCAATATTGTGATATGATAGATACATTCTTCGGGTGATATTAATCTAAGAATTTCGGTGCAAGAATTTCAACACCACAACAATTTTCAGTATTGTATCATAACATTATTACTGATGCCGCCAGACGAGACGAGACGAGAAATAGTAAATTCTCGAGAAATTTAAGTATTCTCGTCTCAGTCATTTCTCGGCTGTTCAATTCTCTTTTCTCGTCTCGTCTCAATTTCTCGAAAAAATCTATTTGAAAAGATAAATGTAAATGTAGTGACTTTTTTGTACATTTCTGTTAAATTTGCACACAATTCTAATTTTGGAAATATAAATATTTATATCGAAACAGAAAAATGCTTTGAACAAAGTAAAATAAAAAAATATTTTGACATTTACGAGTAAAAGAGAATATCAATTTTTTTTAAAGTTTTAGTTTCGAGAATTCTCGATTTCTCGAGAACTATTTCTTGTGTTGTAATTTGGATTTATCGTCTCATTTCGAAAATCCGAAACGAGAAATTTATTGGTTCTCCTCTCGTAATTTCAAGACGGGGCGAGAATGAGACGAGAAATTTATCGTCTTGGTGGCATCACCAAAAATTATGCTATTTTTAAAAAATAATGATCAGTTTATTATTAATTTCATAGTTACATTATTCTATAGATGACAGCTTTATTTAAAAAAAATACTTTCTTTTCTTCTTTAAGTTCGCGCCAAATTTTGTGTGAGTGCTTTTATCTTAACTAAAATGGACTATTATAGTATTTCTTTTAATTTACTAAAATATAAATACCTACCACTTTTTAAAAATAGCACGGTTCCTGTACGTTCATCGAATATTTTTCACCTCATCTGTGTTTGTATATAAAAAAAACATAAAAGAATCTTGCACATGAAATACGTACTTATTTAAAAAATATTTTATGAGTACTTTTATAAAGATATCTATAAAGTAAAATAGTTTATAAAACGTATAGTAGATTATATTTGATAAATCAACGTCTTCCATTATATTTTATCTTAATCACATTTGGTTAATAGCTTTAAACTGTCGCACTAATATCCATAAGCAATCTTGCACTATTTTTCCCTTTCTGTAAAAATCTCCGGTAAAGTTATCGTACTACTTCCCTCCAGTAATCCGGCTTAAACTAGTAATTATTTAATCGTTAAAAACTAATTATGTGTACATATAAATGGACTGAATACACCTCTGATGATTGCTCAAGTTTTAATTAGTGTAATATACACGTTAATTTGCGTTTAGCGTTAAAAAGCTTTAATTAGGATAAGAAAGATAGAGATTTTATTTGAGAGATATATTGCAGTAGATGCCAGCATACAATAGAGAATTAAAAAATCATTTAACAACTGTTTTCTTGTGTTTAAAAAAAAATTATTCAAAATATTAACTTAAACCTTCTTCAGGGTTTACAAAATATTACTCCATAATGATCATGTATCAGATACATACAAACAAAAGCATAAAACATACACATAAAAATTGACTTTATGCATTTTCTCTTGTTGCACGTCGCCAAATTTATGACGAAGCGAAGCCGAGTTTGATAACACGATAACAATGATTGTTTACGATCCGTATTACATACGAAATTTTATCTGTTGGCGTAAATTTAGTCTAAAAGTAAAATAAATTATTTGGTATTGAACAAAAAAATTTAATCAAAAAAATCAGGTACCTACCTATGCTATTTTTATAACTTTCTTAGTAACAAGTTATTTGGTATTTTATTATGTACTATACTGGATTTTATTATGGTCCTTGGCCTATAATAAACGCTATTATGGTACTCAAATGGAGGCTTATAATTTATTAGTAGTTTTGAATTGCTCATGTTTTTTTAAATTTTATTTTTTATTTACTTAAATAATAGACTAACTGTATTTTAAAATTTGTTAGTGTATTTTTTTACGTCACCAAATTTACATAAATTTATTTTATAGGTACCTACTACTTTTGTCACTATTTTAAAAATACTATTTTTGAATTGCTGTTATATATTTTTTATTCCATTATTATTTTACTTAACTTTACCGTACCTATAGACAGTTTTCTTACAAAAACACAAATATTTCAAATTATTTTCATATTTTCAATATAGCTGACAGATAAAATTAACATGCCAAATTCAAAAGCTAAAGTTTTGTATTGTTTGCTGGTATCTACTCTTTGTAAATAATACAGATTTATATAAAAATTTCGACTGTGATAAATATTACTATTTAGGTAAGTTTTGTCACTTTTACTCGTACTTCAAATTTCTTTTCAGCATATTCTAATATCTTTTCTCTCACCAAAATCTGTTTTATTTTCTCTCTGGTGGCAAAACTGTAAATAAATTCTAATTTAGATCCATGAAATAGGCCGACATAGTGTCAATTGTACAGAAAATTAGGTTCAATCGAAAGCAACCAATTTTCTGTTGTAAATATTAGGTTATTTAGTTTACTTCAAAATTATTTTTAGTTCCCGCACCGTAGATAGTTTCTCGCACCTCATATTTTGATTCTTTTGAGTGATTTTCTTTTCGATTTTTGAATTTGGCGCTCTGAATCAAGCTATGTGATTATTAGCGTTAATTAGAAATTTTTACTTTACTTTAAGTTCGTAGAATTGTACTGATGTATATTCTGTGATATCAGCTTTAATGATTTCTCGATTATTGTATCATATGAATGTTTATTTTTAGTTTAAGTTTTGTACATATTTTTGTGCACTGCCTAGTGTCTTTCATATATTTTGTATGTAAAATTATTATTGTATAGGTTATAAATTTTAATTGTATTTTGTACTTATTGGTTAAGTTTCTATAGACTGTTGCCTCTATTTCGAATTTATGTGTAAAATTTTTATTGTATTGTAGTTTTGTACTTTGTATAACCGTTTTTTAAATAATAAACATAAGTAAAGATAATTTTATGTTTCATTAATTTTCTACCCTTTTTCCTTATCCAACATTTTGATTTTCAGATTTTGAATTACAAACAAACATTATTTATTATTATTAAATTAAATTAAAAAAAAAAATTTCAAAAATATTTGTCTATTTGAGGCTTTTATTTTTAATAGATGAATACAAATTTCAATTATAAATTTATTAATTTTTTACACTTTATTTTTTTGCATTTGGAAAAATTAAATTAAATAGGTAGGAAAAGATTATTAAAATATTTTTCATAAATAATACGAAAATATGATTAGAAAGTTTACCCATGCTAGATTCTTACTGGTAAGTTTATATACTCTTATTTATAAATGTATTTTATACCTATCTAATGTAAGTATAATATAAACACGCCCAGTATTTAAAATATCTACAGCATTTAATAGTATATTATACAACGACGCTATTTATAATAGATGCTATTATTCCTGAAGATGAAGTTTACAAGACGAGCGAGCAAGGCAAACGAGGGTTTAAATCATCTGAGGGAATAATAGCCATTATAGCGAGTTGTATACTGTACTTTATCTACGACTAAATTATTACTTTCAAGATTTTAATAAAATAGATACTAATACGCAAAAAATTTTACATTTCCAAATGTCAATTCTCTATCACTATAGTTACATTGTAATGTTTTTAAAAAATAATGTGCACGGAGATATTGATTCAGGAAAAGTAATTTTCTGATTGGTACAGAAGAGACTATTATTCCCTGCGCGAATAATATATGACATTATGTATTTAATTTAGTGTTATACATTAGTCGTAGATAATAACTTTATGCACGGTTGAATATTTTCCAATAAATTAATTAATATAATTTACTTGTTTAAATTACCAAAAATTTTTAAATTAAATAAAATGGTTATTTATAGAATTATTAGTAGTTTACATGAAGAAAATTGAAAATCTAAATTGTTTGTATTAATTTGACGTTTTTTTATAGCGCACTGCGCTATAAAGTGGTTCGTGGGCTATAAAGTGACGTTTACGTCAAAGAAATTCGTGTATAAGTGTCAAATTATGATATGACCGTGCATAAATCAAATTATTTCCATATTTATTGTTTATCAGATATAAATTGTTTAGAACTAAAATGTACAATATACGGAGTACAATTTGTATAAATTCTAAACCAGTTCGCTCCAGCATTATTTGTGTTGTAAAATCGTAAAAGAAATACAAAATAAATATTAAAATTAATAAAAATTTAAACTTACTGCTTGTCGATTTATGGCGATCTCGACTGCAACCTCCAAGTCCTGGGTTCAAATCTCTTTCACCGCACTACACACTCTGTAACAAAAATCAAAATATTACCTTGTTTTATTGTCAAATATTACCGGTTTTTTATATATTTATAGTTTTAATGCACATGTTATGTAATTACGTTTTCACCTACACGTAAGTTATATTTTTGAATTTGTAATTTTATCCAAATTATCTAAACTGTTTGTAATCTCTGTATCCAGCTCCTGAGGAAGACGCATGTGGCGTCGAAACTAGTCGAGGTAGTAGAGCAAGTAAATCAATTGGCTGATATCCAGTAATTTTTCTTCTCCAATATTCGTCCAGCCAAGAAAATATTTTAAAGTTGAGGGTGTTATTGCAAATAAACGTAACTTCGTTTTTTATGATCTTAAAGTCATCGTCATTATCTTCAGTGAAGCATATAAACTAGATCCTGAGATAAAGATCAATAAATAGCTGCTGTTTAATATTCATGAGAGCCTACTCTTCTCTTTATAGTGACACGACAAGAAGTCGGGATCTCATGTAACGTACACTCATTTACATCCCGTATTATTTTAATAACAAATTCTTATAAGTGTTTTATTATCACCTCAAATAAATTATAAAGCGTCGTTTTGAAAAGGATGATAAAACAAAGAGGAAGTAATTTTTTTAATAGCTAGTTCATAAATTATACGTAGCTCAAAACAAAACAAAATTAATTTCTCCGATATATTCATATTAACAATTTGAACGATTCTGGCTGTATTATAAAATAATTAAAATTGAAATTTGACATGAAGAATCATGACTCATTAGTGAATCTATAAATGCAAATTATTAATTGCTGTGATATCAATTAGCAAAACTTGGAGCTACAGTAGAATCGGGGAGACAGCCGAGGTACGTCATCAAAAAATGTAACTAAATTATGTGACGTCAGCTGTGAACATGTTTACATTCGTTCTTTGAATCGTAATGTAATATGATGTGCATGTTGCAACAATGTTGCAACAATCACGAAATGTTGTTTTGAAAAAGACAGATTTAAGAAAAAAGTGATATAAACCAAACTGGTAAAAAAGAAGCCAAAAGAAAATCAGAAACCACACAGTAAACCAAGCATATAAACGTACTATAATTCAGTGTTACCACTCGAAGAAAAAAAAATAAAATTGATGGATTCATATACGGTAATTTAAATACATATATAAACTATTTTATATTGATTTAATGATAATATAACACGTAGGCATATTTATAAAACTCATTATTAATTTTTGTGTACATTTGGTACAATTTTTGTTTTCGTTTTAGTTACTTTAATATTATAAAGTTTTTCACCAAATGATGACGTACCTCGGCTGTCTCCCCGATTCTACTGTAATTTAATAATCCATATTATACATACGTTGATTAATGCACAAAAATAAAAAAAATTGATATCGATAACATTAGTCTGAAGACGGGTATAGAGAGATTTTTTTAAACAGTTAACCCATAGACTGTATTAATTTATGTTAAACCCGCATTTGTACTAATTTTTAGAAATTATTTAACAAAACACGGCAAGGTTTTTTGTAAATTTCATTCTATAGCCATGTAAGCACAACCTGTAAGTGCATCATTGTAAAATATGAGGTCATCGATTTCAAAACCAAAGTCACAAAATGATGCATCGTATTTCAAGTAAACATTTTTTAAATCATTTGTCGGAAGTTATTTATAACAATTTGTTTGCAAATCTTTTACAATGAAAGTTTACATAATATCTAATATTATTAAATGTCAAATTATCAAATATACAATCAAAACAGTGATACTTAAAATGTATGTGTGTCAAGTAAACTACCCTTAATTTTGCTAATTTAAAAAAAAATTGTTTCATGATCAGCACGTCGTGCAGTATATATCCTTTAATATTTGATCCTGAGTTGTGGAACAGCCTGTATAATATTAAAATAAATAGTTCAATGCAGCAAATGGTACAGCCTTTTTATTGGTACTATGTTTATAACAATATTAAATTCATATGCTATATGCTGTTTGAAAATAACTTTTTTTATTGTTTAATTTTTTTCCAATATCGTAATGTCATAAGTTGCGTATTCAATAAATTTTGCATTTTAAATACTTCGATTTAATTTTGAAGGAAAACAATTATTACATGCACCAATTGAAATGGCAAAAAAAAGTTACATCTGATAAATCTTCCCCGACATTTGAAATTCAAATAGAATTTCTTGCCAGGCAAGTATTTAAGATAAGTATTGCCTTAACCATACGCGTAATAAATTCATAGTAAAATATTGTTTACATTAATGAATCTCTGCAACTACAGGGTGTCAAACTTGATAAAATATATAGTTTATCAAGTAGTGATTTTCTTGTCACATATTTTACTTTACATCCTAATAATTTTAATCTGGCCGTGTCAACCACTTCAGAGCAATTACGTATTTTTATTTTGTGCCGCATTTCCCTTGAACACGTGTCCACTGTAATTACACTGCTTCTCTTCAAGGTAATGTAGAATGTTATTGCACACACGTGCATACGTATTTACATACCTTGCTTCACTTACAGCCAACGTACAAAAGAAATGCATTAGGCGCTCGGTTATGTGAACTAATAAAAACCAGGGCAATTCATAAAATTGAATTGTACATTTTTAATCGAAAATATATTTTAAATATCGAAGCATATTTATTCATGTTTATAATATATTAACAGAATTAGTTATTTGTTTTTGCACTGTCTTGGCCCTCAAACATTTTAGTTAAAATAAAATATATTTTTTTCATGGACTTAAAAATAGAAAATGGAGTTGTAATGTTAATAAATGTTTTAAAACTTTGTATTTAGGTAGGGTTACCAGACGTCCTCTTTCCCCCGGATATATCCTCTTTTTTAGGGTAGATGTCCGAGGCATCTTTTTTATTATTAAAACAATAAATTGTCCTCTTTTTGGTAATTCTGATAAGTTGGTACTTAAATTAAATTGTTAACTTTTTGGTATTTGCCGTAATTCGAAAAAAAATTAATATTTTAAGTTAAAAAAAAATTAAAAAGTTGCAATACAACTTATTATAAGTGGTGGTGCCAATTTTTGGTTTTGTTTTTTGTTTACCTCACTCGAAATATTTGCCTTTCATTCCGATTTTAGTCAGTGCCAATTTTTACTGAGATACAAACCCACGACCTCGCTAGCAGATCGCACCACAATGATTTTCGGTAAACGTTAGTCACGATGGCTGCAATAGTTAAAAATTCCTGCTTTTGTTGCGACAGCTAATAATATTCAATATTTCATTTCAGAAATATAATAAGTTTGAGTCATGGTTATTTCTTTATAAATGAGAAATATTTAAGGAATAGATAAGACAGCAAAATTTTAGTAAAAACCCTCTTGACCAAATAAAATCCCCAGAACATTTCAAGAATGTGAACATCCCGCTTTGTTACTTGGTATATTTGCCCATTAACATCCTATTAATATCCTAGCGATTGCTAATGTCCGCCTTTAGTAACATTATCTATGTTACATTCCAATGTTAATAATTTGGAAATAATATCCCAATTATGTATCGCATGTAATTCTCTGAGACGTTTGTATTGAGTATGTAATTTTAGATTGTACTCTGAATACTTTTTATTATTATTTTGATTTCAGTACTCTGCTGATACATTTCTCTAATTAACTACACGACATAGGGTATTCTTAGAAATTAATTTATATTCTTTGATTTCAAAGTAAAACATGTCTTTATTACCAGTTATAAATTGCCAATGTATGTTCAAAACTAATAACATATTTTCCCACAGGTCATTGTTAAAAAACCAGTTACACTTAAAAATCAAATCCACCTGCTCCTATATTTACATTTCCAATACAAATCAATAAAAGAATGCAGAGATTACATTAGTAATATCTACCAGCATCATCAGTGTAACATATAAAGCAGAATTTTTTATCTATCTCTTCTCCAGATCTTGTAACAGTAGCACAATGACATTTTGGAGTTATAGAAGATAATTACAGGTCAGCAGGACGATTTTAATGTTCTGGTCTGGTGGATGCGACCTTCAAAATTGTAGCTAATGATGGAAAGAGTTATTATGTTGTCATTGTTGTTAACAACGTAAAATGTTTTGTTTTGTTTGGAAGGTTTATGACTGATTTGATGAAACAAATAAAAGAGGAGATTTTTTGTTTGTTTGCTTTTGTTCACAAATGCATCATTTGTTGATTATATTTTTATTTTCTTTACTTTAATTACCTCCTGACAATTGGCGCGATTTGAAGAAATTAATTTCACAGCTCTAAATTTGTGTGTTGGCTGTTTGTCTTGCCAGTGTCAGCACAAAATGTCTATTTTTGTTAAGGAAAACGTGATACAGAAAAATGAAATCAGAAGAAGATTTTATAGATATAAATACCAAATTTCCATGTTTGTATGATAAAATAAATATATTTTTTATCAATTAATAGCACGAACCCTAAATTATTTACTAGAGAAAGCAAATTGGCATTACCGTACCACAGTGTCACATGTATGTATTATATACAGGTGTTCTACAACTTAGGACAAAAAATTAAAAGGTACTGTACGACGTGCTGATCTTGAAACAAAAAGAATTTTTTTTAAATTCGCAAAGTTAAGGGTAGTTTACTTGACGTGTGTACATTTTAAATATCATTGTTTTGATGGTATATTTGATAATTTGACATTTATTAGTACCTTCGACCATATATAGGTATAGACAGATAACACTCAATGTTGTAGTATACAATGTTGTGAAAGCAAGAAGTACGGTAGCGGTGAGCAGCAGCTATAGGCGGGGAAAGGAGGTGAAGACACCCTAAAGTGTTGCACATTGCTGACTTCTGGTTTGTTATCATGGAACAGAGAATGAAAATAGGCAAACTGTAACACTTCAAGGTGTCTGCAGGGCATACTCCTCTTCACACCGCTACGCTAGTTCTTTGCTTCACAACAAAGGCTTGCGTTGCTTGTCTATTCCTATATATGGTCGAAGATTAGTACCTATTAGATATTATGTAAACAATTACTTTCATTGTAGAAGATTTGAAAAAAAATTGTTTGCTTAAAATACGATGCAGTTTTTTGCGAATTTTAAAAAAATTCTTTTTGTTCATGATCAGCACATCGTACAGTATATACCCTGGTAAATTGAAATATCGTTGCCTTTTTGATACTTCATAATCTTAATCTTTCGATAAATTCACTTTAAAATTAAATATCATTTTTATAAAACTGACGATTCCCTTGAAAATTTAATAAAACCCTCTGCATTCAATTAATATTGTGTTAGTTGTTTCTTCAAATCTGTCGTCTGGCTTAGATAAATTAATTTAATAACGCACGATTTCATATTGAAATTAAAATTGAACCTGAACAAAATCCTGGTAACTTTTTAAAATTATGGAAGATAAAATGATTGATTTTTTAACTGCTCCTTTCATAGCATCACTAATCCGTTGTTTACGTACCATGAGGTTTATGGTCAAGCAATTAAAGTAAGTATTTATTTATAACTCAATTACAAATTTAACTGTAAAACACAAAAAGCCAAGTCCGAAATATCTCGATTTCTTTTCCCGTAACGAATTTTTAATTAAACCTTCCAATCAGCAACCTCCAATTTACGTTTCTTTTTACATTTCTCCATTCGCGCAATTTAAACAAGCAAACCACCGTATCTGATCCCATAAACAAGGGTTTGACTCCAAAATTCCGATAACCATCGCCCGTTGACCCAAATACAAGCTTTGAAAACGTAAAACAAACATTTAGGAGGTCTTCTCAGTCGGAAATCTCGATGTTTTCGCGTGTTTTGGTTATGTAAATGAGTTTTTTCTCGTGTAAAACGTCCGAAAACCGCGACACAACACGTGCAGGCCCGAGAGATCTTGAGATTTCGTGATTTCACGGGTTACGCGCGAGATAATTGTTGAATCTCTGTTATTACACGTAGTTACGTGGACAGGTGTTCACGAATGACTAGGATAACCATAAGGTGGAGGTAAATATGTGATATGATTTATTAGAGCTGTTTGATTAATTGCTTCTAAGTGGTGTTGGATTTCGACACCGGAAATTAAAATGTTATGAAATTGTAATCGAATATGTTGAGGTTTTCGACAGAGATTAGGTATCAGATTTTGTACAGATCATGTTGAAATTGTAAATAAATCAGTACAATGCTAAAACCGGAGTTGCATCAGAACTAAAATTGAAGAAATTTTATTTTTAGGGTTGATTTTTCCACATTACAACAAATAACACAAAAGGGAAAATTGAAGTCCACATCATTTTTATCCCCCGTCTAAAAAGAGGTATAGGGATCGTGAAACAATTCGATGTCGAGATTTTTGTACCCCTAGAACGTATTTTGTCTATTTTCACGAAGATGTATGTGTGTGTGTATGTGTGTGTTTGATATTTCTCGGAAAATATATAATTATTAAGGTGATCCTCTCCCATGGCAGAAAACAGTCTCAAAAATATTGATTCCGCACAGTATTCTATAGCGTTTATTGTTTTGTTAAACATAAAAATAACAAATAATTTATGTTTGAGGGGGGGAAATAATTTTGGCACCCACTGGACACCTTTTATTTATAAGTGAATTAACTTCAATTTTTGATTTGTCAACAAAGCATGGATCTGCGGAATAACCGATCGAATTTTTTTAATTCGTTTTAAAATAGAAGATATTTGTGTTCAAAACATAACAAAAATTCACAAAATTCAAATTAACATATTTCGATTTTGAAGCAAAATTTTAAAATTCTACAGCTTGCATTTTCTAGATTGTACTTTTATCTTCAACTATATCTTTAGATTATTATATTTAACAAAACAATAATCGCTGTGGGGTGGTGCGCGAAATCCACGTTTTTGGCTGTTTTCTGGCGCGGTAGAAGTTCGTCTTACTATAACAAGAATATTATGCAATTATTAAAGCGCATATATTATGTTATGTTTAACAAAACAATAAACGCTATAGAATAGCGTGCGGAATGAATGTTTTATAAAATTATTATAAAATATTCCATAATTTTTAGTTGTTCACTTAACAATTTTTTATTAGAAATATACAAATTACTTTTCGTTATAGGTAAACATTTTCCTAATTTGTACAAATAATAACCAATTAGAAAACATATCACCCAATTAACCTTTCCATTAAAAGCCACTTAAAACTTGAATAGATTTTAAACCATTAATAACAAGAAACACATTTTCCGTACAAAACCTGAGCAATAACAATAAATTTAAGAATTCAGCCAACTTGAGGCTATTTTCTCCCAATAGCACGCAAATAACTCACTAATTCACCATTTAGCAGTCTTAGAGAATCGAGTTTCCACCTGGCGAGTATCTTAGAAATTAGTCTAGCGTAGCCAACCGTAGCTTTTTGTAAGCATTCCTCAAGCAACTCGATTCAAATTTCATTCACATTTCTTCAAAAGCCAAAAGTGAGTTTCATTGAAAAGCATAGTTCATAAAAGCCAGGTTAGACAAAGTTCATTGAGTGCGCACTTCATAGAAACCTTGAAAGAGTTTCACGGATAATAGACCAAAAAAGTAGTCAATTTCGAGCGTTTAGACCCATAACAATAAATCAGTAATTACTCTGCATCTCGCTGCGCCTTTGTAAAACCAATTTCATAATGGCCACCTCAAATTTCTTTTAAGTAGCGGTTATACGTGACATCTCACGAGACACAATAGCTAAGAGTCAACTAAAATCTTAAAGAAATGTTAACAATAACTTTGGAGCATTGTATTTCGCACGTGTGTCGAAATGAGACTGTGAGGCTAACCTGCAAATGCAAGAATTGGTTGAGGGTCTTTAGAAAATAGTTTGGAACAGTCTAAAGACGAGCACCCTCAAACTATTATACTTTATTATTGTGTACAAACCTAACCTAATGTGAGATATTATTGTATTTACAAGATGCCCTTAAGATATTGTTAGAATGTTGCCAACCTCCTAAAAATTCCACCAGATTTCAACCATTCTAAGTGCCAAGTCCTCCAGGTGAGTGTTAGTCAAAGCAAGAAATGCCAACAAAAACCTTTTAAATAATTTTGCGATAATAGACTCTGTTTAGTCAACTGATAGAATTTCTTTAATAATAAGTTTATCACGAGAAAATTATAGTGAATGTATATTTCCGACTGGTTTCATTTTTAAATCGTTGTGGAGGATACACAAACTCAAAAGGTTTTGATTAAGAGTGTATTCGAACGATCAAATTTTGGAAATAACAAGTTTATCACGAGAAAATTGTATTTTAAATTTACGAATGAATTCATTTTAAATTTTAAATTGATGGTTTACAAATATATACAGGGAAGCTGTGTTAAATCAAATGTTAACATTTCGTTATTGTCATTTGTATTGTTATTTTTTGTCTACTAGTAGCATACGTATAATATTAGAATGGTTTTAAACTTTTATAATTTACTTATAAAACTAAAACATTTATTCTCGAGTCGTGAATTGAACCGGAATAGGAACCAAAACCGGAACGAATCGCAGCTATTTTAGTAAATCCGGAACAAAATCTAAACCAGTAAAAAAAATTGGTTGAACCCATAAGCGGAGACGTACCTACCAAAAGTCGTGACCCGGTTCGGAATAATAATAATAATTTATTGTAATCAAAACATTTTTTTTAAATGCAATTTTCTCCTTTTTCCATTTTAGTTAAAAATTGTAAAAAAAATTTGTTTAATTCACTGTTCTTATTCAATGCATCATTGTATCGAAACCGGAACTTGAACCGCTTTTATAAAAACCGGTAACCGGTTTATTTCAACAAAAATGATAACCGGAACAATTCCGAACCGAACCCGTTATTTTGTGTGCTTCGAGACCATGAAATCATTTGCTAATTTTATTTAAAAGAATTAAAAAAATAAATTATTCTTACAATTTAGTTTTAGACCAAATATCTCCTGAAATTAGCATTGGGTTTTTTTATTTAAGTAAAATAAGATATATCACCTATCTTAAAAAACGTTCGTATAAGATGAGCATTTCATTTCATGTACAAATTGTATTATTATAAAAATTGTAGAAATCTCGTTATACAGGTTGGTGGAGGTGAAATGCGAACATAGGGAAATATATGACAATGGAGTTATCATGCTAGGCATCTTGATATACGTGGAATAAGTACTGTCAATGTCAAAGTACCTGTCATATTATTGAAATTTTTATTTTCATTCAAATATTTTCTTTGCATAATAATGTATGTGTACGAGCAGAACGAGAAAGTTTACATGTACTTTTAGATTTTATTATTATGTCTGTTATTTATTACTCTTTTTGCCACACAAATTCACATTACTTCGTTTTGTGACACTACTACAAAATATATCAAGATACCTATATATTTCACCTCCACCAACCTGTATATCGCAGCAAATACATATTTCATTATAAAATATTATTGTAGTTGTAAACTCAATTACGTGTGGTACCTACTATAATAAAATGACTTGTTTTATTTTGATATAATCTGGAAGCTATAACGTAATTTCTTTGTGTAGAATTTTCTTAATTAATTATCATATTCCCTATATTAATAGAACATTCCTAAAATAATTAAAAACCTGTTGCTCATAAACTTCTCTGAAGAAAACCTATTAATATTGTTCTTATTAGTATTAGTAGAATTATTTATATTTTAAATTATTAATTTCTAAATCACCGCTGGTGACTAGGTAATATTGAAAACAATAATTTTCATAATTTTATGTATTTCATTTTTAAATGGTGATAATTATGTTAATAAAATATTGAAATATGCTCAGATTTAGTAATCTTTATTTCTTTCTATCTACGTATAATGAGATAATAATATTGGATATTTTATGTAAAGTTTTCCATATTCTAATTTTTATTAGATGAATTAATATGGAAATTTATTGGAAACGAGAAAATAATAATCACACTTATTTGTATTTAATGAAGTCGACTATGGAATTTTACGACTTACGAGGCATATTCTAATTCAGATATTTTAACTGTTTCACAGTAAATTAATATTTTATTATTGTGTTTATATTTCAGTTAATAGATTAACATCTGGCCATATGAATATATTCATAAAAATATTATTATAGTAACTAACTGAACATATTCAAAATCAACTTAAGTAGGTAGAATACTTATATCTTAACCATACAATTTATACATTTTTCTTAAATTTTGATCCGTTTTCACATTTATTTTTTTTTGGTTGACAATAATCATAAGTTCATTTTTCTAAACTTATACAGGGTGTATCATAACTTCGAGTACATACGTTAAAGGTATTTATGTTGTTTGATATTGTGATTAAGAATCAAAAAGAATTTTTTTTAATTCGAAAAATTAAGGGTAGGTAGTTTACCTGCAGCATTTTTTGTAGTAGGTACTGCACTGGATTCGTTTTCGTCAAATCAAACATACAAAATTTAATTATTTTTAATGAAACAATAATTAATTCAACTAGTGGCAGTGACAATGAAAATTTTTTGACTGGGAAACATGAAAATGAATTTTGCGATTTAAAAAAAAATTCTTTTTGATTCGTAATCAGCATATCAAACTACGTATACCCTTAAAGTATGTACCTGAAGTTATGAAACACCCTGTAGAAATCTCTAGGTAATATGTAAATATGAATGTTTGTCTGTCTGACTGTCTGTCTGTCTATGCGTTCCTATACCATTCATCCGATTGTGATGAAACTTTGGTGAGTTGTTGTGTGCATGCTCACGAAGGTTTTTGGCTTAGTACTTAGACAGTCCGTCATCTTGAAACAAAATGGCGGCTAGCTAACTCAAAATGTATACTACACCGATTGGATTTAAATTTGGTATGGTAATATTTTAATATCTAGCTTATAAAATGAGCATATTAAAATTTCAATATGCCATCTTGGAACAAAATGGTGGCTAGCCAACTCAGAGTTTACTGCACCGGTATGGTTCAAATTTGGTATGGTTCAAATTTGGTATGGTAATAGCTTATGATCTAACATTGTTTTTGTTATCAAGTATTACTAATTTGTTTTATGTTTGTTTTTGTCCTGTTATTGGTGTACACACTGTTGGACAAATAAATATTATTATTATTATATTATTATTATTATATAGCATGAGCACAATAAAATGTCAGTCCGTCATCTTAAAACAAAATTGCGGGTAGCTAACTCAAAATGTACTGCACCGATTGGTTCTTTGGTATGGTGTGGTAATAGCTTAGAAATATTACAACGAGTTTCCTTTAAATTCGATGTTGTTAGAGGCGTAACAATAAATTACAGTTTAAATACATGTTATAAAAAGACACATTACGAAGTAACTGGACAATATTTTTTTTATTTAAGTGTCCAGCAAGATTCCAAACAAGAATTTTCTAGTACCCAGTTAAATTGTCTGAGTTTTCAAGAATTAATTCAATCATTTTGAAAACCATAATGAGTATCCTAAATTAGAATTACCTATAAAACAAACAAAATAAAACTGTACTCGTATTCATTAGTCAACTCCAAACATCTCAAGTCAATTTCGTATCAAATTAATTCCATCCTATTACCACCCGACTAACTATAATTAACCTCCGCCTTCTCAAAATGAGCATCAGTGCTCCGCTAAACACGAACACGTGTTCAAATCCCTCTGCGAGACTTGAACGATCAATAGGCCGGGAACCCGGGTCGTGGTCATTTCTTCAGCTTAGCTTTATCTTTAGTTGTAAGTTACCGCCTAGCCCGAGGCTTTTGATAACGATGTCCACTGTTATATCTTGCTGGAGCGAGACAAATTGCCACCTCCGGTGCCAACGAGAATGGATCATTGACACAAGAAGAATTAGAAGAAGTTGAGGAGGAGGAAATGGGACTGGGATAATTCGGAGTGGAACGTTTCAGGCACGGGGGTTTTTGTAATTGGAGACTAATTTAGTCCTATTTTAAATAAACTAGAATCAATTTTACAATGATTATAAAACTATTTAAGACTCGAACCGAACCGGAACAAACCGCAGTTATTTTATTAAACCGGGAACCAAACCTGAACCGTTGAAAATATAAATATTTATATATTCGGGGGTAATATAACTAGTGCTATGATTATCATCGGTGATAGCATGAGTTAGTCGATGAAAATTGACCGAGTGCGCAGCACGTGTTCAATTTTCTGAAGACTAACGAATGCTATCACCTATGATTAATCATAGCCCGAGTTATATTTGGGGAGAATATATAATGAATGAGTCCAAAATGTTTGGTTATATTTTTTCAATAGCTATCAAAAACGTTTTAAATTCTGTTTACCTTTCTCAATTTTGTCTTCACTGACATTTACCCACCGAATACAATCAGGTTTATTCAATTTAAGTCTTATTTTTGACAAACAGCAATATTTAAATATGGAACTGACAGTAGGAAATTAATTGACAGAAACAGTTGACATGTAACAGCGGTGATAAAAATATCATCAAATTTTGTTTGATTTTAGAATTTTGTTACGTAAGGTCCAAAACTGTAATTAATATTTTTAATTCCTTGATTACTAAAGGTTGGTTTATAATGGATGCAATCGGTTACTTCTTCTGTATTATGTAAGAAGTGTAACGTGAATGAGAAGTGTGTGGTTCATAATCATTTCAGTAATTTGCTAACTTGACGACATAACCTTTTTTATAACTGTCAGAAATGGATCCGTTTGTTGAAAGTTACATAGTTGGATCTGCAATGTTTATGGCAATAAATATTGTAGCGAAATATAAAATACTCATTAATACATAAATAAAGATCAACAAAGACCAAATAGGATTTGTTTGCTATTTGTTAGGGAAAGAGTGAAGAGTAAAGTATGTAATGGAGTGGCTTTATACCGAGTATGGCTGACTTTAATAAAATTGCATTTGAATAAAATAATATGTTTGGGAATACATTAAGAGTTTAAAAGTTAGATACTGAACTAATTTTTGGAGATCATATTGTTACAGTTCCACATTTTTGTACAGTATGAAACTATGACAACTTGTTTGAAATATAGCGTTTATTTTCTTATATTCTTTATTTCAGCAAGGATTTAATAGAGAAAGAATAGAGCTACAGATGTGTCTTTCTAAAATTTTGATTAAAAAATTATACTTGAATATAAAAATTATATCACATGATAGAAATAAATTTTTAAAATTTTAAAAATGCACATCTGTAGATCCATTCTTTCTCTATTAAATATTTATAAAAACATTATCCTGAAATCAATTATACTAATCTGACAGTTTACTCGCAACGAAAACACTTATACAGTATTTTTCAACTTCGAAAGGACATTGAATAGCTAGGATGCGGCAATGTACGAGTTTCGGGCTGGTTTCAGGCAGCCGTAGTAATGGAAAAAAGCATGGAATAGAAAAAAGAAAAATCGAGAGTATTCTAGGAATTCGAAAAAAACTGAAAAAACCTGACTGAACCAAAAATAACTACAGTTCACCCCAAACTGGAAGTGTCCGATCTGAAGACAAATCTTGCATTTCCACTACTGTAATGCATCCGTCCAACAAAACAACCCACTAATGCCCACCGCCAAAGCCTGCTTCAATACTGCAACTTCTTTCACAGTCGCACGTCCGAAGACTCGTCCGTCTGTATTTTGTCGGTTTGTGTTTGTCCAGGGCGCGCTAATCACGGGATTTCACACATAAAGGGACGGACCGACGTCACCAGAACAAAGTCTCTCTTCTTCTTACTTATGCGTGAGTGGCAACGCTAAATAACCCGGGTGTAAAGTAAGCACATCAAGGAAGGAACAACTGATGTCGGGTGTAAAGTAAGCATATCAAGGAAGATCAACTGATGTTGGTTATCAGAGGGTGAAGACGAAACGCAGTGTTGGTTAAATTTGGTTTTTTGGTTCAGGGAAAACTGTGAAAGACGGTGATTGGGAAATGAGGCGCGGTGGAAATGCACCTGGTGGGAAAAGAAGATAAGGAGGTTAAAAACGTACTGCTCCTTACGCTTAAATTATTTATTCAGGTATTCAGGGAACTCTAAACAAGATATACATTTACTACAATACTACACTAAGAGGCCCGTCTATCTCTTAGAATATAGCATAAAGTGTACTAACGTAGCGAGTGTCAGTGACAACAGAAAATGCGCATTTCTTTATAGAGCTAATAACAACATTGAAAATATGTATGTAGATTACTAATGTTAATAGCTATTGCAAAATATAATTTTTATTTTAATAACTTGTATATACGAAGAGAAAAATAATAAAAATTACCAGATTAGATCAAAACTTTGTTTATAATTATAACAAATATACTTAGAAAATAGTTAAACAAATTATGTCATGCACTAACAAATGTGTTGGACTATTTTGTGCTTAAGCGGCTCGTCTACGTTTTTACCGAATTCCTAGACTACTCTCGATTTTACTTTTTTTTCCATTCCACTCTTTTCCCCACCACACTAGGGCTGCCTGAAGCCAGCACGAAACTCATATTTTGCCGCATCCTAGGTATGCAATGTCATTTTGAAGTTGAAAAATATTGTGAAAGTGTTTTCATTGCCAGTAAACTGTCAGAATATTATTGACTTCAGGATAATGTTTTTATACACATTTTATAGAGAAAGAATGGATCTACAGATGTGCCTTTTTAAAATTTTAAAAATTAATTTGTATCATGAGATATAACCGCGTAAAGTTTGCATAAAATAGGATTTTTTTTGAATTTTTCGGAGTTTTTACATTCATGTAAATAATAAATAAAAAATAATAATAAAAATTTTAAAAAGGCACATCTGTAGATCCATCCTTTCTCTATTAAATACAAGTTGAAATAAAATTTTAGCATTCTTGTACTGGCCACAAAACACTCGCGACGTTAGTTCATTTTATGCTGGATTTTATGTAGTAGACGGGCCTCTTAAATCGAATTTATTAAATATTAATTAACAAATGAGTGATACTTAAATTCCTTGTAACATAAAATTTAAAAAATGAACATGTTTAATATTTTATTAGGTATCGCTTGATGGTTAAAGTTAGACTTTTGAATTTGAACTATAGGTCTATATTTACCATTTCATAAGAAAAAATTACAAAATATTGCTACGGTTGGGTAAAAAAATAAAAGAGATTAAATATGAGCGTAAATTTAAAAACTAGTATTGTAAATGCTTGTATTTATACTTCATTTCAGCTAAGAAAATAGCAGATGGCACTGCGAATGCCAGTAAGTTTTACACTCACACATTTTATTAGTTCAAAATTTGACGCGATCTTAAATAAGTTATGTTTTGTGAATAAAGCTGTCATCTATAGAATAATGTAGTACTTCGATGTAACTATGAAATTCAAAATAAGAAGGTATAAGTAATGTTAACGGAAATGAAAATGTTTGCTAGTGTAAATCTACCTCTCATCTCAACCAATCAGATTCAAGAATATCATTGCCCTATCTAACCCAACGCTATTTTCTGAGCTGAAATGAAGTATAGTTAGATGTATTCAAACTTTCTTAAACGTAAACATAAATGTAAATGCGTATGTGAATGATGCTTCACGCTCATTAAATGTAGGTACTTGAATGTTAGGTTAAAGAAATTCATATAAACATATTTTATTATTACTAATTCTATTTCATATCAGATCGTTCAAGCCATGGTAGTCTTTCGGAGCACACCTCTTTAAGATATAATTTACGACCAACTATTTACTATTAACAAATAGTCCAAATTACCATAATACCATCTGATACGAGCGCGACGACACCAACTCGTCCGCATTTCATCACCTCGTGTTCACGCTTTCATATTCACAGCGACACATTTAATTTCAAAAATTTATTACATAATTAATCGCTTCCAAAACGGGGATCATCGCGGCCGAAATTGAAGCTCACTCTTCCCTTGTCTATAATTGAGATCAGAATACACACCGGCATGTATTTTAAAGTCGCATTAGTGTGGCCATTAATTCTTAAATCGTTCCCGTTGCTAAAGTGGAGAGATAAATAATGGTAATATGAAGAACTAAGAAATTGATGCGATGAGATTTGACGCTAAATGTGCCGGGGTTTGTTTATGGATTGGGAGGAAAGGCGAAACTAATTGTGTTTTTTGCAGGTGATTCGCTAAAAGGTTGAACCAATTTTCATGGGTATCTGCCAAAAATGCAGTTAAATTATATAAATTATAGCTTGAATGTGCTATTTTTATAGTAATGTAATAGTTTAAAAATGTAATCCAGATTTGTTGCTTTATGATTATTTAGCGCCTGAGGCAGTAGCTGAGCGGGTTTAAACAATGTGCTGACATTCCGTGGTTCAAGTCTCCCAGCCGGCAGTGTGTGATTGTCGTTAAATTGTAAAACACTTCGGATGCTTCAAGCTCTTAAGCGGCCCGTCTACGTTTTTTTCCGAATTCCTAGAATACTCTCGATTTTACATTTTTTCTATTCCACTCTTTTCCTCACTACTACGACTGCCTAAAACCAGCCCGAAACTCGTACTTTACCGCATCCTAGCAATGCAATGTCATTTTGTAGTTGAAAAATACTGTAAAAGTGTTTTCGTTGCGAGTAAACTGTCAGTTTATTATTGACATCAAGGTAATGTTTTTATAAACATTTAATAGATAAAGAATGGATCTACAGATGTGCCTTTTTAAAATTTTAAATTATATCAGGAGATATAACCGTGTTTTTCGGAATTTTTATAATCATGTACAATTTTTTTATTACAATTTTAAAAAGGTACAACTGTTAATTGATCCTTTAAGTAGGTATATAATCCTTGTTGAAATACAATTTTACCATTCTTGTACTGGCCACAAAACACTCGCTACGTTAGTATGTTTTGTGCTATCTTTTATATAGAAAAATCTTCAAGGAATCGAATGCTGAAAGTTTCAATTCAATATTTTGATCCGTTCAATAACTACAGTTGATCAAATACAAAAAATAAATATAATTTTAAAATTTTACGATTTTTCCGAAGAAAAAATATTTGAACATCGATTTGACTAAGTCTTTAAATAAAATTTCATACAAAGTATCTTATAAAGAATTATTTGGAGAATCTAATGTAAGAATCTGCAGATCAATATTTTAATTCGTTTAGAAATGCCAACTCAATAGACACAAAAATACTAAAATTTCATAGAAAAGAAAAATTTCTAATTCATTAATAACTTCAAAACATTTAATTTATTTTTTTCAGGTTTCAAAGCAAGAGAGAATACTGTTGCTCATGCAATATTGGTAGAATTTTTGTGAATAATTATGATTCATTATTTTTACAGTCATATAATTAAACAAATTAATGCTTGCTTAATATAGAAAAGTTTTTTCATTTCCATCTTAGCACATGCATAAGAAAATTATATTAATTTGTCTAATTTATACTCCTTGATATCTGTCATTCTTAGATCAAACATCTAACAGTAATAATATATCGTTGAAACAGTTGAACAAATAATAACTATAATTACTATGCATAAGTAATTTAATTAAAAACAGCGGATGTGAAAAAAATCTTAATCTAACAGAAGCAAAAACCTAATCAAACTACAAATTAACTTCGTGCCATTTTTGCACATAATTCATTCCACATCCAAAGATTAATCAATGTCAATATCACAGGAAATTGGTAAATCAAAATAAAATATTTCAACACAAAAAATCTCCATCTAACCCACAAGTTGATGTTATTACGACCAAATTGAATATTACAAAACCCGGCTCATTTAGATTAATCTCTCTCTAAGATCGTTTTAAGGCGTCTGAAACTAATTTCTGATTCACGCTTTCTCCGCTTGGATGCGCTAAGTGCGTTTTAGTTCGATTAATGGCCGAAAGGTGCTTACAAGCTCAGCCAATAGCGTGTTATTATCCACAACTTACTAGATACTAGATAATTCTAGGAAATTATCTGCTGCATCGCCTCAAGAATGTGGATGAGAGAGAGAGTAATGGTCTGCTTTGATTATTCAAATCGATAGAAAAAGAAAAGTGTGGTAATCACTTTTGGTTTCGACGAGAAGATGGAAGAAATATAATATCTTTGATAGTTTATTATCTGGTAATTCTTCTTTTTAATAATTATTTAAATAGTCGTTAGTTAAAATCGGCAAGGTTGTACATTGGTAGAGTGCTTGGCTCTGATTACAAAGGTCGTGGGTTTAAATCCAGATCAGGTGTGAAATTTTCTACTTTTAATTCGGCTCGGTATCTACTCTCGACACATTTCCAAGATGGAATATAATTAACATAGCAACCACAAAGCTATCGGGCACGGGGTACCGGCTAGTGGTTGTAATAAAGGCTTGCACCAGAGGGTTAGATGGAAGAACGGCCCAGTGTCAGGAGTTAAAGTAAATAAAACAAAACAAAGTAAGTATTTTTGCAAAGTTGAATAGGAAGTTTTCATAATTTCTAGCCTTTTAAATTTTGACGTATCAAATACTTATTTGTCCAACTAGAGAGAAAAGCGCTTTGCTCGAAGTTTGTGTCACGAGCGAAGCGAGTGAGGCAATCTATTGTAAGTGCAAAAAGAGCTTTCTTCAAGTGTTAGAAACAACATTTTATTCATGACATACTTAAAAAAAATATGTAAATGTAGAAGACACACATAACTAGAAGTTAGGTTATAAATGCCATTTGTGAGAATGACGTTTAAAAACATTGCAATGTTTCAGTGCAACCAATATACCAAATTAAATTTAAGTTGTAAAATCATTAAATTGCAGAAAAAGAAAGTATAAATTATAATAATTGTAAAAAAATAGTTTACAGTAGGTATATCACTTTAAAATCAGAATTTTCAATAAAATAATAAATTTATTTCAATTTTTTTAAATATTTCATCGTAAAATTACTTTCCTCTCTAGAGAGGGAAAACTAACTATCCTCACTATTTCGCGAGAAAAAAGTTGTGTTTTCTCCGCATGTCGTGAAAAATAAAATTTAACGCTTTCATGTTATCATGTTCATTTATAATAAAATCTTGTTACTTATCTAACTTTGTTTAAATTTTTTATGGTAACCATTTAACATGATAAACTCCCAATTACGAAAGGTATGGTTGATATTATTATAGTGGAATCCAACCATTTGAATCCAGCTGTATTATTGCTGGGGATCGAACTGGGAACAGCTAGAATGCTAGGTAGACACTCTATCGTTGAGCTAAGCACTGGCCAATTCATTAACAAACAAAAAATGTTTGGACATTTGTCTCCAATAATTAAAATGTAAAAACTAATGAGAAATAATTTTAAAAGAACAGCTGAAACAAATCAAAATTTCAAACCTGCTAAAAACGATAATCGTCAATAATAGATAAGCATCTTAGGTTTGCATAAATGTACCCTTATTTGTAGTTTAAAATAGATTTTGTGGACACATTTACTGAGCTGTAAAAACACAAACCGTTCCAGCGAATATTTTTATAATTAATCCTAAGTTATAATGAGCAAAACTGTACTATAAAGACATTGACAAATCCCCAATTTTCATCTGAAAACCATGAACACAAGATATCGTTTTCATCTTCCTTCCTCTAATCTAAAACACACGTTTCCTGACGAATTCCTTTATAACGAACAAACATCGCCCGCTAACCAGCATCTATGTCGAATGCGGTATTTTAACGACCTCGCCAAACATGGAAACAAAATATTTACCCGAAAATTCGTCACCGCAAAAAACGCAGTCCGCCCATTTTGTCGTTGACGTTTCCGCCACTAGAGCCTGCTAATCGCGTTTCCAGAGTTGTTGGTGTCTTCCGCCCATTAGGGATATTTGATGATAGGTTGGCAGGCCTGGGTGTGTGGGGCGCTCAAACGAGCCGACAATAGTGTAATAAGTACGGGGTTTAAAAGTTCGCGCAGATTACGTTTCGGAAGATTAGGTAGTTGTTGTTTTTGATGGGTTGCGATTTTAGTTGTAAGATTAGATTGTTAGATGCGACAGGGTATTTACTGTGATTAGATTGGTACCACTGAATTAGATGCTTCCGTTTTGAGTTTCAGGGACACAAAGGGGCCGATAGTATTACAAGTGTAATAAAGAAGACTGTTATTTAATGTTATTAGGAGTAATTTTCAATGACCAGTTAACCACTGATTCGTACCAAACATACAATCAGATTTACAACCACAACAAAGTTTTTTGTAATTTTATTTTTGATATTTTATACCTGAATTGTAATGGGTAACTCTATTACTTAAATTAATTTTAAACATTTGTTTTAAAGAGAGTCTTAATTGTTTCATATCACAAGGGCGATAAGTGTATTATTTCCTCCCACAAATAATCAAGGGCGGATCTGGATGATGTTCTTAAGGGGTGGTAATTATACAAAAATTAATTAAAATATGTGCAAAAATGAATAAAATTATAAGTTTTACTTCTGAGTTAGTAAACAATATTATAATAATTGGAATATTTATCTATTTAAAAAAAATCTGAGGGTGTAATTACACCCTTTACCCTCTACCCATAGATGCGCCACTGTAATTAATGTGAAACTGAAGTGAAACAGATAACCAAAAAATGACTCTTTATTCTAGAATACTATCTGAACTTAAAAAGTTTAAAAATTAAAATTGATTATTAAGACTTCACCTATAAAACTGAGCTAATTTTACTTTAGCAGTTTCCTACACAAACACAACTTTTCCAAAAATGATAATAATGTCCATCAAATAAAAATAGCAATGTAATTAAATAACTCAATAGTATGTAAAATAAAATTAATGTATTGTACCAGCGCTAAAACCTTGAAGTTAAAGCGCTTAATTATTAATAAAAAATCTGACGTGGCCATCACACAACCTTCAGCCATATCTAGACTTTAAACAGAAATGTATATACGTACAATCCGGTGCCCATTTAAAATATAGAAATAAAAATCTAAAATATTCAAACACAGAAATTTGCATCACCTGAATAAAAAGATTCATTCACAGGAAAACTCTGCTGTGTTGAAGCCATCCTCCGTTCAATTACTACATTTGAGGGGTCTAGATGCAAAACTGGCAATGTCCACTTGACCTTATTTTGCAGGAGAGATGCATTTTTGACAACACCATAACTATAAGGTTTTTTGTACGATTTTACTTCTAAAATAAAGTTTTTTACACCTATTTGATTTAAAATGCATTTATAACTCAGTATCTGGAATAAAATTTGTTTTCTGATACAATGAAAAATTGAGATTGCCGGTTCTGCATCTAACATGTGGATATTGCCGGTTTTGCATCTAACAATTTGTGACGATTGCCGGAATTGAGTACAGTAATTATTTAAATAAACATGATTAAATCTATATTTTTGACAATAATGCAAATTTAAATTAAATTATTAATAAGAATGAAAAAAAAAATTAACATTGAATTCTTACAGAATGAAAAAAAAACTAAACAATTAAATCTTCCGTTTCCGCGGCACCATCTCCTTCTCTCTTAATAATTTCTTCTTCGACTGACCCATCGTCGATTGTATTATTATTATTACTATAAGTATACAAAAAAATTATTTAATCTGCACCAAAAACCACACACGTGAATATAACCAAAAAGCACGCGGTCACGTGACAGGCAGCTTCCTCGTGATTGGTCGAATTGGAGATTGCCATTTCTGCAACTCACTGCTGGATGGAGAATGCCGGGTTTGCAACAAACTGAGATTTTAAACCCTCAATTTGAATACAATTTCGCCGGGTTTGCAACTCAACTAGTTCATTCAAAGCTCAGAAAATCTCAAAGAATAATATCAATATAATAACTCATTTTCGTCAAAAAGTGGAGATTGCCGGTTTTGCATCTAGACCCCTCATTTAGGACTTATATAGCGCTAGTATGCCAACTTGTCACCCGTCTCACTTGTCAATATTTTTTACGCAGAAACAAAAATCAACTGATCATATGGATTACAAGATATCAACGTTTTATTTGATAAATTTATTTTTTAAATTTTACTGCAGTTCTTTAATGCTACCAGATAAAGACAATTTTTTTACAACGTAAGTTGCAAATAACTTTTCCTCTTATTCTTATTACAAACAAATACTATATTTTTCCAAATTTATATACAATTTTGACAAATAACCTTTTCAATCTTCAAAAAATATCACTTCCGATGAAGATATTTGTACCAAAATCTAATGAGCACTTCCAATTTATATACAAATGTTAAATACCAAATATCAAAATTTTCGGGTAATTCGTATTTGAGTTATGCGACTAACACCCGGCCTTGACCACACACACACAGACATCATCGTGAAACTATCAAAAATGAGTAAGGTAAGCGAAAGGTAAAAAGGAGAAAACTTGAACTATAAATAAAAAATTTCTATCATTGGTAATGACTAGCGTGCAGTCTATTTTGGTTAAAAAGTCGTAGAAAAAAATCATTTCTTATGTTATAAGACTACAAAACCAACATAACACAGTGATTCACAACTTCGTGCATATATTTTAATGGCATAATATGAGTAGTACATAACTTACTGATCATGGAACAAAAATAATTCTTTAAAAAATTCATAAATTTAAGGGCAGTTTTCGCAAGAAGCACATATTTGAAACCACTGAATTGTTGATTATAAATTGATATATAATTAACTTTGAATTAAATAAAATACTGTCAAAATAAACGTTCGATTAATTACCTAGCATAATACATCATTGAGATTGATAAACATTTTGTTATTAACCTTTAATTAAGGGTTGAATCACCCTGAAACTAATTTAGAGCTATTAACAAGCAATCCAACCCTTCTAAAGACATTCCCAGCACTTCATTAACAGATTAACACAGGCCTCTCCTCCGAAATCCTAATCTTAATTCCGTTTATCGGTTCTTTTGAACTTGATCCCGAGTATTTAGTGAAAAATCCAAGTGTGTGAACCTCCCTGGCCAGCCCAGATCAGCCCCTAGGCCTCACAGCTACTTCCATTCAATATCTACTTAACTAATATAAAAGCCATATGTATTTACTAATATTTACCATGTGTGGAAAAACCAGCAGAAAGTTTCAGTGGTAAGGATGATGAAGAGCGTTGGAAATGAATGTTGTTTGGGAAAATCTTATGGTGGTTTCGTGTTAATTATCTAGAAATGCCACAAGTTTTATTTTTCTTAGTGGGACAAGTGCGCACCCTATTGGTTTGTGTATCAAGTAACACTCCACCCCATATGTAAAACATTCGTCCAGGCAAATACTCGACATTATGAGTTTTCATTTGACAGGAATCAGATTCTTATTTCACTTTTGAATCACTTGGGTATCAGAGTTCAATTAATTTGCTAATCTAGCATCTAGTTATAGGTATAAATATATATAAATAAGGAAATATAAAAGAGATAGAAAATAAAATGAATTATAATTTTGTGCTCGTTTGAAGGAAAATTTCAGATAAATTATTGTTTTTCTTAAACCATTTTATAGGTCGCTATACCTACTATGTACTACACCCCATAATAATTCCTAAATGTGTTGATGTAAAGATGGAATAAGCAACTTATTTAAAAAGAACAAAATTATTGAAGTGACATTCATAATATATGTTCTTAGTAAGACCCAAGTGGTACTGAGGTTGGTTTCGGTTTGGCTCTGATTACAAAGGTCGTAGGTTCGAATCCGAGTAAGGTGTGTAAACTTTCATGGCTTTTGATCGGAATCTACTCTCGTCACCATCCCAAATTGGGATACAATTATCTTGGCATCGACAAAGCTATTGAGCACCGGCTAGTGGTTGCACGAGAGAGAAGACAATAATTGATTTAAATGAAATAGCTAAGGCTAAAGCTCAAATTGCTTTAAATTCAATAATTTCTCATATTTTCTTTAACCTAATTTGAGTATGACTTACTACATCTTACAAGTATAACAAAGACGAAATGTTTGTGCAATTTAACAGAAATATGTAGGTATCTGAAAGGAATCGAACCTGAATTATCAGAACCATAGTCATTCGCGTAATGCACTCGTCTATCCATAGCATATAATAACAATGAGCTATATCCAGTAATCCTTTGAAGTTAAAGAAGCTTCTTTAAAATGATAAATAAAATGAACGCATGTGTCCATGTGTAAATAAAAAAGTGATAAAAAATGTTCCCATGGTAATTCATTGGCTTAAAAAAGAGTGCTTAATTTGGCCCAATGTAATTAGGAATTAAATTAATCTTTTTAAATGTCTTCGTAAAGTGTTGAATTTTTCTTGAAAAACTAGAAATTCTTTAATAATATAAGACTAATACGAATTAAGTAAACTAACAATTCAAGGGATCTAATGTCTGAATAAGTTTAGTAACATACAAATATCAATAACATATTTAAACCCTCCGCACAGTCAGTTTGTTTGGACGACCGTCAAGCGACCCGTCTTCAAAAAATATTATATTTCAAAAGTGTTCTCACGACCGTCTCGTGTTATGTTGGAGTAAGTCGCACACGTGTGGACACTGCTTGCTCGGCATCTCGTCACACTTGCGCACGTACGCACACACACACACACTCTCACACACTCTCACACACACACACACACATGACGTAGACGGGAATCGTTACAAAACACATGTGAGGATTCCGGAGCACGTACCATGATTTTATGTCGCTTGGTCGGGAACTTCGAACTTCCCATTAAGTGGTTTTTTACGAGGGTTTTTGTTGGCTGTTTCTGAAGGTTTTCATGGGAGAATTTGAGACTTATGGGTATTAATTACACGTGAAATTCAAATATGAAAGTTGGGTTTTGTTTTGAATAGTTGTACGCCAAGGACTGAAAGTAGCCTTTGCAGACTGAGGTTAAAGAGTGAGGGCTGCAACTAGTCGCAAAAATATTTTCAGCCAGAAGAATTTTTTCTACGATGAATTAATTTTTATAAACAAACATCATTTTGTAAATTTTTATCTTTATCAGCATCTGCGAAAGCTAAAATTTAGAATTCTTAAAAACAATACAACAAAATGTACTCGTAAATGTAAACAAACTTGACATTTAGAAATTGTAATATTAATATAAATTTAACCAAATGCTAATAAAATATTTATCATTACTGGAACAGATTTTTATATGAAGCGGGCTGAAAATATTTTCAGACCATGACCATCACTATTTGGCAACGATCTACAAAGAAAAGGCCTACTTTTAATACCAATCGTAGAAAAAATATTTGTTTTATGTTCAGATAGGTAATTTTAACTGTATTAGTAAATATTTTATGAGAAAAATTACACCTTTTGTTCAGCTGATTCGTAGAAGTGATCACTTCTACTAATAAAATGTCTTAAGAATTAATGAAGTACATCATGCTTAGGCTCACATTTAGTTGATCTGAAGATGGGCATAACCATGACTGAAACGTTGTCATAATTTTCACAATTAATAAAACCAGAGGCATGTTATCTAACAAATCTGAATTATTTTATTAATTCTAGTACCCATCAAAATCAGTACGTTATAGTATATTATATATTTTTGCACGTCACTCTTATACGAATGCATAAAAGTATAAAAGAATACAAATACACATTTTGTAATTTTGACAGTAAACTTTATGACAAATATTTATATTTTTGCCATACTCTGTAACAAATTGCACGTGTTTACTTGACAACGGGATCAATTAATTCAATTCCTTGACAACGGGATTAAATATGAAAAATAATCATTTGGGATCAAATATAGAACCTTAACCAGTAAAAATATAGAATAAAGAAGAGTTTTACTCCCAGGAGTACAAAAAATACTATACGACATTACAATACGAACATACCTCAAGTTATGGTACATCCGTATGTGCGGTTATAAACCGAAAACTTGCGAGTACTCATGGATCAAGGTTGTTACTAAAAAGGATCTATTTATTTAAAAAAATGCACAAGTGTTAGTCCCAAATATAATAAATTAATCTCAACACAAATCCACTTTTAACCTAAACAAAACATCCTAAATCTCTCACTCCATCCTTGACTTTACCACCAGCTGACACAGAACTGCACTTTGTCAGTTCACATATTTCCAGCTAAAAAAACGTCACATCTGCCAAAAAAACACAACCATGACCTGACCCCAACACAGACATCACATCATCTTGAACATCCCACGCATGGGAAACGAAAAGCTAAGACTTGGGACTTCCACAGGCCTGTAAAGTCTTAATTAACGCCGCAGACATAATTGACTCGTGCTGAAAGTTTAACCGTGTCAAACGCCGAGGTTTTTTACGCACTCGGGCGTGGAAATGTAGATATGGAAGGTCGGATCGTAAATTAGTAAGCCAGTAAACGAATATAGGATATGGGTTTACGGAGGGCAGATGTGTGCATTTGAATGCTAATTATGCTCGAGATTGTAGTAATTGGTTGTAAATTTTGGAGTTTATGGATTGTTAGCAGTTATTGGTTGTTGTTATCAATTGGTGTACATACATACGTACGTAATACATATATCATGTGGTCTATTTAATAAACTTGATAGTGGCAGCCTTACATTTTCATATGATTTACAAAATGATTCAATTACTTGCACGACTTTTTAAATTAAATATATTTGAAGAAGAGATAAAAACTTGGAAGAAGTATTTTTGATTTTGACGAAATTTTTATCAATAAACCCAAAAATAATTAATTGAATATTAATATAAGACCTACGTCTGAACAAATAGACGTCTTGTGCGCGAAACCATCTAGGTTACATTCTTAAGTTGTACGTCTACCCTAAAATTTTACAGCGTACGCCTTCCACATTTACTTTAATTATAGTTGAAATATATGATGCATTTACATATGAGTGTATTAACAAAGGATGTATTAATGCTTCTATATTTTATATTTTCTCCTTGGTCTAGGAATTTGAAGTAAAAAAAATTTAAAATGACGTTTTTAGCAGTTCTTTCTCATTATTTGATATTTCGGCCACTATAAATAATAATAACTTTTGCTTTACTTAATTTCTTTAAAAAATAGAGAAGTTATTATGAAAATACTGGAGCCATGTTTACAGTATTTTTCAAATTCAAAATGACATTGCATAGCTAGGATGCGGAAAAGTACGAGTTTCGAGCTGGTTTCGGATAGCTAGTAGTGGGGATTGGGGAAGAGAGAGAAATAGAAAAAAAGTACCCTTTATTAGTCTTCTTTTAAAATATATATTTATCCTTTATTAGAAATAAATAATTTGTGACTGCATCCCAAAAATATTTCTCCATTTCTAATTATCTGCCACCAGTCAAGTAATATATTTCATTTATTTTCACACCCTATTTTGCTTTGAATTTCACTGCATATGTATAGTTAATCCAACACCTGTAAATTCATCCACAAAATTCTTTTCAAATAGAAAATCTTATCCATTGACTTGATCGGTGTTTGTGAAGGCAATTTGCTAAATGACTGCCTATTTGCTAGCCAGTTTTTGCCTATGTAAGTGAGGCTTGAGATCTACTTCAATCACATACGGGCGACCACAATTACTTTACCAAATGACACTACACTTACATTCAATTAAATATTAAACGTCACTACTGTGCATGAGAACACGAGGCTTGGTTTTTGCAGAGACAAACTTAGTTAAATATAGGTGAAGAATGTACACTAAAAAATTAACTATGTGTATTTTAATAGTAGACAAATTACAGAAACGTGTGTATATTTTCAGGAATGTTGAAGGACGCAGAAATAACTACGAGTATCTATAATATAGAGCAATTTGTTCTTTGTTACAACGATAATATTGTACCACAATACAAATCAATTAATTAAATATAGATGTTTCTTTGTAACCTAACATCAAATACATGTGCAATTAATTTACCGAATTAAAAAAAATACATATTTGCCTTACGATTATTGAATCATCCTGTAAAAGAAGGTACCTACTACTTAAAAATGGGAATGAATTCAACTCCAGAGAAAATAAAATTCTAGAATATTCATACACAGAAAAATGCTTACGCAAGAAGATTTAATTTTTTATTTTTCTTTAAGGGGAAACCCCTATGGCTTTAGGTACCTTGCCTATCAGCCAGTAACACTCGTAAATTAGATTAAACATATTTTATATAAATCAATGTTTGGACAATCACAACGCCCATGCTCTTCAGTGGGATTTGAACCCACAACCTCGCTGCCCGCTCGGATCACAGTGAGTCTAGTCACGTTAATCCGCGCGGCCATCGTGGCCGGCTAGATTTAAATTATTATACGTAATAAAATACCTGCGTTAAAAGATTCATTCAAAGGAAATACAAATCTAGAATTTTAGATTTGGGAAAAATACAAACACAGGAAGATGCAAATCTAGAAAAGTAATAGTCAAAACTGGGTTTGTGGGACCGAAGAAAGATATTGGTTGTCATTTAGTTCAGTTCAACCTAATTTGTGCATATCCCTTGTGTTGAAGAGACAAACTAGATTTACAGATTTGCATCTTCCTATGTTTGCATTTATGCTGCATCTAAAATTACGGATTAGCATTTACTTGTAAATGAATCTTTTAATGCAGGTATTTTATTACGTATAAATTTTCTAGATTTGAATCTTCTTGTGCATGCATTTTCTTGTGTATGAATATTCTATAATTTTATTTTCTGGTGTTCAATGGCCACTCCTAAAAGATCTACTACACTAAATTATTAAAATATTTTTCAGACGACCACTACGGAAACTTGCCATAACAATGTTATAAACTACAATGGAAACAAACAAATAACACAAACTAACATGTTAGTCTAACGCACACTTATAACGTAACGCTTCGAGTTACACTATATGACAACAGATGGCGTTACGAGTAAAAATCAATTCAAATAAATGGAAAAAAAGTATATTAATGCAATAAATTGACATTTTGACACAGTCTGTAATATTATATATAGACACAAATTTTCATTTTTCAATTTAATAATAATTATTTATTGGCTAATTGTGTATTCTTTAGTATTTTTGACATTTCAGATTATAGTTGCACAGTTGGTATCGATGCATAACCTAACTTTTAAACGTCAGTGCTTCAACTTCAACAGTTGTATATAATTTAGTTCACTGAACATTTTTGAAATATTTTGTGGTCGTCTGAAAAATAGTGTACATAACTCGCTCAAAAGTGAGATAACAGTGCTCGTGAAATTGAACCACTCGGCGCTATGCGCCTCATTCCTCAATTTCACTCGCTTGTTATCTTACACTTTCGATGCTCGTTATGTAATATACTATAATAGCCTCGTGGCTATTTATAAAAACAGTCATTTTGGACAATAGTAAATCTCATTTAAGCTTGCATAAAAAACAATATATCCTTAAACAGGGTTAGCACGAACGTCTAAACACAGTCATTTATACCATACGCCAATCACATCATTTTAAAAACAAAATAACTTACATCAAAATTGAAATTGGTTTATTATTCGATAGCAAATATTTCAAACAGCTTTCTAACACATTCATTTTCATATTTGTAATTATAACATATAATATTATTATTATTATTATAGCCTATATTAAATTATGACATCAAAAGAGGTGTTCCTAAATACAGAACACATGAACAATTATTTATAATAGCAAAACAAGATCAAAACGACTTGTTTATAATACATACGAAGCTCGCTTTTAAAATTGATACTCAATAAATAACCACTTGTCAAATCAGAACCATTTTTAAAACCAATCACGGCTAATTTCACATTAGGTACCATACTCTTAAACCATAAATTGTACCCACAGTGTCAAAAACCTACTACAAACATTAATTACTATTCCTAACCGTGAAAATTCAATTTTTAAACGTTCAAGTGACTTTTATTTTCTCGGCGATGGGCCATAATTAATATCCGAAAGGATTCGTTTTTGTTGTGATTATTACAGAGCGCAGTTTTGAATCTTCTTAATAAACGTATTAATCTTCGGTCGTGATTTATGTATTTTTTTCAGGTAGTTTCAAGTAATTATGTATGCAGGCCATGGTAGTAGTAATATTACAGTTTAAAGTAATGGAGATTAAATCTGTGAGGCAATACTGTAATTATGTTTTTTAGAGACGATAGAACTGAAGTTTTTTAGAAGAAAATTAAAAATTATAATTGAATTTTACTACACTCTGTTGCTGTGTTATGAATACTTAAAACAGGAGTATAAATCAGGACATACCATTTTAATAGAAGTTCTCATCGTAACTGGAACTTGAACCTGTAACAAAAAATAATATTAACACTTTGTTTTATATTACGACCACAAATACATAAATTTTTAGATGAACATTATGATGAACCATAGGAAATATTTTTTACTGTAATTAATCCAATATTATTTCAGTGAATATATAATTCATGTGTCACGTGACACATATTTGACTAATTTGATTGGCTAAAATAGGGCAGTAAGAGGCTATCAAATCGATGATATTTTTATCACCGCGCTGTTACATGTCAACTGTTTCTGTCAATTAATTTCCTACTGTCAGTTTCATATTTAAATATTGCTGTTTGTCAAAAATAAGACTTAAATTGAATGAACCTGATTGTATTCGGTGGGGTAATACCAGTGAAAAAAATTGAGAAAGTGAAACAGAATTTAAAACGTTCTTGACAGCTATTGAAAAAATATAACCAAACATTTTGGTTTCATTCATTATATATTCTCCCCAAATATAACTCGGGCTATGATTAATCATAGGTGATAGCATTCGTTATGTCTTCAGAAAATTGAACTCGTGCTGCGCACTCGGTCAATTTTCATCGACTAACTCATGCTATCACCGATGATAATCATAGCACTTGTTATATTACCCCCGAAAATATAAATTTATTGCTGTTCTATGACAAATCTATATTAACTATAATAGTAATCTGTTGAAAAAAATTACCTTATATTTATAATACATTAGTTATTCAATATAATCGTAATTTTTATCGTGCATTCAAACAATGTAATCAGCTCTCAGCTCTCGTGTACCACTCGAGCTGATTAAGACGCTGTTGCGAATCACCTAAAAAAAATTCCGGAAAGCATAATCCACATGTGAGAATTTAAGTTAATTTTTTTTTCCTATCGTTAAACAACATTTAATTATTTTTCATAGTATGCAAATGTCCAAATTAACACAAAAAATTACAGGATTATATTATCTCCTTACAAAAGAATCATAAACTAATCCAAATTAAAAGCCACTCCAACAAAAAATATTCAAATTTGTTTCAAGCCGCACTAAACTTTATTATAACCTCTCTCCGCATCAATCTCTTTATAATAAAAAACCTGGTGTTATAAAAATTAAGAAATCAATAAATAGGCCCCATTAAACCCAGGTATAACGATATAATTTACCCACATTAACTTCTCTGCCCTTTAATTGGCTCTTTAGATAGCATCAGACCGACAAGCGATAGCTTCTTATCTGGAGAAGGAGATGAAACTTTGAAACTTATCTAGAGATTCTTAATTAAGATTCACAGCATCTGAGATTCGTCATCTTATCGTGAAAAGATACGCGGGACAATAGAGTAGAAATAGAAATAGAACGCGCCATCTGGGATCTTATCAGTATTCATACAATCTACAATCTGAGATCTAAGATACTAGGTGGTGGTAATACGCGGTGGCGGTCCTTTTCGTCCTGTGGCGATTGGAACCAAGGCCCTAATAGTGTCTTTTCGTCCCATATTCCTGTTAAGGCGCTACACTTGTAAATTCAGAAGATTAACAATTTGAACGATTCTGGCTGTATTATAAAACATTTCAAATTGAAATTTAATATGAAAAATCATGACTCATTAGTGAAGCAATAAATGCAAATTATTAATTGCTGTGACATCACTTAGCAAAACTGGAGCTAATTTTTATCATTTAATAATCCATATTATACGTTGATTAATGCACAAAAATAAAAAAAATACTTTTGAAATCGATAATACACATTAGTCGGAAGACGGGTATAGAGATATTTGATTTAAACAGTTAACTGTAATAATTTATGTAAAACTCGCATTTTTAGTAATTTTTAGAAATTATTTAACAAAATACGGCAAGGTTTTGTGTTAATTTCATTCTATAGCCATGTAATCAACTTATAAATACCTACATCATTGTAAAATATGAGGTCATCGATTTCAAAACCAAAGTCACAATATGATTTGGGCCTTACTATCCTTTTTAAGGAAATATTGCTTTCTCGACAGGATGTTGAATAAAAAGCAGACTTTTTGGAGAAAATTTGAGGTTAACGTGTTTTGTTATTTAGTTTTGTTCTATTTTATTAATCTTTGATTATTTCCTACAGAATCATGCGATGTATTAAAATAGTTATTAATTTTAAAAATAGAAATAAAAACTATTGCTTTTAAATTTCGCGTATAAAGAAAGACTACCAGCACCATCTACCAAACTAAAATGTAAAAGCTTGATTCTTACGAATAATTTGCTTTTTTATAATGTCACTCCTATATTATGAATTTGAAAAGTTTACAGTGGTCTGAATCTAATTTTAGGACCGAATCGCCACAGGACGAAAAGGACCTCCACCTCCACCCAGGACAATAGAGCAGAAATAGGAATAGAACGCGCCATCTTATCTACGTGGATCTTATCAGCATTCATACAATCTACAATCTGAGATCTAAGATACGGAGGTGGTAGTAATACACGACTGTCTTCTCTTTCTTCGAGGGTTCTGCAGCTAACCAAACATTGGCCGCATTGTGTTTCGCTAACAATTGCCCCCGATACAATCTTTCCATCTTTCGATTTTGCCCATTTCATTTCAGATTTACAAACCATTTACCGTGAAGAAATTGCTTCTTTATAATATAATAAAATGTGTGTATCCCTCGTGCTACAGCCATGGTTAGTCAAGCGAACGGTTTTGTGCGATTTGTTCGTTCGTCGACGCTTTGTAAGTATTACAATCGACTTTGCTTTTCTTAGGAAGTAATGTTCGCGAGCGCACAATGAGAATTTACATGAAAGGAATTTTGACGCTGTTTGCTTTGGTTAATGTTTGCTAATGTTCGATTGGTTTGCTGAATAAACTGTTGGTTGTTGGTTAGACAAATGTTTGGCTTGTGATTATCGGTTAACAACAATTACAGCACTTAAAACCATTTCAAGGGCTGGTTGGTTTCAACAAATAAACAAATAAAACTTATTTGGAGTGATCATAATTGATTGACCATCACATGACTTGGAGAAGTACGATTTTTTATCAAAACTATGTTCCGCGGAAAAAAGTTATAGTAAGTAACTACTCATTTTTTGTCGACGAACTGCCACTACGATGAATTTGGGAATAACCTTGTTTTGGCATTTATAGCAGCAATGTTTATTCTAAGCATTTCTTCCCACTGCACATTTGTATACCTACTCTTCCACAAAGTGAACACTCCGTCTTAATTTTTTATTATTATTATTAGTGAATTATTTTCAAATTTTTTCTGGGGAGGAGGATTATTATTAAAAAAGAGACAAAAAATTTCATAAGAAAAGAAAAAGCGCCGCAGATAAACTTTTTTTTGTCAAGATTAAAAAGTAGGTACTTTAAATTGAATTTTTAAAGATGAATGTGCAACACTAAATACAAACTAACCTAATTTTCGTATTTCAGAATCACCATTCACAAATTATTGTAGATTTTTATGATGAATTTAATTAATAACAATTGAGATGTGTTTTACTATGTATCTTCCAGTTTTGTTGTAATTCAAGTGAATTTTGAAACGTAACACTATGGCACACATACGTAGGTATATTAGTTGTCAAACCTCATAATGCTGATGATGAACGATTTGAATAATTGACATAAACGAAATTCTCATATTAAATAATTATTTCCTACATTTTCTTGTACCTACTTATTATTACTCATACAGAATATAATAATTATATTTATCTTACACAAATTAAAAATTCTCACTGCACATAGAGTGTGCCCAGCTGCACCTTAGAATAATCTCAGATTTATAGTAATGCAGAAAGCAAGTAAAGAACACTATTACTAATGAATATTATTTAAGAAAACTATAATTTGTTTACATTTTAAGGTTAGAATGGTAAGCAAAGTTTAGTAGCAATCACATCGAGGGTCAAAAAATAAAACAAGAACGATGTGGCACGGTCGATCATTATGATCACTCATTATTGGGTTAAACTATTTTGCAGTTGAAATAGAAATAATACATTTTTCAAGTTCATTTAAACATGCAACATTATGTCACGACAAAACTTTTGCGTCACTTTTAAGAATTATACTTTTAACTTAACCAACAATTACTTCGCTCAAAATCTAGAATCTAACACTGGAAATCTAGCCAAATGTACCCACTCAGAAATTTCTGTGTTGTGGAATAATCTTAATTTATTCCCTACCTGGTCATTGTCTGTGTATAATCCTAGTTACATGCACTTCTTACTCACTTTATTGTTTATTAAAATACACAACACTTCGCTAGTAAAACATTCACGAACTACTAACGCTTTACACATACCTATGTAATACGTTGCCGAAATAATTAAAATCCAGGTTTTTTCTTGCATACAGCTGATTACAGCGATCTGATACAAAATTATTGAGTATAGTCAATGCAAGAAATATAATTTAAGTTTTAACTTTGTTGATAAAAATAGGTTACAAACTGGAAAATAAATTTCTAAACAACTACCCTTTAATAATTAAAAATGTATTAGGTACCAACTTTATGAAATTTAATTTTAAGAAATTATTCAAAACATTAAAACACAAATAAAATTACCCTAAATCGACTTGTGTTTATTGTGGCAGTTTAATATAATATTTTAATATTAAAACACACCAAATAGCAAAAATTGTAAGTATAAAGAACTCATTTTATAAGACATTTTCGCACTCTCGCTCGAAAGCTCGTTTTACAAAATTTGGACGCGTGCGAAAAAATCATGTCTTATAAACTTGTTGTTTAATATACCATGTGAACAAAGAACTAAATATATGCTGGCAAACTTATTTATTGCTGCTTCATCTCAATTTTTTGTGTATGTAAAATAATAATAATCAATTACCTACGTATTAAATCATCGATAGCGTATAATATCGAGCGACACGATCCATTATCCTAAGCCCAATAAATTATATAAATTAACATAAAACCTCTATCAGAAATCAATTAATTATTACAAAGTAATCAGCGTACCACGTTTGACAGTCGTCGACGATTACACAGCAATAAACTACTTTGAGACAAATTACATTAGTAAATTTGCTGCAATTAGCTGCGCTGTTCTCGTGTCCGCAGTAATGTACTTGATTTTCATTGTCAGTGGCGTAGATCGGAGATGATATTGAGAGGTGACTTATTTCGCAATTTTCACTTTTAAAAGATGAACACAACTTCCGATATCTCGAAAATGACGTTTCGATAAGCGCTCAGGTATAGAAATTTAAATTTATGTTAGGTGACGTAGATTCTCATATGTTATTAATTAAATGCTGCGATATTTTCATATACACAATACACTCATACGGCATATTTTAATCAATAATTCGTTAAAAAATTCAGGGGCTCAGGTATAGAAATTTAAATTTATTTCTGAAGTGACATAGATTTTCATGTTATTTATTACTTAATTGCTGCGATATTGTCAGTTATTATACCACAAGAGCTTCGAAAATAATCGAAAATACAGCCGACTGATGAGGCGTATTTCCATAGAAACAACTCGAGACCGGAGGTCGAGAGGTGTTTTGCGGAAATACGTCGAACCAGGAGGCAAAAGTATTTTCTATTATTTTTGATGATCGAGTGGTATACGCATTGACTATTTTATGAAAGAAACAAATGTAACAATTTTAAATAACACAATTTTATTTATTTGCATAATTTTTAAATTCATTTTAAGTATTTTGACATTTGATGAAAAATAAAAATACGGTGAATATACGCATACTATGTCAAAATTCAAAAGTATGCACTGGTATACTTAGTTGTTTATATAGATAGTTTCTATTGTATTTGTGAAAAATAGTGCAATTAAATAAAATGTAAACTCATATGGAATATTTTAATCAATTTTTTTTAATTCAGGGACTATAAGGCTTATTTCCACCGACTGTTTTAATGCTTATCAACTATGATTATGTATAAGTACAAAGAGCAACGCATAAGAACAAAACTTTGCAAACTTCAAATATAAAGGCGTAATGCACGAGCATAATGATTGATATATGTCATATTTATTTTTTGTTTTGAGTTGTCAATTTCTGTTTGTTTCTAAATATGGAAATGAATACCTTACTTACGAAATTAACAGTTCTTCCATTCCTTAATATCGCAAAAATGCCGTCTCATCAGTCGGCAGTATTTTCGATTATTTTTGAAGCTCTTGTGGTATAATAACTGATAATTGCTGCGATATTTTTAAAATTTAAAAAAACGTAGGCGATGAAACAATGAAAATCAGTGAAAATTATTCTATAATAATATGTAAATGACAGTTTATTGCCTAGGTTACGTTATTTTAAAGTTCACAAGCTAACAACTGTAAAGAGCATGTAGGTACTAAAAAATAATTAATTTTGTCCACAAGAATTTAAAAAAAATAATAATTGCCGAGAGAAAAACTGAAAAAATAAATAAAATGCCCTATAAAGCATTCGGAATTGAATTGTTTTGGCACGCCACTGACAAAAGTGCAAGTGCAAGTCGTCAGGCCGATTTCCCTGACAAAATGTTGAGCAATCCTTGTATCGAGCTATGCTGCTAATAGGGCATAATTTACTCGGTGAGGGCCGTTTGGAGAGATTAAAACAAGTTAATAGTTATTAAAGTTGACTGAAGAGATAAGACGTTTATGTTCTGGCGAGTGATTTTATGGGCCGAAGCTATCTGAAGAACGCGAAACAGCTTTATTCTTCAGGGTTTATAGTGATTTTATGATGGATTTAGCAGACATTTTTTGCGGGAGAGTTTAATTGTTGTCATTAATTCTATTTTGAGATTTCTTGGAAGAGAGATACCTTATATGGGCTAATTTTATTGCGTATGATACTAATGGATTTATCTTATCATACATTACTTATAATTTTTTCAATATTTATGTTTCCTTTATTACTATTGTAACTTTTTTAAATCTGTATATCGCCCGAGGGCTATAAACATCAATGAAGCCCGTGATGCATACAATACTTTATGCCTTACTATTTTATTGAAAGTATTCCACACGTGACATTTCGCTTCGACATTTAAAAATTTTGTTAATATTTTTGGTATCCTAGTATCGGACAGGAAATATATTAATTTCAGAAGGCAAAGATATTACCATGGCAATTTCTTAATGTCCAAGGGAATAATGAAGTATATAAAATAATAATAATATAAACAATTACATACTAGGCAAATATAAAAAATCTGACGTGGGCACCACATGACTTCCTTGTACGCCTTGTGTGTTCATACTTTTCTTAATAACTAAAATGTAGAATAATATAAAAAATTATTTTAACTTATTATACTAGTATACTCACAAATATATTTTAGTCATTTTATTTAAACTGCAGAAGAAGATATAAAGCATATTTTACTATTGTCACTGTCATGTCATAATCATTTAAATTTTACGTAGTAACAAATGTTAAACGATCATGGAGTACAAGATACCGAAATAATAAATTATAAGTATATACTTTAATTATTCTTAAATGATAGAAGATACAGAAAAATTTATAAAATACCGATTGTAGATAATAATCACATAATCTTTCATTTAAAATAAAAAAATTTGTGTTAAATTAAATATTTATCGAAATATTTTTAAAAAGTACTACTTCCGGTTTATAGATTGAAACAAAAAATAGGAGGTGCACAACTAGATGCTATAACAGTCCTAAATACAAAATTTCAACTTTCTACGTCTAACCGTATTTGAGTTATGCGACACACATACGTCCGTACGTACGTACGTACGCACGTACGTACGCACGCACGTACGTACAGACGTCACGACGAAATTAGTCATAATGGATTCAGAAAAGGTCAAAACGGATATTTCCATCAAAATCTGAAAACCGAAATTTTTCGCGATTACAATACTTCCTTATTACTCCGTACAAGGAAGTAAAAAGTTGTAAGTATTTTCTTACATTTTCTTTAAAATATGGATATACTTGGTACTATTAGCAAATAAATAACGATTAGGTTTATGGGACGTATCAATAGAACCAAAAACCTATACTTATCTTAAGATTGAATTCAATTTTAAGTTTTGAAAAAATATTGGTCATAAATATATTTCTTCCATACAAATGTTGCACGTGCTACGTTTAAAAATATTGTTCTCAGTTCTGGTATTGTCCAGTTTTATCCTTTTGAAAAAAAAAACGGTTGAAAACCAATAAATCCCCAAAAATATGGTCCACTATTGTGGCCACCTCCACCAAAAATCAGTTATACTTTAATATCAAACGCCTCATTGTGCAGTAGCAACCTTTTTACTTTTCTTCTACAAAAAGAAACGGAAAAGAAAAAACCATAAAGCTTAAGATCGTCCAAAGCGGAACATCTGTAAATGCATTTTGACCTCGCATTTCCAAACGATAACGATCGATTTAAAATAGCCCTGCGAGGGCTGTCACTATACGACGTTCTGACGTGTGTGTTCCTTTCAAGTATTGTATACTCTTTTCGCTGTAATTGGTCAACCTCACAGGGAAGTTCACAGTGGACCAATGAGGTTGTTGCTTGCTGGAAGGTACAAACAGTGGAAGACTTGGCTGGGCGGATGTAAGAAGGAACATTATTGGTAACACGACACTTTTAAAAGCTAGACAGTGGCGATCTACGGAGGGATGGAGCACTCATGCGAACACTTGTTATTCTTAGGGCTTAGGAGGCTTTGAATTCAACTGTGCGGGCAACCGTAGTCTACAATCTATAAGCCCTACATTTATATTGCTTTAGAATGTGTAGCTATGTGGAAGGCTAGCAGCAAGCAAGTATCACACCACCAAACGGAATTCTGGATCTGGGATTTTTAAATATTTGGCTCCATTTCTATCTAAAATGCCTTTTTTACCCAACTTGGGTACGGCATCTTTACATATTGTGAGCCAACGGTAGATATATATTTATTAGCCAAAAAACAGGTATACTCATTATATTTATTGTAATATTAATTAAATTGACATGAAGAATCTAGAATTCAATCAGGGTCCAGGATGATATAGTGTAACGTCTTTCTCTTAATGATAAAAATAGTGCAGATCCTATACTTAATATGTTTCAACAAAATTTAATGCGTTTAAATCAATTCAACACGTTAATTAAAAGGAATATTCACAGTAAATGTACTGATTCTTGTCAAGTATAGATTAATTCAATTTGTTATGGATCAAATCAATTAGATCTTTTTGACAATCCCGACAAATGGAAGAATACAGTTTTGATTTAGAAAGCAATCTTTAAAAATCTTTAAGTATCACTGCTCCGTTGTGCTCGTATAACCTCTGATTCTTATGAGCATCTCTTGATTTTGAAAATTTAACTGATATCTTGTGCTGGAAGTGCAACCCAGAATTTCAATAGTTCAACTTTTTTGGTTATAACTTTTTTTTCATGACTACGGCATTTAATGAAATTTTGCATACTTACTACCCACCTTATACAGAAGAGACATGTTAAAAAGACTTTATGAAAAAAATGCTTTTCACAGAGACTTTATTGTCGATCTACTTGACTATAAATGGCACTCCTATAACAATATTTAAGCGTAGAAATATGTATGAGTTACACTTACCCCGGTGTACCTTACAATATTATTTAACCTTCCTTCAAACGGCTCCAAAACAATATAAATCTCGGAATAAAGTAATAAATGTTTAGATCAAATTTTGTTTATAAAATCAAGAATCTGAAGAGTCCAATGCGCAGTCATGTTTATCCTTCAAACGGTATGAAAAATCCCGACATCCCATCCAGCATTGTCATACCACCTGCCCTTGCATAGGTGTAATGTTTTGGAATCGTTGGCTTCTCGAACATAACACATCTACTCCGATTCTTATCTGGCAATCTTGCGAATCGAATCGGCGGACAATTGCTCGTTCCTGTGCATTCTTTGCTTTGCAGACGTCAGAGCGTGGCGAATCCGCGGCCCGGCTCTTCTTGTGTTAAAAGCCGTTACCGGAACGCGGCTCGCCCTCAAAAGCGGCGGATTTCGCGGGTTTTGTCCCGGGGGATATGCCTCGAGTAGCGGGAAGAATCTAATTACAAGGTTTAGATTCATCACTGCCGTGATATTTGAATTCGATTGCTGGGATATGCTTCGATTTGCTGATTTGCCATGGGGTACTTGTGGTCGAGGGGCTGGAAACCTGATAATGGGAGTCGGAACGGAAATATATTATTGTGTAACTGATATTGTATGGTTATGTAATGTTGACTTTATTTTAAATTAAAAACTGCAGTATAAAATCAATTTGACACATCTAAGGCTGTCAAATTGCATCAAAACCATATACCTACTAATAATAATTTGATCATGGAAAAAATCGAATGACACAAATAATAGTAAATGGAAGAATATAATTATACAAAAATGTAGTGGAAATATTTTACTAGTAGCTGGAGGAACCTAACTGTACCTAATTCATAAGTGAATATTTTTCACACATGCCTGTTGGACATTTAAATTAAAAATTGGTTAACTTGTCATTTTGAATTAATAAGGTAAATCATACACAGTTATTTGTTAAATACAAACTTAGTGAATATTTTAAGCTTCTATTGTAAAAACAATTCAAAAATAGAGCGCCGGTGAAATTACAATTTTCTTACTTAATCTACACTCGTGCATTAATTCATATCCAGGAAATGTTGTATCGTGTATTCCAACAACGTAATCAGCTCGAGTGGCACACGAGACTTTGTTGGCAAGCACTCAAAATATTTCCGGAATGAAATAATGCACGTTGAAAATCACATTCATACATAAAAATCACGCCATTTTCCTTAAAAATGGTTGACACGAATACCAAGCAAAATAAAAATTACACACTTAACATGCGTTTTTCACATATTTAAACATTCCTGCTCAACCAGTAATCAATCTTCGTTAAAGATGCCTAATTCTGACAACTTGATACACTATGCTTTTGCCTCTTTCACACTCATTATCCTTTTTATACTATTCTTGGATAATTAGTGATATCATAGCTAACTTATTTGATGGATAAATGGTTTATATCCAAATTAAATAAAGATCTACAATAATAATTGTGTACTCTGAATTAAGATCCTCGATTGTCGATTCTTGCTAACACAAACCATTGCAAAAATTTTAAAACTCGATTTCCGGTACAGTACACCTGAGAAAATACATAAAAGTAATTGAATATCAAGATAAGTAAAACTGATTTTAAAATCTGTTATAATAGAATGATTCGAAAATATCTACGCTTATATAGTTTTAATAAAGAACCTATTTTGTTGATCCAAAAAAAGAACAATCAAATTGTGCTACCCACTGAAGAAGCAAAACTAATGTATCAAATCTTTAAATCTGGAGTATCAAACAAACAGAATTACATTTCCCTCAGTGCTTCTATCCATCAACCACTTCATTTCCGATCTTCTGCTTAGTTTATTTGCTTGTGCAATTACATTACATCACTCATTGCTTCTCTCCGGACCTAACCTGCAATCTAACCTATTTGCCCATCAAGAACACTACCGTTCCCTCCATCAGCCCCTGGTTAGCACCACATAGAACTAGATTGTAGATATTTGCTGTCACCCCCGGGACAAAGCAGCCACCACTGCGTAAAGTGATTTGCGCATTATGTTTGGTTTCCTGAGCGTGATGCGAGCGCCAACAATGGCGTGTATTGTTGCGTAGTGGATGTGTGCAGAGAAAGGAGCTTTGGATCTGACGGCGATAGATGTCTTAAGATGTAAACTGTTTAGTAAACAGCACGCGGGAGACGTTTGTAAAGATTTGAACTTTTCAAGTCTTTTCAACTGTTAGTTTATGGAGAATTCTTGGGAGTAATGTTTGTTGGTGAGTTATTGGAAGGGACGTAAATGAATTTTGTGTCGCCTTCAATTTTATTGCAAATATTTGAAATGATTCCACGAAGATTTCATTGGTACTTCAATGGATTAGTCCCATATAAAGGGAATTGACGTTTCCAAGTTAAATATGGATAAATGTTTAACCTGAAACTTTGGTAAACGCATTTATTTTGTTATACCTAGTAACCCTAATGTTAATTTGTTATATATGTTGTTGTTTCAATATCTGTAGTATTTTAAATAAAATATTTACCCATCTAGCTTTTGACATAAATGTAACGGGTTCCATTAGAAAATATAGGTAGTTCTACTTTATGCAGGATATTGGCAAACCATAATATGAGCTATTCTTAAACCATTACTAAAACGATTTATAAAATACCTGTTTAAAGAATTTACATTTTGCAACATATTACTCGTCAAACTAAAACCATTAATTATTTAAAAGATAAGAGGTAATTAGGTATCTGCTCAGACAAAAATTAATTAAAAATACGTTGAAACTGCAACCCAAATTTTGTTTATCAAGTAGGTACTTCGGTACCTACATAATTAATTACAAGAGTGTGTTATGTGACCCGACTGTGGTTCTGACAACTCAGATTCGCATCCAGTCACGTACAGATTCCAGATTAGTAATTTCATCTGTAATGTATTTTCCACGAACAACCATGAGTAAGTGATGACTGGTAGCCGCACACACGGTCAAATATATCTACCGATGACTCACATTAAAAAATTCTATAAAATTATAATTATTTGATTAAATAAAACAATTTAAAGTCGATCAAAAACTTCATTTTTGTCATTGATATCGTTCGTTACGTCAGGTACTAAAATCGCCCATGCGGTGTTCACTAGCAAACAAGGATTCAAACCGAACCGGAACAGGAAAGGAAACACTCATGTATCTTATGCTTGCGAATATTACTCGTGCTGCGCACTCGTAATATTCATATCGAAGCACAAAGAACTTTCGTAATACTACCAGAAAAATAATCGACATAACTATGACTAGGTACTTATTTATTATAAGTGAAAATCGCATGACACAAATAACAGCCAATGGAATAATTGAATACAATAATAGTAACCATGGTTATATAAAAATTTAGCGGAATTTTTTACTAGTAGCTTGAGCAACTTAACTGAAATTATTAAGCGGAAACTTAACCGTCATTTATGTCAGTTTGACATTAAATTAAAAATTGGTTAAATTGGTATTTTGAGTATAAATAAGCAATTAATAAGGTAAATACATATTTATTGATGTAAAAAACAAATTTAGTAAATATTTCAAGTTTCTATTGTAAAAAGAATTCAAAAATAGAACGGCGGTTTAATTGCGATTTTCGTACCGAATATGCACTCGTGCATTAATTATTCAGGTCCAGGAAATTTTTTATCGTGCATTACAACAACGTAATTTGCTCTCGTGTACCACACGAGCTAATTAAGACATTGTTGGAAAGCCACTCAAAAAATGTTCCTGAAAGAATGAATTCACATGTTCTATTATAAGTTAACATTTTGTTTGATTATAGATTTTATTCCTGTTTTTAGTGGAACATTTAATAAAAGGATCGTTATATAATAACCGGAACAAAACCGAACCATCTAGTGTTCAGTGAACCGGGAACCGAACCTGAACCGTTATTTTGTGCGGTTCAAGTCCCTGCTAACAGCCATGAGTAATTTAAAAGACCAATTTTAATATTTCTCAAGATCCATTTCGTTTGAAATTAACAATTCCTTTATAACAGATTTCGTTTTTCGTCTTGTCAACCATAAACCAGCCGCAACAATCGATGTCACCCCTATAGAGTACGTGGGCAGAAAAGGGCAAAAAAGGGCCGACTAGGGCCGGTCCAAACTTACATCACACTACAACGGGGCGTCAGTCTTTCTGGTGACACTCATCTTGACCGGTAACTGCTGCGTTACGTTGCCGTTGGGAGACCAAAGGCGGTAAGCTTCGGTTACGCCCCGGGCAGATGTGGCGGAAGAATTAGAGGTTATTTATTATCGAACGAGCGATTGGAATATTGAGGTTTTGAACTTGGTTCTTCGGGCTTTGATTGTTGTACTTGGTGATTGAATTATGAGGGCGGTTGAATGGCAGATCAGGAAGAAAGGAAATGCAAGTCAAGATTTTTGTAATTTATTATTTTAATTGTGTCTTTGGTATTATTTTGAGGATGGTAACAATGGGAATAATGGAATGATGATTCTGGGATGACTCAAATATTTTGCTTCTATTTATTAAAATGATTAATATGGTTTATGTAGTTATACGACAAAAGTATAATAAAAATAATTACTTTTTACATCTATGTTGCTAAAGTTGTAGTTTTCACTACGATTTAGAGGAGCTAAAGTAACTCATTATTTGTACGATTTCATAAAAATTACTTTCATATTTATTGTCACTATAGAAGATTATTTGTCCTTATCAATAATAGCAAAAGACATTAAATAAATTTTATATTGCTAATTTAAATTTCAGAATATATATTACCTAGGTACGTCATAAGTAGGTATGTATGTAACTAAGAAGTAGGTACTTAATGTAGACAGATTACAAATAGGTACCTACATCTCGACGTCAAATTTGTAAAAAAAAAGTTCTAGTTCTTCGATCTTCGCTATTAGCTCAATTCCAAGATATGCAATCCAAGAAATGGAACGAGATTCAAAGAAAGTAAGCAATTATACATTTAATTTCATATAATGCATTAAACTACAACATATATTTTGACATGATATTGACAACAGTACAATTTTGCATTTTTATCGTACAAGTCCAATAAAGTACCCGTTTATAGACAGTAAACAGAGTTATAAGTTATAAGACACAGTAATATGATGTAGTCGAACATTAAATATAAAAAAGCATTCCTGAAATACCTAAACCTTTTAATTTAACAGTTATTTTCGTTTTAATCAAAAAAATTGCATAAAGCTACTATGTGTAAAATAAAATATTTTACAAAAATTTTCGCTGGTCCCTTTTATTATCGCTACATAACAATTTATTTAAAAACCGAGCTACCGAGCAAAATAGTAAGGGTGAATTTTAACAATAGATCTTATTTTGATATTTATATTTATGTGAGATTTTCCTTACATTCTACCATGTAATACAATACTTAGGGAAACAAATTAATATACATGAACCATGAACATTATCCCTCATATTAAACAACTCAAATGGTTAGCATAACAATTCAAATCATTTCAATTAATATTCAAGTGTCCAAATTGTCTGTCAACTATTGTTACACCTATAAAACATGAACAAGCTTCCTGTTCCTGTCATTCAGTCATTCAAAATCACATCCACCATTCACTATAAAGATATGCACCGCACATAAATAACTCACATCCAGGAAACAACAAACATGCAAACCTAACTCACTAGATTCCTAAAACCCTCGTAAATTCTATACTAATCTCTTAGTTCATCAGGTGTTGACATAATCTAATCTTACGACATCGACAAGGAATAGAGAATTACCACTGAAGAGGAAAACTGCAGATTTAGATCTAATCGGAGGTTGTTATCGATTTTTCAGTTCAGTTGATCTAAATATTTACTAAACTATCTTGCGAGATCTTTAGAATTCTTCTACCAATATTTATATTGAACACTAGGGCATTTTTAAGGGAAAAAGTCTAGAATTTCAATATTTACAGTTCGTTTCAGTAAATGTTTACGCAAACGAATAACCTTAGAAAATTTCCAACCAGGTATAGACTTATCTCAACTAAAAGCAGTCTTAGGGTTCTTACAATATGTGGTAACCTCTATGGGAAGACTCCTTAGGGGTGGAATTTGTTGAAAGGTTTTTTAAGGGTGCTTACTCAACAGATATTTGAGATCAAGTATGCTCGAGAAGCACTGAGAGATGTATAATTTTTGACGTTTTTGGAATATTGTGGAATTGAAATATATTAGCAGATGTTTTTATGTTTATTTTGGATGTTATTGTATAGTGCAAATATTATGTTTCTGAAAATTTTATAAAATATTTGGAAAGAAACGGATTCTTATTCCGGTAGACCACACAAATTTAATAGCCAGATTTTTGACATTTTCGTAAGAAAATATTTATCAAAAATCTGATGTGGCCAGCACACAACCTCCCGCCATATCTAGACTTATAAACATTAATGTAGTACAATCCGGTATCCATTTAAAATATACAAATAAAAATCTAAAATAGGTATTCTTACACAGAAATATGCATCACCTGAATCAAAAGACTCATTCACAGAAAAACTCTTCTGCATGTGTTGAAGCCATCCTCCCTTCAATTACTACATTTAATATCGTGTCCAGGAATTTTTTTATCGTGCATTCCAACAACGTAATTAACTCTCGTGTACCACTCGAGCTAATTAAGACGTTGTTGGAAAGCACTCAAATATTTTCCGGAAAGAATTAATGCACATGTGATATTATAAATGAAAATCGCATTTGTTCCTGGAAATATTGTCTAATAGGTTTATATTCAATCAAGAGCACATTTCAATTTTACTGCACATAAATCTTCCCTGTAGTGTCTCTACTAACAACCACGAGTACCCGTGACCGTGTATTGACGGCTGGTAATCGCACACACGAAAAAATATCTATACTGATGACTCATAGCATGTGAGGCTGCCACACCTAAGTTGAGTACAATACATAAATGTATTACAAATTTTATTTGGGAAACAAACTCTCGTAGAATTTAAAGGAAAGCTGAGTAAACATACATATTGAATTGAATCATCCACCAATAAATAATACATTTTGAAAAGTTTTCGCAAACATTGCCTAGCAGAATACCTCTAAATCTTAACGAGATAAAAATCTTTCCATTCTTTACTGCAGTAAAACATCTTTCAAGAAGTAACCCTTCTTAATGGCCCTCGTCTTATAAATACCATTCAACCAAACAATTTTTTATCAACCCCACAACAAATTACAAATATTGACATGAGAAAACACCCTTCACTTTGAGAAATTCAACCCAGCCGAATGGAATAGAATATCTTAATCACAAATACGCCACAGTAAAAATCCGATGTGCATTGTGAGTTTTTTAATCGCAAAATTCTAATAAAAGAAATGTTAAAAACTCGTGAAAAGGGAAGAAACCGCCCTGGCCAAGGGCTTGCCTCAACACCACCGCTATCCATTATCCAATAATAGTGCGAGACAAGTGGACTGTAAAGTCTACCTGCCAAACAAAGGAAGGACGAAGGACCCTTCCATTTCACTCAAATCGTGGCTGATTCTCTGAGAGATATACTACGTTTCTTTGAAACTAGAAATTTAAAATTTATAATACAGTGAGTTTATTTTAAGGTGAAACATGGGATTTATAATATCCATGGTTACGAATTTGACAGCAATGTATTAGAGCGTTCTTTTTAAAATAAAACGTAGGGAATAAATTTGTATTTGTTAATTGGTGTCACACTGCTGTTACCTGGAAATACGACTTATACTTTAAACATTTAAAATGTTATATTAAAAGCGTCACTATTGCAGTTGGCTAAATATCTTATATTGTTCAAGAATAAAACTAGATTAAGACCTACCCAATTATAAGTATAATCGACAATATATGATTGGTCAATCGAAAACCAAGTTCACATAACAAAAAAATCTGCTGTGGCCACAACAGCACTTCCCCGACTATAATTTTAATAATCTGCTTTCGTAAAGGATTCAATTTTATGCATTCAGCAAAATTTGAACAAATTTCGAAACAACGTAGACAGTGTCAAAGTGACAAACGTCAATGTCAAAATGACAGCTGTAAGAGTCAAAGTGACAGTTGTTAATGTCAAAGTGACAGTTGTCAATGTCAAAGTGACAGTTTTTAATGTCAAAGTGACAGTTGTCAATGTCAAAGTGCGTTTAAAATTTTTAATTGCATTTATTATAAGTTATAGACATAATACGACGAGCAATATGTAAATTAAATTAAAATTAAGTAAGTATTCATCAACTCAAGTACTAATTTAAAGAAAATTTAATTCATAAAGTAGAAGCACTGATTGTATAATGCTCATTAACGAACTTAAAACTTTTTTTGTAAAATCTTCAATATAAAATTTCAGTCGAAAATTCGTACGTGTTCTCAAGTTATCATGCTTTCGGACCGATAAGTTACATATTAAATTTACTACATAATTTGAGTAAAAACAAGTAAATTTACTTAAATTATGTTCTAAATTGAATATGTAAATTTTGTGTAGGTATGTAATTTTACATATACCTATACTTACTACCTTTTTACATTTTTTATGTAACTATATTTCTCATAGTTAATTTTAGTAATTTTACAAACAAACAAAATTACAGTGTATCCAATCCAAATCTACTGAGTAGTTACCTAACATTTTTCCAATACTTTTTTTCAATATCCATTTATTCCAATTTAACCTAACCTAACCTAAATTAAATAATAATTTTATTGGACAAAATGTCCAATTGGAAATATTATCATTAGAAAAAACAGATTGGAAAAAATGTATTGGAAAAAGTTCTTCTATTTTTGAATGAAACGTGGTATACATTTCCAACAAAACAACAAAAGAATATCCCCTAACTATATCAGTCACCAAGAGATTACCATCCTTCCAACCTATGCTCCCTTCGCTTAAAAACGAACAATATCCCCATAAGATGTCACCATCTCTACCTGTGCCTTTTCCATTTGAAGGAAGTATACAGCACAATTTTGCACGTGTGCAAGCCCTTAGTTTGTGACTGTGTAGGTGATATATTATTACATGTTTCCAACTTTAAAAACCTTCGTTGAGGGGAGATACGGATCTAGAAGCCTTTGAAAAGAGATTAAGTTTTGTTTTGTTGGACTTTGTGTTATTTTTTGTAGATATGGAGGCATTTTAATCAGGTTTAATTCAGGATATTTGATATGGGTGATGGAATATTATTGTTTATGAATTATTGTATTGAACTGTGGTAATTATTTTTGGACCACCAGGGAACTCATTACGCCTAGCATGAATAATATAATGAGTGTTTTGTTTTGATATGTTTATGTACTGTTTCGTGGGCAACAATAAACAAAACAAACTAAGGCTTTGTTGGGCAGTATTGAAAATTGATTTAAATTTAGATAATGGTGCTCTGTGCAGAATTAATTTTGTGCTTGAGGTCTAATGAATCATTTTCTATTAGCAATTTGAAATGGAGAATTTGATGAACAATAATATCATTCCATACAAAGAAAATAAATTAATATTCATTTATTGTCATCATTACTATTGATAGTTTATAATCGATTTATAATAAGTGTCGCATTTAAGTAACAATTTATAGTTGTAAACAATGGTGGAACATTGTCTTTTAACAACTGGTATTAAATAAATGCGTCATTTAAAAGTAAAATGTGTAGCTTTTTTTGATGTAATTTTTTTATACAGAAGCAAATGATAAAGTCATATTTTAATAGTTATTTATGTATCAAGGGCATCATGATGATGTTTATGCTCATCCGAGGGCGACATGTTTACAAGCCCAAGGGCCTCTGGCCCGAGGGTCTGTAAATCGCCCGAGGGCTATAAACATCAATGATGCCCGTGGTGCATACAATATTTTATGTCATACTATTTTATTTAAAATATTGCGCGCGTGACATTTCGCTTTGACGTTTCGAATTTTGTTAATATTTTTGGTATCCTAGTAATAGACAGAAAATATATTAATTTCAGAAGAAAAACATTAATGATGTCTCAATATTACCATTGCAATTTCTTAATGCCCTAGGGTATAATGTAGTATATAACATACCTCGTATCCATGACATAATTAAACAATTACATACTAGGAAGACATAAAATTAATTTATTGAATACAGTAAGATTATTATTTGTGCAAAATTTAGCAGGAAAAATTATTTTCCATACGACTGTTATGGAATGTTGTCATTCTTACATCATTTTCAATTATGGAATGGTTACATTCTATCACTTGTTAAGGAATGGATTCATTCCGTCACTAGTGATGGAATGGAATGTGGCGAGCGAGGTGGCGAGTTATAATAATTTAACTTTATTCAACGTTTTTGGTAGGTGAATAGCTTTAAAATATGTTTAGATTTATTAATTTTACATAGAATATTATTTTATAAATACATATATTTTTATTTTAATAGTGTTAGACTGTTAGGATATGTTTTCTAATACAATTATAGTCGTAGAGAAAGTATAGGTAGTCTGCTGTCTGCAACACGTTTGGAATGGCTAATCCGCTATCGTGTAACCGTGAAACTCGCCTACGGCTCGCCTCACACTTTCCACTCGAGCTGGAATATGTTTCATTCCACACTTGTTGCAGAATATACTATTATATTATTATCGTATAATCTATTACGCTTTGTACACAACTTGGTTGTGACAGCCTTACATACAATGGGGTATGGATCAAGAAATACAGGCTTTGTCAAAACTTGAGGTAGGTAACATATATTGCAATGGCGTATAGTATGTAACGTACTAATTCCGAAACAAAACAAAAACTGAATACTATTTATTTTGATTAAAGAGAGAATACTGTGCCCTGCTAATTTTGAAACTAAATTCAATTATTGTATTATGCAAATCAATTATTTTATTAGTTATTGGATTCAAATCTGAGACGTTAGAAGTTAGAACCATATAACACATTCGGTTATTCACACCATTTGGTTTACAAGAAACCGAAATAGTAGTAGGCCTAATTATGAAAAAAATTCTCCCAAACTAAACTATTCAAACAAAAATTTGTAAACAATCCTTCTTCCCTCATTTTATTATTCAATTTCCAATACCAATTCAAAAATCAGATATACAAGCCATCAGGTGCACCACCCTTACCCCATATTGACAAAATTGCATAGAATTCCACCCCTCAACATTCCCACCCCTCGACTCACTTGATCACTTGCGCATCGCAAGAACAATCGCACAATGGTAGGTAAGCTTTTCAACCCCTAACCTACATTCGCTGTTCGTTCTTACACCTGTGTCACCCTCTTTAGCTGTTTAGTTCTAGTTCACCCCTGGTTCATTTACAATGGCGTATTGAATGTCAACCCCACTACAAACAAGGGGTGCACCGGGGGTGAAATGAGCACAGGTGCGGTATTTGCGTAAATAGGAATGGACCATACACCTGAGAGTGATTAGGAGAACAATTAAGTTTGAAAAAAATTGTGGCTTGCTGCAATAATGTTAATCAGAATGGAAACAACAGTCATACGAAAATGCTGGCAATGGGGTGTACTCTATTTTACAATTTACGTAAAATATATTGAAAACTATATTATGTTCCTCTCATTTAAACGACCGTTAAAAGAAAGAATTATGTAATCTAAGTTTATGCCCAGTTAGAATTCTGATAAAATCTTTGGAATCCATATATAAAATCTGCTGTGGCCAGCAGACGATCTCTCGCCTAATTCTGCTTATTCTACTATTCTAATAAATAGTTTTACTTACATTTTAGTTTCATGTTCATGTAATATGTAAACGATAATATAAACCAAGATGCAAGCAAAAGAAGTCAACTGTACTGTCACTGCCATAATCATTTAAATTTTAAACTTCCGGTTTAAGGATTTCTATCCTTATTAAAACCTTAAATATGAAATTTGGTTATTAAAGGTTAGATACTTTTTAAGTTATCGTGGACGAAAAATCGTCCCATAATTCATACGTCATACGTCCAAAGGTCCATTATGTCTATACGTCCATACCGGTCCATACGCACACACAGACATCATCGTGAAAATAGTACATTCGTATTCTAGAGACCCTGAAACGTGCTTATCCACGAAAAACTCATACTCGAAAATTTTGATCCATTACAATACCTCTCTTACTTATAGATTATGAGGCGAGAGGTAATTAATGAAAAAGAGTGTTTTAAGCAATTTTTACATACTTTATCTTATGATTAAGTTATTTATTAGAAAATGTAACTAGGTATAAACATAAACCTAGTTCCATTCTTCGTCTGTAATAGTGATTTGCATTATAAGTATTCGTGAGCATTTTAAAATTGCTAGACTGTTTTTACGTATTTTAAGGTAATGTTGAGCTACGTGTAATCGATACCCTTAATATTATGGAAGTGTCTAACGCCACACAGTGTGAACCTAGCGTGAACCTAGCGTGAACGTAAGAAAAATTGGTTTAACGCATGTTTGAACAACCTAGCGTGAACCTAGCGTGAACCTAGCGTGAACGTAGCGTGAACCTAGCGTGAACGATTTCTGTTGGACTCAAGAAGGGTTTTGTTAGCATAGAATAGTTTACGTCAAAAAAACGGATTTCTGTAGGATTCAAGTAGGGTTTTGTTAGCATAGATTAGTTTATGTCTAGAAAACGGAGTTCTGTTGGACTCAAGAAGGGTTTTGTTAGCATAGATTAGTTTATGTCAAAAAAAAACGGATTTCTGTTGGACTCAAGTAGGGTTTTGTTAGCATAGATTAGTTTATGTCAAGAAAATTGAGTTCTGTTGGACTCAAGAAGGGTTTTGTTAGCATAGATTAGTTTATGTCTAAAAAACGGAGTTCTGTTGGACTCAAGAAGGGTTTTGTTAGTATAGATTAGTTTATGTCAAAAAAACGGTTCACGCTAGGTTCAAGCTAGATTCACGCTAGGTTCACGCTGTGTGGCGTTAGCTCATGCCTAATATTATTGTTTGCCGTACTACATTATATGCAGAATGGCTTAAAAGAACAGTGATAGTATAATACAGTAAATAAGAATACTTGTTCGTTCCATTATTGTATAAGTACATTACTGTAACAAAACACATTCACAGTTTCTGAGTGCCAACAGACTCATCTTATCTTAGAAGTCAGGCATCAAAATTCATAATACAGGCAATAACAATAAACTTAAGAATATCTTAATGTATGCACAATATTTCTGCGCAACATTTTACGTTTTATTCGCAATAAATTTCATTTACACGTTTTCTACACCACAACTGAATTACGCGAAGAATTCAGCCACATATTTCAAATAGCGCGTCAGTTATATGCGGGTAGAAACGTTACAGAAGTTTTTACCATAATTTACTCTTAATATTTATGTTTATTATTGCTCCTTGTATAAAAACAAGGAGCGAGATTTCTGTGAATTTTCCACTTGGCGTTATCTTTAATGTCATCGTAGTAAAACAGTGTAAAATAATTAATTTCACAACCAAACTAGCAATTAATTTTGTGAGGAGAATGTCATAATAAAACTAGTCTTGTTAGATACACCTTTTTAGTTATTAATGCTATAGTTATGGAAATATTGGCCATAAAAATGAAACTATATTGCTAATGCTTTTAATAGTGATATGATAATTAAAAACAAGAATAAATGTGTTAACATTTTGTTAAGATTGAAAGATAAATTAATATTTTAATTAAGCTACAACATTAATATGTTTCATTTTAGACTTTATTTAAATATAACGATCTATGAACATAAAAATTTTAATATTACAAATTATAACCTTATTATTGTATATTTATTAATTTTGTTTCAAATAGTCGATTATTTGCTTTTTTCGTGAGAGTGCTAAGAAAGTATTTTTTGTCAAGAAAAATACACATCTGACGGAAAAATAGTAAAAATCGGTGAAATTGACTATTTTTACTAATTTATTTATAAAATACCATTAAGTATTTAAAAAATATAATTTCTTAGCACTCTACAGTCATCTTTTAACTATGTATATATAAAATTTGAACAGTGTAGGTATACTAACAAGAGCTCAGTTTGTAATATAGCACTATATTTTTGGCACAAGTGTAGCTCTTTAAGATGTATATGAGTTTTTGTTTTAAGGGGTTCGTGCCAACTCTATTTGGGAAATGGCGTGATTTTATGTATGTATGTATTATAAAACTGTAGTCGTTTTTAATATAAAAATCAATTGAGAAAGGTTGAAGTGGTCACACTATGTGAAGAATTGAATTAAATTATCTACAGATAAGAATTATTGATATTAAACTCATTAAAATTCACATTACTACATTAATATAATTAGCATCGCACTAGCTATTAATTATCTTCAACATAATATGAAACAAAACATACTATTGTCATTGCTTGCTACATAAATTGAAAACTAAAATGCATGGAACAAAACCATAGGAGATTTCAAACAAAACATTATACGAGTATGTAGCTTTACTTATTGTTAAATGGATTACGTGTGCATATTATTATTTACTTTACGACCTATTATATTATTTATCCCATTCCTAGAATTTGAAATGAACATTGTGTTCAAAAGCAATGGTTGAATGATTATTAGTGCATTTGTTAATTTATTCATTATTAGAGTATAATAAAATGTACACTCATACGAAATATTTTAATCAGTTGTTTGAAAAAAAATTCAGAGACCCAGGTATAGAAACTTAAACATATTTCATAAATGACAGATTTTCCTAAGATTATAAGTTATTAATTAATTTGTTGATATTACAGTAAAATGTACACTCATACCAAATACTTTAATCAATTGTTTGTAAACAAATTCAGAGGCCTAGGTGTAGAAATTTATATTTATTTCATAAGTGACTTTCTCATAAATGTTGTTACTTAATTTGTTGATAAATAATAGCTGCAATATTTTCATATTAAGTACAATAAAATTTACACTCATACGCAATATTATAATAATTAATTTGTTAAAATTTAAGTGGCTCAGAAATGTAAATTTATTTCTTGAATGACAGATTTTTCTAACATTCTTATTTGTAATTATTTAATTAGTGCGATAATTTCGTATTAGGTATAATAAAATGTACTCTCATATGGAATATTTTAATCCATAATTTGTTTAAAAAATCAGGGGCTGAGGTATAGAAAATAAAATTTATTACTAAGTGACACAGATTTTCCTAAGATTCTCTTAATGTTTATATTAAGTACAATAAAATGTACACTTATACGAAATACTTTAAGCAATAATTTGCTAAAAATAATCAGGGGCTCAGGATAGAAATTTAAATTTATTTCTTAAGTGACATAGATTTTCTCGGATTTTCCTAAGATTCTCATGTTATTAATTAATTGCTGCGATATTTTAATATTAAGTACAATAATATGTACACTCATATGGAATATTTCAATCAATAGTTTGTTAAAAAAATACAGGGACTCAGGTATAGAAGTTTAATTTTATTTCTTAAGATTCTTATATTTATGTTATTAATTAATTTGTTGATAATTGTTGTGTTCACATTTTGCAAATCGTAACTTTCAAATTATTGAAATAATTTTTTTAGCCTTTCTTATGTACAATTATTGAACTAAACCACGCAGAATTCAAATACTTTTTTAAATGTAAATAACTATAGCTGCATTGCTAACTCTTTTAAAAATTATAGAAACAGCTTGTAAATAAAATGCAAATTCCACGCAAATTCCATCTGTCAGTCAAACCAATTCTCAACACCTTTCGTGACAATTACTACTTCAACAAAGCATTTTAAAAGCCACAAACAAAAATAATTATCGCTACTGCATCCACTGCAGTCACATCCTTCAACAAAAACAAAACCTCATCGCCAAAAAATAAATCACAACAAAGAGTTAAAAAAACAAATGAGACTTCAGCACGAGCAAGTCTCAACCTGTATGAGTCACCGAATCAGAGCAGCTGCTGTTCTCGATGAGCATCTTCGAAACTACTTGTTACCCAGCAGCAGCTCCTACAAGAACGGACAAGTCCGTACAGGTTCGCTCTTGGATCACGCAATCCGGAAAACACAAAACCAAATCTTTCGCTTGTGTTGCATCTGTGTTTGCGAGCGTGAAAAAGTGACTCACTTTTTGCACAATGCGTTCTTTATACACCAAATTTACTTTCTATGGAGATAATACCGTGAGAAAACTGTCTTAGATTTTCGAAGGTGACTTCAGCGGACTCGTTCGAACTTGCACGGAAACATGTGCAAGAGGAAACTCATTGCGTCACTGATATCAATTGTAAACAGTATGTGGGAAATATGAAAATGTCAATACCTATAAGATTTGTGTTATTCAGATATCATAAGTACATAAGTTTATTCTTGAAAGAAAAAATATAAAAAAGGAATATTTGCTATAATGACTTAATATTAATAGTAGAGAGGATAAAATAATGGTGGGATTCTGTGCAAATATATGTTTTACAAATTTTATAGATCTGTACCTTTTGTCACCTTACAGCAATTTGATTCGAAAAATTGTTTTTTGCACTTCCGGGACTAAAACTCTTCTTTAGTCTTAATTTTTAGGGACTAAGGTTCTAAATTTGATCCCAAGGGATTATTTTTCATATTTAATCCCGTTGTCAAGGAATTGAATTAATTAATCCCCGTTGTCAAGTAAATACGTGCTATTTGTTACAGAGTATCTATGGTAACAATATAAATATTTGTCATAAAATTTACTGTCAAAATTACAAAATGTGTATTCTTTTAAACTATTTTGCATTCGTTTGAGGATGAAGTGCAAAAAATAGCGTATATACCACAGGACTAAAGTACCTTTAATCCCTCAGGTGATTATTTCCCTCACCTTCGGCTCGTGAAATAAACTTAACCCTCAGGATTAAATCATGAACTCTAGTCCCTCAATATATAATACCTATACTATTAAAAACGGTGTCGTGATTTTATTCTTTTCAAATTGCTAGGCAACAAGGTTTCAATACAAACAGAAAATTTATCCATCATAACAAAAAGTTCTTGGGTAATTACAGTTAACAAGTATATTGTATTATTTCCTTTTAAAAATCAATACTTCGTCGGCTATTTGCAAGAACTGTTGTACATAATATTCAAATAAAAATTAACCAATTCCGTATCTCAACCATTTCCTTTTGGGCTTTTAAAGTATCTTTTCATTTACAAACCATTACACTTGTTCATCATAGCGGTAACTTAAGCACACTTCCTGAGTGACCAAAGGGTTAACAAAACCCCTACAAAACAGTGCAAAACGGCATTCAACCCTTCTAACCGTACCGCAACAGTTACATTCAATACAACCCTACCACAACACATTGCAAGAAAAAGTCTACCCTTTCGCTGGCATAATATTTCACTTTTCTTTCTTTCCTGCCAACAATGCACTCGTACAGCGCACGCTATTATGTTGTTAATTGCCTGAGGACGATTGGCTCTTGTTCGAAGTAAAGATCGGGTTGCTCTGATCTTTGAACATAATGCATAATTTATAACTGATGATGTGGCCGCTTTTTAGCTACCGCTTGCTGGCGCTGGTGGTGATAATCTGATTGTGAGATTAACGCGGTCTAGACTGGAACTTGACGGGAATATGATGCCTTAAGAAGGGATTAAGGATCGCGAAAATCTGTTCTTAAGATCTTGTAATATAATAGTTTAGTTAGAAAGAAAGATTACTTGCAAACGAATGTTTTATGACAAAAAATACTACTTATAAGAATGAAAGTTACTACTAACTAGAAGAAATCTTCAGAAAAATATTGTAATAATTCGAATAAGAAGGCTGATTTATTAATTTTAAATGTGACATTTACTGGCGACATCTCAGAGCAGTTGTTTCAAGGCAACTTGAAAAAAGAAAATTTTAATACAAATGTCAAATGCATCTCACTTAACCACATAGAAAATATGATATTTTAAATAAATAGGTATGTCGGCCAAAAAATATAATGCATGTGTACGTTAGGTATTAATTTGTACAAAGCTTGGTTTTATTAAAACTAGTGATGCCGTGAGACGAGATGATACGAGAAATAGTTAATTAATTCTCGACTATTTTCGAGACGAGAATTTTGAGTATTCTCGTCTCCGTCATTTCTCTGCTGTTCAGTTCTTATCTCAACGAACTAAATTCTCGTCTCGTCTTAATTTCTCGAAAAATTTTGTTGTCATCTATTTGAAAAGCTAAAAGTGAATTTTTTGTACATTTTTGTTAAATTTGCACACACAAAAAAATGCTGCGAACGAATTAAAAATAATATATTTATATATTTAAGGACTAAAGTGCATGATTTAATCCTGAGGGTGAAGTTTATTTCACGAGCCGAAGATGAGGGAAATAATAACCTGAGAGATTAAAGGTACTTTAGTCCTGTGGAATATACGCTATTTTTGCACTTTATCCTCAAACGAATGCAAAATAGTTTAAAAGAATACACATTTTGTAATTCTGACAGTAAACTTTATGACAAATATTTATATTTTCTAGAATACTAGATTTTTCGAGAATTATTTCTCATCGTAATTTCGAGACAAGACGAGAGTAAGACGAGAAATTTCTCGTCTACCCTAACCTAAGATAACAACAGACTATTATCTATTATATTTTAATAATATTCACAAGTTGGTACTTTATAATACTACTAAATTAGAACCAAGTTCCTATCGGCGTATATAATGAATGTATATTATTCGATAGTCGTAAATAGTCTAAAAACTCAAATGATCCTCATAAATATATTCAAAAATTTAAGTGCCTGCAATTTATACCTCGAAATTGACATCAAAAACACCCAATTACAAATCGCTAGGTAAGCGCAATAAAATATGTCGCAATGAAAAACGATCTTTATAATCGCATAAATTCCTCCCAACGTATAATGAAAAATTTTAAAAGGCGAATTTAAATAGCATCGATTTAAATCGCTGAAACAAGGTTGGAGATAACAATCTCGGCTAGCGTCTTAGTTGTGGGCTGGATCTTCGCATTTATATAATGCCCCTATGTGATTACTTCTTCTCGAATTAATGTCGTTGGGTATCATAAATAATGTATCAATTATATGAGGTTTTTTGTTGACTTGTTATGACTTGCGAGCAAGCGTTTTGCTATATTTATCAGATAGGGATAATTATTACTCTGATGTACAATATTTAATTCATTTTTCTTGACGTTTACTCATGTAATGGAGCTGACTAAATTGATAAATCGTATTATTTTCCTGGTGTAAGAACTTTAATAAACTTTAATAAATTATAAAGTGATGTCATGGTGTCTTTATCAAGATCACGCGTACAACAAATCAATTTAAAGTCTTGTTCACACATTGATTTTTCAGCATTCTTTCATGCCTGACTCCCGTTAAAAAATAAATGCATTTATTTGAATAATCAATGAATTACGAATTCTTCTTTTCCAAGATTTATTGAAGATTCAATTTAGCTGCCCGTTATTTGACAGAAAAATTTGTCAAGATTCAGAAGCATGAAAGAATCCTGTAAGAATTATTTCGAATGATAATTTTGGTAACAGTATACTAGCTGAATGTATTGTCTTTTTCGATTTGTCGGACTTGTTTGGAATAATCGAAAGTCTAGAAAACCATCAAAATTCGTAGTTTACCACTAGGTAACTGTTTTGTCCATTGGAATTTTTTTTTCTAAAAAATTACACATTATTTGCTATAGATCTCAACATCGGTACGTCGCTATTTTTTCAAGAAACTTCCCTCATTTTAAATTTTAAAAAATCAAATTTAAGATTTTATTTTTTTTCTAAAATTTTGAAAATTTAGAAATGTACCGCTGTTAAGGCCCATCTCTTGCTATCAAATGCAAAGCAAAAAAGCATTTTACAATAAATCATTTTGTGACTTTGGTTTTGAAATCGATGACCTCATATTTTACAATGATGTACTTATAGGTTGTGCTTACATGACTATAGAATGAAATTTACAAAAAACCTTGCCGTATTATGTTAAATAATTCCTAAAAATTACTAAAAATGTGAGTATTGCATATTACAGTCAATGTTAACTGTTTAAAAAAATCTCTCTATACCCGTCTACCGAAGCGACTAATATATATTATCGCTTTCAAAAGAATTTTTTATTTTTGTGCATTAATAAACGTATAATATGGATTATTAAATGATAAAAATTATCGTCAAGTTTTTCTAATTGATGTCACAGCAATTATTAATTTGCATTTATTGATTCACTAATGAGTCATGATTCTTCATGTTAAATTTCAATTTAAATTTTTTTATAATACATCCAGAATCGTTCAAATTGTTAATCTTCTGGATTTTCAAGTGTAGCGCCTTAAGCACACAATATTATAGAAATTATTTTTCTACAGTGCACCTATACGAAAATTAACTGTTGGATTTTATTTACTAAACTAAATTTTGTAATCTGTCATTAAAAATACATAGGACACAATTACCAAAAACCATGTTTATTAAAGTACGATTCTTTGATTCATTGTTTCCCAGTCTATCGAATTTCTTCAAGTTTTTTTTTTATCACAACCACAATTTTCTGAAGTCCAGTGTCCAGTGGTAGCAACCACAACCACTAATTTAGCCCGTGGTAAATGTGAAAGTGTTTCGATCCCGTATTAATATTATAATCATGCAGCATATATGGATAAGACATGTGCAAATTTCCTAAATTCGTCACAGTCTTGTCAAGCATAATTACCATGTTGTACCAGCTCTTAACATGCCAATTAATTTCAATCTAATGCAGATTCTAATCTGCTATCAAGAGATTCATAAATATTAATCAGATTTTTTTCTGGTCGGGGATAGGTGAAATTCCACAGGTTTTTTGTGTGGGTTAAACTTTTATTTTCGACGGAGGGTGTTCTAAAGTTTCGAGTTTCATTTTTGTATGTTCCGCCCACTATAGAAAGGCAGAAGATGTGAAAAGACCGTTTTCAAAACAGTTATTGAAATATTATCCGCTTTTTCTGTTATGTATTATTATAGGACAGTTTTATCTATTTTCAGATACGCTTAGATGCTGTACCTGTTAAAGCAAATATCAAATAACAAAATATTTTACTGTGAATTTCTCGTCTCTTCATTTTTCATATTTTCGGATGTTTTAACAATCTTAAACAATTAATAAATCATAATTTATATATTGTAATAATTTTTGAAAGACTAGAATTTGGTTTTTATCAATTAAAACTCAAATTTGTCAAAACTTCGTGGTACGATGCGGTAAACACGATTATAACTCACAAATTATGTTGAAGTAAATTAAAAATAATTAGGGTTACATAATATACAACTGACATTATGGTCATAGGATATGGGAAGACACGACAAATTCAAAATAATAGAAAAAAAGTTATACAGAATTTTTTACAAACGGATCACTCTGTGCTACCGCGCGAGTACTTACTTAAGAGTTCATTTGTTAATTTTGAGAAGGTATGGATTATAAAATAAAATTAATACAGCAACACAAGTAAAAGTGAAATTTTTTTATTTTTACGATTCTCAATAAATGATATACTAATTATTAAAAACGATATTCTTTATAATTATTTGACTTGTTCCATTATTCATATCACTTTTTCTAATATGTACAAAACGAATCGATTTGGTTTATTCATCTATTCATCTATTCTAAATACTGTGAATAAATTGATTTTACCGAATTGAACAAATTTTTGAAGTTGTTAATGCAATTTAATTGTTAATATATTTAGTAACAAAATAATGAACGTACAATTTTTTGCAGACTGTGAAAATAATAATAAATATCAAGGTAGGTATATTTTTAGGCATTAGTCGTTCATATCATAACCTGCCACTTAACCTGTCTATCACCCCTTACCCCATACAGAGAAATTTATTAAATTTAAAAACACCCCATGACGCAATTCACATTATACATTCCAATACCTCTTTAAATTTTGATACCCATCTTCTACCTTTAAAAATAAAGTAGCCTTTTTCAGACAGGTCTATAATTTCCAACCTTAAAAATTCAGTGTCCAGAAATATTTTATTAGATAACGCCCTCGACCCGTCAAAGAAGTGTTCCATTTCAAAAATAATTAAAGAAATTATTTAAATTGAATAAAGCTACTTTCAAAAGACCCCACAAAAAAGCTTTTCTCCGAAATAATTGTGATGACAGGCCTCTGTAGATATCTTACACCAATTTTAATTTAACAAAAAAACTCCCTAGTAATCATAATCCAATTCGAGAAATACAAAATTAAATTGAATATGCACAAACAAATCCTGATGATAACTTTTTTCCTCGCATTTTTTACCAACAAATCTTTCGGCAGGTGTGTTACCAAATTGGTATATGGCTACCTTATATGGCAGCGAGTTTTTGTATCTGTAATCAAGTAGGCTTGGCTTCAAGCGATTATGGCCCTTATGGCAGAGACCATAAGGTCGATGTTGCATGGTGAATCTTCTCTTTCGGTGCTGTACCTGTTCTTGTGATCCAAATTGCCACTGTACGCAAAGTTATGTCTTTAATTTGAATGTCGGATTGAAATATCGGTTTTTTACTTTTGGATGGCAATTATATTTTCACGTCGAAGTGAAAAATTAATTATTTTGATGGTATGGGAGACTTTGGCAATAAATTATAAATTAATTAATTTTCCATTAATTTTCCGAAATAAGGATGATCAAATGCTTTCGGCATTGACGCGATCTTCAGTGATTGCCTACAGTAAAATTGCGTGCGTGATAAAAATCATTTACATTTTACATAATGTAAGTTGTTCCTTATAATTAAAAGATATTTATGTATGATACACTAATATATTCAGAAATGGATCATCAGTGAATAATTATGTACAGTTTTTCTCCAAAAAATTAATTAGTAAACAAGCACACAAAAGATTTGAATTACACTATTATTTCTATTTGTTGTCTTTTTAATATACAAACTGTAGATTCAGGAAAATGTATGTGTGTAACGTTTTTGTTGGTGACATTAATATTACCATTTATTGACTGTCACTGTTACTGTAAATGTATATAATTAATTAACTATTCTAGGTGATAAGTGCAGACATTATAGAAAATATTGAACTTATATGTTTTCTATTACTAAATTCATTAATTTTATTGAATAAAAAGATTTAGAGGTTATATTGAAATTTGTTGGTTTGACAATTGAAGTAAATGTCATCTGATACTACCAATACCAACTTCTAAAAAAAATATGTTGCGTATCACAAAGTGACCCTTGGCGACATTCAGTTTCGTCTCACAAAGTTAATTTGTGAACGCAAAATAGAAAAAATATTTTGATGTTGTTTTCGCATTTCTGACAGTTTGGTAACATCAATAATGGTACGACAATGTTTTTAATTAATATCCAGAGTATACGACAAATATACTATACTAATTTGGGTGTGGCAGCCTCACATATTACAGTACGATCAAAAACTACATACTCAATACAAACATCTCATTGATTACATGGGACACATAATTGGGATATTATTACCTTCTAACTTTGGGATGTTACATAAATAACGTTACAAAGGGCGCACATTAGCAACCGCTAGGAGCAAGTAACAAGCGTGATGTTCACATAATTGAAATGTTCTGAGGATTTTATTTTGTCAAGTGAACATATTTTAAACAGCAATTGCAAAAGCTAGATTCAGACCCATCCACTTATAAGCTAATTTAACGAATCAGCGCTCAACGTTTGCACTTATATCTGAAATTATATTTTCTGGAAGCATTGATTGGTTCTTAGCACTTATAATTCGGAAGATCTGGATCAAACTTTGCTCAATTTTTATTATAATGTTGAAGTACAGTTTCGTGATAATTTCGATTATCATACTGTTGATTTTGTATATTTTATTGATATGTACCTGTATACTGTTCCTGTATACTTAAACCATAAACACAGTAGGACGAAGGTTTTTCCACCAAAAATAAACTTGAACTTGAGTTCCTTTTAACAATGGAACACGAAAACTGTCCTACATTTCAACCTGTCGTTCGCATTCCAAACAAATCCAACATGCGATAGAACTGTTAGTGCTTTATCAGAGTGTTTTACTATAGACGTTTAGCAAACACTTTAATATTGATAGTAGTAAACATTCCTGCAGAAATATTTTCAGGATTGGAACGCAATAGAGAAAAGTTAGATGATGCTATCCAGCTACTTAAGGTGGGTTTATGTTCACAAAATTTAAGAATAAGAATAGTCGTAAAGTTGATACAGTTATAACGTATGAGTCGGTTTATGCTACAGAAGTAAGAATAAGGATTAAGAAGTATTTGTCCACCATAAACCGACTCATACGAGATAAACTGTTTTAACTTTTAAACTATTCTTATTCTTAAATTTTTGAGCATAAACTCAACTTTAAGTAGTATTCAGTGATCAGCTCAGGAGGAGAGCAAAGTTCAAACAATATTCACAGGTTAGTACAGAAAGTAACGAGGATAGAGTTAAAAACAAGGCACTTTTGAATTACTGAGTGATTACAGAAATTCAGTGTTCAAATATTAGAATTGTATCCCTCTAGAAAGGAGTTTCTTCCCGCGCAGATTGTTATTCCCGTCTGTCCAATCCCTTCAGATTCAATCTTTATTCAAATCCTCGGACATTGAAGCATAACATCTCGCAATTCACCCTGTTTTTCGAGCAAAACAACTCATAAAAGAATTTTTATCCTTTCCAAAATTCTAGAAGGGCTAAGAAAAAGGTTACTCGGTAAAGAAAGGACGCGAAGGAGTTGTATTGTTGCGAACTGAAACTGGACCTCAATCGTTCGTAAAGATTTGAATAGGCAAATATGCAGGTAACATTCCAAGGGCGAAGGGAATTATTATTCAACCTTTACTGACCATTCCTACAACAACCTGTACATACACACACGTGTGTGTGCACGCGGAACTTAAGTTGAAGGGTAAATCTAACCCGAAAGTACATGGCAATTCTTATTCGGCACCCTAAGCGAGTGTCGCTGGCCATCTGCCGTCCCGTGTGTGGGAACTTCGTTCCGAGCGCGATTCCCACGATCTAGTACACCCCACACATGTCTTCCCTCTTCGTCCAACCTGCCAGCAGCGGCATACGTCCGTCTCGCTCCGGCTCTCGGCGACCAAAACTGCACACCTGCCTGTATACGGGCTCGCCATAGGCCCGGCCACCCCTAACCGAGCCGTGACGTCACAGAGCCGGTCGTATATAAGCCCGGCTGGCGCTGTGGAAGGCATCATTCGCTTCTGCGTTTTTGAGTTAACAAGTTATCAACAATCATGTCTTCGATCAACGATTACGTTGCCAACAGCAACAACAGCATCAACGAGAACAACTACAACGCCAAGAAAGCGCGTTCGAAAGTTCACCAGATCAAGCAGCTTCTTCGGCCAGTGCTGGCGCTGCTGAAGAAGAAATCCCGCAAGAGCACCTACAAGAAGTCACCACAACCAGAGTACTTCATCGACGACGAGTGCGACCAGAACCGTGCCAACGAACTTTTGGAGCAGAGGATCTTCGAGGAAATCGACAGTTGCAACGACTTTGCCGCTGTTCCGGTCTACACCGCTAACGGTTCCATGGAAATTATGCCAGTATACCAAGGTCAACAGTACATCCCGGTGCATTTCGCCAAGACCGACGCCGGAACCTTCTTCTGGACTTCCCACTACGCCGCTGATAGTGACATTTGCTACAACAGCTCCGCCGTTTCGGAACACCAAACTCCGGAATGCCAAGTTCCGTGTGACAGATGGGCCCAGGCTTAATTCATCGTAAATCTTATCCAAGTGCCTTCATTAAGTATAGATAGAATATATTTTAAAGATTTTATATTTTGTGATGTCCTGTGCTCAATTTATAATGTTTGACTGATGTCAATGTGATAATATGTAATTTGTACCTTGTATTTAATTTTTAAATACTGTGATGAGAGCTTTAATTTTATATTTACGATTGTAATGTCTTCCAATTAGATATTAAGTGTTTTTATTAATAAAACAACAATTAAAACAATTTCTTGTCTTGTTTTTGGGGAATTTGGGTGTTTTGTTTTTCAGGAAATATTTTTCGAACTGTACCTTGTACAGATTACTACAAAAGGTAGGTTGAAAAAATGTTTATGCTCATCATTGAAAAATCTTTTAAACACAGGTAGTATACAGTTGCCCAGTACAAAATTTTTCATGATGAATTAATTTAATCTAAAACATTTTGCTGGTCGACTATAGCCCTACCTGTTAAGTCTTTTATGGAGGCATTAACTACTTGCTTGGTTTAAAGGTCTCGTCTTAAACCAGTGCTTCCAAAACAGTACACTTTCAAATTAAAACAATTTCACCTGTTGTCATCATTAAATTACTTAATTTTGTTTCATTAATTTTGCATATTATTAAATTTAATTTTTCGTTTATATATCATTTTCATGTACAAAAAATCAATAAAATGTAAAAACAAGTACTACATATTAATTAACAGGTGCATCGACTTTTCGACACTCAAAATTCAATAAATGATAAAAGCAATCATGAGCAACGCACTCTTTGCAAAAAATACAGAAAGATTTTTTGGTTGTCTTATCGAATGAAAGAGAAATTTAGCAGTATAAATAATTTATGTCAATCATAATACATTATTCATGATTTTTAACGTGGAAAGTAAAAAGTTAAATAAGCAAACAGTGATTTCATAACCATTTTATAAACGCAGAATGCAGTCTTTAATAAATTAATACGATAATAAAGCTTTTATAGCTTAGGTATACCGGTTGATATAAAAAGAGACAAGTTGACAAGACGACAAGTGGTATCAGATATATTGTGGTAGAAATATTGTTTTACAGTAAATTAATTATTAATATATTTTTGATGAAACTATTAAGGATGATGTACAGCTCATTTAAAATACTGGTACTGTTAGAAAATAACTAACTGCATTGATTTACAAACTAAAAGGTCTCTTTCAATAACTGAGGAATTATTATTATTTAAAAAATAAAGACAATTTTTTAAATATATTACAGGTGTGTGCACTGTGCTGTGTTAACAACATTGGCCGGGCAAAGAAGTAATTTGGATTTAATTCTTATGTTTATTTTATTTTGCAAAACTGATATTGTCCTAGCAATTTATCTGTTCTGTGTACAGAAAGTAAACAACACCCCATAGCATAATTTACGTATACAGTTAAGGTGATCCTCTGCCCATGGCAGATAACAGTAAAAAACATTGATTCTGCACGCTATTCTATAGCGTTTATTGTTTTGTTAAACATAAAAATATCAAATAATTTATGTTTGAGGGGAAAACATAATTTTGGCAACCAAATTTGTAAAAAAACTGCAACATTTTCAAAAAAGAGGCTTTTTTATAAGTAAATTAACTTCAAATTTTAATATGTTGTCAACAAAACTCTGCGAAATAACCGATCGAATTTTTTTGTGATAAAAAAATAACAAAAATTGTCCAAATTCAAATTAATATATTTCGATTTTAAAGCATAATTTTTAAATTATGCATCTTGCATTTTGTAGATTGTACTTTTATCTCCAACAATATCTTTAGATCATTATATTGAACAAAACAATAAACGCTGTGGAGTGGCGCGCGAAATTCATGTTTTTGATTGTTTTCTGGCGCGGTAGAGGATCGCCTTAAAATAAATAAAACCCGCGATACTTTATGAACAAAATTATAAATGAAAATAATTTTTAAATAATTTTATCTATGCAATAAAATCATTAACATTTTTTTAACAACCCCATTACCTACTGTCTTATTTAAATAAAGATGTAGAAATGAAAACATTACAATTTTTTAACTAAGTTCCACCTTCCACCTATCAAAACTGTACAACCTTTTAAAAAAAGTTACACAAAATCAGTTACAACCCTCAAACCTCCCCAAAATTCAATCCTACGGCAGGTACATCACCGTTTTGGCATCGCAGGTCTTCCTCTAATTCTCTACCTGCCCCTTGTTGAGGTAAACCAAAGCATCACTGGAATGCATAGCCGCCTAAGACCGATAGTTTCGTGCACGTGAATCGCCTCGGGCGCTGTGAAATGACCACAGTGGTCATGAGGGGCGGGGCGGCGGCAGGGGAAGGCAGGATGGAGAATAAGATGAGATGATACAGGGTGAAACAAAGCAAAGTGAACACGTGGGAGAGACAGGTAACTGGATATTTAAAAGCCGAAGTTAATTATGAAACTAAATAAGCACCAAGGTAAGTAAGGTATTAGGTGTGCAGTGTTTTGACTTTGATTGAGATAATATTACAAACAGAAATTTAGCAAATTCAATAAATTGTAATAGAGCTTCATACGTAAGTAAAGGGTTAATTATGAAACTAAATAAATAACAAGAGAAGTAAGGTTAGGTGTGCAGTGTTTTGACTTTGATTGAGATAATATTACAAACAGAAATTTAGCAAATAAGTATATTCAATAATTTGTAAGAGAGCTTCATACATAAGTAAAGGGTTAATTATTAAACTAAATAAGTGCCAAGATAAGTAAGGTTAGGTGTGCAGTGTTTTGACTTTGATTGAGATAATATTACAAACAGAAATTTAGCAAGTATATTTAATAATTTGTAATAGAGCTTTATTCATAAGTGAAGGGTTAAAGTATGTAGAACCGCACAAAATAACGGTTCGCGTTCGGTTTGCGGTTTACTGTTCTTTATATGGTTCGGTTTTTTACCGGTGTCCGGAAAAATTAATTGGTAAAACAAAATATTTGGTTAAATTAGATAGAAATTCAACTGAATTTTTCAAAAAACCGTTCCGAGCCGGTTCAAGATGACTATCGGGTTCACTAAATAGCTGCGGTTCGTTCCGGTTTTCGTTCCTGTTCCGGATCAATTCGACTCCCTGGGTTAATGTATTATTTCATAATACAGGATGATTCACAACCGTGCATATATTTTAATGGCAAAAATATAGTCCTCAATTTTTTTAAACAAATTTTTAATTCGTAAATTTAAGGACATTTTACGCAAGAAGCACAACTGGGTTGTTGTTGTTGATTATATAAATGGATATCTAATTAACTATGAATGGAATATAACTAAATTTAATTAATCGTACAATGGCAAGAATAGCAAATATATGAAATTACAAAATTGTTTGATTAATAAAACTGAAAACTAAAGTTGCGTATTTTTAAAAACATTCTGTATATAAAAATTCATTTAAATATTGTGAACACATTTTCCAGAGTCAAAATTTCCAGAGTCCAACCATTTGTGCTATGATTTTGCAGTTTAAATTTCAATAATTTATTTCGACAATGAGCAAAATTAATAATCGAAACAGTAAATTACAATTCTTCTTTAGATCAAGAAAATAAAAACTGCAAACTGATTTAAATATTTTATTGCTGGATTCAACCATCCGTCTCAAATTGTTAAATATTTATTTTGATGATGACCATTTAGCAGAATTGACTATTATATTGGAATCTCACCACTCGGACCTAGTGGTATTATTGTCAGTTGCTGGGATAGAACTGGGGACCGCTAGAACGCTAGACGAACACTCTACCATTGAACGTAAAACATGCTAAATATTTACTATTTCGTTATGCCCAGTGCACACATTTTGACAAGTTACCTGAAAAAAGTTTGCAGAAAGTGGAGATTTTTTTAAAAAACAATAAATATGTTTATGATCACACGTCACATTTGACGATTTGACAAATAAGAAGTTAGTTGCACTTCACAACGTTTCCTCAAAACGCCTCATTTTTATAAAGACGCCGTTAAGGCTTTGAAGTTTCCGGAAACTTTTTCAGGAAACATGTCAAAATGTTTTTTCGTGTGCACTAGACATTACTATTCCTCGAAGTCTAAAGAAAACATCAACAGAAAAACGTGAAACTATTTGCCATACAAATCTGTTAAATGTCTGCATTCACGGCGCCAAACTTCCTCAATCTTCCCGGGGGTTCTTTCGCTCTTTGTCAAGTGAACCTCCGTTGTGCTTATCACCACCAACACTCCAACACATCTCACAGGAAACACGTTCCTGTATTCTTCACTCTGGCAACGGTCGAAGGTTTGTCCTCTCATTGTCCTGATGATGATGTATGAGGTCCGTAGGACACAGTCAGAGCTGGAAGATGTGGAAGAGATAATGTGGACGTGATGTGGCATAAGTGGAAACGCTGAGAATGTGTGAATCCTAGGAGGATTGTCTAGATAATCGAATAGATGGATTTTAGGTGACAGGTCGATAATGCAGGAAGGCAAGAGCAAGCATGGAGAAATTGGTGGAGTATGGTTTTGTCACGTAACGAAAATACATAAAAAGAAAACAGATTAACGTTTCGTAAAATGGGCTACTGGCAATGAGATTTTTATCACTATGGACCTATTTAAAACATTGTTTAAAGTACAAATTTTATTTAATAGTATATTAAGTATCAAGGGCGGTATGTGCACTGTGCAGTTTACCGGTCGAGGACAAACCGGGACGTAGTCGAGGTTTTAATATTGTCCGAAACCGGCACAAAATGCACATAACGTCCGTGATGCTTATAATATTTTTTGCCCGTTTAAAGCAATAAAAATAATGTTTATTTTTGGTTATTTGCATTTTGATGATGTTGTCTTGGTTTCTGTTGTTGTTTAGTGCTTACCGCGCCTTCTTCATGAGTTCTTATTGCCTTTTAAGATTGCTTACCGCCTTACTTACTACCTTGGAAACAGACCAGTAAAGCTAGATTCAGACCTACTCAATTATAAGTGTAAGTGACTTATTTAACCAACCAGCGCTCAACGTTCGCACTTTGATTTGAATTGAAATTGGAATTTTGTGGAAGCGATGGTTGGTTAACTTGTCACTTATACTTATAAATGGATAGGTCTGAATCTAGCTCAAACGCTAAAAAAATGACCGATCATTAGTGATGCCGTGAGACGAGACGAGACGAGAAATAGTCAATTCTCGTCTCATCAAAAATTTTCCAGACGAGAATTTTTGGTATTCTCGTCTCGGTCATTTTTCAGCTGTTCATTTCTCGTCTCAAGGAACTCGATACTCGTCTCGTCTCAAATTTCTCGACAAAAAATTAGAGCCACCTAACGATTTTTGCAAGAACTATTAGATTTCGCGTCATGCCCATGTCACACATGTAATACTTGTACAGAGTGATCGGAGTGATCAAAACAAACTGACAGTCACGTGACCGGCAATTTTCTTAAATGCTATTAAAACTAGGCTTTTAGGAAGAAAAGTTTGATTTCCAAGTTCATGGGTGTGCGACTTAAAATAATAAAGATTTTTTATTTTAGTAATTCTATTAAACTCATAAACTCAACAATATTTTCTAAATGAATAATTAAATAAGTTACAATAGCCACCGTTTTGGAATTATAATTAGTGAAGACCACCGAAAACCGCCAATATTTAAAAATAAAACTTGTGTGCAGCGCGCCATCTGTCGGTAGTAGTGAGTAGCCTCAAATTTAATGATCAGACTACAACTACAACTTGTATGTATTTGATTACAGTTTTATTCGTTACAAAAAACATTGTACAAACCACTTGCGGGAAGACACCATCCCAGCATTCGCGTAAATGAAACCCTCGCTTCGCTCGTGTTTCAAAAAACCGCTCATGTGGGATCAAAATCTTCCCGCATTTGGTTCGTAAATAACTATTCACTATTCTTGATTGTTCTTTTAATAATGTAGCTCCTGATCTAGTCGACTGAGAAATAAAATATTGTTGAGTGCATCCCAGTAATTTTTCTTCATTCCTGATTTTTAAAAAATATTTGTAAGAAAAAATTTCGAGAATTCTCGAGTTCTCGAGAGTATTTCTCGTCTCAAAATTATGAATTCTCGTCTCGCCCCGAAGATCCGAGACGAGAAATTTAGTGATTCTCGTCTCGTAATTTCGAGACGAGACGAGAATGAGACGAGAAATTTCTCGTCTCGGCGGCATCACTACCGATCATGGAAAAAGGTACTTTTAATAGCAAGCATTCATTGAGATTACGTTATAATTTTAACCAATATAGGTTATTACAAAACTTCTTGGTTGATTAAATAACAGATAATAGTATCACAACTTGGGATTTAGAACAACTGTCACTATATTTGAAAAGAATAATTCGAATATTCATGTCCATGGATGACAGCTTTACTGAAGCATTCATTCGGATTCAGAATATTCCATTTCTAAGTTCTAACCAAAATAGGGAAACAAATAAATATTATAGAGTGTAGGGGGTTGAAAGGCATCAAGATTTAATATACTTAATGGACGCCACGTGTATACGTGATGACTTTATTGTATTTCAAAGGGAAGCATTGAATCTGTATTGATATTTATTAGATTATTTCGTAGAAGCAATGATCCATGAACATAAACTGATGGATTTTTAATTCAATGAATGATTCAATCAAATGAACATGTGGCAAATCTGAATTTGCTCTCTCCATAATCGTCAAAAGAAAATATATTTGTTTACACTTGCATGGCGTTGAAAATTACTCATTGTGTTAACACGTTTTAGTGCTTCGTCGACTCCAAAAAAATTTTCACGGGCTGTGTCCCACAAAAACTAAAAAAACTTTATGTCCATGAATACCTAAAAGTTTATACCTTAATTTGCAGGTATCCGAGTTTCTCTTTCTTTGAAATGCACCTGTGTCGCAGTAAAGTTTTACAACACGGTTAGAATTTGGCAAGTTCTTCTGAATTGTAGTTTTACTACCAAAGGGTTTGGAGCCAGTCACGTAGTGGAGATTTGAATGCGTTTTGCAGGTGAAATTACAGGTGCCACTAAGTTTATGGCTTACGCCCCTCTAATAAAATTTATGGCTGTCTACAGCCCAGACTGAGATGTCTGTGGACATGAATATTCATTAACATCTCACTGAGTGCGGAATTTGTGCGAATGTTTCCAATGGAGACGAGACAAAATAATAATGCAATAATTGCAGATTTATGCCGATTGATTGTGGCATAGTTACACGATCCAAATCATTTCATTTGATTGAAGGTAGATTAAGATTACTATAAAATATACCCGTGTACTGTCTGTAATACCTATCGTTAAGAGGCCCGTCTACATCCTAAAATCCAGCATAAAACGTACTAACGTAGCGAATATTTTATACAAGAATGGTAATATTGTATTTAAACATATTGTATTTAAACAAGGCTTATGTACTTAAAAGATCAATTAACAGTTGTGTATTTTTAAAATTTTAATTAAAAAATTGTACATGATTATAAAAAAATCCAATTTATGCCAATTCTACACGGTTATATATCCTGATAGAAATTTATTTATAAAATTTTAAAAAGTCATATCAATAGATCCATTCTTTCTCTAATAAATGTTTATAACAACATTACCTTGAAATCAATAATAAACTAACAGTTTACTCGCAACGAAAGAGCTTTTAGCTCTTGCTTAAATCAAAAGAAAAAAATCTGACGTGGCCATCACACAACCTTCCGCCATATCTAGACTTTAAACAGAAATGTATACGTACAATCCGGTGCCCATTTAGAATATACAAATAAAAATCTAAAATATTCAAACACAGAAATTAGTACCACCTGAATCAAAAGATTCATTCACACGAAAACTCTTCTGTGTTGAAGCAATCCTCCGTTCAGTTACTACATTTAATAGCTTACTTATACTTATAGCGCTAACTTGTCACCCGTCTCATCTGTCAATATTTTTTATGCAGAAACAAAAATCAACTGAACATGGATTACAAGATTTCAACGTTTTATTTGATAAATTTATTCTTTAAATTTTACTGCAGTTCTTTAATGCTACCAGATAAAGACAAATTTTTTATAACGTAAATTACAAATAACTTTTCCTCTTATTCTTATTACAAATAAATACTATATTTATCCAAATTTATAGAAATTTGTATCACTTCCGGTCAAGATATTTGTTCCAAAATCTAATGAGCTCTTCCTATTCGTATACAATTGTAAAATACCAAATATCAAAATTTTTGGGTAATTCGTATTTGAGTTATGCGACTAACACCCCTTGACCACATACATACCCACACACACACACACACATACATACAGACATCATCGGGAAACTATCAAAAATGAGTTGTAAGGACCCTAATTCGTGCTCATCCACTAAACACTCACTACCCGATTTTTTGCATGATTCCAATACTTTCCTTTAAAGGTAAGCGGAAGGTAAAAATATGTACCTACTTGCCCTACTTGTGCTGTTGTGTTTTTAAAGCAAAAACACGATTTATAGTTATATTATAACATTTATTATCTATTCAATTTTTGACACATTTTTATAAAATGTAGAAAATAGAAATCATTGGTAAACTATTTCAAATGCCAACTCTCCATCGATCTGTGGTAGATTCTAAGTTCAAACCAAACAGTTGTGTTTTGATGCAATCACATCACCACAGTGTGTGAACATGACATTTGGCCCACGCTCCCAGGGGTAGTTTTTTATTCAATTGAAAGTGAGCAGACTGCCACAATACCCAAGCGTTCTGGGTTTGACCCCAGTTAGGTGCGGTGGATCCCTCACCCTCTCGAGCCAATCTGGACATTTAAACCTTTGTATTTTAATCAGTATATTGTTATTAATATTCCGATCGCTTGATGAGAGGAGGCAGAGAATTGATGGAAATTAGTGGTCGGGAAAATTCGATTAGTTAAAAAAACATTGTTGTGCGAGACGTTCCCAGGGGAATTTCGTATGCTTTAGTTTGTTTAGTTTCATTGAGGAATAAATAAAGCCCAATCGATCGGTGATTTCACGTAGGTATACAATAATTGTTCATTAAAAAAATTATTCTAAAGCAATTGCCGTCGCTATGTTGACTTAAGCCTACCGCGCACTAGCGATTTGGTTGTGACAACTTAAAAATCATTATATACGTACAGGATCAATTAACAGTTGTGCATTTTTTTAAATTTTAAATAAAAAATTGTAGGTACGTGATTATAAAAATTCCGAAAAATGTAAACTTTACACGGTTCCTGATAGTTTGTAGATCTATTCATTCGCTATTAAATGTTTAGAAAAACATTATCTTGAAGTCAACAATAAACTAACAGTTTCCTCGCAACGAAAACACTTTTACAGTATTTTTCAACTTCCATAATGACATTGCATTTCTAGGATGCAGTAAAGTACGAGTTTCGGGCTGGTTTCAGGCAGCTGTAGTAATGGGAAAGAGTGGGAGGAGTAAAATCAAAAGTCTAGTGATATTTTGGATTTTTAAAGAGTGTAAATCTGATATTTGTTTTTCCTTTTCCTAATTTAAAAACAGACTGAAGTAGTTTTGAAATAAATTAAAAATCTTTGTGTCAACAGAAAAAAAAAGTAAAATCGAGAGTATTCTAGGAATTCGGACGGGCCACTAAAAATAATTATAAATTTGAAAAATAATTCTGATAATTGAAAATCTTGGCTTAATTTTTAAAGATTTATGCGCGAGAAACCTCGAAATGCATTTTTTCACTCATAACTTTGTGTAAAATCAACGTAGGATCTTCGTTCTTTGAGTCCTGCACAGGATATTGAACAAATTTTAGTGCCCGTTTGGTGAATCGAGTCGAAAAAAAAATTTCAACTCAGTACACATCATCAAAGTTGGACATTTTTTCGATTTAAAAGCATTTTTTACAGGGATGCTGGAGGGGCGGAAGGGGTGACGCTAAAGTTCGCATGCATGACTTTAAAGTAGACACTTCAAAGTTTTCGCGCTCGAAGATTCATCGAAATCGACTGAAAATACGCAGAGTTATGACGAATTGAAAATGGGTGAAAATTCACCTCATTTCAAGTATTCCCCTAATTGTGTTGACGAGTGGCCGTAAGGAGCTTTACAACAATACAGTTAAACACAACCACCAAAATCCATACCCCCTTCCGGATAATAAACCAGGTCACCACCTTGACCCACCTTCCTCTCTCACATCCGCTTCCCTACACTTGTCATTGAACCTGCTCCACTGTTCCCAGCTCTCCTCTACGTTCGCGACCTCGGCCAAGGGTGCAGCCTTGTCCGAGGCCTTGCCGAGGTCGGGGTCGAACCCACGACCCCTGGCCCGTGTCACGGACGTGGAAGTGTGCCGAGGTCGATAGGGAATGGAATTGCAGGGAAATTTGATAGGGCGGAATTTGAAAATGGCTGGGGTGGTTTGGCAAGGGTGTCGTGTAATGCGAAGAAAAGAGGGCGGAATGTACTGAATATTTTTGTGCTCCTTTGCTGATGATAAAAAGGAGGTGCGTTTGTATTTCTATAGGGTGGAAACAGGTTATTTAACTGTTTGATGGTTCAAACATGCCGATCAAATTTGTGTAACGGATTGTGCTCCAATGGGGGTTTTAAAGAAATAATTTTTAAAGAAATAATTATATCAATTTTCAGCATATAAGTTGAAGGAAACTGATAATTAATTTTGATAGATTTATTACCTTTTTATCGAAACGAAAATGTAACTCTTTTGAAACGTGCATTAAAATGCGCCATGTGTGACGTAGACTACATTGAAACCAAACCATGAGTAGATTTGTTAGTGTAAGATTGTTTTTCATCGTTTTGACTACGGAATGGACGACGGATCTGTGTTGAAATAAGGTAAAATCTACGTATCGTATTCGGTCCTTGTCATCGCGGTGAATATTTTCTGATTTATTAGCACCTTTTTGGCAAAAAGAAAAAATACGGGTCTAATATTTTAATGTATAGATAAAAACCAAAAAATCCTGGCAATCCCATTGCAACACCAGATTAAATTCATTTTATTTTCACAATAATGATATTTCTACGTTTGACAATGTGATTTGCAGATTTTGATTCTATATTGTTTATGTAAAGTAAACTAAAGTCTGATTTATAGATTGACGCTCCGTTTACGCAACGCAAACGTTCCCGCTAACGCAAAACATGAACTAAATATATCAGATGTCATCATTTATAGTATTCCGTTCGCTTACCGCTAACGCAAGTGATCATTGATCATGATTCATATTTTTCGTTTGCGGACTGAACGGTAACCAATGAAATGCGCAACACAAAACAAAAATATTGTAACAGTCAAGTGACAGTGACAATAACTTCAACCATGTCCTGTAGTAAGTAAATTAATTAATAAATATTATAATATCGTAGATGGATAATTTAAATGAGAAATGTAACACAGAACAAACGCGACAAAAATGTCAAACCTGTGCGTCAAACAATGTAACATAACCTCTACTAAATTATGAAAATTAATAAATTAAATAAATTAAGTGCATTGATCTCATATTTCGGTACAGTCTCATATACAGATTTTTGAATACCTATAGATGTGTAAAATCTTATAATGTTTGTAGTATACTGAATATTTTAAACTGTTAACCCCTCGACAGTGACTGGAGACTGAGAGTTATTAACGAAACATTTTTTTCAAGAAGTAAAATAAAAACTTGGTAATACTCCAATAAAAAATTGTAACGGTCGGGTCGGTAGGTGAAGATTGGTTAATGAAGTAGACCAAGTGTTCACTTTTTCTTATTCAAATTTCTGAACCAGTTACTTCTTAGTCCGTATCAAATTTCTTCATTACCATACCCTACATGTCACAAAAAAAACTCTCAAACCCCACGTTGCTGTCCTAACCTTAACCTTCCTTCAGACAGGCACAAAAACTTAAAATCCCGCCCGAAAAAATTCTACGCACCATTTCTTGCCGTAATTCTAACACGTGGAGAAGATGACACACTTTTTTCAAAATTTTCTGTATATTTAAATTTTTAATGAGGAGATTTTACTGCAGATTAAAGTAATTTTAATATTTGTTTCTAGATTAGACAAATTCAATACCAGAAACAGTTTTGTTTTCGAGTTATCTCGATTATTATAAAATAATTTTTCGAGTCAAATTGCTGTCAGGGGACAAGGTTGAGATGTCAAACAGAAATTTATTCGGAGGAAATAAAATGCTCGAGTGTAATTGTAATTCAACAAGATAATTTAACGTCTAATTTGGTTCTTCTTCACAAATTTTTCCAAAATCTAATCATTTCACTGACAAATATTGGAAATATGAAGCAAATGACATTTTAGTGTTTGTTTATTGTTTGGTTGCTAAGAAAGAGGTAAATAAGGTTTTATCACTTGCAAAAAGTTACCTTCCTTTTTATCCGCTGTCAAAGCGATAATATTGTGTTATGTTTATGGCTTATTTTATACAGGAGTGGAATTATCAAAGCAGCAACGTAACTAGGATTTTTTTGTAGGCCGAGGGTAGGCCAGTAAAAAATTAAAGTGGGCTACACTTTTTATAGTAAAATTTTTGATTTGAAAAATACAGGATTATACCGAGAGAAGCGAGGCGATTTTCACTGCTGAAGGAATTTGACTTAATAATTAATAATTTCGTAGAAAAACAGTACCCAGTTGAATACGTCATCAAATATGTATGCATAAATAAAGATTGCACGAGCACACAGACTGACAAGTTAATACAAGCCCTGTTCGCGCGGCGATCTTTGGAGATTCTACGGAGATTCAGAATCTTGGCAAAGAAGAAGTTTTTTTTCTTTCTAGTGATAATTTCATGGTTTTGAAGCAATCAATAAATTATAAATTCTTCTTTTCCAAGACTCATTGAAGATTCAATTTAGCGACGCCGTAATTTAACAAATAATTCTCACTAGAAAGAAAAAAAATTCTTCTTATCCAGGATTCTGAATCTCCGTAGAATCTCCAAAGATCGCCGTGCGAACAGAGCTTTATATCTATTCAAAAATACAACATTTACCAACTATAAATCTATATCTATCCGCTATATATTCATGTTCATAAAAATTTATTTTGCCTCAATTAAGTATAAATCTATATCTCTTCCCTAGTATTATGTAAGGTATTATTAAATATTTATATCTCTTCTGTAAACTAATGAAAAAATACTGTAACATTTTTGTGTGGGCCACTGAGGATACGTCCCTGTACCAATTACCCAAATAGTTCACCCCTAAACAAAATCCATACCAATCGCCAATAAATTCCGTCACCCTGCAAACCCATTCTCCTTGCCCACGTGTTGTGCTGCACCTCCGCTGCGCATGCGCACGTTTTCCCGCGCGTGTGGCGCGCCTGCCCTGCACGAGCGCCACTAGTTCCCGGGGCCGCCGTCGAGCGACAAGCAGCAACACGTGCGTCCAGCGCGTGGGAATATCGGCAGATGTGCGCGCGAGAACGACTGAACGACGTGCGTGTGTGCGTGTGTGTGTGTGACCGTGAACTGCTTTTCCCTTTTTGCTCTGCGCGACAGAGATAGCTCTGACAGATGGCGAGTGAGATGCCAACGGTGATTTGTTGGTAATTAGAAAAGGAAATAGATCGCGAGATGCAGGAGTTTCTGAATTTTGCAGTGACAATTCGTATTGGTTTTGTCAGTACAGCATTGATTTTCAGTCCCTTGTACTAATAAGCAATTTGTAAAATATTATGAACCTATATTCACTGATAACTAACATACTGTACTACTGAAATACTGATTTCCATTTTTTTTATATAAATTAAATTTTTATTTATTTTATTTTATTTTGATGGTCCTCCTTCAACAGGATTATTAATTACTCCCAATTACTTTAGAATGGTAGATGTTATTATAGTGGAATCCAACCACTTCGAGATCGACTCGTCTTGCTGCAGTCAGAATATCAATCCGTGCGACGACCTATAAATTGAAACTCAAAGTGACAACATTATAGATACGACTCCTAAAATCTATTTTATGTTCGACTGTATCATATTTATATTTACATTGTTTTATGACTTTTCTAAACCGGTACATTATTGGACTAGTAAGATAAAAATGCAAAATTGTACTGCTGTCAATATCATGTCAAAATAAATGTTATAATTCAATGTATTTTATTAAATTAAATATAATTTATTTTACTTTCTTTGAATCTAGTTTCATTTCTTGCATTGTAGGCTTGTAATAGATAACAATATTTTTTATCTAGATAAAGATAAAGATGACTTACTTTTTATTTATCTAGATAAGATAATAGATAACCATCGAAAAAATTATCTAGATAATAGATAAAAGATAAATAATTATTATCTAGATAATTTATAGATAATATAAAGAAATATAAATGGTACCTAAGTTATAAAGTATAAGCGGTACCCGAGCGGTACCATAGTTGGAGAACCGGCAGCGTTGCAAGCTCGTGCGTTGTGTGCAGTTTGATTACATTTGAATTCGATAAAAATTACCATTGAAAAAGTTGGTTATAATTTTAGTAAAATGATTATCTAGATGATAATTAAAAAATAGATAAAGATAATTTATAATTTTATCTAGATAAGATAATAGATAAATAAGAAAAAAAGTATCTAGATAAGATAATAGATAAAAATATATTATCTAGATGATTCATCTAGATAAAATTATCTAGATAAGTTACAACACTGATTGTAGGTATATCTTAAAATTGAGCTTATTGCGAACAACGAAGAACTAAAACTTTTTTTCACAAATTTGAAAATTATCAAAATGTTGTTCTACATAGCAACCACACCACAGACTATGAGATGCAAATTTTTCAAATATACAGTGTGTAACCAAAGTATTGGACGCACTGATCATAAATCGAAATCAATTTGTAGGTACCTACTTACAGAATGTCTCATTTCTTGGATACATTTTTTAATTTGCATTTTTAATAATCGAACTTTATAGACTCGCTTTAATTATCAGCATCGCTCGCTGCGCTCGCTCTTCCATAAACTACGGCCCGTCCAAGAAAGTCCCAAATTATGCACTTGTTACATAAATAACTATTATTTTGTAATTTATTTACAACTAGCTGAGGTATCCGGCGTTCCCCAATTTTTTTAAATCAAATTCAATCCCTAATAGTCCAATCGGATTCAAACACCATAAATGATATTTACCTATACAAAAGCTAAAATTTTGAATATAGAAAAAATTTGTTTAAGTACCTAACCAAGTGAAGTCTAAAAATCCTGAAACCGATCGTAGAAAAACTGATTTTTGTTTAGTTAATAATTAATTCACAGCCATAAAATATGAAACCAATTACTAGCACACAAACACAAATTAATCGTCGTAAAAATCCATCGACATCAGGTAAATAATTGAGCGATATAGCCTCTACAAAGCGGGAATTTTCACAAAATAAAAAACCCATTTCCGCCGTTGGGTGCTCGGGTTGCAACCATCGTAAACCGCGGTAAAAACGCGTTTATATCTTATTAATTAGCACATGCACACGTGTGCACTCGCATTGCATTCGATGTTATAAATGCATGCAATTACCAAGGCGCTAGACGGAAAATGTAACATTTAATTAGCCGAGATTAAAGAAAAAGATCCCGAGATCGTAAGGCATTTTTGAGCTTTGATTGAGAATAAAAGTAAATGCAGTATGCTAAATATTTTAATTTGAAATTATCGGCGATAAAATGGTATGTATAATTTTAATTAAAGAGCTAAGGAGCATGTAGTCGTAAAATTTATTTTTTAAATGGTCTAAGTAGGTTTGTATTTTTGTTCCAATTAATTAAAGGCGTCTATTTTTTCTGCAATTAAATTGTGGGACCACACCTACAGTTAATTATTCTGAAAAAAAACTTAAGGTGTTCGTCTACCCTAAAATTTGACAGCGTTACAGAGGTGTACGCCTCCCACGTTTACTATAATTATAATTGAAATATATTATGCTTTTACATATGAGTGTATTTACAAAAGATGTTTTAATGCTTTTATATTTTTTACGTCACTCGGGGGAGGAAAGCAGTGTTTTCCTCTTGCTAATGGAGGGAGGGAAGCGAGTTTTCCCTCCCGCTCGGGAGGACCGTACTTGTTTTCCTCCCGTGCGGGAGGAAAACACTGTTTTCTTCCCGGTACTGGCGGGAGGAAAACATTGCAAGAAAGGTGATTTCGAGGCCCTCGTGACGTAAAATATTGTGTGTCCCACGGGATGGAAGGCTATTCCTCCCTTGGGCGACGCCGGCGCCCTCGCTCGGGCCGCCGCTTGGCCCGCGGGAGTAATAGCAATTACTCCCTTGGGCGAAGACGGCGCCCTCGCTCGGACCGCCGCTTCGCCCGCGGGAGTAATAGCACGCTTCCCTCCCTAGGTGCACAAAATACTATTTTGTCTTTGGCCTAGGAATTTGAAGTAAAAAATAATTTAAAATGACGTTTTTGCGATTTTTTGTCATTATTTGATATAATTTTTTTGAGGTCAATATGGCAAAAAAATTAAAAAACCAAGAAGCATGCAGCTAAGCTTCCTTTTTCGAAATTTTTTGTTTTACTTAATTTCTTTAAAAAATACAGAAGTTATTATGAGAATGGGAGTACTAAACTATCTAAAAATGTAGTTTTTATGATTCTTTAGTGATCCCCAAATATTCAATTTTTTTTCTTCACTCGTTCCGGGACTTTTGGGAAATCCTGCTTTAATCCCGCAGGGAATAATACCAGGGTATTATAGTCAGTATTCCCTCCTCTGCACCAATCAGTAAATTACCTTGCCTGAATCAATTTATCTGTGTAAATTATTTTTAGAAAACATTGCAATGTTTTAGGATGTAACTATGGTGATAGAGAAATGTCAACATTTTAGCATATGTTATTTATTTTATTAAAATTTAGTATAATAATTAATTAGTTGTCGATGAATGGCTATTATTCCCTCCGATGATTTAAAAACACTCGCTCGCTTTGTTAACTCGTTTTATAATCTTCAGGAATAATAGCATCCATTATAGCGTCGTTGCATAATATAATATTTTATTTATGCTTCAGGACTCAGTGCTATAAATTAATTAGTATGGGAATATTTATACGTTTTTACCAGAATAACAAACTAATTTGTTGTTATTTTCAAGGATAATAAATATAGTATTAAAATTTTATATGGCCTAATAAAAACATATATTCGGGATGTAAATAATGTTTAATGTATGTAAATAAGAAATAAAATATTGTATACCAAGGCACCAAGGGTATACATGTGTGAAATTTTAAAAAACTTTGTCTTTTTTGAACGAATATAAATTCACACAAATAACGTAAATGAACGATTAATAAAACAATATGTGTTGACTCGATTATTAAATAAGAAAATAATAATTTGTAGGTATTTATAATTTTTACCTTTTAAGAAGTGCCACTGCTTGACTCAGAAAACCGATACCTGAAACAAAAACAACAAATACATATTTTTCTCATAAAAAATTCATAAAGATATTTCAGCTTCCATATAAATAAGCTACTATATCACAGCAAGCGAAATAAGTATAATTTCGAAAAAATTTCATCACACTCCAGTAATTAAACAGTTAATAACCACTCACTAAACCCACAAATAAAAAAATCCCTACTCAATAATTACCGCAGATAAAAAATATCTCCGGGACTTCTGTTGTTTCAAGTAGCAATTAGTTTGACCCCTGCAGCAGTAAATTAATACATGACTACAAAAGAGAGCAAGCTCAACGGTCAACAGGCAATTACGATACAAAAGAATTAGTTCAGGTTTGAGTCGGTAGGTGGCAGTGGCACTGAACGCCATCCCGCGGCGACAGAATGAATTATAAATGATTTGGTTTTAGGGTAGAAAAGTTTAATTGTTCATGCATATGCATCAGTGGTTGGCTGGTCTCTATTAAAGAGAAATCAGAGCAACTGGGTTTTGGGGCGTTTGTGTGATTGCCTTGTTTTATACTGTTGCGAAATGTGATACACTGTGCCACGTTGTTTTATTTATCTACGACTACTATGAAAAGTTTATATTTATGCTTTCAATTGTCAACGTAAAGTTGATTGTTACTGAGGATCAAGCAAAAAAACATTTTTTTCTTCAACCGTCTTAAAAGTTGGTTCTTTTAATACTGTTTTTAGTATTAAAAGTTGACGTTTTTGTTATTAATAAAGAAATGTAACTGTTGCTAGGTAACACTTTTAATCCTAGGCTTAAAAGTACTTTTAATCCTAAGCTTAAAAGTAGATTCTGTATTTCTACTAGAATATTGGGAGCGTAATATTTCTTGAGCTTGATTATCACGCACTTCTTCATTTTTTCTACTGGTATTATCATCACGAATGGAGGATATTATACTTTTACTAGTGCTAGGTTCATCGAACCGTAATATTTTTTTAGCTGTCTACCATGTATGTTTACCAGTAAAGCTGATTTGACGTCTTCAATAACATCAATCTTTAAACGTACCAATTCATCGCAACGGCATTCACCCGAAATTTCCAGTATTACAACAATCTATAAAAATTAATAATATTTAGATAATTATATTCTCATTCCTCATATTTAAACACTTACTTTAATCATCAGGTATGTATTATCAGGAGCATAATTCCAGAAAAACTCTTGATTTATTTTAGTTTGACAGAACAATAAAATTTGTAAACAAAACAAAAGTTAAAGCAAAGCTACCTTCTTAGTTTCAATCATATTTCAACAAAATATTTCAATAATTTAAAAAGTAATTTTCTTGGTTGAAGAAAAAATAGTATGTGTTATTTGGATTAAAAGTGTCTTTGTTTGATTCGCAATTTTTGCATCCGCTCGGCTTCGCTACGCTTCGCCTCGCAAATGTAAATTAATTGCTCATCAAACAAAGTATCACTTTTAATCCTAATAACACAATATACTATATTGCGCGTCTCCTATGACAACGCAAAGTACTTTTTGGTTACATAAAATAAAATAAAATGACAGAATCAATCAATTTTTTTTATTTATTACTTTCAATATTATTGGTATATCGTCATGGTTACGAATAAAACAACAATTTATTGAACGCAGATTGAACTAACTGAATACTATTATTATTATAACAAAGAATTTTAGTCGTAGATACCTTTATGTGTGTATTACGATTACGAGCGTAAAGTGTCTTTGATCCTCTTGCACTATGCGTTCGCGAGTAACAAAGAGTCACTTTACGCTCCTAATACACAAATAACTATTTATAGTCAATTTACCGTTACCGTTTCTACGCAGGAATTATGAGTAATTTTACCTAATAAATTTATGGCTCGAATTATATTTGCTTGGTTTTTTCAAGAAAATCAAAATATTATCTACAGTATAAATGTCAACATTTCCGTTATCAACAAAGAGTAACCATTACCATGGATATATCTACTGTGGATTAATCAAATTTTATCACTTGTAATATCTCAAGTGCATGGATTATTATCCGAAAATTTTTTCTAGTGTATTGCAGCAATGCACGACAATAAAATTTTCTGGATATTAATTCAAACCGAAGGGTATTCGGAAAGAAAATCGCATTATTAATTATTTAAAAAAAAGACTATTATAATATCTATCATTCTGTATTTGGGAGTTAATCCTGTTGAATACTTACCATCCAAATAAAAAATGTCTAAATATAATTAAGTGCTATCTAGTTTCCCACTTGACAAAATAAAATCCCCAGAACATTTCAAGAATGTGAACATCCCGCTTTGTTACTTGCTTGCACATTAACATCCTATTAATATCCTAGCGATTGCTAATGTCCGCCCTTAGTAACATAATCCATGTAACAATCCCAATGTTAATAATTTGGTAATAATATCCCAATTATGTGTCCCATGTAATTCTCTGAGATGTTTGTATTGAGTTTGTTTGAGTTTGTCAAGATAAACTTAATATCATAATATCACTTAAGTAAATACAAGAATAAGATATTTTTAAACATTCCATGGACGATTCATGTCAAGTGGGATTTCTAGGTATTGAACCTATTAACACATGAATTCTTTGATGATTCTTTCACGCATTTGAATCTTGAAAAAAAAGACGTTTGATTTAGCGGTACCGTTTAATTGAATCTTCAATTAGTCTTGGAAAGAAGAATTTGTGGTATTGAACTTATTAACACATGGATTCTTTCATGCGTTTGAATCTTTTAAAAAAATGACGTGAGATTCGCCTGTCAAATAGCGGTACCGTTTTAATTGAATCTTCAATAAGTCTTAGAAAGAAGAATTTGTAATTCATGGATAGCTTCAAACCAGAGAACTTTTCAGGATTCTGAAGCATGAAATAATACTCAAAGAATCCATTTGTGAACGAATGTGAATGAATTTCTACTAGCCAGTAGCCACCAATAATTATAACCTTTAATTGGAGACAAGAAGACGATATTCCTTAATAAATTTAATATTATGTAAAACAACAAATAATTCTTAATTTGAATAACGTTAACGGTCCCATTTCGCTGAAAATAGCGCCACATCAGTGGGTAAATTACGTGGAATTATGAAGATTCTGTTAAGGATGTATGATGGCACGGTTATTACGTATTTTAGTAAATTCGCGCACATTTACCGGCGCGCCTTGGGTATCATCTTACCAATCATGTTATTAGCCCTTCATAAGATGCTACGCGCTCTGCCATTCTTCCAAAACAGGACGCGGTATGCAAAGCAGTATTATTAAATAAACCGTTAAATGTTCTTAAATAACATTGCGTTATTAAGAAGCGTGGCAAGGGTGGACACGATTACTGCTCGTCTTGGCACATCTTGAGAAGGAAACGAAAATAAATTTAAGAGAACATAACAAATAGTTCATTAAAAATTTAAAAAACAATACTTTTTGACTGCAGTCTTTTAAAATTTGCCTTATATTACGACAATTCATTCTACTATTGTTTGCAGTGTATAATATACCCCATAACTCAATAGTTACTTAAAATTATTCAACTAGCTTCCTGACCTAAATAGCTATTTATGTAACAAGTGCATAATTTAGGACTTTCTTGGACGAGCCGAAGTATATGGCAGAGCGAGCGCAGCGAGCGAGGCAGATAATTAAGGCGAGCCTATAAAGTCCGATTATGCACGAGGCGAGAGATTTTCTTTTCAAAGAAAGTAAAAGAAATTATATATTAAATTTTTTAAAACGCATGAAACTATAACATTTATTTTGACATGATATTGACAGCAGTACGATTTTGCATTTTTATCGTACTAGTCCAAAAAAGTACCCGTTTATGAACAGTAAACAGTGTCATAAAACAAGGTAGGTAATATGATGCAATCGAACATAAAATTTATTGACAAATAGAACTTCTTGTATAAAAGCATTAATTATATAAATCGGTTGTTAGGTAACATGTAGGTAAATTACAAAAATAAGATTTTTAACAGCTGTCACTGTAAATTCATGTTACAAAATGAGTACTTAAATTATTTAGTATAGTCGTAGATAAAGTATAGTATCCTACTCAAGTTTGACATGGCAATTACTCACTCGAATTAGAAACGTGTAGAACTTATTTCCTCACTAATATTATAACACATACATGTAGGTACCTCTGTGGTGCGGTAATGCAAAATTTGTTTAATTTATTTATTATAAAAGCTTTATGCAAAAAAGGTTACTTAATTATGTACAATATTTTTAACTGTAAAAAAAATATTACAAAAAGCCACCATATTGTAAAATATCTCAAACTATAAAACATATGAAATATAGTTAATAGCTGCATATAATTAGTATAAACGTTATCCCTGATCGAAATGGCAGCGCACGAAATAAAATTCCCAATTAAGAAGGTGTTGGTTGAATATAATTGGCTAATTTGTGACTGGTCGAAGGCAACGAGCCTTTTTTGGCATCGCAGATTATGCATAATGTCCAGTGTTTTACTGTAATTGCAAGTCTTGTCCAGAGCTAAAAATGCTTATTAATGCAGTCTCACAAACTTGGGCATTCAACGCTATTCTCAGTTTTTCTTGCTGAAATAATGGAATAAGTGGACAGAGAATATAGTTAATGAAGATAATCGTAATTAATTTCCATCTTAAATGTCTAATTTAAAGCCCTCATGTATGACATATATGATAATGAGGCTTTTCTTTTTGTTGCAACTTGCTCGGGCTATAAAAGGTAAGCAATCAGTTAGAATTTTCATTCATGCCGGACTTGATTATCGTATTAAACTTCATTGAACTGAAACTGAAAAAATAGCTTATTTATCTACCTATAAATGGCAATCTGAGAAACTTGCGATTCTGTGGGATTGCGAAGGTATTTTCCATTACGGAATTCCGTTGCAATGGATCTTATTATGCGAAATCGGAACTTAAGGTGATCCTCTACCCCTGGCAGTAAACAGTCAAAAACATTGATTCCGCACTCTATTCTATAGCGTTTATTGTTTTGTTAAACATAATAATAACAAGTAATTTATGTTTGAGGGGAAAAAATAATTTATAGAACCATATTTGTAAAAAAACTGGAATATTTTTAAAAAAGGAGGTTTTCGCGCGCCACTGTACAGCTTTTATTTATAAGTTAATTAACTACAAATTGTAATATGTTGTCAATAAAGCTTGGATCTGCGAAACAACCGATCAATTTTTTTAAATTCGTTTTAAAATAGAAGATATTTGTGTTCAAAAAATAACAAAAATTGTCAAAATTCAAATTAACATATTTCGATTTTAAAGCAAAATTTTAAAATTCTGCATCGACCATTTTGTAGATTGTACTTTTATCTTCAACAATATCTTTAGAATATTATATTTAACAAAACAATAAACGCTGTGGAGTGGCGCGCGAAATCCATGTTTTTGGCTGTTTTCTGACACGGTAGAGGATCGTCTTAAACTATTGAGTTTGTATTCCTAAAAAAATTCGTAGGTTACGAAATGATCTAGAAGATAAATTTCTGCAGGACATCAAAGTAGTATATTTCGTAACGAGTATCGAAAGTGAGATATATCGTGCGAATGTAAAGTTTGACAAACGAGGGGCAACCAAGTGAGGCAAACAGCCGAGTAATACGAAATAACTTTCTAACGAGTCATGAACGATATTTTTTATACAATCACAAAAAAACTTGTCACTTTTTAACACAAAACATACAAATGACATTCATAATTACATTTAAGTACTATATATTATTCTACAGATGAGTTTTATTCACAAAAAAATATCTTCTTTAAGTTCGCGCCAAATTTTCTACTAATAAAGTGTGTGAATGTAAAACGGACTGCATTCTTTGCTGAAATGAACTATAGTTCATGATATTTTCAACTTTCTTAAGTAGGCTGCTACCGCGATATTCAATAATTTTTGTAGAGATCGTCTAAAAATCATATTACATTGTTTAGACTTTAGGTGATTAGATTCCAACAACTTAAGGTACATCTTCTCAAAATCACCAAATTATTTATAAGAATTATGAATGTAACTAATTGACATTCTATTATAACAATTTAAGTTCCGTATAATTTTAATTAGTTATTCCTTTTCCCACCCGTTACCTGTACACCTTTTTAAAGTGAGATTTAAAATGATGCAAGGAATCATTTTAAAAATGATGTTCTAAAAAGAAAGAACTCTCTGTACGTATAAAATGTAATGTTATATAAAATTCCGAGACCCCACATGTATTATCTACAATGTAAATTAATAAAGAATCAAACAACAATCATTAGTCTGTAGAAAGACTCTTATAAATTACCTCCAACTATAATTAAAGATGATTATGCGTATGGAAATCAATTCAAATGATGATTAATATTCTTCTATTGAGTCCTATCCAAGTCTATTGATAATTTAAAAATGACTGAGTAGAACAGCAGTGGCTTATAACCAGAGCTGATGGTGGTCTAGAAGCCACTTTGATTTTTGATTATTTTAACATGAGGTTGTAGAATAAAGACAAATGAATTTGATGTCGATAAATTAGAAGCAATAAATCGATGTTTGAATTCATTAGAATTCATAATCAGACTTTGTTCAGCATAGAAAAATATTTGATTATTCTAACTTGACATGCAGCTAGAAACGTAGGTATATCTTTTATAAATTCAATTCAATTTTTTAGATTTGATTAGAAAATCGTGGGTACCATTTATTCGTGTTTTATTTGCTCATAAAATCGACTTCAAGTTTGACGCATTTTATTTAAAAATAGTAAAATGGGTCCGAATGATAAAAAAATAAATATTATAGTTCGGAAGAAATTTTTAGAAGTCATATTAATACATTATTTATTTGGGTTTAATCGGGTTTAATTCTATATATAAATATTTGTATTTTTTTGCAATGTTTCTGTGTTTTTTATGTTCACAAAAATTTTATCAACAAGCCCACAAATAATTATTAATGAAAATTGAATAATGTGATGTGACGTTGAATGCAGCCATATCTCTTATACAAAATAATGACGTCAGAGTAAAATTTCTTTCTCAATGTACTAAAAAACATACCTACTTATAATTTTTTTTAAATAAAATTATTTTTGTACCAAAGCTTAAGACCTAACATTAGGTTTATAGTGATAAAAAACTCATTTTCGGTATTATCATGCAAGTAGCCTATTCCACAACTTTACAACACAATTGCGAACAATAATCTCGTATTTGACTCTTTTTGGTTCTTTTCTGATTAATATTGTCCATTAGCATCAAATATTTATTTTTATTCAATTTTGAAGTTTTAAACTGGTATTATTAACTCCATAGTGAATTAACTTTTTAAATCACTCTGATGTCATTATTTCGTCACAAATGCATAAAAACAATGACAACTTGCCACTGACGACTACTTTGATTTTCTTTTTTGTTATGTCAAAATAAATTTATAATTCATATATTTGAAATAATTTCGTCAAAATTGAATAAAATATTGTATAAACCACGTGAGATACGAATGTTTATTCACTCGAAGAAATTATCCCACTCGCCCTTCGGACTCGGGGGCTAAACTTCCTTCTCTTGAATAAACATCCATGTATCTCACTTGGTGTATAAATATCTATTATTTTACAAAAGTCGTATACAAAAATACTCTTTAAGTAATTTTCCTACAGTATTTCAAACCAATTTTATATTTTTACATTGTGGATTGTAGGTAGGTACTTACAAATTATTTTTTTTTGTAATACCTGAACAAGTACCCACAGTTAACTATCCGCCTACAAAGTTGTATTTTATTAATAGTTGTCAAGATGTCAGTTTGGCATTTCAAGTGAGAGTATAAAAGCAAGTGGCCTCCCCCGAATCTTCGTAACATTTTCCCACAGTTAGGTAAGATCTTGAAGACCCCATACACCTGTGCCTTTCCTTTCCCACAATTAAAAACACCCCAAAGTCGTTTCAGTTCATCTGAAGATGAATAGCTCACTGTAAGAAATCTCTGACTGAATAAATATGTGTTTTGTACCCAACTGAGGCCTTCCTTGTGAATTTCAATCAGCTTATTAAATTCCTCTCGGCTTTTGAAATAAAAATCAATCTTTCCTGAGATCGGAATCCTGCGCTGACAATGTACCCATCATCGCCTTACACTCACTGAATACAGAAGTCGTTTACCGCTACTTAAATGGCCAATAAAGTCGCTAAAATTGTAGGCTCCGGCTACTGGTGATGGAAAATATGACACTTAATTATTTACGATAGCTGTAAAGTGATGAATGGCTAAAGCGCAGTTTACACTTAAGATTATACCTGCTATAATGTTATAGTCTATAACGTAATGTAATATGAACATATCGCAGCAATTATTTATCAACAAATTAATAAATAACATATGAGAATCTTAGGAAAACAAATTAATTAATAACATATGAGAATCTTAGGAAAATCTGTCACGGATGAAATAAATTTAAATTTCTATACCTGAGCTACTGAATTTTTTAAAAAGTATTTTATATTTTATTGTACTTAATATAGAAAAATCGCAGCAATTAATTAATAACATTATGAGAATCTTAGGAAAATCTATGTCACTAAAGAAATAAATTTAAATTACTATACCTGAAACCCTGCAGCATTGTATTTCTAACACTTAAAATAACCTATAAACAAACTTTCAGAATTTTGAAATTTTTTGACTTCCCAAAATCCGACCACCATCGTTTTCTCAAAAATGGTTCAATATATCTACTTAATTTATTCACCAATGAATTCCTCGCGCCGAATTACATATGTGTACCAATTTTCATCTCAAAATTCCGACGGGTACAAGATTTATCACGGTTTCCTCATTTTTGAAGATTTCTTAAGGGGTACCCGTTACGGTTTTTTCTAAAATCGACAATGTTGGATAAAATGGTTCAATATATCGACTTAATTTATTCATCAATGAATTCCTCGCGCCGAATTACATATGTGTACCAATTTTCAGCTCAATATTCCGACGGGTACAAAATTTATCACGGTTTCCTCATTTTTGAAGATTTCTTACGATTTTTTCTAAAATCGACAATGTTGGATAAATCTTGTACCCGTCGGAATTTTGAGCTGAAAATTGGTACACATATGTAATTCGGTGCGAGGAATTCATTGGTGAATAAATTAAGTCGATATATTGAACCATTTTTGAGAAATCGAGGGTGGTTGGTATTTGAATTGTCAAAAAATTATTAATTATTAAACTGCAATTAAAAGAGTAGAGTACCTTGAGTAGGGAGGTCTTGTGCTGGCCACATCAGATTTATTTTAGTTGTCATTGATGTTTTTTTAATTTTTCAAAATCAATTATTTTTTTACCTTTTGGAACCTAGAATAGGTAGGTACTTAGGCCAGTAAATGCCAAAGAAAATTATTTCTGTATTCACAATTTATTATGTACTCGTGCTTCTAATAATTTTTCATTCATGTTTTAATCCTAATACGATTTCATTTCTGTTTACGAATAATAATAATTATGCAAATGTAAGCATGTCTGTCCGTAAGTAAAATTCTTTAACACTGGTTAGGATTTTCGTGCACGTGTAAAACCAGCTTTAACTTTTTTCCGCCCAATAATTTCTTCATACTCGCCGGCACTAAATTCAAAAGTGAAATAAACTTAATGGCGAGACAAACGTGAGCTCTTCACCCTTATTAAGGGAATATTAAAAGTAACTGTATCGCTGTAATGAGAACTTTCGTAAATATATACCGGGTGCTTCGTAATTCGGAAGATTTCGCTCCAAGCAACTAGTTTGTACATGTAGAAATTGTTATTCTGACTAATTTTATTCAGATTTATTAATGTGTAATATATATTCCAATACATACAGTAGCACCTGAAGAAATGTAGATCACCATAATGGCATGGTAGATTTATTTGAAATTGAAGAGGTTGAAATTGTTACAATGCCTGAAGATATTTTTTCAATGAATATATTACAGAAAAATCTGACGATGCGACCGATCTCAAAATCCACTACGATTTCATATTACTACTTATTTCTTATAATATTTTGTTCAGTGTGGCAATAACACTATAAGTGGTTAATTTGTTTGAGACTTTTATTTTAGGTAACAATGAGTGAATATTGGAAATTGCACTATTAATTTGCGGGCTTGAACCCACTTGACGTGAATCGTCCATGGGATTATTTTTGTACTTTCAGTGTTATTACGTAAGTCTATCCTAGCCACATCCTGAGTACGATCAAAAATTACATACTCAATACAAACATCTGAGAGCATTACATGGGATACATAGTTGGGATACAATTACCAAATTAGTAACATTGGGATGTTACATAAGTAGATAGTGTTACTAAGGGCTGACATTAGCAATCGCTGGGATATTATAAGAAGGTAATGAGCAAAAAAAATAGCAAGTAACAAAGCGGGATGTTCAAGTACTTGAAATGTTCTCAATGTGGTTTTAATCCAGTCAGGATCAAATTTCAATTTACTGACAAAAAAAGGATGCTACTTTTATTTATTCTTGCTGGTAACAATTCAACAGGATACTCGTATACTCCCAATTATAGAATGGTAGATGTTTTATTATATTAGAATCCAACCACTTGGACCTATTCGTCTTAGTGCAGATATAATCTCGATCCGTGCTACAACCTTTGAAATTCTTATGCAACCAAGTCGATCAAGTGGTCATAGCTTCCTACATCCGAGTGTGATTTAATTGCAAGATGTTTTACAATTTTAACGAAAATAACACACTGCCGGCCAAAAGACTTGTGCATTAATTTTTTCCGGAATTTTTTTAAGCGTGTTTCAACAACATCTGATTAGCTCGAGTGGTACACGAGAGTCGATTACGTTGTTGGAATGCATGAAAAAAAAATTAATAATAATAAAATGGCATTATGATTACGTTGTTGGAATGCATGACAAAAAATTTAATAATAATAAAATGGCATTATTTATAAGAATCCCGAAACGTTGACCAAGATGATATTACACAGAAGTTATTCCTCTGTTTCAAACTTCCTTTACTAAGGCTGGTTTATAATAAATGGTTACTTATTCTGTGTTCTATAAAATTGAACTAGGGCATTTCCATGTTATGGTTCATAATGACACGAAACCGTAATATGGAAATTCCTCAAGATGCCAATTTATAGTACAAGTAGAGAACATCTACCTAATAATTGTAAAATGGTTATTGCAGTCACACAATGCCCAAAACCGCAATCGTTTAAGATTAGCCCGCAGATAAGAAATATAGTCGAACAGTTCAGTATTTGCCATATTTATTAACCCGAGTATATATATTTTAACCCCAGTGTTCCACTGGTAGAGTAAGAGTTTTTCGAAGCTTATTACCAGGGTTGTATTGTATGCTCTGGCGCATCTCAGGCTTGTGGGTTTGACCATTGTGTGACTGCAATAACCCCCTAATAAACGCTAATGATTATTAGGTAGATGAAATGTATTTGTACTATACCAATCGTTTTAGAAAAGATGTTGTCTAGAGTGATTGACGTATTGTTTCCCTGAGATATATTCTCCTAACGGTTTTTGGGTTTCTTTTACTAACTCTTCATCCTCTCAATCTGCTTCTTCCTCGTCTTCATCCTCTCGGTGTGTAGTTGGCACGCGCTTGTTGGTCGCGAGCCGGACACGCTCGGCTGCCGCGTGCGTCGTTCCCACGGTCCGTGTGCACGCCTCGCGCCCCACGTCCCTCGCTGGAGCCGCTGCCGTGCGCCCAGCACGCGAGCCCCAGGGCTACACACCGGAGAAAGGTTGCTACATTCGTAGATTAGAGTAGGCTGCGCGAGGTTTGTATGGAAAATGAAAATACTTCTACTAATGTGTGGAATACTCGTATAATCCTAAAAGTTTATCACTATCCAGTTCATATCTATCACGCCTTTTTTAACTTTTATAATATATAATAATAATAATAATAATCCTTTATTACACAACATGTATAACCCAATTATTACAGAATTTAAAAAAAATGTATATTATAATTTATGCTACTTACTTTTATGAAAATTTACAAAAAAATTTCTATACCTACTAATTTTTCTTGCAATTATTGTAGGTAAGTCTAATTCAAAATTATTATTTGTTTCTTTTTTCTCCCTGATGTTTTCTTCAATATTTTGTATGTTTTGCTCTTTTTGGTTATTGTTTTTGTTTTTAATGTATAATGTCTCTTTGTAGGATAATCATACTATTATTATTATTGTTATTAATTTTCTTATAATTCTGTATTCAGGTTAAATATCTTTACCTATAAATAATTTAAGCACGTGATATTTTACAAAGTTATAATTTTTTATTTTGTCACACATCTTTCTTATTATGTATTATTATAATTAAGTACATACTGTCACAAATAACACGTTTATCTGTGGTACTATAGAGTAAGGTGGAAGATCTGCTTCTGTCGAACCTCGCTGATTGATTCTTTTCTTAGATCAATAAATAAATTTATTATTATCATTACTTCTCAAGTCCTATATTATTATTTTAATCTTGCTGGATTTACTCTCAATTACAAAATGGTAGATACTACTGAAATGGAATCTTCGTACTCGTTCTGTTTCTGGTGTTCTGGATATAATTAAAATATCGTCACCCCATTGAAAACCATGTTTATTTTTAATAAACCAGCCAGTAGGATATCACCCGAAGAGTTAATTGTACAGATTCTTATAAAACCAAAACATAAACAGAACTCTCAACCAATAAGACAATAAGAGTGCCATAGTCTCCTCATACATTACCAACGATCTAATCCCAACTACCGTCGCGACAATCCCGTAGTTCTCGGAGTCCAGCACGACCACCGGAAGTCTATAATAGAGCTAATGGCGAGAGAAAGCTACGGTAATTATGTGACCGGGCGGTCGGCCGATCACAAGACCGCAATCACGCCAAGACTGATTGACGTTGTGGAATTGTAAATAAAATGATTTAGGACGATAATAGAACACTCTTACATGCCTGAATGGCGAGAGGTAAAAAGGATTTTCCAATTCATATTAAATAGTTAATTATTAATCTAATGTGCATTAAAAAGATAAAATTTAATAGAACTAACGCCGTTGTGCAAATATATGAAATTTTAGTTCTTGTCAAGATTATTCAACAATGTAATTCGAGCGCATTTAACCACCGGATTCCCTCTTAAAAATTGTATTTACACTTAAAAATTGTATTTACACTTTCTGCTCGCGAAGAAGAGTCCTATCTATTTACATGCATTTCTGCTTGAAATACAATGTTACAGAGGTTTCGTTCTAAGTACAGATTTTCGTGTACTTTACATATTTTTATATTTAAAAACAATTAGTTTAAGGTTTAAAGTAGGTTCGTCTAGTGTTGAAATTTTGAATTTTAAATTGTATTATATTAAAAATTTCGGTTGAAAACAGACTTTTTTGAAAGATTTCTCAATTTTTTTTTCGATTTAAGGCAAAATAAACAAAAAAACTATCACTAGACGAACATAGATACATTCTTTAATTTTGTAATAGTTTTTGAATGAAGTTTATATGTTATGTAGATTCTGAGATTATGATTTTATTTCTGTAACACTTTTTGAAGTCATAGAACGGGTGTAAATACTGCTCTTAAGGTGTTCGTCTACCCTAAAATTTTACAGCGTTACAAAGGTGTACGCCTCCCACGTTTACTTTAGTTATAATTGAAATATATGATGCTTTTACATAATGTGTATTTTCAAAGGATGTCTTAATGCCTCTAGTTTTTAATTTTTTGTCTTTGGCCTAGGAATTTGAAGTAAAAAATCTGACGTGGCCATCACACAACCTTCCGCCATATCTAGATTTTAAACAGAAATGTATACGTGCAATCCGGTGCCCATTTAAAATATACAAATAAAAATCTCAAATATTCAAACACAGAAATTTGCATTACTTGAATAAAAAGATTCATTCACAGGAAAACTCTGCTGTATTGAAGCCATCCTCCGTTCAATTACTACATTTAATATCTTACTTAGGACTTATATAGCGCTTGTATACCAACTTGTCACCCGTCTCACCTGTCAATATTTTTTACGCAGAAACAAAAATCAACCGATCATGGATTACAAGATATCAACGTTTTATTTGATAAATTTATTTTTTAAATTTTACTGCAGTTCTTTAATGCTACCAGATAAAGACAATTTTTTTATAACGTAAGTTGCAAATAACTTTTCCTCTTATTCTCATTATAAATAAATACTATATTTTTCCAAATTTATATACAATTTTGACAATTAACCTTTTCAATCTTCAAAAAATATCACTTCCGATGAAGATATTTGTACCAAAATCTAGGGAGCTCTTCCAATTTATATACAAATGTTAAATACCAAATATCAAAATTTTCGGGTAATTCGTATTTGAGTTATGCGACTAACAACCCTTGACCACACACACACACACACACACACACACACACACATACATACACACACACATACACACAAACATCATCGTGAAACTATCAAAAATGAGTTGTAAGGACCCTAATTCGTGCTCATCCACTAAAAATTCACCACCCGATTTTTTGCATGATTCCAATACCTTCCTTTACAGGTAAGCGGAAGGTAAAAATGACGTTTTTTGTCATTATTTAAATGATTTTATTTTATTTGGGTCATTTTAAATGGAAAGAAAAATTTAAACAGCAAGAAGCCTGCAGCTAATCTTCAGTTTTCGAATAATTTTACTTTTTTTTAAATATAGAAGTTATTTTAAGAATACTGGAGCCATGTTTACAGTATTTTTCAACTTCAAAATGACGTTGCATAGCTAGGATGCGGCAAAGTACGGGTTTCGGACTGGGTACTACTAGTGGAGAAGACAGTGAATTAGAAAGAAAAAGTAATATCGAGAGTATCTTGTATTCTTGAACAGATGCATGATGAAAATAATTTTTATAAATTTTAATAAACCTATTTCCACCCATAAAAGCAGCAATTCCTTACCAACCTAACGAAGAATCTACCAGCACTCACCGCTTCATCTTCCTCATACGTTCGCGAGCGTGCCGTGTCAGAGGTCAGTGGATGTCAGCAGTGAGACGTGAAAGTGATCCCCAGGTGTTCACAAGTTGCGTTCGTTCCCCCCGATTAGCAGCCGATAACTACATCCTACATCGCGTGTTGTACGAGAACGTGGACTAGAGGTTCCGCCAACTGATTGAGGAGATGATAGTAGGTTGTGGATGAGTGGATGGGTGGCTTTATCTTAGGAGTGATAATTGCTGGACTCATATTTTTATCTTCCAGTTTAATAATGTGATTGGTTCTATCACTGGAATCTGGTGATTAGAGTGTGGATTATATGCAGGCAAATATGATCAAAATATGCATGCAATGCAATATGCATTAAAATAAGGTCAGATGCAGATATCCAGATATGCAACATAATTTTATTCATTTTTATAAATCAGAAAAATACTACATTTTGTCAACAATGCACAAGAATATCGTATAAAATATAGAAAACAACGTATAACTTGTGGAATACAACTTGTGTGCATACCTACCTTTAAAATAAATGTAAAAACTACTGTAGGTAGTATCGAATTTGAGCGATTATAAATTTTAAACATAATAATTTTTTAGAAATTTTGGGTTAAAAGGTAAAACTCCACGTTGCATGGAAATTCAAAACTATGTATGCAGAATGTAGTTCTTATGACTCTTGAGTGATCTCCAAATGTTCAATTTTTATTCTTCACTCGTAGCATATAGCTTATAGCTCCGTCCCGAGACTTTTAGGAAACCTGTATATAGATCTTAAATTAAATAATACGTTCTTGATAAGTTTGCGTTTTCATTCTAATATAAAATATTTGCAATCTTCATAGGACTCCTAAATTAAAAATTTAACACCAAACAGATAATTAAATTTTAATGTGTTAGATATGAGAACGCAATTGAACGCGCTTCACACTAATCTGTGCGTGCTTCATGGGAACTAATTTAAATAGAATAGTTCAGAATATATAATTTAGTTAAACAATCAATCAGGAAGACATATATTTAGAGTAGTTATGAAACGGCGAGATTGCCTCAGTTAGGAAACCATCGCATTCAGAAGGCATCAAAACAAGAAGAAAAAACTCTGAAACGATGGGAACTTTGCACTCTCTACTAACGCATTAAGTTCTCGTGACCGGCACGTCAGAATTTGATACAACTTTAATTACGTTGTGGGTATTTTGCGCAGTAGAATTTGTTTCACCGTCAAAATCGTGATGAATTTTGACCCGAAATCATAAAAAATGTGAAAGGCGTGGAGGAGTAATTGGTTAATGGAAGAGTAAATTTCATTTATCTTAATTAGATGGAAAAGTAAAATCGGTATGAGCTAGCCAGTCGGTATAATTAAAATTTGAAAGTGAATAGGAGACGTCAACTACCATTTGACGGTAAGGTTGCTCTGTAAAAACATCAATTTTAAAATTAGCAAACATACATACAGTTTATTAAGATAACGATTTTAAATTTATTTGGAAGAATAGTTATTTATGTATTAAGAGAATTCCATATTCGCATTTTTTACAAATGTTTGCATACAAAAATAGATCAAAATATTCGTCGGTGACCTGCAATACCTCCTATCTGACATATATACCGAAACCGGTTTTTTTTGTATTGATTCTCTCTATGTGCATCATGTCCTGCAGAAACCTCCTATCTTTAAAAAAAAAATATAAAAGTGTTTTAGAGCTAAATGAAATACCTCCTATTTTCAAGCGTTATAATACCTTCTATCTCTCAGTTGCCATTGGGACAATATTTTTAGTTCTCCTGGAAATTTGACTTACCTTGGAGCTTTGCATATATCATTGACAATATAATACGAACCATTAAAAAAATTTGGAAATAAGAATTCCGCGGAAATACATGTTTTAGAGCTTAATTAAAATACCTCCTATCTTCTTTAGCGTTAAATCTCTCAATCGCCTGAAGCAGTTTTTTTAGTCCTTCTGTAAAGATTGGCATTTGTAAGATAGAACCGACTATGGTATAAAATATTTGCATATTTCAATTTTTTTTCATATATTTATTTAAAATGCATATAACTGCCATTTTGAATCAAAATGACGGTATGCTAACTCAAATGTACTGCACAGATTGGGTTCAAATTTGGTATGGTATGGTAATAGCTTAGGATTTTTCGAGTTTCCTTTAAATTCAATTATTGTTGGAGGTGTAGCAACGCGCGCAATAATAAATATAATCCAACTCGCCCAAATAGATTAGTCTATAATGATTCTTAATATTCTTGAACCTTGCAGCATTCTTTACAAAATTTGAAGTATTCTCTAGTAAAAGAGCATTCATACCGTCTTTTAAGAAACCTACAATCTACATCAATCACTTCTCCAATCACGGCATTATTAGAAGCCTTTAAAACTCCATTGAGAAAAAACGTCAGCACCTGCAAAATGAATGAACCTTACAAAACCTACTCAATATTCCACTCGAACCAAAACACTAAAATTTCGGCAAAGAACGAGCGATCAAGTTGCATAAAGCAGCCGTAGCAAATCACAGCCTTTGGGAGATATCTGCGCCGTTATTGATAGGAAATTTTCTCGTAAAGCCTTCTTGACCGGATTTACGAAAGAGCGCACATCACTTGACAGGTATCTCTTCTTCTTCATTGCTTTCTTCGTGCTTTCATTCATAACGACCAGAGGATCGTATTACGGACGTAGTATGTTCATGTACTTGTATGATGTGAAGATCGTTAGGTTCTTAGATCGTGTTACGGAAAGATGCTGGTATTATTTGCATGTTAGTGTTTTCGAAAAATGTAGAGATTAGCTTGCTGTTGAAATGGCAGGACAGGAAATGTTGTGTTTAGATTTGTATGTTCTTTTTATAGCCTTGTTTTACACGAATCAATATATTGATCAATAAATTGACCAAGTATTAGTATTATACGAAAAATTTCATCAATTCTTTCTTGACCAATGTATTAACGAAATAGAACTTGTTCTATTTTAAAATTTTAGACAAGCACAACAATTTATTTAGCCTTTATATAATTCTTGTTGAAATAAAATTTTATCATTCTTGTAATGGCCACAAAACATTCACTATAGTATACTTTAGTACATTTTATGCTGAATTTTAAAAAGTAGACGGGTTCTTTAACATACAGTTGAAATGTAATGACAGTAAATATTGTGTTTATAGACTTTTTGCACAATTGGGCTTTTTATCAACTTACCATGCCTGTTTCCAAGACAGTATGTTGATCTTACCGGTTGCTAGGCTAAACAAAACGGTAAGTAATTTACTTACCGGTCACTGAACGGTAAGTAAATCCAAACTGAACGGTAAGTAAATTAACAGAACGGTAAGTAAATTTAATATTAATTACGAAGGAATTAATATTTGCGCATGGATAAAAAAGACCAATAGTGCAAAAAAACAATATAAGCATCACGAAAGTTAAGGAATTACCGATGTCAGACCTAAGGTGGGATTCTGTGCAAATCTATAAGTTTTTAAAAAATTGTAAATCTTTAAATATTGAACAAAATCACATCAATGTTTATTCAATAATATAAAAATGTTCATATAATTATAAATTTCATTGCGATTTTGTTTAATATTTACAATTTTATAGATCTGCAGCAACTACAGATTTTCACAGAATCCCACTAAATATTCCATCGGTAAACTGTTCTTGATGTTTAATATAATATACTGTTAAGTTCTTTTTAAAGGTTGATATTAGAGATTGGTCAAAAAGCGAGCAACTTGCCTACGGGTAAGAAATAACAAAATTGCGACAAAATTTCAACAATTCAACATTCTATTGATTCTTTGAATCTGGAATTGTTCTTAGACCAATGCTCGTAACGTTTTATATTTATTTTAAAAGTAAATATAAACGCAGTAAAGAAATCGCACTTGCTACAGAGCTGCTCCTTGCAACTGAACATGAATGCAGTAAAAATGTAATTACATCTTGTAATTAACTGTAATTAAAGTAATTAGTATCAAGTAATTATCTTCTGCGAATGGATCTGCAATCAGTAAAGAGTAAACTACTGCTTCGTGACAAATCAAATCGAATACGTGATTGAATCTGAATTGAACTGAGATTTTCCAGCGGAAACATGAACGATTAAAATTATAATCATTTGCGAGAAAAATACTTTCTTAAGAACAAGAATACTTATGTTGTAAGAATCCTAATATGGCTGTTCAATAATTAAATTCATTGTGGCACATGCCTGGCGGGAAATTGAAATTTTCGTACAAGAACAATAATCGAACTGGAATAACATTATTATACTGCACTGAAATGGACGGTGCAAAAGTTAAATCAATATTTATAAGTTTTAAAATTAAATATTTCACATTTAAATACATATTTTTTTCAAGTATTTTCCACGTTCTACATTCGCAAGAAATTCTAGACTCTACATATTTATACGTTTTTTAATTCTGTAGAAAAGAATAAATTTAATTGGACTATTACTTAAATTTCTCATCTTTAAATAATTAGCCTTAAGCCTTATTCACATTTAGTTTTAAGCGGCCCGTCTACGTTTTTTCCTAATTCGTAAAATACTCTCGGTTTTACTTTTTTTTCTATTCCACTCTTTTCTCCACTACTACTACTGCCTAAAACCAGCCCGAAACTTATACTTTACCGCATCCTAGCAATGCAATGTCATTTTGAAGTTGAAAAATATTGTAAAAGTGTTTTCGTTGCAAGTAAACTGTTAGTTTATTATTGACTTTAAGGTAATGATTTTATAAACATTTAATAGAGAAAGAACGAGTCTACAGATGCGCCTTTTTAAAATTTTAAAAATAAATTTCTATCAGGAGATATTTACCTATAGGTATATATTTTTCTGAATTTTTTATGATAATGTACAATTAAATTTATTAAAATTTAAAAAAGGTACAACTGTTAATTTGTCCTTTAAGTACATAATCCTTGTTGAAATACAATTTTGTATTGGCCACAAAACACTCGCTACGTTAGTACGTTTTGTGCTGGATTTTAGGAGGTTTAGAAGGTTTCCTTTTATGTTCACGTCTAAGAAAGTTTGTATACATCTAACTAAATGCGAGCATTCATAGTGTTTAAAAGTGGGAAGTGCGAATGCTCGTATTAAGTTAAATGAATTTAAACTTTCTTACGTAAACATAAATGTAAACCTTAAAACTAAATGCATTAATGATCAATACGTTTAATTCCAATAGAATTTGAACTATCGCTGTAATTTGTAATTTATTTTATTGTAACAAAGTATTAAAAAAATGGATTTCTTTGACTAAAACTTTATAAAGCATTTAAGTTTAAACCACGTTCACAGTACGATATTTCAAAAACTCGCGGCAACACGGCGCACGCGCGTTTTTATGAACATCCGTATTAGTTGATCCCTTTAGATCAATTTCTTCATCCTTCCCTCTCTTGGTAATTACAATTTCCAGCGCTTGAGCCGTGCCGTGGGCTGACCATCAACATCAACACGCGGTTCGAGTGCGGCTGAGCGGCAGAGCGAATTGAATAATTGCGGCTAGTTTAAACTGTTCCGCGTTAACTTAAAAGGGAAGTTGTGATTTAGCTGCGCTGTATGCACCCAGGGGTGTTATTATCTCTAACGTTTTCCTTGTCGAGAACTTTCGTTCTAGCATGTGGAGTTTTGTTTGTTTTTCTGTTATAAATAACTCTGGATGGAGAAAAAAATATTGAATGATTGAACTTTATATAACAACGTTTTCTAACACTTCGGTATTATTTTGATAAATAAGATAAATTGGCAAACAAGCTCTTGTATATACAACAATAGGGTACTTTACCATTTTTTAAAAAGTTTTTTATTGAAATTTCATGTTATTTAAAAGCGATTGAGAGTACTGAAGCCTTAATTGTTCTTAATAAAGCTGTAATTAATTTTTAAAGTTTGTGTGACGTAGATGTATAGCGGACAATATTCTCAAACCATGGGACTGGAATTAAAATGTACCTACTCATGTAAAATCAACTGTTTCCAAATGTTACAAAATATAAAATACAATTTGGTAGTTTCTTTATTAATGTAAGTAATGGCCGTTTTACACTACGCTAAATATTGAACAAGAAATTGCGCAACAAATTGAACAATATCTTGAGCAATAAATTGCTTTGTTTTTAATGAACTCTGTTTTATACTGAGACAATTTTATATACCTACCTACAATATTTAGTTTGTGATTCTGCGAAGTTAGCATATAATAATAATTTGACAGCCGCGCTTATCTATTTTTTGAGACAATTTACGAAGCAATGCATTATTTCACACAATTTGCTGTATGATACTACACAATTTAGATTGAACAAGATCTTGTTCAAGATTTAGTGTAATGTAAAACAGGCTTAAGAATACACGCGAACGCCTTATTGTGACGTAGATGTATCGATACGTAAAATATTTAAAGAACTATTAACTTTTTGAAAACCTTTTTCATGACAATAACTCATTTTTGAGATCTCCTTTCAATATAATTGACTGGATTGCTAATTTGCTACTATGGTGAAGTACCCTATTATGTAAGAATGATGTTAAACCACAAAGCACGAATAGCCGAGTTGTTACGTGACCCAATTCTTGAAAATTCAGAACTAGATAATTCAACTAGTATTTATAAGAAAATTGAGAACTAGAAATCCGATGGTTGCAGAAAACGCATGTAAAGAAATATTCAAATCTAGAAAAAATTGTTGAAATTTTTCCAGCAATTGTGGAATAATTTTTTATTAAGGAGGTTGGGTACTCCTGCAGTGGCGTACCCAGACATTAGCTTTGGAGGCGGATATGAAAATGAAATTATTTTTGAAAATGGAAAACAAAATTCGCTGATATTGTAATTCCTTCAGTTGCGGTGATATATTTAATAATTACTAATTTACTAATCGAAAAATGCTTGGCATGTTTACATTTTTTTAAGTAACTTGCAAATGGTTTTAAAAAAGTACACAAAATCTTCACGCACTTATTTTAAAGATTTACGGGAAATATTAATACAAATTCTATGTATTTGTCATCATTTTATCATTAGTTTAAAGCATGCAAAACAAAAATTTAGTTAATTGCGATAAGAGTCCATGTATAAAACGAGCGTAATTTCAACATTCATATACTGAAAACCGGATGGACGAAAATTTTGGTGACGTTGGTAAGAAAAATTTTTTGATTGAATTAGAAATAGTCGGGTCAAATTCATTTATCATTTTATTAAAAGATTTCCATCTTTCTTTTTCATTTATGGTTCTTTATAAAATAACTATAGAAAAGCCTTCCTTATAAAGAATTTCATTCTTAATTTGTTACAGAGATTTCCTGTCTATTCATAAATCTGTTACTTATGATAATTTATTCCACGTTAGATATATCGTTTCCTGCATTCACGACAAATTTTGACTATAATTAAGTACTTATAATTTGCTTTGTCAATAAGTTTACCGCCTACACAATGACATACTTTACCGTACGTATATTATTACGTAAATTAATGTCCTTTAGAAAATGCAGTTAATTTTTTATTACCATAAATACCTGCGCAGTGTTTCCCAAACAACATTCAAAGTCATTCTGTTTTTCCTATTTGTTTAATTGCTTTTTACATTAAAAACTGACCGTAAAACATAACAGTTTTTGATATCAAGACATAATCTAAAATATTTGAGCAAGCAGGTTCATTTTTAATGTCACAAAAAGACCCTAACCCCCACCAAAAATTTTACGTTTGACAATCTGGCTGCGGAATTCAGGTAGCAAGCGTGAGCGTGAGAAAACAGGTGTACCAACCAAAATAGAATTAATTATACTATCCGATATTAAGAAATCTAAAAAATTCTCGACTTTCTATAAAACTAAACTACATTAATTGCCAGGTATCAAATTCAAATAAGAATCAAATTATTCCGTGAAAATGTGGGCCACACATCAGCTGCCTGATAAATATGTCAGAAGAGATTGTCTTAGAAAAAAGTCGGGAGGAAAAAAGAATCATTTATATTCACATCACGGTAAATACTTTCATCAGTCATCAGAACTTGAAACCGCAGGTAAAAAATTCACGAGGTTGGTTAAGATAATTAGGTGGATCTTCCCAGGAAAAAAATATGAGTTTCTTCCTTCTTAGTGTGTTGATGAAAATGCGATACTTACGATTTAAAAAAACCTTCTCGTCTACGATCAAAATCAACTTTTTTATCTCAATTACCTACAAAATAGTGAATATTTAGATAAGCAGAATTAAATTATTCCTAGCTGAAGTGTTGGAATCGAATCTGGAGTGCTATATCTAATTTGACGGACACTCAACCATTGTGCTACCATTGGCAAAAACAATCAATAACCAAGAGGTACTTTGGTTTTATTTTGAAATTGGCATTTACTAGTAATGATCGGCCAAACTGTAAAATTATATGTGCATAAATACGAGTCATTAAAAACGAATACAAGAGGGTTCAAATTAAATCTTGTTTGCAAATAAAATAACTGAAAAGAATCAAAGTTAGAATCAGTAGTACTACACAAGACGTTGAATTAAACGTTTTTCTAATAGATAAAAAATCGGCATTCCAAATAAATATTCGTCTCCTAAAAGGCGGAGTATCGTAAGCGACATTATTTGTGAAAATGAGTTAAGGTGGTTAAGATATTCTGCCGGACATTTTCCATATATTCTGAGAGTTTTCGACAAATAAAAAATATGTATATCAGTTTTTTGCGTTTCTTGAGAAATTGACAAAGTGGTACTTACGATACTCTGCCTGTTAGGGGATGATTATGATGATGTGTTCAAATTTTAGAATTTCAGACTACTCTCTGTCTGTCCAATTGTAGTCTTCATTTCTCATGAAATCGTTTTATTGTTAAAGATCTAAATTATTTGCAAACTACATAAGGTTAAACTATCCACAATCCCGCTTAATTTTTCATCGAAATAATATCTACAAATAATATAATAGAACATACATAAGGCACTGAATTAAACGTTTATCTATTCATCATCGACGTCTTATTGTTCAAAATCATTCAAGGCCCAAGCCGACCGATGGCCGTTGTCCGTTGGTCCAAATTTAATCAAAACACCCGACCATTAAATTCCAAGGGTGTGATTTCTATACCCAAAGTGCAAGATTCTGAGTCTCAGCCAAATAAAAGAAGGGTGATGGGGGACAAAAAGGGAGCACGCTGTTCCCACGAGTCCCAGCCACCGCATTCACCATATGTCGTCGTGTGCGAGCGAGCGAGCGCTAGCCTGCCTCCCGGCCGAGCGAGAGAGACGCAGCTAGCTGTAATTGAAAGGTGCTTCCTTGTACGCGAGCGTGAGAACCTCAGCTGTCTCGAGTGTGCTGTGGAACGCATGCATCAGCGCGTGGATGACACACGAGTGACGCGAGCGACGTGGGAACCGGACGAGAAATTTTATTGTCTAAATGAGGAAACGTGCGATGTTCAAGATGCTCAAGATGGAGATTGCTGCCAGCTACCTGCTTCCGAGGTTGCTGAAGTCAATACGGACTGCTGATGCATGTAAACATCAACACAAGTTTGATTGTCAAATTAGGTGCAATACTTCTAGTGATAAAGCCCGTATTACATTAAGCAACACTTGCATGTGCAATTGCAACTTGCTACAAATAGCGGCAATATAGCGTAATGTAATATGAAAATTGCTGGTGCTATTTGTTGCCGCAATCAATAGCACGAGAATTCTAATTTGATGCAACAATTTATTGCACTGGCAATTTAGTAATCTTTATTTTCTCTCTTTGCTGCCAACTTAAATATCGCTGTCAGTATGAAATCATACCGCCGACAGCTATCATTGACGTCCATATTCAATATTAAAATAATATATAATTTCAATTTTATATTAATTCAAGCTTTTGTAAAACATGTCATTACCTTTCAACCTTATGATTGTTGTGATTCTCGTAAATAAATATGTTCGGTTGGAAATGCTTTTAGTGACAGCATAAATATATTGAAGTTGCTTCTAGTGTAATGTAAAAAAAAACTTACATTTGCAATTTATAGCCGCTATTAGTAGCAAGTTCCAATTGCACATGCAATTGTTGCTTAATGTAATACGAGCTTAAGAAATTTAGCTACGTGCTTCCTTTAAATGTGGTTATCAGCTTCTCCTTCTTGGCTTGCTAAAGAAGTCAATAACAACTGCAGATGCATGTAAACATCATTCATAAATATTATCTTAAGTTTGATTATCAAATAATGCTGTTAAATAGTGGTATCAGCTTTTTAGATTCCTAAAGAAGTCAATAAGAATTAGTGAGCATATAACATCAACATCAGTGATACGATCCAATTGTTAAATTATGATGCAATGCTGCAGATTGTTGAAAGTCAACAAGAACTGATGATGAGATGAATAATGTAAAGATCAATCATAAATAACATGGAGATCAAATGACCCTATATCTTGCTAAAGAAGTCAATAAAAAGCTGTGATACATGATTCTTGTAAATTTGATAGTCAATGAGGTTGAGATATAGAATTCTGTAAGAGGGGAAGGAAGTCAGCTTAAATAGCTTGGAAAAAAAGTTAATATCAATTGGTGATTCTAAACTCTAAAGCTACTTGTACAGAAAAACTGTAAAATATTGGACGATATATTTAGTAACTTGCTTTTATAAGTTATAGTCTTGTAGTCTAATAGATGATCTTGTTTAGATTAAAAACTTAGTCGCCAACAGCTCCAACAAAAACCGTTACTTCTAAATTTGTCGCTCAAAATAAAATTCTTATGCAAATATTTCGCAGTGTCAACCTTGCGAAAAATTCTGCATGCAGGCAAAATTCAAATCACATCTTAATATTCAGTGTTAATATTCACACACATCGAATCATTTCCATTAAAAACGTTAATTACCTTTTCAAGGATTTCAATCCAAAAACAGAAGCAATGAGACGGAAATACGTTCTCCATTAATAAAACATTTTGCTTCTAGAAGTTAGAGCAATGTTCATTCATTCAATGAATAATAATATTCTTTTTGTTTGAATTCAGACGCCTTAGGTGTTGGTAAAAGAAAAAGTTGGAGTCGGCAGGATATTTAAAAAGAATTAAAACTGTTTTTATGCAGATGGATAAAAAGCGACCTTGCTACTGAAAATCAGTGGGTAAATTGTTAGAAAATGTTTGATACCTATACAGGTAGATCCTACACAAAAAATAAAGATATACATGGACAAACGGTTGAAAAAATGGATAAAAAAATATAAAAGTGTGGATGTTGAAGCCAATAAAATAAAAAAATTACAGCAACAAAAAACTATTTTATTTTATTGTTTTTTATAGTTATAGTAACGAGATACTATATCAATTATTGAATTAAACGTCAAAAAATATCCTACCACTTAAAATAATGATATTTTTTCAAATTTATATTTAATATTAAAATATCTATGTCACTATATATATATATATATATATATATATATATATATATATATATATATATATATATATATATATATATATATATATATATATATATATATATATATATATATATATATATATGTAACATTTTTCTAATGTTTATTTAAAAAATAATAATAATGAAATTACAAAAGTTCTCTTGAAAAAGAGCGTATCTAGTTGTTTATTATTTTTCGGACTCAAATTTTTATCAGAGACAGTTTGTTCCATCAAATTACTAGGCAACCAAGTTTTTGTTAAAACTTAATGTTTATCCGATAACATAAATACCTCTAATGTAATTGCAATTGAAAACAGTAAATATGAAATAGTTTTTAATATTTGTACGACTAAAAAATATTAATATAATGTTATTTAATAAAAGAACATTTTAAAAAATGTTACATAAGTTTCATAAATATTTTAATTTCTAATCCATACGAATTTGAAAACCGTATCTCACTAAGTGCATTATTTTTCAAGATTACAAGATTCATTTCATACACTTATTTGAACACAATCTTAAAAGCGTTTCATGAAATTTTTATATGATGTTGTGCGTCATGAAATTGAAAGAAATAAGTTTTGACAAAATTGTCACCTCTTGTAATATTATCTCTGCATGATTTATTGTCATGCGCAATATTTGTAAAAAAAATCTCGCCTGTATCTACTTACCAACCACTGAGACAAAATGTATGTATTTTTGTAAAGAACGAATGAAAATAAAAGTATTCTCAAAAGATAAAAAATAATCTTCCAACATGTGAATAAAGCTCATTAAATCTTCAATTAGTTTAATGGAAACAACAGCTGAAAATCTCTTTCTGATCCGCGCAACGATTAAAAAACTTTGGCTTATATTATCTGCCAATGCAAACCGTTTTATTATAGTAGCAATTAATGAAGCAAGTGAATAAATTTAATTTATTTGCAAGTTATAGCACTGAATATTAATTACTCTAAGTATATAAATCACTTACAGTGTGAGCTAAGTAGTAATTAATTAGAAAATTCATTAATCAGAACTATTTTGACGTATAGATAAATAGCAGCACTGTTATGGTATTTATTGGTTATTATTTTGGCAAAGAAAATAAAATAGTAACAGAACAACAAATCATTTTTTAAATAAACTGAAAACAAACATTTGTAATATAGGTAATAGGTATAGAATAGTAAGGCTTGTATCGTAATTCTTATTTTAAGTATTTGTCATGTTAAATTTAAAGCTAAGAAGTAGAGTTGGAAACGATGATTTTATAAGGTAAATAAATATGAATTAGCGGCTATCACAAATAGATTATATTTTTGTCATTTTTATACGATACACAGCAACTGACTATTATTTTATAGGTATACTTAGTAGTATGATATATTGACTATTGATTAGTAACAAGCCGAAGTTATGAATTTATTATTAGGTACTCTGGTACTCACTTAGTAATAAATGATGTATCAACAGGTATCATGAATGAAACAATGAATGACGTATTTCAAAATTATACATTTATTTAATACATGTAATTATTTCAATGAGCTATAAAAATCGAAGATCAGAATTTCGATAATATGCAAAAGTTTTGACATAATATTATAGGCATCTAAAATAGTGCAAGATTCTAGTTAAAATATTCAAACTGTAAATTAAAGAAACTAAAATAAGACTACCTTATTATAGCAATGACGTCTACCTCTTTTTAGAATTACTAGAATTCTCTCAATATTACTTTTTTTCTATTTCACCCTTTTCGCCACTATACGGCTGCCCGAAACCAGTCCGAAACTCGTACTTTCCCGCACCCAAATAACTTCTGTATTTTTAAAATAAATTAAGTAAAATAAAAATTATTCGAAAAAGGAAGCTTAGCTGCATGTTTCTTGCTTTTTAAATTTTTCTTGCCATTTATAGTGACCGAAAAAAATCATATCAAATAATGACAAAAAACCGCAAATAACGTCATTTTAAATTTTTTTTAAAATTTAAATTCCTAGGCCAAAGACAAAAAATAAAAATATAGAGGCATTAAGACATCCTTTGTTATTAAAAGCATCATATATTTCAATTATAATTAAAGTAAACGTGGGAGGCGTACACCACCGTAACGCTGTAAAATTTTAGGGTAGACGGACACCTTAAGAAGCTTTCCATCTCGAAACCAGAGAATTCCATTCATTTAAGAAGAACAGTTCCAGCTTAAGGGTGGTTTTAATTACATGAAAAGGAAAGTCACAGGTGCATGGCTCTCTGATATCCTTACCTAACTGTGGGAAAATGTTACGAAGATTCGGGGGTGGCCATGGCCTCTCTGGATAGGTTCCCACTCGAGTGGCATATGCTACATAACAGGAAGTGTGCGAATACTTGAGATATACAGTTTTTAGGAGAATTCTTGGGAAAGTGATACCGTTTTTCTGGAGACGAATTATAACGAAGCAAAAAAATTATCTCTCTTTTTACCTCTCGCCTCATATTCTATAAGAGGTATTGTAATGGGTCAAAATTTTCGAGTATGAGTTTTTGGTGGATTAGCACGTTTCAGGGTCTCTAGAATACGAATTTAATATTTTCACGATGATGTCTATGTGTGCATATGTATGTATGTATGGACGTATGAATTATGTGAGGATTTTTCGTTCACGATAACTTAAAAGTATCAAAACCTTTAATAACCAAATTTCATATTTAAGGTTTTAATAAGGATCTTAACACCGGATTTTGGTAAAATTGTGCAAACCGGAAGTAGTACTTTTGGAAACTTGATATAGTTTTCCTTGAATAAATTGATACATTACTTATTTACGACAATTTTTGCAATTAAAAATATGGGTACAGTTAATTTTAAATACAATTTGCTGAATTTGTTAGTATTTAACAACAAAATAAGGATCAATTAAAATTCTACTTTTTTGAAATTCCAGTGTCTTGTAGTCCATGTTCATATGAAATTTGTTACTACACAAAATTTGAATGATTGACATGACAGTGACAGGTACAGTTGACATCTTTTGGTTGCATCTTGGTTTACATTATCGTTTACATATGACATGAACATGAAACTATTAAAATGTAAGTAAAACTGTTTATTAGTAAAATAAGCAGAATTAGGCGAGAGGTCGTGTGCTGGCCACATCAAATTTTTATGGAATATAATGAATGAATGTATCCACAATAAGTGTGATTAATTTTCTGAATAGAGTAGCATATATTAGTTCGAAAGGTTGAATGGTTCAAATGAACTTGCTGTGTTGTTTTGTTTGAGTAAAATTAATTTAGTTTATCAGAACTACACCTGCACAGGTGTATTGATTACTATCTCAGTGGGATTGAACTATGAAAAATGTAATTTATGAATACTAAATTGATTTTTCATACTGGGAAATTAATCACTTTGATTAGAGTCATTATTTGTAGGATTTTAATTTTCTTTTTAAGTGGCGGTATTGTTATTTCATATTTCGAATAGCTACATTATGAAGCCATTGTTTACGTTTCTTGAAGGTGCTTTAAAAGGATCTACGATAAAAATGTTTCCAAAATATTATAGCCAAAATATTTATGGCCAGATTAATATTTATCGCTACCATTGACCAATTTTGTTTGCTTAAATGATGTAAATTGTCTTTCCCCAGCATTTCAGTTAAGTAAGCAATAAATTAAAATTCTTGTTTAGTTTCAAAGACTCCAAATATTTTATTTTTCATAGAAACATAGCATTCAATATTATTATATTATTATACAGGGTGAGTCAGCTAAGTGTTCCCTATTTAATTTGTTTGTAAAGTCTCAAGTTTTTGTGTAAAGTCCGCCAAATTTTTGCTGTAAATACAGTAGCCACTTGAGTTTTTGTTCGCAAAGTTTTATCATTATTGCTCTATTGTTTCCTAATTGGTGACTGAAATAATGATTAATTAATTAATGATTAGTCAAACGACTATTTGTAGGATTTTAAAGGACCTTAAGTGGCATCCTTATAAGATTCAAATTCTGCGGGCAATTTCTGAAGAGGATAAAGCAAACCGATTGGAATTTGCAGAAGACGAAATTGAACGAATGAATGAAAACCCTGGTCATCTGAATAACATCATGTTTTCTGATGAGGCACATTTTCATCTTGATGGTGGATTTAATAGACACAATCATCGGTATTGGTCAGATGAAAATCCCCACTGGATTGATTGATTGCACTCTCCTAGAACGGCTGTTTGGGCTGCAATTGGAGATTTTGGATTAATTGGTCCAATTTTCACATTGAAGTGAACCACTCGTGAAGATTTTGTCTGATCGATTTGAAATTTCGGCAGTAAAAATGTCTTTAGATAGTTCATGTTTTGCAAAAATTTCGTCACTTTCTGATAAAAATTGCCTAAGTTATAAAAAATCCAAATAGGGAATAGTTAGCTGACTCACCCTGTATATTACCACACTTTTATTATATCACAGGCCACATGTATTTTTTTTCACTCTGTTTAGAACATCTTTTGCCTTTGGCATGAAAATATTGATAATTGTTGATAATGACATATCGTGATTACCCACAGTTTACCCGTTGTTTTGAAATTGTGAGGTTATCGAGACTACGACATACGTTTCTTTTCAAACTAAAAATACAAATAAAAAATATATAATTATATATTTCAAATCAACAACTATTTAAATTAGTAACATTAAAACAGTTGTAGGTTAGTGTTCATTGGTTGTTTCCCTTAAAAAATTCAATTTAGATACTTATAATACAAAAAATAAGCTAGAAGTCAATGGAAAAGGCTTATATTATCATCTTGCATTCAAATTTAACCGCCCGCTACTGTAATCTATTGCTTCAGTATTCAACTGTTATATCGGCTCCCCACGTTGGGCGCCAAAATTGTAACAGTACCAAAATATCCCCCAAACAAAAACAATTTCGCGCTGCCCGAAGCACAACAATCTCCTCCGTCATTTGTTTGTCTGTGGCGCGCGCAGGCGCGTGCGCTCCTTGGTGGGCGTCCCCTCTCTCTCCATATCGTGTGTAATCAGCAAGCAACTTGTTGTAAGTTGAATCACGCTCGAGTCGCCACCGCGCGGGGTGGGGGGAGAGGGGAACGCTGACTACCGTGGGAACGCTGGCGAGCACGTGCTTATCTAGCCGTTAGCGAGAGAGAGACGGCGCCACTGGGAAGGATACTGAGCGAGACGAGGACAGAGCTCGCCGTGCCTGCACGTGTGTTGAGAGACGTGAATGCGAATTAGCGCTTAACGTATTTCTAATAACATGAATCGGAATCTAATTAGAATTTCGTTGTGACATAAGCTTCAGGGTTGCGTATTTGGGTTTTGTCAAGTTGGTATTTATGCTGACGCGTTGACCTGAAACGGAAATTTGTTTGACATCGAAATGTAATGTGTATTCACTTCTTTACTTTACTGTTCGACTAGCGTAAGTGACTAGCGTAAATAACTGGCGTAAGTAACTAGTGGTACCAAGTTAAAATCTGACAATTGACAAAAAAATTCACCATTAGATCTGAGTTATTATATTCTATTATAAAGAACACCACTATAATATCATCTACCATTCTGCAATTAGAATAACCGTATTGAATGGTAAAAATTATTTTATAATTGTGAGTAATAAATAAATAAATAATAAAATTTAAAATCCCGTGATTTATAATCAATGAACTCTATACTACGTACTTGGAAAAGACGCGCTTGTTAAGCTAGATTCAGACCTACCCAATTATAAGTATAAGTGACTAATTCAACCAATCAGCGTTCAACGTTCGCACTTATAATTAAAATTGAAACTTTGTGACATCTCTGGTTGGTTAATTTAGCACTTATACTTATAATTGGGTAGGTCTGAATCTAGCTTTAGAGTCGATGAGGCAAGTTTGTATTTTACCCATGTTCTACATGAGTTAGACAGTGATAGAGATACTACCCAAATGCTATATGTCATAATTCTGTTTCTCTCTCTCAACTTGCCTCACTCTATTATTTATGTACCTCTTGAATAGTTTTTTTTTTCAAAAACATTTTTACTTGCAGTGTTGCAAACCAAATCAAATTAAAGAATTATATTTATGTTTGTATCTTCATCTTGTCATCGTTCTACGGCCCATAATCACAATAAACAGATAATAACAACCCAGTCCAAAATGGGAAAAAATGACACGCCACCACGCAGAAACAATTATCTCCACAAAAACAAAAATCCTTCAAATGGTTTGATTGGTTCGTATAAAAATGCTCGTGAAACAACGATGAATCGAAAATAAAAGACTATCCCAGTGGCTACTCAAAGTATGCGACGTGATCGAGAGGCTATCACCTGCCACATTTTCCCACAGTCCACAGGAAGTATGCGAGAGAGAGAGACCGTCGCTGTGAGCGTGCCGGGCGCACTTTCAACACGCGTGCGACGAGGACGGGAGATGCTGTAAAAAAGATGAGCTCAAGCGGACAAACCTATCATTATTAATTCAATGAGTTAGATAAGGACGGCGAGATGCGAAACTGCATGGGGGAGAGAGATGCTCGTAACAAGGGCATGAAATAACTGATTGACGCAAATATACCAGCTTGAAATTAATTTTCGACGGATTTACATAAATGTTGGATTTTTGCTTGTTTATTGGGAAAGGATTAACATTATTTATAAGTTTGGCCATGTTATGCAATATTGCAAATGCGGCTGAACCTGAAATTTGACAGCCAGAACTTGAAATACTGAAAGCTGAAATATGCAACAATAACAAATTATTATTATAGATAATAGTTGTTCATGTTACGAGTGGGGTAAGAACGTTATTACGAGGTAGTAGACCGAGTGCTGTAATATGCTTTAGCCCACATGTGATATACAAATTTTATCCACGACTGCTCAAACTAATAAAAATTGATATTTTTGTTTAAACGTCAGATTTGAAATTTTTAAAATTAAATACATTTTGACTTTTGATAGATAAATTTGATTTAATCAAAGCAAACAGGGTACATATAATTTGTTCGAAAGCAGGATATCCTGTCATTTTTATTTACAAACAAATTCTTAATTTGTAAGTTTATACATGATATTTATTTATTATTCGTTTATAAATTATTTATTATAGGACACTTTCAAAATTACTTTATCCAAGAATATTCAAGGAATAAATAGGTAAAAAATTATATCATAATCTTAACACTGCTGTCAAATATTGAAAAACAAATTATTTAATTAGTATTATCACATTATCAGATATTATCCATGGCTACGTTCGAGTAAAGTAGAGTAAATGCAAGAGGTAAGGTAAATAGACAGAAGCACATTACATTACTTCACTAGTGAGGTAAGAGGTAATATAACTAATTACCTCACTCAAATGATGAAAATAATATGATTATTATATCACTGGCATGGATAAAGTTAATAAAAATAGTGATATTATGGTAGATTAAGTATACTTATAAGGTATACTATAAAAGTAAAATAGTTTAACTGACTGAACTGATAATATTATGGAGCTAAAATACATTAAGCCCTGTTCGCATCTTTGGAGATTCTACGGAGAGTCAAACTCCCGGCAAAGTCACGGCAAAAAAGAAGTTTATTTCTTTCTAGTGATAATTACGTGGTTTTGAAGCAATCAATAAATTAAAAATTCTTCTTTTCCAAGACTCATTGATAATTTAACAAATAATTCTCACTAGAAAGAAAAAAACTTCTTTTTTGCCGTGACTTTGCCGGGAGTTTGACTCTCCATATAGAATCTCCAAAGATCGCCGTGCGAACAGGGCTTTAGGTACCTATAAAAGTTATGTTTGTTTATTTCATAATTAATATGTATTTTACGAACGATTTTCAAATTTTGGAAAAAAATCATTCGAAGTATCTCATTATAATTATAAAATGAATATTTTAGTTCAGAGTCAAAAACATACCTAACAATATTACTTATTTAACTTTCTTCCAGTCAAGTCAAAATATTAAATCTTCCTATTTTCTAATAAGTACCTACTCGTAGGTACGGCTTCAGACCCCAAAACGTGGCTTTCCAAAGTGGTATAGTAAACATTTACACTGAACAACTTCTAAAGAATTTCAAACCAACCATAAGCTCTCTCAATTTTTTCTATTTTGTTTGTTTACATCAGATAAACTTTTTTCCTCAGCGCGTGTCGCGTAAAATCTCCACTGATAACCTCACAAAAACGACCGTAAAAAATTCCTTGCGCCAGGTGCAAATAAAGACATTACCCAGGCGTTGGAGCAGTCCCTTTCCCACGGCCTGGGCGCCAATCTCATAATTAATTACCACTAAATAATTGCTTTGCTCACGGATAGAGTTAACGACAAACATGATCGCTCGTTTGACTAAGTAGACTTATAAAGATTTCAGTTTTCTTTCTATTAATTGGGACCAATTGCTTCGGAGACTAGAAAAAACGTTCAAGTTTAGAGATAATCTAATCGGACTTTTGGAGCGCAGTGGAACAGAATTGGAATGCAAATTTATGATAACGAAGATAGAAATTTTTCGACGGTGTTACGTAATCATGAGCGAATTTTATTTCTAGTTTATCATTAGTTGTTCGAATGTAATCTTCTATGCATATTCTTATGCAGGCTGGTTTATAATGGATGTAACTGGTTACTTATTTTATACCTATTCTGAAAAGTTGAACAAAGGGGTTTCTATGTTACCGTGTCATTAAGAATCTTAAATGCCTTTGCCTTTAATTAAACTTATACAAAATAAGTTAGCGGTTACATCAAATACCATTTACAATAATGACTGTAGTTAGTAGTTGTAATTATTACTTTGAAATAAGGGATAAGGGACTAGCTAGTCGTACTTAAACAAATTTCAAACTTTTATAAATTTGCTTAAGGGTCTCGTCTCCGTAACAAAATATTGCGTGTTTAGAGGTGTAGCAGTTTCTGCTTTACTCATTGCATATTAAAAATTTGAAGGAAAAACAGGTACTAGATTTTTGTGAAAGAATTAATCTAGGATTATGCCCAGTTAGAATTCTGAAAAAATCTTTGAAATCCATATACAAAATTAATGAAAAAGTGTTTTTTAAGCAATTTTTTACATGCTTTTTCTTATTATTAAGAGAGTTATTAGAAAATGTAACTCGGCATAATCCTAGTTACATTCTTCGTCTGTAAATAAATTTATGAAATTTAGCTTTATCTATAAAACTTCGTGAGCATTGTAGAAATTGCTAGACTGCTTTTCCGTATTTTTAGCGAGCGTTTCTGCATTAACATAGGACAAACGCGGTGTTGAGCTACGTGGAGACGATACCCTTAAGCTAGATGCAGACCTACCCAATTATAAGTATATTATAAGTCCTAAATTAACCAACCAGCGCTTCCTCAAAATTCAAATTTCAATTATAAGTATGAACTAAAGGTAGAAAAAGATCGATAGTTTAAAAAAATTACTATCGATATGTCGGTAGTTGCGATGTAACGATAGTAGTATCGATAGTTGTCGACAGTTCCCGGAAGAAAAGTTTATCGATAGTTAAACGATAGTTTGTCAATAGTTTATCGATAGTTAAACGATAGTTTGTCAATAGTTTATCGATAGTTAAACGATAGTTTATCGATATTTGAAACGGCATTTATTGACACATCAATTATATAGTGTTATCAAAACTGCTGTAATATTTAAAAAAAAAAATTTTTATGGTAACCGTTCTACAGGATTATCTCCCAATTACAGAATGGTAGATGTTATTATAATGGAATCCAACCACTCGCACCCAGTGGTATTATTGTCAGTTGCGCTGGGAATCGAACTGGGGACCGCTATAGAATGCTAGCCGAACTCTCTACCATTGAACTAATCACTTATAAAAGGACGATTAAATGTATTTTTCATGTAATTTTCCAATTTCGGCCGATCTCGATGTCAATAATAGTTTGATAATAACTATCGATAAACAAAAACTATCGGATGGGAAACAACTATCGTTCAACAAAAACTATCGTTTAACTCAAACTATCGTTTAACTATCGATATGTCGATAGTTTGTTCTAACCACTATCGAACTATCGATAGTTTCTAATACGATAGTTTTCCCTCCTCTAGTGTGAACTTTGAACGCTGGTGGGTTAAATAATCCAATTATACTTATAATTGAGTAGGTCTGAATCTAGCTTCATGCAATTTACAAAATAAAACTTCACACGCGTTATAAAATTCTCGCACGCTTTTAATTCCTTCACGGTGCTACTCCTGCGGCATTTCGTCAGCCACCAACGCACTTCCCATTAAACCAAGCGCGACGAACAACAAAACCCAAACAAACCAACACAAAAACCAACTAGCCGTTCACTGCTCATGTTTCATGTTTTCTTCGTTCGTCTAGCTGAGGCTGACGTTACGCCGAGAGGCGATAACGTAATTGCAACCTCGCATTTATCAGATCTTTATCTTTATGTTCCCATGTGGGCAGAGGCGATGAAGATTTCGCTTGAGGATGCGAAGGGTGGTAAAACTGATTGGGTGATTTGTTTGTACTTAGGGAGTAATTATCTTTGAAGTTGGTAATGGTATTATTAGGGCACATATATCAATAATTGTTATTTATTATATCCCGGACGTTTGCCTTATTAAATTGACATTTGGCAAAGTCATTGTTACCTAACAAACTGCAAAATATAAATTAACATTTATGATATGCATGCGTCTATCTATGTCTATCTACTGTGAACAGTTCTAAAAGACTAGTCGGTAGTCCAAATAAAATTAGTAAGTGGTTTGATTTTATTGAACGTGAATACATTGGATTAAGAGATTGTACCATCTACTACAAAACAAGTGTAACGGTTTATATTGTCGACAAGTTATCGCGCCAAAAGCTCATGTTTTGCCATACCCAATTTCTACAAGAATTGATCACATAATAATAATAATTATTATTTTATTTCTGTGGGCATGTGTACAGACATACATAGAAGATGTCAAAAATTACAATACAAAAGATTAATGTATAATAGTATAGGAATTTTCATTTTTTTATGTCAGATGCTTGTGCTATATTGACATAAAACTATCACACCCATTTGAGATTATTTCATTAGAAATAATATACCTGGCAGAAGGCTAACACCCCACGTTGGGCGCCAAAATTAATTGTTATGTATCAAAACATTGATATAGCATTACGTAACTCATCTAATTTGCTGCTCCAATTAAAAAAAACGATAATCATGACATTCAGATTCATGAATCCATGAATGTGAACGAGGTAAAAGAAGTGTGACGTTGCTTGAGGTGTAAACGAATTTACCTAATTTACTGCTCCAATTCAAAATCTATGGTCATGACATTCAGATGAGTCATGAAACAATGGATGTGAACGAGTTGACAGAAGTGTGCCGATGAGTGAGGTGTGAACTAATTATCCTTATGTGCTACTCCAATTACAAATTGATAGCTATGTCATTGCGGTGAGTTATGGAATCACAGGTGAGGTGAAGGAAGAGTGAACTAATTTGCCTTATTGCTCCAATTAAAAATCGATAGTTGTCATTTAGGTTATATTTAATTCATGGATGTGAACGAGGTAAAGGAAGTGTGCCGTTGATTGATTGCCTTATGTGCGAACCATCTAATTTGCCGCTCCAATTTAAAATCTAAAGTCGTGAGATGAGCCATGACTTTATGAACGTGAACGAGGTGAAAGAAGTGTACCTTGTCTAACTTGCTGCTCGAATTAAAAACCGATAGTCATGTCAGGAACGTGAAGTGTGCCGATGATTGGGGAGTGGTGTGAAGTGATAATAATCTGTCAAGTAGCTGATGAAATTGCTCTATTATTGCAGTTGTGCAGTGGATGAAATTCCAGCGCATCCTCCTCGCAATGAGAATCCCATGGCACGTGACCGCGCGGGCGCGAGTCGCGAGGCCACAACAATGAGCCTAGCCTAGCCTGATGACCTCGGAAGGCTGCTGGGCTCGCGCGCTGCCCGATATTGTTCGTTTGATTGTGTTTGCGCGCGTGTTGCGCGCACTCCCAACAGAGACAGCAGAGCGAGACGGAGACAGCACCACTGGCAGCTGCCGGCCGCTAACACAGGTGGCCGCTAGCGAGTGTGGGAAACGCCGAGAAGACAGCGTTCCCACGATGCGGACACCTGGGACCGTATATAAGCCAAACCCCTCCAGACTTCAACCATTCCGAGTCTCGCTCTCGAACAGCAAGCATCAGAGAGACATTCTCTACTGAGTACAGAGTTCAGTTCAAGTTCAAGTGTTCAAGTGTGATGAGTTACGAAATGATGGAAGAACCACAACCCATCTCGCGTACATACCAGTACCGCAAAGTGATGAAGCCGATGTTGGAGCGCAAACGTCGTGCACGAATCAATCGTTGTTTGGACGAGCTCAAGGAGCTGATGGTGACAGCGCTGCAATCCGAGGGTGAAAACGTCTCCAAACTAGAGAAGGCTGACATCCTCGAACTGACAGTTCGCCACCTCCACAAACTAAGAAGACAGCAACGTTTGGCCGCCAACCCTGTCATCGATGCTGATCGGTTCCGTGCTGGGTTCACCCATTGTGCAAACGAAGTTTCGCGGTGTTTAGCGTCGACTCCAGGAGTTGATGTACAGTTGGGCACCAAGCTAATGACCCATCTGGGACACCGGCTCAACGAAATGGATAAAGTGTCTCCGTTGTGTATTCAAGTTGGTGGATCATACACTCCACCAGGCTCGCCTGCTTCTGAAGACATTTCCTCTGGTGGTTCATACGCGATGCCTTTGACACCAGCATCATCGACCTCTTCAAGACAAGCGCCTTCTCCTTCGCAGCCCATGGATTGCACTACCTCAGGGCTTCTGAAGGTAGCTGCCAAACCTGAAGAAGTCTGGAGGCCGTGGTAAATCCTCTACAAGAAGTGTCAAATCCAGTGTCTTCCCAATGTGTCTTTCCACGAGCATCAGTAGGTTAAGTTAGGTTTAGAAACAATTGCTCAATATTAATGTTAAGGTCTGTAAGTACTGATCTCTAAGTAGAATCAAGCTTTAATTTAGATATAAGAAGAACATTATATGTTTATGTGATAAGATAAATGCGTACCTGTGATTGTGTAAAGGCTAAATGAATCAAATAATTTTATCAAAATATATTGCCTTTAAATTTTTATATGATATGAATATGATTGGAATGATGTATTACAAGCATTTCTGTGATACAAAGTTCATATTTTGATACATGAGAAATAATAAAATATGACTGTTAATTTAAACTTATTCACTCGTTTCAATGTAAACAACCACCTTTTCCCGCTTTTATTTTACAGGTGCATGCACTTAAGTGGCATGCGAAGTCAACTGACAAGTGTTAAGTGTTTGTAAACAAGAAGGTAAGTATGCAACAGTAAGTACAAAATAATGTAACAGTAAGTATCAATCAAATAAATCAATGTTTCACTATTTGATCACTTGACATTTAATATAAATTCACAAAAGCTGGATGTCAAATTATTTACTGAAGATCATATGCATATTATACACAATTAATTGATGGTACTTTTCGTATAAAATTAAAACTAATTGACATATTAGCAGAAAAGCGTGCGTATACATGTCTCAAATAAATCTTTCGACTACCTACAATAGTTTTCAAATGATATCTTTTCATTAATCGTTTCAAATCTCAGTTCTTATAATCTAGTTTAAACATGCAGCTAATTGCATTATCATCAATAAACACAGTCTAACAATGAAGATGTGTCAATTAAATTAAATATTGAATGTCAGTAAACAACTAAATGGTAAACAAACTTTTAATTATTGTCCTTCCCCTTCCAATACTCCAGTCAATTTAATATAAACAAGCGTTTTACATATGGTGACAGAAACACTAAAATATTTATTCAAAAGACATGTAATATGAGTAATAAATATGCAAATTATTTAAAGTTATTTCCCAGCAGAAGTATATAAAAAACTTGAATGTATTTTAATATGCCAGTTAAATTATCCATGGTGGTAGCAATATTTCGTAACGCATAAAAATATTGAATACTTATATAAATTTTATCATGTTCACTAATTATTTTTGATCCATGTAAAATAAACTGGATTAATTTAAATTTGTATTTATGCTACAATAAAATATTCCGCAACTTGTGTATAATGTATAAACCACACGAATATTAAATCATAAAAATTAATTAAAATACGAGTTTACGCTACTACATTATATCGCACAAGGTTTATAAGATTCCAATTAGAATTTTTCAGTTGTAATGTACTTATAGTTTTACTGTACCTACTGAATATAAAGTAATTTTATAACATTTTTAGAAAAAAATAATTTAAATTTATTGTAATACCATTGTGTTTACAATAATTATTAAATCATATAAACGCAAACATTTTATTCAATCAGGAAAAAATTTCAGTCACCTATTAATAAATTATAATACTAACTAATTATAAGAGAATCCTTAATACTGTAACAATAATTACTACAGTTTGTCATTATTTAAACAGTATCATAATCATAATTACAGTTATAGTGAATCAACATTTAAATTTGCATTTTGTTACTCTTTGAATCATCAGAATATCAAAAGCTTCAAGCTCTACTTGTGTAGCTGCTGCCATCTGATGGAACAAGCTCAAACTGAAATAACGAGTCCGAACACGAGCGTCATCTGTTTTCGACATTTCATATTATTGTATTCAATAATTCAAAACTTGTCCACCAAAGTTTTATTGGCTTTAATTATTAAACAACAAAAGAATTACCACACTGCGTGCAATATAATAAACCGGATATAAAAATGGTATTAGTTATTGTTATATGTATACATTCGAGGTTAAGTTAACATAAATAATTGTTAATCAAATATGAACCCAAAAATTTAGCGATAATATTTCAACAATGTTTTTATGAAATAAAAGTATAATTAAAAAATAATTATAGGAACTCACATGTTTCAATACTTACATACATACACTAATAAATACTTACATACATGTCATGTTAGTTGCAGGTATAGTATTATTATGTCTGGTAGTAGAAAAATAAGTACCTAATTTATATATTTTTAAAATTTTATTTGGATTGCATTGCGTGCCAGAAACAATAGAGAAAATTTGTAAAAAAATTAGTAGGTATCTGATATATATTGGTTGTATTTTGTGCCTGTTTAATAAATTGTAAAATGATTGCTAGTCCATTGACTATGTTCATAAAAATCACACTTTTATTAAAATTTAAATTAAAAGATAAATAATAAAATAGCCACTTTACCTTTTAACTTTTAAAAAGAAATATTCAATTTTCTCAGTTTATCCTTATATTTCCAAGAACAAATTAAATAGATTTTGATTTTGCTTCATAAACTGATAGAGATAGTTTATAATTTGCCTACTAGTACAATTATTTTAGGCTCTGTTGCTAAATAGATACACGCTAGAAATAAATCATTTAGCGATGCTAATAATAGTACCATATTAAATATAAATAAAAGAGAGATTTATAATAATAATATTGATAATAATGATAAATAATTTATTACACAAACTATATTTTGACCTCTGGCATTCGATGTGATCAGAGATATTTAAATCACTGATATGTTTTTAATAAAAAATAACACAGATGTGAGTAATTAAAATTTAAGTTTACAATTTGCAAAAGAAAAAACTATAACAAACACATGTAGATTTGTCCTTCATTTTGAACGCATGGCTTTATAGTATAGGCGATGCGGAATTGTTTGTTGTTAAAAATAGACATTACAAATTGTTAACATCTTTAGAAAATTTAGCGCAAATGATGCTTATTTGACCTAAATTCAACTTTGAACCAAAGCAGTATACATTGACTATAAAATAATTCATAGACATTAGGAGTTTCACTAGTTACCTACCTACATACATAGAATGTACCAAAACTTGAGGTACATATTAGAATGAGATATATACTTAAATTAGTGCACAAAAAGATTTTTTCAAAAATCGAAAATTAATTCTTGAGGTTTATAGGAATTTCGAAAAAAGTCTTTGTTTCGGAATCGGTACGTTGAATTCGATTATTACAGTATGAAACTCAAGTTACGGTTAACTCTGTATATCCTGTAAAATACTTACTAGGTATAGTAAATATATTATACAATTATACTAAAATTTCATTTTGTCCTATTTTCTATTATTATTATTATTTCTTGTTTTCTCACTAAAAATTGGTTTTTAATCATTGCACATATGGTCAAAAAAGGAAGACAAATATGTACAATGTATTTCTATTTTGTTTTATTTAATTTATTATTATTATTTTTAACCAACACAGACAACAGCATATTCAGATAACTAAAAATGTATTTTTGCAATGTCATAAAAAATAGGCAATGCATGGTATCAAATATGAGATTTCCTTCCCAATGCATTTAATGTTAGGTGAGAAATATAGGTAAAAATATAATTTTTATATAAAAAAATTTAGGTATATGTCATTAATTTGTATATGAGAAATGAAGCATTCTACATCACATAAAAACATTTCATTTTCTTTAATTATTTTTGGGCTTGTTAATAAATTTTTTTTACAAAGGACAAACTAAAAAATTATCTCTTTTAAAAAATATGCTATAAAAAAAATCATGCAAGTAACCATATTTTATTTGAAATTTAGTTAGGTACTATATACTACTTTATCATAAAAAATTACTAATACGGTTAATAAAAATGATAATGTTTTACACGAATTTATTATGGCCTATTATTATGAGTTATTTCCATTATTAAGATTTCATTGATTCAAGCATTATACCAGAAGATATAGATATATACAATTAGAAGCCAACTTAGCCGATATGTAAACTTTTTTGTACACTTAAGCTATATTACTTATGTAATGTTTTCCTCAATAAATTATTATTATTATTATTATTATTATTATAGATATGGTATCAGGGAAGTACTCCTACGTACGAAATAAAAATTGTTTCATATTTTAGTAGAAAGGGTTTTCTGTAATAGTAATAATTAAAAATTCTTGCCTTATCGTGCCTTATCTTTACGAACTAATAAAAATGTATTCACAGAATTTAAAATAAAGCATGTTGCATATGCAAATATAATTTGAATACCAAATACCAATGAAAGCAAAGTGACAATTTTAATTTTTATAATTACTGCCAACTCCTATCTCCAACTGCATTAAAAATACTTCTCTCAACAACTCACTTCATAAAACAAAACCAAACTGCACCCACTGCTGCCAATTATACTAAAAAAATTAACAATCCCCTAAGTTGACATCACATATTCCTGCATAATAACTGTATAACTACGAAGCAGTAATACAACACGATAACGATGAATCCCGTGAGAATTAAGGTGTTTAGTTGCTTGTCATTTTATAATCATACAAATTATGGTGGGTGCGAGTACCGAAGCAAGCTTTGACGTAGTATAAAACTATATGAACCAAAACAGCGCGCACATTCATATCGAAGAGTTAACACTGTGAAGTTGATTTGTGATACAAGATTCGGAAGTTGATATAAAGTTGTGAGTAGTATTTTATTTTTTGAAGTGTATTTATAGTTATAGTGGCCTAATTATATTTATTCTTAATTTATTAATTATAACGATATAGCAACAGAATAATACAAATAATTTTACAAGTATGTTTTTCTACAACAAACTGTCAAAAAATGTTGACTTTTTTAATCGTTAACAAAGCGCGAGATATGGCCATTTGCACCGCCTCCACTTAAATTTTAAGTGTCACTTAAATGAAAAATATCGAATCGAATTAATAACAGCAATTTTATATCTACGTTTGACAATTTGACTTTGATTCGATATTGTTCATTTAAGGAATACTTAAAAGTGGAAACTGTGCAACTAGCTATTATAGCCATTTTCACCGCTTCCACTTAAATTTTAAGTTTCACTTAAACGAAAAATATCGAATCGAAGCAATGTTATTTCTACGTTTGACAATTTGGTTTTGATTCGATTTTGTTCATTTAAGGAATACTTACAATTTAAGTGGAAGCGATACAACTAGCTATAAGTGTTCTTTTTACAGTGTTCTTTTTGTTATGTTACCTTGACAATCATTCTAAATCATGAAAAATTTTGTTTTAAACGTTTTTTCACAGATATAGAAAATGATTTAAATATTAACTTAACAAATCTTTATTCAAATTTAGAATTATATACAGTCGTAGAAAAAATGTTTGTATTTCGAGCGCGAAATGTTTTAGTGAGTTCGCATATTTAGTACAAAAATTAATATTTTCTTAATGAAACTTTTGTGACTCGAATTTTTAAAATACGAACATAAAATTAGTTGAGATAATTAAGTACCACACACACATGCATAAAGCGTATTATTTCAATGTTATTAGGTGATTAAGTAGGTACTTATAAACATACATAATATTATTTTAAAAAACCAAAAATTAGGTTTATTGCGTCGGCATATGAGATTATATTTGAAGTTTACCATCTATCTGCTTAATTAATTTTATTATGTTTATTCATGATATTTCTGGATCCATAGTACTATAGTTCATTTGCTATATTTGTACGAATTTGTTTTATTTATTTATATTAATGTCAATTACATATAAACAAAATTGTTGTTTTATAGATTAATATAAATTTTCAGAACTCATAATGATTAATAAATAAAGATGAAACGATGATCGACTGTTGTTTTGAAATGGTTGACAAAAAATTAATCACATATAAAACAGAACTAAACCCGAATAAAATAATTTATTAAAATTGTTATTTGTTTACGGTTTTATATCATATTTGCAAATATTTGAATTCATTATAAATCGAAAAAGCTAAGAGCTAAATACGAGAATGTTCTACGGAAATGGCACTATAATAAAAATTTGGAATTTTTATCATTTTCATAATAATGTTCAATTTTAATAACATGATCCACTTGTTCACAAATAAAATAAAATAGATAGATCTAAATCTACTACAACTAAATAAATCTGCTCAACCTATGAAACAGGCTTAAATTATAAATTTATTGTGAATGACCAGGAAATGAACTCAATGTTATACCTATAGTATTTACAGTAATCATACCACAATAATAACATTCACATGTTTGGAATAATTTGTAGAGTAATGGGACAGGAAATATTGTAGGATGTGGTTGGTCAGTATGGAAAATAGACATTTTATCAAACGTTTTTGTCATATTTTTATAGTTGATGCAATGCACTATTTATCTCGGATTTTTAAATATCATAATGTGGTATATGAATGTTGATATAATTTTTTATCTGACGCGCATACCTGAAAAGTGAAATATAATATAAATATATTTTATATTAAAATATTGTCTTATTTCTGATTAGGTACTATTTACTTTTATATTAAATTATGCCTAGTACATATATATGTTTATATTTAAGTTGTTAAACTTTTATTATGTCTCTGTATATATTTATTTGACTGGCTACTAATCTTTAAGACAAGTTTCGAAGTTTGACAATAACGAAAGTGCTTATTTTAAAAATTTTAAACCATGTTTTAATTTCAGTAGTTTTATAGCTATGATGATTCTTGTGACAAACTTTTTGTGTGGTTTCCTAATCTGATAGCAGATGTGCGAAATAAATAAATAAATTGATGTGTGAATTATAAAAGATTACAGAGTAAAAACAAGTCAATTAATAAGTTTGTACTACTATAGTATGTGAACTAAAAGGAGTAAAACAAAAATCAAATTTCAACATTAATAATTTCTAATTTTTCTGTTTGTTTTACAAAAATGTTTTAAATTTAAATGCAGTATAGAATATTTTATTGTATAGTAATAAGTCATAAATACATAAATTTTACTTTTTTGTTTTATGATTATGTTAAAACAGATGATGATAAATTAGGACATAATTGTTTTTTTTATGAAATATAAACTACAGAACATACTGTAAAAAACTATAACAATATAGGATAATAAGTATTCACTATTTTGTTATTAAATGCGTATTATTTTATAAAATTAATTAATCAAAGTAGTGTATTAGATATTTATGAGAAAATATCATGAAAATATGTTTAAATAATTATGATTTCATAACCGTAGAAAATGATACAAATAAATATCCAAACAATTAGTATGATCAAAACATTTGACGCGTGACTCCGGCAAAGTAAAAGCTCGAGGAATCTTTCAATGCGTTTATTAAGTATGGCCGGACAACCTATTCAAAAAAATTATTTATCAAAAACGTAATAAAGTTATTCTTTTTTAAGAAAACTCCAAGATGGAGAAATGCGAGACATGGGGCGAGAGGCAACTTACGCCTTTGGATGCAAATCTGGATAAACCAGCAGAAAGAGAAGATTCTACTGCTGAAAGAAAAACAGTAAAGGAAAGAGGTTTCGGTCTATGCAAAAGTATCAACGTTTATTTTAGAGAATACTGCGCCAGTTCAAGTTTGCATGGTGTTAGATATTTGGGAGAAAAAGGCAGGACAGTCACTGAAAGGTAATATCAAAAACATTGAAATGAATTACCATCTAAGAAGCCTCTTGTAAATCCATTGATTACTAAACCTTGACTATTGGTGGTAACAAACTGTCTTAAGAGGCCCGTCTACTACTTAAAATCCAGCATAAAATGTACTAACGTAGCGAGTGTTTTGTGACCAGTACAAGAATGGTAAACATTTATTTCAACAAGGATTTAATAGAGAAATAATGGATCTACAGATGTGCCTTTTTAAAATTTTGATTAAAAAATTGTACATGAATATAAAAATTCCGAAAAATTCAAAAACATTTCCTATTTTATGCAAACTTTACACGTTCATATCTCATGATACAAATTAATTTTTAAAATTTTAAAAAGGCACATCTGTAGATCCATTCTTTCTCTATTAAATGTTTATAAAAACATTATCCTAAAGTCAATAATAATCTGACAGTTTACTCGCAACGAAATAGTATTTTGTGCACCTAGGGAGGGAAGCGTGCTATTACTCCCGCGGGCGAAGCGGCGGTCCGAGCGAGGGCGCCGGCTTCGCTCAAGGGTGTAATAGCTATTACTCCCGCGGGCTTTCTCTCCCGTGGGACACACAATATTTTACGTCACGAGGGCCTCGAAATCACCTTTCTTGCAAGCGGGAGGAAAACACTGTTTCCTCCCTAGGGAGGAAAACAGTGTTTTCTTTCCGCCAGTACCGGGAAGAAAACAGTGTTTTCCTCCCGCAAGTACGGTCCTCCCGAGCGGGAGGGAAAACTCGCTTCCCTCCCTCCATTAGCAAGAGGAAAACACTGCTTTCCTCCCCCGAGTGACGTAAACACTTTTACAGTATTTTTCAACTACAAAATGACATTGCATAGCTAGGATGCGGCAAAGTACGAGTTTCGGGCTAGTTTCAGGTAGCCCTAGTAGTGGGGAAAAGAGTAGAATGAAAAAAAAAGTAAAATCGAGAGTATTCTAGGAATTTGGTAAAAACGTAGACGAGCCGCTTAAGCCTGTTCACACGAGGATTCTTTGAAGATTCTACCAAGATTTTGAATTCTGAAAAAGAAGAAATTGTCTTCTTCTAGTGAGAATTACCTGTTAAATTGCGGTGCCGTTAAATTAAATCTTTAATGAGTTTTGGAAAAGAAGAATTTATAATTTATTGATTGCTTTAAAACCATGAATTTTTTTTCAAGATTCAGAATATTGGTAGAATCTTTAAAGACTTTTCGTGCGAACAGAGCTTTATGTGGTGAAAAAACTCTTTGAATAAAATTTCAATACAAATATTATAACAAATAAAACCTTCAATAATTAATTAAATAGTAGGTATCCACTCTTTAATTGTTCTTTTCTCCCTTAGAGTATGGTGGTTCCTAATTTTCATAGCCAGCATTCTAATGTGCTCGAAGCTAATAATGAAAACCTGGGAAAAATGGGACACAACTCCAGTGATTGTAAGTTTCGCACAAAGTCCTACGCCAGTTTGGCAAGTGCCGTTTCCAGCCGTGACGATTTGTTCAGAAACAAAGTCCAGGCAGAGTGTGTACAATTTTACCGAAGCCTACCATGCATTCAGGAACACAACAAACTTTGAAGAAGAGTTAACGCCAGAAGAGTAAGATGGTTTTTATAAAAATATTTTTACAATGAACGCGTGTTGAAATTATTTTTTCCGAAAATTTTTTCGTTGTTGGAATGCACGGTACAAAATTTCCTGAACATGAATTAATGCACGAGTGCATATTCGGTAAGAAAATCGCAATGACACCGCCGCTCTATTTTTGATTTCTCTTTACAATTGAAACTTGAATCATTCACTAAATTTATATTTAACATTAATAAATATGTATTATTTACTATATTAATTGCTTATGTACACTCAAAATGATAATTGAACCAATTTTTAATTGAATGTTAAACTGACATATGACAGAAAAGTTTCCATTTATTAATCACAGTTAAGTTCCTCAAGCCACTAGTAAAGAATTTGCGCCAAATTTGTATATAACCATGGGTACTATTGTTGATTACCAATGCTTCTATTAGCTGTTATTTGTGTCATGTCACATGTCAGTTTCATATTTGCATTAAAAATTGTTGTATATTTAAACTCGTTTGTCGTTTTTTTTTAATTGAAGGTAAATTATGGCACATTTCCTGATATCATGTACAACAGCTTAGAGGAAACGTATAATTTTCTATACTCTAAGATGTACAGTAATACTACTTATTTTATTATCAGTAAAAAATTATTGTAGTCAGATATTGGTACTTTTTAAAACGATTATTATTATGTGAGTCTATCTATGTATTTTTTTTAGATTGAAGAAATATAATGATATATCTTTAGTTTGTGATACACATTTGAATTTGAAAGGAAGTGATACGACAGATAAATCAGCAATAGATTTTATTCACGAAGTAAGTACCCATTTACGCATGTAATCATTATTAGTATTATTATTATTATTATTATTACCTTTGTACAATCAAAGTAACCAATATTGACACTATAAACAAAATCGGTATCTAGATAAAAGAATTGCGTTGATTTATCGGAGACTATGCAATGAACTTTTTAGAACTTATTGTATTTGAACAAATGTAATACAAAATTTATCTGCTTTAACTGGGGCGCGCTTAAAAATGAAAAAAGCGTAACACGAAATCTGAAATGGTAATGTTTTTAACCTCATAAAAGTCAAAATCTTATTACGTCATAATTTGGTTATAGTATATTATATATTGAGGGATTAAAGGTACTTTAGTCCTGTGGTATATACGCTATTTTTTGCACTTCATCCTCAAACGAATGCAAAATAGTTTAAAAGAATACACATTTTGTAATTTTGACAGTAAATTTTATGACAAATGACAAATATTTACCATAGATACTCTGTAACAAATAGCACGTATTTACTTGACAACGGGATTAATTAATTCAATTCCTTGACAACGGGATTAAATATGAAAAATAATCCCTTGGGATCAAATTTAGAACCTTAGTCTCTAAAAATAAAGACTAAAGAAGAGTTTTAGTCCCGGAAGTGCAAAAAATCTTATTACATCATAATTTGGTTAAAAAACGTTTTTTTGGAACTACTAGTGCCACGTCAGCGACACTTTAATAAACTTTTACATGGCTCATTTTGCACATGCTCTCTGCATAAATTTCGGATACAAGATGTAACCTACAATGAAAATTATGTTACACAATGAAAATATATTTATTCCTTATTGCCTTATTCTAAAAATTATGTCTGTAATAATAGTTCATTTTGCATAAAATTCATTGCAATTGGATGAATTTTTCTCCCTTTTCTTTCATTTGTACTGCAAATTATATTTATTTTCAGGTATTCTTATTTAGCATAATGCAATCTAGAAACTCTAATGATTATATTGATATATTCTTTATGCCTATTGCTTGTTCCTATTTGCAGAACTTTATTCAGAAAAAGTGCATAAAAATAACTATCTGAAAACGGATTCGAGTGCTACCTTAAAAACGCTGTGTGAAATATAAGAAAATATTTAGGTACATAATATTAAAGTAAATTTAGAGATTTTCTGTATTTTGTTCATTAGGTGGCGCCACAGTTTGATGAAATGATGTGGATCTGCAAATGGACCAACAAATTAAACACAAGTTGTGAAGATCTATTTCACCCAATGTTAACAGAAGAAGGGTTGTGCTACACTTTTAATATGTTGGATAGTCCAGAATTACTCAATCCCGAAGCGTAAGTGTAGTATTTTTTACGTTTTTAATTATTAATACTGGACATGTTCTTTTGCTACTATCTTTTTCATTTCTTACAAGTTCGCAATTGACCTTAATTTTACGGTTTAGTTTATTTAAACGGGTTAAAGCACTGCTCTCTGCATGTGCTGACGTATGAACCCGGAGTTCCGTGGTTCGAGTCTCCCGGCCGGCAGTGTGAGATTGTCGTTAAATTGTAAAAATATCTTACAACTAAATCGCACTCGGACAGTCAAGCTCTGACCACTTGATCGTCTTAATGTAGTCCTGATTGAAAAAATATTCACTTCGTTGCCGCTTTGAATCTCAAAGCACGTCGCACGGATTGAGATTTTGAATGGTAAAATTGTATTTCAACAAGGATTTATACTTAAAGGATCAATTAGTAACAGTTGTTTTAAAATGATTCCAAAAATTCCGAAAAATTCATAAAAATTTCCAATTTATGCAAACTTTTCACGGTTATACCTATAAATTTAAAAAGCACATTCTTTCTCTATTAAATGTTTATAAAAACATTATCATGAAGTCAATAATAAACTAACAGTTTACTCGCAACGAAAACACTTTTACAGTATTTTTCAACTTTAAAATGACATTGTATTGCTAGGATGCGGTAAAGTACGAATTTCGGGCTGGTTTTAGGCCGTCTAGTAGTGAGGAAAAGAGTGGAATAGAAAAAAGTAAAATCTAGAGTATCTAGCATTCTAGGAATTCGGAAAAAACCTGGACGGGTCGCTTAAACTAAATAGGTACTTAAAAATTAATTCATGAAACATGATATCTATAATTAAATAAAACGCACAAAATAAACGTAATAGCATAAACGTGTCTACAACCAATTAATATGTCAATGCTCACTAAAATCGTAAAGTGACAATATTCACTTCCTATAAAGATTAAAGTTTCATGAACATTTATCTTTGCATGTTCGATGTTCCAGCCTTGAATCTATTAACTGGCTATTAAGTGTACAAGGTACAAATTGCATTTTCCCGTGCGATACATCCATAGCTTAATGACAGTGATAAATCGCAAATTCAATGCACAAATGTATTATTCAAATTTTACTCAATTACATAATATTATGTTTCCTGATATTCCACGTAAATGTAATTGAATTGAAAATACTTGGCGGTGTTATCAGATTAAATTTGGTTAATTACTTCATATCATGACAATAAGAGCAGTTATTGTAAGGGACTATAATTTTTCTTTTTCCATATAGATTGATATGTACATTTTCAACTTTAATAATAAACCAAGGCACGTTGCATGGTTAACCTAAAAGCAACGTGCTTGAAATAGTTGTGACAAAATTATTTCGTTTAACTTTTGGTAAGATCCATAATAGATATGTTTTGAATAAATAAAAGGCTTTTTGGATCTAATAATATTTATTATAGGACGTTTCGGACGTACAATGTCGTCCATCTTCAGCTAAAAAATTATACAAAAGTGTTACAAGACATACATACTACAAAGTGAACAGACATAATTACCTGCAGTCGCATTATTAAAATTATAAATAAAAACTCGACTTTTTAAAAACAACAAAAATAATAATATTAAATTTGATACGATGTTAATATATTTATATATACGATGTAATTTAATTATTTATTGAAAATACGAAAGTCATTTTAAAACAATACTAACCGTCAATAATTCCGTTATTTTGACATAAGTGATAATGTCCCATGGATTGCTGTCAGTTTAATGTTGGTCTCATTGGTCAATTTCGCACACGTGATCAGAAATGGAATACCTAATTTCATTGGATATTTATTTAACTAAAAATTTTCACTATTAAGTTATAGTCCAGGGAATTTACTATAAAAATGCCCCAAACTTCGGACAAACTGCAACAAAAACTTTCTCGACGGAATCCAATACAGAAAAATGTACTTTTTAACATATCAAAAGTTTCCGGAAATCACCGCACCGGAAGCCATTGAAATTTTGAAAAAATGACCGCTATTTCTGGTTTTTTAAGTTTAACTCATCTTTAGCTTATCATTACGAGAAAAACATTTATATGAGATGAGGTTATAGAGCACAAATTTCTCTATAAAAATGATGCATGGGATTTTTATGTCAGTTAACCTGTTTTCGAAAAAATAATAAAAATGCGTTTAGGAAATTTTCAGTAATTTAAATCAAGTGGTAATATTTTCTCTTGACACAATAATGACTGCCATATTTTAACGGACAAAAATATCGCCATCCGGTTTTCAGCATATGATTTCTATAACAATTTTCTATGATACCCATTATTTTTATAATTTTTGAGGCTCTCAATTAGTCACAAATTGGAAATTTTCTTAAAGTAAAATTAGATAAAATTTAGTAATTTTTGTGTTTATTCAGCTGTTATTTCGGGATGGATTCAGATATTAACTTCCGGTTTTCTGTATTCAATTTTTCGAACATTCTTCTATTACATGCTTTATATTTTTTTTGAAATTCACTCTTGGTTTAGTCTAGGCTTAAACATTTTCTTCAAGAGATAATGTAAATATTTCAATATTTTGAAAATGATTGTTTTTAATTAGCTGTCAATTCTTAACAAATTCAGATATTGACTTCCGGTTTGCGGCATTAGATTTCTCAAACATTCTTCTATAAGGAGCATTATTTATAAAATATTTGACGTCCTTATTTAAGCGGAATTTTGTGAACTTTTACCAAAGGAAAACAAAGACATTTTTGTAAGTTTTTATCGGTTGATTTTAATCAACTCGCGTTTGGGAACGGAATACAATAAAACTAAAAGTGATTGAAAATTAATAAGCACTATGTATAGCAGCTTTTTAAAAATATAACAGAATTGGTTGTAAAAAAAGGGTAGAAAAACAATCATACCTACCAATTAATTAAATAATTCTACGAACACAAAAAATAAACTGACATCTTTTTGTCGCAATTACAAAGTAGAAATTAGGATTAATAACATAATAATAAATTAGATCTCTCTCTAGATAAATAAGAATGAATGATCACCAAAGTAATTAATTCACATGATATCTAATCTAATTCATGTTTTAATTATATCATCGCAACATTTCCATAAGGCGTAATTATTTTATAACGAGTTAACATGGAAATAATTTTGTACGTGACATGTATCGAGAACTCAAGGGATTTATAATATGGAAAAGGAAATATGTTTGTGTTTACATGCATATTCGACCATTCATACTTGGTAGTCAAATCCCTACCATGAGGTAATATTGTCCGTAGAGACAGGGTTGTATTATTAAAATTTTCTCGCTAATTATACTTTAGAGATCATTATCATAGGTATATTTATGGTAACTACGTTCTAGTTATTTTAAATTGCAACATAATTTTACAATAATTGAAAATTCAAATAGAAATAAACTAGAGACAACTAAAAATAAAATTCAATACTTATTGTTATTAGTTAGGTTGGTTTAGTCCAGTCGAGATAGACATTCAAATAGAAAAAAATAGGGGGAGCGATTTTATTTTTTTAAACTTCGGGGGGGATGGTTGGAAGTCTAAATCTCGATTTTCGAACTAATCCCACCATTGCGTTCGCCGCCATCTTGATTTAAAGTTCAATTTTTTCGTTTTTCTGAAATAACTCGTTAATTTACAATTTTAGAGCAAAATGGTAGAATCCAAAGTTGTTGGAAATTTAATTTCCCACAAGTTTGGTCATTATCATTTTTACTCTAGGATCAATATTTGCAGAGTTATACTACCAAGTTTATCAAAAAATCGTAATGGGTGGAATTTTATTTCCTTCAACTTTTATTCTCGCATTTTTTTTTACTCCACGATCAATATTTTCGGATTTATACTCAAATCGGAGGTGATTTTTTATTTATTTTTCAAATATTTCGTTTATTATGTAGTTTATTGACATAAAATTGTAATGGAGAATGTAGAAGGGAATTTTGTGACTTTTACATCTGGTTGTGTATTTTTTTATTTTTCAAATATCTAGTTTATTAAACTTGTGGGAAATTAAATTTCCAACAACTTTATATTTTTCCATCCCCCCCGAAGTTTAAAAAAAAATCGCTTCCCCTAATTTTTTCTATTTAAGGCTATTTTTATGTCTATCTCGACTGGACTAGTTAGTTTTTAAAATGAATTATGCTAAATGACTATGATATTATTTAAATGTGTTATAAAATTGCATCGTATTTCAAGCAAACATTTTTTTTGTCACTGGTCGGTAGTTATTTTTAATGATTTTTTTCAAATCTTCTACAATAAAAGTAATTGTTTACATAATATCTGATACTAATAAATGTCAAATTATCAAATATAACATCAAAACAGTGATACTTAAAATGTTTCATGATCAGCACGTCGTACAGTACATACCCTTTAATTTTTTGTTCTTAGTTGTGGAACACCCTGTATTGTACTGTATTTTATTATGGGATACATTATACTACATTAATATACAATCTCAAATTTTAGGCAACGCTATGGTTACTGCACAAAGTACAAGTGTACCTAATACAAATCTTAAAATACATTTATTTCCTTTGAAAATTAAGACATGTAGCTACAATTTTAGTTTTACGAGATGTTTTATGAAAATCCTTCAACTGCTGTCATATATTTTAAAATAAGTAGTTGCAAATGGACAATGTAGAAAGATTTGAATTTGAGAATTTCCATCTGTATATCAAAAATAGAAACGAAATAAACTTGTTTATTTTCAATTTATTAGGAATTATGAAATATTTATTTTGGTTATTCTTCTTGCAAGCCTTATTTGTTTCTTTAGCACAGCATTTTCACATTTTTCATCTACATTATGATGCTTATTTAAAACTTTATATCATTAAACTAATTTTAGGTTTGCATATAATTCATGTGACATAATGAGTTTAAGTGCTACATTTTCTGTAGGATAAAATTAATCTAAAAAATTAAAATTAAAATCACTAAGTACTTATTTATTCATCTGTCATTATTACCTCACGATTGTAAAATACCTGGTGTCCTAAAAATGGTAATTTTATAACAGCAACCATTTAACACTGTGTGTCTTTTGCAGACAAGATAAACACTACTTAAACCACGGACAAAAAGCAGACTGGAGCTTATACGAAGGATATAAAAAAGGATCAGTAAGAGATGTGTACCCTAGACGAGCGTTGGGGGCCGGCATCAAAGCCGGATTGACAATTCTCATGAGAGCTTATGATTATGACTTGGATTATATTTGCCGAGGTCCTGTACAGGGCTTTAAGGTAAGATAATATAATATATTTTTAATATTAGTGTATTTTACCAAAAATTTTTGTTTAATTGATTTGTTATCCACAACAGTACGAGTTGTTTTTCAAAGTAATTCCACAAGAGAAAATTTTAAAAAATCAATCAAAGTTGATCTAATCATTCTCAATATTATAACCACTGATGCTTATACGATAATTTTATACATAATATGACTAGGTAAATTTGTACAAATATAATGTAATCAAAATGTTACTTACACAAAAGCAAAAATCTGGGTAGGTATACCAGGTCCTGAAAACAAAGAAAAAATTATTCTCATATAAACATAGAACATAAATATTGTACAACTAATTTAATTTTCATTTGATGTATAGATATATTAAAATAATTATTCCACACACGTCATTTAATACGTCAAATATAATTCCTGCGTAGAAACTGCACCTCGGATTAAAATTTACTTTTAAATCAAGACACTCGTTTGTCCGTTACTACGCATTAACTGTTCGTAATTTTACCAATAAATTTATAGCTCTTTATACTTAAGTATTAATAAATAGTTTTAAATATCCGATGATGGGTTATTTTCAGTTATTATACCACAAGAGCTTTGAAAATAATCGAAAATACTGCCGACAATCGACAAATGAGACGTATTTCCATAGAAACAACTCGAGATCGGAGGTCGAGAGGTGTTTTGAGGAAATACGTCGAACCAGGAGGCAAAAATATTTTCTATTATTTTTGATGATCGAGTAATATACGCATTGACTATTTCATGATTAAAACAAATTTTAAAATGTTAAATAACACAATTTTATGTATTAGCATAATTTTTAAATTTATTTTAAATATTTCTACTTTTGGTGAAAAATAAACAAACATTTATTATTGTTTATTGTGTCATTGTTACGGTGAATACCTACTATGTCAATATTCAAAAATATGCACTGGAATAGTTGTTTATATAGATAGTTTCTATGGTTTTTCTGAAAAAATAGTGCATTTTAATTGGTTCAAAGATAATGAGGGAAATAATCACCTTTACATAATTATTATGTAATAATATTGTTCGATGCATGGCTCTATGTTTCCCGATGTTTCCTATTTAGAATTTGTATTCTTAAGAAAGAAATGTAAAATTCTCATTTCTAAATTGTATTTAAGTGCCTAGGTATTCATGGCTATTACTTACTTCAACATATTATTTAGAGAAGTTCCTTACTGTACTTTGAATCCAATAATATAAAACCATAAAATATAAAAGGCCAGTGAGTGGTTCAATTCCACTACAATAACATCTACCATTTTGTCACACTGATTGGTAAATACCAAAACAAAATAAATATTAATCTCTATTTTAAGATCCTTCTCCACAACCCGGCTGAGACCCCCCGAGTGAGTCAGCAATACTTCCGGGCTCCCCTCAACCAGGAAGTGATAGTCGCTGTACAACCGGATATGATGACCACTTCCGATGGCCTGAGAGACTACCATCCGTCCAGAAGACATTGCTACTTCCAGAACGAGAAAGAATTACGATACTATAAAGTATACACGCAGCAAAACTGTGAGGTGGAGTGCTTGGCTAATTTCACACTGAGCATGTGTGAATGTGTTGCCTATTATATGCCACGTAAGAAATATATTTATTTTGTAAACGATGAATAATTATGGAGTAAGAGCTAGTGGTCAAATTAGTGTGGACATTTTATTAGTCGTGAAATTGAAGGGCTACTTGGACCTTGCATATCTACTGAAGATGGAATGTCCAGTCTGCCAGTCCTAAGTGGCCGGATTAGACTTCATAAAGTATAAAAAGTTGAGCTACAAAATTTAAATTATATAAATTAAGAGTTCTGACGTATGTAGAGGTTGAAATAAACGATATTTCTTATTTATGAAACATATTGCTAGAACGTTTCGAGTCCTCCAACCTTAAATATACCAAATAAAAAATAATAAATGACATTTAAAATTTTATAAATGTCAAAAATTTGCTTGATATGCAAAAAATTATAAAAATATTTAATCATAAGTGCTGATAACTCGAAAACAAGCAAATTTTAGACAGTTATGAAAATATAAAATGTCATTTATTATTATTTTACTTGAGGAAGCCTAATCCGGCCACTTAAGGCTGGCAGACCGGACATTCCATCTTCAGCAGATATGCAAGACTCAAACCCTTCAATTTCACGACTAATAAAATGTCCACACTAATTTCACCGCTGGCTCTTGGACTATATTATGCACCAAAGGAAGGGAAGCAACTTTACCATAGTGAATTGTCAAGTCCCTCCCGTGGTTCATACTATATTTTCGTCACAAATGCACGCGAAGCACCATCTAAACAGGGAGTAAAGGCGTGCTTTTCGTGCACGTGTGACGATATGGTTATTTATATACCGAAGCTATAAAGAAGGATTTTTTACTATAATGCTTCGAAAAGTAACCACGCGAGTAATAAAAATATCTCTATAGCCAAGGTGTATTTACTACTTTCTGTGTTAACTTTTGGAATTGTAGGTACTGATTAAAAATATATTATTTTCAGGATCTAATAAGACAGCAATTTGTGGATCAGGAAAAACACATTGTATGGCTCTTGCTCAGCGTAAGTAATCCTACAAAAATATATACCTATAGATTTTTTTAAATTTAAATTTTCGGGTTTCACAATATTAAGCACTCTCGAAAACGGTAAGAGAAACCATTAAATTATATAATATAGGTACCACGAAGTATAATATAAATACAGGAGTGAACACTCTGTATCCTAGCAATACTGTAGATTCGTGGCATTTTTGTTTACCATGTGCGAGAGAGAAAGATCACTACTGGGCACGTGCGAGACCTACGTTAACGTTGTTTATCCGCATAGAATACAGAGAATTTTCTAGCTGGCCCGTATTTTATGTCTCTCTCTAAAAGGTAAACAGAAAAGCTACACTTCATCCGTCCTAGTGCCCTGTCATATATTATAATTCATGGTCCTGTCATATATTATAATTTATGGTATGTACCTTAAACAAGACGGTTTCAATTTTCATTAAAAATTGCACGATTTTAAGATGTTAATTTAAAAAAATCCTTATTGATTGGATTACTGGCTTTAATGTATAGCGAAATTATGTGAGATGCAACGTTTCGACCAGAATCTTGGCCATTTTCATATCATAATTATAGCTTGAAAATGGCCAAAACTCTAGTCGAAGCTTCGCATTTCACATAATTTCGCTAAACAATAAAGCCAGTAATCCCACTGAAAATTTGTATCAAGTTTGTACTCTCTACTTGGGAATAATTTATTAAAATGCAAGCAACACAAAGCCGTAAACCGTATATTATTTAATCTTTCCAAAGGACGGTGATTTTATTGTATGATTTTAATTTTAGTGAAACTGCTGTTACGAGAAGTAGAGACTGAGTTAGCGGAGGAAAACGTGGAGGCGGAATTGAAGAAAAATATAAATAAATGTAACTGTCTTCCGGCTTGTACTTCGTTATCGTATTCTGCAGAAACTTCCCAGGCCGATTTCAATTGGCCGAAAATGCTAGAGGCTTTTCAGTCGGACCCTAATGAATTTCCAGGGTAAGAGAAATAAATATTCTCTCAAATTTTAAAACGTATCAATAACCGAAAAAAGAATATCTTGAAGATTGTCGTTTTACGAATCAATTTCTATAAAATAAGTGAAACTTCCCAAAAGTTCCGGGACGGAGTTATAAGTTTTGATCGAGAGAAAAAAAATATTGAAAATTTGGGGATCACAAAAGTCTCATTCACAATACGAAATTAGTAGTTATAGGCAGTAGGTATTGTTAGTAGTTATAGTTGATTAAATGACTACTGTCGTTCACAATTACAAAATTAATGTTGTAGTTAGCCTAGTAAAACAAACTATACTTCATTTCAGCTAAGAAAATAGCGTTAGGTTAAATAGGGCAATGATATTCTTGAATCTGATTGGTTGAGATGAGAGGTATATTTACACTAGCAAACATTTTCATTTCCTTTAACATTACTTATACCTTCTTATTTTGAATTTCATAGTTACATCGAAGTACTACATTATTCTATAGATGACAGTTTTATTCACAAAACATAACTTATTTAAGATCGCGTCAAATTTTGAACTAATAGAATGTGTGAGTGTAAAACTCACTGGCATTCGCAGTGCCATCTGCTATTTTCTTAGCTGAAATGAAGTATAGTTTTTAAATTAGCGTCAGAAATCAGAACTAGAAATAAATAGTAGAAATACAAACTATTGCTTTTAAATTTCGCGTATAGAGAAAGACTGCCAGCACAATCTACCAAACTCATGCTGTAGGGGAGACCGGGGACAATTGTAACATTTTGTCTTTGAGGTTCTCTAACATCGGAAATATTATAACGATTAAACTGAACTAAATACGATAAGATGCAGAATTTCTTTCCTCATTTAATGGTATTAAGTGGAAGTTTTTGAGACAATCTGTAAAAATGTTATTTAGTTTTAAAAAGAACTCCGTAAAGTGTTACAATCGTCCCGACCCCCGGGACGGTTGTAACAGTGAATGGGGACGAATGTAACACATTTTGTTAATTGTAAATATATATTGCTAATATAAGATATAATGAAAAATCAGGTCACAAAATACAAACTAATTAGTAACTTATTACTATCACAAAAATAAGCCTATAATTTTAGCAAGAAATCCTTTTCTAGGCAATAAATAAAAAAATGCCTACTCTTACATGCAGTTATGACAAGTATAGAAAACTTCTTGACCTGTGCACTGTTCGTGTGCCCAATTTTTACATTCGATGCATTGTACCTATGTTTATCTTGCTTTGCTTGAACTGTAGGGTTCCAGACACACCAAACAGAACCAATCTTCACCATCCTCTTCACTTGATTCTAGTTGTCTTACTTTTCCTGCTCTTTTAACAACAGTAGCCTTCTTTTGCTTCCCTTTTAGACTGATCCCTAATTTTTTTGTAACTTTATTCCTTTGCTTTTCTTCAAATCATTTCTAATTTGATCTTTCTCTGGTGTATCTGTAGAGATGGTGGTATGGTACAATCGTCCCCGTTCAGGTTTGTTACTATTGTCCCCAATGCGATTTTATATATTCTAAGTAATTTTGTCTGTGATCAGTTAGATAAAATTAAATGAACAAATCTTAGACGTAAGCTCAAATAATCAATAAAAGAAACGCAGGTTGCAAATTTTACTTAAATTATATAGAAGCTTGGAAATGTGATATTATTCAAACATTGTAAAACTTACTTGAGGTCTTCAAAATCACATAACCTCACTTCGCTACTACACTGTATAATAGACGTTAACAGTTTACAAACTAACATGTTGCCACATGCTAGGTGTCTCTTATGTCCAAGTCGTGCATGCGTATCAGTCGTAGTTTTGAAAATATTTACAGTGTTACAATTGTACCCTGTTACTTTTGTCCCCGGTCTCCCCTACTAAAAAGTAAAATCTTGATTTATAAGGATTTAAATTGTCTATAGCTAAAAGTTAAAGGGAAACCGTGTATAAATAAATTAAAAGTAAAACATTTATTTCTTCTCAGGATTCAAATGACCCGAGTGAACATTTTCTTCAAGGACACAGAATTCATCACATCAAGACGAAGCGAACTTTACGGACCTACAGATTTTCTCGCTAACTGCGGAGGTTTGCTAGGGCTTTTCATGGGCTTTTCCTTCCTTTCCTTAGTGGAAATTATTTATTTTCTTACTTTGCGAATGTGGTGCAATATTAAAATGCACGGAAGAAAAATGTGGAACGCTTCCAGGATCAACAACCGCAATATGAAAAGCAGTCAGCCCATGTTGAATAAGATTAAGTAGAAATAAGTTTATAATGTGAAGTATCAATGTTCGAATGTATACGTATACCTCTCGTATTATAAGGTTAATATTGCTACTGATTTGCTTATGAACTATATTCTTAATGCAATATTTAAGGGTACTGTAATTGTCTTCAAAATTATTTTATATATTTAAGTCGATGTGATATTACTGTTAATACTAAATACATACGTAGTAACCAACCTTAGTTATTTGTTTCAAAACTACATTTTTATTTATATCATTAATAAAAAAATCTGAAGTGGCCACCACAAGACTTCCCGCCATACCCACTTTATTATTTTTACTTATTACCTATACAAATTATATTAGGTAATATAATATAAGTACCACTACTTACTACTACTGCTACTACTTACAAATATATTTTAATCATTTTATTTAAACTGCAGAAGAAGATATAAACGATATTTTACTATTGTCACTGTCATGTCATAATCATTTAAATTTTACGTAGTAACAAATAAATGTTAAACGATCATGAACTACAAGATACCGAAATACTAAGTTATAAGTATTGTACTTTAATTATTTTAAATGATAGCAGATACAAAAAAATTATAAAATACCGATTGTAAATAATAATCATATTATAATCTTTCATATAAAATTTAAAAAAATTGTCTTAAATTAGTTATTTATCGAAATAATTTTAAAAAGTACTACTTCCGGTTTATGGATTGGTACCAAAATTTACTGGGCTCTTAAGATTCGTATTAAAATCTTAATGATAAAATTTGATTGTTAATTTTTTGTAATTTTTACTTCCTTGTACGGAGTAATAAGGAAGTATTGTAATCCCGAAAAATTTCGGTTTTCAGATTTTGATGGAAATATCCGTTTTGACCTTTTCTGAATCCATTATGACTAGTTTCGTCGTGACGTCTGTACGTATGTATGTACGTACGTATGTATGTACGGGCGTACGTATGTGTGTCGCATAATTCAAATTCGGTTAGACGTAGAAAGTTGAAATTTTGTATTTAGGACTGTTATAGCATCTAGTTGTGCACCTCCTATTTTTGGTTTCAATCTTCAAACCGGAAGTAGTAAATTTAAAAAAAATTTCGATAAATATTTAATTTAAGACATTTTTTAAAATTTTAAATGAAAGATTATGTGATTATTACCTACAATCGGTATTTTATAAATATTTTTGTATCTGGTATCATTTAAGAATAATTAAAGTATATATTTCTAATTTAGTATTTCGGTATCTTGTAGTCCATGATCGATTAACATTTGTTACTACGTAAAATTTAAATGTTTATGACATGACAGTGACAATAGTAAAATATGCTTTATATCTTCTTCTGCAGTTTAAATAAAATGACTAAAATATATTTGTGAGTATACTAGTAAAATAAATAAGTTAAAATAATTTTTTATATTAAGCAATCAATAAATATTTTAACTCATAGTGGACTATTTAAATAATTATACCAATAAATTATAGTGAAATTTATTGCTATTATTGCGAGATCAAATTACCAAATTGAATAAAATACTATAAATAATAAATTCAGTTTAGTATTCCTCCTGCATTATTAATAAAAGCTGAAACAATTTCATTAAACAATAATGCACCCTTATTTAATAAAGAATGCTTTCAAGCTTGTGATTCTACGCCGTAGAAATTACATCAGTTGATTCGTAAATATGATGAGAAAGCTTGGAGCATTTTGCTGCACAATCAAGGAAACTGAAGACAGTAATGAAGATAAAAAAGAGAATTTTCTTTGCAATTTAATAACTGAGTATTGTGAAAATACTTCTATTCATGGCATTCCATACTTTGCGGACGGTAAGAGATCATGGATCGAAAGGTAAAGAAATCAAATTATTTAGCCATCTTAACTAAAACTTTGTCACATAATTAACTTCCCGCCATCCAAAACTTGCCGATGACAACACATTCTATCAATTTTTCACTTCCGAATCATGTCGTGTTTGGTATCATATGAAATCACTTGAAAAGAACTTTCGAAAAAAGAAATAAAAAATGGCCGCCAATCAACGGCCGCCATTTTGAACACAAAGCTGTCAGAATCATGTGATCATGTCGTGTTTGGTATCATATGAAACAGTCATTTAAAAAGAAGTTTCGAAAAATGGAATCCAAAATGGTCTCCAATTAATGGCCACCATTTTGAATACAAATAAATATATTTTGCTTGTAGATAAATCTTTAGACAAACTTTCATTTTCAAATCGATACATAAATGCTGATATTATGAAAGATTTTTACAAAAAACTGTGTCTTTTAATGTTAATTTTTTTAATTATTATTATTCGCGGATAAAAAAGGTTTATGATAATGAATTTTTCGTAGTTTGGATTACCTACAAATGTTGTCTTAGATGTAATGATAAAATTCTTGACTGGATTATGATAAAGGAAGGAAAAATTACTAGAATTTTTTAGTCTTAGAGAAATATATACAGGGTGTTTCTGTACTTATGGATCAAACTTTAACGGTACCTATATGTAACACGGTCTACTGATAACGGAACAAGAAGAATTTTTCAAAAATTTGTAAAATTAAGGGTGGTTTACTTAAAGAAAACATGTTGAGTGCCACCGTCTTATAACAAAATTAATTAAATTTGTTCATTACACAATGTCAGCGCTGGATTAGATAATTACGTGCATTGTTAGTATTTGAATAAAACAACACAAACAGCTATGAAACCAGTGGCACTCAACATGTTTCCTTTAAATAAACCATCGTTAATTTTGCGAATTTTTGAAAAATTCTTTTTGTTCCGTTAACGTGTTACATGTACCCTTAAAGTTTGATCCATAAGTACAGAAACACCCTGTATAGATGAAAGAAAAAAAAACTTCTCTACTCTCTATCTCAGAAACATCAGTCAGGATTTTTCTCATACTGATGCTTGCGTTCCTAGTGAATAATTTATTTTGATAGTTCAGTATTGTTTTTGTCGTTGTCGTTACTTATACAGTACTTATATTATTATGGTATGAAATGCACTATAGCAAGCGGTACTAGGTCAAATTGTGTAATATGTATAGTATACAGAAATTAGCTCTTCACTTCAAAATACCGATATTTCAAATTGAAATAAAACCTTCCAAAGTTTGACTGAGTCATAGTAATTTTTCCCCTCCTTCGTTTTCTTAGATATTTATTATTTATAACCAATTGAACATTTCCTTTTATTTATTTCATGTACATAAAATATTATTTACGGCATGACTGACAACAAGTCTCATGTTTTATAGAATTTGGTGGGTGATCGGCTTCATCTTCAGCGTAACAGTCTGCATATATTTGATCTCTAAAACTTGGATTAAATGGAAAGAAAATCCAGTAATAGTTTCATTTGCACAAGAGCACACACCAGTCTGGGAAATTCCTTTTCCGGCGGTCACAGTTTGTCCGCTAAATAAAATTAATCAAAGAGATTTCAACTACACAGCATTTTACCACCTCATTATTTTGGATCAATTTTACGAAACTATTAAGGAAAGTGATATTTATAACTGGGAAGAGAAAATGGAAATCGGGTAATATCACGAAGTATAATATATGACAGGAGTGCACACTAGAGCGGATGAGGTGTGGTCTTTCTGTTTACCTTTTAGAGAGAGGCAGAAAATACGGGCCAGCTTGGAACATGCATTCTATGACGATAAACAACAACAATTCTCGTCTCGTCTCTAATTTTCGACACGAGAAATTTAAGTATTCTTGTCTCGGTCATTTCTCAGCAGTTCAATTCTCGTCTCAAAGAATTCGATTCTCGACTCGTCTCAATTTCTCGATAAAATTTTGTTGGCATATTTGGAAAGCTAGAAACATATTTAGGAATATTTTTTTACATTTCTGTTAAATATGCATAACTCATGTTTTAGAAATAAAAAAAATATAGTTATCAAAACAAAAAAAATCTGTTGTGGCCAGCACATAACCTCCCGCCTTGACACTGTAATATGTGAATTTGGTATTTGTTAGGCTACTTTTTGTAATATTTTTTATAGTTCTTCAAGTAACGTACCGATTCCGATTAACATTGAAATCAAATTATCTTTTTGTGGATACAATTTTTATTTTATTATTACATTATAACCAGTTAATAATGAATCGATGATGCTTCTTGACTGGATACGTTTAATGGAAGGATTATATTAATTAAATTTCAGCTCCTAGATACTAAGTTTCAAACCCAGTTATTAATATATTTATACATTTTATAAATTAAAATTTCAGAAACTGTGTATACCTCTGTTCATCTGTCACATTGACATTTTCATTTTTGTTTTAAAATTTTTTTCCTATATTATGATTTACAAATCGTGGTAGGTAAAAGTAGGTACATATTTTTGGAAAATAATTTTCCTCTATTGGTAAGAGATATAGAAAAGATGTTAAATAAATATTGTAAAAGGTAATTTGTTCTTTCAAATGTGGCATGACAAATTGTAACTATCGCAGTATTTCCTATACTTTTTGCAAAAAATTTTAGAATGCTTCAAGAAAATACCATTTCCGGTTGGCAGATTTTTACCAAAATCTTATCAGCTCTTCATTAACATATACAAATGTATATTGCAAAATATTAGAATTTTATGTTCAGTAGAATTTGAGATAATGAATCAGAACGAAAGACTATAGTAGGCGCACATACAGACTTCCATACATACACACACACAGACACACACACAGACACACACACAGACACACACACACACACAGACATCATCGTGAAAATAGTTAAAATAAGTTCTAAAGGTTCTAAAACGTGCTTATTGACAAAAATCTCGACATCGAATTTTTTCACGATCCCTATACCTCTCTAGGCGAGAGGTAAAAATGATACGAACAAAGTAAAATTAAAAAATATTTTGACATTTTCGAAGAGAATAATATAATTTTTGTCATGTTTAAGGTTCGAGAATTCTCGGTTTCTCGAGAGCTATTTCTATTCTCGTAGTATTGAATTCTCGTCCCGTCTAGAAAAACCGAGTCGAGAAATTTATTGGTTCAAGTCTGGCAATTTCGGGACGAGACGAGAATGAAACAAGAAATTTCTCGTCTCGGCGGCATCACTAGTAACGATGGAAACGCACAGGCCCAGTATTGGTTCTCTCTCGCACAGGGTAAACAGAAATGCCACGAATTGCTAAGTTGTGGGTAATGCTATAGAAATTTTTATGTATCAAAATCAAAATATTTTAAATTCAATAACGGGGAATTATTATTTATTTATTTAAAATTATCTAGCTATTAAACAGACTTTTCTATAAATTAATAGTTTTTTTGTTTTTAATTAAGTCATGGGAGTAGAAAAAATAGTGTATCTATGCAACTCGTGTATAATGGCTATATATATAGTCAAATGAATTACGACACTCACTCGTATCGTAAATTTCATACTATAATAGCTATCATTATAGTATATAGTATATAGTATTCACTATTTTTATGTAGAGCGTTTTTACAGTATAAAGTTTCAGGTCCAAAAAGTTCTGGAACATTTCTTTAATCTGCAACTTAAACAACAATATTGAAGAAGAATCTATATTAGATCCATTTACTAGTGAAGAAGTTACAAAATATATCAGAGATGTAAGAATATAAGTTCTTAAATAATACTAAAATATTTCCTGAGGTGCAATCAATTTTTTCTCTGCTCTACTAATTTAAAAGCTACAAAATAAATAATTTTCAATTTTATTCCTCTCATTATACCAGTGAAAAAATTCGTCCTTATTTTAATGTCAATGATACCAATGTCGGTTTGTAGGTAGCGCCAAAAATAAACGAAACATTAAAGGGAGTGATGTGGCAAAACGAAAAATACCAAGACCTCAAATCAGACAAATTCCTTTTCCACGAACAAGTCACTTCTGAAGGATTGTGTTTTACCTTCAATGCTTTAGGACACAATGACATGTATACTGACCAAGTGTAAGAATATAATTCAAGTAACAACACGGCGGGATAGCATAGTGGTAGAATGCTAGGCTTTGGTTACAGAGGTCGTGGGTTCGAATCCCGGTCAGGTCAGGAAATTTTCACGGCCTGATTTGGATCGGTACCTACTCCCGTTACCATTCCAAATTGGGATCTAATTAACTTGGCAACCTCTATAGTAAAAAAATTTTTGGAGAGGAGTCACGTCATCAATGTTGGTCACTAGATAATGACGTCACGGAACCAGATAATGACGCCACGAAATACTAGATTTACATAGTATACTAATTTAATTTAAAAAAATGTAATGTGTGTTGTATTATTGAATTTACATGCGATGCTAAGTTTTGCGATCAATTTAATTGAATTATTAGACGATTAATATTTAAATATCAGTGTAAAATTTAATATATTTCCAGTTACAACTCTATAGCGTTACAGAAAAAATGCCATGTAAACGTACAACACAAAACACAATTCTTAATTCAGTAATGCCAATGTGTGGTGAAAAAACAAACTACAATTATTTTAAATAAATTAAAAATGCATTAAAAACATTATGTTCGCCTTTAAAATTATTGTAAATTTAATGAAAATGCGCTATTCTTATAGTATGCAAAAAAGTAGTATTTACTTTATTCATTTAACATCACTCTGTCATTACTACAGTTATTTTTACCTTCCGCTTACCTGTAAAGGAAGGTATTGGAATCATGCAAAAAATCGGGTGGTGAATTTTTAGTGGATGAGCACGAATTAGGGTCCTTACAACTCATTTTTGATAGTTTCACGATGATGTCTGTGTGTATGTGTGTGTGTATGTGTGTGTGTGTGTGGTCAAGGGTTGTTAGTCGCATAACTCAAATACGAATTACCCGAAAATTTTGATATTTGGTATTTAACATTTGTATATAAATTATAAGAGCTCCCTAGATTTTGGTACAAATATCTTCATCGGAAGTGATATTTTTTGAAGATTGAAAAGGTTAATTGTCAAAATTGTATATAAATTTGGAAAAATATAGTATTTATTTGTAATGAGAATAAGAGGAAAAGTTATTTGCAACTTACGTTATAAAAAAATTGTCTTTATCTGGTAGCATTAAAGAACTGCAGTAAAATTTAAAAAATAAATTTATCAAATAAAACGTTGATATCTTGTAATCCATGATCGGTTGATTTTTGTTTCTGCGTAAAAAATATTGACAGGTGAGACGGGTGACAAGTTGGCATACTAGCGCTATATAAGTCCTAAGTAAGATATTAAATGTAGTAATTGAACGGAGGATGGCTTCAACACAGCAGAGTTTTCCTGTGAATGAATCTTTTTATTCAGGTGATGCAAATTTCTTTGTTTGAATATTTGAGATTTTTATTTGTATATTTTAAATGGGCACCGGATTGCACGTATACATTTCTGTTTAAAGTCTAGATATGGCGGAAGGTTGTGTGATGGCCACGTCAGATTTTTAATTTTGTAAAGTTTTGATGACGTGACTCCTCTGCAAAAAATTTTCAACTATAGCTATCGAGCACCAGCTAAAGGCTGTAACAAGGGCTTGTGCCGAGTTGACTGGCAACACACATGGTAGTAAAGTAAAAAACGCAGTGGCAAAGTATGAAGTAAACCATTAATACTGTGTGTGTGCCATCAAGTCACCCTAGGGATACATGATACATGAGGTTCAAATCCCGAAATTCTAATACATACATACACACATAATTCAACCAACAAGTTTGCTTTATCAATATACCTAGGTAATAATTTTTTTAGCAAACCGGATGTCCGTTTCATAACCCACGATAAGAAAAGCACGGGATGGTCAATCGAGGGCGGGTATTCGGATAAAAACTACGCGAATTCTTATCCGGAAAGGACTTCTCAAGCCGGACTAATGTTTGGATTGAGTTCTGAATTAACTATTGCGCCCTATCAGAGAGACGGGTACTGCGGCGATGGTGTGGCTGGATTTAAAGTTAGTCAAATTTTATTTTGAATGTGCTACTTGCTTGATTTTTTAAAGAAATATTTTCGAAGATAAAAACTTGGAATGATACATTTGCAAATCCAGCGAAGATGAGAAAATTAATATTGTCCAAGGAGGAATAAATAAGGGAAAGAAACCCGTCTTAGTCTCTTTTATTATTTAAGAGGCCCGCCTATCTCTTTATATCCAGCACAAAACGTACTAACGTAGCGAGTAATTTGTGGCCAGTACAAGAATGATAAAATTATATTTGAATAAGGATTACATATCAATTAACAGTTGTGCTTTTTTAAAATTATAATTTTTTTACATAAATATAAAAATTCCAAAAAATTCCAATTTATGCAAACTTTACACGTTGATAGAAATTTATTTTTAAAATTTTAAAAAGTCACATCTGTAGGTCCATTCGTACTCTGTTAAATGTTTATAAAACATTACCTTGAAGTCAATAATAAACTAACAGTTTACTCGCAACGAAATAGTTATTTACGTTATAAGTCAGGTAGATTAGTTTTTACGGTACGAGTAAGATGTTTCCGAACGAGGCGACGAAGGAGCCGAGTTAGGAATTTCGAAACGAGTACCGTGAAAATCCTCTACCGGACGAATGACGTACAACGTTTTATTTCATACCGGTGTTGCATTTTTGGACCAAAGTTTGCACCCATTCTTTATATATATTTTCTAAATACAATCAGGTCGTCTTGGTTTCAATACAAAAATTAAAACAAAAATTAAATTTCAGTCCGGAAAATGAAACATTACGGTATTGTTCTACTTTACAATCCTGTAAAGTAGAACAATACCGTAATGTTTCATTTTCCGGACTGAAATCAATCTCATAAAGAAGCAAATGCAACACAGTATGAAATAAACACTTTTACAGTATTTTTCAATTTTAAATTGACATTAAATTAGGATGCGGCAAAGTACGATTTTCGGGCTGGTTTTAGGCAGTCATAGTAGTGAGGAAAAGAGTGGAATAGAAAAATAAGTAAAATCGAGAATATTCTAGGAATTCGGAAAAAACCTAGTCGGGCCGCTTAAGACAATTTTTGACAAAACGGGCCGCTTAAACCCGCGCAGCTACTGCCTCGATAAACTAAACTTTTAAACATAGAAATACATTTTTAGATCTCAATGATTATTAATTATTTATTTAAAAACAACCATTTTCGAATTAATAAATTGGTTTATTTTTCTCCATTTAGATTCTGTTACACAATCCGGGAGAAATTCCGCGTTTAACAGAACAATATTTCCTAGCGCCAGCCAAGCAACAAGTCACAGTTGCTGTGACTCCAAAACTGATCAGAACTTCGAAGAATCTCGTCGGCATTCCTCCACATACAAGAAACTGCTACTTTGCCCATGAAAAGAAACTTAGATTCTTCAAGATTTACACCCAATACAACTGCAAAACTGAGTGCGAAGCCAACATCACAAAGGAGCATTGTGATTGCTTGCCGTTTTATTTACCACGTAAAGCCCTGTTCACACACGGACTCTTTCATGCCTCTGAATACTGGAAAAATAAACTAACTGTTTTGAAGCTATTAATGAATTACAAACTCTTCTTTCTCAAAACTTACCTCTACCGCGCTAGAAAACAGCCTAAAACATGAATTTCGCGTGCCACTCCACATCGTTCATTGTTTTGTTAAATATAATAATCTAATGATATTGTTGAAGATAAAAGTACAAACAACAAAATGAAAGATGCAGAATTTTAAAATTTTCCTTTAAAATCAAAATATGTTAATTTGAATTTTGACAATTTTTGTTATTTTTTAACACAAATAGGTATCTTCTATTTTAATACTAATTAAAAAAATTCGATCGGTTATTTCTCAGATTCATGCTTTGTTGACAACATATTAAAATTTGAAATAATTCACTTATAAATAAAAGCTGTACAGTGGCGCGCGAAAACTCTCTATTTACAAATATTACAGTTATGGGTGGCAAATTTTTTTTCCTCGCAAACATAAATTATTTGTTATTTTTATGTTTAACAATAGTATTTTGTGCACCTAGGGAGGGAAGTGTGCTATTACTCCCGCGGGCGAAGCGGCGGTCCGAGCGAGGGCGCCGGCTTCGCTCAAGGGTGTAATAGCTATTATTCCCGCGGGCGAAGCGGCGATCCGAGCCGAAGGCGGGCCAAGCGGCGGCCCGAGCGAGGGCGCCGGCTTCGCCCAAGGGAGGAATAGCCTTCCCTCCCGTGGGACACACAATATTTTACGTCACGAGAGCCTCAAAATCACCTTTCTTGCAAGCGGGAGGAAAACAGTGTTTTCCTCCCGCTCGGGAGGACCGTACTTGCTTTCCTCCCGCGCGGGAGGGAAAACTCGCTTCCCTCCCTCCATTAGCAAGAGGAAAACACTGCTTTCCTCCCCCGAGTGACGTAAAACAATAAACGCTACAGAATAGCGTGCGGAATCAATGCTTTTGACTGTTTTATGCCATGTGTAGAGGTGCAATGTGACAGGCGATTCTCACATGATTATTTTTCTCGAATTTAGAAGCATGAAAGAATTCACGTCTAGTTGTCAATAGATTAATTAGAGCTAAATCGACGGAATAAATTAACATTTCGTGAATGTTCCATTGTTATAGCTCCATTTTAAATTTTTGTTCATGTTATAAAACCTACCACTGATATAAAGTGTTGGACTATTAAAACAGTTTTTCTATAACTATGCTAAAAGTTGGTTTTTCCAACTGTCATCTATGTAACACTAATAACTGAAAAATAACTTTATATCAATCACTCAGTTTTTATTTTTCTTTTATTAATTTATTGTTCGGTTCTTGCATGATTGCAGATCTCGGCTACGCCTCATTAATAATTATTCATGCACAGCACAAGCGGCAAACCTTGCTGCTTTTATTACACAAAAATAACTTTTTAAAATTTTAATATTAATTTTATATTTTATAGGAGATGGCGATACAAAAATTTGTGGATTTGGAAAACGAGCTTGTCTAATTGAAGTTAAAGGTAGGTATAAACAGCGAAGTATAATATATGACAGGAGTCGACACTAACACGGATAAAGTGTGACCTTTCTATTTACCTTGTTACAGAGAGAGACAGAAAGTACGGGCCAGGGCGGACCATGCATTCTATGATAAAAATACCGGTAACGATGGTAACGCACGGGCCCGGTAGTGATCTCTCTGTCTCTCGCACAGAATAAACAGAAAGTTTTATAAGTTTAAAACGAGTGAAGAAAAAATTTGGGGATCACTAAAATAGCTTTTGGGTCATTGCGAGACCAAAAAAGATCGATAATTTGAACATTTGTTATAAAAATCGTAATAAACGTGCAAAAAAGATTAAAATTCATTACCTTTAAAATAAGGAGAAACTCAACAGGGGTTGTATTTTAAAATGTTGGGGTGGTCATCCTCTAAAAAATCTCCACGTTGCATGGAAGTTCTAAACTATCTAAGAATGTAGTTTTTATGACTATTTAGTGATCCTAAAATTGTCAATTTTTTTTCTTCACTCGTTCAAAACTTACAGCTCATTTCTGGGACTTTTGGGAAACCCTGTATATATTATACTTCGTGCTATAAATATATAAATTTTTTAAAGAGATTGTCTAATAAAAAATTACAGACATTTAATCCGAATAAATTATCCTCTTAAAAATAAATCAATATCTTCTAATATGTGCGTTTGTAGATCAAGTGTTTAAATACGAGAATATGTTGAAAAACCAAAAAATAGAAATAACAGAAGAAGAGAAAATTGAACTAAATATTTTTCAAAAATGCGACTGTTTGGCGGCTTGTGATTCCTTGGAATACGAAGTTGAGCTTTCTCAAGCGGAGTACTTGTACCAAATATCGAGAAATTCTATCAATCAGAGTGTCAATGCATCTGTGTAAGTGCAAACAATTTTATTTTATTTACTATTCTACCATTTATTATTTTCAAAGTTATTTATTTACAAGTTAATATCATAAAAAGGTAAATACTATTAGTCCAGTCAATGAGTGCCCAAAAGAGGGGTGTAGAGTGCATGGAATATGCGATAATTTTTGACTTCAGGAATTTGTTAGGGGTAGTTAGTAGGTAAACATACTAAAAGTCCCCACCCATGGGAGGTGAGCTAAAGGAGGGAGGGGGGTTGAAAGGTCCCATTTTTTGGATTTTCGCTTATATCTCGGAAACGGTGCATGTAGGAAAAAAACGTTTAAAATAAAAATGAAAGCTAATTAAATTTCCTATAAAATTGTCTATATACATATTTGTCGAATTCCTAACGGTTTCCGAGATATACGTTATTGAAAATCGATAATTTTCGTAAAAATAATTTTTATCCACTCTTTTTGTCGAACATTTGCTTCTAGTGCCTCTTACGATCGTTTCTCAGAAAATTGTCTAAAACTAAGTTGTAGAACATTAAATTTCCTTCAATTTGATATACACTTTTGACACTTTATCTTCAACCAATCAAAAGTTATAGAATTTCTAACATGTACGCTCAATTGGCAGCCAACGAGCAAATAGTACATTAATATTAGCTCCAAAGCCGGAAATTAAAAAAAAAATAAAGGTTTGAGTGCTCCAAATTGTTCATTAGCCTTGGCTCTAAATGTGGTAAAAAGTCTTCGAAACCATATTGTCGGGTTTTTGCAGTAAGGGTGAGGTGGGGGGAAGGGAAAGTGGCAGTACCGTATGTTTTATCACAAAAACGAATGTAACTTTTTAGCAGATACGAATATCGACTTCCGGTTTGAAGCATTCGATTCTGCAGACTTTTTTCTATAAACAATATAATTTTGTAAACTTTTGGAGACCCTATTTTAACCACAATTTTAACAAAGAAAATAAATGAGTTTTAGTATTTTTTCAAATTCTTGTATTTAATCCACTCTAATTTCTGAACGAATTAAGATATCGACTTCCGGTTTCCAGCATTGGATTCCTCGGATTTTTTTCTGTAAAAGTCATTGTAACAAAAACTTCTAAAGAGCTTGGTTGACCTAAAATTTGAAGAGAGAAAATAGTGAAATTTGAGTCCCAAAAAATGGGACCTTTCAACCCCCCTCCCTCCTTTAGCTCACCTCCCATGGGTGGGGACTTTTAGTATGTTTACCTACTAACTACTCCTAACAAATTCCTGAAGTCAAAAATTATCGCATATTCCATGCACTCTACAATATATTCATTGACTGGACTATATGACATGTGTAGGTTACGAAACAGAAAGAATTTTTTTTAAATTCGAAAAATTAAGGGTAGTTTACCGGCAGCATTTTTTGTAGTACGGCACTGGAGTCGTTTTCCTATTATACACAAACAAAAGAAGTAGGTAATCACCATCTAATAGCGATTTATAATTCCGAGGATATTGCTAAGCGACGAGGTGACACCGAGTCTCTTTGAACATCCAAGGGGGCTTAAATCGCATATATTCGCGTTATATTCAAAGCTTAATTGTATCATCAACGACAGCGATTTTAAAACAAATCAACAATTTTATCTCTCAATTAGTTGACAATTTACATATTATGGAAAGTTTTGATGTTATTATGGTTGTAAATGTATTAAGTTCGTAACTAATGAATTATTATAAGTATCTAAGGTATTAATATAAGATAAGTAACTATAGTGAAAATCACAAGTTTTGGCAGTATGGCAGAGATAGCAATACAGTGTTGCTAAATGTATCCCATAAGAGTAATGTGTTAGACAAAGATGGAGAATCCAGAGGCGGATTGTTTGTTTTTCGCTTACTTGTACTTTTAATAAATTATGCTGATTATTTCTTGATGTTTCTCAAAACCAATAAAATGTTTAATTCATTGAATACATTAATAAGTAATCAATTGATATGCATCAAATTTAAAATCTTTTACTTAGAGAAAAAACTCTGGTTCCTCTAAATTAAATTTGTAAGTCAAAAAATAACCTAATTAAATATAATTCGAGAATTCGATAAATTATACAATAATTCTCCAGTGTTTCAATTTATTCTCACCCTCTTTACTGATAATTTTTCTCGTTTTATATGAAGGATACATAATTAAGTAAAATATTAAATTAATATAAATATACAATTTTATTTTATTTTTTCGATAACCAATTGATAACAATGTAACAATAAAATAAACACAGCCAAAGACGGCCAAGTCAAAATCACAAATGGCGAGTAATACAAATATATATACATGTTGTTTAAAAGACATAACAATTAATGAACAAATGTTGTCAATATATACATAGCATAAAATAGAATTACAAACTTAAAGAAAAATATCACATACTAAGTACATTGAAAATTTGAAGTAAGGTCCTGGACCTGTTTACATTTAAACTTCGAGCGTAGTAGCGGTACTCAAACATACAACTCATGCGTTACATCTTCATCGCTTTTAGTATCACTGTCGTCACTTGCGTCATTAAGATTAATAATAAAAGGTTCGATATCATCTTGCAATTGATCAGCTTCCCAAAATCTTTTTTTTTTCATATCATAAATTGTCCATTTTTGAATATGCTTCACATATTATGGCACTATGTTAGTTGGGATTACATTAGATGATAGTTACAAATACATTACAAGAAATGTAATTAGTATATGTCTTGAAATAAGATTACAGGAGTAGGTATAGTTATTATATCATTTCTTAAGTAATGTGAAATCAAGCTTATAATATTTTCAAACTGTTTCATAACTGCTGGCTTCTTTTCCCATCGCTATAAGATTTACAACCCTATACTAACATTTCATTATGAAATTTAACACTGCAAACTAAATGTGTTAAAGCATGAAAACTGAATGGTGTACCATGAAACAATGTAAGTGTAAAACTGGCAACTAGGCCGAGTTTATCTCCATAAGAATAACATTGCCTATCTCTGCCATACTGCCAAAACTTGTGATTTTCACTATAATGTATTACCTATGTTGTTTAGAATTTTCAATAAATTGCAAATTAATTGCATATTTAAAGGTAATAACAGTTGATGATACGATTAAATTACATAATACCTACTAATAAAATAAACAAACAAAATTTAATTATTTTTAATGTAACAAAAATTACAAGTAGCAGTGGCAACGAAAATTTTTTGACTGGACACATGGAAATTAATTTTGCGATTTCTGTTTCGTAATCTACAAATTTCATACTACTTACTCTTAAATTTATGACATTAACTTCAAAACCACCTTGTATAAGGTGAGTCAAGATCAGCTTCCTCAGAGTAGTAGCCAGGGTTGTTCACGTAGTCTACGCGACGTAGATTACGTGTAATTTTACGCGTAAACAAACACGTAATCTACGCATGCAGTCTCTATGTAAACAATAAAATAATAGTGTAGACAATGTAGACAAAGAACAAATATCACCGAAAACGAATAAAATTATAGGTTAGATTTTCTGAAAATTGAATTATTTACATACTTTAGGCAAAGTCTACATTGTCTACATTTTACATAGTTTACGCAAACTTTACGTGTAGACGTAGAAAATAAAACTTTACGCGTAGATGAACAACCCTGGTAGTAGCGGATATTTCTCAAACGCTACGGCATTTGTCAGTGGTAAATGGACTTTTGCAGACTAGAATCTTGTACAAAATTAGTCATGGAGCAATACACGACGGAAATCGCGTTAAAATTATCACAGCTTATTATGGAAATGAAGAAGCGCATAATCAAAAAGTAATTCTTTAGACTTTAATTTATATAATATATTACCAACAGATGTAAAAAATTTGAATAAGTCTATTTTTAAAAATAAAATAAAGAAATTCTTATTACGTCACTGTTTCTATACAGTAAATGAATATGTAAATTATAGTTGTATTGACGGGGATTGGACATAATTATTTTTTAAATCCTTTATATTAACTTCACCGTCATACGTACGTACGGCAAAAAACAAAAGTAAAAAATGACCCACTTCCCGGGATCCTATCGAGTTGAAATTTTGGAAATAGACTTTTGTCACCTAACAATGCACTTTGGCACAAGAAAAAATCTGATGTGGCCAGCACAAGACCTCCCGCCATACCCCAAACCCATTTCTCTATATCCAATCAATCTGAAATTTGGTACATATATTCGTTGTGAGCAAACATTTACTTTGGCACAAGGAAAAATCTGATGTGGTCAGCACAAGACCTCCCGCCATACCCTACGCTTTTTAACTCTGAAATTTGGTACATAAGCTCGTTGTGACCAAAACATTTACTTTGGCACAGGAAAAAATCTGATTTGGCCAGCACAAGACCTCCCGCCATAGTCTACTCTTTTTAGCTCTTTCTTGAAACACACTATCTAAGAAAGAGTTACAATATAAATAAATATCGATCGAGTCTCATATAAAGGATTTATAGTCAAAAACTTTGTTTTTACGGGTTCATTTTTTGTATATAAATTGCCCTAACTACATATTATATTATTATTTTTGACTTGCTATAAACAATATGTATATTGTAAAATGGTGAAATAAACTTATTTATTTACTTACTAGTATATTATGTATTTCTTTTTAGGATGGAGATAACACCAATGAATATATTCTTTAAAGAATCTCAATTTCTGGCCCTTGATAGAAGCGAACTGTACGGACAGACAGACTTTATAGCAAATATTGGAGGACTTCTAGGGCTATTCATGGGTTTTTCCTTTTTGTCATTTTTGGAAATCGTGTATTTTTTAACACTTCGAATGTGGTGCAAACTGTATAATAAAAGAAAAGAGAAATATGCACCCAAACCTAAACCCACTGTAATATGGGTGAAGTGAAATAAAATCTTATGTTTATTTTTCCCATTTATATTTGACATAATGCAAATTCAGTAATATAATAAATAATTAAGATTGTTAAGCACAGTACACAGCACAGTAAATTTTTGCTTGTCCATTTCGAATAGAAAATTATGTTATGGCAAGTGGATGAAGGGGTTAATTACAAAAAATATGTTAGATGTTTTCACAATTTTCATGAAACAAAATATGTAAAATTAAAGTTAAAAACAAACATTTATAATAAATCAATACGAGTATTTCATATTTATTATTAGCTTTTTATATCGTGTATATAGGGTGTTTCATAACTTCAGGTACATACGTTAAGGGTGTATGTTGCTTGATATGCTGATTGCGAACCAAAAAGAAAGTTTTTTAAAATCACAAAATTAATTTCCATGTTTGTCAGTCAAAAATTTTTCGTTGCCACTACCACTGGGTGGAGTAACTATTGTTTCATTAAAAATTTATTTTAATAGCATTATGTAATTTAAGATATTAATTACCAACTTTTATTGTTTCATTGTTTGTTTTTAATAGAAAAACGAATCCAGTGCCATAGTACAAAAAATGTTTCAGGTAAACTACCCTTAATTTTTAGAATTTTAAAAATATTCTTTTTGATTCGTAATCAGCATATCAAACAACATACACCTTTAATGTATGTACTCGAATTTATGAAACACCATGTTGTGTGTAATTAGAGTAGTTTAATTTAAATTGTATAAAGTGTGCAAATAAAATATATATATATATATATATATATATATATATATATATATATATTTCCCTTCTACAGAAAATTACTTTGCCTACGTTTTAAGTGTTTTTTGTTTGTACACACATTCAGTAAATGATAATTGCATATAAAAGTTTAATAAAAAAATTATATTAATAATGATAATACAGATATTTTATCTAATCATTAAATGTAAGCACTACATATTAAATTACATTTTTTCAAACTGTTATAATACCTGCACCAATTCTATAAATGTTATAAGTTTAATTGTTTATCTAGTAAATAAAAATTACCGAAGTTTTATTCACATTGACATAATGTACTTGTGACTAACTCATATTTAGTTAATAACACATGCTTATCATTTTCCGGCAGACCAATCATTCAAAATATTAGTGTCTTTATTAAAGACAATTATTACATAAACGATAATTTTTTTGTTAAAACTTTTATTACATACGTTATGTATGATTGGAAATTTTGGTGACAGTGTATAATAGAAAATTCTGTCATTGTACTAACTGCTCTCTATCTTACATGGTCAATATTCATCTTTGGTTGATTTCACTTTGAGACAATTTTCAAGAATGACGAATAGAATAAAAGTTGTGCCCGTTGGAACGACCAAGAGAATTTCCAACATTGCAGCGATGAATGATATTAGAACGAAAAAAAAGGAACCACATATTGTTCTGGAAATTTTGAATGACTATTGCTCAAACTCAACTTTGCATGGTATTCATTATTTGGGAGCTAAGGATAAAAGACCAGCTGAAAAGTAAGTGCATTTTAAAAAAATTTTAAGATAATATAAAATACTTTTTTCAATATCTGCATCGAAAACGTCAGCTTGAGTTAGGTATTTCTGACCGACCAGTAATTTTTCTCCCGCTTTATGCGGAAATCCACTTGAGTTTTTCCTCTCTAGGGAGGAAAAGTACTTTTTTCCCGCTTTATGCAGAATTCTAAAATTGATTATTTTATTTATTTTATGTAATACATTTTTCCAATGTTATCATCAACCGGTTCATCCCTTTCTTCAACTTCTAATTGCTTCTCGGTGCAGGGATTGAAAAAAGTATCGGGTGCATCTCGGGACAAAAGTGTTCTCCCACTTTGGTTCCTAGTTGCACAATATACTATTCTCTTATGACTTATTATGACGGTGACCCATGAAATAATGAAATAATTTCAACTAAATTATCACACTTATTTCCCAACTTCGATATAAGGTCTTACTTACTAATATACAGTTTGTGTGATAATTTACAAAACCACAGTCTACAGTCGGTCAAATAACGTACTGAGCTGTACCCCATAAAATACATTTATAGCTATTTATGAAACAAGAATATTGTTACCTGATGTACCAATATTCTTTCTATTTCCGTTTGAAAAAATGCAATTTTTTATATAATTATGAAATTTTGACATTTATAAATTTTGACATAAAACAAGAACATCCAAATTAAGTTATATAAAATAGTATATTGTGTATCTAGTGCGCAATTGCGCCTTTGCTCACGAGATGCACACGATATTTTTTGTCATTACTGCACAAAAAGTAACCTTTTGAGTGACCTTACTTATCAAAAGATAAAATGAATACTTTTAAAATTAATATGTATAAAATAAAAAAGTAGGTAACTAATATTTAACTACATGTAAAAGCATAAGAAACTAATTATTAACAATAAAGAAAAGAACATTAAAATATAAGAATAAAATATTATTGTCCATTAGATCCAATATCCAATGCACAATTTGCACAATAGTCGACAGTAGAAACTATGCATAGAGAAGTAGGTACTACAGCTGTTCACGTGCTTGTAGTATTAGATTATCACGTGTGTGGCGCTAGTGCTACGCGCACATTTCGTGTCTGTAACTACAGAAAATTGTGTGAGTGTTAAATTTTGCGTGCGCAAAGTGAAATTTTGCGCACGCTATTCCCGCACGCTTGTACTTTGCGCACGCATTTTTGTCTAGTTAAAAAATAAGCCACTTTGCGCACGTAAAACAGGCACGAAAAAGGTTACTTTTTGTGCAGGTATGACAAAAACGACATTTTTATTTGAATTTTTATTAATTTAAGCTGCATAAAAATATTTGCGATTGCAAGTTAAAACCATTTTATATTGAAGTTTCTTTACAATGTGGTCTATCATTATTATGACAGTAACCCATGAAATAATGAAATAATTTGTACGAAAATATCATTTTTCTAAATAAAAGTAGTATTATATGTAGATATTTCATAAAATAACAAAAATGAAATAAAGACCATTGCGTGCAATAATGAAGTTCATAACCTAACTAAAATTAGTTAAATAAAATGTCTTTAACCTAACGAAAGTAGAAAACATTTATTACAATAATTTGTAAATGTATGTTCTGTGTTTTTAGAATATGGTGGATGATAATGTTCATTTTAAGCTTGGCAGCTTGTGCTTTTCTAATCAGTAGAACGTGGACCAAATGGAAAGAAAGCCCTGTGCTAATAAGTTTTGAAAAAGAGCAAATGCCAATTTGGAACATCCCATTTCCAGCAATCACAGTTTGTCCACTTAATAGAATTGTACCATCTAAATATAATTACACCGAAAATTATACTAATAGAAAGAAACTAAGTTACGCAGAGTAAGTCGAACTCTTGTTTATAAGAAAGCTAATCACAAAAGCAACAAGATTTAAATAGTAACATATAGCATCAATTATTTAAATCCCACACCTTTCGCGAACAGTTCCGTAATTGGTTTTTAGTTCCTTTCTGATTAACACAGTTGCAACACTCTTCTCTAAATTAAAGAAGCTAATAATTAAATAAGCTCTAATAATTATCAAAGACAAATACATAAGTCAAAAAGATATTAGATATGTTTTCATGGATTCATTATCTTAAAGAAGAGTTCTACATTCGGCCATCAGTGCTCAGTTTTATTGGGCATTTTAATTAAGCTTATTAAATCTTATCACTGATTGACGGATAACATTTATTGAGTATTTTAACTCATATCCGAATTAAATTTTTTTTTAACAGTTATAAGCTCTTCTCAGACTTATCCCTACTGTGTTATAAATTTTTCAACAATGAAACCTATAGTACAATGTTTACTGATGAATCAGCAATCCGCTCGATACGAGAAGTAATTCAAAAAATAAATTAGTTTCTTTATTTATGAAAGATATTAAGTATAACATTTTAGATGGCACCAGAAATCTTTATAGCAGCTGTATTGTGGAAAAATTCGTTCCAATATCCACCAGAATATTTTACAGAGCAACTTACGGAAGATGGACTATGTTTTTCTTTTAACACGTTGAGTCAAAACGACATGTTTACTGACCAAATGTAAGTGATTGGAAGTGTAAACATTTATAATTCAAAACGATTATTTTAACACTACTTTATTTTGCTTAAATTGATCAGAATTTTACTCGAAAAAATTTATTGGGTATTAATTTTACATTTAAGTCAGATATTTAGTTGTTACACTGTCGAATATTTTTTCCCTTCAACTTTATCTTTAATTTTGAAACAATTTATTATCTTATATTTTATAGAAACAAAAATACAAATTACATAGCCCACAATTTTACGAATGACGGCTGGAATATTGAAGATGGTTATCCTGGACTTAATATGAGCGCATATCCAAGAAGAACAGCTAAAGATGGACGAATATCTGGACTTAGAATTATTCTTGAAACATATACAGATGAAATAGATCATGCTTGTGGCTTGCCTATATCTGGATATAAAGTAAGTACCTCAATATATGTATTTAATTCAATTTAATTCATATCTCTACGATCTATAAATAAAAATATACATTTATAGGTAACACTACATAACCCCGCTGAAATACCAAATGTAGCTGATCAATATTTCCTAATTCCATTTAAGAGACAAGTCACTATCATTGTCCGTCCAGAACTAACAAAAACTGATACAAATGTTAGATCTCTACCACCGGAAACAAGAAAATGTTACTTTTCCAACGAAAGATCGCTAAGATTTTTTAAAGTTTACACTCAAAATAACTGTCGAGTAGAATGTGACGCTAATATTACACAAGCCTACTGTGGCTGCGTTCCTTTTTATATACCCCGTAAGGAATGTTTTGTAGTGAACTTTATTTTAGACTAAAATTGTGATTTTCTAGGTGATGATGAAACCAAAATTTGTGGAATTGGTAAAAATGACTGTTTAGAAGATGTTCAAAGTAAGTTGTAAGCGATATACTAATTTACGGTATAAATTTAAATATACTCGTATATTCGAAAATGTAACATCATAATCTTCTTTACGATAAGTTTATATAATATTTAAGAAATTTATAAATATTTATTACCTATTTTATTATATTATCAGGTGCATTCTTGGAGTTTGATGTACAGGAAGAGCTAACAAGTGAGCTCTATGTAGAGAACAGAGACAAACTGGAAAAGACTCGTGACATCTTCAAGAATTGTAATTGTCTGCCATCGTGCTCTAGTTTGCAGTACACTGCTGAAACATCGCTAACTGAATTTCACATGCTCCAAACATTTTTGGATTTAGAAAATTTGTTCAACGATTCTGATTATTTAAAGTAAGAAATTTCAACAACTTTTTTGTTGTAAAACTAAAAATGTAGGAAAAAACAAATTTTATTCAGTTATACGCTAATATTTTTGTATTCTTTTACATTCTGTTTGTAATCTTTTTTTACGTAACAATAGTGATTTACGCGCAACTGATAACTGTATTAAAAATGTTTATAACTTGGTTACCATGGCAGAAACTTTTGTTTTACACCCTGGAGCGGTAAAATAGAAAAACTTCAAATTTCGTCCTCAGACGTAATCTTTTTCTTATTTATAAATATGATGTTAATTTTCAGCGCGGTACAAGCTGTGAAAGAAGGCAAAATATTATCCAGCAAAGTGGACATATATTTCAAAGAGTCACAATTCTTAGCTCTTCAGCGGAGTGAGCTCTATGGACAAACGGACTTTCTGGCCAATTGTGGAGGCCTCCTTGGATTATTCATGGGTTTTTCACTGTTATCTTTATTAGAAATTATTTATTTTCTCACTATTCGTTTGTGGTTTAAATATCGAATGAGACAAAAACGTAAAATATAGATAAATACCTAATAATCCATTAATAAATATATACTTGCAGTATGGTTACAGCAATTTAAGTTTGCAAGGATTTTAAACAGTTTTGGGTCACTGTTTTCAAATGGAATTTCATAAATTTGACATTCTTGCCATTGCACTATTAACTAAAATTTAATTTGATAAAATTCAGAGTTAATTAGATATTACATTATACATTCAACAATCCAGGGGTTTTAAAAATGTGCTTCTTGCGAAAACACCCCTTAAAATTACGAATATAAAATAATTATTTTTGTTCCATTATCAATAAGTTGAGTTCAATGCCACTAAAATATATACAGGATGTTGTGAATAACCCTGTATAGATTGACAGACTTTATAGCAAATATCGGATGGGATTTTCATTTTGCCATATTTTAAAATAGTGTAGCACTTATTTTTTAACAACTCGAATATAGTACACAGTGGCGGATTTAGGGGGGAGGCACAGGGACCAGGTCTCCCCCGAAATAAATCTAAATGATTATTTTCTCTATTTTCGTCAGCAAAACCAAAGCGTAATCTTAGGGTAATGCTTCAAATTGAAACTTGAAAATCATTAACAAGTCAAACAAATTTTTATTTTTATTATTCTGTATACTAAAGTCAGCCACATCTATGAAGGGGTGAGCAAGGAAACTTTTCAATCGCTTAAAAATAAAATATGTTTATTTGAATTGTGACATTTTTTGTTATTTTTTAAACACAAATATCTTCTACTTATTTTAAAACGAATGTAAAAACATCTATCGGTTATTTTGCAGATCCAAGCTTTGTTGACAACTTATTAAAATTTTAAGTTACCTAATTTACTTATAAATAAGTGGCAGGTGCAAATATTGGAGGACATCTAGGGTTTTTCCCTTTAGTTATTTTTGGAAATCGTGTATTTTTTAACACTTCGAATGTGGTGCAACTTGTATAACAAAGGAAAACAGAAATATGCACAGAAACCTAAACCCACTGTAATATGGGTGAAGTAAAATAAAATCTTAAATTTATTTTTCCCTATGAATAACAAACATTTTTGACGTAATGCAAATTCAGCAATATAATTAATAAATAAGAGTGTTAAGCACAGTACTCAATGAACAAATTTTTGCGTGTCCATTTCGAATGTTATCTTACAATTACAAAAAATATTTTAGTTGTTTTCACAATTTTCATGTAACAAAAAATTTAACCTTTTAGTACGAAAATTCACAAAAATAATATGTTATTTTGTTAAGTGCCTACATGTAAGTAGATATCTACACTCGAGGAAAATAAAAACCTTTTCTTTCAAGGTCCGCAAAATTTCAAGGACCTACGATGATTTGGCGCGAAGTTATGAATTTTTTTAAAAAGTGCCTTTTTGAGGTTTCTGAATTTCATTAACAATTATCTAAAAGTGACTTTAAAATTTTTATTTCTTTAAACACCTTTATTTTTTAGATGTTTTAAAAAATAAACGAATTTGGTGCGAAATCGGACAAATTATGGGCAAAAAGCACAAAAATACCAATTTTTTTCAAAAATTCATAACTTCCTGCCAAATTATCGCACGTACCTGAAATTTTGAGAAAATTTAAGGAAAAGGATTGAACTTTATTGTCCTGTTGGGCAATAAGGTCCTCGATTTTTTTTACTCACGAGACAAGTTGCTACAATTGAACATTTTTCAGTCAAAAACATGTTTTTTTATCCGGGGGTGGCAGATTAACTTACAGGAATAGAGAAACCTTCAACGTTCTCGGAAATCCAAAATTTATAGATTTTCGTGCAAAATTCGCCAAGTTATGGCCAAAAACCTCAAAAAAGCACTTTTTTTCAAAAATTCATAACTTCGCGCCAAATCATCGTAGGTACTTGAAATTTTGCGGACCTTGAAGAAAAAGTCTGATCTTTATTACTCTCACATTAAAGATAAGACTTCAACGTTTTCAGAACTCGAAGATTCATCCAATTTCGTCGAAATGCAGCCGAGATATCGCACTTTGAAATTGTGTCATTTTTGGTGCATATTCAAGTGGTGCGTTTTTATTTTCCTCGAGTGTATGTAAAAATTAAAAACATACATTTACAATAAATAAATATTTTATATTTATTACCTATTAGTTTTTAGACTTGTGTTGTATTGTGTGTAATTAGAGTAGTTTGTCTGTTTAGTAAGAAAAACATTTAAATTGTTTAAAGTGTGCAAATAAAAATACATAATTATATGTCTTAATATTCAAATCAAATGTTTTAATCATATCGGAAAGGTCCATTCATGCCCATTAAATATAGAAAATAACATTACGTTTTAAGAGTTTTTTGTTTGTACACACATTCAGTAAATGATAATTGCATATAAAAGTTTAATAAAAAAATATAACCCAGGTATTTTATCTAACTATTAAATGTAAATACTACATATTAAATTACCTTTTTACAAACTGTTATAATGCCTGCACCAATTCTATAAATGTTATTAGTGTAATTGTATATTATCTAGTAAATAAAAATTACTGAAATTGACATTGACATAATGTACTTGTGACTTTCTCATATTTAGTTACATAAATTAAGTACCTACATAATAGTATGATTAGAAATTTTGGTGACAGTGTATAATAGCAAATTCTGTCATTATATATTCATCTTTGATTGATTTCACTTTGATACAATTTTAAAGATTAAAGAATGACGAATAGAATAAAAGTTGTGCCAGTTGGACCGACCAAGAGAATATGCAACATTGCAGCGTTGAATGATATAAGAAAGAAAAAGAAAGAACGAAATATTGTTCTGGAAATTTTGAATGATTATTGCTCAAGCTCAACTTTGCATGGTATTCATTATTTGGGAGCTAAGGATAAAAGACCGTTTGAAAAGTAAGTGCATTTTAAATTTTTTTGAAGATAATATAAAATACTTTTTTCAATACCTCCATCGAAAACGCAACCTTTGAGTGAGGTATTGCTGACCGGTCAGTACTTTTCCTCCCGCTCTATGCGGAAATCCACATGATATTTTTCGCCCTAAGGAGGAAAAGTACTTTTCTTCTCGCTTTATGCAGCATTGCAAAATTGATTATTAAAATTATTTTTTTTAAATTATTATACATTTTTCCAATGTTATCATCATCCGGTTCATCCCTTTCTTCAACTTCTGATTGCTTCTCGGTGCAGGGATTGAAAAAAATATCGGGTGCATCTCCCACTTTCGTCCCGAGTTGCACAATATACTATTCTCTTATGACTTATTATGACCGTGACCCATGAAAAATGAAATAATTTCAACGACATTATCACTATCACAATTTCTCAACTTCGATATAAGGTCTTACTAACATACAGTGTGTGTGCCCACTTGACATGAATCGTCCATGGGTTGTTTAAAATATCCTATTCTTGTACTTTAATGATATTACCTAAGTCTATCCTAGCCACATCCTGAGTACGATCAAAAATTACATACTCGAAACAAACATCTCAGAGAAAAATTACATGAGATGCATAATTGGGATATTATTACCAAATTACTACATTGGGATGTTACATAGATAAAATGTTACTAAGAGGGGAAATCCAAATGTTAGATCTCTACCACCGGAAACAAGAAAATGTTACTTTTCTGACGAAAAATCACTGAGATTTTTTAAAGTTTACACTCAAAATAACTGTCGAGTAGAATGTGACGCTAATATTACACAATACTATTGTGGCTGCGTTCCTTTTCATATGCCCCGTAAGGAATGTTTTGTAGTGAACTTTATTTTAGACTAAAATTGTGATTTTCTAGGTGATGATGAAACCAAAATATGTGGAATTGGTGAAAATGAATGTTTAGTAGAAGTTCAAAGTAAGTTGTAAGCGATATACTGATTTACGGTATAAATTTAAATAAATATTTGAAAATGTATCATAATCTTCTTTATGTTAAGTTTATATAATATGTAAGAAATGTATAAATATTTATTACCTATATTATTATATTATCAGGTGCATTCTTGGAGTTTGAAGTACAGGAAGAGCTAACAAGTGAGCTCTATGTAGAGAACAGAGACAAACTGGAAAAGACTCGTGACATCTTCAAGAATTGTAATTGTCTGCCATCGTGCTCTAGTTTGCAGTACACTGCTGAAACATCGCTAACTGAATTTCACATGATCCAAGCATTTTTGGATTCAGGAAATTTGGACAACGTGACTGCGCCTAGTGTTTTAAAGTAAGAAATTTCAACAACTTATTTCTTGTAAAACTTAAAATGTAGGAAAAAGCAAGTTATATTCAGCTATACGCTAATATTTTTGTATTCTTTTACATTCTGTTTTTTTATCTTTTCTACGTAGCAATAGTTATTTACGCGCAACTGATAACTGTATTAAAAATGTTTATAACTTGGTTACTATGGCAGAAACTTTTGTTTTACACCCTTGAGTGGTACAATAGATAAACTTCAAACTTCGTCCACAGACGTAATATTTTCTTATTTATAAATATGATGTTAATTTTCAGATACGTACAAGATTTGAAAGAAGGCAAAATATTACTCAGCAAAGTGGCCATATATTTCAAAGAGTCACAATTCTTAGCTCTTCAACGGAGTGAACTGTATGGACAGACGGACTTTCTGGCCAATTGTGGAGGCCTTCTTGGATTATTCATGGGTTTTTCACTGTTATCTTTATTAGAAATTATTTATTTTTTCACTATTCGTTTGTGGTTTAAATATCAAATTAGACGTAAAACATAAAATGTAGTTAAATATTAAACCATATTAAGTTTTAGTGTCAGTGTCCTAAATATAGTTCGATTAAATTAATATTGTTTACCATTTTAAATGATATACTACATATTTCTTTATTATAAATGTTAAACTGTGTCTTTTAGTAGATTTATAAAAAAAATCATTTATAATGTCACAATCAGTTCGAGCTGATTACGTTGTTGGAATGCACGATACAAAATTTAGTAAGAAAATCTCTATAAATTAATTCTTCTTACATTAGAAACCTTAAATATTGACTAATTGTTTTTGTTGCAGTTTCAAATAAATTTATAAGTTATATTTTTCAAAGAATTTTGTACACATGAAATGATAATAACAGTAAATGATAATTGCATTATAAAAAAATTATATTAATAGAGGTAATGAGAATAAAACTTAAGTTTTTATCTAATCATTAAATGTAAGCACTAAATATTAACTTACCTTTTTTCAAACTGTTAATTCTATAAATGTTATTTGTTTAATTGTTTATCTAGTAAATAAAAATTAATTATATTTATTGATATTGATTAATGTGTCTTTTCTACTTTATTAAAGACAATTATTACATAAACGATAATTTTTTTGTCAATACTTTTATTACATACGTTAAGTACCTACATAATAGTATGATTAGAAATTTTGGTAATAGTGTATAATAGAAAATTATGTCATTATACTAACTGCTCTCAATCTCACATCTTCTGTGATCATCTTTGATTGATTTCACTTTGAGACAATTTTAAAGATTAAATAATGACGAATAGAATAAAAGTTGTGCCAGTTGGAACGACCAAGAGAATTTGCAACATTGCAGCGATTAATGATATAAGAACGAAAAAGAAAGAACCACATATTGTTCTGGAAATTTTGAATGATTATTGCTCAAACTCAACTTTGCATGGTATTCATTATTTGGGAGCTAAGGATAAAAGACCATTTGAAAAGTAAGTGCATTTTAAAATTTTTTGAAGATAATATAAAATACTTTTTTCAATGCCTGCATCGAAAACGCCACCTTTGAGTGAGGTATTTCTGACCGGCCAGTACTTTTCCGCCCGCTTTATGCGGAAATCCACTTGATTTTTTCCTCTCTAGGGAAGAAAAGTACTCAAAGTATTCAAGAAAATAAATAATAAACATACATGTATCTCACTTGGTTTATAAAATATTTTATTAAATTTTAACGAAATTATTTCAAATATATGAATTATAAATTCATTTTGATGTAACAAAAAAAAATAATCAAAGTAATCGTCTGTGGCAAGTTATCATTGATTTTATACATTTTTGACGAAATAATGACAGTTTAAAACGTCAGAGTGATTTAAAATTGTGTTGAGTGATCTAAAAAAAATTAATTCACTTGTAAATAAACAATTGTTTAAAGTTGTTGCTATGGATTTAATAATAGCATTTTATAACGTCAAAATTCAATAAAATACATTTATAGCTATTTATGTAACAAGTAAGGAAATGAAGATTGTTACCTTATGTTGGTATAGAGAAGTACTGTGACGGGTCAAAATTTTTATTTTATATGAAAGATTATGTGATAATTACCTACAATCGGTATTTTATAAATTTTTATGTATTTGGTATCATTTAATAATAATTAAAGTACCTATATACACAATTTAATATTTCGGTATCTTGTAGTCCATGATCGTTTAACATTTGTTACTAAGTAAAATTTAAATGATTATGACATGACAGTGACTGTGACAATAGTACAATATCGTTTATATTTTCTTCAGCAGTTTAAATAAAATGACTAACATATATTTTTGAGAAGTATAGTTACCTACATATTAATATATTTGTATAAGTAAAAAGAATAAAGTAAGTATGGAGGGAGGCAACATCAGATTTTTTCTACTTTCGTTCGAATTAATGCATTTTTTTAAATAATGAAATATTGACATTTAATGACATTCATAAATTTTGACCTAAAACAAAAACATCTACATCTACAAACGACATTTTTATTCGAGTTTTTATTAATTGAAACTGCATAAAATATGCGATTGCAAGTTTAATAGTATATTATTCAACGAGCGAATTATGAAAGCAATTATTCATTCGGACGAAGTTTGCAGCACGAGCCAACGGCGAGGGCTGTAAGTACGAATGAATAATTGCCATAATTCGCGAGTTAAATACTATGCTTTATCCACGACCATTCAACAAAACTTTTTAAAGAAAATAATAAATTTTTGAGGTTCATTATAAACGTCAAACAGTAGTTTCTAAGCAACATGAATTAATACAATTTTATTTAACATTTTTAATTTACAAAATAAATAATAAAATTGTTTACTTCCATTTTAAATTAAAAGTATTTTGCACTCACCCACTTTGCTCTCCGGATTATCTAAAAAAATTCATAACCTTAAAAGTCAAACGTGTTACGTTGACTGTCACTGGATGGCAATAGTATTCAATCAGTGATCAGTGCTCTGCGTATTTAAAACTACGTCGGCCCACTCTGATTGGCTTAAAAACTGATGAATAATGGCGTTTCTATAGCAACCACAATCTGATTGGCTTAAAAGTGCTGAATAATGATTCATATTCTTTACATTATAATAATGAACCATCTAATCTATCTAAAAACGTATATATAATTGATGTTTAACTTAATGGTCGTGGAAAAACCATTTTATATTGAAGTTTCTTTACAATGTGGTGTATTATTTTTTAAATAAATGAAGTTTTATATGTGGATGTTTTATGAAATAAAAGCAGTGAAATAAAGACCATTGTGTGAAATAATGAAGTTCATAACTTAACGCAAATTAGTTAAATAAAGTGTCTTTAACAACGAAAGTAGAACAAATGTATTACAATATTTAGTAAATGTATGTTCTGTGTTTTTAGAATATGGTGGATGATAATGTTCATTTTAAGCTTGGCAGCTTGTGCTTTTCTAATCAGTAGAACGTGGACCAAATGGAAAGATAGTCCTGTGCTAATCAGTTTTGAAAAAGAGCAAACCCCAATTTGGCAAATCCCATTTCCAGCAATCACAGTTTGTCCACTTAATAAAATTGTACAATATAAATATAATTACACCGAAAATTTTAAAAATATAAATAAACTAAGTAACGCAGAGTAAGTCGAACTCTTAGATCATGTTTATAAGAAACGGACCAAACCGCCTCCCAAAAGCACCCAAATTTTAATAATAACATAATATGTTACTATTTAGCATAATAATTTTTACAATCCTACATCTTTCGTGAACGGTTTCGTAATTGGTTTTTAGTCCTTTTCTGATTAACATAGTTGCAACACTCCTCTGTAAATTAAAGAAGCTTCTCTAATATTAACAAAGACAAATACATATTTCCATCTATGAATAGAAAAGATATTGAATATGTTTTCATGGATATTAAAGAAGCTTCATTATCTTAAAGAAGAGTGCTACATTCGGCCATTTTAATTAAACGTATTAAGTCTTACCACTGATTGGACGGATAACATTTATCGAGTATTTCAACTCATATCTGAATTCAATTTTATTTCTTAACAGTTATAAGCTCTTCTCAGACTTATCTCTAGTGTGTTATCAGCGATTTTCCTACGATGAAGCCAATAATTTTACTGATGAATCAGCAATACACTCGATACGAGAAGTAATTAAAAAAATCATTTAGTTTCTTTACTTATGAAAGATATTTTTAATATTCAGTATAACATTTTAGATGGCCATTGGCACAAAACAAATAATACCAAAATTATTCTGGAAAAACTCGCATCAAGATCCATCAGAATATTTTCCAGAGCAACTTACGAAAGAAGGACTATGTTTTTCTTTTAACACGTTGAGTCAAAACGACATGTTTACTGGCCAAATGTAAGTGATTGGAAGTGTCAACATTTACAATTCAAAACGATTATTTTAACACTACTTTATTTTGCTGAAATTTATCAGGATTTTACTCGAGAAAATTTAATATCTTTTTTACCTTCAACTTTATCTTTAATTTTGAAACAATTTATTATATTATATTTTATAGAAATAAAAATACAAATTATATAGACCACAATTTTACGAATGACGGTTGGAATATTGAAGATGGTTATCCTGGACTTAATATGAGCGCATATCCAAGAAGAACAGCTAAAGATGGACTAATATCTGGACTTAGAATTATGCTTCAAACATATACAAATGAAATAGAACATGTTTGTGGCTTGCCTATGTCTGGATATAAAGTAAGTACCTACCTCAATATATGTATTTAATTCAATTTTAATTCATATCACTATGCTCTATAAATAAAATATACATTTATAGGTAACACTTCATAACCCTGCTGAAATTCCAAAAGTAGTTGAACAATATTTCCTAATTCCGTTTAACAAACAAGTCACTATTATTGTTCGTCCAGAACTAACCAAAACTGATCCAAATGTTAGATCTCTACCACCGGAAACAAGAAAATGTTACTTTTCTGACGAAAAATCACTGAGATTTTTTAAAGTTTACACTCAAAATAACTGTCGAGTAGAATGTGACGCTAATATTACACAATACTACTGTGGCTGCGTTCCGTTTCATATGCCCCGTAAGGAATGTTTTGCAGTGAACTTTATTTTAGACTAAAATTGTGATTTTCTAGGTGATGATGAAACCAAAATTTGTGGAATTAATAAATATTACTGTTTAGAAGAAGTTCAAAGTAAGTTGTAAGCGAAATATTGATTTACGGTATAAATTTAAATAAATATTCGAAAATGTAACATCATAATCTGCTTTACGATAAGTTTATATAATATGTAAGAAATTTATAAATATTTATTACATATATTATTACATTATCAGGTGCATTCTTGGAGTTTGAAGTACAGGAAGAGCTAACAAGGGAGCTCTATGAAGACAACAGAGAAAAACTGGAAAAGACTCGTGACATCTTCAAGAATTGTCATTGTCTGCCATCGTGCTCTAGTTTGCAGTACACTGCTGAAATATCGCTAACTAAATCTAACATGCTCCAAGCATATTTGGGTACAGTAAATTTGGGCAAAAATCCGAATTCTGGTTATTTAAAGTAAGCAATTTCAACAACTTATTTCTTGTAAAACTTAAAATGTAGGAAAAAGCTAATTTTATTCAACTGTACGCTAATATTTTTGTATTCTTTTACATTCTGTTTTTTATCTTTTTTACGTAGCAAAAGTTATTTACGCGCAACTGATAACTGTAATAAAAATGTTTATAACTTGGTTACTATGGCAGAAACTTTTGTTTTACACCCTTGGGCGGTAAAATAGAAAATTTCAAACTTCGTCCTCAGACGTAATCTTTTTCTTATTTATAAATATTATGTTAATTTTCAGCTACGTAAAAGATTTGCAAGAAGGCAAAATATTAGTCAGCTTAGTGGACATATATTTCAAAGAGTCACAATTCTTAGCTCTTCAGCGGAGTGAACTCTATGGACAAACGGACTTTCTGGCCAATTGTGGAGGCCTTCTTGGATTATTCATGGGTTTTTCACTGTTATCTTTATTAGAAATTATTTATTTTTTCACTATTCGTTTGTGGTTTAAATATCAAATTAGACGTAAAACATAAAATGTAGTTAAATATTAAACCATATTAAGTTTTAATGTCAGTGTCCTAAATATAGTTCGATTAAATTAATATTGTTTACCATTTTAAATGATATACTACATATTTCTTTATTATAAATGTGAAACTGTGTCTTTTAGTGGATTTATAAAAAAAAATCACTTATAATGTCACAATCAGTTCGAGCTGATTACGTTGTTGGAATGCACGATACAAAATTTAGTAAGAAAATCTCTATAAATTAATTCTTCTTACATTAGAAACCTTAAATATTGACTAATTGTTTTTTGTTGCAGTTTCAAATAAATTTATAATTTATATTTTTCAAACAATTTTGTACACATGAAATGATAATAACAGTAAATGATAATTGCATTATAAAAAAATTATATTAATAGGTAATGAGATTAAAACGTAAGTTTTTATTTTAGCCAAATTAGTCAAATATGTGTCACGTGACACATGAATTATATATTCAGACGAATACAATTTATTAAGATGCAATAATATTCAAATAATAATTTAAGTGAATTGCTTATCTCTTGTTCCAAATCCAAATCTAATCATTGAATAAAATGTAACTTTATTCTTATTTATAAAATAATTAGTAATGAAAGAATTTTTGAAAATCTCAGATTGAGAACCATTGAAACTCCGGTCCAACGCGCTACCAATTATTGAGCTACCAGTCCCTAGGTTCCATCCCCAAAATTTTTAGCATTGAAATAGTTTCATTTTCGATATAACGATACTTTAGACTTAAAATTAAGTTACTTTTAATTTTGTATTTCATGGTTGCCAACTTATTTATAGAATACTTATAGGTACCTAAGTAATTTTGATTCAAACACAAAAAAGTACGTAATGTGTTTGAAACATTATTCATAAGCTGCCTTAGCATTACTATTTTGATTTCTGATATCTGTTTAACTGTTAAACTCTTCAACAGTGAAAACTCAACAATCATTTTTAAAATGTCCAATTTCAAATTTGGTTTAAATTGAAAATATCTGTCTGATTTATAAAATGAAAAAGTTTTTAACTGACCTGTTCATGAGGTTCCTCTCAGGAATTTCCCGTCCCGGACAAAAGATCTTTTCATAGTTGACGCCATTTTGTGTGAATTCCTGCAACAAAAACACCCATAAAAACACAGCCACATATTGAAATGTTTCGAGTGATTTGTCTATAAGCAATTAATATTTATAATGTAAGCAACTGTTATTCAAGTATTCTTCTTCCTCGAGTCGAAGGTGAATAATGACGAAAGATAAAACAGTAGAGCAACGCGTAACATAACAGATCGTCTGTTGTTTCGGGGTGGGGCCAGTGGAGATAGCATTGCTCACTTGATGCAACTAATTGGTTTATAGCGTGTATTTCGGTGATATTTTTATTTGTAATCTTATGGTATGCATATTCATGGCTAATTACGGGAACATGTCGGTTTCTGTTATGAGTTCTTTTGAAATATGGCCAGTGGAAAGATAATACCGCCTGACGATCTTAATTTAGATTTCTTCTTTCTTCGCCATGCGAGGCGACTGAGAAGTGAAGACTGATATCACATAAACCATGTCTTCTTTACATACCGGAGCCCGGCTATTGTCACACGATCGACAAGAACAAGAATAAGAAGAAGAGAAACTATGGCACCAGCACAGAATTTATGGAAGATATATGGAAATACTTATGAATACTCTTTAGATGCCTTATTATTAAAAGACGTATTTATTACTTCGTAGTCAACATGATTATTTGCGAAATGTATTATCACAAACTCAAAATACAACATGATTCAACCTCAAACCTGAGGAAAACACCTGTGGCATCGAAACCAGTCAATTTGAGCTTCATTTTAATAAATAGATAAATAGACTGCAATCCAGTACCTACTGTTTTATACCCCCATAACATAATTAAAATAAAACTGTGCTGAATAATTCCACATCCTTGAAAAGAAAGAAACAACAACCACCCGAAAATTCACAATCACTACCTAGTAAAAATAATGTAATTTACTTTAGTAGTGGGCAAAGTAAGGAATTATCCATGAGACTGAAGGCTGAGTGAGATAATTTTCTCGAGTATAAGTATAAAGTTTTATCCAACACCTCTTAGTAACTGCTCATTGCTCATTTATTTCAAGTTTTATAAACGTCATTTTAGTCACGAGTTTTTTAGGAACGAGCGCAGCGAGTGTATAAAAACGAGTATCTAGAGAGTTTATAAACGAGTCATATACTATACTTTTTCTACGGCCACAGATTAAGCAACATAAATATGTAAAATTTATTTTAAAATAATTCGAACATTTAGGTTAATTCATAATAATATTATACATAGTTACAAAATTCTACTTAGGCAAGTGTATTTAACTGTAAAATTGGAAAAAATTGACAATATTTGAAAAAAAATCATTAACTTCACAAAAATTAAATGTTAAATATAGGAGCCAACTTCACGCCGTGCTTTATGTCAGTTGCTATGTTCAGCCCGTGACTAAAAACAGCCAAAGCCACGGCTAGTCAAGATGTGTTTAAAATGTTATTTAGCGCCATGGAAACCAGTTCGTTAAATGATGTTTTAATACCAGGAATAGAAAAAAAAATGTTCTAATCTAACACACCCGTTACTATGGCGACTTCCAACAAGCAAAGTAACATTTAACCGACTAGTGGGTATAATTTTGAGCAAAGCCACTAGTGGGCAATCTGTATACTTTGCTTGTTTGAAATCGCCATAGTAATAATGTTTTTATTAAAAGGTGTTGGATAAACCGAGTTAACTTTTAATATCTTGTTGATCTAAAAAAAATATCCAGAAGAATTTTCTGTTTCTGCCATATCCTTTAAAATTCAGTTACTTCTTGTATCTGTATCAATTTTTATCGTTCGTATATTATTTAAAAAAAACGTAACTGAAGAATTAAATAATCTTCTTTAAAGAAATAACATTTAACCTAAAAAGCCTCAACCACAAGAATCTTAACAACTATCCGATTTATTATTCTTCATCACCATATATTTTGTGTACGAGTTAAAAAATCTATTTGATTATTAAACCTCGAAGAATTAAATAGCTACGCATCTTTAAAGCAAATAATACAAGAACCTAAAAGCACTAACCGCAAGAATCTTAATTCCTCTTTTCCATATCGCGTCTTTTGGTCTTTATGAATCAATTAGTTCTCCATCCTAAATCACAGATCCACGGATGTAGAAATGCCGTCCTATTAACGCTACATCAACATCTACATCGCAACAACCAATGAAGCAAATGATTCTCCAGCAGCATCCAAAACATTTAAACTAAACAATGCAAGTTATCGCTCCGTGTGAAGAAGTAAAGTGTCCGGAAAGAGCAAAGAAGCCAAGTGGCGAGTGCATTTGGTGACGAAACTAAGAATGGATAGATAAACGGAATTGTGATTGTTGAGATGCTACACCAGAGGTTTCAAACATGAAAAAATCTGACGTGGCCGTTACAATACCTCTCGCCCTGACATTGAAGTATTATTATTTAACCTCGTATTTAACCAAATATTAAGCTTTAATTTAAATAAAATACAACAACACCGTATAACATTTGATATAATAATATAAAATAATCATACATTATATTATTTCTGTTTATCTGTCACATTGACAATTTTTATTTTTGTTTTAAATTTTATTTCTATTTCGGGATTCACAAATCGTGGTAGGTAAAATTATATATTTAAAAAAATTATATTTCTTTATTGGTTAAAGATATAGAAACAAGTAAGATTAAATATTGTACAATGTAATTTCTTCTTTCATGTGTGGTATGTCAAATTGTAACAATCGCATTATTTTATACAATTTTTGCAAAAAATGTTATAGTGCTACAAGAAAAGTACCACTTCCGGTTGGTGGATTTTTACCAAAATCTTTTCAGCTCTTCATTAACATATATAAATGTATAATGCAAAATATTAGAATTTTATGTTCAGTAGAATTTGAGATAATGAACCGGGACGAAAGGCTATAGTAGGCGTACATACAGACTTTCACACACACACACACACACACACACACACACACACACACACACACACACACACACACACACACACACACACACACACACACACACACACACACACACACACACACACACACACACACACACACACACACACACACACACACACACACACACACACACACACACACACACACACACACACACACACACACACACACACACACACACACACACACACACACACACACACACACACACACACACACACACACACACACACACACACACACACACACACACACACACACACACACACACACACACACACACACACACACACACACACACACACACACACACACACACACACACACACACACACACACACACACACACACACACACACACACACACACACACAGACATCATCGTGAAAATAGTCAAAATAGGTTCTAAAGGTGCTAAAACGTGCTAATTGACAAAAATCTCGACATCGAATTTTTTCACGATCCCTATACCTCTCTAGGCGAGAGGTAAAAAGGATCTAAAAATTTCGAATTCCTAAAATACTCCCGATATTATTTATATTATTATTATTTTTCTAATTCACTCTCTTCCCCACTACTACGGCTGCCTGAACCCAGCCCGAAACTCGTACTTTGCGGCATCCTAGCTATGCAATGTCATTTTGAAGTTGAAAAATCTGCTGTGGCCAGCACACGACCTCTCGCCTAATTCTGAGCTTATTATACTAATCTAATAAATAGTTTTACTCACATTTTAATAGTTTCATGTTCATGTAATATGTTAACCAAGATGCAAGCAAAAGTGTCAACTGTTCTGTCACTGTCATAATAATTCAAATTTTAAAAGTAGAAACAAATTTCATATCATGGACAACAACTGTTACTTCAAAAAAGTAGAATATTAGTTGCACTTTATTTTATTGCTAAATACTACCAGATTCAGCAAATTGTATTGAAAATTAACTGTACCCATAATAAGATAATTATATTATATTTTATTTTTAATTGCAAAAATTGTCATAAATAAATAATGTACCAATTTATTTAAGGAAAACTATTTCAAGTTTCAAAAAGTACTATTTCCGGTTTGCGAATTTCTACAAAAATCTTATCCGGTGTTAAGAACCATATTAAAACCTTAAATATGAAATTTGGTTATTAAAGGTTTGATAATTTCACATTTCACATTTCACATTTCACATTTCACATTTCACATTTCACATTTCACATTTCACATTTCACATTTCACATTTCACATTTCACATTTCACATTTCACATTTCACATTTCACATTTCACATTTCACATTTCACATTTCACATTTCACATTTCACATTTCACATTTCACATTTCACATTTCACATTTCACATTTCACATTTCATATTACTTCAAAAAAGTAGAATATTAGTTGCACTTTATTTTATTGCTAAATACTACCAGATTCAGCAAATTGTATTGAAAATTAACTGTACCCATAATAAGATAATTATATTATATTTTATTTTTAATTGCAAAAATTGTCATAAATAAATAATGTACCAATTTATTTAAGGAAAACTATTTCAAGTTTCAAAAAGTACTATTTCCGGTTTGCGAATTTCTACAAAAATCTTATCCGGTGTTAAGAACCTTATTAAAACCTTAAATATGAAATTTGGTTATTAAAGGTTTGATAATTTCACATTTCACATTTCACATTTCACATTTCACATTTCACATTTCACATTTCACATTTCACATTTCACATTTCACATTTCACATTTCACATTTCACATTTCACATTACTTCAAAAAAGTAGAATATTAGTTGCACTTTATTTTATTGCTAAATACTACCAGATTCAGCAAATTGTATTGAAAATTAACTGTACCCATAATAAGATAATTATATTATATTTTATTTTTAATTGCAAAAATTGTCATAAATAAATAATGTACCAATTTATTTAAGGAAAACTATTTCAAGTTTCAAAAAGTACTATTTCCGGTTTGCGAATTTCTACAAAAATCTTATCCGGTGTTAAGAACCTTATTAAAACCTTAAATATGAAATTTGGTTATTAAAGGTTTGATAATTTCACATTTCACATTTCACATTTCACATTTCACATTTCACATTTCACATTTCACATTTCACATTTCACATTTCACATTTCACATTTCACATTTCACATTTCACATTTCACATTTCACATTTCACATTTCACATTTCACATTTCACATTTCACATTTCACATTTCACATTTCACATTTCACATTTCACATTTCACATTTCACATTTTACATTTCACATTTCACATTGCACATTTCACATTTCACATTTCACATTTCACATTTCACATTTCACATTTCACATTTCACATTTCACATTTCACATTTCACATTTCACATTTCACATTTCACATTTCACATTTCACATTTCACATTTCACATTTCACATTTCACATTTCACATTGCACATTTCACATTTCACATTTCACATTTCACATTTCACATTTCACATTTCACATTTCACATTTCACATTTCACATTTCACATTTCACATTTCACATTTCACATTTCACATTTCACATTTCACATTGCACATTTCACATTTCACATTGCACATTTCACATTTCACATTTCACATTTCACATTTCACATTTCACATTTCACATTTCACATTTCACATTTCACATTTCACATTTCACATTTCACATTTCACATTTCACATTTCACATTTCACATTTCACATTTCACATTTCACATTTCACATTTCACATTTCACATTTTACATTTCACATTTCACATTTCACATTTCACATTTCACATTTCACATTTCACATTTCACATTTCACATTTCACATTTCACATTTCACATTGCACATTTCACATTTCACATTTCACATTGCACATTTCACATTTCACATTTCACATTTCACATTTCACATTTCACATTTCACATTTCACATTTCACATTTCACATTTCACATTTCACATTTCACATTTCACATTTCACATTTCACATTTCACATTTCACATTTCACATTTCACATTTCACATTTCACATTTCACATTTCACATTTCACATTGCACATTTCACATTTCACATTTCACATTTCACATTTCACATTTCACATTTCACATTTCACATTTCACATTTCACATTTCACATTTCACATTTCACATTACTTCAAAAAAGTAGAATATTAGTTGCACTTTATTTTATTGCTAAATACTACCAGATTCAGCAAATTGTATTGAAAATTAACTGTACCCATAATAAGATAATTATATTATATTTTATTTTTAATTGCAAAAATTGTCATAAATAAATAATGTACCAATTTATTTAAGGAAAACTATTTCAAGTTTCAAAAAGTACTATTTCCGGTTTGCGAATTTCTACAAAAATCTTATCCGGTGTTAAGAACCTTATTAAAACCTTAAATATGAAATTTGGTTATTAAAGGTTTGATAATTTCACATTTCACATTTCACATTTCACATTTCACATTTCACATTTCACATTTCACATTTCACATTTCACATTTCACATTACTTCAAAAAAGTAGAATATTAGTTGCACTTTATTTTATTGCTAAATACTACCAGATTCAGCAAATTGTATTGAAAATTAACTGTACCCATAATAAGATAATTATATTATATTTTATTTTTAATTGCAAAAATTGTCATAAATAAATAATGTACCAATTTATTTAAGGAAAACTATTTCAAGTTTCAAAAAGTACTATTTCCGGTTTGCGAATTTCTACAAAAATCTTATCCGGTGTTAAGAACCTTATTAAAACCTTAAATATGAAATTTGGTTATTAAAGGTTTGATAATTTCACATTTCACATTTCACATTTCACATTTCACATTTCACATTTCACATTTCACATTTCACATTTCACATTTCACATTTCACATTACTTCAAAAAAGTAGAATATTAGTTGCACTTTATTTTATTGCTAAATACTACCAGATTCAGCAAATTGTATTGAAAATTAACTGTACCCATAATAAGATAATTATATTATATTTTATTTTTAATTGCAAAAATTGTCATAAATAAATAATGTACCAATTTATTTAAGGAAAACTATTTCAAGTTTCAAATAGTACTATTTCCGGTTTGCGAATTTCTACAAAAATCTTATCCGGTGTTAAGAACCTTATTAAAACCTTAAATATGAAATTTGGTTATTAAAGGTTTGATAATTTCACATTTCACATTTCACATTTCACATTTCACATTTCACATTTCACATTTCACATTTCACATTTCACATTTCACATTTCACATTTCACATTTCACATTTCACATTTCACATTACTTCAAAAAAGTAGAATATTAGTTGCACTTTATTTTATTGCTAAATACTACCAGATTCAGCAAATTGTATTGAAAATTAACTGTACCCATAATAAGATAATTATATTATATTTTATTTTTAATTGCAAAAATTGTCATAAATAAATAATGTACCAATTTATTTAAGGAAAACTATTTCAAGTTTCAAAAAGTACTATTTCCGGTTTGCGAATTTCTACAAAAATCTTATCCGGTGTTAAGAACCTTATTAAAACCTTAAATATGAAATTTGGTTATTAAAGGTTTGATAATTTCACATTTCACATTTCACATTTCACATTTCACATTTCACATTTCACATTTCACATTTCACATTTCACATTTCACATTTCACATTTCACATTTCACATTTCACATTTCACATTTCACATTTCACATTTCACATTTCACATTTCACATTTCACATTTCACATTTCACATTTCACATTGCACATTTCACATTTCACATTTCACATTTCACATTTCACATTTCACATTTCACATTTCACATTTCACATTTCACATTTCACATTTCACATTTCACATTACTTCAAAAAAGTAGAATATTAGTTGCACTTTATTTTATTGCTAAATACTACCAGATTCAGCAAATTGTATTGAAAATTAACTGTACCCATAATAAGATAATTATATTATATTTTATTTTTAATTGCAAAAATTGTCATAAATAAATAATGTACCAATTTATTTAAGGAAAACTATTTCAAGTTTCAAAAAGTACTATTTCCGGTTTGCGAATTTCTACAAAAATCTTATCCGGTGTTAAGAACCTTATTAAAACCTTAAATATGAAATTTGGTTATTAAAGGTTTGATAATTTCACATTTCACATTTCACATTTCACATTTCACATTTCACATTTCACATTTCACATTTCACATTTCACATTTCACATTTCACATTTCACATTTCACATTTCACATTACTTCAAAAAAGTAGAATATTAGTTGCACTTTATTTTATTGCTAAATACTACCAGATTCAGCAAATTGTATTGAAAATTAACTGTACCCATAATAAGATAATTATATTATATTTTATTTTTAATTGCAAAAATTGTCATAAATAAATAATGTACCAATTTATTTAAGGAAAACTATTTCAAGTTTCAAAAAGTACTATTTCCGGTTTGCGAATTTCTACAAAAATCTTATCCGGTGTTAAGAACCTTATTAAAACCTTAAATATGAAATTTGGTTATTAAAGGTTTGATAATTTCACATTTCACATTTCACATTTCACATTTCACATTTCACATTTCACATTTCACATTTCACATTTCACATTTCACATTACTTCAAAAAAGTAGAATATTAGTTGCACTTTATTTTATTGCTAAATACTACCAGATTCAGCAAATTGTATTGAAAATTAACTGTACCCATAATAAGATAATTATATTATATTTTTTTTTTAATTGCAAAAATTGTCATAAATAAATAATGTACCAATTTATTTAAGGAAAACTATTTCAAGTTTCAAATAGTACTATTTCCGGTTTGCGAATTTCTACAAAAATCTTATCCGGTGTTAAGAACCTTATTAAAACCTTAAATATGAAATTTGGTTATTAAAGGTTTGATAATTTCACATTTCACATTTCACATTTCACATTTCACATTTCACATTTCACATTTCACATTTCACATTTCACATTTCACATTTCACATTTCACATTTCACATTTCACATTTCACATTTCACATTGCACATTTCACATTTCACATTTCACATTTCACATTTCACATTTCACATTTCACATTTCACATTTCACATTTCACATTTCACATTTCACATTACTTAAAAAAAGTAGAATATTAGTTGCACTTTATTTTATTGCTAAATACTACCAGATTCAGCAAATTGTATTGAAAATTAACTGTACCCATAATAAGATAATTATATTATATTTTATTTTTAATTGCAAAAATTGTCATAAATAAATAATGTACCAATTTATTTAAGGAAAACTATTTCAAGTTTCAAAAAGTACTATTTCCGGTTTGCGAATTTCTACAAAAATCTTATCCGGTGTTAAGAACCTTATTAAAACCTTAAATATGAAATTTGGTTATTAAAGGTTTGATAATTTCACATTTCACATTTCACATTTCACATTTCACATTTCACATTTCACATTTCACATTTCACATTTCACATTTCACATTTCACATTTCACATTTCACATTTCACATTTCACATTTCACATTTCACATTTCACATTTCACATTTCACATTTCACATTACTTCAAAAAAGTAGAATATTAGTTGCACTTTATTTTATTGCTAAATACTACCAGATTCAGCAAATTGTATTGAAAATTAACTGTACCCATAATAAGATAATTATATTATATTTTATTTTTAATTGCAAAAATTGTCATAAATAAATAATGTACCAATTTATTTAAAGAAAACTATTTCAAGTTTCAAAAAGTACTATTTCCGGTTTGCGAATTTCTACAAAAATCTTATCCGGTGTTAAGAACCTTATTAAAACCTTAAATATGAAATTTGGTTATTAAAGGTTTGATAATTTCACATTTCACATTTCACATTTCACATTTCACATTTCACATTTCACATTTCACATTTCACATTTCACATTTCACATTTCACATTTCACATTTCACATTTCACATTTCACATTTCACATTTCACATTTCACATTTCACATTTCACATTTCACATTTCACATTTCACATTTCACATTTCACATTTCACATTTCACATTTCACATTTCACATTTCACATTACTTCAAAAAAGTAGAATATTAGTTGCACTTTATTTTATTGCTAAATACTACCAGATTCAGCAAATTGTATTGAAATTTAACTGTACCCATAATAAGATAATTATATTATATTTTATTTTTAATTGCAAAAATTGTCATAAATAAATAATGTACCAATTTATTTAAGGAAAACTATTTCAAGTTTCAAAAAGTACTATTTCCGGTTTGCGAATTTCTACAAAAATCTTATCCGGTGTTAAGAACCTTATTAAAACCTTAAATATGAAATTTGGTTATTAAAGGTTTGATAATTTCACATTTCACATTTCACATTTCACATTTCACATTTCACATTTCACATTTCACATTTCACATTTCACATTTCACATTTCACATTTCACATTTCACATTTCACATTTCACATTTCACATTTCACATTACTTCAAAAAAGTAGAATATTAGTTGCACTTTATTTTATTGCTAAATACTACCAGATTCAGCAAATTGTATTGAAAATTAACTGTACCCATAATAAGATAATTATATTATATTTTATTTTTAATTGCAAAAATTGTCATAAATAAATAATGTACCAATTTATTTAAGGAAAACTATTTCAAGTTTCAAAAAGTACTATTTCCGGTTTGCGAATTTCTACAAAAATCTTATCCGGTGTTAAGAACCTTATTAAAACCTTAAATATGAAATTTGGTTATTAAAGGTTTGATAATTTCACATTTCACATTTCACATTTCACATTTCACATTTCACATTTCACATTTCACATTTCACATTTCACATTTCACATTTCACATTTCACATTTCACATTTCACATTTCACATTTCACATTTCACATTTCACATTTCACATTTCACATTTCACATTTCACATTTCACATTTCACATTTCACATTTCACATTTCACATTTCACATTTCACATTTCACATTACTTCAAAAAAGTAGAATATTAGTTGCACTTTATTTTATTGCTAAATACTACCAGATTCAGCAAATTGTATTGAAAATTAACTGTACCCATAATAAGATAATTATATTATATTTTATTTTTAATTGCAAAAATTGTCATAAATAAATAATGTACCAATTTATTTAAGGAAAACTATTTCAAGTTTCAAAAAGTACTATTTCCGGTTTGCGAATTTCTACAAAAATCTTATCCGGTGTTAAGAACCTTATTAAAACCTTAAATATGAAATTTGGTTATTAAAGGTTTGATAATTTCACATTTCACATTTCACATTTCACATTTCACATTTCACATTTCACATTTCACATTTCACATTTCACATTTCACATTTCACATTACTTCAAAAAAGTAGAATATTAGTTGCACTTTATTTTATTGCTAAATACTACCAGATTCAGCAAATTGTATTGAAAATTAACTGTACCCATAATAAGATAATTATATTATATTTTATTTTTAATTGCAAAAATTGTCATAAATAAATAATGTACCAATTTATTTAAGGAAAACTATTTCAAGTTTCAAAAAGTACTATTTCCGGTTTGCGAATTTCTACAAAAATCTTATCCGGTGTTAAGAACCTTATTAAAACCTTAAATATGAAATTTGGTTATTAAAGGTTTGATAATTTCACATTTCACATTTCACATTTCACATTTCACATTTCACATTTCACATTTCACATTTCACATTTCACATTTCACATTTCACATTTCACATTTCACATTACACATTTCACATTTCACATTTCACATTTCACATTTCACATTTCACATTTCACATTTCACATTTCACATTTCACATTTCACATTTCACATTTCACATTTCACATTTCACATTTCACATTACTTCAAAAAAGTAGAATATTAGTTGCACTTTATTTTATTGCTAAATACTACCAGATTCAGCAAATTGTATTGAAAATTAACTGTACCCATAATAAGATAATTATATTATATTTTATTTTTAATTGCAAAAATTGTCATAAATAAATAATGTACCAATTTATTTAAGGAAAACTATTTCAAGTTTCAAAAAGTACTATTTCCGGTTTGCGAATTTCTACAAAAATCTTATCCGGTGTTAAGAACCTTAAATATGAAATTTGGTTATTAAAGGTTTGATAATTTCACATTTCACATTTCACATTTCACATTTCACATTTCACATTTCACATTTCACATTTCACATTTCACATTTCACATTTCACATTTCACATTTCACATTTCACATTTCACATTTCACATTACTTCAAAAAAGTAGAATATTAGTTGCACTTTATTTTATTGCTAAATACTACCAGATTCAGCAAATTGTATTGAAAATTAACTGTACCCATAATAAGATAATTATATTATATTTTATTTTTAATTGCAAAAATTGTCATAAATAAATAATGTACCAATTTATTTAAGGAAAACAAAAAGTACTATTTCCGGTTTGCGAATTTCTACAAAAATCTTATCCGGTGTTAAGAACCTTATTAAAACCTTAAATATGAAATTTGGTTATTAAAGGTTTGATAATTTCACATTTCACATTTCACATTTCACATTTCACATTTCACATTTCACATTTCACATTTCACATTTCACATTTCACATTTCACATTTCACATTTCACATTTCACATTTCACATTTCACATTTCACATTTCACATTTAACATTTCACATTTCACATTTCACATTTCACATTTCACATTTCACATTTCACATTACTTCAAAAAAGTAGAATATTAGCTGCACTTTATTTTATTGCTAAATACTACCAGATTCAGCAAATTGTATTGAAAATTAACTGTACCCATAATAAGATAATTATATTATATTTTATTTTTAATTGCAAAAATTGTCATAAATAAATAATGTACCAATTTATTTAAGGAAAACTATTTCAAGTTTCAAAAAGTACTATTTCCGGTTTGCGAATTTCTACAAAAATCTTATCCGGTGTTAAGAACCTTATTAAAACCTTAAATATGAAATTTGGTTATTAAAGGTTTGATAATTTCACATTTCACATTTCACATTTCACATTTCACATTTCACATTTCACATTTCACATTTCACATTTCACATTTCACATTTCACATTTCACATTTCACATTTCACATTTCACATTTCACATTTCACATTTCACATTTCACATTTCACATTTCACATTTCACATTTCACATTTCACATTTCACATTTCACATTTCACATTACTTCAAAAAAGTAGAATATTAGTTGCACTTTATTTTATTGCTAAATACTACCAGATTCAGCAAATTGTATTGAAAATTAACTGTACCCATAATAAGATAATTATATTATATTTTATTTTTAATTGCAAAAATTGTCATAAATAAATAATGTACCAATTTATTTAAGGAAAACTATTTCAAGTTTCAAAAAGTACTATTTCCGGTTTGCAAATTTCTACAAAAATCTTATCCGGTGTTAAGAACCTTATTAAAACCTTAAATATGAAATTTGGTTATTAAAGGTTTGATAATTTCACATTTCACATTTCACATTTCACATTTCACATTTCACATTTCACATTTCACATTTCACATTTCACATTTCACATTTCACATTTCACATTTCACATTTCACATTTCACATTTCACATTTCACATTTCACATTTCACATTTCACATTTCACATTTCACATTTCACATTTCACATTTCACATTTCACATTTCACATTTCACATTTCACATTTCACATTTCACATTTCACATTTCACATTTCACATTTCACATTTCACATTTAACATTTCACATTTCACATTTCACATTTCACATTTCACATTTCACATTTCACATTACTTCAAAAAAGTAGAATATTAGTTGCACTTTATTTTATTGCTAAATACTACCAGATTTAGCAAATTGTATTGAAAATTAACTGTACCCATAATAAGATAATTATATTATATTTTATTTTTAATTGCAAAAATTGTCATAAATAAATAATGTACCAATTTATTTAAGGAAAACTATTTCAAGTTTCAAAAAGTACTATTTCCGGTTTGCGAATTTCTACAAAAATCTTATCCGGTGTTAAGAACCTTATTAAAACCTTAAATATGAAATTTGGTTATTAAAGGTTTGATAATTTCACATTTCACATTTTACATTTCACATTTCACATTTCATATTTCACATTTCACATTTCACATTTCACATTTCACATTTCACATTTCACATTTCACATTTCACATTTCACATTTCACATTTCACATTTCACATTTCACATTTCACATTTCACATTTCACATTTCACATTTCACATTTCACATTTCACATTTCACATTTCACATTTCACATTACTTCAAAAAAGTAGAATATTAGTTGCACTTTATTTTATTGCTAAATACTACCAGATTCAGCAAATTGTATTGAAAATTAACTGTACCCATAATAAGATAATTATATTATATTTTATTTTTAATTGCAAAAATTGTCATAAATAAATAATGTACCAATTTATTTAAGGAAAACTATTTCAAGTTTCAAAAAGTACTATTTCCGGTTTGCGAATTTCTACAAAAATCTTATCCGGTGTTAAGAACCTTATTAAAACCTTAAATATGAAATTTGGTTATTAAAGGTTTGATAATTTCACATTTCACATTTCACATTTCACATTTCACATTTCACATTTCACATTTCACATTTCACATTTCACATTTCACATTTCACATTTCACATTTCACATTTCACATTTCACATTTCACATTTCACATTTCACATTTCACATTACTTCAAAAAAGTAGAATATTAGTTGCACTTTATTTTATTATTAAATACTACCAGATTCAGCAAATTGTATTGAAAATTAACTGTACCCATAATAAGATAATTATATTATATTTTATTTTTAATTGCAAAAATTGTCATAAATAAATAATGTACCAATTTATTTAAGGAAAACTATTTCAAGTTTCAAAAAGTACTATTTCCGGTTTGCGAATTTCTACAAAAATCTTATCCGGTGTTAAGAACCTTAAATATGAAATTTGGTTATTAAAGGTTTGATAATTTCACATTTCACATTTCACATTTCACATTTCACATTTCACATTTCACATTTCACATTTCACATTTCACATTTCACATTTCACATTTCACATTTCACATTTCACATTTCACATTACTTCAAAAAAGTAGAATATTAGTTGCACTTTATTTTATTGCTAAATACTACCAGATTCAGCAAATTGTATTGAAAATTAACTGTACCCATAATAAGATAATTATATTATATTTTATTTTTAATTGCAAAAATTGTCATAAATAAATAATGTACCAATTTATTTAAGGAAAACAAAAAGTACTATTTCCGGTTTGCGAATTTCTACAAAAATCTTATCCGGTGTTAAGAACCTTATTAAAACCTTAAATATGAAATTTGGTTATTAAAGGTTTGATAATTTCACATTTCACATTTCACATTTCACATTTCACATTTCACATTTCACATTTCACATTTCACATTTCACATTTCACATTTCACATTTCACATTTCACATTTCACATTTCACATTTCACATTTCACATTTCACATTTCACATTTCACATTTCACATTTCACATTTCACATTACTTCAAAAAAGTAGAATATTAGTTGCACTTTATTTTATTGCTAAATACTACCAGATTCAGCAAATTGTATTGAAAATTAACTGTACCCATAATAAGATAATTATATTATATTTTATTTTTAATTGCAAAAATTGTCATAAATAAATAATGTACCAATTTATTTAAGGAAAACTATTTCAAGTTTCAAAAAGTACTATTTCCGGTTTGCGAATTTCTACAAAAATCTTATCCGGTGTTAAGAACCTTATTAAAACCTTAAATATGAAATTTGGTTATTAAAGGTTTGATAATTTCACATTTCACATTTCACATTTCACATTTCACATTTCACATTTCACATTTCACATTTCACATTTCACATTTCACATTTCACATTTCACATTTCACATTTCACATTTCACATTTCACATTTCACATTTCACATTACTTCAAAAAAGTAGAATATTAGTTGCACTTTATTTTATTGCTAAATACTACCAGATTCAGCAAATTGTATTGAAAATTAACTGTACCCATAATAAGATAATTATATTATATTTTATTTTTAATTGCAAAAATTGTCATAAATAAATAATGTACCAATTTATTTAAGGAAAACTATTTCAAGTTTCAAAAAGTACTATTTCCGGTTTGCGAATTTCTACAAAAATCTTATCCGGTGTTAAGAACCTTATTAAAACCTTAAATATGAAATTTGGTTATTAAAGGTTTGATAATTTCACATTTCACATTTCACATTTCACATTTCACATTTCACATTTCACATTTCACATTTCACATTTCACATTTCACATTTCACATTTCACATTTCACATTTCACATTTCACATTTCACATTTCACATTTCACATTTCACATTTCACATTTCACATTTCACATTTCACATTTCACATTTCACATTTCACATTTCACATTTCACATTTCACATTTCACATTACTTCAAAAAAGTAGAATATTAGTTGCACTTTATTTTATTGCTAAATACTACCAGATTCAGCAAATTGTATTGAAAATTAACTGTACCCATAATAAGATAATTATATTATATTTTATTTTTAATTGCAAAAATTGTCATAAATAAATAATGTACCAATTTATTTAAGGAAAACTATTTCAAGTTTCAAAAAGTACTATTTCCGGTTTGCGAATTTCTACAAAAATCTTATCCGGTGTTAAGAACCTTATTAAAACCTTAAATATGAAATTTGGTTATTAAAGGTTTGATAATTTCACATTTCACATTTCACATTTCACATTTCACATTTCACATTTCACATTTCAAATTTCACATTTCACATTTCACATTTCACATGTCACATTTCACATTTCACATTTCACATTTCACATTTCACATTTCACATTTCACATTTCACATTTCACATTTCACATTTCACATTACTTCAAAAAAGTAGAATATTAGTTGCACTTTATTTTATTGCTAAATACTACCAGATTCAGCAAATTGTATTGAAAATTAACTGTACCCATAATAAGATAATTATATTATATTTTATTTTTAATTGCAAAAATTGTCATAAATAAATAATGTACCAATTTATTTAAGGAAAACTATTTCAAGTTTCAAAAAGTACTATTTCCGGTTTGCGAATTTCTACAAAAATCTTATCCGGTGTTAAGAACCTTATTAAAACCTTAAATATGAAATTTGGTTATTAAAGGTTTGATAATTTCACATTTCACATTTCACATTTCACATTTCACATTTCACATTTCACATTTCACATTTCACATTTCACATTTCACATTTCACATTACTTCAAAAAAGTAGAATATTAGTTGCACTTTATTTTATTGCTAAATACTACCAGATTCAGCAAATTGTATTGAAAATTAACTGTACCCATAATAAGATAATTATATTATATTTTATTTTTAATTGCAAAAATTGTCATAAATAAATAATGTACCAATTTATTTAAGGAAAACTATTTCAAGTTTCAAAAAGTACTATTTCCGGTTTGCGAATTTCTACAAAAATCTTATCCGGTGTTAAGAACCTTATTAAAACCTTAAATATGAAATTTGTTTATTAAAGGTTTGATAATTTCACATTTCACATTTCACATTTCACATTTCACATTTCACATTTCACATTTCACATTTCACATTTCACATTTCACATTTCACATTTCACATTTCACATTTCACATTTCACATTTCACATTTCACATTTCACATTTCACATTTCACATTTCACATTTCACATTTTACATTTCACATTTCACATTTCACATTTCACATTTCATATTTCACATTTCACATTTCACATTACTTCAAAAAAGTAGAATATTAGTTGCACTTTATTTTATTGCTAAATACTACCAGATTCAGCAAATTGTATTGAAAATTAACTGTACCCATAATAAGATAATTATATTATATTTTATTTTTAATTGCAAAAATTGTCATAAATAAATAATGTACCAATTTATTTAAGGAAAACTATTTCAAGTTTCAAAAAGTACTATTTCCGGTTTGCGAATTTCTACAAAAATCTTATCCGGTGTTAAGAACCTTATTAAAACCTTAAATATGAAATTTGGTTATTAAAGGTTTGATAATTTCACATTTCACATTTCACATTTCACATTTCACATTTCACATTTCACATTTCACATTTCACATTTCACATTTCACATTTCACATTTCACATTTCACATTTCACATTTCACATTTCACATTTCACATTTCACATTTCACATTTCACATTTCACATTTCACATTTCACATTTCACATTACTTCAAAAAAGTAGAATATTAGTTGCACTTTATTTTATTGCTAAATACTACCAGATTCAGCAAATTGTATTGAAAATTAACTGTACCCATAATAAGATAATTATATTATATTTTATTTTTAATTGCAAAAATTGTCATAAATAAATAATGTACCAATTTATTTAAGGAAAACTATTTCAAGTTTCAAAAAGTACTATTTCCGGTTTGCGAATTTCTACAAAAATCTTATCCGGTGTTAAGAACCTTATTAAAACCTTAAATATGAAATTTGGTTATTAAAGGTTTGATAATTTCACATTTCACATTTCACATTTCACATTTCACATTTCACATTTCACATTTCACATTTCACATTTCACATTTCACATTTCACATTTCACATTTCACATTTCACATTTCACATTTCACATTTCACATTACTTCAAAAAAGTAGAATATTAGTTGCACTTTATTTTATTGCTAAATACTACCAGATTCAGCAAATTGTATTGAAAATTAACTGTACCCATAATAAGATAATTATATTATATTTTATTTTTAATTGCAAAAATTGTCATAAATAAATAATGTACCAATTTATTTAAGGAAAACTATTTCAAGTTTCAAAAAGTACTATTTCCGGTTTGCGAATTTCTACAAAAATCTTATCCGGTGTTAAGAACCTTATTAAAACCTTAAATATGAAATTTGGTTATTAAAGGTTTGATAATTTCACATTTCACATTTCACATTTCACATTTCACATTTTACATTTCACATTTCACATTTCACATTTCACATTTCACATTTCACATTTCACATTTCACATTTCACATTTCACATTTCACATTTCACATTTCACATTTCACATTTCACATTTCACATTTCACATTTCACATTTCACATTTCACATTTCACATTTCACATTACTTCAAAAAAGTAGAATATTAGTTGCACTTTATTTTATTGCTAAATACTACCAGATTCAGCAAATTGTATTGAAAATTAACTGTACCCATAATAAGATAATTATATTATATTTTATTTTTAATTGCAAAAATTGTCATAAATAAATAATGTACCAATTTATTTAAGGAAAACTATTTCAAGTTTCAAAAAGTACTATTTCCGGTTTGCGAATTTCTACAAAAATCTTATCCGGTGTTAAGAACCTTATTAAAACCTTAAATATGAAATTTGGTTATTAAAGGTTTGATAAATTCACATTTAACATTTCACATTTCACATTTTACATTTCACATTTCACATTTCACATTTCACATTTCACATTTCACATTTCACATTTCACATTTCACATTTCACATTTCACATTTCACATTTCACATTTCACATTTCACATTTCACATTTCACATTTCACATTTCACATTTCACATTTCACATTTCACATTTCACATTTCACATTTCACATTTCACATTTTACATTTCACATTTCACATTTCACATTTCACATTTCACATTTCACATTTCACATTTCACATTTCACATTTCACATTTCACATTTCACATTTCACATTTCACATTTCACATTTCACATTTCACATTTCACATTTCACATTTCACATTTCACATTTCACATTTCACATTACTTCAAAAAAGTAGAATATTAGTTGCACTTTATTTTATTGCTAAATACTACCAGATTCAGCAAATTGTATTGAAAATTAACTGTACCCATAATAAGATAATTATATTATATTTTATTTTTAATTGCAAAAATTGTCATAAATAAATAATGTACCAATTTATTTAAGGAAAACTATTTCAAGTTTCAAAAAGTACTATTTCCGGTTTGCGAATTTCTACAAAAATCTTATCCGGTGTTAAGAACCTTATTAAAACCTTAAATATGAAATTTGGTTATTAAAGGTTTGATAATTTCACATTTCACATTTCACATTTCACATTTCACATTTCACATTTCACATTTCACATTTCACATTTCACATTTCACATTTCACATTTCACATTTCACATTTCACATTTCACATTTCACATTTCACATTTCACATTTCACATTTCACATTTCACATTTCACATTACTTCAAAAAAGTAGAATATTAGTTGCACTTTATTTTATTGCTAAATACTACCAGATTCAGCAAATTGTATTGAAAATTAACTGTACCCATAATAAGATAATTATATTATATTTTATTTTTAATTGCAAAAATTGTCATAAATAAATAATGTACCAATTTATTTAAGGAAAACTATTTCAAGTTTCAAAAAGTACTATTTCCGGTTTGCGAATTTCTACAAAAATCTTATCCGGTGTTAAGAACCTTATTAAAACCTTAAATATGAAATTTGGTTATTAAAGGTTTGATAATTTCACATTTCACATTTCACATTTCACATTTCACATTTCACATTTCACATTTCACATTTCACATTTCACATTTCACATTTCACATTTCACATTACTTCAAAAAAGTAGAATATTAGTTGCACTTTATTTTATTGCTAAATACTACCAGATTCAGCAAATTGTATTGAAAATTAACTGTACCCATAATAAGATAATTATATTATATTTTATTTTTAATTGCAAAAATTGTCATAAATAAATAATGTACCAATTTATTTAAGGAAAACTATTTCAAGTTTCAAAAAGTACTATTTCCGGTTTGCGAATTTCTACAAAAATCTTATCCGGTGTTAAGAACCTTAAATATGAAATTTGGTTATTAAAGGTTTGATAATTTCACATTTCACATTTCACATTTCACATTTCACATTTCACATTTCACATTTCACATTTCACATTTCACATTTCACATTTCACATTTCACATTTCACATTTCACATTTCACATTTCACATTTCACATTTCACATTTCACATTTCACATTTCACATTTCACATTTCACATTTCACATTTCACATTTCACATTTCACATTTCACATTTCACATTTCACATTTCACATTTCACATTTCACATTTCACATTTCACATTTCACATTTCACATTTCACATTTAACATTTCACATTTCACATTTCACATTTCACATTTCACATTCACATTACTTCAAAAAAGTAGAATATTAGTTGCACTTTATTTTATTGCTAAATACTACCAGATTCAGCAAATTGTATTGAAAATTAACTGTACCCATAATAAGATAATTATATTATATTTTATTTTTAATTGCAAAAATTGTCATAAATAAATAATGTACCAATTTATTTAAGGAAAACTATTTCAAGTTTCAAAAAGTACTATTTCCGGTTTGCGAATTTCTACAAAAATCTTATCCGGTGTTAAGAACCTTATTAAAACCTTAAATATGAAATTTGGTTATTAAAGGTTTGATAATTTCACATTTCACATTTCACATTTCACATTTCACATTTCACATTTCACATTTCACATTTCACATTTCACATTTCACATTTCACATTTCACATTTCACATTTCACATTTCACATTTCACATTTCACATTTCACATTTCACATTTCACATTTCACATTTCACATTTCACATTTCACATTTCACATTTCACATTTCGCATTTCACATTACTTCAAAAAAGTAGAATATTAGTTGCACTTTATTTTATTGCTAAATACTACCAGATTCAGCAAATTGTATTGAAAATTAACTGTACCCATAATAAGATAATTATATTATATTTTATTTTTAATTGCAAAAATTGTCATAAATAAATAATGTACCAATTTATTTAAGGAAAACAAAAAGTACTATTTCCGGTTTGCGAATTTCTACAAAAATCTTATCCGGTGTTAAGAACCTTATTAAAACCTTAAATATGAAATTTGGTTATTAAAGGTTTGATAATTTCACATTTCACATTTCACATTTCACATTTCACATTTCACATTTCACATTTCACATTTCACATTTCACATTTCACATTTCACATTTAACATTTCACATTTCACATTTCACATTTCACATTTCACATTTCACATTTCACATTTCACATTTCACATTTCACATTTCACATTTCACATTTCACATTTCACATTACTTCAAAAAAGTAGAATATTAGTTGCACTTTATTTTATTGCTAAATACTACCAGATTCAGCAAATTGTATTGAAAATTAACTGTACCCATAATAAGATAATTATATTATATTTTATTTTTAATTGCAAAAATTGTCATAAATAAATAATGTACCAATTTATTTAAGGAAAACTATTTCAAGTTTCAAAAAGTACTATTTCCGGTTTGCGAATTTCTACAAAAATCTTATCCGGTGTTAAGAACCTTATTAAAACCTTAAATATGAAATTTGGTTATTAAAGGTTTGATAATTTCACATTTCACATTTCACATTTCACATTTCACATTTCACATTTCACATTTCACATTTCACATTTCACATTTCACATTTCACATTACTTCAAAAAAGTAGAATATTAGTTGCACTTTATTTTATTGCTAAATACTACCAGATTCAGCAAATTGTATTGAAAATTAACTGTACCCATAATAAGATAATTATATTATATTTTATTTTTAATTGCAAAAATTGTCATAAATAAATAATGTACCAATTTATTTAAGGAAAACTATTTCAAGTTTCAAAAAGTACTATTTCCGGTTTGCGAATTTCTACAAAAATCTTATCCGGTGTTAAGAACCTTAAATATAAAATTTGGTTATTAAAGGTTTGATAATTTCACATTTCACATTTCACATTTCACATTTCACATTTCACATTTCACATTTCACATTTCACATTTCACATTTCACATTTCACATTTCACATTTCACATTTCACATTTCACATTTCACATTTCACATTTCACATTTCACATTTCACATTTCACATTTCACATTACTTCAAAAAAGTAGAATATTAGTTGCACTTTATTTTATTGCTAAATACTACCAGATTCAGCAAATTGTATTGAAAATTAACTGTACCCATAATAAGATAATTATATTATATTTTATTTTTAATTGCAAAAATTGTCATAAATAAATAATGTACCAATTTATTTAAGGAAAACAAAAAGTACTATTTCCGGTTTGCGAATTTCTACAAAAATCTTATCCGGTGTTAAGAACCTTATTAAAACCTTAAATATGAAATTTGGTTATTAAAGGTTTGATAATTTCACATTTCACATTTCACATTTCACATTTCACATTTCACATTTCACATTTCACATTTCACATTTCACATTTCACATTTCACATTTCACATTTCACATTTCACATTTCACATTTCACATTTCACATTTCACATTTCATATTTCACATTTCACATTTCACATTACTTCAAAAAAGTAGAATATTAGTTGCACTTTATTTTATTGCTAAATACTACCAGATTCAGCAAATTGTATTGAAAATTAACTGTACCCATAATAAGATAATTATATTATATTTTATTTTTAATTGCAAAAATTGTCATAAATAAATAATGTACCAATTTATTTAAGGAAAACTATTTCAAGTTTCAAAAAGTACTATTTCCGGTTTGCGAATTTCTACAAAAATCTTATCCGGTGTTAAGAACCTTATTAAAACCTTAAATATGAAATTTGGTTATTAAAGGTTTGATAATTTCACATTTCACATTTCACATTTCACATTTCACATTTCACATTTCACATTTCACATTTCACATTTCACATTTCACATTTCACATTTCACATTTCACATTTCACATTTCACATTTCACATTTCACATTTCACATTTCACATTACTTCAAAAAAGTAGAATATTAGTTGCACTTTATTTTATTGCTAAATACTACCAGATTCAGCAAATTGTATTGAAAATTAACTGTACCCATAATAAGATAATTATATTATATTTTATTTTTAATTGCAAAAATTGTCATAAATAAATAATGTACCAATTTATTTAAGGAAAACTATTTCAAGTTTCAAAAAGTACTATTTCCGGTTTGCGAATTTCTACAAAAATCTTATCCGGTGTTAAGAACCTTATTAAAACCTTAAATATGAAATTTGGTTATTAAAGGTTTGATAATTTCACATTTCACATTTCACATTACTTCAAAAAAGTAGAATATTAGTTGCACTTTATTTTATTGCTAAATACTACCAGATTCAGCAAATTGTATTGAAAATTAACTGTACCCATAATAAGATAATTATATTATATTTTATTTTTAATTGCAAAAATTGTCATAAATAAATAATGTACCAATTTATTTAAGGAAAACTATTTCAAGTTTCAAAAAGTACTATTTCCGGTTTGCGAATTTCTACAAAAATCTTATCCGGTGTTAAGAACCTTATTAAAACCTTAAATATGAATTTTGGTTATTAAAGGTTTGATAATTTCACATTTCACATTTCACATTTCACATTTCACATTTCACATTTCACATTTCACATTTCACATTTCACATTTCACATTTCACATTTCACATTTCACATTTCACATTTCACATTTCACATTTCACATTTCACATTTCACATTTCACATTTCACATTTCACATTACTTCAAAAAAGTAGAATATTAGTTGCACTTTATTTTATTGCTAAATACTACCAGATTCAGCAAATTGTATTGAAAATTAACTGTACCCATAATAAGATAATTATATTATATTTTATTTTTAATTGCAAAAATTGTCATAAATAAATAATGTACCAATTTATTTAAGGAAAACTATTTCAAGTTTCAAAAAGTACTATTTCCGGTTTGCGAATTTCTACAAAAATCTTATCCGGTGTTAAGAACCTTATTAAAACCTTAAATATGAAATTTGGTTATTAAAGGTTTGATAATTTCACATTTCACATTTCACATTTCACATTTCACATTTCACATTTCACATTTCACATTTCACATTTCACATTACTTCAAAAAAGTAGAATATTAGTTGCACTTTATTTTATTGCTAAATACTACCAGATTCAGCAAATTGTATTGAAAATTAACTGTACCCATAATAAGATAATTATATTATATTTTATTTTTAATTGCAAAAATTGTCATAAATAAATAATGTACCAATTTATTTAAGGAAAACTATTTCAAGTTTCAAAAAGTACTATTTCCGGTTTGCGAATTTCTACAAAAATCTTATCCGGTGTTAAGAACCTTAAATATGAAATTTGGTTATTAAAGGTTTGATAATTTCACATTTCACATTTCACATTTCACATTTCACATTTCACATTTCACATTTCACATTTCACATTTCACATTTCACATTTCACATTTCACATTTCACATTTCACATTTCACATTTCACATTTCACATTTCACATTTCACATTTCACATTTCACATTTCACATTTCACATTGCACATTTCACATTTCACATTTCACATTTCACATTTCACATTTCACATTTCACATTTCACATTTCACATTTCACATTTAACATTTCACATTTCACATTTCACATTTTACATTTCACATTTCACATTTCACATTTCACATTTCACATTACTTCAAAAAAGTAGAATATTAGTTGCACTTTATTTTATTGCTAAATACTACCAGATTCAGCAAATTGTATTGAAAATTAACTGTACCCATAATAAGATAATTATATTATATTTTATTTTTAATTGCAAAAATTGTCATAAATAAATAATGTACCAATTTATTTAAGGAAAACTATTTCAAGTTTCAAAAAGTACTATTTCCGGTTTGCGAATTTCTACAAAAATCTTATCCGGTGTTAAGAACCTTATTAAAACCTTAAATATGAAATTTGGTTATTAAAGGTTTGATAATTTCACATTTCACATTTCACATTTCACATTTCACATTTCACATTTCACATTTCACATTTCACATTTCACATTTCACATTTCACATTTCACATTTCACATTTCACATTTCACATTTCACATTTCACATTTCACATTTCACATTTCACATTTCACATTTCACATTTCACATTTCAAATTTCACATTTCACATTTCACTTTTCACATTTCACATTTCACATTTCACATTTCACATTTCACATTTCACATTTCACATTTCACATTTCACATTTCACATTTCACATTTCACATTTCACATTACTTCAAAAAAGTAGAATATTAGTTGCACTTTATTTTATTGCTAAATACTACCAGATTCAGCAAATTGTATTGAAAATTAACTGTACCCATAATAAGATAATTATATTATATTTTATTTTTAATTGCAAAAATTGTCATAAATAAATAATGTACCAATTTATTTAAGGAAAACAAAAAGTACTATTTCCGGTTTGCGAATTTCTACAAAAATCTTATCCGGTGTTAAGAACCTTATTAAAACCTTAAATATGAAATTTGGTTATTAAAGGTTTGATAATTTCACATTTCACATTTCACATTTCACATTTCACATTTCACATTTCACATTTCACATTTCACATTTCACATTTCACATTTCACATTTCACATTTAACATTTCACATTTCACATTTCACATTTCACATTTCACATTTCACATTTCACATTTCACATTTCACATTTCACATTACTTCAAAAAAGTAGAATATTAGTTGCACTTTATTTTATTGCTAAATACTACCAGATTCAGCAAATTGTATTGAAAATTAACTGTACCCATAATAAGATAATTATATTATATTTTATTTTTAATTGCAAAAATTGTCATAAATAAATAATGTACCAATTTATTTAAGGAAAACTATTTCAAGTTTCAAAAAGTACTATTTCCGGTTTGCGAATTTCTACAAAAATCTTATCCGGTGTTAAGAACCTTATTAAAACCTTAAATATGAAATTTGGTTATTAAAGGTTTGATAATTTCACATTTCACATTTCACATTTCACATTTCACATTTCACATTTCACATTTCAAATTTCACATTTCACATTTCACATTTCACATTTCACATTTCACATTTCACATTTCACATTTCACATTTCACATTTCACATTTCACATTTCAAATTTCACATTTCACATTTCACTTTTCACATTTCACATTTCACATTTCACATTTCACATTTCACATTTCACATTTCACATTTCACATTTCACATTTCACATTTCACATTACTTCAAAAAAGTAGAATATTAGTTGCACTTTATTTTATTGCTAAATACTACCAGATTCAGCAAATTGTATTGAAAATTAACTGTACCCATAATAAGATAATTATATTATATTTTATTTTTAATTGCAAAAATTGTCATAAATAAATAATGTACCAATTTATTTAAGGAAAACAAAAAGTACTATTTCCGGTTTGCGAATTTCTACAAAAATCTTATCCGGTGTTAAGAACCTTATTAAAACCTTAAATATGAAATTTGGTTATTAAAGGTTTGATAATTTCACATTTCACATTTCACATTTCACATTTCACATTTCACATTTCACATTTCACATTTCACATTTCACATTTCACATTTCACATTTCACATTTAACATTTCACATTTCACATTTCACATTTCACATTTCACATTTCACATTTCACATTTCACATTTCACATTTCACATTACTTCAAAAAAGTAGAATATTAGTTGCACTTTATTTTATTGCTAAATACTACCAGATTCAGCAAATTGTATTGAAAATTAACTGTACCCATAATAAGATAATTATATTATATTTTATTTTTAATTGCAAAAATTGTCATAAATAAATAATGTACCAATTTATTTAAGGAAAACTATTTCAAGTTTCAAAAAGTACTATTTCCGGTTTGCGAATTTCTACAAAAATCTTATCCGGTGTTAAGAACCTTATTAAAACCTTAAATATGAAATTTGGTTATTAAAGGTTTGATAATTTCACATTTCACATTTCACATTTCACATTTCACATTTCACATTTCACATTTCACATTTCACATTTCACATTTCACATTTCACATTTCACATTTCACATTTCACATTTCACATTTCACATTTCACATTACTTCAAAAAAGTAGAATATTAGTTGCACTTTATTTTATTGCTAAATACTACCAGATTCAGCAAATTGTATTGAAAATTAACTGTACCCATAATAAGATAATTATATTATATTTTATTTTTAATTGCAAAAATTGTCATAAATAAATAATGTACCAATTTATTTAAGGAAAACAAAAAGTACTATTTCCGGTTTGCGAATTTCTACAAAAATCTTATCCGGTGTTAAGAACCTTAATAAAACCTTAAATATGAAATTTGGTTATTAAAGGTTTGATAATTTCACATTTCACATTTCACATTTCACATTTCACATTTCACATTTCACATTTCACATTTCAAATTTCACATTTCACATTTCACATTTCACATGTCACATTTCACATTTCACATTTCACATTTCACATTTCACATTTCACATTTCACATTTCACATTTCACATTTCACATTTCACATTACTTCAAAAAAGTAGAATATTAGTTGCACTTTATTTTATTGCTAAATACTACCAGATTCAGCAAATTGTATTGAAAATTAACTGTACCCATAATAAGATAATTATATTATATTTTATTTTTAATTGCAAAAATTGTCATAAATAAATAATGTACCAATTTATTTAAGGAAAACTATTTCAAGTTTCAAAAAGTACTATTTCCGGTTTGCGAATTTCTACAAAAATCTTATCCGGTGTTAAGAACCTTATTAAAACCTTAAATATGAAATTTGGTTATTAAAGGTTTGATAATTTCACATTTCACATTTCACATTTCACATTTCACATTTCACATTTCACATTTCACATTTCACATTTCACATTTCACATTTCACATTTCACATTTCACATTTCACATTTCACATTTCACATTTCATATTTCACATTTCACATTTCACATTACTTCAAAAAAGTAGAATATTAGTTGCACTTTATTTTATTGCTAAATACTACCAGATTCAGCAAATTGTATTGAAAATTAACTGTACCCATAATAAGATAATTATATTATATTTTATTTTTAATTGCAAAAATTGTCATAAATAAATAATGTACCAATTTATTTAAGGAAAACTATTTCAAGTTTCAAAAAGTACTATTTCCGGTTTGCGAATTTCTACAAAAATCTTATCCGGTGTTAAGAACCTTATTAAAACCTTAAATATGAAATTTGGTTATTAAAGGTTTGATAATTTCACATTTCACATTTCACATTTCACATTTCACATTTCACATTTCACATTTCACATTTCACATTTCACATTTCACATTTCACATTTCACATTTCACATTTCACATTACTTCAAAAAAGTAGAATATTAGTTGCACTTTATTTTATTGCTAAATACTACCAGATTCAGCAAATTGTATTGAAAATTAACTGTACCCATAATAAGATAATTATATTATATTTTATTTTTAATTGCAAAAATTGTCATAAATAAATAATGTACCAATTTATTTAAGGAAAACTATTTCAAGTTTCAAAAAGTACTATTTCCGGTTTGCGAATTTCTACAAAAATCTTATCCGGTGTTAAGAACCTTATTAAAACCTTAAATATGAAATTTGGTTATTAAAGGTTTGATAATTTCACATTTCACATTTTACATTTCACATTTCACATTTCATATTTCACATTTCACATTTCACATTTCACATTTCACATTTCACATTTCACATTTCACATTTCACATTTAACATTTCACATTTCACATTTCACATTTCACATTTCACATTTCACATTACTTCAAAAAAGTAGAATATTAGTTGCACTTTATTTTATTGCTAAATACTACCAGATTCAGCAAATTGTATTGAAAATTAACTGTACCCATAATAAGATAATTATATTATATTTTATTTTTAATTGCAAAAATTGTCATAAATAAATAATGTACCAATTTATTTAAGGAAAACTATTTCAAGTTTCAAAAAGTACTATTTCCGGTTTGCGAATTTCTACAAAAATCTTATCCGGTGTTAAGAACCTTATTAAAACCTTAAATATGAAATTTGGTTATTAAAGGTTTGATAATTTCACATTTCACATTTCACATTTCACATTTCACATTTCACATTTCACATTTCACATTTCACATTACTTCAAAAAAGTAGAATATTAGTTGCACTTTATTTTATTGCTAAATACTACCAGATTCAGCAAATTGTATTGAAAATTAACTGTACCCATAATAAGATAATTATATTATATTTTATTTTTAATTGCAAAAATTGTCATAAATAAATAATGTACCAATTTATTTAAGGAAAACTATTTCAAGTTTCAAAAAGTACTATTTCCGGTTTGCGAATTTCTACAAAAATCTTATCCGGTGTTAAGAACCTTATTAAAACCTTAAATATGAAATTTGGTTATTAAAGGTTTGATAATTTCACATTTCACATTTCACATTTCACATTTCACATTTCACATTTCACATTTCACATTTCACATTTCACATTTCACATTTCACATTTCACATTTCACATTTCACATTTCACATTTCACATTTCACATTTCACATTTCACATTTCACATTTCACATTTCACATTTCATATTTCACATTTCACATTTCACATTACTTCAAAAAAGTAGAATATTAGTTGCACTTTATTTTATTGCTAAATACTACCAGATTCAGCAAATTGTATTGAAAATTAACTGTACCCATAATAAGATAATTATATTATATTTTATTTTTAATTGCAAAAATTGTCATAAATAAATAATGTACCAATTTATTTAAGGAAAACTATTTCAAGTTTCAAAAAGTACTATTTCCGGTTTGCGAATTTCTACAAAAATCTTATCCGGTGTTAAGAACCTTATTAAAACCTTAAATATGAAATTTGGTTATTAAAGGTTTGATAATTTCACATTTCACATTTCACATTTCACATTTCACATTTCACATTTCACATTTCACATTTCACATTTCACATTTCACATTTCACATTTCACATTTCACATTTCACATTTCACATTTCACATTTCACATTTCACATTTCACATTTCACATTTCACATTTCACATTTCACATTTCACATTTCACATTTCACATTTCACATTTCACATTTCACATTTCACATTTCACATTTCACATTTCACATTTCACATTACTTCAAAAAAGTAGAATATTAGTTGCACTTTATTTTATTGCTAAATACTACCAGATTCAGCAAATTGTATTGAAAATTAACTGTACCCATAATAAGATAATTATATTATATTTTATTTTTAATTGCAAAAATTGTCATAAATAAATAATGTACCAATTTATTTAAGGAAAACAAAAAGTACTATTTCCGGTTTGCGAATTTCTACAAAAATCTTATCCGGTGTTAAGAACCTTATTAAAACCTTAAATATGAAATTTGGTTATTAAAGGTTTGATAATTTCACATTTCACATTTCACATTTCACATTTCACATTTCACATTTCACATTTCACATTTCACATTTCACATTTCACATTTCACATTTCACATTTCACATTTCACATTTCACATTTAACATTTCACATTTCACATTTCACATTTCACATTTCACATTTCACATTACTTCAAAAAAGTAGAATATTAGTTGCACTTTATTTTATTGCTAAATACTACCAGATTCAGCAAATTGTATTGAAAATTAACTGTACCCATAATAAGATAATTATATTATATTTTATTTTTAATTGCAAAAATTGTCATAAATAAATAATGTACCAATTTATTTAAGGAAAACTATTTCAAGTTTCAAAAAGTACTATTTCCGGTTTGCGAATTTCTACAAAAATCTTATCCGGTGTTAAGAACCTTATTAAAACCTTAAATATGAAATTTGGTTATTAAAGGTTTGATAATTTCACATTTCACATTTCACATTTCACATTTCACATTTCACATTTCACATTTCACATTTCACATTTCACATTTCACATTTCACATTTCACATTTCACATTTCACATTTCACATTTCACATTTCACATTTCACATTACTTCAAAAAAGTAGAATATCAGTTGCACTTTATTTTATTGCTAAATACTACCAGATTCAGCAAATTGTATTGAAAATTAACTGTACCCATAATAAGATAATTATATTATATTTTATTTTTAATTGCAAAAATTGTCATAAATAAATAATGTACCAATTTATTTAAGGAAAACTATTTCAAGTTTCAAAAAGTACTATTTCCGGTTTGCGAATTTCTACAAAAATCTTATCCGGTGTTAAGAACCTTATTAAAACCTTAAATATGAAATTTGGTTATTAAAGGTTTGATAATTTCACATTTCACATTTCACATTTCACATTTCACATTTCACATTTCACATTTCACATTTCAAATTTCACATTTCACATTTCACATTTCACATGTCACATTTCACATTTCACATTTCACATTTCACATTTCACATTTCACATTTCACATTTCACATTTCACATTTCACATTTCACATTTCACATTTCACATTTCACATTACTTCAAAAAAGTAGAATATTAGTTGCACTTTATTTTATTGCTAAATACTACCAGATTCAGCAAATTGTATTGAAAATTAACTGTACCCATAATAAGATAATTATATTATATTTTATTTTTAATTGCAAAAATTGTCATAAATAAATAATGTACCAATTTATTTAAGGAAAACTATTTCAAGTTTCAAAAAGTACTATTTCCGGTTTGCGAATTTCTACAAAAATCTTATCCGGTGTTAAGAACCTTATTAAAACCTTAAATATGAAATTTGGTTATTAAAGGTTTGATAATTTCACATTTCACATTTCACATTTCACATTTCACATTTCACATTTCACATTTTACATTTCACATTTCACATTTCACATTTCACATTTCACATTTCACATTTCACATTTCACATTTCACATTTCACATTTCACATTTCATATTTCACATTTCACATTTCACATTACTTCAAAAAAGTAGAATATTAGTTGCACTTTATTTTATTGCTAAATACTACCAGATTCAGCAAATTGTATTGAAAATTAACTGTACCCATAATAAGATAATTATATTATATTTTATTTTTAATTGCAAAAATTGTCATAAATAAATAATGTACCAATTTATTTAAGGAAAACTATTTCAAGTTTCAAAAAGTACTATTTCCGGTTTGCGAATTTCTACAAAAATCTTATCCGGTGTTAAGAACCTTATTAAAACCTTAAATATGAAATTTGGTTATTAAAGGTTTGATAATTTCACATTTCACATTTCACATTTCACATTTCACATTTCACATTTCACATTTCACATTTCACATTTCACATTTCACATTTCACATTTCACATTTCACATTACTTCAAAAAAGTAGAATATTAGTTGCACTTTATTTTATTGCTAAATACTACCAGATTCAGCAAATTGTATTGAAAATTAACTGTACCCATAATAAGATAATTATATTATATTTTATTTTTAATTGCAAAAATTGTCATAAATAAATAATGTACCAATTTATTTAAGGAAAACTATTTCAAGTTTCAAAAAGTACTATTTCCGGTTTGCGAATTTCTACAAAAATCTTATCCGGTGTTAAGAACCTTATTAAAACCTTAAATATGAAATTTGGTTATTAAAGGTTTGATAATTTCACATTTCACATTTTACATTTCACATTTCACATTTCATATTTCACATTTCACATTTCACATTTCACATTTCACATTTCACATTTCACATTTCACATTTCACATTTCACATTTCACATTTCACATTTCACATTTCACATTTCACATTTCACATTTCACATTTCACATTTCACATTTCACATTTCACATTTCACATTTCACATTTCACATTTCACATTTCACATTTCACATTTCACATTTCACATTTCACATTACTTCAAAAAAGTAGAATATTAGTTGCACTTTATTTTATTGCTAAATACTACCAGATTCAGCAAATTGTATTGAAAATTAACTGTACCCATAATAAGATAATTATATTATATTTTATTTTTAATTGCAAAAATTGTCATAAATAAATAATGTACCAATTTATTTAAGGAAAACTATTTCAAGTTTCAAAAAGTACTATTTCCGGTTTGCGAATTTCTACAAAAATCTTATCCGGTGTTAAGAACCTTATTAAAACCTTAAATATGAAATTTGGTTATTAAAGGTTTGATAATTTCACATTTCACATTTCACATTTCACATTTCACATTTCACATTTCACATTTCACATTTCACATTACTTCAAAAAAGTAGAATATTAGTTGCACTTTATTTTATTGCTAAATACTACCAGATTCAGCAAATTGTATTGAAAATTAACTGTACCCATAATAAGATAATTATATTATATTTTATTTTTAATTGCAAAAATTGTCATAAATAAATAATGTACCAATTTATTTAAGGAAAACTATTTCAAGTTTCAAAAAGTACTATTTCCGGTTTGCGAATTTCTACAAAAATCTTATCCGGTGTTAAGAACCTTATTAAAACCTTAAATATGAAATTTGGTTATTAAAGGTTTGATAATTTCACATTTCACATTTCACATTTCACATTTCACATTTCACATTTCACATTTCACATTTCACATTTCACATTTCACATTTCACATTTCACATTTCACATTTCACATTTCACATTTCACATTTCACATTTCACATTTCACATTTCACATTTCACATTTCACATTTCACATTTCACATTTCACATTTCACATTTCACATTTCACATTACTTCAAAAAAGTAGAATATTAGTTGCACTTTATTTTATTGCTAAATACTACCAGATTCAGCAAATTGTATTGAAAATTAACTGTACCCATAATAAGATAATTATATTATATTTTATTTTTAATTGCAAAAATTGTCATAAATAAATAATGTACCAATTTATTTAAGGAAAACTATTTCAAGTTTCAAAAAGTACTATTTCCGGTTTGCGAATTTCTACAAAAATCTTATCCGGTGTTAAGAACCTTATTAAAACCTTAAATATGAAATTTGGTTATTAAAGGTTTGATAATTTCACATTTCACATTTCACATTTCACATTTCACATTTCACATTTCACATTTCAAATTTCACATTTCACATTTCACATTTCACATGTCACATTTCACATTTCACATTTCACATTTCACATTTCACATTTCACATTTCACATTTCACATTTCACATTTCACATTTCACATTACTTCAAAAAAGTAGAATATTAGTTGCACTTTATTTTATTGCTAAATACTACCAGATTCAGCAAATTGTATTGAAAATTAACTGTACCCATAATAAGATAATTATATTATATTTTATTTTTAATTGCAAAAATTGTCATAAATAAATAATGTACCAATTTATTTAAGGAAAACTATTTCAAGTTTCAAAAAGTACTATTTCCGGTTTGCGAATTTCTACAAAAATCTTATCCGGTGTTAAGAACCTTATTAAAACCTTAAATATGAAATTTGGTTATTAAAGGTTTGATAATTTCACATTTCACATTTCACATTTCACATTTCACATTTCACATTTCACATTTCACATTTCACATTTCACATTTCACATTTCACATTACTTCAAAAAAGTAGAATATTAGTTGCACTTTATTTTATTGCTAAATACTACCAGATTCAGCAAATTGTATTGAAAATTAACTGTACCCATAATAAGATAATTATATTATATTTTATTTTTAATTGCAAAAATTGTCATAAATAAATAATGTACCAATTTATTTAAGGAAAACTATTTCAAGTTTCAAAAAGTACTATTTCCGGTTTGCGAATTTCTACAAAAATCTTATCCGGTGTTAAGAACCTTATTAAAACCTTAAATATGAAATTTGTTTATTAAAGGTTTGATAATTTCACATTTCACATTTCACATTTCACATTTCACATTTCACATTTCACATTTCACATTTCACATTTCACATTTCACATTTCACATTTCACATTTCACATTTCACATTTCACATTTCACATTTCACATTTCACATTTCACATTTCACATTTCACATTTCACATTTCACATTTTACATTTCACATTTCACATTTCACATTTCACATTTCATATTTCACATTTCACATTTCACATTACTTCAAAAAAGTAGAATATTAGTTGCACTTTATTTTATTGCTAAATACTACCAGATTCAGCAAATTGTATTGAAAATTAACTGTACCCATAATAAGATAATTATATTATATTTTATTTTTAATTGCAAAAATTGTCATAAATAAATAATGTACCAATTTATTTAAGGAAAACTATTTCAAGTTTCAAAAAGTACTATTTCCGGTTTGCGAATTTCTACAAAAATCTTATCCGGTGTTAAGAACCTTATTAAAACCTTAAATATGAAATTTGGTTATTAAAGGTTTGATAATTTCACATTTCACATTTCACATTTCACATTTCACATTTCACATTTCACATTTCACATTTCACATTTCACATTTCACATTTCACATTTCACATTTCACATTTCACATTTCACATTTCACATTTCACATTTCACATTTCACATTTCACATTTCACATTTCACATTTCACATTTCACATTACTTCAAAAAAGTAGAATATTAGTTGCACTTTATTTTATTGCTAAATACTACCAGATTCAGCAAATTGTATTGAAAATTAACTGTACCCATAATAAGATAATTATATTATATTTTATTTTTAATTGCAAAAATTGTCATAAATAAATAATGTACCAATTTATTTAAGGAAAACTATTTCAAGTTTCAAAAAGTACTATTTCCGGTTTGCGAATTTCTACAAAAATCTTATCCGGTGTTAAGAACCTTATTAAAACCTTAAATATGAAATTTGGTTATTAAAGGTTTGATAATTTCACATTTCACATTTCACATTTCACATTTCACATTTCACATTTCACATTTCACATTTCACATTTCACATTTCACATTTCACATTTCACATTTCACATTTCACATTTCACATTTCACATTTCACATTACTTCAAAAAAGTAGAATATTAGTTGCACTTTATTTTATTGCTAAATACTACCAGATTCAGCAAATTGTATTGAAAATTAACTGTACCCATAATAAGATAATTATATTATATTTTATTTTTAATTGCAAAAATTGTCATAAATAAATAATGTACCAATTTATTTAAGGAAAACTATTTCAAGTTTCAAAAAGTACTATTTCCGGTTTGCGAATTTCTACAAAAATCTTATCCGGTGTTAAGAACCTTATTAAAACCTTAAATATGAAATTTGGTTATTAAAGGTTTGATAATTTCACATTTCACATTTCACATTTCACATTTCACATTTTACATTTCACATTTCACATTTCACATTTCACATTTCACATTTCACATTTCACATTTCACATTTCACATTTCACATTTCACATTTCACATTTCACATTTCACATTTCACATTTCACATTTCACATTTCACATTTCACATTTCACATTTCACATTTCACATTTCACATTTCACATTTCACATTTCACATTTCACATTACTTCAAAAAAGTAGAATATTAGTTGCACTTTATTTTATTGCTAAATACTACCAGATTCAGCAAATTGTATTGAAAATTAACTGTACCCATAATAAGATAATTATATTATATTTTATTTTTAATTGCAAAAATTGTCATAAATAAATAATGTACCAATTTATTTAAGGAAAACTATTTCAAGTTTCAAAAAGTACTATTTCCGGTTTGCGAATTTCTACAAAAATCTTATCCGGTGTTAAGAACCTTATTAAAACCTTAAATATGAAATTTGGTTATTAAAGGTTTGATAAATTCACATTTAACATTTCACATTTCACATTTTACATTTCACATTTCACATTTCACATTTCACATTTCACATTTCACATTTCACATTTCACATTTCACATTTCACATTTCACATTTCACATTTCACATTTCACATTTCACATTTCACATTTCACATTTCACATTTCACATTTCACATTTCACATTTCACATTTCACATTTCACATTTCACATTTCACATTTCACATTTCACATTTCACATTTCACATTTTACATTTCACATTTCACATTTCACATTTCACATTTCACATTTCACATTTCACATTTCACATTTCACATTTCACATTTCACATTTCACATTTCACATTTCACATTTCACATTTCACATTTCACATTTCACATTTCACATTTCACATTTCACATTTCACATTTCACATTTCACATTACTTCAAAAAAGTAGAATATTAGTTGCACTTTATTTTATTGCTAAATACTACCAGATTCAGCAAATTGTATTGAAAATTAACTGTACCCATAATAAGATAATTATATTATATTTTATTTTTAATTGCAAAAATTGTCATAAATAAATAATGTACCAATTTATTTAAGGAAAACTATTTCAAGTTTCAAAAAGTACTATTTCCGGTTTGCGAATTTCTACAAAAATCTTATCCGGTGTTAAGAACCTTATTAAAACCTTAAATATGAAATTTGGTTATTAAAGGTTTGATAATTTCACATTTCACATTTCACATTTCACATTTCACATTTCACATTTCACATTTCACATTTCACATTTCACATTTCACATTTCACATTTCACATTTCACATTTCACATTTCACATTTCACATTTCACATTTCACATTTCACATTTCACATTTCACATTTCACATTTCACATTTCACATTTCACATTTCGCATTTCACATTACTTCAAAAAAGTAGAATATTAGTTGCACTTTATTTTATTGCTAAATACTACCAGATTCAGCAAATTGTATTGAAAATTAACTGTACCCATAATAAGATAATTATATTATATTTTATTTTTAATTGCAAAAATTGTCATAAATAAATAATGTACCAATTTATTTAAGGAAAACAAAAAGTACTATTTCCGGTTTGCGAATTTCTACAAAAATCTTATCCGGTGTTAAGAACCTTATTAAAACCTTAAATATGAAATTTGGTTATTAAAGGTTTGATAATTTCACATTTCACATTTCACATTTCACATTTCACATTTCACATTTCACATTTCACATTTCACATTTCACATTTCACATTTCACATTTAACATTTCACATTTCACATTTCACATTTCACATTTCACATTTCACATTTCACATTTCACATTTCACATTTCACATTTCACATTTCACATTTCACATTTCACATTACTTCAAAAAAGTAGAATATTAGTTGCACTTTATTTTATTGCTAAATACTACCAGATTCAGCAAATTGTATTGAAAATTAACTGTACCCATAATAAGATAATTATATTATATTTTATTTTTAATTGCAAAAATTGTCATAAATAAATAATGTACCAATTTATTTAAGGAAAACTATTTCAAGTTTCAAAAAGTACTATTTCCGGTTTGCGAATTTCTACAAAAATCTTATCCGGTGTTAAGAACCTTATTAAAACCTTAAATATGAAATTTGGTTATTAAAGGTTTGATAATTTCACATTTCACATTTCACATTTCACATTTCACATTTCACATTTCACATTTCACATTTCACATTTCACATTTCACATTTCACATTACTTCAAAAAAGTAGAATATTAGTTGCACTTTATTTTATTGCTAAATACTACCAGATTCAGCAAATTGTATTGAAAATTAACTGTACCCATAATAAGATAATTATATTATATTTTATTTTTAATTGCAAAAATTGTCATAAATAAATAATGTACCAATTTATTTAAGGAAAACTATTTCAAGTTTCAAAAAGTACTATTTCCGGTTTGCGAATTTCTACAAAAATCTTATCCGGTGTTAAGAACCTTAAATATAAAATTTGGTTATTAAAGGTTTGATAATTTCACATTTCACATTTCACATTTCACATTTCACATTTCACATTTCACATTTCACATTTCACATTTCACATTTCACATTTCACATTTCACATTTCACATTTCACATTTCACATTTCACATTTCACATTTCACATTTCACATTTCACATTACTTCAAAAAAGTAGAATATTAGTTGCACTTTATTTTATTGCTAAATACTACCAGATTCAGCAAATTGTATTGAAAATTAACTGTACCCATAATAAGATAATTATATTATATTTTATTTTTAATTGCAAAAATTGTCATAAATAAATAATGTACCAATTTATTTAAGGAAAACAAAAAGTACTATTTCCGGTTTGCGAATTTCTACAAAAATCTTATCCGGTGTTAAGAACCTTATTAAAACCTTAAATATGAAATTTGGTTATTAAAGGTTTGATAATTTCACATTTCACATTTCACATTTCACATTTCACATTTCACATTTCACATTTCACATTTCACATTTCACATTTCACATTTCACATTTCACATTTCACATTTCACATTTCACATTTCACATTTCACATTTCACATTTCACATTTCACATTTCACATTTCACATTTCACATTTCACATTTCACATTTCACATTTTACATTTCACATTTCACATTTCACATTTCACATTTCACATTTCACATTTCACATTTCACATTTCACATTTCACATTTCACATTTCACATTTCACATTTCACATTTCACATTTCACATTTCACATTTCACATTTCACATTTCACATTTCACATTTCACATTTCACATTACTTCAAAAAAGTAGAATATTAGTTGCACTTTATTTTATTGCTAAATACTACCAGATTCAGCAAATTGTATTGAAAATTAACTGTACCCATAATAAGATAATTATATTATATTTTATTTTTAATTGCAAAAATTGTCATAAATAAATAATGTACCAATTTATTTAAGGAAAACTATTTCAAGTTTCAAAAAGTACTATTTCCGGTTTGCGAATTTCTACAAAAATCTTATCCGGTGTTAAGAACCTTATTAAAACCTTAAATATGAAATTTGGTTATTAAAGGTTTGATAATTTCACATTTCACATTTCACATTTCACATTTCACATTTCACATTTCACATTTCACATTTCACATTTCACATTTCACATTTCACATTTCACATTTCACATTTCACATTTCACATTTCACATTTCACATTTCACATTTCACATTTCACATTTCACATTTCACATTTCACATTTCACATTTCACATTTCGCATTTCACATTACTTCAAAAAAGTAGAATATTAGTTGCACTTTATTTTATTGCTAAATACTACCAGATTCAGCAAATTGTATTGAAAATTAACTGTACCCATAATAAGATAATTATATTATATTTTATTTTTAATTGCAAAAATTGTCATAAATAAATAATGTACCAATTTATTTAAGGAAAACAAAAAGTACTATTTCCGGTTTGCGAATTTCTACAAAAATCTTATCCGGTGTTAAGAACCTTATTAAAACCTTAAATATGAAATTTGGTTATTAAAGGTTTGATAATTTCACATTTCACATTTCACATTTCACATTTCACATTTCACATTTCACATTTCACATTTCACATTTCACATTTCACATTTCACATTTAACATTTCACATTTCACATTTCACATTTCACATTTCACATTTCACATTTCACATTTCACATTTCACATTTCACATTTCACATTTCACATTTCACATTTCACATTACTTCAAAAAAGTAGAATATTAGTTGCACTTTATTTTATTGCTAAATACTACCAGATTCAGCAAATTGTATTGAAAATTAACTGTACCCATAATAAGATAATTATATTATATTTTATTTTTAATTGCAAAAATTGTCATAAATAAATAATGTACCAATTTATTTAAGGAAAACTATTTCAAGTTTCAAAAAGTACTATTTCCGGTTTGCGAATTTCTACAAAAATCTTATCCGGTGTTAAGAACCTTATTAAAACCTTAAATATGAAATTTGGTTATTAAAGGTTTGATAATTTCACATTTCACATTTCACATTTCACATTTCACATTTCACATTTCACATTTCACATTTCACATTTCACATTTCACATTTCACATTACTTCAAAAAAGTAGAATATTAGTTGCACTTTATTTTATTGCTAAATACTACCAGATTCAGCAAATTGTATTGAAAATTAACTGTACCCATAATAAGATAATTATATTATATTTTATTTTTAATTGCAAAAATTGTCATAAATAAATAATGTACCAATTTATTTAAGGAAAACTATTTCAAGTTTCAAAAAGTACTATTTCCGGTTTGCGAATTTCTACAAAAATCTTATCCGGTGTTAAGAACCTTAAATATAAAATTTGGTTATTAAAGGTTTGATAATTTCACATTTCACATTTCACATTTCACATTTCACATTTCACATTTCACATTTCACATTTCACATTTCACATTTCACATTTCACATTTCACATTTCACATTTCACATTTCACATTTCACATTTCACATTTCACATTTCACATTTCACATTTCACATTACTTCAAAAAAGTAGAATATTAGTTGCACTTTATTTTATTGCTAAATACTACCAGATTCAGCAAATTGTATTGAAAATTAACTGTACCCATAATAAGATAATTATATTATATTTTATTTTTAATTGCAAAAATTGTCATAAATAAATAATGTACCAATTTATTTAAGGAAAACAAAAAGTACTATTTCCGGTTTGCGAATTTCTACAAAAATCTTATCCGGTGTTAAGAACCTTATTAAAACCTTAAATATGAAATTTGGTTATTAAAGGTTTGATAATTTCACATTTCACATTTCACATTTCACATTTCACATTTCACATTTCACATTTCACATTTCACATTTCACATTTCACATTTCACATTTCACATTTCACATTTCACATTTCACATTTCACATTTCACATTTCACATTTCATATTTCACATTTCACATTTCACATTACTTCAAAAAAGTAGAATATTAGTTGCACTTTATTTTATTGCTAAATACTACCAGATTCAGCAAATTGTATTGAAAATTAACTGTACCCATAATAAGATAATTATATTATATTTTATTTTTAATTGCAAAAATTGTCATAAATAAATAATGTACCAATTTATTTAAGGAAAACTATTTCAAGTTTCAAAAAGTACTATTTCCGGTTTGCGAATTTCTACAAAAATCTTATCCGGTGTTAAGAACCTTATTAAAACCTTAAATATGAAATTTGGTTATTAAAGGTTTGATAATTTCACATTTCACATTTCACATTTCACATTTCACATTTCACATTTCACATTTCACATTTCACATTTCACATTTCACATTTCACATTTCACATTTCACATTTCACATTTCACATTTCACATTTCACATTTCACATTTCACATTTCACATTACTTCAAAAAAGTAGAATATTAGTTGCACTTTATTTTATTGCTAAATACTACCAGATTCAGCAAATTGTATTGAAAATTAACTGTACCCATAATAAGATAATTATATTATATTTTATTTTTAATTGCAAAAATTGTCATAAATAAATAATGTACCAATTTATTTAAGGAAAACTATTTCAAGTTTCAAAAAGTACTATTTCCGGTTTGCGAATTTCTACAAAAATCTTATCCGGTGTTAAGAACCTTATTAAAACCTTAAATATGAAATTTGGTTATTAAAGGTTTGATAATTTCACATTTCACATTTCACATTACTTCAAAAAAGTAGAATATTAGTTGCACTTTATTTTATTGCTAAATACTACCAGATTCAGCAAATTGTATTGAAAATTAACTGTACCCATAATAAGATAATTATATTATATTTTATTTTTAATTGCAAAAATTGTCATAAATAAATAATGTACCAATTTATTTAAGGAAAACTATTTCAAGTTTCAAAAAGTACTATTTCCGGTTTGCGAATTTCTACAAAAATCTTATCCGGTGTTAAGAACCTTATTAAAACCTTAAATATGAATTTTGGTTATTAAAGGTTTGATAATTTCACATTTCACATTTCACATTTCACATTTCACATTTCACATTTCACATTTCACATTTCACATTTCACATTTCACATTTCACATTTCACATTTCACATTTCACATTTCACATTTCACATTTCACATTTCACATTTCACATTTCACATTTCACATTTCACATTACTTCAAAAAAGTAGAATATTAGTTGCACTTTATTTTATTGCTAAATACTACCAGATTCAGCAAATTGTATTGAAAATTAACTGTACCCATAATAAGATAATTATATTATATTTTATTTTTAATTGCAAAAATTGTCATAAATAAATAATGTACCAATTTATTTAAGGAAAACTATTTCAAGTTTCAAAAAGTACTATTTCCGGTTTGCGAATTTCTACAAAAATCTTATCCGGTGTTAAGAACCTTATTAAAACCTTAAATATGAAATTTGGTTATTAAAGGTTTGATAATTTCACATTTCACATTTCACATTTCACATTTCACATTTCACATTTCACATTTCACATTTCACATTTCACATTACTTCAAAAAAGTAGAATATTAGTTGCACTTTATTTTATTGCTAAATACTACCAGATTCAGCAAATTGTATTGAAAATTAACTGTACCCATAATAAGATAATTATATTATATTTTATTTTTAATTGCAAAAATTGTCATAAATAAATAATGTACCAATTTATTTAAGGAAAACTATTTCAAGTTTCAAAAAGTACTATTTCCGGTTTGCGAATTTCTACAAAAATCTTATCCGGTGTTAAGAACCTTAAATATGAAATTTGGTTATTAAAGGTTTGATAATTTCACATTTCACATTTCACATTTCACATTTCACATTTCACATTTCACATTTCACATTTCACATTTCACATTTCACATTTCACATTTCACATTTCACATTTCACATTTCACATTTCACATTTCACATTTCACATTTCACATTTCACATTTCACATTGCACATTTCACATTTCACATTTCACATTTCACATTTCACATTTCACATTTCACATTTCACATTTCACATTTCACATTTAACATTTCACATTTCACATTTCACATTTTACATTTCACATTTCACATTTCACATTTCACATTTCACATTACTTCAAAAAAGTAGAATATTAGTTGCACTTTATTTTATTGCTAAATACTACCAGATTCAGCAAATTGTATTGAAAATTAACTGTACCCATAATAAGATAATTATATTATATTTTATTTTTAATTGCAAAAATTGTCATAAATAAATAATGTACCAATTTATTTAAGGAAAACTATTTCAAGTTTCAAAAAGTACTATTTCCGGTTTGCGAATTTCTACAAAAATCTTATCCGGTGTTAAGAACCTTATTAAAACCTTAAATATGAAATTTGGTTATTAAAGGTTTGATAATTTCACATTTCACATTTCACATTTCACATTTCACATTTCACATTTCACATTTCACATTTCACATTTCACATTTCACATTTCACATTTCACATTTCACATTTCACATTTCACATTTCACATTTCACATTTCACATTTCACATTTCACATTTCACATTTCACATTTCACATTTCAAATTTCACATTTCACATTTCACTTTTCACATTTCACATTTCACATTTCACATTTCACATTTCACATTTCACATTTCACATTTCACATTTCACATTTCACATTACTTCAAAAAAGTAGAATATTAGTTGCACTTTATTTTATTGCTAAATACTACCAGATTCAGCAAATTGTATTGAAAATTAACTGTACCCATAATAAGATAATTATATTATATTTTATTTTTAATTGCAAAAATTGTCATAAATAAATAATGTACCAATTTATTTAAGGAAAACAAAAAGTACTATTTCCGGTTTGCGAATTTCTACAAAAATCTTATCCGGTGTTAAGAACCTTATTAAAACCTTAAATATGAAATTTGGTTATTAAAGGTTTGATAATTTCACATTTCACATTTCACATTTCACATTTCACATTTCACATTTCACATTTCACATTTCACATTTCACATTTCACATTTCACATTTCACATTTAACATTTCACATTTCACATTTCACATTTCACATTTCACATTTCACATTTCACATTTCACATTTCACATTTCACATTACTTCAAAAAAGTAGAATATTAGTTGCACTTTATTTTATTGCTAAATACTACCAGATTCAGCAAATTGTATTGAAAATTAACTGTACCCATAATAAGATAATTATATTATATTTTATTTTTAATTGCAAAAATTGTCATAAATAAATAATGTACCAATTTATTTAAGGAAAACTATTTCAAGTTTCAAAAAGTACTATTTCCGGTTTGCGAATTTCTACAAAAATCTTATCCGGTGTTAAGAACCTTATTAAAACCTTAAATATGAAATTTGGTTATTAAAGGTTTGATAATTTCACATTTCACATTTCACATTTCACATTTCACATTTCACATTTCACATTTCAAATTTCACATTTCACATTTCACATTTCACATTTCACATTTCACATTTCACATTTCACATTTCACATTTCACATTTCACATTTCACATTTCAAATTTCACATTTCACATTTCACTTTTCACATTTCACATTTCACATTTCACATTTCACATTTCACATTTCACATTTCACATTTCACATTTCACATTTCACATTACTTCAAAAAAGTAGAATATTAGTTGCACTTTATTTTATTGCTAAATACTACCAGATTCAGCAAATTGTATTGAAAATTAACTGTACCCATAATAAGATAATTATATTATATTTTATTTTTAATTGCAAAAATTGTCATAAATAAATAATGTACCAATTTATTTAAGGAAAACAAAAAGTACTATTTCCGGTTTGCGAATTTCTACAAAAATCTTATCCGGTGTTAAGAACCTTATTAAAACCTTAAATATGAAATTTGGTTATTAAAGGTTTGATAATTTCACATTTCACATTTCACATTTCACATTTCACATTTCACATTTCACATTTCACATTTCACATTTCACATTTCACATTTCACATTTCACATTTAACATTTCACATTTCACATTTCACATTTCACATTTCACATTTCACATTTCACATTTCACATTTCACATTACTTCAAAAAAGTAGAATATTAGTTGCACTTTATTTTATTGCTAAATACTACCAGATTCAGCAAATTGTATTGAAAATTAACTGTACCCATAATAAGATAATTATATTATATTTTATTTTTAATTGCAAAAATTGTCATAAATAAATAATGTACCAATTTATTTAAGGAAAACTATTTCAAGTTTCAAAAAGTACTATTTCCGGTTTGCGAATTTCTACAAAAATCTTATCCGGTGTTAAGAACCTTATTAAAACCTTAAATATGAAATTTGGTTATTAAAGGTTTGATAATTTCACATTTCACATTTCACATTTCACATTTCACATTTCACATTTCACATTTCACATTTCACATTTCACATTTCACATTTCACATTTCACATTTCACATTTCACATTTCACATTTCACATTTCACATTACTTCAAAAAAGTAGAATATTAGTTGCACTTTATTTTATTGCTAAATACTACCAGATTCAGCAAATTGTATTGAAAATTAACTGTACCCATAATAAGATAATTATATTATATTTTATTTTTAATTGCAAAAATTGTCATAAATAAATAATGTACCAATTTATTTAAGGAAAACAAAAAGTACTATTTCCGGTTTGCGAATTTCTACAAAAATCTTATCCGGTGTTAAGAACCTTAATAAAACCTTAAATATGAAATTTGGTTATTAAAGGTTTGATAATTTCACATTTCACATTTCACATTTCACATTTCACATTTCACATTTCACATTTCACATTTCAAATTTCACATTTCACATTTCACATTTCACATGTCACATTTCACATTTCACATTTCACATTTCACATTTCACATTTCACATTTCACATTTCACATTTCACATTTCACATTTCACATTTCACATTACTTCAAAAAAGTAGAATATTAGTTGCACTTTATTTTATTGCTAAATACTACCAGATTCAGCAAATTGTATTGAAAATTAACTGTACCCATAATAAGATAATTATATTATATTTTATTTTTAATTGCAAAAATTGTCATAAATAAATAATGTACCAATTTATTTAAGGAAAACTATTTCAAGTTTCAAAAAGTACTATTTCCGGTTTGCGAATTTCTACAAAAATCTTATCCGGTGTTAAGAACCTTATTAAAACCTTAAATATGAAATTTGGTTATTAAAGGTTTGATAATTTCACATTTCACATTTCACATTTCACATTTCACATTTCACATTTCACATTTCACATTTCACATTTCACATTTCACATTTCACATTTCACATTTCACATTTCACATTTCACATTTCACATTTCATATTTCACATTTCACATTTCACATTACTTCAAAAAAGTAGAATATTAGTTGCACTTTATTTTATTGCTAAATACTACCAGATTCAGCAAATTGTATTGAAAATTAACTGTACCCATAATAAGATAATTATATTATATTTTATTTTTAATTGCAAAAATTGTCATAAATAAATAATGTACCAATTTATTTAAGGAAAACTATTTCAAGTTTCAAAAAGTACTATTTCCGGTTTGCGAATTTCTACAAAAATCTTATCCGGTGTTAAGAACCTTATTAAAACCTTAAATATGAAATTTGGTTATTAAAGGTTTGATAATTTCACATTTCACATTTCACATTTCACATTTCACATTTCACATTTCACATTTCACATTTCACATTTCACATTTCACATTTCACATTTCACATTTCACATTACTTCAAAAAAGTAGAATATTAGTTGCACTTTATTTTATTGCTAAATACTACCAGATTCAGCAAATTGTATTGAAAATTAACTGTACCCATAATAAGATAATTATATTATATTTTATTTTTAATTGCAAAAATTGTCATAAATAAATAATGTACCAATTTATTTAAGGAAAACTATTTCAAGTTTCAAAAAGTACTATTTCCGGTTTGCGAATTTCTACAAAAATCTTATCCGGTGTTAAGAACCTTATTAAAACCTTAAATATGAAATTTGGTTATTAAAGGTTTGATAATTTCACATTTCACATTTTACATTTCACATTTCACATTTCATATTTCACATTTCACATTTCACATTTCACATTTCACATTTCACATTTCACATTTCACATTTCACATTTCACATTTCACATTTCACATTTCACATTTCACATTTCACATTTCACATTTAACATTTCACATTTCACATTTCACATTTCACATTTCACATTTCACATTACTTCAAAAAAGTAGAATATTAGTTGCACTTTATTTTATTGCTAAATACTACCAGATTCAGCAAATTGTATTGAAAATTAACTGTACCCATAATAAGATAATTATATTATATTTTATTTTTAATTGCAAAAATTGTCATAAATAAATAATGTACCAATTTATTTAAGGAAAACTATTTCAAGTTTCAAAAAGTACTATTTCCGGTTTGCGAATTTCTACAAAAATCTTATCCGGTGTTAAGAACCTTATTAAAACCTTAAATATGAAATTTGGTTATTAAAGGTTTGATAATTTCACATTTCACATTTCACATTTCACATTTCACATTTCACATTTCACATTTCACATTTCACATTTCACATTACTTCAAAAAAGTAGAATATTAGTTGCACTTTATTTTATTGCTAAATACTACCAGATTCAGCAAATTGTATTGAAAATTAACTGTACCCATAATAAGATAATTATATTATATTTTATTTTTAATTGCAAAAATTGTCATAAATAAATAATGTACCAATTTATTTAAGGAAAACTATTTCAAGTTTCAAAAAGTACTATTTCCGGTTTGCGAATTTCTACAAAAATCTTATCCGGTGTTAAGAACCTTATTAAAACCTTAAATATGAAATTTGGTTATTAAAGGTTTGATAATTTCACATTTCACATTTCACATTTCACATTTCACATTTCACATTTCACATTTCACATTTCACATTTCACATTTCACATTTCACATTTCACATTTCACATTTCACATTTCACATTTCACATTTCACATTTCACATTTCACATTTCACATTTCACATTTCACATTTCACATTTCATATTTCACATTTCACATTTCACATTACTTCAAAAAAGTAGAATATTAGTTGCACTTTATTTTATTGCTAAATACTACCAGATTCAGCAAATTGTATTGAAAATTAACTGTACCCATAATAAGATAATTATATTATATTTTATTTTTAATTGCAAAAATTGTCATAAATAAATAATGTACCAATTTATTTAAGGAAAACTATTTCAAGTTTCAAAAAGTACTATTTCCGGTTTGCGAATTTCTACAAAAATCTTATCCGGTGTTAAGAACCTTATTAAAACCTTAAATATGAAATTTGGTTATTAAAGGTTTGATAATTTCACATTTCACATTTCACATTTCACATTTCACATTTCACATTTCACATTTCACATTTCACATTTCACATTTCACATTTCACATTTCACATTTCACATTTCACATTTCACATTTCACATTTCACATTTCACATTTCACATTTCACATTTCACATTTCACATTTCACATTTCACATTTCACATTTCACATTTCACATTTCACATTTCACATTTCACATTTCACATTTCACATTTCACATTTCACATTTCACATTTCACATTTCACATTTCACATTACTTCAAAAAAGTAGAATATTAGTTGCACTTTATTTTATTGCTAAATACTACCAGATTCAGCAAATTGTATTGAAAATTAACTGTACCCATAATAAGATAATTATATTATATTTTATTTTTAATTGCAAAAATTGTCATAAATAAATAATGTACCAATTTATTTAAGGAAAACAAAAAGTACTATTTCCGGTTTGCGAATTTCTACAAAAATCTTATCCGGTGTTAAGAACCTTATTAAAACCTTAAATATGAAATTTGGTTATTAAAGGTTTGATAATTTCACATTTCACATTTCACATTTCACATTTCACATTTCACATTTCACATTTCACATTTCACATTTCACATTTCACATTTCACATTTCACATTTCACATTTCACATTTCACATTTAACATTTCACATTTCACATTTCACATTTCACATTTCACATTTCACATTACTTCAAAAAAGTAGAATATTAGTTGCACTTTATTTTATTGCTAAATACTACCAGATTCAGCAAATTGTATTGAAAATTAACTGTACCCATAATAAGATAATTATATTATATTTTATTTTTAATTGCAAAAATTGTCATAAATAAATAATGTACCAATTTATTTAAGGAAAACTATTTCAAGTTTCAAAAAGTACTATTTCCGGTTTGCGAATTTCTACAAAAATCTTATCCGGTGTTAAGAACCTTATTAAAATATGAAATTTGGTTATTAAAGGTTTGATAATTTCACATTTCACATTTCACATTTCACATTTCACATTTCACATTTCACATTTCACATTTCACATTTCACATTTCACATTTCACATTTCACATTTCACATTTCACATTTCACATTTCACATTTCACATTTCACATTACTTCAAAAAAGTAGAATATCAGTTGCACTTTATTTTATTGCTAAATACTACCAGATTCAGCAAATTGTATTGAAAATTAACTGTACCCATAATAAGATAATTATATTATATTTTATTTTTAATTGCAAAAATTGTCATAAATAAATAATGTACCAATTTATTTAAGGAAAACTATTTCAAGTTTCAAAAAGTACTATTTCCGGTTTGCGAATTTCTACAAAAATCTTATCCGGTGTTAAGAACCTTATTAAAACCTTAAATATGAAATTTGGTTATTAAAGGTTTGATAATTTCACATTTCACATTTCACATTTCACATTTCACATTTCACATTTCACATTTCACATTTCAAATTTCACATTTCACATTTCACATTTCACATGTCACATTTCACATTTCACATTTCACATTTCACATTTCACATTTCACATTTCACATTTCACATTTCACATTTCACATTTCACATTACTTCAAAAAAGTAGAATATTAGTTGCACTTTATTTTATTGCTAAATACTACCAGATTCAGCAAATTGTATTGAAAATTAACTGTACCCATAATAAGATAATTATATTATATTTTATTTTTAATTGCAAAAATTGTCATAAATAAATAATGTACCAATTTATTTAAGGAAAACTATTTCAAGTTTCAAAAAGTACTATTTCCGGTTTGCGAATTTCTACAAAAATCTTATCCGGTGTTAAGAACCTTATTAAAACCTTAAATATGAAATTTGGTTATTAAAGGTTTGATAATTTCACATTTCACATTTCACATTTCACATTTCACATTTCACATTTTACATTTCACATTTCACATTTCACATTTCACATTTCACATTTCACATTTCACATTTCACATTTCACATTTCACATTTCACATTTCATATTTCACATTTCACATTTCACATTACTTCAAAAAAGTAGAATATTAGTTGCACTTTATTTTATTGCTAAATACTACCAGATTCAGCAAATTGTATTGAAAATTAACTGTACCCATAATAAGATAATTATATTATATTTTATTTTTAATTGCAAAAATTGTCATAAATAAATAATGTACCAATTTATTTAAGGAAAACTATTTCAAGTTTCAAAAAGTACTATTTCCGGTTTGCGAATTTCTACAAAAATCTTATCCGGTGTTAAGAACCTTATTAAAACCTTAAATATGAAATTTGGTTATTAAAGGTTTGATAATTTCACATTTCACATTTCACATTTCACATTTCACATTTCACATTTCACATTTCACATTTCACATTTCACATTTCACATTTCACATTTCACATTTCACATTACTTCAAAAAAGTAGAATATTAGTTGCACTTTATTTTATTGCTAAATACTACCAGATTCAGCAAATTGTATTGAAAATTAACTGTACCCATAATAAGATAATTATATTATATTTTATTTTTAATTGCAAAAATTGTCATAAATAAATAATGTACCAATTTATTTAAGGAAAACTATTTCAAGTTTCAAAAAGTACTATTTCCGGTTTGCGAATTTCTACAAAAATCTTATCCGGTGTTAAGAACCTTATTAAAACCTTAAATATGAAATTTGGTTATTAAAGGTTTGATAATTTCACATTTCACATTTTACATTTCACATTTCACATTTCATATTTCACATTTCACATTTCACATTTCACATTTCACATTTCACATTTCACATTTCACATTTCACATTTCACATTTCACATTTCACATTTCACATTTCACATTTCACATTTCACATTTCACATTTCACATTTCACATTTCACATTTCACATTTCACATTTCACATTTCACATTTCACATTTCACATTTCACATTTCACATTTCACATTTCACATTTCACATTACTTCAAAAAAGTAGAATATTAGTTGCACTTTATTTTATTGCTAAATACTACCAGATTCAGCAAATTGTATTGAAAATTAACTGTACCCATAATAAGATAATTATATTATATTTTATTTTTAATTGCAAAAATTGTCATAAATAAATAATGTACCAATTTATTTAAGGAAAACTATTTCAAGTTTCAAAAAGTACTATTTCCGGTTTGCGAATTTCTACAAAAATCTTATCCGGTGTTAAGAACCTTATTAAAACCTTAAATATGAAATTTGGTTATTAAAGGTTTGATAATTTCACATTTCACATTTCACATTTCACATTTCACATTTCACATTTCACATTTCACATTTCACATTACTTCAAAAAAGTAGAATATTAGTTGCACTTTATTTTATTGCTAAATACTACCAGATTCAGCAAATTGTATTGAAAATTAACTGTACCCATAATAAGATAATTATATTATATTTTATTTTTAATTGCAAAAATTGTCATAAATAAATAATGTACCAATTTATTTAAGGAAAACTATTTCAAGTTTCAAAAAGTACTATTTCCGGTTTGCGAATTTCTACAAAAATCTTATCCGGTGTTAAGAACCTTATTAAAACCTTAAATATGAAATTTGGTTATTAAAGGTTTGATAATTTCACATTTCACATTTCACATTTCACATTTCACATTTCACATTTCACATTTCACATTTCACATTTCACATTTCACATTTCACATTTCACATTTCACATTTCACATTTCACATTTCACATTTCACATTTCACATTTCACATTTCACATTTCACATTTCACATTTCACATTTCACATTTCACATTTCACATTTCACATTTCACATTTCATATTTCACATTTCACATTTCACATTACTTCAAAAAAGTAGAATATTAGTTGCACTTTATTTTATTGCTAAATACTACCAGATTCAGCAAATTGTATTGAAAATTAACTGTACCCATAATAAGATAATTATATTATATTTTATTTTTAATTGCAAAAATTGTCATAAATAAATAATGTACCAATTTATTTAAGGAAAACTATTTCAAGTTTCAAAAAGTACTATTTCCGGTTTGCGAATTTCTACAAAAATCTTATCCGGTGTTAAGAACCTTATTAAAACCTTAAATATGAAATTTGGTTATTAAAGGTTTGATAATTTCACATTTCACATTTCACATTTCACATTTCACATTTCACATTTCACATTTCACATTTCACATTTCACATTTCACATTTCACATTTCACATTTCACATTTCACATTTCACATTTCACATTACTTCAAAAAAGTAGAATATTAGTTGCACTTTATTTTATTGCTAAATACTACCAGATTCAGCAAATTGTATTGAAAATTAACTGTACCCATAATAAGATAATTATATTATATTTTATTTTTAATTGCAAAAATTGTCATAAATAAATAATGTACCAATTTATTTAAGGAAAACTATTTCAAGTTTCAAAAAGTACTATTTCCGGTTTGCGAATTTCTACAAAAATCTTATCCGGTGTTAAGAACCTTATTAAAACCTTAAATATGAAATTTGGTTATTAAAGGTTTGATAATTTCCACATTTCACATTTCACATTTCACATTTCACATTTCACATTTCACATTTCACATTTCACATTTCACATTTCACATTTCACATTTCACATTTCACATTACTTCAAAAAAGTAGAATATTAGTTGCACTTTATTTTATTGCTAAATACTACCAGATTCAGCAAATGTATTGAAAATTAACTGTACCCATAATAAGATAATTATATTATATTTTATTTTTAATTGCAAAAATTGTCATAAATAAATAATGTACCAATTTATTTAAGGAAAACTATTTCAAGTTTCAAAAAGTACTATTTCCGGTTTGCGAATTTCTACAAAAATCTTATCCGGTGTTAAGAACCTTATTAAAACCTTAAATATGAAATTTGGTTATTAAAGGTTTGATAATTTCACATTTCACATTTCACATTTCACATTTCACATTTCACATTTTACATTTCACATTTCACATTTCACATTTCACATTTCACATTTCACATTTCACATTTCACATTTCACATTTCACATTTCACATTTCACATTTCACATTTCACATTTCACATTTCACATTTCACATTTCACATTTCACATTTCACATTTCACATTTCACATTTCACATTTCACATTTCACATTTCACATTTCACATTACTTCAAAAAAGTAGAATATTAGTTGCACTTTATTTTATTGCTAAATACTACCAGATTCAGCAAATTGTATTGAAAATTAACTGTACCCATAATAAGATAATTATATTATATTTTATTTTTAATTGCAAAAATTGTCATAAATAAATAATGTACCAATTTATTTAAGGAAAACTATTTCAAGTTTCAAAAAGTACTATTTCCGGTTTGCGAATTTCTACAAAAATCTTATCCGGTGTTAAGAACCTTATTAAAACCTTAAATATGAAATTTGGTTATTAAAGGTTTGATAAATTCACATTTCACATTTCACATTTCACATTTTACATTTCACATTTCACATTTCACATTTCACATTTCACATTTCACATTTCACATTTCACATTTCACATTTCACATTTCACATTTCACATTTCACATTTCACATTTCACATTTCACATTTCACATTTCACATTTCACATTTCACATTTCACATTTCACATTTCACATTTCACATTTCACATTTCACATTTCACATTTCACATTTCACATTTCACATTTCACATTTCACATTTCACATTTCACATTTCACATTTCACATTTCACATTTCACATTTCACATTTCACATTTCACATTTCACATTTCACATTTAACATTTCACATTTCACATTTCACATTTCACATTACTTCAAAAAAGTAGAATATTAGTTGCACTTTATTTTATTGCTAAATACTACCAGATTCAGCAAATTGTATTGAAAATTAACTGTACCCATAATAAGATAATTATATTATATTTTATTTTTAATTGCAAAAATTGTCATAAATAAATAATGTACCAATTTATTTAAGGAAAACTATTTCAAGTTTCAAAAAGTACTATTTCCGGTTTGCGAATTTCTACAAAAATCTTATCCGGTGTTAAGAACCTTATTAAAACCTTAAATATGAAATTTGGTTATTAAAGGTTTGATAATTTCACATTTCACATTTCACATTTCACATTTCACATTTCACATTTCACATTTCACATTTCACATTTCACATTTCACATTTCACATTTCACATTTCACATTTCACATTTCACATTTCACATTTCACATTTCACATTTCACATTTCACATTTCACATTTCACATTTCACATTTCACATTTCACATTACTTCAAAAAAGTAGAATATTAGTTGCACTTTATTTTATTGCTAAATACTACCAGATTCAGCAAATTGTATTGAAAATTAACTGTACCCATAATAAGATAATTATATTATATTTTATTTTTAATTGCAAAAATTGTCATAAATAAATAATGTACCAATTTATTTAAGGAAAACTATTTCAAGTTTCAAAAAGTACTATTTCCGGTTTGCGAATTTCTACAAAAATCTTATCCGGTGTTAAGAACCTTATTAAAACCTTAAATATGAAATTTGGTTATTAAAGGTTTGATAAATTCACATTTCACATTTCACATTTCACATTTTACATTTCACATTTCACATTTCACATTTCACATTTCACATTTCACATTTCACATTTCACATTTCACATTTCACATTTCACATTTCACATTTCACATTTCACATTTCACATTTCACATTTCACATTTCACATTTCACATTTCACATTTCACATTTCACATTTCACATTTCACATTTCACATTTCACATTTCACATTTCACATTTCACATTTCACATTTCACATTTCACATTTCACATTTAACATTTCACATTTCACATTTCACATTTCACATTACTTCAAAAAAGTAGAATATTAGTTGCACTTTATTTTATTGCTAAATACTACCAGATTCAGCAAATTGTATTGAAAATTAACTGTACCCATAATAAGATAATTATATTATATTTTATTTTTAATTGCAAAAATTGTCATAAATAAATAATGTACCAATTTATTTAAGGAAAACTATTTCAAGTTTCAAAAAGTACTATTTCCGGTTTGCGAATTTCTACAAAAATCTTATCCGGTGTTAAGAACCTTATTAAAACCTTAAATATGAAATTTGGTTATTAAAGGTTTGATAATTTCACATTTCACATTTTACATTTTACATTTCACATTTCATATTTCACATTTCACATTTCACATTTCACATTTCACATTTCACATTTCACATTTCACATTTCACATTTCACATTTCACATTTCACATTTCACATTTCACATTTCACATTTCACATTTCACATTTCACATTTCACATTTCACATTTCACATTACTTCAAAAAAGTAGAATATTAGTTGCACTTTATTTTATTGCTAAATACTACCAGATTCAGCAAATTGTATTGAAAATTAACTGTACCCATAATAAGATAATTATATTATATTTTATTTTTAATTGCAAAAATTGTCATAAATAAATAATGTACCAATTTATTTAAGGAAAACTATTTCAAGTTTCAAAAAGTACTATTTCCGGTTTGCGAATTTCTACAAAAATCTTATCCGGTGTTAAGAACCTTATTAAAACCTTAAATATGAAATTTGGTTTTTAAAGGTTTGATAATTTCACATTTCACATTTCACATTTCACATTTCACATTTCACATTTCACATTTCACATTTCACATTTCACATTTCACATTTCACATTTCACATTTCACATTTCACATTACTTCAAAAAAGTAGAATATTAGTTGCACTTTATTTTATTGCTAAATACTACCAGATTCAGCAAATTGTATTGAAAATTAACTGTACCCATAATAAGATAATTATATTATATTTTATTTTTAATTGCAAAAATTGTCATAAATAAATAATGTACCAATTTATTTAAGGAAAACTATTTCAAGTTTCAAAAAGTACTATTTCCGGTTTGCGAATTTCTACAAAAATCTTATCCGGTGTTAAGAACCTTAAATATGAAATTTGGTTATTAAAGGTTTGATAATTTCACATTTCACATTTCACATTTCACATTTCACATTTCACATTTCACATTTCACATTTCACATTTCACATTTCACATTTCACATTTCACATTTCACATTTCACATTTCACATTTCACATTTCACATTTCACATTTCACATTTCACATTTCACATTTCACATTTCACATTTCACATTTCACATTTCACATTTCACATTTCACATTTCACATTTCACATTTCACATTTCACATTTCACATTTCACATTTCACATTTCACATTTCACATTTCACATTTCACATTTCACATTACACATTTCACATTTCACATTTCACATTTCACATTTCACATTTCACATTTCACATTTCACATTTCACATTTCACATTTCACATTTCACATTTCACATTTCACATTTCACATTTCACATTTCACATTACTTCAAAAAAGTAGAATATTAGTTGCACTTTATTTTATTGCTAAATACTACCAGATTCAGCAAATTGTATTGAAAATTAACTGTACCCATAATAAGATAATTATATTATATTTTATTTTTAATTGCAAAAATTGTCATAAATAAATAATGTACCAATTTATTTAAGGAAAACTATTTCAAGTTTCAAAAAGTACTATTTCCGGTTTGCGAATTTCTACAAAAATCTTATCCGGTGTTAAGAACCTTATTAAAACCTTAAATATGAAATTTGGTTATTAAAGGTTTGATAATTTCACATTTCACATTTCACATTTCACATTTCACATTTCACATTTCACATTTCAAATTTCACATTTCACATTTCACATTTCACATGTCACATTTCACATTTCACATTTCACATTTCACATTTCACATTTCACATTTCACATTTCACATTACTTCAAAAAAGTAGAATATTAGTTGCACTTTATTTTATTGCTAAATACTACCAGATTCAGCAAATTGTATTGAAAATTAACTGTACCCATAATAAGATAATTATATTATATTTTATTTTTAATTGCAAAAATTGTCATAAATAAATAATGTACCAATTTATTTAAGGAAAACTATTTCAAGTTTCAAAAAGTACTATTTCCGGTTTGCGAATTTCTACAAAAATCTTATCCGGTGTTAAGAACCTTATTAAAACCTTAAATATGAAATTTGGTTATTAAAGGTTTGATAATTTCACATTTCACATTTCACATTTCACATTTCACATTTCACATTTCACATTTCACATTTCACATTTCACATTTCACATTTCACATTTCACATTTCACATTTCACATTTCACATTTCACATTTCATATTTCACATTTCACATTTCACATTACTTCAAAAAAGTAGAATATTAGTTGCACTTTATTTTATTGCTAAATACTACCAGATTCAGCAAATTGTATTGAAAATTAACTGTACCCATAATAAGATAATTATATTATATTTTATTTTTAATTGCAAAAATTGTCATAAATAAATAATGTACCAATTTATTTAAGGAAAACTATTTCAAGTTTCAAAAAGTACTATTTCCGGTTTGCGAATTTCTACAAAAATCTTATCCGGTGTTAAGAACCTTATTAAAACCTTAAATATGAAATTTGGTTATTAAAGGTTTGATAATTTCACATTTCACATTTCACATTTCACATTTCACATTTCACATTTCACATTTCACATTTCACATTTCACATTTCACATTTCACATTACTTCAAAAAAGTAGAATATTAGTTGCACTTTATTTTATTGCTAAATACTACCAGATTCAGCAAATTGTATTGAAAATTAACTGTACCCATAATAAGATAATTATATTATATTTTATTTTTAATTGCAAAAATTGTCATAAATAAATAATGTACCAATTTATTTAAGGAAAACTATTTCAAGTTTCAAAAAGTACTATTTCCGGTTTGCGAATTTCTACAAAAATCTTATCCGGTGTTAAGAACCTTATTAAAACCTTAAATATGAAATTTGGTTATTAAAGGTTTGATAATTTCACATTTCACATTTTACATTTCACATTTCACATTTCATATTTCACATTTCACATTTCACATTTCACATTTCACATTTCACATTTCACATTTCACATTTCACATTTCACATTTCACATTTCACATTTCACATTTCACATTTCACATTTCACATTTCACATTTCACATTTCACATTTCACATTTCACATTACTTCAAAAAAGTAGAATATTAGTTGCACTTTATTTTATTGCTAAATACTACCAGATTCAGCAAATTGTATTGAAAATTAACTGTACCCATAATAAGATAATTATATTATATTTTATTTTTAATTGCAAAAATTGTCATAAATAAATAATGTACCAATTTATTTAAGGAAAACTATTTCAAGTTTCAAAAAGTACTATTTCCGGTTTGCGAATTTCTACAAAAATCTTATCCGGTGTTAAGAACCTTATTAAAACCTTAAATATGAAATTTGGTTATTAAAGGTTTGATAATTTCACATTTCACATTTCACATTTCACATTTCACATTTCACATTTCACATTTCACATTTCACATTTCACATTTCACATTTCACATTTCACATTTCACATTTCACATTACTTCAAAAAAGTAGAATATTAGTTGCACTTTATTTTATTGCTAAATACTACCAGATTCAGCAAATTGTATTGAAAATTAACTGTACCCATAATAAGATAATTATATTATATTTTATTTTTAATTGCAAAAATTGTCATAAATAAATAATGTACCAATTTATTTAAGGAAAACTTTTTCAAGTTTCAAAAAGTACTATTTCCGGTTTGCGAATTTCTACAAAAATCTTATCCGGTGTTAAGAACCTTATTAAAACCTTAAATATGAAATTTGGTTATTAAAGGTTTGATAATTTCACATTTCACATTTCACATTTCACATTTCACATTTCACATTTCACATTTCACATTTCACATTTCACATTTCACATTTCACATTTCACATTTCACATTTCACATTTCACATTTCACATTTCACATTTCACATTTCACATTTCACATTTCACATTTCACATTTCACATTACTTCAAAAAAGTAGAATATTAGTTGCACTTTATTTTATTGCTAAATACTACCAGATTCAGCAAATTGTATTGAAAATTAACTGTACCCATAATAAGATAATTATATTATATTTTATTTTTAATTGCAAAAATTGTCATAAATAAATAATGTACCAATTTATTTAAGGAAAACTATTTCAAGTTTCAAAAAGTACTATTTCCGGTTTGCGAATTTCTACAAAAATCTTATCCGGTGTTAAGAACCTTATTAAAACCTTAAATATGAAATTTGGTTATTAAAGGTTTGATAATTTCACATTTCACATTTCACATTTCACATTTCACATTTCACATTTTACATTTCACATTTCACATTTCACATTTCACATTTCACATTTCACATTTCACATTTCACATTTCACATTTCACATTTCACATTTCACATTTCACATTTCACATTTCACATTTCACATTTCACATTTCACATTTCACATTTCACATTTCACATTTCACATTACTTCAAAAAAGTAGAATATTAGTTGCACTTTATTTTATTGCTAAATACTACCAGATTCAGCAAATTGTATTGAAAATTAACTGTACCCATAATAAGATAATTATATTATATTTTATTTTTAATTGCAAAAATTGTCATAAATAAATAATGTACCAATTTATTTAAGGAAAACTATTTCAAGTTTCAAAAAGTACTATTTCCGGTTTGCGAATTTCTACAAAAATCTTATCCGGTGTTAAGAACCTTATTAAAACCTTAAATATGAAATTTGGTTATTAAAGGTTTGATAATTTCACATTTCACATTTTACATTTCACATTTCACATTTCATATTTCACATTTCACATTTCACATTTCACATTTCACATTTCACATTTCACATTTCACATTTCACATTTCACATTTCACATTTCACATTTCACATTTCACATTTCACATTTCACATTTCACATTTCACATTTCACATTTCACATTTCACATTACTTCAAAAAAGTAGAATATTAGTTGCACTTTATTTTATTGCTAAATACTACCAGATTCAGCAAATTGTATTGAAAATTAACTGTACCCATAATAAGATAATTATATTATATTTTATTTTTAATTGCAAAAATTGTCATAAATAAATAATGTACCAATTTATTTAAGGAAAACTATTTCAAGTTTCAAAAAGTACTATTTCCGGTTTGCGAATTTCTACAAAAATCTTATCCGGTGTTAAGAACCTTATTAAAACCTTAAATATGAAATTTGGTTATTAAAGGTTTGATAATTTCACATTTCACATTTCACATTTCACATTTCACATTTCACATTTCACATTTCACATTTCACATTTCACATTTCACATTTCACATTTCACATTTCACATTTCACATTTCACATTTCACATTTCACATTTCACATTACTTCAAAAAAGTAGAATATTAGTTGCACTTTATTTTATTGCTAAATACTACCAGATTCAGCAAATTGTATTGAAAATTAACTGTACCCATAATAAGATAATTATATTATATTTTATTTTTAATTGCAAAAATTGTCATAAATAAATAATGTACCAATTTATTTAAGGAAAACTATTTCAAGTTTCAAAAAGTACTATTTCCGGTTTGCGAATTTCTACAAAAATCTTATCCGGTGTTAAGAACCTTATTAAAACCTTAAATATGAAATTTGGTTATTAAAGGTTTGATAATTTCACATTTCACATTTCACATTTCACATTTCACATTTCACATTTCACATTTCACATTTCACATTTCACATTTCACATTTCACATTTCACATTTCACATTTCACATTTCACATTTCACATTTCACATTACTTCAAAAAAGTAGAATATTAGTTGCACTTTATTTTATTGCTAAATACTACCAGATTCAGCAAATTGTATTGAAAATTAACTGTACCCATAATAAGATAATTATATTATATTTTATTTTTAATTGCAAAAATTGTCATAAATAAATAATGTACCAATTTATTTAAGGAAAACTATTTCAAGTTTCAAAAAGTACTATTTCCGGTTTGCGAATTTCTACAAAAATCTTATCCGGTGTTAAGAACCTTATTAAAACCTTAAATATGAAATTTGGTTATTAAAGGTTTGATAATTTCACATTTCACATTTCACATTTCACATTTCACATTTCACATTTCACATTTCACATTTCACATTTCACATTTCACATTTCACATTTCACATTTCACATTTCACATTTCACATTACTTCAAAAAAGTAGAATATTAGTTGCACTTTATTTTATTGCTAAATACTACCAGATTCAGCAAATTGTATTGAAAATTAACTGTACCCATAATAAGATAATTATATTATATTTTATTTTTAATTGCAAAAATTGTCATAAATAAATAATGTACCAATTTATTTAAGGAAAACTATTTCAAGTTTCAAAAAGTACTATTTCCGGTTTGCGAATTTCTACAAAAATCTTATCCGGTGTTAAGAACCTTATTAAAACCTTAAATATGAAATTTGGTTATTAAAGGTTTGATAATTTCACATTTCACATTTCACATTTCACATTTCACATTTCACATTTCACATTTCACATTTCACATTTCACATTTCACATTTCACATTTCACATTTCACATTTCACATTTCACATTTCACATTTCACATTTCACATTACTTCAAAAAAGTAGAATATTAGTTGCACTTTATTTTATTGCTAAATACTACCAGATTCAGCAAATTGTATTGAAAATTAACTGTACCCATAATAAGATAATTATATTATATTTTATTTTTAATTGCAAAAATTGTCATAAATAAATAATGTACCAATTTATTTAAGGAAAACTATTTCAAGTTTCAAAAAGTACTATTTCCGGTTTGCGAATTTCTACAAAAATCTTATCCGGTGTTAAGAACCTTATTAAAACCTTAAATATGAAATTTGGTTATTAAAGGTTTGATAATTTCACATTTCACATTTCACATTTCACATTTCACATTTTACATTTCACATTTCACATTTCACATTTCACATTTCACATTTCACATTTCACATTTCACATTTCACATTTCACATTTCACATTTCACATTTCACATTTCACATTTCACATTTCACATTTCACATTTCACATTTCACATTTCACATTTCACATTTCACATTTCACATTTCACATTTCACATTACTTCAAAAAAGTAGAATATTAGTTGCACTTTATTTTATTGCTAAATACTACCAGATTCAGCAAATTGTATTGAAAATTAACTGTACCCATAATAAGATAATTATATTATATTTTATTTTTAATTGCAAAAATTGTCATAAATAAATAATGTACCAATTTATTTAAGGAAAACTATTTCAAGTTTCAAAAAGTACTATTTCCGGTTTGCGAATTTCTACAAAAATCTTATCCGGTGTTAAGAACCTTATTAAAACCTTAAATATGAAATTTGGTTATTAAAGGTTTGATAATTTCACATTTCACATTTCACATTTCACATTTCACATTTCACATTTTACATTTCACATTTCACATTTCACATTTCACATTTCACATTTCACATTTCACATTTCACATTTCACATTTCACATTTCACATTTCACATTTCACATTTCACATTTCACATTTCACATTTCACATTTCACATTTCACATTTCACATTTCACATTTCACATTTCACATTTCACATTTCACATTTCACATTACTTCAAAAAAGTAGAATATTAGTTGCACTTTATTTTATTGCTAAATACTACCAGATTCAGCAAATTGTATTGAAAATTAACTGTACCCATAATAAGATAATTATATTATATTTTATTTTTAATTGCAAAAATTGTCATAAATAAATAATGTACCAATTTATTTAAGGAAAACTATTTCAAGTTTCAAAAAGTACTATTTCCGGTTTGCGAATTTCTACAAAAATCTTATCCGGTGTTAAGAACCTTATTAAAACCTTAAATATGAAATTTGGTTATTAAAGGTTTGATAAATTCACATTTCACATTTCACATTTCACATTTTACATTTCACATTTCACATTTCACATTTCACATTTCACATTTCACATTTCACATTTCACATTTCACATTTCACATTTCACATTTCACATTTCACATTTCACATTTCACATTTCACATTTCACATTTCACATTTCACATTTCACATTTCACATTTCACATTTCACATTTCACATTTCACATTTCACATTTCACATTTCACATTTCACATTTCACATTTCACATTTCACATTTCACATTTCACATTTAACATTTCACATTTCACATTTCACATTTCACATTACTTCAAAAAAGTAGAATATTAGTTGCACTTTATTTTATTGCTAAATACTACCAGATTCAGCAAATTGTATTGAAAATTAACTGTACCCATAATAAGATAATTATATTATATTTTATTTTTAATTGCAAAAATTGTCATAAATAAATAATGTACCAATTTATTTAAGGAAAACTATTTCAAGTTTCAAAAAGTACTATTTCCGGTTTGCGAATTTCTACAAAAATCTTATCCGGTGTTAAGAACCTTATTAAAACCTTAAATATGAAATTTGGTTATTAAAGGTTTGATAATTTCACATTTCACATTTCACATTTCACATTTCACATTTCACATTTCACATTTCACATTTCACATTTCACATTTCACATTTCACATTTCACATTTCACATTTCACATTTCACATTTCACATTTCACATTTCACATTTCACATTTCACATTTCACATTTCACATTACTTCAAAAAAGTAGAATATTAGTTGCACTTTATTTTATTGCTAAATACTACCAGATTCAGCAAATTGTATTGAAAATTAACTGTACCCATAATAAGATAATTATATTATATTTTATTTTTAATTGCAAAAATTGTCATAAATAAATAATGTACCAATTTATTTAAGGAAAACTATTTCAAGTTTCAAAAAGTACTATTTCCGGTTTGCGAATTTCTACAAAAATCTTATCCGGTGTTAAGAACCTTATTAAAACCTTAAATATGAAATTTGGTTATTAAAGGTTTGATAAATTCACATTTCACATTTCACATTTCACATTTTACATTTCACATTTCACATTTCACATTTCACATTTCACATTTCACATTTCACATTTCACATTTCACATTTCACATTTCACATTTCACATTTCACATTTCACATTTCACATTTCACATTTCACATTTCACATTTCACATTTCACATTTCACATTTCACATTTCACATTTCACATTTCACATTTCACATTTCACATTTCACATTTCACATTTCACATTTCACATTTCACATTTCACATTTAACATTTCACATTTCACATTTCACATTTCACATTACTTCAAAAAAGTAGAATATTAGTTGCACTTTCTATTCTATTTCCGGTTTGCGAATTTCTACAAAAATCTTATCCGGTGTTAAGAACCTTATTAAAACCTTAAATATGAAATTTGGTTATTAAAGGTTTGATAATTTCACATTTCACATTTCACATTTCACATTTCACATTTCACATTTCACATTTCACATTTCACATTTCACATTTCACATTTCACATTTCACATTTCACATTTCACATTTCACATTTCACATTTCACATTTCACATTTCACATTTCACATTTCACATTTCATATTTCACATTTCACATTTCACATTACTTCAAAAAAGTAGAATATTAGTTGCACTTTATTTTATTGCTAAATACTACCAGATTCAGCAAATTGTATTGAAAATTAACTGTACCCATAATAAGATAATTATATTATATTTTATTTTTAATTGCAAAAATTGTCATAAATAAATAATGTACCAATTTATTTAAGGAAAACTATTTCAAGTTTCAAAAAGTACTATTTCCGGTTTGCGAATTTCTACAAAAATCTTATCCGGTGTTAAGAACCTTATTAAAACCTTAAATATGAAATTTGGTTATTAAAGGTTTGATAATTTCACATTTCACATTTCACATTTCACATTTCACATTTCACATTTCACATTTCACATTTCACATTTCACATTACTTCAAAAAAGTAGAATATTAGTTGCACTTTATTTTATTGCTAAATACTACCAGATTCAGCAAATTGTATTGAAAATTAACTGTACCCATAATAAGATAATTATATTATATTTTATTTTTAATTGCAAAAATTGTCATAAATAAATAATGTACCAATTTATTTAAGGAAAACTATTTCAAGTTTCAAAAAGTACTATTTCCGGTTTGCGAATTTCTACAAAAATCTTATCCGGTGTTAAGAACCTTATTAAAACCTTAAATATGAAATTTGGTTATTAAAGGTTTGATAATTTCACATTTCACATTTTACATTTCACATTTCACATTTCATATTTCACATTTCACATTTCACATTTCACATTTCACATTTCACATTTCACATTTCACATTTCACATTTCACATTTCACATTTCACATTTCACATTTCACATTTCACATTTCACATTTCACATTTCACATTTCACATTTCACATTTCACATTTCACATTTCACATTTCACATTTCACATTTCACATTACTTCAAAAAAGTAGAATATTAGTTGCACTTTATTTTATTGCTAAATACTACCAGATTCAGCAAATTGTATTGAAAATTAACTGTACCCATAATAAGATAATTATATTATATTTTATTTTTAATTGCAAAAATTGTCATAAATAAATAATGTACCAATTTATTTAAGGAAAACTATTTCAAGTTTCAAAAAGTACTATTTCCGGTTTGCGAATTTCTACAAAAATCTTATCCGGTGTTAAGAACCTTATTAAAACCTTAAATATGAAATTTGGTTATTAAAGGTTTGATAATTTCACATTTCACATTTCACATTTCACATTTCACATTTCACATTTCACATTTCACATTTCACATTTCACATTTCACATTTCACATTTCACATTTCACATTTCACATTTCACATTTCACATTACTTCAAAAAAGTAGAATATTAGTTGCACTTTATTTTATTGCTAAATACTACCAGATTCAGCAAATTGTATTGAAAATTAACTGTACCCATAATAAGATAATTATATTATATTTTATTTTTAATTGCAAAAATTGTCATAAATAAATAATGTACCAATTTATTTAAGGAAAACTATTTCAAGTTTCAAAAAGTACTATTTCCGGTTTGCGAATTTCTACAAAAATCTTATCCGGTGTTAAGAACCTTATTAAAACCTTAAATATGAAATTTGGTTATTAAAGGTTTGATAATTTCACATTTCACATTTCACATTTCACATTTCACATTTCACATTTCACATTTCACATTTCACATTTCACATTTCACATTTCACATTTCACATTTCACATTTCACATTTCACATTTCACATTTCACATTTCACATTTCACATTACTTCAAAAAAGTAGAATATTAGTTGCACTTTATTTTATTGCTAAATACTACCAGATTCAGCAAATTGTATTGAAAATTAACTGTACCCATAATAAGATAATTATATTATATTTTATTTTTAATTGCAAAAATTGTCATAAATAAATAATGTACCAATTTATTTAAGGAAAACTATTTCAAGTTTCAAAAAGTACTATTTCCGGTTTGCGAATTTCTACAAAAATCTTATCCGGTGTTAAGAACCTTATTAAAACCTTAAATATGAAATTTGGTTATTAAAGGTTTGATAATTTCACATTTCACATTTCACATTTCACATTTCACATTTTACATTTCACATTTCACATTTCACATTTCACATTTCACATTTCACATTTCACATTTCACATTTCACATTTCACATTTCACATTTCACATTTCACATTTCACATTTCACATTTCACATTTCACATTTCACATTTCACATTTCACATTTCACATTTCACATTTCACATTACTTCAAAAAAGTAGAATATTAGTTGCACTTTATTTTATTGCTAAATACTACCAGATTCAGCAAATTGTATTGAAAATTAACTGTACCCATAATAAGATAATTATATTATATTTTATTTTTAATTGCAAAAATTGTCATAAATAAATAATGTACCAATTTATTTAAGGAAAACTATTTCAAGTTTCAAAAAGTACTATTTCCGGTTTGCGAATTTCTACAAAAATCTTATCCGGTGTTAAGAACCTTATTAAAACCTTAAATATGAAATTTGGTTATTAAAGGTTTGATAAATTCACATTTCACATTTCACATTTCACATTTCACATTTCACATTTCACATTTCACATTTCACATTTCACATTTCACATTTCACATTACTTCAAAAAAGTAGAATATTAGTTGCACTTTATTTTATTGCTAAATACTACCAGATTCAGCAAATTGTATTGAAAATTAACTGTACCCATAATAAGATAATTATATTATATTTTATTTTTAATTGCAAAAATTGTCATAAATAAATAATGTACCAATTTATTTAAGGAAAACTATTTCAAGTTTCAAAAAGTACTATTTCCGGTTTGCGAATTTCTACAAAAATCTTATCCGGTGTTAAGAACCTTATTAAAACCTTAAATATGAAATTTGGTTATTAAAGGTTTGATAAATTCACATTTCACATTTCACATTTCACATTTTACATTTCACATTTCACATTTCACATTTCACATTTCACATTTCACATTTCACATTTCACATTTCACATTTCACATTTCACATTTCACATTTCACATTTCACATTTCACATTTCACATTTCACATTTCACATTTCACATTTCACATTTCACATTTCACATTTCACATTTCACATTTCACATTTCACATTTCACATTTCACATTTCACATTTCACATTTCACATTTCACATTTCACATTTAACATTTCACATTTCACATTTCACATTTCACATTACTTCAAAAAAGTAGAATATTAGTTGCACTTTCTATTCTATTTCCGGTTTGCGAATTTCTACAAAAATCTTATCCGGTGTTAAGAACCTTATTAAAACCTTAAATATGAAATTTGGTTATTAAAGGTTTGATAATTTCACATTTCACATTTCACATTTCACATTTCACATTTCACATTTCACATTTCACATTTCACATTTCACATTTCACATTTCACATTTCACATTTCACATTTCACATTTCACATTTCACATTTCACATTTCACATTTCACATTTCACATTTCATATTTCACATTTCACATTTCACATTACTTCAAAAAAGTAGAATATTAGTTGCACTTTATTTTATTGCTAAATACTACCAGATTCAGCAAATTGTATTGAAAATTAACTGTACCCATAATAAGATAATTATATTATATTTTATTTTTAATTGCAAAAATTGTCATAAATAAATAATGTACCAATTTATTTAAGGAAAACTATTTCAAGTTTCAAAAAGTACTATTTCCGGTTTGCGAATTTCTACAAAAATCTTATCCGGTGTTAAGAACCTTATTAAAACCTTAAATATGAAATTTGGTTATTAAAGGTTTGATAATTTCACATTTCACATTTCACATTTCACATTTCACATTTCACATTTCACATTTCACATTTCACATTTCACATTTCACATTACTTCAAAAAAGTAGAATATTAGTTGCACTTTATTTTATTGCTAAATACTACCAGATTCAGCAAATTGTATTGAAAATTAACTGTACCCATAATAAGATAATTATATTATATTTTATTTTTAATTGCAAAAATTGTCATAAATAAATAATGTACCAATTTATTTAAGGAAAACTATTTCAAGTTTCAAAAAGTACTATTTCCGGTTTGCGAATTTCTACAAAAATCTTATCCGGTGTTAAGAACCTTATTAAAACCTTAAATATGAAATTTGGTTATTAAAGGTTTGATAATTTCACATTTCACATTTTACATTTCACATTTCACATTTCATATTTCACATTTCACATTTCACATTTCACATTTCACATTTCACATTTCACATTTCACATTTCACATTTCACATTTCACATTTCACATTTCACATTTCACATTTCACATTTCACATTTCACATTTCACATTTCACATTTCACATTTCACATTTCACATTTCACATTACTTCAAAAAAGTAGAATATTAGTTGCACTTTATTTTATTGCTAAATACTACCAGATTCAGCAAATTGTATTGAAAATTAACTGTACCCATAATAAGATAATTATATTATATTTTATTTTTAATTGCAAAAATTGTCATAAATAAATAATGTACCAATTTATTTAAGGAAAACTATTTCAAGTTTCAAAAAGTACTATTTCCGGTTTGCGAATTTCTACAAAAATCTTATCCGGTGTTAAGAACCTTATTAAAACCTTAAATATGAAATTTGGTTATTAAAGGTTTGATAATTTCACATTTCACATTTCACATTTCACATTTCACATTTCACATTTCACATTTCACATTTCACATTTCACATTTCACATTTCACATTTCACATTTCACATTTCACATTTCACATTTCACATTACTTCAAAAAAGTAGAATATTAGTTGCACTTTATTTTATTGCTAAATACTACCAGATTCAGCAAATTGTATTGAAAATTAACTGTACCCATAATAAGATAATTATATTATATTTTATTTTTAATTGCAAAAATTGTCATAAATAAATAATGTACCAATTTATTTAAGGAAAACTATTTCAAGTTTCAAAAAGTACTATTTCCGGTTTGCGAATTTCTACAAAAATCTTATCCGGTGTTAAGAACCTTATTAAAACCTTAAATATGAAATTTGGTTATTAAAGGTTTGATAATTTCACATTTCACATTTCACATTTCACATTTCACATTTCACATTTCACATTTCACATTTCACATTTCACATTTCACATTTCACATTTCACATTTCACATTTCACATTTCACATTTCACATTTCACATTACTTCAAAAAAGTAGAATATTAGTTGCACTTTATTTTATTGCTAAATACTACCAGATTCAGCAAATTGTATTGAAAATTAACTGTACCCATAATAAGATAATTATATTATATTTTATTTTTAATTGCAAAAATTGTCATAAATAAATAATGTACCAATTTATTTAAGGAAAACTATTTCAAGTTTCAAAAAGTACTATTTCCGGTTTGCGAATTTCTACAAAAATCTTATCCGGTGTTAAGAACCTTATTAAAACCTTAAATATGAAATTTGGTTATTAAAGGTTTGATAATTTCACATTTCACATTTCACATTTCACATTTCACATTTTACATTTCACATTTCACATTTCACATTTCACATTTCACATTTCACATTTCACATTTCACATTTCACATTTCACATTTCACATTTCACATTTCACATTTCACATTTCACATTTCACATTTCACATTTCACATTTCACATTTCACATTTCACATTTCACATTTCACATTTCACATTTCACATTACTTCAAAAAAGTAGAATATTAGTTGCACTTTATTTTATTGCTAAATACTACCAGATTCAGCAAATTGTATTGAAAATTAACTGTACCCATAATAAGATAATTATATTATATTTTATTTTTAATTGCAAAAATTGTCATAAATAAATAATGTACCAATTTATTTAAGGAAAACTATTTCAAGTTTCAAAAAGTACTATTTCCGGTTTGCGAATTTCTACAAAAATCTTATCCGGTGTTAAGAACCTTATTAAAACCTTAAATATGAAATTTGGTTATTAAAGGTTTGATAAATTCACATTTCACATTTCACATTTTACATTTCACATTTCACATTTCACATTTCACATTTCACATTTCACATTTCACATTTCACATTTCACATTTCACATTTCACATTTCACATTTCACATTTCACATTTCACATTTCACATTTCACATTTCACATTTCACATTTCACATTTCACATTTCACATTTCACATTTCACATTTCACATTTCACATTTCACATTTCACATTTCACATTTCACATTTCACATTTCACATTTCACATTTCACATTTCACATTTCACATTTCACATTTAACATTTCACATTTCACATTTCACATTTCACATTTCACATTACTTCAAAAAAGTAGAATATTAGTTGCACTTTATTTTATTGCTAAATACTACCAGATTCAGCAAATTGTATTGAAAATTAACTGTACCCATAATAAGATAATTATATTATATTTTATTTTTAATTGCAAAAATTGTCATAAATAAATAATGTACCAATTTATTTAAGGAAAACTATTTCAAGTTTCAAAAAGTACTATTTCCGGTTTGCGAATTTCTACAAAAATCTTATCCGGTGTTAAGAACCTTATTAAAACCTTAAATATGAAATTTGGTTATTAAAGGTTTGATAATTTCACATTTCACATTTCACATTTCACATTTCACATTTCACATTTCACATTTCACATTTCACATTTCACATTTCACATTTCACATTTCACATTTCACATTTCACATTTCACATTTCACATTTCACATTTCACATTTCACATTTCACATTTCACATTTCACATTTCACATTTCACATTTCACATTTCACATTTCACATTTCACATTTCACATTTCACATTTCACATTTCACATTTCACATTTCACATTTCACATTACTTCAAAAAAGTAGAATATTAGTTGCACTTTATTTTATTGCTAAATACTACCAGATTCAGCAAATTGTATTGAAAATTAACTGTACCCATAATAAGATAATTATATTATATTTTATTTTTAATTGCAAAAATTGTCATAAATAAATAATGTACCAATTTATTTAAGGAAAACAAAAAGTACTATTTCCGGTTTGCGAATTTCTACAAAAATCTTATCCGGTGTTAAGAACCTTATTAAAACCTTAAATATGAAATTTGGTTATTAAAGGTTTGATAATTTCACATTTCACATTTCACATTTCACATTTCACATTTCACATTTCACATTTCACATTTCACATTTCACATTTCACATTTCACATTTCACATTTCACATTTCACATTTCACATTTCACATTTCACATTTAACATTTCACATTTCACATTTCACATTTCACATTTCACATTTCACATTACTTCAAAAAAGTAGAATATTAGTTGCACTTTATTTTATTGCTAAATACTACCAGATTCAGCAAATTGTATTGAAAATTAACTGTACCCATAATAAGATAATTATATTATATTTTATTTTTAATTGCAAAAATTGTCATAAATAAATAATGTACCAATTTATTTAAGGAAAACTATTTCAAGTTTCAAAAAGTACTATTTCCGGTTTGCGAATTTCTACAAAAATCTTATCCGGTGTTAAGAACCTTATTAAAACCTTAAATATGAAATTTGGTTATTAAAGGTTTGATAAATTCACATTTCACATTTCACATTTCACATTTTACATTTCACATTTCACATTTCACATTTCACATTTCACATTTCACATTTCACATTTCACATTTCACATTTCACATTTCACATTTCACATTTCACATTTCACATTTCACATTTCACATTTCACATTTCACATTTCACATTTCACATTTCACATTTCACATTTCACATTTCACATTTCACATTTCACATTTCACATTTCACATTTCACATTTCACATTTCACATTTCACATTTCACATTTCACATTTCACATTTCACATTTCACATTTCACATTTCACATTTCACATTTCACATTTCACATTTCACATTTCACATTTCACATTTCACATTTCACATTTAACATTTCACATTTCACATTTCACATTTCACATTACTTCAAAAAAGTAGAATATTAGTTGCACTTTATTTTATTGCTAAATACTACCAGATTCAGCAAATTGTATTGAAAATTAACTGTACCCATAATAAGATAATTATATTATATTTTATTTTTAATTGCAAAAATTGTCATAAATAAATAATGTACCAATTTATTTAAGGAAAACTATTTCAAGTTTCAAAAAGTACTATTTCCGGTTTGCGAATTTCTACAAAAATCTTATCCGGTGTTAAGAACCTTATTAAAACCTTAAATATGAAATTTGGTTATTAAAGGTTTGATAATTTCACATTTCACATTTCACATTTCACATTTCACATTTCACATTTCACATTTCACATTTCACATTTCACATTTCACATTTCACATTTCACATTTCACATTTCACATTTCACATTTCACATTTCACATTTCACATTTCACATTTCACATTTCACATTTCACATTTCACATTTCACATTACTTCAAAAAAGTAGAATATTAGTTGCACTTTATTTTATTGCTAAATACTACCAGATTCAGCAAATTGTATTGAAAATTAACTGTACCCATAATAAGATAATTATATTATATTTTATTTTTAATTGCAAAAATTGTCATAAATAAATAATGTACCAATTTATTTAAGGAAAACTATTTCAAGTTTCAAAAAGTACTATTTCCGGTTTGCGAATTTCTACAAAAATCTTATCCGGTGTTAAGAACCTTATTAAAACCTTAAATATGAAATTTGGTTATTAAAGGTTTGATAAATTCACATTTCACATTTCACATTTCACATTTTACATTTCACATTTCACATTTCACATTTCACATTTCACATTTCACATTTCACATTTCACATTTCACATTTCACATTTCACATTTCACATTTCACATTTCACATTTCACATTTCACATTTCACATTTCACATTTCACATTTCACATTTCACATTTCACATTTCACATTTCACATTTCACATTTCACATTTCACATTTCACATTTCACATTTCACATTTCACATTTCACATTTCACATTTCACATTTAACATTTCACATTTCACATTTCACATTTCACATTACTTCAAAAAAGTAGAATATTAGTTGCACTTTATTTTATTGCTAAATACTACCAGATTCAGCAAATTGTATTGAAAATTAACTGTACCCATAATAAGATAATTATATTATATTTTATTTTTAATTGCAAAAATTGTCATAAATAAATAATGTACCAATTTATTTAAGGAAAACTATTTCAAGTTTCAAAAAGTACTATTTCCGGTTTGCGAATTTCTACAAAAATCTTATCCGGTGTTAAGAACCTTATTAAAACCTTAAATATGAAATTTGGTTATTAAAGGTTTGATAATTTCACATTTCACATTTTACATTTTACATTTCACATTTCATATTTCACATTTCACATTTCACATTTCACATTTCACATTTCACATTTCACATTTCACATTTCACATTTCACATTTCACATTTCACATTTCACATTTCACATTTCACATTTCACATTTCACATTTCACATTTCACATGTCACATTTCACATTTCACATTTCACATTTCACATTTCACATTTCACATTTCACATTTCACATTTCACATTACTTCAAAAAAGTAGAATATTAGTTGCACTTTATTTTATTGCTAAATACTACCAGATTCAGCAAATTGTATTGAAAATTAACTGTACCCATAATAAGATAATTATATTATATTTTATTTTTAATTGCAAAAATTGTCATAAATAAATAATGTACCAATTTATTTAAGGAAAACTATTTCAAGTTTCAAAAAGTACTATTTCCGGTTTGCGAATTTCTACAAAAATCTTATCCGGTGTTAAGAACCTTATTAAAACCTTAAATATGAAATTTGGTTATTAAAGGTTTGATAATTTCACATTTCACATTTCACATTTCACATTTCACATTTCACATTTCACATTTCACATTTCACATTTCACATTTCACATTTCACATTTCACATTTCACATTTCACATTTCACATTTCACATTTCACATTTCACATTTCACATTTCACATTTCACATTTCACATTTCACATTTCACATTTCACATTTCACATTTCACATTTCACATTTCACATTTCACATTTCACATTTCACATTTCACATTTCACATTTCACATTTCACATTTCACATTTCACATTTCACATTTCACATTTCACATTTCACATTTCACATTTCACATTTAACATTTCACATTTCACATTTCACATTTCACATTACTTCAAAAAAGTAGAATATTAGTTGCACTTTATTTTATTGCTAAATACTACCAGATTCAGCAAATTGTATTGAAAATTAACTGTACCCATAATAAGATAATTATATTATATTTTATTTTTAATTGCAAAAATTGTCATAAATAAATAATGTACCAATTTATTTAAGGAAAACTATTTCAAGTTTCAAAAAGTACTATTTCCGGTTTGCGAATTTCTACAAAAATCTTATCCGGTGTTAAGAACCTTATTAAAACCTTAAATATGAAATTTGGTTATTAAAGGTTTGATAATTTCACATTTCACATTTTACATTTTACATTTCACATTTCATATTTCACATTTCACATTTCACATTTCACATTTCACATTTCACATTTCACATTTCACATTTCACATTTCACATTTCACATTTCACATTTCACATTTCACATTTCACATTTCACATTTCACATTTCACATTTCACATTTCACATTTCACATTTCACATTTCACATTTCACATGTCACATTTCACATTTCACATTTCACATTTCACATTTCACATTTCACATTTCACATTTCACATTTCACATTACTTCAAAAAAGTAGAATATTAGTTGCACTTTATTTTATTGCTAAATACTACCAGATTCAGCAAATTGTATTGAAAATTAACTGTACCCATAATAAGATAATTATATTATATTTTATTTTTAATTGCAAAAATTGTCATAAATAAATAATGTACCAATTTATTTAAGAAAAACTATTTCAAGTTTCAAAAAGTACTATTTCCGGTTTGCGAATTTCTACAAAAATCTTATCCGGTGTTAAGAACCTTATTAAAACCTTAAATATGAAATTTGGTTATTAAAGGTTTGATAAATTCACATTTCACATTTCACATTTCACATTTTACATTTCACATTTCACATTTCACATTTCACATTTCACATTTCACATTTCACATTTCACATTTCACATTTCACATTTCACATTTCACATTTCACATTTCACATTTCACATTTCACATTTCACATTTCACATTTCACATTTCACATTTCACATTTCACATTTCACATTTCACATTTCACATTTCACATTTCACATTTCACATTTCACATTTCACATTTCACATTTCACATTTAACATTTCACATTTCACATTTCACATTTCACATTACTTCAAAAAAGTAGAATATTAGTTGCACTTTATTTTATTGCTAAATACTACCAGATTCAGCAAATTGTATTGAAAATTAACTGTACCCATAATAAGATAATTATATTATATTTTATTTTTAATTGCAAAAATTGTCATAAATAAATAATGTACCAATTTATTTAAGGAAAACTATTTCAAGTTTCAAAAAGTACTATTTCCGGTTTGCGAATTTCTACAAAAATCTTATCCGGTGTTAAGAACCTTATTAAAACCTTAAATATGAAATTTGGTTATTAAAGGTTTGATAATTTCACATTTCACATTTTACATTTTACATTTCACATTTCATATTTCACATTTCACATTTCACATTTCACATTTCACATTTCACATTTCACATTTCACATTTCACATTTCACATTTCACATTTCACATTTCACATTTCACATTTCACATTTCACATTTCACATTTCACATTTCACATTTCACATTTCACATGTCACATTTCACATTTCACATTTCACATTTCACATTTCACATTTCACATTTCACATTTCACATTTCACATTACTTCAAAAAAGTAGAATATTAGTTGCACTTTATTTTATTGCTAAATACTACCAGATTCAGCAAATTGTATTGAAAATTAACTGTACCCATAATAAGATAATTATATTATATTTTATTTTTAATTGCAAAAATTGTCATAAATAAATAATGTACCAATTTATTTAAGGAAAACTATTTCAAGTTTCAAAAAGTACTATTTCCGGTTTGCGAATTTCTACAAAAATCTTATCCGGTGTTAAGAACCTTATTAAAACCTTAAATATGAAATTTGGTTATTAAAGGTTTGATAATTTCACATTTCACATTTCACATTTCACATTTCACATTTCACATTTCACATTTCACATTTCACATTTCACATTTCACATTTCACATTTCACATTTCACATTTCACATTTCACATTTCACATTTCACATTTCACATTTCACATTTCACATTTCACATTTCACATTTCACATTTCACATTTCACATTTCACATTTCACATTTCACATTTCACATTTCACATTTCATATTTCACATTTCACATTTCACATTACTTCAAAAAAGTAGAATATTAGTTGCACTTTATTTTATTGCTAAATACTACCAGATTCAGCAAATTGTATTGAAAATTAACTGTACCCATAATAAGATAATTATATTATATTTTATTTTTAATTGCAAAAATTGTCATAAATAAATAATGTACCAATTTATTTAAGGAAAACTATTTCAAGTTTCAAAAAGTACTATTTCCGGTTTGCGAATTTCTACAAAAATCTTATCCGGTGTTAAGAACCTTATTAAAACCTTAAATATGAAATTTGGTTATTAAAGGTTTGATAATTTCACATTTCACATTTCACATTTCACATTTCACATTTCACATTTCACATTTCACATTTCACATTTCACATTTCACATTTCACATTTCACATTTCACATTTCACATTTCACATTTCACATTTCACATTTCACATTTCACATTACTTCAAAAAAGTAGAATATTAGTTGCACTTTATTTTATTGCTAAATACTACCAGATTCAGCAAATTGTATTGAAAATTAACTGTACCCATAATAAGATAATTATATTATATTTTATTTTTAATTGCAAAAATTGTCATAAATAAATAATGTACCAATTTATTTAAGGAAAACTATTTCAAGTTTCAAAAAGTACTATTTCCGGTTTGCGAATTTCTACAAAAATCTTATCCGGTGTTAAGAACCTTATTAAAACCTTAAATATGAAATTTGGTTATTAAAGGTTTGATAATTTCACATTTCACATTTCACATTTCACATTTCACATTTCACATTTCACATTTCACATTTCACATTTCACATTTCACATTTCACATTTCACATTTCACATTTCACATTACTTCAAAAAAGTAGAATATTAGTTGCACTTTATTTTATTGCTAAATACTACCAGATTCAGCAAATTGTATTGAAAATTAACTGTACCCATAATAAGATAATTATATTATATTTTATTTTTAATTGCAAAAATTGTCATAAATAAATAATGTACCAATTTATTTAAGGAAAACTATTTCAAGTTTAAAAAAGTACTATTTCCGGTTTGCGAATTTCTACAAAAATCTTATCCGGTGTTAAGAACCTTATTAAAACCTTAAATATGAAATTTGGTTATTAAAGGTTTGATAATTTCACATTTCACATTTCACATTTCACATTTCACATTTTACATTTCACATTTCACATTTCACATTTCACATTTCACATTTCACATTTCACATTTCACATTTCACATTTCACATTTCACATTTCACATTTCACATTTCACATTTCACATTTCACATTTCACATTTCACATTTCACATTTCACATTTCACATTTCACATTTCACATTTCACATTACTTCAAAAAAGTAGAATATTAGTTGCACTTTATTTTATTGCTAAATACTACCAGATTCAGCAAATTGTATTGAAAATTAACTGTACCCATAATAAGATAATTATATTATATTTTATTTTTAATTGCAAAAATTGTCATAAATAAATAATGTACCAATTTATTTAAGGAAAACTATTTCAAGTTTCAAAAAGTACTATTTCCGGTTTGCGAATTTCTACAAAAAACTTATCCGGTGTTAAGAACCTTAAATATGAAATTTGGTTATTAAAGGTTTGATAATTTCACATTTCACATTTCACATTTCACATTTCACATTTCACATTTCACATTTCACATTTCACATTTCACATTTCACATTTCACATTTCACATTTCACATTTCACATTTCACATTTCACATTTCACATTTCACATTTCACATTTCACATTTCACATTTCACATTTCACATTTCACATTTCACATTTCACATTTCACATTTCACATTTCACATTTCACATTTCACATTTCACATTTCACATTTCACATTTCACATTTCACATTTCACATTTCACATTTCACATTTCACATTTCACATTTCACATTTCACATTTCACATTTCACATTTCACATTTCACATTTCACATTTCACATTACACATTTCACATTTCACATTTCACATTTCACATTTCACATTTCACATTTCACATTTCACATTTCACATTTCACATTTCACATTTCACATTTCACATTTCACATTTCACATTTCACATTTCACATTTCACATTTCACATTTCACATTTCACATTTCACATTACTTCAAAAAAGTAGAATATTAGTTGCACTTTATTTTATTGCTAAATACTACCAGATTCAGCAAATTGTATTGAAAATTAACTGTACCCATAATAAGATAATTATATTATATTTTATTTTTAATTGCAAAAATTGTCATAAATAAATAATGTACCAATTTATTTAAGGAAAACTATTTCAAGTTTCAAAAAGTACTATTTCCGGTTTGCGAATTTCTACAAAAATCTTATCCGGTGTTAAGAACCTTATTAAAACCTTAAATATGAAATTTGGTTATTAAAGGTTTGATAATTTCACATTTCACATTTCACATTTCACATTTCACATTTCACATTTCACATTTCACATTTCACATTTCACATTTCACATTTCACATTTCACATTTCACATTTCACATTTCACATTTCACATTTCACATTTCACATTTCACATTTCACATTTCACATTTCACATTTCACATTTCACATTACTTCAAAAAAGTAGAATATTAGTTGCACTTTATTTTATTGCTAAATACTACCAGATTCAGCAAATTGTATTGAAAATTAACTGTACCCATAATAAGATAATTATATTATATTTTATTTTTAATTGCAAAAATTGTCATAAATAAATAATGTACCAATTTATTTAAGGAAAACAAAAAGTACTATTTCCGGTTTGCGAATTTCTACAAAAATCTTATCCGGTGTTAAGAACCTTATTAAAACCTTAAATATGAAATTTGGTTATTAAAGGTTTGATAATTTCACATTTCACATTTCACATTTCACATTTCACATTTCACATTTCACATTTCACATTTCACATTTCACATTTCACATTTCACATTTCACATTTAACATTTCACATTTCACATTTCACATTTCACATTTCACATTTCACATTACTTCAAAAAAGTAGAATATTAGTTGCACTTTATTTTATTGCTAAATACTACCAGATTCAGCAAATTGTATTGAAAATTAACTGTACCCATAATAAGATAATTATATTATATTTTATTTTTAATTGCAAAAATTGTCATAAATAAATAATGTACCAATTTATTTAAGGAAAACTATTTCAAGTTTCAAAAAGTACTATTTCCGGTTTGCGAATTTCTACAAAAATCTTATCCGGTGTTAAGAACCTTATTAAAACCTTAAATATGAAATTTGGTTATTAAAGGTTTGATAATTTCACATTTCACATTTCACATTTCACATTTCACATTTCACATTTCACATTTCACATTTCACATTTCACATTTCACATTTCACATTTCACATTTCACATTTCACATTTCACATTTCACATTTCACATTTCACATTTCACATTTCACATTTCACATTTCACATTTCACATTTCACATTTCACATTTCACATTTCACATTTCACATTTCACTTTTCACATTTCACAATTCACATTTCACATTTCACATTTCACATTTCACATTTCACATTTCACATTTCACATTTCACATTTCACATTTCACATTTCACATTTCACATTTCACATTTCACATTTCACATTTCACATTTCACATTTCACATTTCACATTACTTCAAAAAAGTAGAATATTAGTTGCACTTTATTTTATTGCTAAATACTACCAGATTCAGCAAATTGTATTGAAAATTAACTGTACCCATAATAAGATAATTATATTATATTTTATTTTTAATTGCAAAAATTGTCATAAATAAATAATGTACCAATTTATTTAAGGAAAACTATTTCAAGTTTCAAATAGTACTATTTCCGGTTTGCGAATTTCTACAAAAATCTTATCCGGTGTTAAGAACCTTATTAAAACCTTAAATATGAAATTTGGTTATTAAAGGTTTGATAATTTCACATTTCACATTTCACATTTCACATTTCACATTTCACATTTCACATTTCACATTTCACATTTCACATTTCACATTTCACATTTCACATTTCACATTTCACATTTCACATTACTTCAAAAAAGTAGAATATTAGTTGCACTTTATTTTATTGCTAAATACTACCAGATTCAGCAAATTGTATTGAAAATTAACTGTACCCATAATAAGATAATTATATTATATTTTATTTTTAATTGCAAAAATTGTCATAAATAAATAATGTACCAATTTATTTAAGGAAAACTATTTCAAGTTTCAAAAAGTACTATTTCCGGTTTGCGAATTTCTACAAAAATCTTATCCGGTGTTAAGAACCTTATTAAAACCTTAAATATGAAATTTGGTTATTAAAGGTTTGATAATTTCACATTTCACATTTCACATTTCACATTTCACATTTCACATTTCACATTTCACATTTCACATTTCACATTTCACATTTCACATTTCACATTTCACATTTCACATTTCACATTTCACATTTCACATTTCACATTACTTCAAAAAAGTAGAATATTAGTTGCACTTTATTTTATTGCTAAATACTACCAGATTCAGCAAATTGTATTGAAAATTAACTGTACCCATAATAAGATAATTATATTATATTTTATTTTTAATTGCAAAAATTGTCATAAATAAATAATGTACCAATTTATTTAAGGAAAACTATTTCAAGTTTCAAAAAGTACTATTTCCGGTTTGCGAATTTCTACAAAAATCTTATCCGGTGTTAAGAACCTTATTAAAACCTTAAATATGAAATTTGGTTATTAAAGGTTTGATAATTTCACATTTCACATTTCACATTTCACATTTCACATTTCACATTTCACATTTCACATTTCACATTTCACATTTCACATTTCACATTTCACATTTCACATTTCACATTTCACATTTCACATTTCACATTTCACATTTCACATTTCACATTACTTCAAAAAAGTAGAATATTAGTTGCACTTTATTTTATTGCTAAATACTACCAGATTCAGCAAATTGTATTGAAAATTAACTGTACCCATAATAAGATAATTATATTATAATTTATTTTTAATTGCAAAAATTGTCATAAATAAATAATGTACCAATTTATTTAAGGAAAACTATTTCAAGTTTCAAAAAGTACTATTTCCGGTTTGCGAATTTCTACAAAAATCTTATCCGGTGTTAAGAACCTTAAATATGAAATTTGGTTATTAAAGGTTTGATAATTTCACATTTCACATTTCACATTTCACATTTCACATTTCACATTTCACATTTCACATTTCACATTTCACATTTCACATTTCACATTTCACATTTCACATTTCACATTTCACATTTCACATTTCACATTTCACATTTCACATTTCACATTTCACATTTCACATTTCACATTTCACATTTCACATTTCACATTTCACATTTCACATTTCACATTTCACATTTCACATTTCACATTTCACATTTCACATTTCACATTACACATTTCACATTTCACATTTCACATTTCACATTTCACATTTCACATTTCACATTTCACATTTCACATTTCACATTTCACATTTCACATTTCACATTTCACATTTCACATTTCACATTTCACTTTTCACATTTCACATTTCACATTTCACATTTCACATTTCACATTTCACATTTCACATTTCACATTTCACATTTCACATTTCACATTACTTCAAAAAAGTAGAATATTAGTTGCACTTTATTTTATTGCTAAATACTACCAGATTCAGCAAATTGTATTGAAAATTAACTGTACCCATAATAAGATAATTATATTATATTTTATTTTTAATTGCAAAAATTGTCATAAATAAATAATGTACCAATTTATTTAAGGAAAACAAAAAGTACTATTTCCGGTTTGCGAATTTCTACAAAAATCTTATCCGGTGTTAAGAACCTTATTAAAACCTTAAATATGAAATTTGGTTATTAAAGGTTTGATAATTTCACATTTCACATTTCACATTTCACATTTCACATTTCACATTTCACATTTCACATTTCACATTTCACATTTCACATTTCACATTTCACATTTCACATTTCACATTTCACATTTAACATTTCACATTTCACATTTCACATTTCACATTTCACATTTCACATTTCACATTACTTCAAAAAAGTAGAATATTAGTTGCACTTTATTTTATTGCTAAATACTACCAGATTCAGCAAATTGTATTGAAAATTAACTGTACCCATAATAAGATAATTATATTATATTTTATTTTTAATTGCAAAAATTGTCATAAATAAATAATGTACCAATTTATTTAAGGAAAACTATTTCAAGTTTAAAAAAGTACTATTTCCGGTTTGCGAATTTCTACAAAAATCTTATCCGGTGTTAAGAACCTTATTAAAACCTTAAATATGAAATTTGGTTATTAAAGGTTTGATAATTTCACATTTCACATTTCACATTTCACATTTCACATTTTACATTTCACATTTCACATTTCACATTTCACATTTCACATTTCACATTTCACATTTCACATTTCACATTTCACATTTCACATTTCACATTTCACATTTCACATTTCACATTTCACATTTCACATTTCACATTTCACATTTCACATTACTTCAAAAAAGTAGAATATTAGTTGCACTTTATTTTATTGCTAAATACTACCAGATTCAGCAAATTGTATTGAAAATTAACTGTACCCATAATAAGATAATTATATTATATTTTATTTTTAATTGCAAAAATTGTCATAAATAAATAATGTACCAATTTATTTAAGGAAAACTATTTCAAGTTTCAAAAAGTACTATTTCCGGTTTGCGAATTTCTACAAAAATCTTATCCGGTGTTAAGAACCTTATTAAAACCTTAAATATGAAATTTGGTTATTAAAGGTTTGATAAATTCACATTTCACATTTCACATTTCACATTTTACATTTCACATTTCACATTTCACATTTCACAATTCACATTTCACATTTCACATTTCACATTTCACATTTCACATTTCACATTTCACATTTCACATTTCACATTTCACATTTCACATTTCACATTTCACATTTCACATTTCACATTTCACATTTCACATTTCACATTTCACATTTCACATTTCACATTTCACATTTCACATTTCACATTTCACATTTCACATTTCACATTTCACATTTCACATTTAACATTTCACATTTCACATTTCACATTTCACATTTCACATTTCACATTACTTCAAAAAAGTAGAATATTAGTTGCACTTTATTTTATTGCTAAATACTACCAGATTCAGCAAATTGTATTGAAAATTAACTGTACCCATAATAAGATAATTATATTATATTTTATTTTTAATTGCAAAAATTGTCATAAATAAATAATGTACCAATTTATTTAAGGAAAACTATTTCAAGTTTCAAAAAGTACTATTTCCGGTTTGCGAATTTCTACAAAAATCTTATCCGGTGTTAAGAACCTTATTAAAACCTTAAATATGAAATTTGGTTATTAAAGGTTTGATAATTTCACATTTCACATTTTACATTTCACATTTCACATTTCATATTTCACATTTCACATTTCACATTTCACATTTCACATTTCACATTTCACATTTCACATTTCACATTTCACATTTCACATTTCACATTTCACATTTCACATTTCACATTTCACATTTCACATTTCACATTTCACATTTCACATTTCACATTTCACATTTCACATTTCACATTTCACATTTCACATTTCACATTTCACATTACTTCAAAAAAGTAGAATATTAGTTGCACTTTATTTTATTGCTAAATACTACCAGATTCAGCAAATTGTATTGAAAATTAACTGTACCCATAATAAGATAATTATATTATATTTTATTTTTAATTGCAAAAATTGTCATAAATAAATAATGTACCAATTTATTTAAGGAAAACTATTTCAAGTTTCAAAAAGTACTATTTCCGGTTTGCGAATTTCTACAAAAATCTTATCCGGTGTTAAGAACCTTATTAAAACCTTAAATATGAAATTTGGTTATTAAAGGTTTGATAATTTCACATTTCACATTTCACATTTCACATTTCACATTTCACATTTCACATTTCACATTTCACATTTCACATTTCACATTTCACATTTCACATTTCACATTTCACATTTCACATTACTTCAAAAAAGTAGAATATTAGTTGCACTTTATTTTATTGCTAAATACTACCAGATTCAGCAAATTGTATTGAAAATTAACTGTACCCATAATAAGATAATTATATTATATTTTATTTTTAATTGCAAAAATTGTCATAAATAAATAATGTACCAATTTATTTAAGGAAAACTATTTCAAGTTTCAAAAAGTACTATTTCCGGTTTGCGAATTTCTACAAAAAACTTATCCGGTGTTAAGAACCTTAAATATGAAATTTGGTTATTAAAGGTTTGATAATTTCACATTTCACATTTCACATTTCACATTTCACATTTCACATTTCACATTTCACATTTCACATTTCACATTTCACATTTCACATTTCACATTTCACATTTCACATTTCACATTTCACATTTCACATTTCACATTTCACATTTCACATTTCACATTTCACATTTCACATTTCACATTTCACATTTCACATTTCACATTTCACATTTCACATTTCACATTTCACATTTCACATTTCACATTACACATTTCACATTTCACATTTCACATTTCACATTTCACATTTCACATTTCACATTTCACATTTCACATTTCACATTACTTCAAAAAAGTAGAATATTAGTTGCACTTTATTTTATTGCTAAATACTACCAGATTCAGCAAATTGTATTGAAAATTAACTGTACCCATAATAAGATAATTATATTATATTTTATTTTTAATTGCAAAAATTGTCATAAATAAATAATGTACCAATTTATTTAAGGAAAACTATTTCAAGTTTCAAAAAGTACTATTTCCGGTTTGCGAATTTCTACAAAAATCTTATCCGGTGTTAAGAACCTTATTAAAACCTTAAATATGAAATTTGGTTATTAAAGGTTTGATAATTTCACATTTCACATTTCACATTTCACATTTCACATTTCACATTTCACATTTCACATTTCACATTTCACATTTCACATTTCACATTTCACATTTCACATTTCACATTTCACATTTCACATTTCACATTTCACATTTCACATTTCACATTTCACATTTCACATTTCACATTTCACATTTCACATTTCACATTTCACATTTCACATTTCACATTTCACATTTCACATTTCACATTTCACATTTCACATTTCACATTTCACATTTCACATTACTTCAAAAAAGTAGAATATTAGTTGCACTTTATTTTATTGCTAAATACTACCAGATTCAGCAAATTGTATTGAAAATTAACTGTACCCATAATAAGATAATTATATTATATTTTATTTTTAATTGCAAAAATTGTCATAAATAAATAATGTACCAATTTATTTAAGGAAAACAAAAAGTACTATTTCCGGTTTGCGAATTTCTACAAAAATCTTATCCGGTGTTAAGAACCTTATTAAAACCTTAAATATGAAATTTGGTTATTAAAGGTTTGATAATTTCACATTTCACATTTCACATTTCACATTTCACATTTCACATTTCACATTTCACATTTCACATTTCACATTTCACATTTCACATTTCACATTTCACATTTCACATTTCACATTTCACATTTCACATTTAACATTTCACATTTCACATTTCACATTTCACATTTCACATTTCACATTTCACATTTCACATTTCACATTTCACATTACTTCAAAAAAGTAGAATATTAGTTGCACTTTATTTTATTGCTAAATACTACCAGATTCAGCAAATTGTATTGAAAATTAACTGTACCCATAATAAGATAATTATATTATATTTTATTTTTAATTGCAAAAATTGTCATAAATAAATAATGTACCAATTTATTTAAGGAAAACTATTCACATTTCACATTTCACATTTCACATTTCACATTTCACATTACTTCAAAAAAGTAGAATATTAGTTGCACTTTATTTTATTGCTAAATACTACCAGATTCAGCAAATTGTATTGAAAATTAACTGTACCCATAATAAGATAATTATATTATATTTTATTTTTAATTGCAAAAATTGTCATAAATAAATAATGTACCAATTTATTTAAGGAAAACTATTTCAAGTTTCAAAAAGTACTATTTCCGGTTTGCGAATTTCTACAAAAATCTTATCCGGTGTTAAGAACCTTATTAAAACCTTAAATATGAAATTTGGTTATTAAAGGTTTGATAATTTCACATTTCACATTTCACATTTCACATTTCACATTTCACATTTCACATTTCACATTTCACATTTCACATTTCACATTTCACATTTCACATTTCACATTTCACATTTCACATTTCACATTTCACATTTCACATTTCACATTTCACATTTCACATTACTTCAAAAAAGTAGAATATTAGTTGCACTTTATTTTATTGCTAAATACTACCAGATTCAGCAAATTGTATTGAAAATTAACTGTACCCATAATAAGATAATTATATTATATTTTATTTTTAATTGCAAAAATTGTCATAAATAAATAATGTACCAATTTATTTAAGGAAAACTATTTCAAGTTTCAAAAAGTACTATTTCCGGTTTGCGAATTTCTACAAAAATCTTATCCGGTGTTAAGAACCTTAAATATGAAATTTGGTTATTAAAGGTTTGATAATTTCACATTTCACATTTCACATTTCACATTTCACATTTCACATTTCACATTTCACATTTCACATTTCACATTTCACATTTCACATTTCACATTTCACATTTCACATTTCACATTTCACATTTCACATTTCACATTTCACATTTCACATTTCACATTTCACATTTCACATTTCACATTTCACATTTCACATTTCACATTTCACATTTCACATTTCACATTTCACATTTCACATTTCACATTTCACATTTCACATTTCACATTTCACATTTCACATTTCACATTTCACATTTCACATTTCACATTTCACATTTCACATTACACATTTCACATTTCACATTTCACATTTCACATTTCACATTTCACATTTCACATTTCACATTTCACATTTCACATTTCACATTTCACATTTCACATTTCACATTTCACATTTCACTTTTCACATTTCACATTTCACATTTCACATTTCACATTTCACATTTCACATTTCACATTTCACATTTCACATTTCACATTTCACATTTCACATTACTTCAAAAAAGTAGAATATTAGTTGCACTTTATTTTATTGCTAAATACTACCAGATTCAGCAAATTGTATTGAAAATTAACTGTACCCATAATAAGATAATTATATTATATTTTATTTTTAATTGCAAAAATTGTCATAAATAAATAATGTACCAATTTATTTAAGGAAAACAAAAAGTACTATTTCCGGTTTGCGAATTTCTACAAAAATCTTATCCGGTGTTAAGAACCTTATTAAAACCTTAAATATGAAATTTGGTTATTAAAGGTTTGATAATTTCACATTTCACATTTCACATTTCACATTTCACATTTCACATTTCACATTTCACATTTCACATTTCACATTTCACATTTAACATTTCACATTTCACATTTCACATTTCACATTTCACATTTCACATTTCACATTACTTCAAAAAAGTAGAATATTAGTTGCACTTTATTTTATTGCTAAATACTACCAGATTCAGCAAATTGTATTGAAAATTAACTGTACCCATAATAAGATAATTATATTATATTTTATTTTTAATTGCAAAAATTGTCATAAATAAATAATGTACCAATTTATTTAAGGAAAACTATTTCAAGTTTCAAAAAGTACTATTTCCGGTTTGCGAATTTCTACAAAAATCTTATCCGGTGTTAAGAACCTTATTAAAACCTTAAATATGAAATTTGGTTATTAAAGGTTTGATAATTTCACATTTCACATTTCACATTTCACATTTCACATTTCACATTTCACATTTCACATTTCACATTTCACATTTCACATTTCACATTTCACATTTCACATTTCACATTTCACATTTCACATTTCACATTTCACATTTCACATTTCACATTTCACATTTCACATTTCACATTTCACATTTCACATTTCACATTTCACATTTCACATTTCACATTTCACATTTCACATTTCACATTTCACATTTCACATTTCACATTTCACATTTCACTTTTCACATTTCACATTTCACATTTCACATTTCACATTTCACATTTCACATTTCACATTTGACATTTCACATTTCACATTTCACATTTCACATTTCACATTTCACATTTCACATTTCACATTTCACATTTCACATTACTTCAAAAAAGTAGAATATTAGTTGCACTTTATTTTATTGCTAAATACTACCAGATTCAGCAAATTGTATTGAAAATTAACTGTACCCATAATAAGATAATTATATTATATTTTATTTTTAATTGCAAAAATTGTCATAAATAAATAGTGTACCAATTTATTTAAGGAAAACAAAAAGTACTATTTCCGGTTTGCGAATTTCTACAAAAATCTTATCCGGTGTTAAGAACCTTATTAAAACCTTAAATATGAAATTTGGTTATTAAAGGTTTGATAATTTCACATTTCACATTTCACATTTCACATTTCACATTTCACATTTCACATTTCACATTTCACATTTCACATTTCACATTTCACATTTCACATTTCACATTTCACATTTCACATTTCACATTTCACATTTCACATTTCACATTTCACATTTCACATTTTACATTTCACATTTCACATTTCACATTTCACATTTCACATTTCACATTTCACATTTCACATTTCACATTTAACATTTCACATTTCACATTTCACATTTCACATTTCACATTTCACATTTCACATTTCACATTACTTCAAAAAAGTAGAATATTAGTTGCACTTTATTTTATTGCTAAATACTACCAGATTCAGCAAATTGTATTGAAAATTAACTGTACCCATAATAAGATAATTATATTATATTTTATTTTTAATTGCAAAAATTGTCATAAATAAATAATGTACCAATTTATTTAAGGAAAACTATTTCAAGTTTCAAAAAGTACTATTTCCGGTTTGCGAATTTCTACAAAAATCTTATCCGGTGTTAAGAACCTTATTAAAACCTTAAATATGAAATTTGGTTATTAAAGGTTTGATAATTTCACATTTCACATTTTACATTTCACATTTCACATTTCATATTTCACATTTCACATTTCACATTTCACATTTCACATTTCACATTTCACATTTCACATTTCACATTTCACATTTCACATTTCACATTTCACATTTCACATTTCACATTTCACATTTCACATTTCACATTTCACATTTCACATTTCACATTTCACATTTCACATTTCACATTTCACATTTCACATTACTTCAAAAAAGTAGAATATTAGTTGCACTTTATTTTATTGCTAAATACTACCAGATTCAGCAAATTGTATTGAAAATTAACTGTACCCATAATAAGATAATTATATTATATTTTATTTTTAATTGCAAAAATTGTCATAAATAAATAATGTACCAATTTATTTAAGGAAAACTATTTCAAGTTTCAAAAAGTACTATTTCCGGTTTGCGAATTTCTACAAAAAACTTATCCGGTGTTAAGAACCTTAAATATGAAATTTGGTTATTAAAGGTTTGATAATTTCACATTTCACATTTCACATTTCACATTTCACATTTCACATTTCACATTTCACATTTCACATTTCACATTTCACATTTCACATTTCACATTTCACATTTCACATTTCACATTTCACATTTCACATTTCACATTTCACATTTCACATTTCACATTTCACATTTCACATTTCACATTTCACATTTCACATTTCACATTTCACATTTCACATTACTTCAAAAAAGTAGAATATTAGTTGCACTTTATTTTATTGCTAAATACTACCAGATTCAGCAAATTGTATTGAAAATTAACTGTACCCATAATAAGATAATTATATTATATTTTATTTTTAATTGCAAAAATTGTCATAAATAAATAATGTACCAATTTATTTAAGGAAAACTATTTCAAGTTTCAAAAAGTACTATTTCCGGTTTGCGAATTTCTACAAAAATCTTATCCGGCATTTCACATTTCACATTTCACATTTCACATTTCACATTTCACATTTCACATTTCACATTTCACATTTCACATTTCACATTTCACATTTCACATTTCACATTTCACATTTCACATTTCACATTTCACATTTCACATTTCACATTTCACATTTCACATTTCACATTTCACATTTCACATTTCACATTTCACATTTCACATTTCACATTTCACATTTCACATTTCACATTTCACATTACTTCAAAAAAGTAGAATATTAGTTGCACTTTATTTTATTGCTAAATACTACCAGATTCAGCAAATTGTATTGAAAATTAACTGTACCCATAATAAGATAATTATATTATATTTTATTTTTAATTGCAAAAATTGTCATAAATAAATAATGTACCAATTTATTTAAGGAAAACAAAAAGTACTATTTCCGGTTTGCGAATTTCTACAAAAATCTTATCCGGTGTTAAGAACCTTATTAAAACCTTAAATATGAAATTTGGTTATTAAAGGTTTGATAATTTCACATTTCACATTTCACATTTCACATTTCACATTTCACATTTCACATTTCACATTTCACATTTCACATTTCACATTTCACATTTCACATTTAACATTTCACATTTCACATTTCACATTTCACATTTCACATTTCACATTTCACATTTCACATTACTTCAAAAAAGTAGAATATTAGTTGCACTTTATTTTATTGCTAAATACTACCAGATTCAGCAAATTGTATTGAAAATTAACTGTACCCATAATAAGATAATTATATTATATTTTATTTTTAATTGCAAAAATTGTCATAAATAAATAATGTACCAATTTATTTAAGGAAAACTATTTCAAGTTTCAAAAAGTACTATTTCCGGTTTGCGAATTTCTACAAAAATCTTATCCGGTGTTAAGAACCTTATTAAAACCTTAAATATGAAATTTGGTTATTAAAGGTTTGATAATTTCACATTTCACATTTCACATTTCACATTTCACATTTCACATTTCACATTTCACATTTCACATTTCACATTTCACATTTCACATTTCACATTTCACATTTCACATTTCACATTTCACATTTCACATTTCACATTTCACATTTCACATTTCACATTTCACATTTCACATTTCACATTTCACATTTCACATTTCACATTTCACATTTCACATTTCACATTTCACATTTCACATTTCACATTTCACTTTTCACATTTCACATTTCACATTTCACATTTCACATTTCACATTTCACATTTCACATTTCACATTTCACATTTCACATTTCACATTTCACATTTCACATTTCACATTTCACATTTCACATTTCACATTTCACATTTCACTTTTCACATTTCACATTTCACATTTCACATTTCACATTTCACATTTCACATTTCACATTTCACATTTCACATTTCACATTTCACATTTCACATTTCACATTTCACATTTCACATTTCACATTTCACATTTCACATTACTTCAAAAAAGTAGAATATTAGTTGCACTTTATTTTATTGCTAAATACTACCAGATTCAGCAAATTGTATTGAAAATTAACTGTACCCATAATAAGATAATTATATTATATTTTATTTTTAATTGCAAAAATTGTCATAAATAAATAATGTACCAATTTATTTAAGGAAAACTATTTCAAGTTTCAAAAAGTACTATTTCCGGTTTGCGAATTTCTACAAAAATCTTATCCGGTGTTAAGAACCTTATTAAAACCTTAAATATGAAATTTGGTTATTAAAGGTTTGATAATTTCACATTTCACATTTCACATTTCACATTTCACATTTCACATTTCACATTTCACATTTCACATTTCACATTTCACATTTCACATTTCACATTTCACATTTCACATTACTTCAAAAAAGTAGAATATTAGTTGCACTTTATTTTATTGCTAAATACTACCAGATTCAGCAAATTGTATTGAAAATTAACTGTACCCATAATAAGATAATTATATTATATTTTATTTTTAATTGCAAAAATTGTCATAAATAAATAATGAACCAATTTATTTAAGGAAAACTATTTCAAGTTTCAAAAAGTACTATTTCCGGTTTGCGAATTTCTACAAAAATCTTATCCGGTGTTAAGAACCTTAAATATGAAATTTGGTTATTAAAGGTTTGATAATTTCACATTTCACATTTCACATTTCACATTTCACATTTCACATTTCACATTTCACATTTCACATTTCACATTTCACATTTCACATTTCACATTTCACATTTCACATTTCACATTTCACATTTCACATTTCACATTTCACATTTCACATTTCACATTTCACATTTCACATTTCACATTTCACATTTCACATTTCACATTTCACATTTCACATTTCACATTTCACATTTCACATTTCACATTTCACATTTCACATTACACATTTCACATTTCACATTTCACATTTCACATTTCACATTTCACATTTCACATTTCACATTTCACATTTCACATTTCACATTTCACATTTCACATTTCACATTTCACATTTCACATTTCACATTTCACTTTTCACATTTCACATTTCACATTTCACATTTCACATTTCACATTTCACATTTCACATTTCACATTTCACATTTCACATTTCACATTACTTCAAAAAAGTAGAATATTAGTTGCACTTTATTTTATTGCTAAATACTACCAGATTCAGCAAATTGTATTGAAAATTAACTGTACCCATAATAAGATAATTATATTATATTTTATTTTTAATTGCAAAAATTGTCATAAATAAATAATGTACCAATTTATTTAAGGAAAACAAAAAGTACTATTTCCGGTTTGCGAATTTCTACAAAAATCTTATCCGGTGTTAAGAACCTTATTAAAACCTTAAATATGAAATTTGGTTATTAAAGGTTTGATAATTTCACATTTCACATTTCACATTTCACATTTCACATTTCACATTTCACATTTCACATTTCACATTTCACATTTCACATTTCACATTTCACATTTCACATTTCACATTTCACATTTAACATTTCACATTTCACATTTCACATTTCACATTTCACATTTCACATTTCACATTACTTCAAAAAAGTAGAATATTAGTTGCACTTTATTTTATTGCTAAATACTACCAGATTCAGCAAATTGTATTGAAAATTAACTGTACCCATAATAAGATAATTATATTATATTTTATTTTTAATTGCAAAAATTGTCATAAATAAATAATGTACCAATTTATTTAAGGAAAACTATTTCAAGTTTCAAAAAGTACTATTTCCGGTTTGCGAATTTCTACAAAAATCTTATCCGGTGTTAAGAACCTTATTAAAACCTTAAATATGAAATTTGGTTATTAAAGGTTTGATAATTTCACATTTCACATTTCACATTTCACATTTCACATTTCACATTTCACATTTCACATTTCACATTTCACATTTCACATTTCACATTTCACATTTCACATTTCACATTTCACATTTCACATTTCACATTTCACATTTCACATTTCACATTTCACATTTCACATTTCACATTTCACATTTCACATTTCACATTTCACATTTCACATTTCACATTTCACATTTCACATTTCACATTTCACATTTCACATTTCACATTTCACATTTCACTTTTCACATTTCACATTTCACATTTCACATTTCACATTTCACATTTCACATTTCACATTTGACATTTCACATTTCACATTTCACATTTCACATTTCACATTTCACATTTCACATTTCACATTTCACATTTCACATTTCACATTTCACATTACTTCAAAAAAGTAGAATATTAGTTGCACTTTATTTTATTGCTAAATACTACCAGATTCAGCAAATTGTATTGAAAATTAACTGTACCCATAATAAGATAATTATATTATATTTTATTTTTAATTGCAAAAATTGTCATAAATAAATAATGTACCAATTTATTTAAGGAAAACTATTTCAAGTTTCAAAAAGTACTATTTCCGGTTTGCGAATTTCTACAAAAATCTTATCCGGTGTTAAGAACCTTATTAAAACCTTAAATATGAAATTTGGTTATTAAAGGTTTGATAATTTCACATTTCACATTTCACATTTCACATTTCACATTTCACATTTCACATTTCACATTTCACATTTCACATTTCACATTTCACATTTCACATTTCACATTACTTCAAAAAAGTAGAATATTAGTTGCACTTTATTTTATTGCTAAATACTACCAGATTCAGCAAATTGTATTGAAAATTAACTGTACCCATAATAAGATAATTATATTATATTTTATTTTTAATTGCAAAAATTGTCATAAATAAACCAATTTATTTAAGGAAAACTATTTCAAGTTTCAAAAAGTACTATTTCCGGTTTGCGAATTTCTACAAAAATCTTATCCGGTGTTAAGAACCTTAAATATGAAATTTGGTTATTAAAGGTTTGATAATTTCACATTTCACATTTCACATTTCACATTTCACATTTCACATTTCACATTTCACATTTCACATTTCACATTTCACATTTCACATTTCACATTTCACATTTCACATTTCACATTTCACATTTCACATTTCACATTTCACATTTCACATTTCACATTTCACATTTCACATTTCACATTTCACATTTCACATTTCACATTTCACATTTCACATTTCACATTTCACTTTTCACATTTCACATTTCACATTTCACATTTCACATTTCACATTTCACATTTCACATTTCACATTTCACATTTCACATTTCACATTTCACATTTCACATTACTTCAAAAAAGTAGAATATTAGTTGCACTTTATTTTATTGCTAAATACTACCAGATTCAGCAAATTGTATTGAAAATTAACTGTACCCATAATAAGATAATTATATTATATTTTATTTTTAATTGCAAAAATTGTCATAAATAAATAATGTACCAATTTATTTAAGGAAAACAAAAAGTACTATTTCCGGTTTGCGAATTTCTACAAAAATCTTATCCGGTGTTAAGAACCTTATTAAAACCTTAAATATGAAATTTGGTTATTAAAGGTTTGATAATTTCACATTTCACATTTCACATTTCACATTTCACATTTCACATTTCACATTTCACATTTCACATTTCACATTTCACATTTCACATTTCACATTTCACATTTCACATTTAACATTTCACATTTCACATTTCACATTTCACATTTCACATTTCACATTTCACATTACTTCAAAAAAGTAGAATATTAGTTGCACTTTATTTTATTGCTAAATACTACCAGATTCAGCAAATTGTATTGAAAATTAACTGTACCCATAATAAGATAATTATATTATATTTTATTTTTAATTGCAAAAATTGTCATAAATAAATAATGTACCAATTTATTTAAGGAAAACTATTTCAAGTTTCAAAAAGTACTATTTCCGGTTTGCGAATTTCTACAAAAATCTTATCCGGTGTTAAGAACCTTATTAAAACCTTAAATATGAAATTTGGTTATTAAAGGTTTGATAATTTCACATTTCACATTTCACATTTCACATTTCACATTTCACATTTCACATTTCACATTTCACATTTCACATTTCACATTTCACATTTCACATTTCACATTTCACATTTCACATTTCACATTTCACATTTCACATTTCACATTTCACATTTCACATTTCACATTTCACATTTCACATTTCACATTTCACATTTCACATTTCACATTTCACATTTCACATTTCACATTTCACATTTCACTTTTCACATTTCACATTTCACATTTCACATTTCACATTTCACATTTCACATTTGACATTTCACATTTCACATTTCACATTTCACATTTCACATTTCACATTTCACATTTCACATTTCACATTTCACATTACTTCAAAAAAGTAGAATATTAGTTGCACTTTATTTTATTGCTAAATACTACCAGATTCAGCAAATTGTATTGAAAATTAACTGTACCCATAATAAGATAATTATATTATATTTTATTTTTAATTGCAAAAATTGTCATAAATAAATAGTGTACCAATTTATTTAAGGAAAACAAAAAGTACTATTTCCGGTTTGCGAATTTCTACAAAAATCTTATCCGGTGTTAAGAACCTTATTAAAACCTTAAATATGAAATTTGGTTATTAAAGGTTTGATAATTTCACATTTCACATTTCACATTTCACATTTCACATTTCACATTTCACATTTCACATTTCACATTTCACATTTCACATTTCACATTTCACATTTCACATTTCACATTTCACATTTCACATTTCACATTTCACATTTCACATTTCACATTTTACATTTCACATTTCACATTTCACATTTCACATTTCACATTTCACATTTCACATTTCACATTTCACATTTAACATTTCACATTTCACATTTCACATTTCACATTTCACATTTCACATTTCACATTTCACATTACTTCAAAAAAGTAGAATATTAGTTGCACTTTATTTTATTGCTAAATACTACCAGATTCAGCAAATTGTATTGAAAATTAACTGTACCCATAATAAGATAATTATATTATATTTTATTTTTAATTGCAAAAATTGTCATAAATAAATAATGTACCAATTTATTTAAGGAAAACTATTTCAAGTTTCAAAAAGTACTATTTCCGGTTTGCGAATTTCTACAAAAATCTTATCCGGTGTTAAGAACCTTATTAAAACCTTAAATATGAAATTTGGTTATTAAAGGTTTGATAATTTCACATTTCACATTTTACATTTCACATTTCACATTTCATATTTCACATTTCACATTTCACATTTCACATTTCACATTTCACATTTCACATTTCACATTTCACATTTCACATTTCACATTTCACATTTCACATTTCACATTTCACATTTCACATTTCACATTTCACATTTCACATTTCACATTTCACATTTCACATTTCACATTTCACATTTCACATTTCACATTACTTCAAAAAAGTAGAATATTAGTTGCACTTTATTTTATTGCTAAATACTACCAGATTCAGCAAATTGTATTGAAAATTAACTGTACCCATAATAAGATAATTATATTATATTTTATTTTTAATTGCAAAAATTGTCATAAATAAATAATGTACCAATTTATTTAAGGAAAACTATTTCAAGTTTCAAAAAGTACTATTTCCGGTTTGCGAATTTCTACAAAAAACTTATCCGGTGTTAAGAACCTTAAATATGAAATTTGGTTATTAAAGGTTTGATAATTTCACATTTCACATTTCACATTTCACATTTCACATTTCACATTTCACATTTCACATTTCACATTTCACATTTCACATTTCACATTTCACATTTCACATTTCACATTTCACATTTCACATTTCACATTTCACATTTCACATTTCACATTTCACATTTCACATTTCACATTTCACATTTCACATTTCACATTTCACATTTCACATTTCACATTACTTCAAAAAAGTAGAATATTAGTTGCACTTTATTTTATTGCTAAATACTACCAGATTCAGCAAATTGTATTGAAAATTAACTGTACCCATAATAAGATAATTATATTATATTTTATTTTTAATTGCAAAAATTGTCATAAATAAATAATGTACCAATTTATTTAAGGAAAACTATTTCAAGTTTCAAAAAGTACTATTTCCGGTTTGCGAATTTCTACAAAAATCTTATCCGGCATTTCACATTTCACATTTCACATTTCACATTTCACATTTCACATTTCACATTTCACATTTCACATTTCACATTTCACATTTCACATTTCACATTTCACATTTCACATTTCACATTTCACATTTCACATTTCACATTTCACATTTCACATTTCACATTTCACATTTCACATTTCACATTTCACATTTCACATTTCACATTTCACATTTCACATTTCACATTACTTCAAAAAAGTAGAATATTAGTTGCACTTTATTTTATTGCTAAATACTACCAGATTCAGCAAATTGTATTGAAAATTAACTGTACCCATAATAAGATAATTATATTATATTTTATTTTTAATTGCAAAAATTGTCATAAATAAATAATGTACCAATTTATTTAAGGAAAACAAAAAGTACTATTTCCGGTTTGCGAATTTCTACAAAAATCTTATCCGGTGTTAAGAACCTTATTAAAACCTTAAATATGAAATTTGGTTATTAAAGGTTTGATAATTTCACATTTCACATTTCACATTTCACATTTCACATTTCACATTTCACATTTCACATTTCACATTTCACATTTCACATTTCACATTTCACATTTAACATTTCACATTTCACATTTCACATTTCACATTTCACATTTCACATTTCACATTTCACATTACTTCAAAAAAGTAGAATATTAGTTGCACTTTATTTTATTGCTAAATACTACCAGATTCAGCAAATTGTATTGAAAATTAACTGTACCCATAATAAGATAATTATATTATATTTTATTTTTAATTGCAAAAATTGTCATAAATAAATAATGTACCAATTTATTTAAGGAAAACTATTTCAAGTTTCAAAAAGTACTATTTCCGGTTTGCGAATTTCTACAAAAATCTTATCCGGTGTTAAGAACCTTATTAAAACCTTAAATATGAAATTTGGTTATTAAAGGTTTGATAATTTCACATTTCACATTTCACATTTCACATTTCACATTTCACATTTCACATTTCACATTTCACATTTCACATTTCACATTTCACATTTCACATTTCACATTTCACATTTCACATTTCACATTTCACATTTCACATTTCACATTTCACATTTCACATTTCACATTTCACATTTCACATTTCACATTTCACATTTCACATTTCACATTTCACATTTCACATTTCACATTTCACATTTCACATTTCACTTTTCACATTTCACATTTCACATTTCACATTTCACATTTCACATTTCACATTTCACATTTCACATTTCACATTTCACATTTCACATTTCACATTTCACATTTCACATTTCACATTTCACATTTCACATTTCACATTTCACTTTTCACATTTCACATTTCACATTTCACATTTCACATTTCACATTTCACATTTCACATTTCACATTTCACATTTCACATTTCACATTTCACATTTCACATTTCACATTTCACATTTCACATTTCACATTTCACATTACTTCAAAAAAGTAGAATATTAGTTGCACTTTATTTTATTGCTAAATACTACCAGATTCAGCAAATTGTATTGAAAATTAACTGTACCCATAATAAGATAATTATATTATATTTTATTTTTAATTGCAAAAATTGTCATAAATAAATAATGTACCAATTTATTTAAGGAAAACTATTTCAAGTTTCAAAAAGTACTATTTCCGGTTTGCGAATTTCTACAAAAATCTTATCCGGTGTTAAGAACCTTATTAAAACCTTAAATATGAAATTTGGTTATTAAAGGTTTGATAATTTCACATTTCACATTTCACATTTCACATTTCACATTTCACATTTCACATTTCACATTTCACATTTCACATTTCACATTTCACATTTCACATTTCACATTACTTCAAAAAAGTAGAATATTAGTTGCACTTTATTTTATTGCTAAATACTACCAGATTCAGCAAATTGTATTGAAAATTAACTGTACCCATAATAAGATAATTATATTATATTTTATTTTTAATTGCAAAAATTGTCATAAATAAATAATGAACCAATTTATTTAAGGAAAACTATTTCAAGTTTCAAAAAGTACTATTTCCGGTTTGCGAATTTCTACAAAAATCTTATCCGGTGTTAAGAACCTTAAATATGAAATTTGGTTATTAAAGGTTTGATAATTTCACATTTCACATTTCACATTTCACATTTCACATTTCACATTTCACATTTCACATTTCACATTTCACATTTCACATTTCACATTTCACATTTCACATTTCACATTTCACATTTCACATTTCACATTTCACATTTCACATTTCACATTTCACATTTCACATTTCACATTTCACATTTCACATTTCACATTTCACATTTCACATTTCACATTTCACATTTCACATTTCACATTTCACATTTCACATTTCACATTTCACATTTCACATTACACATTTCACATTTCACATTTCACATTTCACATTTCACATTTCACATTTCACATTTCACATTTCACATTTCACATTTCACATTTCACATTTCACATTTCACATTTCACATTTCACATTTCACATTTCACTTTTCACATTTCACATTTCACATTTCACATTTCACATTTCACATTTCACATTTCACATTTCACATTTCACATTTCACATTTCACATTACTTCAAAAAAGTAGAATATTAGTTGCACTTTATTTTATTGCTAAATACTACCAGATTCAGCAAATTGTATTGAAAATTAACTGTACCCATAATAAGATAATTATATTATATTTTATTTTTAATTGCAAAAATTGTCATAAATAAATAATGTACCAATTTATTTAAGGAAAACAAAAAGTACTATTTCCGGTTTGCGAATTTCTACAAAAATCTTATCCGGTGTTAAGAACCTTATTAAAACCTTAAATATGAAATTTGGTTATTAAAGGTTTGATAATTTCACATTTCACATTTCACATTTCACATTTCACATTTCACATTTCACATTTCACATTTCACATTTCACATTTCACATTTCACATTTCACATTTCACATTTCACATTTCACATTTAACATTTCACATTTCACATTTCACATTTCACATTTCACATTTCACATTTCACATTACTTCAAAAAAGTAGAATATTAGTTGCACTTTATTTTATTGCTAAATACTACCAGATTCAGCAAATTGTATTGAAAATTAACTGTACCCATAATAAGATAATTATATTATATTTTATTTTTAATTGCAAAAATTGTCATAAATAAATAATGTACCAATTTATTTAAGGAAAACTATTTCAAGTTTCAAAAAGTACTATTTCCGGTTTGCGAATTTCTACAAAAATCTTATCCGGTGTTAAGAACCTTATTAAAACCTTAAATATGAAATTTGGTTATTAAAGGTTTGATAATTTCACATTTCACATTTCACATTTCACATTTCACATTTCACATTTCACATTTCACATTTCACATTTCACATTTCACATTTCACATTTCACATTTCACATTTCACATTTCACATTTCACATTTCACATTTCACATTTCACATTTCACATTTCACATTTCACATTTCACATTTCACATTTCACATTTCACATTTCACATTTCACATTTCACATTTCACATTTCACATTTCACATTTCACATTTCACATTTCACATTTCACTTTTCACATTTCACATTTCACATTTCACATTTCACATTTCACATTTCACATTTCACATTTGACATTTCACATTTCACATTTCACATTTCACATTTCACATTTCACATTTCACATTTCACATTTCACATTTCACATTTCACATTTCACATTTCACATTACTTCAAAAAAGTAGAATATTAGTTGCACTTTATTTTATTGCTAAATACTACCAGATTCAGCAAATTGTATTGAAAATTAACTGTACCCATAATAAGATAATTATATTATATTTTATTTTTAATTGCAAAAATTGTCATAAATAAATAATGTACCAATTTATTTAAGGAAAACTATTTCAAGTTTCAAAAAGTACTATTTCCGGTTTGCGAATTTCTACAAAAATCTTATCCGGTGTTAAGAACCTTATTAAAACCTTAAATATGAAATTTGGTTATTAAAGGTTTGATAATTTCACATTTCACATTTCACATTTCACATTTCACATTTCACATTTCACATTTCACATTTCACATTTCACATTTCACATTTCACATTTCACATTTCACATTACTTCAAAAAAGTAGAATATTAGTTGCACTTTATTTTATTGCTAAATACTACCAGATTCAGCAAATTGTATTGAAAATTAACTGTACCCATAATAAGATAATTATATTATATTTTATTTTTAATTGCAAAAATTGTCATAAATAAATAATGTACCAATTTATTTAAGGAAAACTATTTCAAGTTTCAAAAAGTACTATTTCCGGTTTGCGAATTTCTACAAAAATCTTATCCGGTGTTAAGAACCTTAAATATGAAATTTGGTTATTAAAGGTTTGATAATTTCACATTTCACATTTCACATTTCACATTTCACATTTCACATTTCACATTTCACATTTCACATTTCACATTTCACATTTCACATTTCACATTTCACATTTCACATTTCACATTTCACATTTCACATTTCACATTTCACATTTCACATTTCACATTTCACATTTCACATTTCACATTTCACATTTCACATTTCACATTTCACATTTCACAAATTTACATTTCACATTTCACATTTCACATTTCACAAATTTACATTTCACATTTCACATTTCCCATTTCACATTTCACATTTCACATTTCACATTTCACATTTCACATTTCACATTTCACATTTCACATTTCACATTTCACATTTCACATTTCACAAATTTAAATTTCACATTTCACATTTCACATTTCACAAATTTACATTTCACATTTCACATTTCACATTTCACATTTCACATTTCACATTTCACATTTCACATTTCACATAATAAAATTTATTTTAAAAAATATGTTCACAAATAAAAGACAATAATATACTGCTTATAGGTTAACGGTTTTAATAAAACCTTGTAAGTAGAGTGCGGATTATATGCATTTGAATATTGTATTTTTGTATCATTGTGCATATTCGTATTGTTTTTACAAATGTTTGCTCAAAAATAGATCAAAATATGGTATAAAATTTTTGCATATTTTGCATGTCAATATTTTTTACATATTTTAATAATTTTTGCATATTTTATTGGTACCTTTTATCTCAAAATATGAAATGTGGTATATAAAATTTATATTCGCCCAAACAAACAAATAAAATCAAGATATAATAGTTATTTGTGTATTAAGAGCATAAAGTGCACGGCTCACGCTGCAATAGTGCAAGAGGAACAAAGACACTTTATGCTCGTAATACATACATAATTTTATCTACGACTAAAATTATTTGTTATAATAATAATAGTATTCAGTTAGTTCAATCTGCGTTCAATCAATTTATGTTTGATTCATAACCATGACGATGCCAATAATATCGAAATAAATAAATAAAAAAATTTGTTTGATTCTGTCATTTTCTTTTATTTTATGTAATCAAAAAGTACTTTATTGAGCGTTGTCATAGGAGACGCGCAATAAAATGTTTTTTTGCTTGGTCCTCAGTAACAATCAACTTTACGTTGACAATTGAAAGCTTAAATATAAACTTTTCATAGTAGTCGTAGATAAATATACTTTATACTCGACTTTGTGGTTAAAATATAGTCTGTAGTCTGTGGTTTTGAATGCAATTGTTTGACGGTCGCTGCTCTAATGGTCCCACTAAGTGTGTGGCACTAAGAATCGTTTTCGTTTAGTTTTAGAGTTACAAGTTGTAAAAAGGATGAATTATGAATCTAAGCATCATACGTGTAGAACAATGGCCTGGTTTACACCGATATCTTGGTTAGCTAACCAAACACCATATTATGACTATATTACTACTATGTAGTTTGGTACGCTGCGTGTAAACACTGACGCATCAGAATAGTCAGGTACAGTTTGAAGCCAGTACCTAACCAAACTTAGTTTTGCAAGTCTGGCTAACTATGACAAATTATTACCGTGTAAACGCTTGAAACCACTGACCAAATCTACGCATGCGTGTTCTTGTTGATATGTTGACAGATGTTCACAAATGAGTGTTTTTGTGTTTGTAAATAAAAGGTAATTTGTAAGAACAGATTAGTTTTTGGTTAATTCATTTTAATAATTATATTCCAGAACGTTCCAGAATGACTATACAAACTTAAAAAAGAAGGAAGCAAATTTATAATCTATAACCTGGTTATCTTGTATTTTTTGTATGACCCTACGTCTGCGCTGTAAAATTTGTTGTAATATTTTTCTTTCTTATTTGATTATTTATATACAAAGTGTGTACAGTAAAATATTAAATCGCTTTAATAATAAAAATTTAAAAAGGTTAAGTTTTGACATAAGGTATCAGAATTAGATTGACCAAATTTTTACCAAATGAAAAATAACCTTGAAAAAAGATCGACGGTGTAAACACCCATCAACTAAACTTTTGGTATGGTAAAGGTATGGTTAGGTCACAATAAAGTATCACGGTGTAAACCAGGCCAATGTTTCAAATTAGAAGATCAGATCCTCGATTCTCGGCTATACATTGTACACATTCTTTCTTAACTTCAGAACTCAGAACTGGGTTACCTGTCTCCCTACAGGACCTATAAATCCAATAGAATATTTATACGTCATAACAGAGACGTTTCAATTACGTTAGATAGAGACCAGTTTTTATTTCTTTATTTGTGATGCAGAGGGGATTCTCTCCGTATAATACTGCAGTTTCATTATTTGTTATTTTAATTTTCATTCATATCATACATCAATATGAATCGAATCTCAAATCAATAAATTATTTCAAAATAACGTATAATTCTGCAATTTCATTGTTGTTTATTTTAATTCATGTCCAGATAATTTTCAATTCAATATTGAATATGTCTGCTGATAATTTTGATGTTAATTAAATCAGGTGTATAAGAGGATCAGAAATAGACGGCTATTTATAAAAACTCGTTGAAATGAAAGTGAAACCGAGACAAGAGTGTCAAATATAAAACGCAATTAGCCGTATACAATAACTCGTCCCGAGTTGATCGAACGCTGTGTAGCAATGAATTGTATTTTGACGGCGATTCAGGACCGGAGTAGACAATTTTATCCAAACAGAAAATTCTAATAAAATTTATCATGCAGAAACCGCAGCCTTAAAGATCACTGTGAGGTTGTACGAATTAATTTTTGTAGATATTTTCACAGGTGACGGTGATTCGCCATTAATTCACAAATGAAAACAGTTTTTTTTTTCAAATATTACAATAATTTTTACCTCTCGCCACTCATATCTACCGTGTGTCCCAGCGAAAGTGTGGCATAGGCGTTTAACATGTGAAAACAGTTTTTTTTAAATAAAAACTGCCCGGATAAAAACTATGATACCACATTGCACAGGACAATACTATAACCATTCCTACATCTTATTTAATACACATTACTACAGTGTCATAATGTAATTTCAAGAAATTACTAAAAATAATTTGATAATTTTAACCTTTAGTTTTTATTGCTACATTCGTACAATGACAGCTGTCAATTTGTAGCTGTATGGTTATGTCAGCGGCCTACGGTTCCAAAGGTCGTACGTTCGATTCCGACCTGGGGAAGATGAATTTTAAAAAAATATTTTTTCTGCTTGTTTTGTATGTTAAGGTAAAATCTTATTTCCAGTTAATTATAACATAGTAATATTGATTGCAATAAATGAAACCCTCGCTTCGCTCGTGTTTAAAAAAACCGATCATGTGGGATAAAACTCTTCCCGCATTAGGTTCGTAAATAACAGTTTCCAACTCCGCCACTGTGTCACACTCGGTCCACTCCATCATTCTCCTCTAGCCGCGGCGCGGGGAACAATCCCTTGTCGCGGCGTTGACAGCCGATGACAACGAGCCACATGTCCACTCTGACCGCTGACCGCTGCCCCCCCCCCCCCCCCTCTCAAACAACGCGGTGTTATCAATAATCCACTGTCCAGCCGCAGACAGTGCATACCTGATGATGATGTACATGAGAGGCAAAGAGAAAAGATCTGGGCGGCGAGAATTAAGTTTGGAAATATTGAAATAAGTAATGTGAAATGTGAAATGTGAAATGTGAAATGTGAAATGTGAAATGTGAAATGTGAAATGTGAAATGTGAAATGTGAAATGTGAAATGTGAAATGTGAAATGTGAAATTCAGAATAAATTCCTGTTTGACATCTCAACCTTGTCACCTGACAGCAATTTGACTCGAAAAATTGTTTTAAAATTAAATCACTCCACCTACGGTGTCGTGATTTTTAAAAGCACATTTTCTTTTCAAATTGCTAGGCAACAAAGTTTCAATACAAGCAGAAATTTATTCGGCGAAATAAAAAGCTCTCGTGTAATTACAGTTGATAATAAATTGGTAACACATACATTTTATTATATGATCATCCTGTAATTGGGATTTTATCTTTTTATCCTCTAAATTTGACTTTCAATAAATATACACTTTTTGCATTGTATTCTAGTCTTTAATGAAAGTACGTATATTAATTAAAATAATGAAGTCAGCAAACATATTTTATGTAATTTAGGTACACCAACGATTAGTAGGTATCAACTTTATTTTCAATTACTTACATTTTCCACTACCTTATATTACCTACTCCTAATAAGTATATTATCATCATAAACATGACCAAAATATTCTGAACGGATGACTCAAAATAATTAAAGTACCACAATATTAACAAAATTAGGGCAATAAAATAAAGTATAATTTACATATTTCCGTCTTAAAGAAAAACAATATCTTGCACAGTTTATATCGTATACAAAAACATTCAGGTTCGGTTTTATTATTTCGTCATTCATAAAATATAACATGTTTTATGCTGCGATTTTGTGCAGATATATAAGTTTTACAGATTTGTAAATCTGTAAATATTGAACAAAATCACACAATGTTTTTCACAGTATTGCAGCATTAGTTTATTTATTGATTATAGAATAACAATTAATTGATTACTTCAATTTAAGGTAAGGTGTATTTTTGTAGACAATTTTTTCAAAAATTCATTACTTCGCGTCAAATCATCGAAAGTAGGAGAGAGTGTTGTAGTACCTTGGGACGCATGTACCTTGGGACAACATCAATTGCAGCCGCATCTAGCGTTATATAAGGGTGAGTCAGCTAAGTGTTCCCTATTTCATTTGTTTGTAAAGTCTCAAGTTTTTGTGTAAAGTCCGCCAAATTTTTGCTGTAAATACAGTAGCCACTTGAGTTTTTGTTCGCAAAGTTTTATCATTATTGCTCTATTGCTTCCTAATTGGTGACTGAAATAATGATTAATTAATTAATGATTAGTCAAACGACTATTTGTAGGATTTTAAAGGACCTTAAGTGGCATCCTTATAAGATTCAAATTCTGCAGGCAATTTCTGAAGAGGATAAAGCAAACCGATTGGAATTTGCAGAAGACGAAATTGAACGAATGAATGAAAACCCTGGTCATCTGAATAACATCATGTTTTCTGATGAGGCACATTTTCATCTTGATGGTGGATTTAATAGACACAATCATCGGTATTGGTCAGATGAAAATCCCCACTGGATTGCTGAACAATCCTTGCACTCTCCTAGAACGACTGGGCTGCAATTGGAGATTTTGGATTAATTGGTCCAATTTTTACATTGAAGTGAACCACTCGTGAAGTTTTTGTCTGATCGATTTGAAATTTCGGCAGTAAAAATTCCTTTAGATAGTTCATGTTTTGCAAAAATTTCGTCACTTTCTGATAAAAATTGCCAAATAGGGAATAGTTAGCTGACTCACCCTGTATACTAATTTCAAGTAGACAACACTGTTGAAAATAAAGTGTTACACGTTGTTTCAAGACTCATGCATTTATTGTTCAGTCACTGAAGATGAATATTTTTTTCAGAGGGAAATTTTTTTTTTGATCGTATATTGCATTTTGTATTACTAAGTACCTATTGGTACCTTTCATTGTCTGATAGTCCAGTTAGTATATACATTGTTACTTCTTCGAAAACTTCTTGCATTGATATTTAAAATTTAATAAAACAAATACCGCGTTAATAAAAATATTTGCTTAATTGTACCTTGGGACAATAATTTGATTGTATCTTGGGACATGGTTCCAAGGCATAGGTACATGTCTTCGAGGATATGTAAACTTTAAATTTAATTTTTAAGGATAATGGAAATTATAATTGCTAAACTAAAATTTTAAGTGTCGCGCTACGGTATAGACTTTAAATCGTATAAAATGGGATCATTTTTGTTCTCTTCCCAAACTCAATTATATTTCTTAAAAATACATAATTATCCATTGTTACATCCATTTTTTCTAATGTAGGTATATTTACCTAACTAACACTTTAAGAGCCCGTATTTTTATTTAATATTTCCTTAAAATTAATAATGTTTAATAATACAGTAAAATAATGTATGTTTGTAAGCAAAATCATTATTTAGCAAACAATAAAAACTACTAGACGTTTACAATTGAAATTTTTTACATATTAATTACTTTCATTTTAATTTAAATAGGTAAAGGGCGGTTATATTTTTCATTTACGAACAATAGCAGCTAATCATCATTAGGAAAAACATAATTGTACTTTTTTAATATTTTCAAAATGTTTTACTTACAAACCCATGTCTATATATCTTTACTTACACTTTATAAATATTTTATTGAACGGTGTTCTACCGTAAAATATGCATTCCTTCTTGTGAACACCAATGAATATATTTTTAAAGGAATCTCAATTCCTAGCACTTAAAACAAGTGAATTATACAGGGTGATTCACAACTTCGTGCATATATTTTAATGGCATATAGTGTTCAATCCACTTATCAAGAAACTGAAATAGTTTCCATGGTTTTTAAACAGTTTTGGGTCACTGTTTTCAAATGGAATTTCATAAATTTGACATTCTTGTCATTGCACAATTAACTAAAATTTAATTTGATACCATTCATATTTAATCAGACATCCATTATACATTCAACAATCCAATGGTTTTAAAAATGTGCATCTTGCGAAACACCCCTTAAAATGCCATTAAAATATATACACGAAGTTTTGAATGACCCTGTATAGATTGACAGACTTTATAGCAAATATCGGGTGGGATTTTCATTTTTCCATATTTAGAAATAGTGTAGTACTTAGTTTTTAACAACTCGAATTTAGTACACAGTGGCGGATTTAGGGAGGAGGCACAGAGACACGAAATAAATCTGAATGTGATCAGTGCGATTATATAAAAAAAAACCCATTTTTGGGGTAGTTTTTGCAAATTTAAGGGTGTTCCGCACATTTCTTTACAAAATGACCCCGAAATTCGTGTTCAGCGATCCAAAAAACCTATACTAGACCAAATCTGGTAGTTGCCAGTAATAATACAACCAAACCCGTATTTTGACTGTAGTAATAACAGAAAACAGATAAGTGAACTGATACCAATGCCTACTGCGTAACATAAAAAATGTGTAAAATGAAAATAAGCCACACATATTCAATGTAATATTGTGGAGAAATGTTTGTATGTGATTTTATGTACGTATGTACCTACGTATGTATTCGTTTGTTAAATAAACATTGGAACATGAAATATTTCCTTCAACTTAAGTGCTCAATATTGATTAATTATATTAATGGTAATGTAATTATAGTATACTCTATCATTACACTGACTTCTTTCAACCATGCATTGTCAGTGACCATCTTTAATTAATTTCTTTCGCTTTAAAACAAATCAAATTTAAATTTCAAATGTTAAACACGAAGAATAGATTACAAGTTTCTGTAATTGGGGACCTTAGCACTGCAGAAAGGACTTCCAATAGAGCAGTGACGAATGCTAAACAAATAAAAAAGAAAGAACCACATATTGTTCTGGAAATTTTCAATGATTATTGCTCAAACTCAACTTTGCATGGAATAAGTTATATTGGTGCAAAGGATAAAAGTCCAGCTGAAAAGTAAGTACCTTTTAAAATATTAATGGTAACTGAAAAGAGTGACCAAAGGCTATATAAAATTATTTTCTCTTAAGGCACTTGTTTTGTTTCTTAATTTAAATAATTTCAAATCACGCCGTTAGGGTGATCTACATTATACATTTTCGTCTAGAATCTAGTTCGAGATTCATTCTAGAAGTTCGTAGCCATAGAAAACGCCTGACTCTATTTTTCTACTCGAGATTCGTACTAGATTTGTCTACGCAAGCGCAGTTCATTGTGCAGTTAGTTTGACCAACCTTTAAAAGTTCTAGCTCGGAAAAAATCAATTTGAATATGAACTAGAAAATCTAGCATGAATCTAGACGAAAAAAGTATAGTGTAATTTAGCCTTTTACAGAGTGATTTACAAGCTGAATTTATAACACGCACAGCGCATAGAAAATAATTTAGCATAACATAGCATATGAATTGGTCATATGGAAATTAGTACATCCATTTATAAGACGCACTGTGCATAGAAAATAATTTAGCATAGCACACGAATTGACCAATGTTCATTTTCTTATGCGCTGTGCTGTGCAGTTCTGTGCTTCGGGCTTATTCGTTGCATTCGTGACAGTTCGTTTTAGTTAACTTCTTACACGCACGCGCATTCGTTGTTCATTATATTAATAATTTTTGTAAAATAGTCCAAACTTAATAACAAAATCACAAAGTCAAATAATACCACATCAAATTTAGTATAACCAACAAAACAGCTGCCATAACGTCATAAGACAACAATGTAAGACAAGGACTTCTTCTTTTACTTTGTATAGCAATCTGTGTTTGTGTGCGGCTTATAAAACCCCCGTAACGAAAATACTATGCGCTGTGCTGTAAATCCAGCTTTATAGTACTCAGCTCACTTTTCACGGAACCGCAGGATTTTTTTTTAAATTCGCTATTTTAGTTTCCAGATAAAGTGTTTATCTGACTGGATTTGAACTTAATTGTCATAAATTCACGATAAATTCATAAAAATAAATAAGTAAATGTGTGTTTTTAGAATCTGGTGGTTGATAATGTTAATTTTGAGCATGACGGCATGTGCGTTTTTAATCAGTAAAACGTGGACCAAATGGAAAGATAATCCTGTGATTATCAGTTTCGAAAAGGAGCAAATTTCAATTTGGAAAATTCCATTTCCAGCAGTCACAGTTTGTTCTGTCAATAAAATTAAACATAGAGAATGTAATTACACCAAAATGTTTAGAAATAGGAAAAATCTAAGTGAAGAAGAGTAAGGAAACTTATCAACGTTTTGTTGTACGAGGGGTTGTTTTTATATCCCCGGACTAGGCATGAAAACAAAAGACTAGAGCAAAAAAAAAAAATTATTTTTCAATATAGTTCCCCTGCTTTTGAATACAGGTATAACACCGTTTCAGTAACATCTTTAATCCAGTATAAAAATATTCATTTGGTTTTTCCGCAAAATGGCCCTCAACAGCTGCTATAAGTTCGTCATTGTCCCTAAATTTTGTCCCCCTTAGTGTTTTTTTGAGATTTGGGAACAAAAAATAGTCACTGGGTGCTAGATCTGGACTAGAAGGCGAAATTTCTTCGAAGCCACAATCAGCTACAGCAGCTTTTGAAAGTCTGCACTTGTGCATTGGTGCATTGTCGTGGAGCAACAAGACACCTTGCGTCAGTTTTCAGCGTCTCTTCACTTTAATAGCATCTCTAAGGCAATGCATCAGGTTTGCATAATACTCTAATTGCTAACTGCTAATTGTCGCTTCTTTAGTCTTGCATCCTCCAGTACCAAACACTTGGTTTTTTCAACAATAGCTAAGTGATCCCGTCAACAGGGCGCCCTGGACGAGGATCATCATCCAGTGATTCTCGACCATGTTTAAACAATTTTGACCACTCGCAAATAGTTGACTTAGAAGGGTAATCATCCCCGTATACAGCCAACATTTCTTCAAGAATAATTTTTGGAGCTTTTCCTTGTTTTGTAAGGAATTTTATAACAGCCCGGTATTCGATTTTATTCATTTCGATAGATATACAACGCGCGACGACACAAACTGACAGATAATAAAATTAATAATGTTGCAATTGTTTTGTAAATTGCCACACAAGTTACCAAGGCATATGTGATTAAAAAACAGCATAATGAAAAATTGCATTAAAATTCTAAACAGCCCAGTCCGGGAATATAAAAACGACCCCTCGTACATTTCTTATCCAACACAATAATTCTTTTAATTTTTTAACAGCTATAAGCTCTTCTCGGACTTATCTCTCGTTTGTAGTCTAGAAGAATATGACAATGTATCATTTTACAGTACAATAAATTTTACAGATGAATCAGCAATCGACTCTATACGTAAAGTAATTCAAATAATAAATTTTATTTATTTATATAAAGTATTTTATTTGTATTCAATTTTAGATGGCACCGAATGATATTATAGGGACTGTAAAATGGCAAAATTTGAAAATAAATGATTCATCTTTCGCTCAACAACTGACGGAAGAAGGGCTATGTTTTTCATTTAATTCTTTTAATCAAGAAGACATGTTCACCGACCAAATGTAAGTTATTTTCTACAAAAAAATTTAAAGTGTCAACTTAAATAGAGTGACCATTCGTACTGATTTTGTCAGTACAGTACTTATTTTCAGATCCTTGTACTGAAAACAATTTGAACGATATTTTGTACTGATTTTTTTTCATACTGTAGGTACTGAATATACTGATTTCTTTTTTTGGGCCTCCACAAAGCTTTAAGTATAACATGTTTTTCAATTATTGTTATTCAAATTCAAATACATTTCTTATAATTAATTTAATTTTTGTTTTCCCTTTTCAATAAAAGCAGAGCGTAGCAGATTCTCAAAAAAATATAGGTAAATTGCTGTTTTGTACTGATTTCATCAAAAAAAGTAATGTTCACTCTAAACTTAAACAAGTTATTACCGATAACTAATCATAATTTTGGTCAATACTAATTCTAGTAAGTAGGTACCTACTTGGCAGTATCAAGATAATTTTATAGATAAATAATCATAAATTACAAATTAGCTTTATCTATTTAAATCTAGATAATAATTACATATATTTTATCCATTATCTAGATAATTTCTTCAATGATTAGGTATCTATTATCTTATCTAGATAAATAAAAAATATGTTATCTTTATCTAGATAAAAATATTGTTATTTATTACAACATTGGTACTGGTCGGTACTAAGTATCTAATCTACCTACCTTTATACTGTATTAGGTAGGTAACTTAAATTTTTATATAATTTACAATTTAATAATTTATAGTAATGGAAATACAAAATACATAACTGACGGTTTTAAAAACGATGGCTGGAATATTGAAGATGGCTATCTACCTGAACTTAATATGAGCGCATATCCAAGAAGAACAGCTAAAGATGGACGAATATCTGGACTTAGAATTCATATGTTTTCTTATTTAATGGAACTGGATTATGTTTGCGGTTTACCATTATCTGGATACAAAGTAAGTACCTACTAGTATGTATTAAGTTTTAATTTGTATCAGCAGCATCATCTATAAATTTATTTTTGTCATACCTGCACGAAAAGTATCCTTTTTCGTGGCTGTTTTACGTGCGCAAAGGGGCTCATTTCTTAACTATGCGGATATGCGTGCGCAAAGATTCATTTTGCGCACGCAAACTGTATTTGCGTTTGCAGGGTACAATTTGCGTGCGCAAAGTGGGAGCCACATAGAAGTTAGAAGCATGTAAATGAAAATTAAATAAAGAATTATTCACTTGTGGATTAGAAAGTTTTTAAATTATTTAGACATTTCAGACTTGCAAAAATAAATTCATAACATGTTGTTATCGTTGTGCTACATATTTACCATTCTATTTTTACCACTCCAACTTTTACCACAGCATTTTTACCACCATTCTTTTTTACCGCTATCCTGTTTTACCGTTAACCCATTTTTTACCACTCAATTTTTACCACTCCAACTTTTACCTCTGCATTTGTACCACTATACTTTTTACCGCTATTTCGTTTTACCACTAATACATTTTTACCACTCCGTTTTTACCATTACAACTTTTACCACCATACTTTTTTACCGCTATTCCGTTTTACCATTAATAGTTTGTGGGGCTATAGTACGGTTTTGTTAGTGTAGTAAATACCAAAACGGAGTGTGTGGGGCTCTAGTACGGTTTTGTTAGCTTTGTTAGTGTAGCAAATACCAAAACCGAGTTTGTGGGGCTCTAATACGGTTTTGTTAGCTTTGTTAGTGTAGTAAATACCAAAACCGAGTTTGTGGGGCTCTAGTACGGTTTTGTTAGCTTTGTTAGTGTAGTAAAAACAAAAACCGAGTTTTTGGGGCTCTAGTACGGTTTTGTTAGCTTTGTTAGTGTAGTAAATATACCAAAACCGAGTTTGTGGGGCTTTAGTACGGTTTTGTTAGCTTTGTTAAAAAAGAGACGGTGGTAAAAATGGATTGGTAAAAAAACACGTTGGTAAATATGTTGGTGGTAAAAAGAATTAGTGGAAAAAATAGGGACGGTAGTAAAAATGGATTGGTAAAAGAATACGTTGGTAAATACGTTGGTGGTAAAAAAGAATTAGTGGTAAAAAGGGACGGTGATAAAAAATGAATTGGTAAAAGTATAATGTTGGTAAAAAATGAATTGATAAAAGAATTACGGTGGTAAAAAAGGGACGGTGGTAAATAGGTATTGGTAAATATGGGGGCAAATCGTTGTTATTATGTCAGAATTATATAAAATATAATATAAATCACGTAAATAAAGTTTATAAATACCTATGATAATAATGATAATGGAGGTAATATTTATTTAAATTTAAAACTGCAGATATGACAAAAAATATCGTGTGCAACTTGTGCGCAAAGAAAACTAGCTCTATTATATACTATATACTATTTTAGATGACACTTCATAATCCGGCGGAGACACCAAAAGTAGGTGAACAATATTTCCTAATTCCATTCAACAGAAAAGTCAGTATCATTGTCCGGCCAGAGTTAACCAGAACTGAACAAAATGTTAGATCTCTACCTGCACATGTACGAAAATGTTACTTTTCTAATGAAAAGTCTCTTAGATTCTACAAAGTGTACACTCAAAATAACTGTAGAGGAGAGTGTAACGCTAATATTACGCAGCACTATTGTGGTTGCGTACCTTTTTATATGCCTCGTAAGGAATGTTTTTGTATTTTTTATTTTAAATTTAAAATATGATTTTGTAGGTGATAATAGTACAAGAATATGTGGATATGGAAAAATTGACTGTATACGAGAAGTTCAAAGTAAGTTGTTGCGAAATCTAATTTATTGGGTAAGAATGATTATTCCATACAATAAGAATCGGAGAAGGCACCTATATTATATTACTAGCATCTCAAGATAATAGTATATTATTCAACGAGCGAATTATGATAGCAATTATTCATTCGGACGAAGTTTGCAGCACGAGACAAAGGCGAGGGCTGTAAGTCCGAATGAATAATTGCCATAATTCGCGAGTTGAATACTATACTTTTTCCACGACCATTCAACAAAACTTTTTAAAGAAAATAATAAATTTTTGAGGTTCATTATAAACGTCAAACAGTAGTTTCTAAGCAACATGAATTAACTCAATTTTATTTAACATTTTTAATTTACAAAATAAATAATAATATTGTTTACTTCCATTTTAAATTAAAAGTATTTTGCACTCACCCACTGTGCTCTCCTTACGGATTATCTAAAAAAAATCATAACCTTAAAAGTCAAACTTTTGTAGTTACGTGTTACGTTGACTGTCACTGGATGGCAATAGTATTCAATCAGTGATCAGTGCTCTGCGTATTTAAAACTATGTCGCCCCACTCTGATTGGCTTAAAAACTGAAGAATAATGGCGTTTCTATAGCAACTTCAATCTGATTGGCTTAAAAGTGCTGAATAATGATTCATATTCTTTACATTATAATAATGAACCATCTAATCTATCTAAAAACGTATATATAATAATATAATTGATGTTTTACTTAATGGTCGTGGAAAAAAACAGTTTTTACTGCTAAAAGCAGGAAATGACCGGCGAACTAATTAGGCAGTTATGTTGCGTTTGCGTATATTGTACAACATTTTACTTGGATACTGTGCTACAGTAATATTTCTAAGGCTTATAAGAATTCATTTAAGAGGTCCGTCTACCTTCTAAAATCCAGCACAAAATGTACTAACGTAACGAGTGTGTTGTGGCCAGTACAAGAATGGTAAAATTGTATTTCAATAGGATTATATACTTAAAGGATCAATTAACAGTTGTACCTTTTTAAATTTTAATAAAAAATTGTAGATGATTAAAATATTCCGAAAAATCCATAAAAAATTCCAATTTATGCAAAGGCTAAAATTTTAAAAAGACACATCTGTAAATTCATTATTTCTCTATTAATGATTATAAAAACATTACCTTGAATTCAATAATAAACTAACAGTTTACTAGCAACGAAAACACTTTTACAGTATTTTTCAACTTCAAAATGACATTGCGTGCGGTAAAATACGAGTTTCAGGCTGGTTTTAGGCAGTCGTAGTAGTGGAGAAAAGAGTGAAATAGAAAAAAATTTAAAATCGGGAGTTTTCTAGAAAAAACTTCAGACAATTTTTGACAAAACAGTTGTGTGTAATTGACAGAAATTGGCTATTATTTTTTTTACACAATTAGTCATTTTTATCACCTTACCATGCCTGTTTCCAAGACAGTATGTTGATCTTACCGGTTGCTAGGAATTACCGATGTCAGACAAAATTGGAGCCTGTACTTACCGTTCTTGATACTTAATATACTATATTTTTGTTTACAAATGAGTAACCAAATAAAATGTTCTACAATATGCAAGGTAACTATTTTACTGCTTCAAGGAGGTGACAGGCTCACCTAATTTGATAAAAAGGTATAGCCATGGTTACCCTTTGTTGATATTAAAAATGTTGACATTTATCCTGTAGAAACTTTATTATTTTGACATTTGTGAAATAAAGCACGAGCCAAATTCATGGCTCCTATTATATTACATCCCACAGTTTCATATATTTATATAAAAGCTTTTTCTGTTAGAGTCAGTATTGGATTATGAAGTACTGGAAAACATAAAACCTGGACAATATAAAAAGGACAGAGAAAAACTAGACACCACCCGTGATATCTTCATGAATTGTGATTGTCTACCCTCGTGCTCAAGTCTACACTACACTTCTGAAATGTCGCAAACTGACATGCACGAGGTCAAATCATATGCGGTGTCAGGACTTTGGGATGAAATGTTCACTCCAGAGTAAGATATTAAGGCGATCCTCTACCGCCCCAGAAAACAGCCAAAACATGGATATCGCGCGCCACTCCACAGCGTTTATTGTTTTGTTAAATATAATAATCGAAAAATATTGTTGAGGATAAAATCTACAAAATGCAACATGCAGACTTTTAAAAATTTTACTTTAAAATCTAAATATGCTAATTTGAGTTTTGACAATTTTTGTTATTTTTTTAACACAAATATCTTCTATTCTAAAACGAATTAAAAAAATTCGATCGGTTATTTCACAGATCCAAGCTTTCGTGACAACACGTTAAAATTTGAAGTTAATTCACTTATAAATAAAAGCTATAGTGGCGCTCGAAAACCCTGTTTTTTACAAATATTGCAGTTTTTTATAAATATGGGTGCCAACATAATTTTTTCCCGTCAAACATAAATTATTTGTTATTTTTATGTTCAAAGTATATAGAATAGCGTGCGGAATCAATGTTTGTGTTCTGCCATGGGTAGAGGATCACCTTAAAGACCTTTACAAGACAGAAATCACAGAGGTTATTAATTTTTCAGAGACTTACAAAGCTTACAAACATTAGGCTCGCTAATAACCACTCAAGTGGACATATTTTTCAAAGAGTCACAATTTTTAGCTCTTCAACGGAGTGAACTCTACGGACAAACGGACTTTCTGGCCAATTGTGGAGGCCTCCTTGGACTTTTTATGGGATTTTCACTGTTATCTTTGTTAGAAATTTTTTATTTTCTCACTATTCGTTTGTGGTTTAAATATAGACATAAACGACAACATAAAATGTATTAAAATATCAATTTATGCTGCTGCATACATTTTTATTGCATATTTACACTATAAGAGCATGTATATTTTATTTAATATTTTATATACCTACACAGTTGATATTTTATTTTACATTTTTTATTTGTAAGTAAGTAAATGTACATAAATTATTTAAACAAGTTCTAGCCTTGGCTAAAAAAACATTGGTACTTATTATAAACAATTATTTATAAAATTGACTCACTAAAATTATGCAGGTATATTAATTTTTAACATTATGTACTCCAATGGTGCATAAACGATTATATTTATTGTATAGGTACTAGATAATAATGAAACCTAATAAATATTGCATACATACATTCCTGTTTATTCAATATAATATTATATTTCGAGCCTCGTTCTCGTAATAGACTTGTTTAGTGGTTACGTCACACTGGTTCCAAACAACGTTCGTTGCTAAGACCGTTGCTATGCAAGTCGGTAAAACAGGCTGGTTTGACGTTTGCCGTTTGACAATAACTGCGTCTTTAAATTTATTTTGAGATTTAATTGTTTTAAAGTGGCTTAAAAACACGTAATAAAGTTTAGTTCCGTAATAAATTATTTTATAAACGATTTTTGATTGTCAAACCAAACTGTTTTATAGACTAGCATAGCAACTACCTTAGCAACGAGTGGCCATTTTCTTGTTTGGAACCAGAAAATGACGTCACACTAAACAAGTCTATTACAACTATGTAGTAACGCTTTGCCGGTACGATTATGTCACAATGTTTAGTAAAAACAAAAAACGTAATGTGTTACGTTCCCCTGGATTCCTCTGTCTCCGATCTCCGTGATAATATTTAATCATTACGCTTTCTTGTGCGGTTGTGGTCACATCGGCTCCGATTAATTAAATATTATAAAGTTAGTGTACAGTGTTCTGCAATTATTTAAGAAGATTGGGAAAAGAAGAGAGGATAGAGACTCGCGGATGAGGAAAAATGGAAACTCGAAAGGAAAATAGCGCAGTTCTCGGCAAATTCAAATTCTTCTTCCTCAGAGGAATTTTTAGAAAATAAACAAGGTAAATTATTACCGGTGGTGGTCATGATTTTCGAATTTTGTTTTCAATAAGTAGATTATTGCATTTATTACAAGTCCGAAAGTTGGTTATACACTTATAACTATAACAATTAAATTGAGGGTGACGCGGTTTTGCATATGTTTTTGTTTTTATAATATTGAATCGGTATTTTTCTTAGAGGAGCAAGTACCCTTATACTTCGAAGTCTTAGTTTAGCACTGTTTTATTTGACTTCTTAGTTAGCATAAAGGGGCAAGTACCCTTATAGAGGGGCAAGTACCCTTATACTTCGAAGTCTTAGTTTAGCACTGTTTTATTTGACTTCTTAGTTAGCATAAAGGGACAAGTACCCTTATAGAGGGGCAAGTACCCATATAGAGGGGCAAGTACCCTTATACTTCGAAGTCTTAGTTTAGCACTGTTTTATTTGACTTCTTAGTTAGCATAAAGGGGCAAGTACCCTTATAAAGGGGCAAGTACCCTTATAAAGGGGCAAGTACCCTTATAAAGGGGCAAGTACCCTTATAAAGGGGCAAGTACTCTTATAAAGGGGCAAGTACCCTTATAGAGGGGCAAGTACCCTTACAGAGGGGCAAGTACCCTTATACTTCGAAGTCTTAGTTTAGCACTGTTTTATTTGACTTCTTAGTTAGCATAAAGGGGCATGTACCCTTATAGAGAGGCAAGAACTCTTATAGAGGGGCAAGAACCCTTATACTTCGAAGTCTTAGTTTAGCACTGTTTTATTTGACTTCTTAGTTAGCAGTACGAGTTCACACAAGAGGTGAAACATCTGCAATTACATAACTGAAAATCACGCAAGTAGTGAAGCAGTTACATAATGGATCTTATCGATTTCGTTTTTATAAAGATTAAAACATTATGCATATTACTCATCCCAAAAGGTATATATTTTCAAACAGTTAGCAGCTAGATTAATTTAACACGAAAGATTAAACAGTCTGTTTTAATTGGCCTCTTAATTAGCAGTACGAGTTCACACAAGTGGTGAAACATCTGCAATTATATAACTGAAACTCACGCAAGTAGTGAAGCAGTTACAAAATGGATCTTATTGATTTAAATTTTACAAAAATTAAAACATGCATATTACTTATCCTAAAAGTTAATATTTTCAAACTTCGTAAAAGAAGAAAAATATGCAATTAGTCATTCGAGAAGTAAATTACTAGCCTTGTCAGACTAATTAGCATCGGAGATTCTCGTATCTCCGAAATAATTACCCATTAACAAATTCGAAATCGAACTACTCTTCATGCAACAAACACGCATCTGCATCCAGATGCTGAAAAACAATAGAATAACTGGATCAGGACAGAGGTCGGAAAGGCACCAAAACTGAAACCCGAAATAAAAGCTCTTTTGCCATTTTAGTCTCAAAAGAGACTCAGTATCTGGAATAAAATTTGTTTTATGATACAATGAAAAATTGAGATTGCCGGTTCTGCATCTAACATGTGGATATTGCCGGTTTTGCATCTAACAATTTGTGACGATTGCCGGAATTGAGCACAGTAATTGTTTAAAGAAACATTATTAAATCTTTATTTTTGACAATAATGCAAATTTACATTAAATTATTAATAAGAATGAAAAAAAAATTAACATTGAATTCTTATAAGAATGAAAAAAAACTAAACAATTAAATCTTCCGTTGCCACGGCTGGCCCATCGTCGATTGTATTATTATTATTATTATTATAAGTATGCAAAAAAATTTATTTAAAATGCACCAAAAACCATAACCAAAAAGCACGAAATAAAATTGTTCACACTGCCAGCGGTCACGTGACAGGCAGCTTCCTCGTGATTGGTCGAATTGGAGATTGCCATTTCTGCAACTCACTGCTGGATGGAGAATGCCGGGTTTGCAACAAACTGAGATTTTAAACCCTCAATTTGAATACAATTTCGCCGGGGTTGCAACTCAACAAGTTCATTCAAAGCTCAGAAAATCTCAAAGAGTAATATCAATATAATAACTCATTTTCGTCAAAAAGTGGAGATTGCCGGTTTTGCATCTAGACCCCTCCATGATGTTTCCCGATATTATACGCACTTCGAATCACTTTAAAGCTTCTGGCGTTCTGGCAGACATGTACAACCGGTAAATTTCATGGAAAGTTTAAATATTTTATTTTTAAAATAAATTAATTTAAGATAGAACTAGTATCTAAATTTTAAGGAAATTAAATTGGTGAAATACATTAATAATATTTTAAGTTATACATGCCAAAATTTAGCTCATATCAGTCTATCCTTTAGTCATGACGTCATCAAGAAGTATTGATATTGATTAACAAACAAAAATATCTTTTAATTTCCAGAAACATTGAGAAAATGGCCACCAGGTGTGCTAAGTGAAAGACTATGCGAAAAACCTTACACAATAGAAAAGTACAAATGAAAATGAGCCTCCAGTAACTATAGAACACGACATTTCTGTTTGGATACCCATCTATGCGATCCACCACGATCCACAATACTTCCCAAACCCAGAGAAGTTTGATCCAGAACGTTTTAGCGACGAAAACAAAGACAACATTCAACCGTTTACATATCTTCCTTTTGGAGCTGGTCCTAGAAACTGCATCGGTAAGAAAAAAGTCAAAATCTCATCATTTAACAAGAGATTTATGTTAATTTTTTCTGTTTCAGGGTCTAGATTTGCTCTCTTGGAAATCAAAACGTTGTTCGTCCACTTCTTGGCGAAAATGGAGTTCGTGGTGGTTGAAATGACAGATATTCCGCTGAAATTCGATGGGTAGAAATTCAACTTATTGACTGAGAATGGTATCTGGCTTGGTTTGAAACCGAGAGTTACTACTTTGTGATATTTTTATTAGGTTTCGGTATTACTTTCATGTCTATATTATTATACTGTAATCAATATTTTGTTAACTTTAATTACCTATACCTACGTATTTTTGTATGTTTGTAACTTTTGTTGAAATAAATATTTTAATTTTTATTGATTTTACTTTTTTATTGAGCCCAATACCTCATTTTGAACTTTGAAGTGCCAAGAAAAATATAATTGAGTCAAACTGTGTGGTTTAAATTAGTTTATATTGTTTATCGGTTGGTAATTGAAAATAAAAACAACTATATTATATTATAATCATATAGTAGCGGATATAAAATCAGTAGCAGCAACCGTTTTATTTTGTTTGTAATCTTTCATCAGGATTTGCACCCAAATATGCTACGATAAACTTGGGACGAATTAGAACGTCGCGAAATAACATTTTATAGTACGAACATGGGCGGCCATAGAAATTTTACGAGGGGGCATAACAAATATAATGAAAAATTACAAGAAACAAAAAATGAAATATAGTTATTTTATAATTTATAGCTTATGGAATAAATCTACTTACTTCCATTACATTTAGCTTAAACATGAGCTTTATTTTTAATTTATATTTTTTTCAAGCTATATGATATTAATATGAGATTTGAGTTATAGTAAATATAAATTTTTTTGTTACAAATATTTATAATTATGTATTATGTTTCTAATATTTATAATTCATTATGTTATGACTCATATATAATCAATTAGAATTAAATTTTTCTGTGACGTCCTATATTTTGCAAAGAAGAAATGGTTGCATTCTATGTCAAATATTTATATTAATTATTTTTGGGCTTATAAACTATAATTTTGTCAAAATAAAAATACGGGTATCTCTTCTTGAAAAATATTTAATAAAAAATTCATGCAGGCAGCATGAATACATTTTGTAATTATGAGTGCAAAAATCAATCAAATTAGTAGTTGTATAAAAATAAATAATATTACCATCTTGAATTAATAAAAAATATAGTAACCAGTACCTACTTTATCCAAGTAGGTAGGTATAATAATTTATTGCATTATAAAAATAATGTTATTTAATTTAATATTATTCGATTGAATTAAAAAATATAATACTGATGACATGAAAGGTGCTTTGCCCCAAAAATTATTGTGTCTGGGGGCTTTTTTATATTAATCTTGCTCCTTTGTTGATTTTGTAAAATAAATAATAGTTAAGTAATCAAATAATGTGATTGATATTTAATTTATAATCTAATAATACAGTACTGATTACTTTAAAATGTTGGGCCTCTCTGGATTAAGTAGTACTAACTCCGGGGACTCGAGATCGTAGCACCCCGTAGAAGATTTTGAACTGTTGCATCTTTTACAACAGCATTCAAACTTGCCCATGTCACACCTGTAATACTTGTATTATGTATGATGAAAATTGTCGTGTGTGACGAAAATCTCTCGCCTGGATGTAAAGCCTGTTTTACATTATACTTTTTTCGTCTAGATTCATGCTAGATTTCTCGTTAGATTTCCATCCGAGATTCGTTCGATTTTCATACTTTATTTCCAAACTATTCGTACCTATACAATCGGAATTCTTCGATTTTTTCCGAAATGGTCCAAGTTAGGCAACTTCAAAATAATAAATAATATTCTTACTTATTCTGACAAGTGACAATTTAAGATTTGGAGGTTAGAATTTATAATGGAAACAATATTAACACAACTTGAATAACACGTACAAGTGCAAAACTCATAAATGTCAACGTGAACAAATTGAAACAAAATATCAAAACTTTTAAAGGTTGGTCAAACTGACTCCAGATTGAACTGCGCGTGCGTAGACAAATCTAGTATGAATCTCGAATAGAAAAATAGAGCCGGGCGTATATTTCTATACTAGAAAAAAGTATGGAAATCGGACGGAACTCGGATGGGAATTTCTGATTTACATTATACTAGAAATGGATAGGAACTTCTCGGATGAATCTCGAACTAGAATCTAGACGAAAAAAGTATAATGTAAAACAGGCTTTACACTTGTATGATATAAATAATATGAACAATTATATAAATTAATTGCAGTAACAAACAGTTTCGTCTGATTCTGTATGACGTGTATGACAGAAATAGCAGCGCTTCTATTTTTCGTCATACACAGGTTTGATCATACATGATACAGTGTATTATAGGTGTGACATGGGCATAATCAGACATTTGTCTTGTCAAAAATGCTAAACGTTTTGCAACGTATTTATATTCCTTATGGCCAAACCATCATATAATAAATAAAAATTACTTACTACTTGCTGTTTTCTGCCCCATCTCGGCTGCTACCTCGAAGTTCTAGGTTCAAACCTCGTCCACGGCACTTTACACACACTGTAACACAATATTGTCCTATTTCACTAATGTCTAACACATATTTTAGCTCAAAAACACTGAGAAATCACACGCGAAACACTGTAAAAGGCGACATTTAAGTAGGTACTGTTTGTAAACATTGTTCTTGCAGAACTGTGCGAGTTTGTTCAGTTTGATGCGACGCCAAGCGATAGAATGTGAAATAAAAATAATTGGATTTCAAAGAGCAGATTAAATAGATATGTAGGTATTGAAATAGACTCGATTAAAAATATTTAGAAATAAGTTTATTAAATATTGTAAACTTTTTTATCCGAATGGCAATTTTTGAAAAGATATATAGGTATGCATGCACACATTAGAATTAAATATATTTTGAATATAATAATATAAATAAATTATTAAATATTAACATTAAGATCTCGTAAAATATTGTTTGCATTTTTTTTAACACTAACATTTTTATTCACCTGGGGAAGATTTCTGCGATGGATGTGCGCTAGGCAAGGCGCACAGAAAACCATTAAAAGAAATACTTGAATTAAAAATGTTGTTATTATTTTATATATTATATTATTTATTTTATATTTATTATTATTATAGGTATTTGATAAGATTTTAGCACTAAAATGTCTAATTAAGAACAATGCTTATTCCCAAAATTGAATCAGTTGTACCTATCAGTAATAAAAAAAAATTTAATATAGAAAAACGATACCCCAGCAAGCCATCAGCTGTTTTTTTAAATGTAATGAATTAAATATTTCATATAATCTTAGAAAAATAACACATAATGTAATGGAAATCAGAAAAACTTTATCCATAGTTAAACACTCTTAAGTCCTGTTCGCACAAGGATTCTTTGAAGATTCTACCAAGATTCTGAATCCTGGAAAATAAGAAATTTCAAGATTCTGAATCTTGAAAAAAATTAATTCTTTTCTTTCAAGAGATTGCAGATTCAATTTAGCGGCATCGCAAATTAACAGATAATTCTCACTAGAAAGAAGAAAACTTCTTCTTTTCCAGGAATCAGAATTTCTTCAAAGAATCCTCGTGCGAACGCGGCTTTAAATGTTGAAATTAAAGAATTACAAATCTTTCACTTTTCTTAAGATGTCATTAACAAACTAAGTCTCAAGTAGTATAAAATTTAATCCCTCTACAAACAAATATTTCTGTTTAATGAGATTTTCGAACAACAGAGTTAATCTATTGTTCGCTTGTCGGCATGGCGCCATGCAAAGCCTTTGAGATAAAACGAAGGGTGTTTGACCCCTGGTCTTGGCTACCTGGTAAGTTTAGTTATCTTGAAGGGTGTCAGAATCTCACCCTCCAAATGCTGTGGTTGGCTTGGTTTTATCAACTAACACAAGGGTGCAAATCAAAGAAATGTTCAACCAATCGCTGTCAAGAAATGGATGACTTCAAAACATGGAGGAACAAATACACCTTTGTTAGAAATATTTAATAAATAAAACAATAAGTCTAATAATTCTTTAACTAAAGGTTTGCAGTCGCTTTATGAAACGTGTTTGAGCAGGGTTTTGAGCTGTTGGGAAAAATGACAAATCTTAAATTTAATTTTTTGATAATTTAACTACATTTTGTCAATCAACACATTTCCGCCGCTATAAGCGTACCTATTTAAAGTTTAATAGCTTAAAAATCTTTCTCTAACAATAACAAACATTATAAGGATTGAAGTAAATGGGTTGCAGTCAAAAAATATATATTTTATACCACTCTACCGGTCTCTACTATTTGTAGTGCAATAATTAAAGATTGTTAGAATTAAACATATTAAAATAATTATACAATACAGTAAAAAAGTACAACAGAAATCATCCAATACTACGGAAAAAACCGTTAGCAATAATTAAAAATTTATTTCTGTATTTACTTCAATCCTTATGTTATAATAAAACTTCCAGTCAAATAAATTCCAACTTCAATAACAAACATAACTGAGTTAACAGCTGGTAACCGCACACACAGATGTGAGCCTGCTACACTTAATTTGAATAAAAGAAATAATAAATAAGTATGAACTCGTATAGTACTAACTAAAAATTATTCATCATTCTTGCAAAACGAATATCCCGTTTATTAACGTTGCCAATATCATTTTATGCTTTCAATTGCAGCATAAAAACTAAAAATGACAAGAACTATTTCATTTAGACCCTTCTTATAAAAATAACAACACTATAAAGCAATAAAATGTAGTTCCTGATGTTCTCTTTCTTATCTGCATTTACAGCAACTAGTTTGGGAACGAATACAATTTTTCTTCTGGTTTCTAGTATTCTGGTTTTATATTCTATATAACAGCCTTCAAACTGTCTTAGATTACTACAGTCCTTTTATAATAATCTTAGACGTTATTAAAAATATTGAAAATTAACAAAGAAATATACTTTTGCACTCGAAATAAGGAACGGAAGAAAAGCAAATATGTGTCAAAAGACTAACAAAATTTTATTGATTATTACATTTATTTAACGCTAAAGGAGAATTATTGTTTACTTAAAATATATAGATAATTATATCTAATATTATTACACAAATGATTCTTTAAGTATAGATAGTTGGTACAGTACTTTAAGTTATAATGTTCAAAGAATAGTCCATTATCAAAAAATATTTTTACTATTACATATTTATTAATTATTATAATACATATAATTAGCTAATATCAATACAGATCAATGATTTTATGAATAATTATTTGTGGATCATTTTTGAATTTAATTATCTAGTGTGCTACCAGGGGCTTCTAAGTTACTCAAGTTGTAGTTGGCGCTGGTGAATCGCGTTCGCGGCTTTCGCGGCTTTTTTCCACAACACAGTCGACAATGTCAGACCGTCAGACGTTACTTAGCTCCATCAATTCGTACAAATTGTCGCAAAAAGATCAACCGTCATGTACCAAAAGTATAATCAAACGATTCCTTATTGTCTAAAGATCATTTTGGTGTATAAATTTCCGGGTGTACTTTAAGATTAACCCGGAAACAACAAGTTAGAAGTTAGTGAGACACCTCACCTCAGAAACGTAAGTAACCTAATTTCGACTTTATGGCTCAGTACATTTGCTTCAATATCGTTTAGCATGTCAGAGGGTTACATTTGTGTTCATACTTGTTTGGTTTGCAGATTAATGAAGAATTTTCCAGGAAATATGTTAATAATTATTTATTACAAGCCTTGACATGATATGGAATAAGTAGGTAAGTAAACTTTAGACACTTTAGATGATTCATTTACAATTGACAGACAAGTACTTTCGATTTATTGTATTTAATATAATTTGAAGTAGTGTTCAGCAATAGAATTTAGGTAGATTAGTCGCAATTTGGACAGATGATCATCAAAAAATAGTATATTACATTGCATGTCATGAAAATGTTTCATTGCAGACGAGGAGGTGTTTGAAGAATGCGAGGATGCGCAGCGTCCGAGCATTTCTTCAAAGCCTCCGAGTCAAGCAAAGACATTTTTATGACGCGTGATGTATTCTATTTTTTTTAAATCGGCAATTAAGCTTAAAATTATAAAAAAAATTAGGTTTGCATAAATCATCAGAGCTGTGACAAATCATCAGAGCTGTCACAAATTTTAGAAAAAGTTGTCATGACAAGTAAACAAAGTTGAAAGTAAAAATGACTAGGCATGAAAATAAAATTTTCATGCCTAGTCATGAAAATCTTACTTTCATGCCGCAAATTAGTCTGGAAATTACGATTTTCATGCCGATTTTGAAAAAATATTATTAAAGATGAGACGTTAACGTTTCGGTTTAGTATAAAACCATCAGGGTGCCTATTCTAATTCATAGCGACAGTCGCTAGCGAAGTTCAGTTGATAACTTCGTGACGTTATTCCGTTTGTAACTATATCAAGGGTTAGGGATATTTGGCCTCCAGTTGATAACGACTGATAGAGATTTTACATTTACTGTGAAATTTGACAAGAAAAACTGCTAAACCACCATTTTACCTATCACTTATCATAAACGTATTATTTGTTTTAAAATAAGCCATTTTTTTGAATTTCAAAGTTAATTATTTTTTCAAGAAAAATGTCAATTTCTTATTTCTAAAATTTGTAAGTTGTATTATTTAATAAACTAATCAAAAATATTAAATACATATAATGAACCCATAATTTATTGGTATTTTATATTTATAAAATAAATATTTTAACCTCCTAACGAACAAAAATCAACGCAACGCGCAAGTCTACCGTAGCGAGGGTTGATAAGTCGGAGCGACAGTCGCTTGGCTACTACGTCACACATAGTGGGGGGTTATCAAGACAACCCAACTTATCAACGTTGATAAGTGAAATAGAATAGGACCCCAGAACAGTGTTACAGATACTGCAAAATTATTCATTATGTTACAATCAAATAAACAATGCGGTATGTATTTAATTTTCAATATATTTAAAAATATTACTACGAAACATTAATTCTACAGCGAATACAATATTTTTTAAAATAAATATAACATTTTTGCTCCACCGGGCGATCGTCTTTTGTTGTTGTTTATTAATGGCGATGCAGAATTCGCGAACGTATTTCGTCCTAAGATTTTTAATGAAAACTAGTAAATAATTTACGATTTAAGTAACAAAATTAGTATGAATCGCTTCAGAAATCAATCGCGATCAATTTGGAATATAAATCAATCCGCGAAATGAAAAATTAATATCGAAATTTTTGATAAAATGGTTGAGCAGTGCCAGTGGATTTTGCTGAAAAGTTTTCTGATGCACTTATGTAAGTTAGTACTTTAATTAATGCATATAATTAGTGTTTATCGATCAAATTAAAGCAAATAATTGTATTATTTATTAGAATTATTGGTTGTTGATACAAATTTTTCTGGTTTCAGATTTTTGCGGCTCTCTGGACCCAAAATGCATTTGGAGCGCTTGCAGCTGTTGCTGATCATTGAAAACTTAGAAAGAAGGATTCAAAAAGTAAGTTTCGCATATTTATTATTTGTAATGCTGCTAAAATTGCAACTCATAATGTATTAAGCGGCCCGTCTAAGTTTTTTCCGAATTCCTAGAATACTCTCGATTTTACTTATTTTGCTATTCCACTGTTTTCCTCACTACTAGGGCTGCCTGAAATCAGCCTGAAACTCGTACTTTGCCGCATATCAGCTATGCAATGTCAATTTGAAGTTGAAAAATACTGTAAAAGTGTTTTCGTTACGAGTAAACTGTCAGTTTATTTTTGACTTCAAGATAATAACTCAGAAAAAATATATAATTTTATACACGACGATAAAATTATTATATTATCGACTCGAGAAAAATAATTATCGTGCTCCTTCGTCGCTCATGAAGTAACACTTTTCTTTCGTCGATAAAATATAATTTTATCGTCTTGTATAAAAAATAACTATTTCACATTTGCAATCACAAAATAAATGATTACAAAAGTATCCATGAAAATAATTTTTGATTTTAATATTCTATCAAAACAACAATTTTTATTTATTTATTTCATTAAAATATTAACTTCATGCCATAAAGTAACAAAACATATTCATTTTATCAATATTTAGAATCGTAGTAGTCTGTGATTTTTGTTGACTCGCAACACCGATTTTCAATTGTTTATTAGCTAAAAGTTGTTAGAAGCCATTACACGCTCTTATATATTTAAAGTTTTTCGGGGATAATTTATTGATTTCAATATAAATAATATAACTAATCGATTCAGTAGTGTTTTCCGGTCATTTTGATATATAAATGATTGCTGGGAACACAAAATAACTTATAAAAATTCAATAATAATGATTGTGTAAAACTTTGTTTACAAGATGGCGGCGAGATATGAAGTAAGAATTTTATTTATTTATTTAATTAATTTATACTTATTTATGAATACTTTTATGCATTTCGGGGTTAAAATAATTATATTTTCGAAAAATTAGTAAATAAAATAATATATTTGTTTATTTGTAGATAATATTTTGTAGTTTTGATATTATTAATATGTAATGATGAAATTACTTTGAGATATTTAAGTAGGAATTCATAAAATTTCGGTGTAGAAGAATTACCACCGAAATTTATACGAACAAATGTGTAAAGTAATTTCAATTTTTGCTTGATAAAATATTAATATGCTCCTGTATGTTTGCAGGTATAAATATTTATTGGAAGAGGTAAATATACCAAAATCTTTTGATTCACAAAGATGCGGATACTAGTTTAATTCCAAAATACCAAATTAGACAACATAAGAAATTGCGACTGACCTGAACGGTGTATCAGAGATGCATCTTCATAGATTGCTGGATCGGACGTGTCAGCATCAACTAAAATTATTACAACTATTACAAGTAAGTTTGTTGAGTTCAGCTTCATTCGCACAAGCATTTAGTTTTACGGTTTATATTGATGTTTACGTTTAAGAAAGTTTAAATTCATATAACTAAATACGAGAATTCTCACTTCCCTCTTGCAAGCACTGTGAATTCACGTATATTTTATTAGATGAATATAAACTTTCTTAAATGTAAACATAAATGTAAGCTTCAAAAAATGAAGGGTTCATCCAAGATAAATTGTTGATAAAATTGATAGGTTGGCATAACAATTTTTATTAATAATTTGACGTAGACATATAAACAATTTGTATTTGGACGTTTCGGGGTAAAAGCTTTGTTATATAATTTACAATTATTTAAAACAACAATTTTTCTGAGGGGTACATGGACTCCGAAACGTCCAAATCAAAATTGTTTATATAAATGTAAACCTTAACACTAAATGCATATGTGTATGCAGCTTTTCAACAAATGTTCATATATTTATTTTATTTACTAAACGAAAAATACTGTTCCAGTTGTTTTGAACAGTGGTATTTCCTTTTAAACTTGCCTAAAATAATAATTATTAAACAAGACATTTGTACAGTCTCAACTAAAATTTGTAACTGCTGGTATAGGTACATTCATATTTTATGCATTTATATTAATTTAATTCAGTTAATCTTAATATTTTTATATGTACTCAATTTCAAAATTAGTTATTCGTAAAGGTAATTATTTATTTGAATTTTCTATTAACTACCTTAATATTTATCTATTTTATTAAATTAAAATATTTCTCATTTTTTATATCACAAAATAACATAATTTGGAATCATAGTAGTCTGTGCATTTTGTTGACTCGCAACGCCGATTTTCAGTTGTTTATTTGTTAAAACTTGTTAGAAGCCGTTACACGCTCTCATACTTTTAAAGTTTTTCGGGGATAAGTTGTTGATTTCAATATAAATAATATAACTAATCGATTCAGTAATGTTTTCCGGTCATTTTGATATATAAATGATTGCTGGGGACATAAAATAGCTTATAATAATTCAATAATAATGATCGCGTAAAAATTTGGTTACAAGATGGCGGCGGGACATGAAGTAAGAATTTTATTTATTTATTTTATTAATTTTTGGTTGTTTATTATATTTAAACTTATTTATGAATACTTTTATACATTTCGGAGTTAAAATAATTATATTTTCGAAAAATTAGTAAATAAAATAAAATATTTGTTTATTTAATAAAGAACGCAGTTTACGCAATAATTCATTTGTTTCTCATTGTCAAAAATCATTGTTACAAGTAATTATTGCTAAATATCTACAGAAACTACAAAAGAATACTAAATAGGGTAAGCAATTAGTGTTTGAATCATTATTCTATCGACTGTGATAATAATTATCATGTTCTGAACAAAAAATGTTATTTGTTATGTCGAAAAAGTAACAGAGATTTTGAGACAAGTAAGTAAATTCCTATTTAAATCAAATATAAGTTACAAATACTCATTTAAAATTGATTTAATTATAAACTATTGTTTTTATTTTCTTAACAAAATGGATAGGGCACATTTTGCGTAGCAAATATAAACCGTAGTTTTTTATGCCAACATTGGGAGTTCGTTATAAATTCCCAGCCAAGCGAACCTTTAATGTTGATACAGTGAAATGCAGTCGAATTTTTATAAATTAATTTCGTTTTTTTGAAATAATTAAATATGAATCGATTATTAGTGCAAAATATCTTTGAAACTTAAAAGAAAAACTAAACAAGGTTAAAAATCATTACTTAAATCTTTGATTTACCTATCGATTGTGATAATTATTGTCGAGATATTATGTTAACTGTGAACAAATTATTGGTATACAGCTGCGCTTGTTGTGTTTGGAAGAAATAACAAATCTTCAAAGAAGAAGAAATATTATATTCCTATTTAAATCAAATATCAGGTACAAATATTAATTGGATTAAGTAATAAACTATTGGTATTATTTTCTTTATAAAATGGAACGGGCACCATTTTAGCGAGAAAATAAAACTTATAGTTTATTAAATGATGAAGTTGGTTTCGTTTTTCTTTGACGTAAATTTAAATAGGAATTAATGCAATTCCCAGCGAAATTAAACGGAAGAATTATTATGTAAAGTAAGTTCAATTATTACTTGGTAAAATATTAATATGCTCATGTATGTTTGTAGTTATAATTATTTATTCGTTGATGAAAATATTCCAAAATATTTGTTTTACAAAGATGCAGTTACTATTTAAATTTCAAAGTAATCAATACAACAATTTGCCGCTTAATTACTTAAACTTGACGGTTTATCAGCAATGCATCTTCAACTCTTGCTGGTTCATGGGACGTCAACATCAACGAAATTATTCCAAGTAAGTTTGTTTTAAGTTACAACAAATTATGCCGTTCCCTATTTTTAGGGCAGCAGCTCTATGGAATGCCAGAATTAAGCTAGATTCAGACCTACCCAATTATAAGTGTAAGTGCTAAGTTAACCAACCAGCTTAAACTTATAATTATAAGTGCTAAATTAACCAACCAGCACGTCCACAAAATACCAATAAGTGCGAACGTTGAGCGCTGGTTGGTTAAATTAGCCACTTACACTTATAATTGCGTATGTCTGAATCTAGTAAAGCTAGATTCAGACCTACCCAATTATAAGTATAAGTACTAAATTAACCAACCAGCGTTTCCAAAATATTCCAATTTCAATTATAAGTGCGAACATTGAGCACTGGTTGGTTAAATTAGCCACTTACGCTTATAATTGCGTAGGTCTGAATCTAGCTTAAGACATAATAATAATTGAGGCAAATTTAATTTTTTAAAAGGGCAGATCACTGAAATAGACTGTGAACAGTTTATAATTTCCTGGTTGTGGATTCCTGTCATAAGTTTTGAGGGTTTTTGCCAGCTACTCAGCTAAGTAGGTACTTGATTTGGAAATCTTAATGTAAAATTAGCACGCCTAGCTAATAGATGAACCTCTGTGCGAAATGAAATCTATTTTAAGCTAGGCATGCAATATTACTTTAGGATTTTCAAAACCAGTTCTTAGCTGGATACCTGGAAGTAACCCTCAATACTTAGAATTTCTTATAAATCTATGCTCTATAGCAGAATACATAAAGGTCACATTTCTTTGTCATTTATTTCAAAGTCGTTCAAAGTAGAAATTATCGACAATTTATTTTCAATACTGGCAACATTTGTTAGAAATAGCAACACACTTCTGTGTGATAAGCACCTTTAGGTAATTTTTTACTGTCATTAGTTTAGATATGTGCAGCTAAACAAATAATTGTCATGCTTACAACAAAGTATTTTGTGACAAATGTTCAGAGCTGGGCAAAGTACCGAACAAATGTACTCGAGTACAGAGTATGAGTACTCATATTAAAAAGTACTCTTGAGTATTTTTCTTGAATATTTGCAAAACCGTTCTGGCATGAGTACAGAGTACAAAAAGTACTCAATACTCGTAGAGTACTGAGTATCTATGACGTCATTATAGTACAAATATACATAATTTTATTAAAATAATGCTTATATGCAAACATGGGCATGACGATTAATAATGGCTACGATTAACGCTGAAATTGATTTGAATCTAATTCACTTTCAATTGTTAACTGATTCTCAATTGAATTCAGTTGGATTTCAATTGGTCTATTGAAGTCAATTGAACCTAATTGAAATTAATCGATTAATCAATTAACCATAATATAATTTTCGGTTAAAATAAACATCAATGAAGAACTTGTTATAAACAAATCAATATTTTATAATAAATGAATTGTTCTTTTATGTTCACAATATTTCATTATATTTTTCTGCAAGTTTCAACTTGATTGTTGACACCACTGTCGCACTTTGGAAAAAATTTTTGGCGTACTCATGATTCTAAAAATACTCTGAGTATTTGAAAATACTCTCAGTGTTTAAAACTCTGAGTATTTAAAAATACTCTAAGTATTTAAAAATACTCAGAGTATTTAAATATACTCTGAGTACTTTTACTGTACTTAGAGTACTATTTAGAGTATTGAGTACAAGTATCATAGCGAAAATCTTTCGAGTACGAGTAAAAGTATCGATATTTCAAATGTACTTAAGTATGAGTACAAAGTACCAAATTTGTACTTTGAGTAGTACTTTAGAGTAATGTACTCCAGTACTGCCCAGCTCTGCAAATGTTGCCGATATTGTCAACTTTTCGATATTTCTGTCGTGGGATCCAGAATAACCATAATAGTATATTATACAACGACGCTATAATGGATGCTATTATTCGATAAAGTATAGAAGCAAAACGAGCGAGGGTTTGAATCATCGGAGGAATAATAGCCATTATAGCTAGTTGTATACTGTACTTTATCTACGACTTGTGCTATATTATGCCTGTGGCACACCGGCCGAGGAGCATCGAGGACCATCGAGTAACTCCTCGATGAAACGATAGAACGCACCCCGTCCTCGACGAAAAATAGGGGCGCCGCTATTTTCATCGAGTTGTTCCTCGATGAAACGAATGTATCTCATTTCAGACGTATCTTTGGATTTGATTTCGCGCAAAACTTTGATGTATTTGTCACCGATTAAATAGAAATCCATCGCGGACGGGTGCGTTCTTTCGTTTCATCGAGGAGTTACTCGATGCTCCTCGACCGGTGTGCCACAGGCATTACGTACAAGATTTTAATAAAATAAATACCCAATACGCAAAAATTTTGACATTTCCAAATGTCAATATTCTATCAGCATAGTTATTTATTAAACATTGCAATGTTTTCTAAAAATAATTTGCACAGAGAAATTGATTCAAGCAAAGTTATTATCTGATTGGTTCAGAGGAGGGAATCATACTATTATTCCCTGCGGGAATTATAGATCGCATTATGTAGCAAACATCACACATTTCATTTTCGTTAAATCGGGTTATTTATAATATTAAATTAAAAACACTTCTGTCACAAACTATCTTGGGTAAAAAATATTTGATATTTTACATTTCTGCTTTCGTATGAATAATCAGCACATTTTTTCATTAAATTATAATGATTTTCCCATTATTAATATAAAATAAGGATCTTTAACTTTAAATAATTAATTAATTTTTGAATTAAATTTTGCGCCCTTTTCCCATCATAGTTGGTTTTGATTTTCGGCGTTCCCCCACTCCAATTTTTAACCGCCCTTTTCATAGAAAACTTGTTGTGTGTTGAACAAGGGTGTTGAAGGTCGTACATTTATAAAGTTTTTTTGGTGGTAATTTTGCGCGACATATATAAAAAGTGATATCAATCGATTCAGTATTGTCTGCCGGTCATTTTGATATATAATTTATTGTTAGGGACAAGAAATAACTTATAGAAATTCGATATTAACGACCTGTACATTCGGTTACAAAGATGGAGAATCTTGAGCAAAAAAATTTTGTGTAAGTATTTTTCGAATTGTTGTAACTTAATTATCAATACTTTTATTCATTTTGGTGTTGAATGAAATACATTTTCGGATTATTAATAAATTTAATTAAATAAATAAAATATTTAACGGAAAATCAGTTCATATGGCTCGACCAATCAGAACACGGTTTCTTAAATCCAACTAAAAGGCATGCGCAGTGATTGAGCGCGTTGAAATTTCGGTTAAAAGTCGAAGTTAAACCGTTGACTGCAAATGGTTTCAGTAAAGTTTTTGGTGGTAATTTTGCGCGACATAAATAAAAAGTTATATCAATCGAATCAGTATTGTCTCCCGGTCATTTTGTTATATAATTTATTGTTAGGGACAAGAAATAACTTATAGAAATTCGATATTAACGACCTAGACATTCGGTTACAAAGATGGAGAATCTTGAGAAAAATATTTTTTGTGTAAGTATTTTTCGAATTGTTGAAACTTAATTATCAATACATTTATTCATTTTGGTGTTGAATTAAATACATTTTCGGATTATTAATAAATTTAATTAAATAAATAAAATATTTAATGGAAAATCAGTTCATATGGCTCGACCAATCAGAACGCGGCTTCTAAAATCCAAGACCAATCAGAACGCGGCTTCTTAAATCCAAGTAAAAGCTATGTGCAGTGACTGTGCGCGTTGAAATTTCGGTTAAAAGTCGAAGTTAAGCCGTTGACTGCAAATGGTTTCAGTAAATTTCAATTGATTTATCAATTAATAATCAAATATTTAAATGTTTTTACGTGTTTTGTAACATACATCATTATTGAGGTCAAACAGTTAGTACGAAAAACTTGTAATAACATATTATGTTCTTGTCATGAAAAGTACAACGGTTGAAATGTTGACTAAATAACGACTTTTGTGAGTAAATTTAACTCAATTTCGGGAGTTTAATATGTTTTTTAGTGAAAATAACTTTATAATTAGAAATTAATATCAAATAATGGTGTTTTAGATGAAGAAAATTGAAGAATCCATTAGAAAATTTTAAGTTCTGTGCGACGTGCCACTTCAGTACTTATTTGAAGATTCTACACTCTACAGTAACCAGTAAGCGAAATAAAAGGAATTTTAAATTTTCATCGAACGGGCATAGATTATCAGCAAAAACCGCTTCGGTACCTTGAAACTGCCCAGCTCGGTTGTTCTCTTGACTGTTGCGTTGAGGCGAACTTGACTCGCTCCAACCAATTCTGGCTGCACGGACAGTAACTGGTAAGTTCTTTAACAGTTTAATAAATGTTTTCGTCAAGTATTTTTGGCAAAAACAGCTCTGATACACAGAAATCATCCCATAAAATAAATAATTACTCGAATTATCAGTCGTACAAACTTTCTTCTTTCTATGTTTCGGTTTAGTCTTAAACTTTCTTCAGGATTATAAAGCTCGTACAATCATGTATCAGTTTTGTTACGAATGTATCTGATTCATGATTGTCTGACTAACTTTGAAGAAGGTTTTAAGCAAGATTCAGACCGACCCAATTATAATTATAAGTGCTAAATAAACCAACCAGTGCTTCCACAAAATTTCAATTTCAATTATAAGTGCTAACGTTGAGTCCTGTTTGGTTAAGTCAGCCACCTTCCCAATTATAAGTATAAGTGGCTAATTTAACCAATCAGCGCTCAACGTTTGCACTTACAATTGAAATAGGAATTTTGTGGATGCGCTGGTTCGTTCATTTAGCACTTACAATTATAATTGGGTAGGTCTGAATCCAGCTTTAGAGTAAACGCTGGTTTGTAATGGATGTAACCAGCAACAGGTTATGTACTTATTATGTGCTCTGTTAAGTTGAACTATATGCATTTCTAAGTTATGGTTCATAATGCCACGAAGCCGTAACAGAAATGTCTTTGTTCAACAGTATACAGAATAAGTAACCGGTTAATCCATTATAAACAAGTATAGCGGTATTCACAGCCCTAAAATTGGTGAAATTTGTGAAGTCTGTTATATGGCAATGTGTACTTGCGGTTGCGTTCACAACACCAAATTCAGTGATGTGAACACAAGTACACGTTGCCATATGACAGACTTCACAAATGTCACTAAATTTCAGGCTGTGAACGCGGCTTAAAGGCTGGTTTATTATGGCTGTAATCGATTACTTATTTAATATTCTGTAAAGTTGAACTATAGGCATTTCTATGGTACGGTTCATAATAACACGGAGCCGAAAAATAGAATTGTCTTTGTTCAAGTTTACAGAATACAGAATAAGTAATCGGTTACATCCATTATAAACAAGTCTTGAGTTAACTTTAACTGGTTACTTTTTCTGTATCATGTAAAGTTGAACTATAGGCATTTGTATGTTACGGTTTATAATAACACGGAACCGTAATATAAAAATGTCTGTTCAAGTTTACAGAATACAGCATAAGTAACCGGTTACATATATTATAAACCAGCCTTAAACCGAAACGGTGGTTATGTAAATACGAAGAATAAATGTTGTATGTTTGTTATTTCTAGTTATTTTTTACCTTTTAAACACAACAATCGATTAAACAGTAAAGCTAGATGCAGAACTTCCCACTTATAAGTATAAGTACTAAATTAACCAATCAGCACTTTCACAAAAGTCCAATTTCAATTATAAGTGCGAACGTAGAGCGCTGGTTGGTTAAATTAGTCACTTACACTTATAATTGGGTAGGTCTGAATATAGATTCACTTTATTGCTTCATAAATCAAAACATGTGCAACTGATTTATTAGTGACTAATAGTTGTTTTTCTTCTGCTTCAGATTGCGAAATATACCAAGAAATATTGATGATATTCCATGAAGTAACGATGGTAGTCCCAAAAGTATGAGAGTCCAAAAATATTGATGTTCCAAATAATCCAGAGCTTTGGGCCAATTAAAAGTAAAAGCTCAAATTCCGAATCAGAAGGAAGTTGTAGCGGTTCGAATTGCAGAGTTCCAGAGTTGCTGACAGCGCCGGACGTGCAGTTAACTGGTAAGGTTCTTTTATTTTACAAGTTACAACTCACGTCTTTCAACCCAACTTGGGTGTGGCAGCCTCACAACTGTGAGCCATTAATACAGATATACAGCGTGCTTCAAAATTATTATTTCTAAAACTAAGGGTGCAAATTATTTGATATACTGATTGTGATTACAACGCAAAAAATTGCACTATACTAGAAACAAATATTTGTCGTGCCACTGGTTACAGTAATTAATAAAAATTAATAACATTTAAATTTATTTATTCAATTTTAATGTTTACTAATTTTTATCCATTACTGTAAAATATCAAACCAGTGATACGAAAAATGTCTGCTCCAAATAATGTGCGTTGTAATCAGTACATCAACTAATATGTATCCATTTTTTTTGTCAATAATTTCGAAGCACCCTGTATATACCGTGTGTGCGGTTGCCTTGCCTGTAGCAACTCACGGGTACTCATGGTTGTTTGTAAAGAGTACACTACAGGGGTGATAAAAATTATCTTGTTTACAAATACTCTATTCTCTTTTGCAAAATAATTAAAAATCTGATTAACGAATTGCAAAACTTGATAGAATTAACTGTGTAATAATAATTATGTTTAGCATGAGCACAAACTATTTCATTAATGTTGATAATTTAATTAATTAAATAAATTTCAATTCTTTATGCTGATTGGTTTACTAATGGTTTATATATCTTAATAAATAAAGTTTGGGCTCACAAATACAATTTGCTGGGAAACGCATTACAAATGTTGTGATTGAATTGTTCTGATTTTTTACAATTTCTACGATTAGTAAATAAAATAATAACTAAAACATTTAGTACACATTAGAATCAGAAGATTTTACACTGTTTCACTAAATCATTTTTAATATTCGTTGATGAATATTAATAACAAGTTTGTTGACAATTAAATTACATTTAATTTTGTTAATTTTCGTCCATATTTCTTTTGGTGGTGTGTCTGGGTTTATTGAGGAAACATATTGTTGCCATGATTGTTTTTTGCTGTTTTTAATAGTTCGTCTGCACATTGCTTTTCTTTTCTTTAGCTCTATGACATTATCTTGTGATCTATTTCGGCGAAATTTCTTTAGTGCTTTTCGATTTTAATCGACAATCACAAGTCGTAGCTTCAAATATTGTACTTCAAAGTCAATTATGTTGTAATATATAATTATTTTATTATAACTTGTTGTTAAAAGTTTGTTGTTGTTTACGTAAACTTATAATTTTGTTCTGTTTACAGGCGAAATGTATCAGGAAACTATGAAGTTCTTGTACTCATTTCATCGCAGCAACCAACAAAATAAACCGGTGGATGATGATGCCGCACAGAAACCGAAAATTGCAGAGTTCTAGAGTAGCAACCATCTGGTACAAACAATGTACAACCAGGTCAGTGATTCTTGTGCTTGTGCTTTTGTATTTCCTGGCAAATTTAGGGCATTTTCTTGGGTGTATATGTAACAATGTATGTAACAATGTAAATAAATAAAGAAAACAATTATTGCTACAATAAACAAATGTACCATAGAAGAAAGTTTGAGGGACTTTCTTCATCGTATCTCATGCAATATTTTAAACAATTTTGGCGAAATAGTTTTAAAAATAAGAATTTATTTTGACATAATAAATAACTAATGTTGTTGATTTAAAAAGTAATTAATTCTCAAGTGAATAAACTTTGATTTTTTGTTGTTGCTATGAGTTAATAATTACAGTTGTAAACGTCAAAATTGGATAAAATTATTAACTTGTCAATATGTTTAGCTGTGTTTAGCTGTGAGCGCAAACTGTTTCAGTCATGTTGTTGATGGTTTAATTACTTGTTAACAGTAATAGATACAAAATCGAATTAAACTGATGGTAACAGTTAAAGTTTGAACTCACTAATTATAATTTGCTGGGAAATACATTACAAATGCTGTGATCGAACTGTTCTGATTTTTTATGTTTTCAACAACGAATAAATATTTTGAGAACATTAGTAAGTGCAAATAATAAAAATACACAATACTTTTAAAACGTTTAACCCTGTAGTATTGTGTTTAGTACTTCGAAACGCCAGTTTAGAATTTTTAAAATTAATTACATTTTGAGTTGTAATTAAATTATTAATAGTCAATCAACAATAGTTCTAGAATTGTAATTTGAGATATAATTTAGAGACCCTACTTTATCTATTGTTTAAAGGTTCTTTGAATATTAAATTATTTTTTTTGTGTAATCAAAGTGGATTCTAGTAGATTAGTACAGTATGTAGATCTCAATGGTTTTCGAGTTTGGTTGGTGTTACTTTTAAAATGGTGAAAATAGAACATTCCTATTAAAATAAAATGTTAGTTCACACTAAAATTAATAAAGTATAAACTAGGTATGGTTTTATTTTTATTTCAAAACACACGAGCTTTGTTTTGAGATAAAATAAGCACTATACTTATTTATAGTGTTTAATATTCAACATTGATAGTTCAGTAATAAATAGTAGTCAAATACAAATTTACATCAAAATAATAAAGTGTAACATCCAAATTGGGGTTACAATAATAATTTGTTGGTTTCTTGTCGATTGTCGAAACTGGGTAACTAGTATCAAGTAATAGTTGAAGTTACAAAATGTAAAACTAAATAATGCACACTTAAATCAATAAATAAAGATCAAATCAGAACATTTCTTCGCGGCATTTGGGCATAAGCTGGGCGGGGTTTGAACCTCTGTCCTAACTTCTAGAGAAGTAAATTCAATTCCGCCCGTTTACGTTTCATCATTTCCGGTTCTTCGTAGACACAGATTCGGAATCTGTCGCGAACCGTCCGCTGCGCTGGTGAGAGACGTTGCTCTAATTCTGTCAGAGTTACAGCAGCGTGGCTCACAGACAGCTGACGGTCGATAGGCCGACTTCCTCGGGTCCTGGAGGACCTGGAGGTCGTCACCAGCAGCTGAGGACCTGGAGGTCGTCACCGCCGCCTGGACCACGACACGTCCCTGGAGATGATGACCAAGGAGGAGGAATATGCGCGTCTATGTAAAATCGCGGAATACACTCGATTTTTGTGAAGTAAGTTTCACGATTGGGTTTTTTATGATTAGTAAATTTTTGTTGTTTGAAAACGCGAATATATTTCTGTTCATATACATCACGGGCAGTGGTGACCACTTTGGCAGTGTTGTACAATTTTAAAAAATATGTTTATTGCAAAATCTCATCAATGATAATGGATATAAATCACAACAATGACATAAAACATACATGCCAACATGTCTACATAACACATGACAATGACACAATTAAATATAATAAATTGAAATAATATTAACTGACTATTTTGTGAGTATGGTGGACATGCATAGATGTTGCGCTCACTATAACTCAGAAAATAATAGGAAATAAAAATATGGTCAACATTGCATAACTGCAGTAGAAAAAGTGATACATTTTCGAACTAGGGTGGTAACTGAGACTCGACTCTAGTTATCACACGAGTTCGAAAAGTTAACTTTTATTTCACGTTAAACAATAATTAAAATGCAGAATAAAAAATATAATAGACACAAAATGTATTTTAAACAAATATTTATTTTGATTGATAGTTCAAAATATGAACTTGTTTAAGACTTTGGGAATTTGAGTCACGAAACATAGTAGATTAACGCGCTCAAACTTAAATTAGTCTGGGCAGCGATATTGAGAGCTCTAAAAATTTGTAATTTCATCTTAAAATCGTAAAAAAACGAGAATATGATAACAATAAAATATGTAAACTATATAAAATTTGTGTTCTGTGTGAATGTTGGGCATATGAGTATAGATATTGTTTATTGTTCCCATTGTTCACTCAAAATAAAAATAAATAGTCAGTTGGTAGTCATTACAATTTACACAAATAGATAATTTTCTATGGTGGGAATACGAGCATAGATGTTGCTCTTAGTGTAATTAAATAATTCAAATAAATACTCAAGTAAAATACAACACTGCCGAAAGGTTCGGAGTTTAGAGCTGCCTATCTCGCTGATGCGGAAATAGAAAAGTCATAGAACAAATGTAAAGATGGTAATTTAGTCTGTATTCTTGTTGTTTCTTGTTTTGTATCAATGGTTGTAATTACATACTGGAATGATGTGTTTTATGAACCAACAATGTATTGAAAAGATCGTTCGCTCATATTAGATTTGATATTTGTCGTTAAGGGTATCGACTCCACGTAGCTCTACACCGCGTTTGTCCTATGTTAATGCATAGAAACGCTCGCTAAAAATACGGAAACGCAGTCTAGCAATTTATACAATGCTCACGAAGTTTTATAGATAAAGCTAAATTTCATAAATTTATTTACAGACGAAGAATGCAACTAGGATTATGCCGAGTTACATTTTCTAATAAATTTCTTAATAATAAGAAAAAGCATGTAAAAAATTGCGTAAAACACACTTTTTCATTAATTTTATATATGGTTTTCAAAGATTTTTTCAGAATTCTAACTGGGCATAATCCTGGATTAAGTTTTTCACAAAAATATAGTACCTGTTTTTCCTTCAAATTTTTAATATGCAATGAGTTAAGCAGAAACTGCTACACCTCTAAACACGCTATATTTTGTTACGGAGACGAGCCCCTTAATGAAATATAGTAGCATAAGAAAATTTTCACGTAAAAGAATTGTAATTGATAAAAAAACACCCATAGCAAATAATATTTTTGAGCTACGTTAAAATATTTGCCCTTACATTATTTAAATTAATTACAAAGCCAACAATAACTGCAATTTTTGATTACAATTTCCAAAACCATTTTTGTGTTTACTAAAATATTTAATTTGAAACAGTATAATATTTATTACATTAATAATTTATTTATAAGTACACGTAAGATGATGGCTGGTAAACACACGGTTTAATAATATATTTATAACGGTTACTCACAATATGTGAGACTGTTGCATCTAAATTTGATAAAAAATAATTATTTGTATGTGTTTATTAAACTAGTTAATTTATTATTAATTTTCGCACAAATCAATACAATAATTTGTAATTTTTTATATAATAACAATAATCAATTTAAATTTTAAGCATACCGGCATATTTATTTCAATTTATATTAATTAATAAACATTTGTATTAATTTATTAAATTAACAATTTAATTTACCGCGTTTTTGGATCTTAGTCGCCTATGGAATTCGTGCACTGTTGAGACGCTCTCGCTTCCCCAACCGCCACTTGTTTCAATAACAAACTCTTCAGCGACCGTTAGTGTTCTGATATTTTAAAAGTGTTTCGATGTTTAATTTGCGATTCATATAACAAGTTGCACATCATTCGATTCAATAATTTTTTCCGGTCATTTTGATATATAATTTGTTGGGTGGCATCAAAATTTAACTTGTGAAATTTCCATAAAAATAATTAGAAGAATATGATCACATCCAAAATGGCGAGAGCTTTGATGAAGTAAGCAATTATTTTAATTAATCGAATATTTTCGGGTTGTTAACTACAATTAAACTTAATAATTAGTAAGTTTATGCAATTAGCCGATGTTTTTAATACATTTTCTGGTAATTATTGGTATATTGAAATAAATATGAGCAGTGATACTTAACCAATTTTTGGCTTGATTACATTTGACAGTGTTCGCGGTTTTAATTCGATATTTCAGTACAAAATCGAAGTTCAAATATATAACTAGAGTAAATATTGATTAATAATCGATTATTTATACGTTTTGCTTGTTTTATGAAACATTTATTAATGGCAAAGGTATTAATTGTCTTGAAGAACACTTGTAATATAATCGTGTTTCACGGCAAATCGGATCCAGTATTTTGGTACAAAATCGAAGTTTAAAGTTATAAGTAGAGTAAATATTGATTAATAATCAGTTATTCATATGTTTTGCGTGTTTTGATATATAATTATTAACTGGCGAAGGTAATAATTGTATACCAAAACACTTAGAACTGAAATCTTGTTTTACGGAAAACCAAATGCAAATTAAATCAAGTCACAAGTTCTAGCTTGAAATATTATGCTTTATAGTCAATTATTATTATAATTGATATAATTTAATCATAATGTCATGATAAAATTATGTTATTGTTAATATTAACGTGTATTTTTGTTCTGTTTTAGTGAGAAAAAGTATCAGGAATGTATGAAGTTACTACATCACACAACACCACAAAATGAAACGGTACGTTGATTTTTAAGTTAAACAATTATTCTCTTTACTTATTTGTGTGTGAATTATCTCTGTTGTACTTATATTATTTCTGATTGATAACTTATTTGGTACTAATTGATTTTTCTTCTGTTACAGATAAACAGTTAAAGATGAGAGTCGAAACCAAAGATGGGTCGGTATTTTAAAATGAGAGATGGACCGCTATTTGAAACATGGACCGCTATTTGAAAGATGGACCGCTATTTGAAAGATGGACCGCTATTTGAAAGATGGGCCCCCTAATTGCAGAGTTCCAGAAAGTACCGTTCATACAGTAAACCGGTAAGTTATTAATTTTGTTTTGAATTTAGTGTTGATTACCTGTAGATCTCAGTAAATAGTTTGAACTTAAATAACGTAAAGCCTCAATAAACATTTAGTTTTGAGGTTTACATTTATGTGTACGTTTTAGAAAGTTTATGCTTCATACCCATAGACATTTTTTAACGTTTACATTTATGTTTACGTTTAAGAATGTTTAAGTTCATATAACTAAATACGAGCATTCACACTTCCCACTTTGAAGCACTGTGAATGTTCATATGTATTCAAACTTTCTTAAAAACGCACATAAATGTAAATCTTAAAACTAAATGCTTATGTGAATGATGCTTTAACTAAATACGAACATTCACAGCGCTTGGAAGTACTAAGTGTGAATATGAATTAAAACTTTATTAAAGCATCTAGTTTTAAGGTTTAGATTTAAGTTTACGTTTAAGAAAGTTTGAATACATCTAAATAAATACGAACATTCACAGCACTTGAAAGTGGGAAGTGTGAATGCTCGTATTTAATTGGATGTATGATGTATTCAAACTTTCTTAAACGCAATCATAAATGTAAACCTTGAAACTAAATGCTTATGCGAATGAGGCATTAAATTCATGTATCTAAATACCGATATATAAATTTAAACTTTCTTAAGCCTTATTCACATAAGCATTTAGTTTTAAGTTTATGTTGAAGAAAATTTGAATACATCTAACTAAATATGAGCATTTACAGTGCTTGAAAGTGGCAAGTGTGAATGCTCGTATTTAGTTATATGAATTTAAACTTTCTTAAACGTAAACATAAATTTAAACTTTAGAACTAAATGCTTATGTGAACGAGGCTTTAAACCTTAACATGAATATAAACCTTAAAGCCTCATTCACATAAGCATTTAGTTTTAAAGTTTACATTTATATTTACCTTTAAGAAAGTTTAAATAAATCTAACTATATGCGAACATTCACAGTGCTTGAAAGTAGGATATGAGAATGCTCGTATTTAGTTAGATGAATTTAAACTTTCTTAAACGTAAACATAAATGTGAAGTCTAAAGCTAGATTCAGACCTACCCAATTATAAGTATAAGTGCTAAGTTAACCAACAAGCGCTTCCACAAAGTTCCAATTTCAATTATAAGTGCGAACGTTGAGCGCTGGTTGGTTAAATTAGCCCCTTACACTTATAATTGAGTAGGTCTGAATCTAGCATTAAACTAAATGTTTATGTGAATGAGGCTTCAGTTTTTTAAAGTTTAACTGCAGTAACTGTTTATGAATTAAACTGTAGATCTCAGTGAACACTTTATTTTGCATATCTTTAGCTATTTATTAACTTGGTGTTGATTTTAGTCATGCTCTGTTACAACTTGTTTACTTACTTAGTAAACAGTCAATTGCGAACTGACAACTACTGTAGAATGTAGTTACTGCACTAAACTGCGCCTGTAGATCTTTGTAACATTAATTATTGCATTAATAACTGTAGATCTTAGTGAACAATTTAATTCTCCATAGCTTTAGCTAGTAACAAACTTAATCATGTAAATTTTTGTCATGTTTGGTTGCAACTTATTTAGTTACTTAGTAAACAGTTTAATTCGCGAATCAACAACTGTAGAGTCTAGTGACTGCACTGAACTGAGCCTGTAGATCTTAGTAACTATATTTATTGCATTACTTGGTTACTGATTGGTTTATTTTTGTTTTAGGACAGATGCTTCACTGTGGAGTTCGGTCTGCTGTATGGACGTACACAGAGGTTAGTGAATTTCTTGTGCTTTTGTGTTTCCTGGCAAATTTAGGGCCCTTTAATATTGCCAAATGTTGTAACAATGTTTTAATAAAAATATAATAAAGGCTGCGAAAAATATATGTACCATATAAGAATATTTCAACGAATGAAAGTATAAGTACTTTTATTCAATTTTGACGTTTTAAACAACAACATAGCAACAACTTTAAATAAATGTTTATTCACAAGTGAATTAATTTTTTTTTAAATCACTCAACACATTTTTAAATCGTTTAAACGTTTTAAACTGTTATTATTACGTCAAAAATTCATAAAAACAATGACAACTTGCCACTAACGACTACTTTGATTAGTTTTTTTTGATAAGTCAAAATAAATTTATAATTCATATATTTGAAATAATTTCGTCAAAATTGAATAAAATATTGTATAAATCACGTGATACGAATGTTTATTCACTCGAAGAAATTATCCCACTCGCCCTTTGGGCTCGGGGGCTAAACTTTCTTCTCTTGAATAAACATTCATGTATCTCACTTGGTGTGTAAATATCTAGTAATAATGTGTTTAGCTGTGAGCTCAAACTGTTTCAGTCATGTATTAAGTTGATGGTTTAATTAATTTCTCCGTATATGAAAATTTTGTTAATATTAAAATTATAATTAATGATTATGATGACAAACAATTTTTCATTAATAATAATAATTAAATAACAGTAAAGTTTGAACTCACAAATAATAATTTGCTGGGAAATACATTACAAATGTCGTGATCGAACTGTTCTGATTTTTTATGTTTTCAACAACGAATAAACAAACGTCATACATACACATTACAAAGATACACAATACTTTGCAGCACGAATTTAGTAATTTATTTTGTATTGTCAATTTAGAATTTTATTCAATAAATTTTAAATTCTATTAAAATTATTAATTATTAAATAATACTTCAATTATTTTACAAATATAATTAAAAATTTAATTTGGTAACATAAACATACTTTAACTTGTGTTCATTGGGGTTTAAATACAAATAATTATCTGCCTCTTTCTTTTTTATAAGCTAGTGTTTGGAGTAATCACTAAATTCTGGTTACATTAATTAATTAATTAATTAGGCCTGTAGATCTCGGTGGTTTTAAGGTTGGGTTGGTGTAATTTTAAATTTGTGGAAATAGAACATTCCTATTAAGATAAATACAAGTTAACATTAAAATAAATTAATCAATAAACTAGGTATGATTTTATTTCGTTTCCAAAATAGGCGGGCACTATTTTGAAGCGAAATAAACTTCATACTTTTAGTATTTTATTTGAACATTTATCATAAAATAAATAAATAGTAGTCGAATATAAGTTCACTTTATATAATTAAATAATAAAGTAGGTATGGTTTTATTTTGTTATCAAAATGGTTGACACCATTTTGAAATAAATAACGCCATACTTATAGTATTAATTTACAACATTGATAGTTCATTAACCTTCCGCAACTCTGTGGTATTAAGGTTGGGTTGGTGTAATTTTAAATTTGTGGAAATAGAACATTCCTATTAAGATAAATACCAGTTAACATTAAAATAAATTAATCAATAAACTAGGTATGGTTTTATTTCGTTTCCAAAATAGACGGACACTATTTTGAAGCGAAATAAACTTCATACTTTTAGTATTTTATTTGAACATTTATCATAAAATAAATAAATAGTAGTCGAATATAAGTTCACTTTATATAATTAAATAATAAAGTAGGTATGATTTTATTTTGTTATCAAAATGGTTGGCACCATTTTGAAATAAATAACGCCATACTTATAGTAATAAACATTGACAATTAATTAAAAATCCCAGCGAGGTAAACTATTAATGTTGTAACATATTGTTGTATAATATAAATAAATAAATTTGACTACTTTGAAATATTATATAGGGATTGTTTCTATTGGGTTAACACTTATTATTATTTCTTTTATAATTAAAATGAAACGGAGGCAGACTAAATTAATTAAAAATAAATTGTTTAATTTGAATTGAAAACAAGTTAAAGTAGAATAAAATTTTATGAAATATTAACAAAATAGTAAGTTATTCAACGAGTACATAAAGTAGGCTATAATTCAAGATGATGAAAGTTTATGCACGAGCTGAAGGCGAGAGTATAATCATCCGAGTTAATTATAGCCATTTGTGCGAGTCAAATTCTATATTTTATCTACGACTTTAAAAATAAAACATTTCTTTAAAAACTTTTATTCATTAAAATATTAATCTAACCTCACATTTTGCAGTGATGACAGTAACAGTAGTGTTGAATAATGGACTCATAATACAATAGTGTTGAATTATGAATTCATTATACCATAGTGTGTTATGAAGGGGTTTATCTAACTACAGTTACCTACATAATGAATTTATTATTCAATGGTCGTAGATAAAAATTATTATTCAATATTTAGTATTATTTTTAATTCATAACAAATATCTAAAGAGTGCTGCAGGGTGTAATAAATTACAGCAAACACAACAAAAATGTAACAATTAACTGAAATACACACTATACATAAATAAAAACATTTAATAAATGTAACAAATTTTTATAAATTGATAACACGTTTAAATTAATACAAAATAAATTATAACAAGCATTTTACTAAAACAACACTAACTGAAATAAATAATGCACACCATAAATAAATATAAACATTTAAAAGATGAAATAAATGTTTATAACTCATAAATTATAAATGAATTTTAATTAAAAAAATATATTATTTAGAACTAATTTCTAAATAAATAAATAGTTTAAATAATTTAAATAAAATCACATCAGAACATTTTGTCCGATGTTTGGGCACATGCTGGGCGCGGTTCGAACTCATCCTAACTTCAAGTAAAGTAAATTCAATTCCGCCCGTTTCCGTTTCATCATTTCCGGTTCTACGTAGACCCAGATTCGGAATCTGTCGCGAACCGTCCGCTGGTGAAAGACGTTGCTCTAATTCTGTCAGAGTTACAGCAGCGTGGCTCACAGACAGCTGACGGTCGCTAGGCCGACTTCCTCGGGTCCTGGAGGACCTGGAGGTCTTCACCAGCAGCTGAGGACCTGGAGGTCGTCACCGCCGCCTGGACCACGACACGTCCCTGGAGATGATGGCCAAGGAGGAGGAATATCCACGTCTACGTAAAGTCGCAGATACACTCGAATTTGGAAAGTAAATTCGCGATCGGGTTTTTGCACTTGGTAAATTTTTGTTGTTTGAAAACGCGAATATATTTTTGTTCATACACATCACGGGCAGTGGTGACCGATTAGGTAGTGTTGTATAATTTAAAAAATATTTTTAAATGCAAAATATCAATACTTGATATATGAAAATATGACAATGGAAATAAATCACAAATAACACAAAAAACATACATGCCAACATGTTTATATAACACATGATAATGACACTACTAAAGACAGTAAATTGAAATAATATTAACTGACTATTTTATGAGTATGGTGGACAAATAACAGAACAGATTACACTTTTACACATAACAAAAATGAAAAACTATAGTTGATGGGTACTGTAAAATTGAAACACAAAATACAACATTATTATTATTAAAGAGTAAACTAAGTAAACTCAATAAACAATAACCAAAATTCAAAATTTATTACTTAAAGAACAAAAACGAGAACGAATAAATACATTATAAAAATAACTACATATTTCAACAGAACAAAAATTAAACAATATTGGCTTGAAGCCTCAATGGCCCAGTGGATTAACGCGCAAGCTATGATTCACTTAGCCAAAGATATTCTGGAAATAGGCAATCTTGTTGATGAATACAATAGACACAAATACATTACACATATTTATGATAATGAGCATAGATGTTGCTCCCACTGTAATCCCAAAATAAAACAAAAATTGTCAGTTAACATTATTACAATTTACAATAGACACAAATATATATATATATATATATATATATATATATATATATATATATATATATATATATATATATATATATATATATATATATATATATATATATATATATATATTAAATAAATACAAAATAATATAAATAATCTTCGTTTAAATGAAAAATAAATAAATATATTAAATTCTTGAGTAAAATACAACACTACCGAAAGGTTCGGATTTCGACCTGGCTATCTCGCTGATGAGGAGGTAGACCACTGTCCGAGTGGTCGGACTCCACTATAAAACCTGACCTCCACTTAATTTGAGTGGGCACAAGGGGTTTGCTGGTTAAAGTTTTGTCTCTCGTCCGCGGTTCGTATCTGGGGTGGTTGTGTGGTACTAAATAACTTCTATGTTTTCTTTCAGCTCTGAGGTTAGTGCCGGACATCTCGGCTGCGGTTGTCGCTTCGGCATTGCACAACAACCAAAGCTGGGGTGTACGTATTGATTACTTAACGATCTTGGCCGGCTTGATCGTAACACACTCGACATATGACACACACTGTAGGATGTATTTCAGGTGGCGACCCTTTAGCTGATAATACTAGACAGGGTGACAGGTTAGCTTCTGGTTAGGTAGGACTCTGTGTCGAAGCAGACACGGAGTGGCTCTGTCTCAGACTGACCTGGGTCGCGGACGATCTGAGGCAGGGTCTTCAAATACGCGGTCTTCGCGAAAGTGATCGATCGAGTGTCCACAGGTTACTTATTTAAAAAAAATCGTTTCTACTTATAAGAGAACATTGGAGTAAGTATAAATGAATTCAAATAATATTTTAGCTTCCATAATAAAGAAGACGATATATTGAAAAATTTTATCTTCAAAAAATATAGAAATGATTGTAAATTATTTTATGATGCCACAAAGTTATCTCAGAGTAGGAAGAATAGTATGTATTTCACTGAAGAATTAAATTAAGTTACTACAAACTAATTACCCTCTGAGATATAAAATGTTAAAATACAGATTTTAGTATTGAACTGAATTATATAATTCATGTGTCACGTGACACATATTTGACTAATTCGATTGGCTAAAATAGGGCAGTAAGAGGCTATCAAATCGATGATATTTTTATCACCGCTGTTACATGTCAACTGTTTCTGTCAATTAATTTCCTACTGTCAGTTCCATATTTAAATATTGCTGTTTGTCAAAAATAAGACTTAAATTGAATGAACCTGATTGTATTCGGTGGGGAAATGTCAGTGAAGACAAAATTGAGAAAGAAAACAGAACTTAAAACGTTTTTGATAGCTATTGAAAAAATATAACCAAACATTTTGGACTCATTCATTCATTAAAATTGAACTCGTGCTGCGCACTCGGTCAATTTTCATCGACTAACTCATGCTATCACCGATGATAATCATAGCACTAGTTATATTACCCCCGATTGTAAATTATTGTAGGATTCCATAAAATTATCTCAAAATATTTTTTAAAGAACACTGAAGAATTTAATTAAGTTACTACAAACTAATTACCCTCTGAGATACAAAGTATAAAAACATAGATTTTAGTATTGAACTTATTGTAAGTAAATTATTTTAGGATTCCATAAAATTTTCTCGAAATAGAGGGAATAGTTAACATTTTTTAAACAACACTGAAGAATTTAATTAAGTTGGCTACAAATAATTATTCTCTGAGATTGAAAATGTAAAAACATAGATTCATAATTCTGGGGACTCGTCTTGTTAGTTAGACGAAACCCCAAACATTAGATGTCGTTATTCATTTCTGAGATTGTTCATTGTAATTAAATTATAAGTATAAAGTTTTCAGGAGAAGAAAAAACGAACACATTTTACGTAGATTAATACAAATTACAAAAACTATTTAAATGATGTGTTAAGTTGTCTCAAAGATAGGGTTGCATTTCTCTGAGATTTTCCAATGTCATGAAATTAGTTTTAAGTACAAGGTTCTCAGGAGAAAATAAAAAGAACACAGCAATTACAAAACTGATTAAAAACTTCAATCATGACCAGCTTTTCAGCGGCTAATTATTGTTACTAAGTAAGTGTAAGTGTGCAACACTCAAATACAAACACACTTGCATGTGAATTGAGTATCCGGAGCTGATTCAATCAAGTTCGCAATATTTGTCCTAAAATGTAAAATGCGGGTTCTATTCCGTCTTGTAAATCAGCCGAAGGGCTCTACATATGTAGGGCATAGGGTGCTTTAGGCCATCTCTAATCCCAGCTCTGTCCCCATAAAGGAGGTTGGTTGTTGGTTGATCATAAGCCGACCGTTTCAGTCTGACGCTGTTAGAGAATATTGATGCGCCTTTTAGGAAGGAATGTTTCGAATGGAAATGAATCTTCAACGTGTGCTCATTTCATATGTATTTGTGTTTTTACTTCAATGTTGTACATAGCGGCTTGCGATAGGGCAATTTTGAAACTGCTGAAGTTCATTGTCATAAAATTAGCTTTTAAGAACGTTTTCAGGACAAGAAAATATAACATCTTACGTGGATTAATATTAATTACAAAATAACATTGTGTCATAGAGAGATGCATTGTCATAAAATTAGCTTTTAAGAACGTTTTCAGGACAAGACAATATAACATCTTACGTGGATTAATATTAATTACAAAATAACATTGTGTCAGAGAGAGATGCATTGTCATAAAATTAGCTTTTAAGAACGTTTTCAGGACAAGAAAATATAACATCTTACGTGGATTAATATTAATTACAAAATAACATTGTGTCAGAGAGAGATGCATTGTCATAAAATTAGCTTTTAAGAACGTTTTCAGGACAAGAAAATATAACATCTTACGTGGATTAATATTAATTACAAAATAACATTGCCTCAGAGAGAGATGCATTGTCATAAAATTAGCTTTTAAGAACGTTTTCAGGACAAGAAAATATAATATCTTACGTGGATTAATATTAATTACAAAATAACATTGTGTCATAGAGAGATGCATTGTCATAAAATTAGCTTTTAAGAACGTTTTCAGGACAAGACAATATAACATCTTACGTGGATTAATATTAATTACAAAATAACATTGTGTCAGAGAGAGATGCATTGTCATAAAATTAGCTTTTAAGAACGTTTTCAGGACAAGAAAATATAACATCTTACGTGGATTAATATTAATTACAAAATAACATTGTGTCAGAGAGAGATGCATTGTCATAAAATTAGCTTTTAAGAACGTTTTCAGGACAAGAAAATATAACATCTTACGTGGATTAATATTAATTACAAAATAACATTGCCTCAGAGAGAGATGCATTGTCATAAAATTAGCTTTTAAGAACGTTTTCAGGACAAGAAAATATAATATCTTACGTGGATTAATATTAATTACAAAATAACATTGTGTCATAGAGAGATGCATTGTCATAAAATTAGCTTTTAAGAACGTTTTCAGGACAAGACAATATAACATCTTACGTGGATTAATATTAATTACAAAATAACATTGCCTCAGAGAGAGATGGCATTGTCATAAAATTAGCTTTTAAGAACGTTTTCAGGACAAGAAAATATAACATCTTACGTGGATTAATAGTAATTACAAAATAACATTGTGTCAGAGAGAGATGCATTGTCATAAAATTAGCTTTTAAGAACGTTTCCAGGACAAGACAATATAACATCTTACGTGGATTAATATTAATTACAAAATAACATTGTCTCAGAGAGAGATGCATTGTCATAAAATTAGCTTTTAAGAACGTTTTCAGGACAAGACAATATAACATCTTACGTGGATTAATATTAATTACAAAATAACATTGTGTCAGAGAGAGATGCATTGTCATAAAATTAGCTTTTAAGAACGTTTTGAGGACAAGAAAATAGAACACATTAGTTTGTAGTAACTTAATTAAATTCTTCAGTGTTCTTTAAAAAATGTAACTATTCCCTCTATTTTGAGATAATTTTATGGAATCCAACAATAATTTACAATCAGTTCAATACAAATTATTGTACGAGTCCATAGAGAGAGATTCATTGTCATAAAATTTGCTTTTAAGAACGTTTTTAGGTCAAACTAACTTTAATTAAGAAAATAATACGGCTCTTAGATTTAGTAACATGTGCACGGTGTGGAGGATGGGTGGTCTGGTGACCGCCGGGATGCGGTTACCTTTTAAATTCTGAGCTCATTACTCAAAAAATCAACACGTGAAATTAATAAATAATAATAAAAATACACAAAATAGTACTTGTTAAATGGATATAAAATTGACAAAGAACTCTAATCTTAAACAGCCTTTCAGCTGGTTAATATTGTTACTAAATACGTCGAAGTGTGCAACACTCAAATACAAACACACTTGCATGAGAATTGAGTATCCGGTGCTGAATCAATTAAGTTCGCAACTGTTTGTCCTAAAATACGTTGCGATAAATACTAACTAGCATTGAATTTGCATAAGTCTATGTAGTTTAGTCATCATTTTTAGGAAGGAAGGGTTTTGAATGTAAATGTATCTTCAACGTGTGCTCATTTCATATGTATTTGTGTTTGTATTTCAATTGCTGTACATAGCTGCTTACGATAGTGGCAATATTTAAACTGCTGAAAAGTTGTTAGGTATTGGACGACGAATAGAATTTTCAGGTGAAGATAAAAAGAATACAGCTTTAAATTAGATCAAAATGATGTATAATGATTGTATAACCCCATAAAGTTGTCTCAGAGATAGGAGAAAACTGAAGTTAAATTAAGCTGTTGCTTTTCTCTGAGATTTTCAATGTAATGAAATTAGCTTTAAGTACAGGGTTTTCAGGAGAAGATACGTTTCTACTTAAAGTTTCCATGAACATTCAGACAATTGTCATTCCATTACAAAAATTGTTCCAATGATATTCCATGATAGAAGAATGTCAAAGATCGTTCTACCCAAATCCATAAGAACAAGGCATTATTACATAAAGTTTCCATGAACAATCAGAAAGTTCCAGTAATATTTCATAATAGAAGGATGTTATTTTAACCTATTTGGAGAAAAGGTTCCATGAGCGAAGGATATCGTTCCGAAGTTATAATCAACATTTACTCATTTTACACCAACATAACTCATCTTCACGGAAGGGCAAATGTTTGATCACTTTGTATTTTAGAAATCTCTTGCGGTAACTTACCACTTCAGACCCTAGGGTACTAAGTGTGAAAGGCATTTGCCTTTCCACTGTACAATAAACATAACATGGGTCTTCGCACTAATTTAGAGTAATACACAAGAACATGAGGTCTCTTCTTTTTGGCAATACGAAATATAGCAAAATTTAAACAAACAAAAAAGAATTTGAATTAGCGTAAAAAGAATCGATACGCAAATAAAAAATAAATATATTAGGTAACAAAAAAAATAAATAAAAGAAACAAACAGATTAGCTTAAACGACAAATATTAGGGACCCAACTTTGGGGAATCAGGTGTGTTTTAGATTTCCACTTTGAGGGTTTCAAGGGGAAACCATTTGATGAAGGAAACTACCACTTGTTTTGGCCTATTCAATCCACATGATCCTTGGGCCTTCCACTGAGGTCTCCAGGCCTCTCGATGGGGGACACCACGGTACTTGGCTTTCCACATTCGATGTCAGTCATGAAGATTTTTATTTAAGAAATTAGTTATAGTTTTTTGTAAAGGTCTTGATGACCTACTAATATTTGTGTTATTTTTATGTTATTTTAAGTAAATAAAACTGGTTGGGAAAATTGGGACATGGGTAGGGATTTGGTTTATTTATTGGGGAAAATTGGGAACAATTAACGGTATTTATAAGAGAAATACGTGTCTACTTATAAATAAATATTCAGTAAGTATTAAAAGTAAACATGCAGTACCTAAGTATTAAATTACAGCAAAATTAACGTAATTAATTGTTGTAGGTCTGCACGGTTTCTACAGAAAGTTCATGATTATGATTAAACAACGCAATTCTAATATCTTCTAAAAGAGATAGAAATGTTACTCTGCAAAGTTTTTCGTCCAATACTGATGACGTACATTCTATTAGAATAAATTATCGTTAAAATTATTTTCCATGATTGAAAGAACTTATTTTATTATGAAGAGATGCAAATTTTACTAAGATTTCCAATGAGGATCCAGACAATTTAACTCTGTACCTTATTCCAATTATTTAGGTATTTAAAAATCTGACGTGGCCATCACACAACCTTCCGCCATATCTAGACTTTAAACAGAAATGTATGCGTGCAATCCGGTGCCCATTTAAAATATACAAATAAAAATCTCAAATATTCAAACACAGAAATTTGCATCACCTGAATAAAAAGATTCATTCACAGGAAAACTCTTCTGTATTGAAGCCATCTCCGTTCAATTACTACATTTAATATCTTACTTACGACTTATATAGCGCTAGTATGCCAACTTGTCACCCGTCTCACCTGTCAATATTTTTTACGCAGAAACAAAAATCAACCGATCATGGATTACAAGATATCAACGTTTTATTTGATAAATTTATTTTTTAAATTTTACTGCAGTTCTTTAATGCTACCAGATAAAGACAATTTTTTTTATAACGTAAGTTGCAAATAACTTTTCCTCTTATTCTCATTACAAATAAATACTATATTTTTCCAAATTTATATACAATTTTGACAATTAACCTTTTCAATCTTCAAAAAATATCACTTCCGATGAAGATATTTATACCAAAATCTAGGGAGCTCTTCCAATTTATATACAAATGTTAAATACCAAATATCAAAATTTTCGGGTAATTCGTATTTGAGTTATGCGACTAACAACCCTTGACCACACACACACACACACACACACACACACACACACACACACACACACACACACACACACACACACACACACACACACACACACACACACACACACACATACACACACACATACACACAGACATCATCGTGAAACTATCAAAAATGAGTTGTAAGGACCCTAATTCGTGCTCATCCACTAAAATTTCACCACCCGATTTTTTGCATGATTCCAATACCTTCCTTTACAGGTAAGCGGAAGGTAAAAAGAGATTAGTACTTACATTTAAATTGAATGAAAGATAAATGTTTCATGAAAATCCAGAAAATTGAATAAGAATAGACTATCGTTACAATAATGGTAGAAAAACCTCAAATAGATTTAGTGCATTTAAATTACATAACAGAAATAAGTTGGTCCATTAAGTTTTATATGGTAGAAAAACCTTATTCAACTGTTTAAAAACAGATTTATACAATTGAATTCCATGAATGATATATGATTAGAAAAAAAAGGATATCATTTCAATTAGACAAACATTTTTAATAATAATAATAACTTGACCATCTGGACCGTCCGCGCCTAGCCTATTTGTCATGCCACCTTTGGAAGACACTGAGGCAGGTCAAATTTACCCAGCTTTGCTGAGGTAGTGAGAAAATAAAGCGGAATAATAATAATAATTTATTTCCATGAGTATTCAGACAAATTAAAGGACCTTATTCCAATACTAATTTGAAGAAAAGATCGTTCCATGCAAGTCCCATAAGAGACATGGTTTATGGTTCCATTATAAAACAATGTTTCATTGATATTCCATGATAGAAGGATGTCAAAGATCGTTCCACTCAAGTTCCATAAGAGGAAGGCATAATTAAGGTACATAAAATCCCTAACATGAAGATTTTCATTTAAGAAGAAATTAGTTATAGTTTTTTTTGTAAAGGTCTTGTTGACCTACTAATATTTGTGTTATTTTCATGTTATTTTGGGGAAATAAAACTGGTTGGGAAAATTGGGACATGGGTAAGGATTTTGTTTTTTTATTGAGAAATTTGGGAGAAATTCAACGGTATTATAAGAGAAATACATTTCTACTTATAAATAAATATTCAGTAAGTATTAAAAGTAAACATTCAGTACCTAAGTATTAAATTACAGCAAAATTAACGCAATTAATTGTTGTAGGTCTGCACGGTTTCTACAGAATTTTGTACTTGGACAGCAAAGTTCATGATTATGATTAAACAACGCAATTCTAATATCTTCTAAGAGAAAATTGTTATTCAACAAAGTTTTTTATCCAATACTGGGCTGTCGTCCGCGCCTAGCCTTTTTGTCATGCCACCTTTTGGAAGACACTGAGGCAGGTCAAATGTACCCAGCTTTGCTGAGGTAGTGAGAAAAATAAAGCGGAATAATAAAAATTCAAAACACATCTTGAAAAAGTACAAAGCTAGCTACTTCAATAAAATAATTATTGCAGTCGCCACGAAGATAGCCGACCGAACTAAAGTACCGAAATTATTCATGGTGGTCCGATTTGCTAGCGTATCCCACTGAGAGCATGAATATTGTGATTATCTAAAAATTTGATTCAAATATAAAAATTGTCACTGTCTAAAATCAGAATCAAATGCTAATTTCTCAAGTGAGGTAAAAAAATTTATGAAATTGGCACCACTACTTATAATAAGTAGTGAAATATTTTAATGTATGAAAAAATATACCGGATCCGGACATCTACCCTAAAAAAAAGGACATGTCCGGGAAAAATAGGACGTCTGGTAACCCTAATTCCAATAATATTCCATGATAGAAGGATGTCAAAGATCGTTCCACCAAAGTTCCATGAGAGGAAGGCATTATTACATTCAGACAGTTAATGTTCCATTAAAAAAATTATTCCAATAATACGTATACCATGATAGAAGGATGTCATTTCCAAACATGAAGATTTTCTTTTAAGAAGAAATTATAGTTAGTTTTTTTGTAAAGGTCTTGTTTACCTACTAATATTTGTGTTATTTTCATGTTATTTTGGGGAAATATAACTGGTTGGGAAAATTGGGACATGGGTAGGGATTTGGTTTATTTATTGGGGAGAGTTGGAAAAAATTCAACGATATTTATATTATAAGAGAAATCCGTTTCTACTTATAAATAAATATTCAGTAAGATAAAATAAATATTCAGTAAGTATTAAATGAAAACATTCAGTATCTAAGTATCAAATTATAGAAAAATTAACGCAATTGATTTCAGGTTTGCGAGGTTTTATAAATAATTTTGTGTACTCTATTATAAATTATTCCAATAATAAACCATGATAGAAGGATGTCATTTTAATCAATTTAGAGAAAAGATCATTCCGCCCAAGTTCCATGAAGTTACCATCGGCATTTACGCATTTTACCAACATAACTCATTTTCACGGAAAAGCAAATGTTTGACCACTTTGTATTTTATAAATCTCTTGCGGTAATTTACCACTTTTGACCCTAGAGTACTAAGTGTGAAAAGCATTTGTCTTTCCAATGTACAATAAACACATACATGAATTTAGAGTAATACACAAGAGCATGAGGTCTCTTCTTTTTGGCAATACGAAAAATAGCAAAATTTAAACAACAAAAAAGAATTTGAAGTAGCGTAAAAAGAATCTATACGCAAAAAAGCACAAAAAACAATAAAAAAAGAATTTGAATAGCGTAAAAAGAATCGATACGCAAAAAAGCATAAAAAATAATTTAAAAAAAGAATTTGAATAGCGTAAAAAGAATCTATACGCAAAAAAACAAAAAAAACTTAATTCACTAAATATAAATTTCAATAAATCTGGGCGTCAAAACCCAAGCAATATTGGTAAAAAATAAAGAAATATTAAAAGAATAAATTTAAAAAAAAGAATAAAGAAAAAAAAAAGAATAAATAAAAGAAACAAACAGATTAGCTAAAGCGACAAATATTAGGGAGCCAACTTTGGGGAATCAGGTCTGTTTTAGGTTCCACTTTGAGGGTTACGAGAGGGAACTATTTGATGAAGGACACCACCACCTGTTTTGGTCTTTTTAATCCACACGGTCCTTTGTACTTCCGCTGGGAGACACCATAACAAGCCCTTCCGATGTTTACCATAGTTCTTGGCTCAAGCAGTACCGATGGCAGATTTTTTCGTGGTTTTCATTAAATTTGCTTAGCCAATTTTGATGGAAATCATTATTTTGCACCCTATTGAATCTTAAAAAACAGATTTTAAGTCCAGTAGGGTGCCGTGTATTGTGAAGTGCTATTTAAGAAGAATTTACTTTAAATACATTGCCCACGCTGTTATGTATGTAGGGAAATACTATTTTCGTGGTTTTCATTAAATTTGCTTAGTCAATTTTGATGGAAATCACTGTTTTGCACCCTATTGAATCTTAAAAACCAGTTTTTAAGACCAGTAGGGTGCCGTGTTTATATTGTGAAGTGTTTATACTTTATAATCAACGTAAATATTATCAATTGTAGCATCATAAAATAATAGTTAGTCGCATTTATCGTGATTTAAAATTCGCATGTTGCAAACATACTATTGATTCATCTAAAAAATATATGAAAAACATTTGATCAATCATTTTAAACTGCAGCAAGTAGCGGAATAAACTTGTAAAATAAATATTTCGCCGAGCGGACAGGCACAGACTTCAGCATTCAGTCGTCGATTAGTCGTGAGAAGTGGTGTGTTTTTGGCAATTTATTGTGATTTTTTAATGTGCTTTACATTATTTTGTGTGCGGAGAAAATCATTTACATCGGTGTCATCGTCATTGCGCTGCTGAAATCATCAAAAGTGAGTCATATTTATTTGTTTATTGTTCGTAATTTGTTTATAAGTTTAGAACAAACATGATTTTGTAAATATTATTGGTTATAACTTAAAAATGATTTTACAAATCGTTGGATGGTATATAAAATTTTATTTTATGTTTATAAACTAGATTTGTTTTATTGTGTAACTATAAACAAAATATTTGTGGTATGCTAAAGTAAAACAGTGACCAACAAACAGTTTGGTCGCGTAACATCTCTACTGGTGGTAGTAAAAATAGGTGATTAATAATACTATACGTAACATAACATTGTTTATAATACTATATTAGAAACTGGTTGGTTAGAAAAATAGTATTTTTGTTTAATACTTTACGCCAGACGCTGTGGATATTTTATTAATAAAAATACAAGCCTGCAATGTGAGAAGCTGATACTTACATGTTATTCGTTATATATCTGAGTGGGTGGAGCTTATGCGCATTCTAATTTATCCTACTGAATCTGAACTTATAAAACCTGTAGCAATTAATTTATATATTTGTCTATAGGACTAGACAAAGTTTAAGTTACATAGTCAGTTTATTTAATAAAATCGCCACCACATTGAAGATTTCCTAAACAGTTTTTTATTCATTGTAGAAATTTTTGCTGAATTCTTTACAATTATTCGCTATTTTAAAAATTAATATGGATCATTTCAATCATAAATTTGACTGATTAAGCTGTAAAGTAAGCAACTTGTTCAAGTAGCTCCCAGGAATCATAGCATTTATTTCAAGAGGGGCGTATAAAATTTGTTACTAAAAATAAACGATGGAAACACTGCTAAAAAATCTGTACAGGTTTATTTGATATGGAAGAGTGGAAGTGCCACTTGTTCCAGTAAATAGAACTGCTTTCCATTAATTTGACTGAAAACCTAACTAAATATCTGTCTACACCAAGCAAGTACTAAAATCCAGTTACTGGCACCATGTAACACCGCCTTTATGTTTTGTAATAGTATATTATGTATCAAGTGTCGAAATATTTATTTGCGAATGCGAAGATGAGTTCTGCAAGAAATATGAGCATGTAAGAGCATTTTGACAAGGTGTTGCACTCTATAATTACTTACATTTTCATTAATAACATGCACTATATGACATTTCACTTAGACATATTGACATTATTGATTTTTGATGAATAACGCGGTATCATACCAACATGCATGTTTAAATCATTACGATACGCTCATGCTGCGTCTTCGATTAACATTCCCACACGGCCGTTCTACTGTTTGTAAGAAGATATTTTCGAATAGTGCAGTTCGATTTACGGTGGTAGGCATTGAAAAAATATATTATAATCGGGAGAAAATGGTAAAGGTGAATAAAATTCGTGTTGAAAGGTACGCCAGGTTTATTCGGCTTATAGAAGATTACTCAATCCACGTATGTACATTGCTCGAATATCATCATATTCCAAGCAAGGCAGAAATAATTCATAACAAATTCTACATCACACTGATTTCCATTCGGTGGAAATACCATCGTGCAAATGCAGATAATAGGCAATATATTTAATATACATCATTTTACATATCGGTATGTCACTATCCCTGAATGGTGAATACACAGGTTCAAATTATCTCTATAAAACAATAACAAGTTATTCTTGTTTGTATTAAATATACGAATGATTGCTGTAGCTAAATGTAAGCTAAAGATGTGTGAAGATTGTTTTATTAATATAAACATACAATTTATTGCGATGATGATGATTTGTCTTTGGTATTTCATCGCCGGTTTAACATTCAAGAACAGTTGATTTATTTTACATAATTTTGTAGATTTCGTATATTTTTGGCACATAAGACTACTAGTACAAAAATATATTTATTGTTAATAATTTGGTTTGATTTTGTAATTTAACAAACAGCAAATTATTTGGTTTGAAATACTGTGTCAGCAAAATGTCTGAGCAACTTTGTTCTGAAATTTTTCCTATTTTAATTTTATTTAAATTTAATTAAGTTCGTATGAGTTCTTGTTCAGTTTAATTTAAAATAAGATTAAATATATACCAAAATGAAAGTGAAATGCAATTTTTACTATACCTATTGCACTTACTTATGTTCCAAAAATAACAAATTTATTTTATTTTTCTAAATTTGTTACTTATAAAATAAAAAATAAATCAGCTGTTTGCCATTTCAGAATCTTATTCTGAAATTTCTTTCCTTATTTTCTCTCTCTTTGGTAATATTTTCGGATCAACACTGATTTATAATGAATCAATGAACTTATGAAAATGGCAGTGTTCACATCGAAAAAGGATTTAGTGTTATAACTATTCAGTAAACAAGATAACGATGATTATTATCTAGTTATTAGCTACTGAATTGCTTAAAATCAACAATTAATTATCTTAAAACTACGAAATAACATCTCCCTGATTAGAAAATATTTTTCAACGATTATCGAACACACAACATCAGATAATTTTTTAAATAATATCTACGACTACGACTTTTAAACTTGAAATAAAATAAATCAATACAGTCGTAGATAAAGTTACTTGAGTTAAATCAAACTTATTCGAATGATTACGACACATTATTTTTCATCTTTAAATTTTTCTTGAATAATGTTTGTATGACACAATAATCTGGAGTATTTTTAAAATTAATTACAATCTTAAAGTCGATAATAATAATATAAGTGTTAAATAAATATTCATTCTACTGCATTGCAGCAAATATCAACATATAAAATGCACATAATTTAAATAATGAGTACGGTGAATGTGTAGAACGATTTTATATCTCTTGTGGATATTTTGCGCCATTTTGCATCACATACAACAAAACTAATCCTAAGGTGATCAAGGCTATTAGTAAATAAATTATTTAATAGTACACAGTTGTCCAAAATTGCGGAAGCTAATTGTATCATATAAAAGATGGATTTAAATGTAAATAGAGTCGAGTTGATTACGATCAAATGGGTAACATTTTCACGTGGCCAGCAGATAAATTAGATGGAGATTTTTATAAGAAAGTGTAAATTTAACGAATTTACAAAACGAGAATATAGATATTTAATTTGCCATGAAATCAGATCAATAATTATATTTCTTCAAATAAAACATCATATTTGGTTTGTAGAAGTTACTGATTTTGGTTCATAAGAAAGTTATCAAGTAAATCACTAAGTTCTGATTGGATCTACACGAAGTTAGATAGTTTATTTTTATAATTTAATTTAGTGTCTCAGCTAACTGAATTCATTGAGGTTTATTTTTTATATAAAATATTTGTATTATGTATTGCATTGTGTTATGCAAACTGATGATCTGATTATTTGGAGTGACAAATAAATACCTACAGTAATGAAATGTGGAAGAATATAACAATAATCATAGGCGCCGACTTTGTTAGTATTATAATTATTCTAAGTAATATCTATAAGAAATTTTGAAAAAGATACAAATACCTACAGAAAATTCCTTTTTAAATAAAAAATAAATCCATATTAAAATAAATATACTTTGCGATACTTTGGTTTTTATCTCGGTTTTTATTTTGTTGAAAAGCCAAATGGGCACTGGCTTGTCAACAAAATAAATATACGATTGTATTATTAACATTAATAGTTGATATTTTAGCTACATGTATTATTAATCAAATTAAATAAACTATGGTTTTTTATTTTGTTAAAAGACAAGGTAGACACTGTCCTAAAAATATATAGTATTTTTAACATAATAATAATAATTGCAAATATCCCAACCAGGCGAACAACTATTAATGTCGATACAAAAAAATACAGTAGCATTTTTATATTTCATTTAAATATTTAAATAGGAATTAAATGTAATGGCCGGACCAAAATATATATAAGAGATCTTCAAAAATATACAAGTACATAAGTATAGAAAATTTCTCCTTATATAAATTATAAATTCACATTAAATTTGAAGTAGATACAATTTTTTTATTTTTCTATGTAATGTACTTAGTAGAACATTTCTAATAAAAACGGTCACATAGTTACATCAAATGCTCATGTATATAAAACTAGCACAAACATTTGATTATACAAGATGATTCACTATTCACAACAAATAGTTATTTTAAGGGCATTTCTGTAAGAGGCATATTTTTGAAACCACATGGTTGTTAATTGCATAATGGATATATAAATGATTATGAATGTAATAAAATAACATTTTAATTAAATATGCAATGGCAAGAATAGTAAGTTTATGAAATGAAAACAGAAAAGCTAGACGCGCACTTGCGATTTTCTGTCGCCCGATTATATAGTTGCACAAATAGAACACACAGTTTTAAATAAAAAATAAATTCATATTAAAATAAATATACCTACTTTGCGTTACTTTGGTTTTTATTTTGTTGAAAGGCCAAATGGGCACTGGTTTGTCAACAAAATAAATATACGATTGTATTATGCAATTTTGTCGCATTTAAAACTGTGTTCTATTTGTGCAACTTATAAACTATATAAACTGTTTGTTTAAAAAACCTGGAAACTAAAATTGCAAATTCAGTTCCGTGATTAATAAGTAGAGTATTATATGCACAAAGTTGTGAATCATTCTGTATATGACCGGTTTCATTAAAAATTAATATGTTCTGTTTATGCTATGTGGCCAAGCCATATATTTTGTCCTATAACTTTATACAACAAAGTTGGCGCCTGTGACACTAAAAAGTACCTAATCTCTTGTGCGTTTTGATTGAATCTCACACCCATTTATCCACCACGTCGGATTTTTTATATTTATTTTTGCTCATATAAAGATGTTCAGTTAGTTTGGGTGTAACACTGCACTGGATTATTTTCCTGTGGAGCAGTTACAACCATGACTACCCGTGAATTATTGTAACATATTGGCGACTTAATAATCTGTGCTGCCGCAACACTCAAATTATCAATAAAAGATTTGATAAATATTTATTTACTTCATTCGTAATTCCTATTGAATTTGGATGTAACACTGTACAGTTACTAAAGTACTGAATTCTTTTTAAAAATGTTGTGTTTTAGTTTGCCCAAGATTTTTTGTTCCAGATGTCGGCAAGCGTATTTATTGCCAAACTTGCTTGCTCATTATTTTATTATTAATAAAGACCTGTTCACACATGATTCTTTGAGGATTCTTTTATGTTTTAAAAAAATATCGTGATTTTTATGTATAGCATGTGTAATTATTTTCACATTTAAATTATAATTTATTATATTTGAAGAAATTATTAATACATAATATTATTAATATACTCATTAGTTCATTTTAAATTTATACAGTAAATGTAACTAAACTGACCTCATTATATTATTATAATAACAAAACTTAATTGAACAGTTCATTAAACAATATTACTTACATAAATATAACTGATTAATATTAGTGCCGTAATCAAAAATGTAACTCAAATGTGAAATTCACCTACATTGAAATTGATTTTGCAAAATTTTAAAGATCCATTTTGTTTCGCAAGTACCATATTGTAGGTATTTTTTTTTCTTATAGAAAAATGCAAAAATCAGGAAACATGTTCAATAAAATCGGTTAAATATACCTACCTCATGCTTTATAGTCCGGGAACTGGCGTCAAATTTTCATGGGTGATTGCAGCAAAGCTGATTTTTGTAATATAATTAGTTCTATAATAACTAATTAAGAATTGCAGTGTAAGCTGGCACGACCGTGTGGCCTGCAGATTTAAGGGCCTGCGAAACTTTCAAAAAATATCAGGTTTTCAAGTGAAACCAGCAAAGCTAAAATTTTGTATAATGATACTTTACCAATTATATTTAACAAAAAAATATGTTAGCTGGACAGGGCAAGTGGAAAACCTTGTTAGCTGTGCTGGTGAACAGTGACAGTGACAATGTCAAAATACTGACACATCGTTTTCATTTTATGTAAACAGTAGAAGAAGATATAAACGATGTGTCACTATATTTTGACACCTGCACAGCTAACAAGGTTTTCCACCTGCCCTGTCCAGCTAACATATTTTTTTGTTAAATATAATTGCAAAATTATTATTATACAAAATTTTAGCTTTGCTGGTTCACTTAAAAATCTTTTATTTTTTGCAAGTTCCACAGCCTCTTAAAATCTTGAGCCCCGCTTTCGGACCAGCTTACACTGCAATTCTTAATTAGTTATTATAGAACTAATTATATTATAAAAATCAGCTTGGTTGAAATGGTCCGGTCAAATTTGACGCCAGCTCCCGGACTATTAGGATTGACATGATACATTTAATAATATAAATAAAATGTTTTATTGTTAAATTTTAAAAATCTGCTTACCAATTTGTGAATTTTGCGAGAAATAAGCACACAACACCACACCAGTCTTTAAAACGATGATTCCTCATCCAGACTAAAATACAGGGTGTTCTGAAATGGATGGTAATCGGGTTTAATTCCATCGATTGCAGCTGATGCTATTCTACCCTAGATAAGTTGCCATTTCATTAGCAGAACCTAATAAGAAATACATACGAATATGTTAATAAAAATGTTTAAAATAGTTTATAACTAGCGTCAGGCCCCGCTACGCGGGCCTTCGGCTAGGTCGCGCTGCCGCGCGACAGGGGGGATGCGCCCGCTTCGCGGGCTCAAGCTCTGCGGATCCTAAATGTGGGACGATTCGACACTTCGTGCCTCAATTATAACAATTTTAACATTTAGACCCTACCGAAAAAAATTGTATGATGAAATTATAATTATTTAGAATTATTATTCTTCCTTCTTCAATATAAATTTTAGTTAAACCATAAAAATTTTAGTATAGAACTACTCGGCCTTCAGCTAAGTCGCGCTACGCGCAACAAGGGAGATTCGCCCGCTTCGCGGGCTCAAGCTCCGCGGACTCTGAATATGGAAGGATTCGGCACTTCGTGCCTCAATTATAACGATTTTAACATTTAGACTCTGCCGAAAAAAATTGTATGATGAAATTATAATTATTTAATTACAATTTCAAATTATTCATCTTCCTTCTTCAATATGAATTTTGGTCAACGCATTAAAATTTTAAAATAAAATAACATAATATGTGTAATAAAATAAATATCCTGGTTATCCAACTAAAAACAAAAGACGATTGTCGAACGTCATCTTGTAGGTACCTTATCAAAACCTTTAATTTTATATATCAAACTTGAAATGATTTTATTATTTTGAAAGGAAAAAAACAGAAGCTAATCACCCACTATCATATTTATCACTTATTGTGTAGGTATATCACTCCTCATCATCAAGATCAAGACCTTTACTTTGATATTAAATCAATATGATTTTAACAATTTTAAGATATAAACAAATGACGATCGTCGGTCTCCATTTTGAACAATATTGTATCAGCTCTTTTATCAAGATATTTAATTTGATATCATATTCAATAGGTATGATTCTAACATATTTTTATAAAAACAATCGTCGGCCACCATTTTAAATAATTTTATTAATAAGCTCTCATCTAACTCTTTAAATTGACATAAAACTCGATATTGTTTTTTTTAAATGAAAACAAATAATGTCAATCGTCTGCCACCATTTTAAATAATTTTATTAATAAGGTAGCCTTCATTTTGTAACCCTTTAATTTAAACCCTTTATTTTTAATCAAATTCGATTTGATTTAATAATTTTTTGATAAAAACAAATGACAATCGGTCGCCATTTTCAACAATTTTATAAAGTAGTGCTCACCTGACCGATTTAAATTATTTTATTAATTAGGTAGCCCATGTCCAGCCCTTTAATTTGATATCAAACTGATATAATTCTATATTGTATTTGATAAAAATAAATGACAATCGTCGGCCACCATTTTAAATAATTTTATTAATTAGGTACTTAGCCCTTATCCAGCCTTTGAATTTGATATCAAACTCTATATGATTTTTTGATAGAAACAAAATGACAATCGTTGGTCGCCATTTACAACAATTTTATAAAGTAGTGCTCACCTGATCGATTTATATTATTTTATTAGGTAGCCCATTTTCAACCCTTTAATTTGATATCAAACTTGATATAATTCTATATTAATTTAAAAAAATAAATGACTAACGTCGGCCACCATTTTAAATAATTTTATTAATTAGGTAGCCCTTATCCAGCCCTTGAATCTGATATCAAACTCGATATGATTTTTTGATAAAAACAAATGACAATCCTTTGTTGCCATTTTACACAATTTTATAAAGTAGTGCTCACCTGACCGATTTATATTATTTTATTAATTAGGTAGCCCATTTTCAACCCTTTAATTTGATATCAAACTTGATATAATTCTATATTGTTTAAAAAAAAAAAATGACAAACGTCGGTCACCATTTGAAATAATTTTATTAATTAGGTAGCCCTTATCCAGCCCTTGAATTTGATATCAAATTAGATATGATTTTTTGATAAAAACAAATGACAATCCTTGGTCGCCATTTTCAACAATTTTATAAAGTAGAGTTCACTTGACCGATTTAAATTGTTTTATTAATTAGGTAGCCCATTGTCAGCCCTTTATTTGTTATCTAACTTGATATAATTCTATAATGTTTTTTAAAAAATAAATGACAATCGTCGGCCACCATTTTAAATAATTTTATTAATTTTGTAGGCCTTATCCAGCTCTTGAATTTGATATCAAACTCGATATGATTTTTTAATAAAAACAAATGACAATTATTGGTCGCCATTTTCAACAATTTTATAAAGTTAGTGCTCACTTGGTAGTTTAATGTAATAGCAAACTCGATATTGTTCTATATAATTTTTTGTTAATGCAGATTGTCGACCTTCAATTTTAACAGTTTTATAAAAGTACCTAGTGTAAAAAATACAAAAAAATGGTTCTTTCGATTATTACCTAATATAATTTGCAAATTGCTTCTATTACTAATATAACTTGATACATGCATCTGAAATATCGAATTGTAAACTGTAAACGTCAGTTTGACAGAACATAGCATTGTTTTATTTTCAAATGTGTTAACAATTTTTACCCTGAATGTACTAAAACTTCTGACGTCTTTTTCTGCGCCTGTACTTTGTAAAGACTGTCAAAATAAAATTATTTTTCTTTAAAATATTATTAAAATTGATGAGAATATTAAAAATATTTACGCTCCCACTATTATAACTCAATATAATTAACAAATTGCTTCTATTAATTATATTACTTTAGATAAATGCATTTTAAATGTCGAATTGTAAACGTCAGTTTGACAGATGTAGCGTTATTCAAACGGCAATAGTCATTTGTTGAACTTTTGTTTATACAATCTCTGATCCACTGTTGAAGTATAGTTTTTAATTATTAAATCAAAAACTATACTATGTCAAACATTGAAACCTGGTCGCATGAACTCCTTATTAGTTGTTTACTATACATACCAATTTTTAAATCGATAACTTAAACCATACATTTGTTATTAACGAAAAACAAAAAGTCAGTTTTTCGCATTTTTCTCAAACAAAAAAAATCAAAAACAATTGAATTATATATAAAAATGTGCGTCTCGATGACCTCTATCGTTTAGTGAAAAAATCATTAAAATCGGATAATCCGTTCATAACGTTGGCCCGACGCAAACCCGTTGTTAGGCAGACGAAAATATTAATTAAGCCTTTTAGTATATAAGATTATTTATTCGCTTGCATTTCTAATGCAAACACACACTCTATAAATTAAAGTTGAAATACTTATTTGTTGAAATGTACAAATAAATTACAGATTTGTTAGCTTGAAATTTAATTGTTTAAAAACCTATAGTACATTAATGCAAAACTTACCTCCAATAAACGAAACCCGATATTCTCATTCTTGATACAATTTGTCAATCTCCATACACAGTAACGAAATTGTTTTAAATTTGTTTAAAACAACTACAAACATATTTCACACACTATACACCACAATGAGCTGAGGAACCTCTGAAAAGTGAATTGTTTGATAATGGTCTGACGGGGGTATTTTGGTCAGACGATAACAAAATCTGGAAAGACAAATCACTTGGCTACCAGCCGTCATTTTGATTTGATTTGTCTTTCCAGATTTTGTTATCGTCTGACCAAAATACCCCCGTCAGACCATTATCAAACAATTCACCGATTGGTCAGAATTTAATTAAATTATTTATAATTAATTTGTTGTGTCAATTACATTTTATAAACTACATTCAAAGACAAACTACATAAATAATGAATTTTATTACTTCCTGTTTAGCCGGAAGTGACATCAACTCCTTATTTTAAAAGGAACCCCCTACATAAAATTCTGAATACAACCCTGTATAATAAGCTACTTTTTCGTTGTAGATTTCTAAGTAAAATATTAAAAATTCCTTATTAAATTATTTATTTTTGTTAATAAACTAACATTTTTACTATCACAATAGTTATTTGTCCAACTAGAGAGGAAAGCGCTTCTTTTTCCCACTCGAGCTCGAAGTTTGTGTCGCGAGCGAAGCGAGTAAGAGTGGAAAAAGCTTTCCTCTCGTGTTAGACACAACATTTTTCCACGACATATTTAAAAACATTGTAAAAGTAGAAGAAACACAACTAGAAGTTAGGTTATAACTGTCATCTGTCGGAATGACGTTTGAAAACAACCAAATGCAGCCAATATGTTAAATTAAATTGTAAAATCATGAAATAGTAGAAAAAGAAAGTATAAAACATAACAATTGTAAAATAGTTTACAGTATCACAATCAGAATTTTCAATAAAATAATAAATTTACTTACAATTTTTAAAATATTTCCAGTGATAACACTGGTTACTTTCCTCTCTAGAGAGGGAAAACCTACTTTCCTCACTATTTCGAGAAGAAAATTGTGTTTTCTCCGCATGTCGTGAAAAAAACTGTTAAATAGGATTTGTTTCTGTAATATTTTAATTATTATTTTATTTAGAAACCTACAACGAAAAAGTAGCTTATTATACATGTCTGTATTCAGAATTTTATGTACAGGGTGTTCCATTTAAAATAAGGCAGTAGATGTCACTTCCGCCTAAACAGGAAGTAAAAAAATAACTTTATGCAGTTTAGCGCCTTTGAATGTAGTTTATAAGCCTGTAATATATTTTTTGTTTCGAAATAAACCAGTATGTCGGATCACCACAGCCCAAAGAAAATTTCCTTATCTCAAAACTGAAGCCTGTTTTACATTACACTAAATTTTGAACAAGATATTGTTCAATTCTTGAACTAATTGTGTGGTATTGTGAAATATTGCATTGCTTCGTAAATTGTCTGAAAAAATAGATCAAATTATTCTTATATGCGAACTGCGCAGAATCACAAACTAAATATTGTAGGTAGGTTTTTATTGCTCAAGATATTGTTCATTTGTTCAATTTCAATTTCTGTTCAATATTTAGCGTAGTGTAAACGGCGTCCGCTTATTTAGTCAAATATAGTTTTGTCGCGCGTAGTTTGACCAATATAAACCAAACTGTATTTTAGTCAAACTGTAATTTGTTTCATTTGTCAAACCGTAAATATGCCAACCCGTAAACTGTATTCTAGACAAACTGTAATTTCACATCCGTAATTTGACCAAACCGCAACTTCGACTAATATTGTCAATCGTTTTCAGGTAAGAGGTAGTTTAGCCAAAACGCAACTATACCTAACTGGAATAATCCAACACGGAATTTATTCAAATCGTATTTTTGTCAAATCGCAGTTATGCATAACTGTAATCTTGCTAAACGCATTTTACTCAAATCGTAATCTTCCCAACTGTATTTATAGGTACTGTATTTAAGATTACAATGTATATAAATGTATTGTTATATAATTGTTAATGTCGTGCCGGTCCTTCGAGCCGGATCTCAGACTATTAGCTGTCCAGGTTAACAGTGACAGTGTCAAAATAGTGACACAACGTTTATACCTTCTTCAACAGTTTACATAAAATAAAAACGATGTGTCACTATTTTGACACTGTCACTGTTAAGAGCATTCTGTACAGGAAGAATGTACACGTTAAAGCATTTTACACTCATACACCTCATCGACACATGGTTGCACATTTTAACAAAAACAAATTTTTATATGGTAGATAAGGGATAAAACTTCGTTCTATTAGTGCCCTTTTTTTTCAGCACGTTCAACGGTCGAAATTACTTACTTTCAACCGCTTGCAGGCGTTTAGAAGCACCTACAGATTTTTCTTTATGTTTTGCAGAACATGATATTTTAAACTTGAATCATGTAGTTTAAAGTTTAATCTACGTTGGGGTAGTGTTATTTTTTAGAAAAAATTTTCTGATTTCGAGAAAGTTAGAGGTAAAAAATGTGAATTTTTGTAGTTTTCTTTATTTTATAAACTAAAACTTCGGTGCAAAACAGAAAAAATGGCACTAATAGAACGAAGTTTTATCCCTTATCTACCATATAAAAATTTGTTTTTGTTAAAATGTGCAACCATGTGTCGATGAGGTGTATGCGTGTAAAGTTCTTTTTACGTCTATATTCTTCCTGTACAGAATGCTCTTAAGACATACATTTTGGATAAATTCCGTGTTGGATGATTCCAGTTAGGTATAGTTGCATTTTGGCCAAACTACGTTTTACCTGAAAACGATTTGACAATTTGTCAAACTACAGAATGCGAAATTACAGTTTGTCTAGAATACAGTTAACGGGCTGGCATATTGCTGACAAAATTCTAGTTGAACAGACTAAAATACAGTTTGGCTTAATTATTTTCGGTCAAACCAAACGGCATTTGTCCAAATTGTCTTATCCCGAGTAAATCAGCCATAGAGTAAAATTCAAATAGCTAGGACCCTGGACTGCGCGAGAAGGCAGAGCTTGTCCGTTTTACAAAAGCGGAGCTAGCGAGTATATGCTGCGCTGTACTTCACTTAATTTTCTAAACTAAAATATAACTCAATCACAATCACAAAATTCACAGAGTTACACGAAGCAAAACACTACGAACGTCAACTGAGAATAACAGATATTGAAGCTGATGTTCAGTAGAACAGACAGTAGCGTAGTTTATCATCTATGCTTCTCTCTCTAAGACGAGAATTCGTACTTCGCGCAGGGTTCTAGCTATTTGAATTTTACTCTAATAAACAACATTTCGAAGAATTAAACAATACAGGGTGTTCGAATAGTCACATAGTTAACAATTAACCTTATATTGTCTATGTACAGAACCAATCAACAATTAAAATATTAACACTCCAATAACTATGTATGACTTATGTCAATTATATTTTCATTTTTTCTTCTACTAGACATATTTTCATTGTTTGTATGCATTGTATTAAACGAAATAGTACCATAAAGACCCGTAGCGTTCGTCGATGGAAGTTCTCTCGGTTTTAGCTGTATTTTTTCAACATTATTATCACTTTTTTTGACTTCTTCCTCGGCTAGGACGTCAGCAACTCTTGTTTGTATCAATAAATACTTGAAAAACTCGTAGGTCGACCAACAAATTGCAGTAGCAGGCATTTGATACATAACTCTTGCTTGAAGACCTCGGAAATAACCCATCGGCCCTCCTAGTTTGTAGACTGTGCGTATTGCTTCCAACATTCCTTGTATTTTACCGGTTTGCTGTGTGTTAAGTAGGGTTTTACACACGTCTAGCGGTGTTGTAAATGCTGCTGCGACTGCGCCGGCTATTGCTCCACTAATCATGTGTGCGGTTGGGTTGTAAATCTGAAAAATGGTAATTCTTGTTAAATGTTTTTGGTTGCATGAGTAAACTAAATCAATGTTGTTAATTCTTCTTAAATATTCTCTTTTACTCGTATTACTCCAGTCAAAATACGGGTTTGGTTGTATTATTACTGGCAATTGTCAGATTTGGTCTAGTATAGGTTTTTTGGGTCGCTGATCACGAATTTCGTGGTCATTTTGTAAAGAAATGTGCGGAACACCCTTAAATTTACAAAAACTACTCCCAAAATGGGTTTTTTTATACAGGGTGAGTCATCGAAATGCCCGTCGTCGATATCTCCCTTGTCGTTAAATTTCGAAATTAATTAAATTAATGTTTTTAGGCATACGACAACCTTTATAACATAAGAAGATGCAAAAATACACACAACAGAATAATAACATATAGGGTGTTCCATTTGAAAATGACGAGTTATAGCCATTTGAAATTGAGTAAATTTGATTCTCTGTATTGAAGACCCTGTATAATAACATTTAAAAAAAAGTTATGTCAGAACAAAGAGTATAGTTGCAGTTGTACAGAAAAAAAAATTCATAATTTTTACTATTAAAATAACTTCAGTACGCCTTTATAAAACAATACGTGTATTCGGCTTTTTTTAGAGAAAAAATTGAATAACTTGGCAACGCCGAGGAAAACTAAAATGAAACTTATATTTTCGTATAGGTATATAAAATACAATTCAAAATGTATAAAAATATATAGGGTGTTTCATTAAAAAAAAGACGAACAATTATTGACAAGTCGTTATGCAACATCCTGTATATGTGAAAATAATTTTAAGTTATGCTCCTTGAGTAGACGAAAAATTCTGTTAATAAATTTATGCTGTATTTTTAACGACAAGGGAGATATCGATGACGGGCATTTCGATGACTCATCCTGTATATTTACACTTTGAGTGCCCAGATTTCGCTCAAAGGGTTTTTTTGGGTCGCTGATCAAGAATTTTGGGGATTTTTTTTAAATAAAAATTAATATTTCACCCTTAAATTACCTAAAACTACCCCCAAAAAAGGGTGTCTTTGTTATTTTCGCACTTTGTGCGTCTAGATTTAGTCCATATAGGTTTTTTTGGGTCGTTGGTCAAGAATTTCGGGGAATTTTTTAAATAAAAATTTATATTTCACCCTTAAATTAGCAAAAACTACCCCTGCAAGGGTGTCTTTGCTATTCACGATCAGCGACCCAAAAACTAGCAAAAACACCCTTTTTTGGGGGTAGTTTTAGGTAATATAAGGATGAAATATTAATTTTTATAAAAAAAAATCCCCGAAATTCTTGATCAGCGACCCAAAAAACCCCTATGTGCCAAATCTGGGCACTCAAAGTGCGAATATATGAAAAATACTTCACGCGGTTTGGTATTTAGTAGTTGTTTACAGCTGATTACTTGGTTTGATTGGTTGAACGACGACTTTGGCTGTATAAACTTATTTTCCCGATAGTAGTAGTATGACATATGGCATGAGAGTAACAATTTTTTATTTTTTAAGGTTGATGATTTGAATTTCATTTTCGTATTAAACTGAATAAATTTATTTAAGAACAATAACTAACATTTTATTATTACTACCTGATGTTATTTACGGTAATGTTGTTGTTCTGATCATACACGCCTTGCACTTGCAAACATGCGGCATTTTCTCCCAAAATTAATAATAATTCAAATATAAGCTTTACTGCTACTTGGAAATAAGTTTAAATTGTACACTGAGATAAGACAAAATTACTGTTTTATATCTCACACCCCTATATTTTAAAATAGATTAAGTTCTTTATGTATGAGTTTTAGGTGGGTCCGTAGAAAACGAATTTACTATTTTCAGATAATGTCTGTGTGTGTGTGTGTGTGTGTGTGTGTGTGTGTGTGTGTGTGTGTGTGTGTGTGTGTGTGTGTGTGTGCGTGTGCGTGTGCGTGTGCGTGTGTGTGTGTGCGTGTGCGTGTGCGTGTGCGTGTGTGTGTGTGTGTGTTTGCGTGTGCGTGTGCGTGTGTGTGTGTGTGTGTGTGTGTGCGTCGGTTCGTATTTTACGATTTTTCCTTCGACGGTATCTCAAAAAATATCAAACATAAAATTACCACATTATATATTTAGAGTTATAATTAGAACCGTAAGAAACTATGAAATTTTGGTAGCAATCCATTAATAGGAAGTAGTACTTTATTTATAGACCACATAATTTATCTTCAAAATTTCGAGGAATAAAGTAGATACTTATGGCAATTTTTACTTCCCCGATCTATGTAATAGAGGGAAGTATTGTAATCGTGATTTTTTGACAGTTCGAGATTTTGGTGAATCTTCACGTTTCAGACCCTACTGAACCCAAAAAACATAATTTTAAAAAAAGTCGGTCTGTCGGTCTGTTAGTCTGTTAGTCTGTCTGGATGTTGGATAACTTAAAAACGCGTTGGAATTTTGGACTGAAATTTTATATTTAAGATCTTGAGCCAAAATCTGACTTCAAGTTCGTTAATGAGCTTTATTCAACCAGTGGTACCAACTTTATAAACAAAACTTTTTTATTTTTATCAAAATACTATCGTGTGTGGTATCAAATTAAAGGTCTTGGGAAAATAATTCTAGTAGAAAAACAAAAATAACATTTAAATGATCGTCAATTGTTTTTTTTTTATAAATTATTCAAATTATACCGAGTTTGGTGTCAATTTGAATCGCTCAGGGAGATAAGTTTTTTTAAAATGTAAAAAATGACATTAATACGATTTTCAATTGTTTCTCAAAAAATTACTAAAATTTTTTTATTCAACCAGTGGTACCAACTTTATAAACATATCTTATTTTATTTTTATTAAAATACTATCGTGTGTGGTATCAAATTAAAGCTTTAACTGATCGTCAATTTTTTTATCATACATTATTCAAATTATACCGAGTTTGGTGTCAATTTAAAGCTCTCGGGGAGATAAGTTTAGTAAAAATGTAAAAAATGACATTTATGCGATAATCAATTAGTTTCTCAAAAAATTATTCAAATTTGTTCAAGTGTATTATCAAATTAAAGTTTTCTGGAAAAAATATTAGTCGAAGAATAAATAACAACATTTAAACAATGGTCAGTTGTTTTTACTTTCCGCATTATATTCTATAAGGCTATAAGGTATTGTGACGGGTTAAAATTTTCGAGTGTGAGTATTTAGTGAATAAGTATCAGATTTTTTATGGTATTTAAATTATGCCGAAGTTTGGGGAAAAATGATAAATTTATTTAAATTTTGCAGAATAAAGCATAAAATTAACGGCGTTACGAAAGTAAGTTATTAAAACTTATAATCGGGGAAGTACTGTGGTGGACACAGCAGATTTTTTATAATACTAAATAAAGAAAATGTTGTTATCTACTCGTAGTATAATTGGTTTAATACAAATTTTTCTGTATCATTTACAAATTAGATTACAATTTATAATTTTATGTTTGAAACTTCGAAATCTTGTAAATTGTAATCCTGATTGAAACATTTATTATTTCGGAAAATTGAAATGTTTATGACAGTAACAGCAGATATGACATCGGTGACATATAATTTACATCTTGTTCCAAAATTTTAATAAAACGATTATTTTTGTAAATGTTCTACACTGTATTTGATATTTGTACTAATTGATATACAACATTAATTGAGCGGACATAGATTATCATGAAATTTTTTGGCAGAAACTGCTTCGCTACCTTGAAATTAATGTTAGAAGCCGTCCAGCTCGGTTTTTCTCTTGACTCAGTTGCTTTTAGGCGAATTGTGACTCAGCTCTGTACGTACACTGTAAAAAAATTCTGTAAAATTACTATTGTTATTTCCTAAGTGAAATAGGTAAATTTACAAAAATTGTAATTTTGTCTAACTGTGTTAAATTACATACCTAATCCTAATTTTTGTATTAAATTTAGTACAAAATATAAGTAAATTTATTTGTTTTTAATTAAATTATCTACTTTTAATATGAAAATTATGAGTAATTTTACATAGTTAGACAAAATTACATTTATATATAAATGTACTACTAAAGTTGAATAACTTGTTTAAAAATAATCCAAAAAATTTAAATAAAACTTTATACTAAAGTATGCACATTTGTACGTTATTGTATACAATTTTAAATTTTTAAATGTATATGTGTAGAAATAACAAAAATTTATAGCAAAAATGAGCTATGATTTTGACACATTTTAGAAACTGTTAACTTTAATGACTTCTACTGTCAATATACATCATGCAAAAAAATTCAAATTTTGGTATAGTATAGTTATAAGCTTAGTTAAGTTATTTGCTACTGTAATTTTTTTTTTAAATTTATATTTTGTTTATAATAATAAAATAAGTGAACATGTAATATCTTTGTTACTGGTAATCTAATAAGATTCAAATTTAGGTTACCGATGCCTTATATAATTATAAAAAAGAATTGTTAATCATTTTTATTTTAAACTTATTATATGAATTACAATAATTGTTTTCTGAAAAAGTGATAGCTCAGGATTCATAAATTTCAGAAAAAAATTTATTAAAATTCAAGTAATAATTTTTAAATAAAAATTATAAACAAATCTTTCTTATAATTATATAAGGTATCGCTAACCTAAATTTGAATCTTATAAGATTACCAGTAACAAAGATATTACATGTTCACTTATTTTATTATTATAAACAAAATATAAATAATTTAAAAAAATTACAGCAGCAAATAACTTAACTAAGCTTGTAACTATACTATACCAAAATTTGAATTTTTTTGCATGATGTATATTGACAGTAGACGTCATTAAAGTTAACAGTTTCTAAAATGTGTCAAAATCATAGCTCATTTATGCTATAAATTTTTGTAATTTCTACACAAACATTTAAAAATTTGAAATTCTATACAATAACGTAGAAATGTGCATACTTTAGTATAAAGTTTTATTTAAATTTTTTGGATTATTTTTAAACAAGTTATTCAACTTTAGTAGTACATTTATATATAAACGTAATTTTGTCTAACTATGTAAAATTACTCATAATTTTCATATTAAAAGTAGATAATTTAATTAAAAACAAATAAATTTGATTATTTTTAAGAAAGTTATTCAACTTTACATCCGAGTGACTATACTTATTACTCCGATAGTAGGCAAGTTGGATTCCAATAACAATTATAGTAATTTTACAGAAATATTTTTACTGTGTAGGTACTGTTCATGCAGCGGTAAGAGAGAGAAAGTGTGCCTATGTTCTACACAGAGCTGAGTCACAATTCGTCAATTTATTACTCTCCCGAAAGCAACTGAGCCAAGAGGAAAACCGAGCTGGACGGCTTCTATATACACTATTTCAAGGTAACGAAGCAGTTTCTGCCAACATTTTTAATGATAATCTATGTCCGCTCGATTAATATTGTATATAAATTTGAAATTCTTTCGCCCGGCCATCTCTCAAATCGCGTACTGTATACTACTACTACTTGATTTTTTCATCTGAAATGAAAAATAAATTTACAGCTTTCAAGTTTCTATGTACGAAATAGATACAAGCAAGATTAAATTATTATTAGATATGAATATTTAAAAGTAGTAAACACACATAGGTATACTTACACAGGATGGCGCGCTTAAGACGAAACGTGGAAACGGATTGTGATAGGCATATCCGGTTTGCGCTATGTTTTAACTTTTAACATTTATGGGGCCACATTTAATATTTTTATTTGTTTTTAAATCACTCATCTCACCCCCACCACTCTTAATTTTCAAATCTTAAATGGCAATATACCTGTAAAATACTTCCCTTAAAGGAAGGATTAAACAATAAAAAATATAAAGTAACTGAAGAATTTTAACTTGAATAAAGACACGTAAAATTGAAAACTTATATTTATTTATTTTTTGTTTTCCTAGTCAACCTAAACAATACAATAAATAAATTATATGAAGACTAGATTTTTATATAAATGTGGCATGGCCAATAAGATAAAAAAGTACAAATAAATGCCACATGACTGTGTAGCATTTTCAAGAGCTATCATTTGATATGCCACAGAGGGTATGTTGCCATTTAAGATTTAAAAATTGAGACATGGGCGGATCCAGGAATTTTGGGGGGAGGGTATTTTTATCAGAATGTGTATCAACCCCCCACCCTATTTTTTACATTTATCAAGGAATACAATATTATGAAATAAAAATTAAACATAAATAAGTGCGGATTATATGCATTTGCATATATTGTATTATTGTGCATGTTTTTTTTACAAATGTTTGCATTTTATACAAAAATAGATCAAAATATGCTATGTAAGTATAAATTTTTTGCATATTTCAATATTTTTTACATATATTTATTAAAAATGCATATAACTGCATATTTTGTACCTTTTAACCGAAAATTTCAATTTTTTTATAAATTTTATATGTATAAACTTTATAATCGCTCAAATATGATACCACCTACAGTAGTTCTTACATTTATTTTAAAGGTAGGTAGGCTCACAAGTCGTATTCCAGAAGTTATATAAGTTGTTTTGTTTATTTTATATGATATTCTTGTGCATTGTTGACAAAATGTAGTATTTTTCTGATTTATAAATTAAATTATTAGTAAAAATTTTTTTAAAAATATTTAGATCATATTTTCCTGCATATAATCCGCACTCTACTAATTGGCAAAGTACAAATAATTTGCAATATTGTTTTAATTATAGGAAAGACTTGTTTGGTGCACAGGTTAAATATATTTAAAGCTGATTCAGGTACATTATGTTAATCTTTCCAAAATTGAATCCAAACTTACAGTTCTCTTGGGGGTGGGGGGAGGTGGGAATTACCCCATTCCCAGAAAAAACAAAACTATTAGTAAAATGTGTTCCCCTAGATGTTATAGCGCGAACTGGGTATGCCCATCACAATCCGGAATCGTCAGCCTGTATATAGGTACTTGGATTATACTTGGTATGTGGATTTTGACAGACATATTGCCTTGTTTACTGTCCCCTCACCACTTGTTTCACTCGTAAAGAGATGTTAACGATTCAGCGTTATTATTATATAACATTCAAACAGCACACACTATTACTCACTATTCCCAGATTGCGGGGCCTAATTTACCCCCGTGGGGCTTTCGGGGGGCCGGTGGCGTCTGTAACGCCGGCAGCCTTAGTTCTGGCGGTGTCGAAACAGACTGGTCTAAAAAAAGAAAAAAACCTAATTTTTACCTTCCGCTTACCTGTAAAGGAAGGTATTGGAATCATGCAAAAAATCGGGTAGTGAGTTTTTAGTGGATGAGCACGAATTAGGGTCCTTACAACTCATTTTTGATAGTTTCTCGATGATGTCTGTATGTATGTATGTGTGTATGTGTGTGCGTGTGTGTGTGTGTGTGTGTGTGTGTGTGTGGTCCGGGCCGATGCCGGATGTCGGATAACTCAAATACGAATTACCCAAAAATTTTGATATTTGGTATTTTACAATTGTATACGAATAGGAAGAGCTTATTAGATTTTGGTACAAATATCTTCACCGGAAGTGATATCTTTTGAAGATTGAAAAGATTAAGTGTCAAAAATTTCTATAAATTTAGATAAATTTAGTATTTATTTGTAATAAGAATAAGAGGAAAAGTTATTTGCAATCTACGTTATAAAAAAATTGTCTTTATCTGGTAGCATTAAAGAACTGCAGTAAAATTTAAAAAATAAATTTATGAAATAAAACATTGAAATCTTGTAATCCATGTTCGGTTGATTTTTGTTTCTGCATAAAAAATATTGACAGATGAGACGGGTGACAAGTTGGCATACTAGTGTTATATAAGTCATAAGAAAGCTACTAAATGTAGTAACTGAACAGAGGATTGCTTCAACACAGAAGAATTTTCGTGTGAATGAATCTTTTGATTCAAGTGATACCTACTAATTTCTGTGTTTGAATATTTTAGATTTTTATTTGTATATTTTAAATGGGCACCGGATTGTACGTATACATTTCTGTTTAAAGTCTAGATATGGCGGAAGGTTGTGTGATGGCCACGTCAGATTTTTTTATATACCATAAATACAAAACAATCAACATAAAAAAATATAATTCGTATAAAAAAGGAATATTATATAATAATGAAATAAAATTCTATTCATTTTAAATAAAAACAAAATAATATCATCCGAAATAAATATATGACATATAAAACATAATAAAATATTCCGTATTTGAAACAGATTTATAACCAATTTATCAAAAATCGATTTATAATATTTCTTAAATAATGAAATCTACATTTCTTTGTTATCCAGCAGCAAACTTGTTAATAATATTGTCAATATTAATATCTATATATCTATGAATATGTAATAGAGCTAACCCGGTTAGTCTTTCTTGAGACATAGTGGCTCGCAGGCACGAATTTAATCTCTTCAGTGCAGAAAAACTTCTTCCTGCAGAAGCAACGCTAACGGGCAGAGTACATAATAATATTTGTAAAATTATTTTTAATGTTGTTACCATAGATACGCCGCTGCTCCTTCCCCACCACTCGACTGCGAGCGCGCGCGCGGAGCTATGAATTTTCGAAAAAACGCCTAATTTTCCGGTTTTTCCTAAATTTTTCAGGACCTAATTATCCGATTGAGACGTTCGACCTCTCATTTTGTAGATATTTTAATTCTCTACAAATCATTTCATTGGGGCATTCCGATTGCTCCATTAGTTTCAAAGTTACAAGCAAAAATAGACAAAAATCGCGTTTTTTTGCAATAAATTGTTAATAACTAACAAATAGACCGGAAACTCGAATGAAGAACACATACCTATACATCTGCTTATTATCTTTTATATCATCGCACACTCGGTTTGCTACTAGTCTTTATGTCAAGCAAAAATGCTATACAGCTTGGCCTAATGATATTGCCGGCAATTTTTGCCGTCTGGTCACGACTGCTTGTTGCGTCGAAAATAACAACGAATTAATAATTCATAAAATTATTATAATATTGAATAATACCAAAAGTATCAACAAAATGAATCGTTGAGTTGATTTGACAATTCCAATCATAGTTTATCATCCAATCAAAACACAGTATTTTGCTGAATTGTACCAATCACAGACGAACTACAGTGACAATTTTCACTAGTGAAAATTACACTGACAATTTTCACTAGTGAAAATTGCCGCGAAGCGTTGCTTAGATATTATGTCAGTTGATGATTGTTATAAAAATACATTACTTTTTTTTGAATAAATAAAATAATTCGAGAAATTGTCAAGCCGAATACCATACGTGACTATGATTTTTTGGTAATTTTTGCCGTCTGGTCACTCCTGCTTGTTGCTTTAGAAAATAAACACGCTCGGGAGGAAAACAAGTACGGTCTTCCCGAGCGGGAGGGAAAACTCGCTTCCCTCCCTCCATTAGCAAGAGGAAAACACTGCTTTCCTCCCCCGAGTGACGTAAAATAACTGAACGACAGTCTCGGTTCAGGCCTGCCAACATTGACACTAAGCGACATTCTTCGCTGACAGGACTAACTGGTAAGCTCTTATGGAGCTTGAACTTTCAGGTTATTTTACTTTCGGGGATTTTTAACCGTCGTGGACGTTCGGTTTTAACTGAACTGAAAGTGTTCCGCGCGATGTCGCGTAAGTAGCAGCCACAGAGCTGTAAGTTGCTAGGGACGGAAGTACTCGTTGGGTTGGTAGTATTGTTAGGGGGATTTGGGTGGTAGTGGACGGTAAGTGATAAATACCTTGTTGGTGGAAGCGCTCTGCTGGGGTGGGCCGGCCGTTTTCTGGCACCTAAAAAGCATTAAAACATATAAACACGACTTAAATTTGTACAAAACCACGGTTAAAGAATCACTGATCACGTTTTGCATTGCTAACCTCGGTCAGAAGTGTGTTATTATACTGTATTTAATAACTAATCGGACAAATCTGAAGTTGGAATGCTAAAACTGATCGTTTTTGATTTACTTTGTAATGTAATACCCATGTCACACCGGCATGGGACGAAGCACGGTGCTCGATGGACAAATGAATAACGTAAAACTGTAATTACACAAGAGCTTTTTATTTCGCCGGATAAATTTCTGTTTGTATTGAAACCTTGTTGACAAGCAATTTGAAATGAAAAATATTATTATATTATTATTATTATAATAAAAACGGACAAGCTCTGCCTTCTCGCGCAGCTCAGGGTCCTAGCTATTTGAATTTTACTCTAGTGTCTAGTTGATTTCTTAACTAAACGAAGCAATCTGAAGTTGGAATGCTAAAACTGATCGTTTTTGATTGGCTGATGTAACACCAATTTTACACCACACAAACTTTGTAATGTAAACAAACGAATGTTCTCCATCTTGTCTCGTGACTGTCTCAGTGACTGTATCGAGTTTGCCCGCTGATAGCTCAAATTTAATTTTGCCGCCAAACAAAACTAGTGATATTTTTCTCGTATTTACGCAGTGTAAATACGGCTCAGCGAGACTTCAGATTGCTCCGTTTAGTTAAGAAATCCACTATAGCTGGTATCAGTTGTCACAGCGCATGTCTCACTGTTATGCCCAGTGCACACGGAGAAACATTTTGACAAGTTTCTTGAAAAAAGTTTCCAGAAAATGGAGTTTTTTTTTTTGAAAAACAATAAATATGTTTATGATCACATGCCACGTTTGACGATTTGACAAATAAGAAATTAGTTGCACTACACAACGTTTCCTGAAAACGCCTTATTTTTATAGGCGCCGTTAAAACTTTGAAGTTTCCGAAAACTTTTTTCGGGAAACTTGTCAAAATGTTTCTCCGTGTGCACTAGGCATTAAAAAGAGACGGACAGTCCACCGACGACAGAAGATATACGTCGCCTGTCCATTTTGTATTAAGGTCATTGCGATGAATCCAATAAAAACAATAATTTGACAAGTTATATCAAAAATTGATAATAAAATCGTTATCAAAAGGTTTTTGGACAGATTATCCTTGTCAATTATATTGAAAGGAGACCTCAAAAATGAGTTATTGCCATGAAAACAGTTTTCAAAAAGTTCATAGTTCTTTAGATATTTGAGATTTTACGTATCGATACATCTACGTCACAATAATGCGTTTCACGTGTATTATATATTTTATAACATTTAGAAACATTTTACATGAGTACATTTTAATTCCAGCCCCATGGTTTGAGAAGATGTTCAGCTGTACATCTACGTCACACAAACTTTAAAAATTAATTACAGCTTTATTAAGAACAATTAAGGCTTATCAGTACTCTCAATCGCTTTCAAGTAACAGGAAGTTTCAATAAAAAACTTTTACAAAAATAGTAAACTACCCTATTATTAATCGCTCTCATGAACATACTAGATAGTTAAATACCTAACTATTTTACATTTAAATCAGTGTCTGATACAGTTAGAGATATCTAGATCCATTACACATTCTGACCGCTAGAAAAGATCACCTAATTACTCTCTACTCTCTACTTTCACCCTTCCTTACCTCAACAAGATCATCCTCCTCCTCTTCCTCCTCCTCGTCCTCGCTGTCGCCGTCCTGGCGCTGGGGCTCGGGGGGCGGCGTGAAGCGCTTGAGGGGCTTGGGCCCCTGGGGCACCTGCTCCCTGCCCGCAGACTCCTCCAGCTGCCTGAGCACGTTCAGCATGCGCGTGGCGGTGTGTGACGCCGTCGCGGGCTCTGTGTCCGGCTTGATGATGGACGGGGGGCCCGATGGGGGCTCCACCTGGAATGAGAGTGAGGTTAGAAGGGGGGTTGATGCTGGTTTGTTACAGTGTTAAGGTAGATTCAACTCAGTTATAAGTGTAAGTGGCTTATTGGAATTTTGTGGAAGCGTTGGTTGGTTAAAGCCTGGTTTATAATTTCTGTAATCGTTTACTTCTTCTGTATTCTGTAAGATGTGTGATGCGAATGAGAAGTGTGTGGTTCATTTGCTAACTTGACGACATAACCTTTCTTATAACTGTCAGAAATAAATCCGTTTGTTGAAATTTAGTTGGATCTGTAATGTTTATAACAATAAATATTGTAGCGAAATATATAATACTCATCATAATGTAAACAAAGAACAAATAGGACTTGCTTGCTATTTGTTGGGAAAGAGTGAAAAGTGAAGTATGTAACAGAGTAGCTTTATACTGAAGTATGGCTGATTTCAGTAAACTATATTTGAATCAAATAATATGTTTGGTAATACATGAAGAGTTTAAAAGTTAGATACAGTTAAACATTAATTAATTCCACAGTTTTTTAGAGTATTAAAGCATGGCTATTTGTTTAAAATATAGTATACTCTTTGTATATAGTGATACTGTAGGAAGTTTTGTTAAAAGTTGGCGAACCTTACTGTTACAGTATAGGTAAACGTCAAATCCAGTGTCATTATGAACCGTAACATAGCTCATGTTAATAGAACACAGAAGAAGTCAACAGTTACATCCATTATAAACCAGCCTTAACTTAGCACTTATACTTATAATTGAGTAGGTCTGAATCTAGGTTTATAATTCGTAATGAAAGGCTGGTTTATGCTGCGTTTCTGTGGAGATCTATAAGTTTTACAGATTTGTATTTAACAAAATCACATTAATACTTGTTATATGTACAAAAATGTTGCAATTTTGTTTCATATTTACAGTTTTATAAATCTGTAGCAACTACAGATTTTCACAGAATTGCAGCATTTAAATGGATGTAATTGTTTCTTCTGTATTCTGTAAGATGTGTGATGTGAATGAGAAGTGTGTGGTTAACTGTCAGAAATGGATCCGTTTGTTCAAAGTTACATAGTTGGATCTGCAATGTTTATATTGTAGCGAAATATAAAATATAAACAAAGACCAACAAAGAACAAATAGGACTTGCTTGATATTTGTTGGGAAGAGTGAAGTATGTAATACTGAGTATGGCTGACATCAGTAAAATACTCTAAGAAGTTTTCTTAAAAGTTGGCAAACCTTACTGTTAAAATTACTGCGCACTAACGATTTTGTTGCAGCAACTTAAAAATCAACAAAATAAACCACATCGAATTATATGAGGTAGCGCGCACAGGCAACTATTTAACCAGAGCAACTAAAAAATTAATATTTAATGTACAAAGACATGCTACTTCAGTAACAACCATCTTGTACAAGATAATTTGACAACTTACAAGTGCAAGTACAAGTATCTAGTCGATAGTGCGCGGAGCTCACAGCCAGTAGCACTTTTTAGTTGAGCAACTTTTAAATTGGTCAACTTTAAAATCTCTCGTGCGCGGTGGGCCTTACAATATAGGTAAACGTCAAATCCAGTATCATTATGAACCGTAACAGAACACAGAAGAAGTAACCAGTTACTTCATTATAAACAAACTTTAAGCTGCAAAAAATATGGATTAGTTGCAAAAGCTGAAAACGTTATTGAACATGACAACAATTTATAAGCATTTGAGTGGTACTGCAGAATTTCTTAAAGATTAATTTTGATCCGAAGTCAGCATATCAAACTGCATATACCCTTAACGTATATAATAATATAAAATAATTACGATCCACAATGTTTAAGTACATTTCATTAATAATCACCAAAAACATATTAAGTCAGTACTTAAAACAAACATTTTCTCTATTCTGTATTCAGTTGTTACGTTCACTACTTGCAATTTTTTTTTATTTCAAGCTAAAGAGCAAAAATCTACCAGCCATGAGTGAGACGAAGGCTGCTAACCGCACATACGGCCAAACATTAAAATATTAAGGTGTTCGTCTACCCTCAAATTTGACAGCGTTACAGAGGTGTACGCCTCCTACGTTTACTTTAATTATAATTGAAATATATGATGCTTTTACATATGAGTGTATTAACAAAGGATGTCTTAATGCTTCTATATTTTTATTTTTAGTCTTTGGCCTAGGAATTTGAAGTAAAAAATTATTTAAAATGACGTTTTTTGCGGTTTTTTGTCATTATTTGATAATATTTTCCTCGGTCACTATAAATGGCAAGAAAAATTTAAAAACAAGAAGCATGCAGCTAAGCTTCCCTTTTCGAATATTTTTTGTTTTACTTAATTTCTTTAAAAAATACTCAAGTTATTATGGGAATACTGGAGCCAGGTTTACAGTAATTTTCAACTTCAAAATGACATTGCATAGCTAGGATGCGGACAAGTACAAGTTTCGGGCAGCCGTAATAGTGGGGAAGAGAGTTAAATAGAAAAAAAAGTAATATCGAGAGTATTCTAGGAATTCGAAAAAATGGTAGACGAGCCTCTTAAATCGCGTAGTACGAACTACTATATTTACTGTCAATTAGCAAATGGTTACATAACAACTGAAATAAAGAATTTGCTGCAAAAATTATCAAGCTGCTGCCCAATCCTGCAATAATTAGTACAAACATAATCACAAACAGAGGTTATTCCAGCAATCTAGAAAGAAAAACAACCTGAGCTTGGTCATCTCGGGGCGGTGTGATTCTAAATTCTTTTCGATGTTTCTCAGGTTCTCTGTAAGTCTCAAAGAACTTGAATCTGCTAGAAATATCAGCAGTTTTCACTTCTACATCATCGACTTGATCCGTGGACCGAACTACGTCTTCGGATGCTTGGCGAGCCATAAAAGCCTAAGAAAACATGTATTTGTAGAGTAAAATTCTAATAGCTAGAACCCTGCGCGAAGTACGAATTCTCGTCTTGGAGAGAGAAGCATACGCTACTGTCTGTTCTACAGAACATCAGCTTCAATATCTGTTATTCTCATGTTGACGTTCCTAGTGTTTTGCTTCGTGTAACGCTGTGAATTTTGTAATTGATTGTGATTGAGTTATATTTGAGTTTTGTTTAAAAATTAAGTGAAGTGCAGCGCAGCATATACTCGCTAGCTCCACTTTTGTAAAATGTACATGACAAGCTCTGCCTTCTCGCGCAGTCCTGGGTCCTAGATATTCAATTTTACTCTACAACTTAAATGGTTTAAAACACTTCAAAATTATTTTACAATAATTATTTGATTGTAAACTATTCGATAAAGCCCTTGTGACTTATATTTCCTGAAACTACTACTTGGCTGCGTTCCAAAGTTTTTCCGCTTTCGGCGTAGAGTAGAGTTTAAACGATGTTTGTTCAACTGTTTCATGAAAAAACACGGATTCCTCAATAGTCGCTTGTTTGTCTAGTTTAGGAACGCATCCAAGTATTTCAACGGGAAGTTTCATTTATTTTTAATAAAGAGGGATGTTAACTTGATGATTAGGTTATAGTTCGGGAGCTGGCGTCAAATTTTCATGGGTGATTGCAGCAAAACTTTTCTTATATGTAGGTGGTATATTTTGTTGGTTTAACCACTTAAACATGTGTTAGCTGGCACGGCCGTGTGGCCTGCAGATTTAAGGGGCTGCGAAACTTGCAAATTTTCAAGTGAAACCAGCAAAGCTAAAATTTTGTATAATGATAATTTATCAATTATATTTAACAAAAAAATATGTTAGCTGGACAGGGCAAGTGGATATCCTTGTTAGCTGTGCAGGTGAACAGTGACAGTGACAATGTCAAAATAGTGACACATCGTTTTCATTTTATGTAAACAGTAGAAGAAGATATAAACAATGTGTCACTATTTTGACACTGTCACTGTTCACCTGCACAGCTAACAAGATTATCCACCTGCCCTGTCCAGCTAACATATTTTTTTGTTAAATATAATTGGTAAATTATCATTATACAAAATTTTAGCTTTGCTGGTTCACTTGAAAATAATTTATTTTTTGCAAGTGCCACAGCCTCTTAAAATCTTGCGCCACGCTTTCGGACCAGCTAACACTGCAATTCTTAATTAGTTATTATAGAACTAATTATATTACAAAAATCAGCTTTGTTGAAATGGTCCGGTCAAATTTGACGCCAGCTTCCGGACTATTAGGTTATTCAGTTGTAATAAAGAATTTTGAAGATTGATTTGTTTTTTGATGTTTTTTTTTTAAATAAATATGATAACGATGATAACTCAGATTTAAGACAGTTAAAAGAAAATATGGAATAACTAGAACGTTTATATAAATTGATTTGCAAATGATTTTATTGTAATCGAAGCAGTTTAAGTAATTTTAAAATATCTAAGACGGTATAAAACATTTTAAGCTAAGTTAATGCTCACAAAATGTAAGAAACCCACCTCTCTAGCGCGCTTCACCTCGCTCTTGCCAACAGCAGCCCCACTGGCGCCCACCACGGGGGCCTTGCTAGCGTTGGCGTCAAGCTCGAGGAAGATGCTCCGGCTCTTCTTGCTGATGCCGGACTCGAAGACCTCGGCGTCGTCCAAGTCCTTGAGGGTCTGCTGCTCGGCAGAGGTCAGGGCTTCGCCCCGCTCGAAGCGCTCGCGCACCGAGCGCGCCGAGTCGGACAGGTCGGCGTCCAGGGGAACCTGCTTGCGGACCTGGGCCCCAGAGGAAGAGTCCGAGCAGGCTTGCTGGTACATTTCCTTTATCTTGGCTTGTTTGCCCTGAAAGATGATGATGAGATTGTAGCAAATTAGCAATCCAGTCAATTATATTGAAAGGAGACCTCAAAAATGAGTTATTGCCATGGAAAAGTTTTCAAAAAGTTAATAGTTCTTTAAATATTTGAGATTTTACGTATCGATATATCTACGTCACAATAATGCGTTTCACGTGTATTCTTACTTACAGTAATATAGAAACTACCAAATTGTATTTTATATTTTGTAACATTTAGAAACAGTTGATTTTACATGAGTACATTTTAATTCCAGCCCCATGGTTTGAGAAAATTTTCAGCTATACATCTACGTCACACAAACTTTAAAAATTAGTTACAGCTTTATTAAGAACAATTAAGGCTTATCAGTACTCTCAAACGCTTTCAAATAACATGAAGTTTCAAAAAAATGGTAAACTAGGTACCCTACTGAAATAACTTTTTGTATTAAGTCAAGTCTTGCCTTCAAGAAAATGTAAATATAAAATTTGCATCCGGGGTTCCGGAGTATTTCAAACAGGGCGCTATTTTAAACAAATGTTTTAACATGTCTTGTACTAAGTGACTTATTTTACTACTTCTGGTACATAATAAGGAACATTCAAAAAAAAAAGTAGGTATTAAGCACCACGCCAAAAAAATTTACCGGCCGTACACATCTGCCAGAAGCTTTAAAGTGATCACAAGTGCGCATAATATCGGAAAACGTTTAATTTTTTTGACACATGTCACCATCGTCCCTCAATTTGCGCGCTTCGAAGCACTTTGAAGCATGTACGACCGGTAATTTTTTCTGGCGTGGTGCTAAAGTATTTTTTTGAATGCCCCTTACTATGTACATCAAGTACAGAAGTAGTAAAATAAGTCACTTATAGCGTTTTCCACTTGCTGTAAACGAGTGTGCACTCAAGGCAAAGTGTGACGTCATGCACTGAACTAGTGATGACTTGGGTTTATTTTCAGTGCGCACTAAGTGGAAGACGTAAGCAATGTTTAGTGCAGTTGCCTATCTGTCAATTGATATAACTACATAACATAATAATTAATAGTGTATTATCTAGACAGGGAGCATACTCTCAGTACCCTGAAATGAAAATCAATGCAGAATATTTCAAGGTACTACCATATAGTAGAGAACAAACCATCACAGTATTTTACGTACTTAACATAAGTAGTACATATATTATTTCTTTTTATTTCTCCCATGATGGAATTGTACACAGGAAAGTTGTCTAAATCTTCCTTTTAAAATTCAAAAACTCGGGTTCTACTAAATTTGTAGTTATTTACAACATTAATAATTCATTATTTTTGGTCTTTTTGTTTTCTCGTATTCGCAAAAACTTCTTCTAGACTTCTAGAAGTTCTTGAATTACGAAAATAATTGGTAAACTTTTGACATTACTCGTCGCCATATTTGCACTAGAACTGTTGCACTTGCTCCTATAGTCAGTGCAACTGAGTGCGCACTCAACTTGCCCTAAGTGCAATTTTAAATGCAAGTGGAAAACGTAACACTAAAAAAGTGCGCACTGAAAGTACAAGTGGAAAACGCTGCTCGAATTCAGTGCAACACTAGTGCGCACCGAGTGCACAAGTGGAAAACGCTATTAGTACATGTTAAAACACTTCTTTAAAATACCCCAGATGCAACATTTTCTTGAATGCAAGACTTGAATTAACACAAAAAGTCATTTCTGGCAAGGGATTAAATCAGGCACGATTTTATATTACGGCTCTGTAACTATTATGTTAAATGTAATTAAAAATAATGTTATTTAAATAAAAAATTGTACAACTCATTATAGAAAATGGTTATTTATAGAATTATTAGTATAAGGAAAATTTAAAATAAACTTTTTGCATTAATTTGACATTTTTTTATGGCGCACTGCGCTATAATATGATCCGAGGGCTATAAAGTGGCGTTTATGTCAAAGAAATTTGCGTATAAATGTCAAATTATGATATAACCCTACATAAAATAATGACATAAACGTCAATAATTCTGTCAACGTGTTGCTGCTGTCAGTTTAATGTTGGTCTATTGGTCAATTTCGCACACGTGATCAGAAATGAAAGAATTTCATTGGATATTTATTTATACAGGTTGGTGGAGATGAACTGCGAACATAGGGAAATATATGACAATGGAGTTACCATGCTAGGCATCTTGATATACGTGGAATAAGTACTGTCAATGTCAAAGTACCTGTCATATTATAGCAATTTTTATTTTCATTAAAATATTTTCTTTGCATAATAATGTATGTGTACGAGCAGAACGAGAAAGTTTACATGCACTTTTAGATTTTATTATTATTTCTGTTATTGATGACTCTTTTTGCCACACAAATTCACATTACTTCGTTTTGTGACACTACTACAAAATATATCAAGATACCTGGCATGAAAGTTCGATTGTCATGTATGTTCCCTATGTTCGCATTTCACCTCCACCAACCAGGGAGTTGATTCTATAACTTTACAAGACCATAACTGTCATATTTACAAGACCGGCGATGCTGGAGCGCCTAGCGGATTTTTGTAGAACCTATATAATGACGTCATGACTTGCGATATCTTGTAAATAAGTTACAACAGCTCGGTAGGTGTTGTACGTACGCTGCAAGATATCTGTCTCTCTCTTTGAAAGTTTGGCTGTCATTGTTTGTTGAGAGTTAACCTCTTCGTGTATTTGTATTATTATTTAAATATCAAAACGTTTTCTTGTGTTAAGTGTAATGAATTTTTATCTTCATACAATAATATTTTTTTGTATATACATCATTTAAAATTTAAATTTAAATTGGCTGTCAGATGTGCATGCTAGTAGTATAGCCAACATAAATCTAGTAAGTAACGGGGTTTTGCCAACACGATGGTTAAAAATTACTAGACAGTATGACGTCATTATTTACAATAGCTGCGTTCGTACAACAGTCTTGTAAAGTTATAGAATCAACCTCCTGTATAGTAAATTGTGTGAAATATTGCATTGCTTCGTAAATTGTCTGAAAAAATAGATAAGCGCGGCTGTCAAATTTATTATTATATGCGAACTGCGCAGAACCACAAACTAAATATATAAAATTGTCTCAGTATAAAACAGAGTTCATTAAAAACAAAGCAATTTATTGCTCAAGATATTGTACAATTTGTTGCGCAATTTCTTGTTCAATATTTAGCGTAGTGTAAAACAGCCATAACATTGCAATAAATTTAACAGATTTTCTTCACTCATCTATTTAAAAAGAAAATTCATACATGAAAAATAAAATGCAATTACTATTACAGAATATGTATTCTTACCATGAACAGCCGGCTTCGGATGCTCTGTATCTCCTGTTTCCTTTCTTCTCTGCGTTCTTCTTTGGTCATTTGGTGTCCGGATTCCCATTTGTTCATAACGTCCGACATGTTGGTGAAATGCATCGGTTTTTCTCGTTGGGCCCTTCTAGCGCGGACTAACTCCGCATCTTCGCCTTCGATCTCTTCTTCTTCCTCTTCTTCTTCGGAGGAAGACTCTTCCACTGGTACACCGTTGAGGGAATCATCTGCTACGCCTATATCCATGCCTTTGGACTGGAACCTACAAAATGAAGATTCATAAAAGTGTGAATTGATTGGTGTCATACAGGGTGATTCACTAGAGTAAAATTCAAATATCTAGGACCCTGAGCTGCGCGAGAAGGCAGAGCTTGTCATGTACATTTTACAAAAGTGGAGCTAGCGAGTATATGCTGCGCTGCACTTCACTTAATTTTCAAACAAAACTAAAATATAACTCAATCACAATCAATTACAAAATTCACAGCGTTACACGAAGCAAAACACTACGAACGTCAACATGAGAATAACAGATATTGAAGCTGATGTTCTGTAGAACAGACAGTAGCGTATGCCTCTCTTTCTAAGACGAAAATTCGTACTTCGCGCAGGATTCTGCTTAAATGAATTTACCTCTACTACGTGCATAATATTTTAATGGTATACAGTATGTTTCATAACTTCAGGTACATACGTTAAGGGTATATGTAGTTGGAAATGCTGATTACGAACCAAAAATAATTTTTCTTAATATCGTAAAATTAATTTTCATGTTTCTCAGTCAAAAAATTTTCATTGCCACTGTCACATTGTTTCATTGTTTCATTGTTTCATTAAAAATAATTAAACTTTGTTTGTTTATTTTGCTAATATTATGTAATTTAAGGTGTTTGATTACCTATTTCTCTTGTTTGTGTTTAATAGGTAAACGAATCCAGTGCAGTACTACAAAAAAATGCTGCAGGTAAACTATCCTTAATTTTTTGAATTAAAAAAAATTCTTTTTGATTCGTAATCAGAATATCAAACAACATATACCTTTAACGTATGTACTCGAAGTTATCATACATTCTGTATACAGTACTTAACTTATTGATTTTTTAAAAATTCGTTAATTTAAGGTGGTTCGAGCGGTTCAGACTAGTCAAATCATGGTTTAAATAATGTAACTTTGTATTGTAACTTTTAAAAATTACAATTATATGTTTCAAACATCCGTTAAGAAGAATTATGGCAACATATAGTACTATTTTATATAATATTTATTTGTATTTTATTTTTATTTGAGTAGATTTCGTGGCAATTTAATTAAATAAAGTTGAGAGCTTTTTAGGATGCCACAATCTTTTAATAAAGTTTAAAGAGATTAAGGTGTTCGTCTACCCTAAAATTTGACAGCGTTACAGAGGTGTACGCCTCGCACGTTTACTATAATTATAATTGAAATATATGATGCGTTTACATATGAGTGTATTAACAAAGGATGTCTTAATGCTTCTATATTTTTATTTTTTGTCTTTGGCCTAGGAATTTGAAGTAAAAAAATATTTAAAATGACGTTTTTTGCGGTTTTTTGTCATTATTTGATAATATTTTCCTCGGTAACTATAAATGGCAAGAAAAATTTAAAAAACAAGAAGCATGCAGATAAGTTTCCTTTTTCGAATAATTTTTGTTTTACTTAATTTCTTTAAAAACACACAAGTTATTATGGGAATCTGGAGCCATGTTTACAGTAATTTTCAACTTCAAAATGACATTGCATAGCTAGGATACGGGAAAGTACGAGTTTCGGGCTGGTTTCGGGCAGCCGTAGTAGTGGGGAAGGAAGTGAAATAGAAAAAAAGTAATATCGAGAGTATTCTAGGAATTCGAAAAAATGGTAGACGAGCATCTTAAAAACAAAATGAAGTATTTTAGACACTTACTTAGCCAGTTTTGACAGAATAAACGGAGATCTCTTGACATTAACAGTAGAAGAAGTCCGTTCCAGACTATTTTCTTGATTTTCATGGTTTTCAAAAACTTGGAACCTTTCTTTAACGTTCAAATTCTGTAGTTCTTCTAAACCGAGGTCTGGTTTATCGCTAGCTACAAATGAAAAACAAATTAGTACAAAATTTAAAATAAACGTTGTATATTATAAAACAAAAGCACACAGAGGTAAGTCAGCCACAGTTGAAGCTGCGAACGACAAAAAATTAGTTTATCTTAAGGCGCGCCCCTAGAAAAATGTAATTTTGATGTCATCTTAGACGTCAAACGTCAAAATTTATTCTTGTTCTAGATTCTGATTGGTAGTTTATACAGAAAATCATTAACTACTAATAGTCCAAGAGCCAGAGCCAAAAAAAGTCTCTGAATTTACTAAGCCTAGTTTTTTAATAGTTTATTACAATGGTTGTGTACACAAAAATACTGCGGTCAGTCAAGCTAAACGTAGAATAGGCGTCTCAGGTACGCTGTCGAAGTTGTCGTTCCTGCGAGGTAACAAAATGAATTTACTAAGGCTGAAAATTGTTGTACAAATAGTATATTGCATATAAATGAAAGTTATGACAGTCAGTCAGCTAAATGTGGAGACAGAGCTGGTCAGTCGGCCGCAATAAATAATAAATAATAGCCCAGTCAAATTTGACATTTTAATGTCAAATTTGACTGGGCTATTATTTTTTTTATAAAAAACTAGGCTTAGTAAATTCAGAGACTTTTTTTGGCTCTGGCTCTCCAGTCTATAACTACAGGTTTGGAGTTTGCAAATCCCTGCGCTAACTGTAATTACATGGAGCTAATTTCGTTATTGTGAACGCTACAAGTGAAATGCATATGTCAAATCAGCAAATCACTAACGTTAACTATACCAACTGACTATAACTACTAATTTCGTATTGTGAATGAGGCTATAGTCGCGCGGATTGAGGTTCTGATCGGTCTAGAAGTGGTTGGATTTCACTATAATAACATCTACCATTCTGTAATTGGGTGTAAAAACTTTTGAATAGTTACTATCAAATTAAAAATAGGTAAATTTAAAAGTTATGCCAACTTGGCTATAGAGTTAGATATTTCTAGGTAGTACGCCTTAGGAAATGCACACACAACATATTAGTCCGGGAGCTGGCGTCAAATTTGACCGGACCATTTCAGCAAAGCTGATTTTTGTAATATAATTAGTTCTATAATAACTAGTTAAGAATTGCAGTGTTAGCTGGTCCGAAAGCGGGGCTCAAGATTTTAAGAGGCTGTGGAACTTGCAAAAAATACAAGATTATTATGTGAAACCAGCAAAGCTAAAATTTTGTATAATGATAATTTACCAATTATATTTCACAAAAAAATATGTTAGCTGGACAGGGCAGGTGGATAACCTTGTTAGCTGTGCAGTTGAACAGTGACAGTGTCAAAATAGTGACACATCTTTTATATCTTCTTCTACTGTTTACATAAAATGAAAACGATGTGTCACTATTTTGTCACTGTCACTGTTCACCTGCACAGCTAACAAGATTATCCACCTACCCTGTCTAGCTAACATATTTTTTTGTTAAATATAATTGGTAAATTATCATTATAGAAAATTTTAGCTTTGTTGGTTTCACTTGAAAATCTGTTATTTTTGGAAAGTTTCGCAGCCCCTTAAATCCGCAGGCCACACGGTCGTGCCAGCTAACACATGTTTAAGTGGTTAAACCAACAAAATATTCCTCCTACATATAAGAAAAGTTTTGCTGCAATCACCCATGAAAATTTGACGCCAGCTCCCGGACTATATTAAAACAACATAAAACGCACAAAACAGCGGTTAGATTTTGCACACCACTCTTTTGTACCTCTAACGACATCAGGTGGAAGTTCCTCGGGTTGATTTTCGCGAATTATAAGTTCATGTTTCCTTGGACGAACTATACATCAATTTAAATAAATATTTAACCAAAATATCAAATAAAATAATATACAGGTTGGTGGAGGTGAAATGCGAACATAGGGAACATACATGACAATCGAACTTTCATGCCAGGTATCTTGATATATTTTGTAGTAGTGTCACAAAACGAAGTAATGTGAATTTGTGTGGCAAAAAGAGTAATCAATTACAGAAATAATAATAAAATCTAAAAGTACATGTAAACTTTCTCGTTCTGCTCGTACACATACATTATTATGCAAAGAAAATATTTTAATGAAAATAAAAATTTCAATAATATGACAGGTACTTTGACATTGACAGTACTTATTCCACGTATATCAAGATGCCTAGCATGATAACTCCATTATCATATATTTCCCTATGTTCGCATTTCACCTCCACCAACCTGTATAACTATGAATCCAACGTAAAATAAAAACTAAAGAAATACTTACTTGGTTGGGGCTCATCTTCTACGGCTTTTGGAGTAAAGGGCGCCTTGAAATGTGGTTTGCAATACAACACACCTTCATTGCTTTGATACGTGTCAACACTGTTGAAAGATATTTGTATTAAAAACAATTTTAGCTGTGTAATAGAGTAAAATTCAAATAGCTAGAACCCTGCGCGAAGTACGAATTCTCGTCTTAGAAAGAGAGGCATACGCTACTGTCTGTTCTACAGAACATCAGCTTCAATATCTGTTATTCTCATGTTGACGTTCCTAGTGTTTTGCTTCGTGTAACGCTGTGAATTTTGTAATTGATTGTGATTGAGTTATATTTTAGTTTTGTTTGAAAATTAAGTGAAGTGCAGCGCAGCATATACTCGCTAGCTCCACTTTTGTAAAATGTACATGACAAGCTCTGCCTTCTCGCGCAGCTCAGGGTCCTAGCTATTAGAATTTTACTCTATACGCTATTAAAATTATATGCAGTTTTGAACGTCCTCAACGTATGTACTCGAAGTTATGACACACCCGGTATGTATGTATAGTTTGACACCAGTGTTAAGTCACTTACTTTAATTGTTTGTTGCATTCTTGGCATCTGAAGCAGTTCTTATGCCAAATAGACTTTTCTGCTTTCATTTGTTCCATTTGGAATACTTGCTTTCCGCAAGATTTGCACGACGATGTGTCAGCTTGAGTACTGCCCTAAAAACAGCAAGAAACACATGATATAATGCGAATATATTTAGCTATGTAATAGTGACTTAGATTTGCCCCTATATTTACCAATCCCTATTTACAACCGTTCCTTTTTTACCACCGTAATTCTTTTACCAATCCATTTTTTACCACCGTCCCTTTTTACCACTAATTCTTTTTTACCACTAACGTATTTACCAACGTATTCTTTTACCAATCCATTTTTACCACTGTCCCTATTTTTAGCACTAATTCTTTTTACCACCAACATATTTACCAACGTGTTTTTTTACCAATCCATTTTTACCACCGACTTTTTTTTAATAAAACCGTACTAAAGCCCCACAAACTCGGTTTTTGTTTTTTCTACACTAACAAAATCGTACTAGAGCCCCACAAACTCGGTTTTTGTTTTTACTACACTAACAAAATCGTACTAGAGCCCCACAAACTCGGTTTTTGTTTTTACTACACTAACAAAATCGTACTAGAGCCCCACAAACTCGATTTTTGTTTTTACTACACTAACAAAGCTAACAAAACCGTACTAGAGCCCCACAAACTCGGTTTTGGTATTTGCTACACTAACAAAGCTAACAAAACAGTACTAGAGCCCCACTAAATCGGTTTTGGTATTTACTACACTAAGCTGGTAACCGCACACACCGACGATGACTCACTGTTACTCAAGTTGAGGCACATCATCTGTCATGTCCTACAATGACAGTTCGTAACTATAGCTTGTCCAAGCCAAGTTAACCAATAAAAGCATGTTAAGTAAAAAAAAACAACACTTACAACATTACGACACACAGAGTTAGTATCACACTCAAAAGCATCCGACTCCGGATTAATTGGATCTCGTTTAATTGGCTCGCAACTATCTTCAGAGGACTTTCGCTCAAATATTTCTTTTGTTTTTTTGATATCTTCAAATGTTTCTGGCAGAACCGGCGATTTTATTTCTTCTTTCAGTTCTTGGTTATTCGGAGAGAATATTTTTGAGATTTCACTGACTGATGATGATGATTTTGGCGTTTTTGGAGATTCAGGACAATTTTCAGCAGTTTCCAAAATTGTTTCACTGGTTTCCATTGTTGTAACAAGCTCTGCGATTGGTTGAGTGTGTTCAGTAGCTGAAATATTTGATTCTAGTTGAGTTTCAGTTTGGTCTTCAATTGTTTTTTCGGCTTCTGATTGATCTTCAAGTGTTTGTTGGTCTTCTGGTGCGAATTCAATTGTTGTTTGGGCTTCTGCTACATCCTCAACTGTTTTTTGAGCATCTGGTACGACCTCAATTGCTTTTTCTGGTTCTGCTTGAACCTGTTCCGGACTACTGTCTTGACTCTCATCTTTTAAGTCATAACTCTCAATAATTTCATCATTTTCCGGGTCTATATCTTCTACCAGATGCTCAGTTCGTGTATAAATATGTTTATCGCAAGCTGCCTCATTTTGTATAAATTCTGAGGTTATGTGTTTAATACTTTCGTGATCTGTCACATCTTTAAGAGATTCTGAAATGTCTTGCTCGCTGTTGCTTGACTCTAACTGGACACAGACTTCGTTTTCAGCTGAAATTTCGCTTATATCCTCTGCTTCTACAAGTTCGAGGTTATCTGGCTGACAGCTGTCAATTTTTTGAGGTTAGGTCTTCGAGAATTGGGATTATTTCTTCGTTTTTGACCGGGGATGATTGTTCTACTGCAGAATTTTGCTGCAACGCTTGCAGAAAATCGTAATTTTCGTCCGTGGGTGGCGACTGCACCACAGTTTGAGTGAATAACAAAAATGCGCTGTCTGTCGACAGGAACATTCTATCTTTGATTGTTTTTTTGTCGTCTTCCAAGTCTTGTACCGTTGATAAGAATCGTTCTTTGGCTGTTAGAGCTTCGTTATCAACGTCTGTAACTGTTACGTTATCAAAAGGCGATTCTACTTCTTCAGGGCTTGGTATTTCTTTGTTTATAAAACTGTCTTCGGGTGAAATTTCGATTTGCTCTTCGATGGATGTATGCGTTAGGCCGTTTTGCGAATTTGGGGGCGTGAGATCTTCTTTAAGCGGTGATGAGTCTGAATAAATTAATTTTGAAAGTATTTTCATTGGTGAATTAACGGTTGCTGTTGCTTATCGCACACACGGTATAATTATATAAATGTCGCAGTCTGATTGTAAAATAAAATAGACATTTCATGAAAAATATAAAGTCACATCATTTTATTACACTCAATAAGAGTATTAAAAATTCTTCCATCTCTGGTTTAAGCTAATGTTGCATTTAATGTTGTAGTCCGGGAGCTGGCGTCAAATTTTCTTGGGTGATTGCAGCAAAGCTGATTTTTGTAATATAATTAGTTCTATAATAACTAATTGAGAATTGCAGTGTTAGCTGGCGCGACCGTGTGGCCTGCAGATTTAAGGGACTGCGAAACTTTCAAAAATATCAGATTTTCAAGTGAAACCAGCAAAGCTAAAATTTTGTATAATGATAATTTACCAATTATATTTAACAAAAAAATATGTTAGCTGGACAGGGCAAGTGGAAAACCTTGTTAGCTGTGCAGGTGAACAGTGACAGTGACAATGTCAAAATAGTTACACATCGTTTTCATTTTATGTAAACAGTAGAAGAAGATATAAACGATGTGTCACTATTTTGACACTGTCAATGTTGACCTGCACAGCTAAAGCCGGCGCTACACGATGCGTCCAACATTGGATCCAGTGCTGGGTCCAACGTTTGTTTCAAAATCGGCAAGCGAACAGTTGACAAATGTTTCTGCTACACACTGCGAACATTGGATCCAACACTTGAAACAAATATGTTGGATCCAACATTCGTAGACTGCTGTCAAACTGTCAGAGCACAAATTATTAAGAAAAATGGACGATATGACAGCTGCAATTGCAGCAGGTGTAATTGTCGTAACATGTGCGAAATTAATATTAAAGCAAGAAAAACAGAAAAAAAGGCGGGTTAGGAGGTGGTGGATGTGTTCTTTAAATAAAAGTAGAGAAAAGTGAGTAAATAAGAATCCAAAATATTAAAATTAAATAGTTATTTTATCAGAGACTAACTCTTATACTTATTGATCTGCTTTTAGATATAGTGGCTCAAATATGCTGACAGATCTCAGAAGAGAACCCTCAGGAAAATTTGAAAATTTTTGTCGGATGTCAGCAGAAGATTTTGAAATTATTTTAATCAAAATTGGACCAAAAATTATGAAGCAAGACACAAATATGAGAAAGTCTATCCCTATTCAAGAGCGTTTAGCACTGACTCTTCGCTTTTTAGCATCTGGTGATAGCTTTACGAGCCTAAGTTATTTATTTAAAATATCACATCAGATTATTAGTCGTATTGTGCCAGAAGTTTGTAACGCTCTTATCAGTGTCTTGAAGGATGAAATAAAGGTAAGACATAGGTATTCAAAAATATTGTTTATTATTATTATTGTTATTAGCTGTAGTGAAAAACTGCAAAAGTTCAGAAGGTTGATGGCTATCATTAATAACATTTTAAGGTGAATGAGGGAGAGTAGGAGATAATTGTTGGCTATAATAAATAGTAGGAGAACGTTGTGATATATATGACGGACTGGGAGAAGGTTGTCGTGAGTATGTTGAGCAAGAAGTTTGCAATAATGTATGTGAAGATTCAGAGGAGTTGCTACTCTCAGACGATGAAAAGGGAAACAATCCTGTCCCACGAGAATAATTATTTGTAGACGACTCATATTCTTTAAGCTCTGCCTCAAAAACCATGTTGTCTATTCGGTTTTGAAGAATAAGACGAGTTCTGTCGGAGAATTTTCTAAGCTTCTCGGCCAATAGCTGACCATATAGTGCAACTGCGTCCTTAGGAAATTGAGTTGGCTGTATTTGTGCTCTATTTGTTAACGTTTGCAGGGCACTGCTAGCTACTTTCAAGTGTTGGTTTACTTGAGCATCAATATATTGATTATTTGTTCGTCTCTTCTTTGGTGCAAGAGGTTGAGGCATCACAAAAGATGAAGTTTCATCTTGTTTGGAATTTTTATTTGTGGCTGTATTTTCACATGTTTGAGAATTTGGAACTTCATACTCATCTGGCTGAGGTTCAGCATAATCCTCTTCCGCATTTTGCATATGGCATACTGTTTCAGTTGCATTTTCGTATGTTTCACACTAAAAACAAAACATTAGATATAATATTAAAAATATTAAAGTACCTAACCATATTAAATTGTATTTAATTACTTTCAGTATTAAAATTCATTAACATGCTTATTTACAGCTTCCTGCATCAGAAGAAGATTGGAAAAAAGTCGCTAATAGATTTCATGTGCATTGGCATTTTCCTCACTGTGTAGGAGCAGTGGATGGCAAACACGTACTTATACAAGCCCCATTTAACAGTGAATCAGAATTTTTCAATTACAAGAAAACTTTCAGTATTATTTTAATGGCATTAGTTGACTCTGATTATTTATTCACATTTGTGGATGTTGGTGCACAAGGAAGGATGAACGATGCGGGGCTTTTTACTAGTACTACTCTCTATCGCAAAATCATACGAAAAGAACTTTCACTCCCACCCTGTGAACCCTTATCAGGACGTCAAAAAGCAGTCCCATTTGTATTTTTGGGTGATGATGCATTTCCTATTAGCACGACCCTTTTAAAACCTTATCCAGGAAATCACACTAAAGGAAGCATTGAAAGAATTTTTAATTACCGTCTTTGTCGTGCTCGTAGAATTGTTGAAAATGCGTTTGGGATTTTGGCATCAGTGTTTCGAGTATTTAGATCACCTATGCTATTACAACCTGAGAAAGCCGCAATAGTATGCATGTCATGTGTATTACTTCATAATTTTTTAAGAAGTAGGACCTCTAAGCAAAAATATACTCCGGGTGGTTGCTTCGATAGTGAAGTAAATGGCGAATTGGTTCCTGGATCATGGCGTCAAGACACCGCCATGTCGTCATTCACTTCACTGCCAAAGGTACCTAGGAAACCATCCCAGGAAGCGAAAGATATCCAAAAAGAGTTCGCGGAATATTTTGTAACAAGCGGAGCAATTGATTGGCAGAATAACAATAATTAAATAAATGTACCTATATGACAATATTCTAGTGTATAATTATATTCAGTTCATAAAATAAACTTACCTCTGAACTTACAGTTGGAATTTTTTCTCTGGTTACTCTTATAAACCTATCGATTGAATTATAGGCAAACCATGACGGATTATATATGTCTTGAGATCCAGATCCAGTCGTGTATGAGACAGCTACTTTTTTTTTTAAAGTTCTGTACGTAGACATTAAAGATTCCTTTTTTTTCTTTAATTCAAACACCGGTATTTCAATGCTTAAATCTTTTGATATATTTAACCACGCATCATTTAAGCTATTTCTATTTTTGTGTCCAGGAAATCTGGGATTCCAAAGAACTGGATAATTTTCATAAGACTGTATAAATTCTAAAGTTAATTCGTTACTCCAGTCCGTCATTGTAATATTCTGAAAAGTACAAATGGAAACAAAAATGTATGTGTAAATATATAATATAATATCATTCGTATTTACATTACGTCAAAAATTTGAGGATATGTCTTTAAACTAAAACGTAATTTAATACGATAATAATAATTAAAGAATATATAAACACTTACCAATGAAACATAAATATTATATAGGTTCCCTACAACATCCACTTAATACTTATATTTTGAATGCACAAAAAATATTCTACCAGCTCGTGTAGCCGTATATCGAATAAAAACAAACGTTGGCGCCAACGTTTGAAGCACCCTTTGACGCGGGTCAAAAATACCGACTGAAGCCCGAACGTTGCAAGCGTCCAACGTTGGGCTTGGACCGTTCGTCACTTGTCGTTTGTAAAACAGCTTCACGATGCGACGAATTAGCAAACGTTGGACGCTGGAAGGTGTTGGACGCATCGTGTAGCGCCGGCTTAACAAGGTTTTCCACCTGCCCTGTCCAGCTAACATATTTTTTTGTTAAATATAATTGGTAAATTATCATTATACAAAATTTTATCTTTGCTGGTTCACTTAAAAATCTTTTATTTTTTGCAAGTTCCACAGTCTCTTAAAATCTTGAGCCACGCTTTCGGACCAGCTAACACTGCAATTCTTAATTAGTTATTATAGAACTAATTATATTATAAAAATCAGCTTTGTTGAAATGGTCCGCTCAAATTTGACGCCAGCTCCCGGACTATTGGGCTTATAAAGTCAGGTGTTATTTATATAGTTGAATCAGAGTTTGTCCCAAAACTGAGTATGTGGGACTCGAAAAGGGTATTAGTATTGAGTTGTTTATTTAGTTCAGTTCAGAGCTTCTACAAAAAGCCTCGACAATTGTGTAATAAAATGATATGACATAAAATGCTGAGTCATTTATGAAACGACTGAATTTATAATAAGTCTGCGACATTACATACATCTATACCGGTGACTTACTATACAGGGTGATTCACAACTTCGTACATATATTTTAATTTTTTAATGCCATATAAGTAATACTCAACTTTCTGACAATGGAACAGAATGATGTTCTTTATTATTAAATTTAAAGATGAAGAAACAAAAAACTAGTTTTCTAAATTTGCATCTACCTATGTTTGCATTTATTCTAGAATATTCATACACAGGAAAATGCATGCACAAGTAGAATCAAATCTAAAAAATCTGACGTGGACACCACATGACTTCCTTGTACGCCTTGTGTGTTCATACTTTTCTTAATAACTAAAATGTAAAATAATATTAAAAATTCTTTTAACTTATTATACTAGTATACTCACAAATATATTTTAGTCATTTTATTTAAACTGCAGAAGAAGATATAAAGCATATTTTACTATTGTCACTGTCATTTCATAATCATTGAAATTTTACGTAGTAACAAATGTTAATCGATCATGGACTACAAGATACCGAAATACTATAAATTATAAATATATACTTTAATTATTTTTATTTCATCCTGTGTCAAATTCAAATACTTTACGTCAACAGTTTGAGTCCGGGAAAACGCAAATAACGGCCTTTGTCCGGTAAAGTGTTGGAATAGAAATTAATCAACGCAATAACAATTAAACAATCGCCAAATTGCAGTTGTTAATTATGTTTCGAAAATGTTACTAGATTTGGAGCATTAGGTAAATTATTTTGAAATTAATATTACTGTTTCTTTAAAACGGAATTTGACACAGGATGAAATAAAATACATAACGACATTCGTCCGTGAATTCTTTTAACAATACTCGTTTCGAGTTTCAAGACTCGGCTCCTTCGTCGCCTCGTCTTCAAACGTCTCACTCGTACTGTTAAATATGAATTCCCGGACTTGTAACGTTAATTACTATTAAATGATAGCAGATACAAAAATATTTATAAAATACCGATTGTAGGTAATAATCACATAATCTTTCATTTAAAATAAAAAAAATTGTCTAAAATTAAATATTTATCGAAATATTTTTTAAAAGTACTACTTTTTGTTTGTTTGTAGACTGAAACCAAAAATAGGAGGTGCACAACTAGATGCTATAACAGTCCTAAATACAAAATTTCAACTTTCTACGTCTAACCGTATTTGAGTTATGCGACACACATACGTCCGTACGTACGTACGTACAGACGTCACGTCGAAACTAGTCATAATGGATTCAGAAAAGGTCAAAACGGATATTTCCGTCAAAATCTGAGAACCGAAATTTTTCGCGATTACAATACTTCCTTACTTCGTACAAGGAAGTAAAAATTTATAGTAATAAAATACCTGCATCAAAAGATGTATTCACAGGAAGATGCAAACATAAGAAGATGCAAATATAGAAAACTAATAATCAAAACCGAGTATGTGGGACTCAAGAACGGTATTAGGTTGTTCATTTAGTTCAGTTTAACCTAAATCATTCCCCTAGTATTCAAGAGACAAATTAGTTTTCTGGATTTGCATCTTCCAGTGTTTGTATCCTCCTATGTTTGCATCTAATCTAATATTCTAGATTTGCATTTTCTTGTGAATGAATGTTTTAATACAGGTATTTTATTACGTATAAATTTTCTAGATTGAATCTTCTTGTGCATAGATATTCTAGAATTTTATTTTGTGGTGTTGAACCCATTTCCAGTTGGAGTACTATACCGGGTGTTTCCTAAAACAACCACACCCCCAAAAAATTGTATTTTTAAGTTTATTACATTTATATTACAGGTTTATAAACTACATTCAAAGGCGCATTAAACTACAAAAATAAAGAATTTTTATTACTTCCTGTTTACCCGGAAGTGACATCAATTTTCTTATTTTAGATGGAACACCCCATATATTTTTAAAGATTCTTCATATAAATTAATATTATTTATTATTTTACTTAGAAATCTACAACGAAAAAGTAGTTTATTATACATGGTTGTATTCAGAATTTTATGTAGAATCAGAATCTTAAAAAATATACGGAGTATTTCAATTAAAATAAGGAAGTTGGTGTTACTTCCGGCTAAACAGGAAGTAATAAAAATTTATTATTTATGTCGTTTAATGCGCCTTTGAATGTAGTTTATAAACCTATAATATAAATGTAATTTACATAAAAATACAATTTTTGGAGGGTGCGCCTGTTTTAGGAAACTCCCGGTATACCTTTGAAAGATATGCTTGAACTTGTGAATCACCCTGTATATAGGCGGGTTTACATTGGTCGTGTAAATGGGTTAGTTACTAGTACTATTAGCTCGCCAGACCGCTACTCATCCAATGTAGCCAACAGAAGCTAGTACCAGTACTAGTACTAGTACAAGTAGTTGGGGTAGTGAAGTAACTAACCTCCCGGGTTAGCTACTCACCTACTAGCACATACATTCTGCACTATCCACTACACTCATCTCTGCACTATACCAATGTAAACAGTCACTAGTGATTAGGGATATACTAGTGTGTTTTGACGTCTCATTTTGAACAGAATTGTTTTATAGTTAAATTCGGTATTTTTACTTTATTAAAATGAAAAAGTGGTCTTAATCGGAGACAATAAAGTTTGTAGAACTATATCGTGATCATGAGTGTTTGTGGGATGTCAATAAATTTTGTTATCTTTACTTTATTTCGTTTAATAATAGATTTTGTACGAGATGATATACAACCACGAAAAGAATTCATTTTGTCACCTACAGAACAACTTGTACTAGTACTAGAACTATAGCTAGTCGTCATTGTATTTCTGGTGTAAACACCTACTAGCCTAGCGCTTAGTTGAGTATACTAGTATAGCCCGCTACTTGTACCAGTAATTGTCTCAGTTACTCCTCCAATGTAAACGCGCCTTAACAATTTAAATGTAGTTTACCTTTCGGCTCATGATTGCCGTTATTTTTGGGCGATAATACTTCTGTATCTTCTTCTCTAAGTACAGTAGGTTCGTGTAAGTCTGTTGAGGTCTTATTTTTGAGATCTAAGGTTAAGTCTTGTGTTACTTGCGGCTTGTGATCGCCATTTTTAGGTACAACTTCTGTTGGAGCGTACGTAAGAGCTATGTGTTCTTCATTCGCTTCTGAGTAGGCATCCTAAAATGTTAGTCGTTAGTTTAGAGGCCTAATGATAGTTCATAGATGAATTTTACAATTATTATTGCTTTGAATTGAGTTAGGAATTATTTTGTGGCATAGTTTGCTACTTATAATATTTAAAATGAATTTATAACTGTTTTAAAACTATGCTTTTTGGGTAAAAATATAAGACGTGCTGAAGTGAAACAATTTTTTTTTACTTCGGATACATACGTTAAGAGGCTCGTCTACCACCTCTTGTGGCTGCCTTGAAGGCCCGGCTGCTTCTGGAACATATTCATCATAAATAAAGCTGCCATATCCAACTTGAATGTATTATTTTTGTTATTTGAAGTCATATACAAATTAAATAAAGTATGTGATATTTGTTACGGCATCAAGAATGTTACATTGAAATTATGGTATTAATTATTGTTATTAATCATATTTTGTTGCGGTATTTGTGTATTGTATTATTAGTAAAATGGGTGACCGGACAAAACAGAACAATGAAAAAACAGAACATGAAAAAACAGAACATGAAAAAACAGAACATGAAAAAACAGAACAAGAAAAAAAAGAACATGAAAAAACAACAGTGAAAAAACAGAACAATGAAAAAAGAGAACAATGAAAAAACAGAACACTGAAAAAACAGAACAATGAAAAAAGAGAACAGTGAAAAAACAGAACATGAAAAAACAGAACACATAAATTAATCTATGCTAGTTCTTAAAGTTCTTCCCGGATTTGATTTTATATTTTAACCTATACGTCATATACAGGTTCGTGGAGATGAAATGCGAACATAGGGCAATATATGACAATGGAGTTATCATGCTAGGCATCTTGATATACGTGGAATAAGTACTGTCAATGTCAAGTACCTGTCATAGTATTGAAATTTTTATTTTCTTTAAAATATTTTCTTTGCATAATAATGTATGTGTACGAGCAGATCGAGAAAGTTTATATATCAAGATACCTGGCATGAAAGTTCGATTGTCATGTATGTCCCTATGTTCGCATTTCACCTCCACCAACCTGTATAGTTTTAAACAATTTCAATGAAACATTTTTGTTGTACTACAAAATTGTCTGCGAATATGATAAAAAATGTGGTTTCCACCAGGATAACATATTTCCGGCAACATTTTTTGTCGATAGCGAATTTGATTGTTGCAATATTTTGCTTGGCTGCTTGCTTTTGGTTAAGGGACCTTCAGGGATAAGATTGAAGTAATCTAATTAACTTATCATTTAGTTTCCGGAGTATTTTTGGTATGATTTCCTTACAACGTCATATCCGTATAAAACTGCAACCCGCAAACTTCTTACGTGAAATTGGTTGCATTTTTACAGAGCGAGAGCGCCTCATATTCTATCTAGAGTACCTAAATAGACTAAGAGTACGGACAAGGCACTGGTAATTTTCTATTGGTAGTCCAAATCGTGTTTGCACTTGTTTTTCAGCTTACTTAACTCTCAGAATTTAATATTTTTATGTCAATATTTAGTTACATATTGTTTTCTAAACCGTCTTAGGAATAAATTTTTATTTTTTTATGTCATTTTGACAGAGCTGTATATTTGTATACATCAGAAATACAGTTACAACTGAAAACAAAAGCTAAACCATTTTGGACTCCTTGTCCGTACTCTTAGTCTATTTAGGTACTCGAAAGGTGGATTTATAACACGCACAGCGCATAGAAAATAATTTAGCCCAGCATAGCATATGAATTGGTCGGTGACCGGACAAAACAGAACAATGAAAAAACAGAACATGAAAAAACAGAACATGAAAAAACAGAACATGAAAAAAAAGAACATGAAAAAACAGAACAGTGAAAAAACAGAACAATGAAAAAAGAGAACAATGAAAAAACAGAACACTGAAAAAACAGAACAATGAAAAAAGAGAACAGTGAAAAAACAGAACACTGAAAAAACAGAACATTGATAAAACAGAACATGAAAAAACATAATATGAAAAAAAAATAACAATGACAAAACAGATCTCAAGAAGGGATTTGTTAGCTTTGATTAGTTTATGTCAAAAAAACGGAGTTCTGTTGGACTCAATTAGGGTTTTGTTAGTATTGATTAGTTTATTTTTAAAAAAACGGAGTTCTGTTGGACTCAATTAGGGTTTTGTTAGTATTGATTAGTTTATTTAAAAAAACGGAATTCTGTTGGACTCAATTAGGGTTTTGTTAGCTTTGATTAGTTTATGTCAAAAAAACGGAGTTCTGTTGGACTCAATTAGGGTTTTGTTAGTATTGATTAGTTTATTTTTAAAAAAACGGAGTTCTGTTGGACTCAATTCGGGTTTTGTTAGTATTGATTAGTTTATTTAAAAAAACGGAATTCTGTTGGACTCAATTAGGGTTTTGTTAGCATAGATTAGTTTATGTCAAATAAACGGAGTTCCGTTAGAGTCAAGAAGGGTTTTGTTAGCATAAATTAGTTTATGTCAAAAAAACGGAGTTCTGTTGGACTCAACAAGGTTTTTGTTAGCATAGATTAGTTTATGTGTTCTGTTTTTTCATGTTCTGTTTTATCAATGTTCTGTTTTTTCAGTGTTCTGTTTTTTCACTGTTCTGTTTTTTCATTGTTCTGTTTTTTCATTGTTCTGTTTCTTCAGTGTTCTGTTTTTTCATTGTTCTGTTTTTTCATTGTTCTGTTTTTTCATGTTCTGTTTTTTCATGTTCTGTTTTTTCATGTTCTGTTTTTTCGTGTTCTGTTTTTTCATTGTTCTGTTCTTTCATGGAATCGTAAAATGTGTCCCTCTAAATGTGCAGTAAAATTAAAATTTTGAATTATCTTAAATTTCGAGAAAAATCTGTGGGAAATTCGAACGCATGTTTTGCTACCGCTTGGAATAGGGACCAACATCCTCTTAAATTATGACACATTACACTAGCACGGCAATTCATATAATATACTAATCTAATGTTTAAATTGTGTGTAAATAATATGTTACCTGTTTTCTCCTGCTTTCGCTCGTATTTTTTTCTTTGGTTTTCCCACCTACAAATATTTAATTCCATTTTAAAAATACTCGTTTTGAAAGTCCATTTAACGAATCAAGGATGCCGTCACACAAAAAAAAACGCGCACATGATAAAATCGCAAAACCATAGACAAAAATGAGATTAATGGGTCAATCCTGAGCAAAAATCTGTAAATCTGTAAATTCGTAAATCTGTAAGCTTACGAGATTCTATAAGCTGTTTACTTACAGATTTACAAAAATGGCAATTCTGAACACATTCCTGTACGGAACTGTCTTATAGATATTGCATACAGCTTGTTGCAAACTTCACTATTGTCCTAATTCGTATTTGACGTTTCGCATTCAAATGGTTTTATGAAATAATACGAAATACGAAATGTATTTATTATTTATGAAAAATTATTATGTATATAGTAATACAATAAACCCAACATTTGGAGAAAATTATTTCAATAAAAAATGGGAAAAGATAGCTCAAAAATTAAAACAACCGATGAGTGGAACAAGGTAAAGTTACTTTCTTTTATTATAATATGCTGTAGATATAATTAATATTAATAAAAAATAAAGTTACTAGTTAGGTGGCAATTTATACAGCAATAGCAGTTGTTTTGTCATAATTACTTAATCTAAATAAAATGTAAATAATAAAAATTATGTTTTAGTCATATAATGTTGTTATTTCAAATTAATTTAATAAACTCAAAGTTGAAACTATTTTCATTTTATTGAAAAAAATAATTAAACATTATTTTCTCTTATATTACAAGGTTAAAATGTCATTAGACCAACGTTAGCATCTAAAATTAAAATAAGAGTTTGTTAAAGGTAGGTAAGTATTTTATATTATTTAATGTTTACCATTATTCTGCGCCAAATCATTGAAAAAGGACTTACAGCTAGCACTTCTGTCACTGTAAAATTTACGAGAAACTGTAAGACATTTACGGTTACCTATAAGCTACAGACGTACTCAGAATTGCAATATAACCTATAAAGTCTTACAGGTGTTACAGATTTACTTATAGGTCTTACAGATTTGCTCAGAATTGCCCTATTAGTCAGGAATCTTGCTAGGTTGACAATGTGTCACTTTGCCGTCATTGATCATAATAATGATAACAATGGAACTATAATGCTCAAATTTCAAATTAGTTTCATAGCTGTCAATTGTTGATAATTGTTAAAGTTGATAAAATAGATGTTACCATTCCTGGCTAATGGCTGCCAACTGTCAATAGCGTCATCTATTGTCTGTAAGAAGGTAGGTATTATACTGAGTGTAGATTTTTTTCTGATGTTTATAATATGTTAGGATCAGTTAGGCTAGTGTGAATGTGAATCCAAGTTTGCAGCTTCGAAAAACTATGTAGTCCGGGAGCTGGCGTCAAATTTTCATGGGTGATTGCAGCAAAGCTGATTTTTGTAATATAATTAGTTCTATATAATAACTAATTAAGAATTGCAGTGTTAGCTGGCACGAGCGTGTGGCTTAAGATTTTAAGAGGCTGCGGAACTTGCAAAAAATACAAGATTTTCAAGTGATACCAACAAAGCTAAAATTATTTTGAATATCTAAATGACATATGCAACCCGCTATATTTGTTGATAAATATATTGCATATATGTCATTTAGATATTCTAAATAAATGCATCACCGTGGCATCGCCTACTAATAATTTTTACTGACAGATTTCAAATTGCAAACGTCGTACATGTTCACCTGGACAGCTAACAAGTTTAGCCACCCGCTCGGTCCAGCTAACATATTTTTTTGTTAAATATAATTGATAAATTATCATTATACAAAATTTTAGCTTTGTTGGTATCACTTGAAAATCTTTTATTTTTTGCAAGTTCCGCAGCCTCTTAAAATCTTAAGCCCCCGCTTTCGGACCAGCTAACACTGCAATTCTACATTAATTATATTACAAAAATCAGCTTTGTTGAAATGGTCCGGTCAAATTTGACGCCAGCTCCCGGACTAATGCTTCCTGCGTAAAAAACTGAAAAATTTTCGGAATGTTTTCAGTTGTTGCCTAATAACTTGTAAACTATGCGTTTTTGATATTATAGTCATTCTTATCATTTTTAAAGTACATTAAACTTAAGCCCAACCGCAGCTCTGCACGTTTCCGAGATATGGCACTTCCTGGTGACGGCATCGATTGATTCGCAGAATGAACTGTATTTAGACATTTTCTACTACAAAAGGGGTTTCGCTGGGGTTATGAAATTGGCACCAATTTTAAATATTTTTAAACATTGTCCGCTATGTGTCACTTTTTTAATTTTCACTTGTAGTATCACATGTGCATTCATTCTTTCCAGAAATTTTTTTGAGTGCAACAACGTCTTAATTAGCTCGAATGGTACACGAGAGCTACTTACGTTGTTGGAATGCACGATAAAAAATTTCCTGGACATGAATGAATGCACGAGTATGCATATTCGGTAAGAAAATCGCAATGACACGACCGCTCTATTTTTGAATGATTTTTATAATAGAAACATGAAATATTTACTAAATTTATATTTAACATGACTAAATATGCATTATTTACCTTATTATTTGCTTATTTACACTCAAAATGACAATTTAACCAATTTTTAATTTAATGTCAAAGTGACAGATGACGAAAAATTTCCGCTTATTAATTTCAGTTAAGTTACTCGAGCTAATAGTAAAAAATTTCCGAGAAAATTTTTATATAACCATGGTTACTATTATTCTAATCCATTCATTAATTGGCTGTTATTTGTGTCATGCGATTTTCCCTTTAATTTTATAGTATTTTTTGTTCAAATTTTACTAACTTTGGACGAGCTTAAAAAAACATGTACAAATTTAAATTTAAAAAAATCTGATGTTGCCAGCACATGACCTCTCGCCTAATTCTGCTCATTCTGTTACTAATCTAATAAATAATTACTTACATATAATTTAATAATTATTTATGTATAACATTCTAGCTTAGATTTAATCTGCAATTTTATTTTAAAACTTGTTTTGTTAGAATAATTATTGTATAACCTGTATCTTATTTATTTTGAATTTTGATTCAGACTCACGGCTTTTCACGAAATTGAAAATATACGTCCGTTCACGATTTTGAATTTTTTTTTGAGTCACGGTTTTCAGAAACAGGAACAGCATGTTTATTTTCAGCAATTATTCTATAGTTTACAACATATTAAATTTTATAACAACTTTCAAGTTTATTTCTGTATTTTACGAAAAAAATTATTTTATATTACTTATGATTATGAATAAAAAAACTGATGTAATGATTATTGTCTTGAAATTAAAAATTTCCGTGAATAAATTAAATTAAATTTTGAGCCATTACAATACCATATAGCATATAAAGGCTGGTTTGGTTTCCAGTGTCCAGCTGATATTTCGTAAATTTGTGAACTTATTCAGTATTATGTATTCTAGTATTGTAGCAAGAAAAACTTTAATATAAATAAAGTTTATTCTAAAATTTGTTGTTCTATTAGTACCTTTCAACAAACAATAAGTAATATTGTCTAAAATATTATCAAATATAATACGATCGTTTCCGTATTTTAACCACTATACTAAAAAATCTGACGTGGACACTACATGACTTCCTTGTACGCCTATTAAACTGTTCATACTTTTCTTCATAACTAAAATGTAGAATAATATAAAAACATCTGACGTGGCCACCACAAGACCTCCCGCCATACCTACTTTATTCTTTTAACTTATTATACAAATATATTAATATACAGGTTGGTGGAGGTGAAATGCGAACATAGGGAAATACATGACAATCGAACTTTCATGCCAGGTATCTTGATATATTTTGTAGTAGTGTCACAAAACGAAGTAATGTGAATTTGTGTGGCAAAAAGAGTAATCAATAACAGAAATAATAATAAAATCTAAAATTGCATGTAAACTTTCTCGTTCTGCCCGTACACATACATTATTATGCAAATAAAATATTTTAATGAAAATAAAAATTTCAGTAATATGACAGCTACTTTGACATTGACAGTACTTATTCCACATATATCAAGATGCCTAGCATGATAACTCCATTGTCATATATTTCCCTATGTTCGCATTTCACATCCACCAACCTGTATAAGTACTACTACTAGGTACTGCTACTATACTCACAAATATATTTTAGTCATTTTATTTAAACGGCAGAAGAAGATATAAAGCATATTTTACTATTGTCACTGTCATGTCATAATCATTTAAATTTTACGTAGTAACAAATGTTAATCGATCATGGACTACAAGATACCGAAATACTAAATATTTATAAAATACCGATCTTTCATTTAAAATTAAAAAATTTGTCTTAAATTAAATATTTATCGAAATATTTGAAAAAAGTACTACTTTCGGTTTATAGATTAAAACCAAAAATAGGAGGTGCACAACTAGATGCTATAACAGTCCTAAATACAAAATTTCAACTTTCTACGTCTAACCGTATTTGAGTTATGCGACATACATACGTCCGTACGTACAGACGTCACGACGAAACTAGTTATAATGGATACAGAAAAGGTCAAAACGGATATTTCCGTCAAAATCTGAGAACCGAAATTTTTCGCGATTACAATACTTCCTTTACTCCGTACAAGGAAGTAAAAAGGAAAAAAATTGCAACTCAAAAGAGCATTCAGAAAAGAAAATTGTTTTGCTATAATATAGAATACATAATACCTACTGAATAAGTTCATATGAAAAAAATTTCACAATAATTGTCATTAGTTTACGAAATATCAACTGGACACTGAAAACCAAACCATAACCATCCTGTATAAGATTCAATAATGGCCTGTAGACAGACATCTTTTATATTTAATTTTAAAAAAGGAGCAAACAAATCGGACCAAAATTAGAGTGAATTTCATGTCCCCAACGAGAACAATACTTTATTGCATTATTCTTAGTAATAAAAAGACTTACTTTTGTACCAGCCGGGCTGCCTCTTCAATGCCTATTTCCGGGCTGTACACATTATTTGACAAATTTTTTAATATTTTTGCCCGGAAGCGGGCATTCATCTGCTCTGCAGACCTCGGTACAATCTAAAAAATCATTATTATTAGCAATTTATTTGACTTGCCCAACACTAGAAAATTAAATTCTAGAAAATAAACAATAAAATTCAAATCTGTATAGCGTTTTGTTCAATCCTACGAGTAGAATATTATATAAACATCAAAAATTGATTAGAAATTTGAAGCAAACAGTCGCAATTGTCAACAAAAATAAATATAGTTCATTTATGTCACTGTCTTGAAAATCATTGATAGATAAGGACTGTGAAAATAGGACACAAGAAAATGATGTCATTGTTTAAGAAGTTGTGACAGAGGGCGTTATTTAAATGGATTGATTCAATATAAGATTGTTGTAATGTATAACGTCAAAAATAAGTAATTTTAAAATTATTATTTGCCGCGCTTATAACAGTTCAATGAAATCATCATGACAACGTCAACGTTCATAAACAAAACAAAAATTTTCAAACAAAGTGTTAAATTTGAGGCAAATTTAATAGTTTTACGTTTTCATGCAATAGTGTGCACTAGACTAGTGCGACAAAACAATACTTTGTTGATTGACATACTATTATCGGATATCGGATTCTTACTTATTAAAAAATAATTTAAAAAATTGGAACTAAGCCTAATACTATGCACATTTCTACGAAAGTTTCAAGTTATAAATTATTTATGTCTGTAACAAATAATAACAATTTATAGCAAAAATAAACTGGGGACAATAATAATATTTATCGAAATATTTAAAAAAAGTACTATTTCCGGTTTGTAGATTAATATTAAAATTATATTGACATTAAGATTCGCATGAAAAAATATAAAATTTTAATGTTTGATATTTTTTTAGTTATCGTCAACGAAAAAATTGTAACACACGGCGTAACGAACGAACGAACGCGCGCACACACACACGCACGCACACACATACACACAGAAATCATCTTGAAAATATTAAATTCTTACTCTAGGGACTCTAAAACGTGCTTGTCCACCAAAAGCTTACACTCGACCCATCACAATACCTCCTTTATAGAATATGGCGGGAGGTAAAAATAAACTTGTTTGTAAAAATAAATAACAGCATGTTTTGTCACAAACACTTAAGAATACCTCTGATTTTTATGAAAGATGTATTTTAAAATATTTAGAATACGACTTTTATTTTCATTTTCGAATTTAACCTCAGAATTCAGACGAGATAGAAATATTCACACAAAGTGTCAACCCCTTATTACATTGAAATGAAGGAATTTTGTAAATTGATAGATTCGCATTTCCACAGTAAAACGTGTTTTTATAAATTAAACTAAGTGTTACGTTTATGTAATATTTTAATGAATAAAACTTACCCAAGCTTCCTCCATCGCCACCCATATGTTTTGTTTGTCGTGTAGTTTTAGTTTCCCATCTTTGTCCAGGAGGAACCGCACTATTGCAAGTTCCTCCTGTCGTTTCCAGGTTTTTCTAAAAATTAAAAATAAAAATTTATTGCAACAAATGCAGGCTGTTTGCTATAACCAGTATTGTAACAGATCTTTTTAAAATAGATCTAGAACAAGAGCAAGATCTTCTCGTTTAATATGATCTAGCTCAGATCATAGATCAATTTTTATGATAGGATCTTTTCTTCTTTGATCAGATCAGAAATAAGTGATTATTTTTCTTTAGATCGTAAAATGATCAATATTAGACAAAATATATAATTGTTGTATTACATTACCTAAAATAAGAAAAAATACGTAGTATTCAAGCGATTTAATCTACAGATTAAAATTAAAACATATTAAAAATATTAAACTCTTATCTTTTAAATTTTCAATTTCATGCTTTAACTTGCATATAGCGTAGAAAAAATCTAAAAATATTATCATATTTTAAGATCATAGATCTTATTTTTTTGATCTAGACCAAACTCAAGATCCTTAAAAATAAGATGATCTAGATCAGATCAAAGGTTACGTAAATTGAGCTAGATCGGTGATCTAGATCAATTGATCTAGATCAGTCACAACACTGGCTATAACCCGTTTTAATAGAGATTTTTTTTCTTTTTTCAACGATATAAAACACAAGTACATTGTACATTGAAATTAAAATGAAGGCAGAAATTACACAATAATATTTTTTTATCTACCAATTAATAGTGGGCTGGGTTATTTTAAAAAAACCCACTGGGCTGGACAAATCATGAAAAAACCCGGGTTTTTCACAACCCTGGAACGCACTTTTCAATTTTCATGAAATCTTGTGATTTCAGAAGTGTGAATTTTAAATTAGAAATATATTTAAGACAGACTCACTTCGAATATTTTGTAGTGCCCGTGGCCATTTTATAACTGAAGGAAATTATGATTTTGAACGGAAAGAACGTATGTTTCAGTTTTCAGTACAACCAATATAATAATTATTGTAAAATTGAAGAATAAATTAACAATAAATTATATATAATTGTTCGATGATGCTAGATTTTCTAGAAATTAAAATAACAATTGCATTATATTATAATAATATTTAATAATAAATAAATGGCTTAAACCAATTCATGAAATATAAATAAAGTTGGTAGTGACAAACTTCACTTATGTGTACAGAAACTAATTACTTAGTTAAATATAATAATTTTTGCAATCAAAAAAATTATTTACAAAATGCAACAACCAATGTAAGAATTGATTACAATAATAGTAATCATGGTATAATAATTTATCGGAATTTTTTTTACTAATGAACTGAAATAAATAAGTATAGAAACATTTCGGTCAAATTTGCGGAGAGAAGTCATACACATGTGAGGTTATAAGAGAAAATTCTATTTGACTATTTCAGATGGAAGAGAATTTACAAAACTACCAATAAGTGATATTCAACTACAAATTTATGTAACAAATGATATTTACTTTCACATACAAGTAATCGATAGTATAGGGTGTTTTTTTTAGACATGTGGTTTTCAAGTTGACACTACTTTTTTCGGAGATGGTCTTTTTGACAGCTGTCACTTGATTTATGCTCAGTTTGGTTTGCCATTTCATAATGAATAGACTTACTCCTGAAAAACGTATGCAAATCGTGCAAATTTATTACCAAAATAATGGTTCGGTTCGCGCGACACATCGCGCGCTGCGTCCAATATTCGGTTAACATAATCAGCCTACAGAGTCGATAATTCGAGCAACCATGGATTGGTTTCGCACCACGTTTACTCTAGTGGATAATACGCTCCGAAGACGCTATTGCTGCTGTGGAGCAGAGTATCGAAGAAGACCTGAATGAGTCCATCCGCCATCGCGCGCAACAATTGGAGCAGTGCCCATCCACTTTATGGAAGATTTTGCGGAAGGATCTTGGTTTGCGGGCTTACAAAATCCAACTCGTGCAAGAATTGAAGCCAAACGATCATCAAGCGCTTCGCACGTCCATGAATGGGCCCAAAAGGAAATCGTTCAAGGATTTGCGGATTATTTCTCTGCTGTTTATTCATCTAATACTAACTCCAATACATATATTCCAACCTCTCTTTCTCACCCAAATGACATTGTAAAATTACCATTAATTACTGAGGATGAAATTCTATCTGCAATAAAAAAATCTTAATTCTTCACGTAATCCAGGTCCTGATAATTTACCAGCATATGTTTTAAAAGCCTGTAATAATTCATTTGTTAAACCTCTACACATCCTATTTAATCTATCAATAACTAAAAATTGTTTTCCAACTGCATTAAAGACATCGTATATTACTCCCATTTTCAAATCAGGTCATACTGCCACTATCTCCCAACTATCGACCTATTGCAATACTTTCGAATGTCTCCAAAATATTCGAATCTATCATCTACAAGCACATTTATAGTTCAATTAAAAACTGTCTATCTGAAGCAACATGGATTCATCAAGGGAAGATCTACAACTACTAACCTCATAAATTTCTCTGAGTACACTGTCAATGCATTGCGAGACAACAATCAAATTGATTTCTCAAAGGCATTTGACAAGGTAGACCATAATATTCTTCTTCGTAAACTCGAATGTAATTTCAATTTTTCTCCTGATTTTCTTAAGTTTTTATTCTCTTATCTTCATAATCGTAAACTGTGTGTACACTACAATAATTTCATATCTACTCCTTATTATCCTTCCTCTGGTTTACCACAAGGATCAAATCTTGGGCCTCTTTTATTTAATTTATTCATTAATGACTTAGTAGAATCAGTTAAATACTCTGAAGTATTACTGTATGCTGATGATATGAAAATATTTAAAACAATTAATAATATTCAGGACTGTTTAAAATTTCAGAATGATATTAATAATATTCTAGCTTGGTCAAAATCCTCTAATTTATTCTTTAACTACAGTAAATGTAAAATAATGAGCTACTTCGTTAAAAAAACTGTTTACAATCACTCATATAAAATTGACGACATTACACTCGATAGGGTTGATCATTACAGAGATCTTGGGGTACTATTTGACCAGAAATTTACTTTTAATGACCATGTAACAAATATTATCAAATCTGCCTAAGAAGTCTTGGTTTCATAATTAGAAACCCAAAATCACTGCGCAACTTATCTACTCTGAAACGTTTGTACTACTCGTTTGTTAGATCGAAGCTAGAATATTGCTGTCTCATATGGAATCCTATTTATGACAAATATTCCAATATTAAAATATTGTTTTTTCAAACAGACTGGCTATTATCCTAGCTTCGATTGTAGCTCTAAGGATCTTCTCATTCGCTTCAACATACAGCCTTTAAACTATAGAAGAATTATACATTCTTGTATTTTTCTCTACAAATTGCTGAATGGTGAGATCAATGACGCTAACTTGTTATATAAAATTCCTATAAATGTCTGTCGCTTCTCATCCAGAAATAAAGCGCCTTTCAATTTAAAACATGTCAAAACTAATTATGAATTAAGATCTCCTATAAGATTATTATGTAGCTCATATAACGATATTACGTGCTTTACAGACATTTTCTATGACACTTACCAAAAATTTAAAAACTCGTTACATCAACATTTCGCTGTTAAGGAAGTTTAGCACTATACCGAACCTATATATGTTTGCATTGTTGTTCTCTATGGTATTATTTTGTTTTTGTTTTATATTCTATTGCTTTCACGTATGAATTATGTTTTATGTTACACTTACTTGTGATTACAGAAAGTCCTTGAGGGATACAACAGTACCATTTTAGCTTACGGCCAAAATGGTACTGGAAAAACGTATACAATGGGTACAGATTCAAACAAGTACCACGACAATGATTCTGGATTCATTCCTCGAGTACTGGCCGAATTTTTCAACGATAATTCTGCGATAGTTACAATTTGTCATACGACATTTCAAAGAACAAATTATATCTTACAATATTTATTAACATCTTGTCTATATATCTTAGCAATAAAGGAAAATTATTTTTCATAGATATATAATTTTACCTACCACGATTTGTAAATCACAATATAGGAAAAAAATTAAAAACAAAAATGAATATGTCAATGTGACAGATGAACAGACGTAGGTATACACAATTTCTGAAATTTTTGTGGCACCATTTTAAAAGAAATGTAAATATTATTAACTGAACATAATGTAATAAGGTATTAATAAAGTTAAATTTTTATCTATAAAGAGCTAATTAAAGAACTAAGAACTATAAAATTATTTTCATAAAGTTTGTAAATTTATTGCAAAATTATAATTTAAGAATTTGATAAAAGTATTAATACAGTTACAGCTAAACTAAATAAGATAGACAACGCTCTTAAAAATTTTACACACAACACGGAACTAGAGCTACACAAACTAAAAGACGAGAATACTGAATTAAAAAGAATCGTCAACAATTTAGAAAGAGAAATAAAAGTGAATAGCATTATAATCATAGGTCTAAACGAGAGCCCGAACGAAAATACGGACACAACAGTTACTGATTTTATTTCAGGAAAACTACAAATAAACATACAAGGCCACGATTTAAACTATACTCGTCGTTTAGGCTCTAAAGAAAATAATAAAGTTCGTCCTATCCTAGTAAAATTTAATAACTATACGATTAAATCTAAAATATTAGCAAATGCACACAAACTGCGAGGAACCGACATCTACATAAACCATGATTTAAGCACTAAGGAACGTGAAACTCAGAGATTGCTAACAAAATATAAACATGAAGCCAGAAAAGCAGGCCACACTGTTAGTCAACATTATAAAGGCTTGAAAATTGACGGTACAATGTACTCAGCCAACGAGCTTCCAGAGCTATCGTCCAACTTGTCCTCGGATGACGAGGCACGCAATAATAACAGCAGTGGGCAAAGCGATCCTGCTTTAATCGAGGACTCAACTACAAATAAAACAAGTTCACTAACAAATGGAGCAAAAAATCTCAAACAAACCTCACAGACTGCAAGCAGTTCTGCATCTTCTTCATTATCTGCATCAGCAAAGAACTATAACTTTCGTAAGCAATCGAAATCATAATCTTACATTCTTCTATCAAAATATACAATGTTTACGCAATAAACAGTTGGAGCTTGAAGTTGAACTCCAATCTCTACAATGCCAGCCTGATTCATCTTACTAAGCGAACATTGGCTAAAAGCAGAAGAAATATGTACCCTTAACATAACGAATTATTCTCCCGCGTCCGTCTTCTGTAGAAGTACCTTTGAGCACGGTGGAACTTGTATTCTTATAAAAAATAATCTCAAATTTGAAAAGGTAAACTCTTACAATCATTTAATAGAAGAAAAACATATAGAATTCTCTGCTCTGAAATTAATTAATAATTCTGCTCCTGTCTTCATAATAGTATTGTACCGTTCTCCCGATGGCTCGCTAGACACCTTTTTAAAAAACCTAGAATCACTTTTATCTAATTTATGTATAACTAAATCATATTTATTTATCTCTGGGGATTTCAATATCGACATACTAACCAATTCTGCTGATAAACTTAAATTTGTCTCCGTTTTGGACTCTTTCGATCTAGTACTCAACATTTCTGAGCCAACCAGAATAACATCCACCTCATCTACTTGTATAGACAACTTTATCACTTCCTCACATATCGAAGCAACGTTCAGTGTCTTAAATTCGGGTCTCTCAGATCATGAAGCAATCACAGGCAAATCAACACGTCCAACTAACTTTAATTAAGAAAATAAGACGGCGCTTAGATTTAGTAACATGTGCACGGTGTGGAGGTTGGGTGGTCAGGTGACCGCCGGGATGCGGTTACCTTTTAAATTCTGAGCTCAATGCTCAGAAAATCAACACGTCCAACTAACTTTAATTAAGAAAATAAGACGGCGCTTAGATTTAGTAACATGTGCACGGTGTGGAGGATGGGTGGTCAGGTGACCGCCGGGATGCAGTTACCTTATAAATTCTGAGCTCAATTCTCAGAAAATCAACACGTCAAACTAACTTTAATTAAGAAAATAAGACGACGCTTAGATTTAGTAACATGTGCACGGTGTGGAGGTTGGGTGGTCAGGTGACCGTCGGGATGCGGTTACCTTTTAAATTCTGAGCTCAATATTTAGAAAATCAACACGTCAAACTAACTTTAATTAAGAAAATAAGACGGCGCTTAGATTTAGTAACATGTGTACGGTGTGGAGGATGGGTGGTCAGGTGACCGCCGGGATGCGGTTACCTTATAATTCTGAGCTCAATACTCAGAAAATCATCAATGTGAAATTAATAAATAATAATAAAAATTCACACAATAGTACTTGTTAAATGGATATAAAATTGACAAAGAACTCTAATCTTAAACAGCCTTTCAGCTGGTTAATATTGTTACAAAATAAGTCTAAGTATGCAACACTCAAATACAAACACACTTGCATACGAATTGGGTATTCGGTGCTGACTCAATTAAGTTCGCAACTGTTTGTCCTAAAATACGTTGCGATAAATACTAACAAGCATGGACTTTGCATATGTATATGTACTTTAGTCAACATTTTTCTGATTTATAAATTAAATTATTAGTAAAAATCGGTAAAAATGGATAAAATTATGTTGCATATGCATGCATGTATTTGTAAAATACCCCATTCCCAGAAAAAACAAAAATATTAGTAATATGTGTTCCCCTAGATGTTATAGCGCGAACTGGGTATGCCCATCACAATCCGGGATCGTCAGCCTGTATGTAGGTACTTGGATTATACTTGGTATGTGGATTTTGACAGACATATTGCCTTGTTTACTGTCCCCTCACCACTTGTTTCACTCGTAACACATAGTCCAAGAGCCAGAGCCAAAAAGTCTCTGAATTTACTAAGCCTAGTTTTTTAATAGTTTATTACACAAACATACTGCGGTCAGTCAAGCTAAACGTAGAACAGGCGTCTCAGGTACGCTGTCGAAGTTGTCGTTCCTGCGAGGTAACAAAATGAATTTACTAAGGCTGAACATTGTTATACAAATAGTATATTGCATATAAATGAAAGTTATGACAGTCAGTCAGCTAAATGTGGGGATAGAGCTGGTCAGTCGGCCGCAATGTATGTACAAAAAATCTGACGTGGCCATCACACAACCTTCCGCCATATCTAGAATTTAAACAGAAATGTATACGTACAATCCCCGGTGCCCATTTAAAATATACAAATAAAAATCTCAAATATTCAAACACAGAAATTTGCATCACCTGAATAAAAAGATTCATTCACAGGAAAACTCTGCTGTGTTGAAGCCATCCTCCGTTCAATTACTACATTTAATATCTTACTTATGACTTATATAGCGCTAGTATGCCAACTTGTCACCCGTCACAACTGTCAATATTTTTTATGCAGAAACAAAAATCAACCGAACATGGATTACAAGATTTCAACGTTTTATTTGATAAATTTATTTTTTAAATTTTACTGCAGTTCTTTAATGCTACCAGATAAAGACAATTTTTTTATAACGTAAATTGCAAATAACTTTTCCTCTTATTCTTATTACAAATAAATACTATATTTATCCAAATTTATAGAAATTTTTGACACTTAATCTTTTCAATCTTCAAAAAATATCACTTCCGGTGAAGATATTTGTACCAAAATTTAATGAGCTCTTCCTATTCGTATACAATTGTAAAATACCAAATATCAAATTTTTTGGGTAATTCGTATTTGAGTTATGCGACATCCGGCATCGGCCCGGACCACACACATACACACACACGCACACACACACATACATACAGACATCATCGTGGAACTATCAAAAATGAGTTGTAAGGCCCCTAATTCGTGCTCATCCACTAAAAACTCACTACCCGATTTTTTGCATGATTCCAATACCTTCCTTTACAGGTAAGCGGAAGGTAAAAATAATAGCCCAGTCAAATCTGACATTAAAATGTCAATTTTTATATTTTAATGTCAAATTTGACATTTTAATATCAAATTTGACTGGGCTATTATTTTTTGTACATACATTGCGGCCGACTGACCAGCTCTATCCCCACATTTAGCTGACTGACTGTCATAACTTTCATTTATATGCAATATACTATTTGTATAACAATGTTCAGCCTTAGTAAATTCATTTTGTTACCTCGCAGGAACGACAACTTCGACAGCGTACCTGAGACGCCTGTTCTCAGTTTCGCTTGACTGACCGCAGTATGTTTGTGTAATAAACTATTAAAAAACTAGGCTTAGTAAATTCAGAGACTTTTTTTGGCTCTGGCTCTCCGTCTAACAGATATGTTAACAAGCCAGCGTTAATATTATATACCATCTAAACTGCACACACTATGTTACTCACGTGTGCCAATTGACTGAAGGGCGTTGGCCTCCTTTCGCCTTTCTCGGTGAAGGCGGTGGCGTCACCGGTTGACGAGGGGGCGGGGGCGGTGGCGATGGCGTTCTATATCTTCCTACCTCCATGGGGGGCGATTTTCTCCTTTGGCCTTCCGTGGTCCTTGTGCAGGCGGCGGAGGAGTCATCGGACGAGGAGGCAGGGGCGATGGCGATGGAATACACTCCCTCCTTATTTCTTCCTACCCCCATGCGGGGCGATTTCCTCCTTTGGCCTCCGTGGTAAAACAAGTAAAACTTACTTCGGCGTCCTGCATCGCCACCCACACAATAGGAACTGCACAATGGCGAGTTCCTCCTGTCGTTTCCAGTTTTTTCTAAAAATTAAAAATAAAAATTTCTTGCAACAAATTCAGGCTGGTTGCTATAACCAGTATTTAGACAGATCTTTTTAAAATAGATCTAGAACAAGAGCAAGATCTTCTCGTTTAATATGATCTAGCTCAGATCATAGATCAATTTTTATGATAGGATCTTTTCTTCTTTGATCAGATCAGAAATAAGTAATCATTTTTCTTTAGATCGTAAAAAGATCAATATTAGACAAAATATGTAATTGTTGTATTACATTACCTAAAATATTATATTATAGTCTATTTAGTAAAGAACAGACCAATGAAAGTTACTTACAATTTTTTATCAAACACGAGGAGCACATGGCTAAGTTAACAAGAAAATGCAACCAATGGCGGAAACAAACTAACAAAAATTAACGGCCCTAGTTCAAATTCATGGCGCTAAATAGTTGTTGGTAATGACGAGCGCGGGAAAAGTGTAGAATAGTTTCATGCTTAAATTTTAGTTTTTTTTTTGGTATTTATAAGGTTCAGTAATATTCTCGGACCTAAAAAAAACATAATAACTGAGCCAAAATTAATAGCCAAAAAATTTAATAATTTCTTTCGTGATGCATTAAAGATGATTGTTAACCAATTAAGTAACTCACAAATTTCAATAAATTATAGTAATAATATCGCAGTTACGCAGTCAAATAGTATTTTATCTACAACTATTAAATAATAGCTTCATTTTTTATCTAACTCTAAATATAAAGGTGTCCTATGCCTTAAAACATTAATTTAATTAATTTCGAAATTAATGATTTTAGACATAGGACATCCTTTATAACATAAGAAGATACAAAATACACACAACAGAATAATAAAATATAGGGTGTTCCATTTGAAAATGACGAGTTATAGCCATTTGAAATTGAGTAAATTTGATTCTCTGTATTGAACACCCTGTATAATAACATTTAAAAAAAGTTATGTCAGAACAAAGAGTATAGTTACAGCTATACAGAAAAAAAAATCATAATTTTTACTATTAAAATAACTTCAGTACGCCTTTATAAAACAATACGTGTATTCGGCTTTTTTTAGAGAAAAAATTGAATAACTTGGCAACGCCGCGAAAAACTAAAATGAAACTTATATTTTCGTATAGGTAAATAAAATACAATTCAAAATATATAAAAATATATAGGGTGTTTCATTTAAAAAAAGACGAACAATTATTGCCAAGTCGTTATGCAACACCCTGTATATGTGAAAATAATTTTAAGTTATGCTCCTTGAGTAGACGAAAAATTCTGTTAATAAATTTATGCTGTATTTTTAACGACAAGGGAGATATCGACGACGGGCATTTCGATGACTCACCCTGTATATATATATATATATATATATATATATATATATATATATATATATATATATATATATATACATCTCGCTATCAACAGAGCGTTCGTTCAAAAAACCTGAATAGAGCGTCCGGTTGGTGTATATTCCCAATTCATAATCATTGAAGCGTCCGTTCAAACTATCATCTTTGAAGCGTCCGAAATATACGGATTATTACAATTCATCGATTATCAAGCGTCCGACAGTGTTGCCGCGACTGAACCATGTTACTTCGCGCGTTATATTGGGGATTTGAAATGAAAAGACGAAATTATTATTGGCAAGTTGAATAAATATGACAAAGTTATATGTAGGATACATCGTTTAGATTTTGTTTTAAGATGGTACATTGATTGATTATTTAGCCTATATTTTATGTTGGATTTCTATGCTTATAACTAAGTATAACAAAAATATAGTGAAAATCGGTCAAATTGTCTGTGATCTGATAGTTAATTATTTAAATGAAAATTAGCAACAAATGCATTATATGTCAATAATTACTAAATTCACAAATTTGTTGACAATACTATTGATTAGGTTTAAAATTAGAATATAATACTATTTAATGCATTTTATAAATAATTTTTGTTCAAAATTTATTACTTCTGGTTAGGAAATAGTGATTTACCCAGTTATTTTGGTATGGAAAGCTCAAACCGAAAGTAGTAAATTTTTTTATGTCAATGTTTGTAACGTTAACTACATAAGAGCTATTTATTTTTCCGAATAAATTTGTTTGCTACTTATTGAAATCTTGTTAAGTAGCAATTTGGAAAAAATAAATGTTTAATAATAATAAAAAATTGCTGTAAGCTTTATAGGTAAAAATGTGAAACAGAAATTTTATTTGGAAGAAAAATAATGCTCGACACGACTGTAATTTACCTATTTAAAATCTACTACTCATTATAGAGAAAAATAGTAGAAAATTAATCAAATGACATTAGGACATTACAGTACCTATATCAAGCAGTGTTTATTGGGTTTTTAAAAATAGGTAAATATTATTTTCTTACTTTCGTTTGGTTTATAGACAATTTATTTCACAAATTTGCGCTAGGAAATGAATTTAATTACTTCATGCAATGGTTTTTTTTATTTTACTCTTTTAAAAAAAATAAAATGTACACATATAAAACTACATTTATTTAAAAAATTATAGACTACATTGTAAAGAAACTTCAAAATAAAATGTTTTTGTAGATAACCTAATTTGGGTGTTTTTGTTTTATGTCATAATTTGTAAGACATTAAATGACAAAATTTCATAATTTCAAACAAAAATTTCTATTTATTCTAAATGAAAGTAAAAAAATATTGTATGCAACAGTAAGGAATCTCGGTAGTTACCTTACTTATGTATTTACAGAACTCGGCCACGCCTCGTGGTACAAATTTCACATACGTAAGGTAACAAGTTTCGTTTCCTTACTTGTTACATAAATATCTATTATCTATTTACTAAATAAGGTTTTATTAATTAACTACTTCTTTATTTGCTGTCAAAGCAATAAAATTTTATTTCAATTTCATAAAGATCGGACAAACCTTCTAGATTTAGATATTAGGGTAGGGCCCTCATGATAGTCCGATCGAATAAAAAATTATATGTATGACCCAATTTAAAAAAAGACTCTCACTTATAATACCATAAGTAGTAGTAGTCTCGTAGTTATGTCGGTAATTTTTCTGGTAGTATTTCGAATGTTCCTTTTGCTTGGATATGAATATTACGAATGCGCATAAGGTACATGAATGTATAATATAACTACCAGAAAAATAATATTTCTTATTTTATTTCAATGGTATATACCAAGTATTGTTGCAAAAAAACAATTACGGTCATTTGAGTGATTGTTGAATTTAACCCACAACTCTTTGGACCCGAACAAATTCACACCACACATACCTTAAAATCAGGCTCTTGTGAAAAGAGATCTGCTTGTAAAAATATGTGAAGTTCGGACGAACGGTCTAGGTCTAGATGTTAACCCTCATTCCTCAATTTAAATATAATTTATAACCCGATAAATAAAAACTATCTTACTTTAGTTGATTGCTACATATTACCGAGTTCCGTTGATCGTCGATCGAATTTGAGCATACTTTGAAATCTGACTCTAGTCAAAAAAGACGCGCATGCAAAATTTCATGAGAATCGGACAAACAGTCTAGATCTATAGAGATTACCCCACCTCTAATAGCCCAATAAATTTCAAATATACCTAAAAATGTGACTATAGTAAAAAAAGAGTCCAGCCTGCAAAATTCCTAGAGATTCGGACAAATGGTCTAGATTCTATAGATTTATAATCCGCACTCCTTATGATGTTATGATCGAATTAAAACATACTTTAAAATCTGACTCCAGTCAAAAGAGACTTGCGTGCAAAATTTCATGAGAATCGGACAAATGGTCGAGATTCTATATTATTAACCCCACCCCCTAATGGTCCAATCAAATTAATACATAACTTAAAATCTAAGTCTGTTAAAAAAAATCTGAATGCAAAATTTCATGAGGATCGGGAAAACGGTGTAGATCTTGATGTTTATCTCTCTCCCCTAATTTGAATATAATTTATGACCCGATTAAGAAAATCTTTTTTTATTTAATGCATGCGAAGCACGCTGACACTTTCAGTTTAGAAGAAGAAAAACACGTTTTTGCCTCCTAGGGAGCAAAAGCGTGGTTTGCTCCCTTTAGTTTAAACTGGGAGTAACGGCGTGCTTTGCGTTCACGTGCTACGAAAAAAAGTTTGTTTTAAGTATATAAGTTCTTGATAAGCAGAACCACGTAGTCGAAACGAAAACAACGTACTTTGATATTTTGCTTCATCCTCCAATATCAAGAGAACACGAACACTTCGAACATAACATTTGAAAACATACGTTTCGGTGTTGCCAGTTTGAGGACGCTCGGTAGGCGATAGATTGGATGAAAGTATACTTATACGCCTAGCGCAGCAACGCCACGAGTGAGCGTTCGGCTGAACTAAAAGTATACGGCATGTATACGGCAAATGATAATTCACTATCAATTCGGCGTCCACCAAAATTTTTAGATATGACTATTAGATGGTATTAGGAGCCAATTTAACATGGTGACCAATCGATATATCGATATAATATATATATATATTTTACAAAATATGTATTTATGTGTCAAGTAAGGAAACGAAGGTAGAGTTTATAAAATATAAAATTTGCAGGACGAAGTATAGCAGAGTTCTGTAAACACATAATGAAGGTAACTACCGAGATTCCTTATGCCTGTGGCACACCGGCCGAGGAGTAACTCCTCGATGAAACGATAGAACGCACCCCGTCCTCGACGAAAAATAGGGGCGCCGCTATTTTAATCGAGTTGTTCCTCGATGAAACGAATGTATCTCATTTCAGACGTATCTTTGGATTTGATTTCGCGCAAAACTTTGATGTATTTGTCACCGATTAAATAGAAATCCATCGCGGACGGGTGCGTTCTTTCGTTTCATCGAGGAGTTACTCGATGCTCCTCGACCGGTGTGCCACAGGCATTAGGTGTTACATACAATATTTTTCTTCTGTCGTTTTGAATAAGTGAAATTTTTTGAAAATATGAAATTTTGACATTTGCATGACAAATTAGGTTATCTACAAACGACGGTTTTATTCGAGTTTTTTTAAAATTTAAACTGCATAAAATGTGCGATTGCAAACCAAATCCAATTGATATTTAAGTTTCCTTTCAATGTAGTCTATAATTTTTGAATAAATAATGTAATAAATATTATGTGATCTTCTTCATCATTATCGGCGTAACAGCACTTAACGAGCCTAGGCCTCAAAGCCTCGAGTACCGTAGTAGTACTCGTTTCGTAACTAATTCATCTTGGTGCAGCCAGAATCTCAATTCGTGCGACGGTCTTTGAATTTTGAAAGCCAAAGCGGCATTGGAGATATTCTTTCGCAACCAGCTTTCGCTGTTGGAAATCTGTAAAACTTAAATTTACTGTTTCTACCATTTAGTAGGCAGCAATTAACATCAGAAAAACTGTCATGGCCCATTTTATTTTATTTGTAAATCGAATAAACACACAGGGACAGATTTCACATTTGAGAGATAGCCAACATTAGTGCTAAGTTAGTCCGCTTCAAGCGCTGTGATCAGATAGGTACTGTTTCAAAAAAAAAACATTAAGAGGAAGTTTCTCTGGAGAAAGTGCTCGGGGAGGGTACCAGGATATTATGTTATAAAAGTGTGGCCACAATTTTGGTCAAGGTCATTGTTTAAACAATGAAAGAAAATGCGAAAATCGGTTTTCTGCGTATAACTTTAGAACCGTTGTTGCTATCGAAAATTGACCAAATATCAATTTATAGGTATTAAAAATACCTACAAAATGAGTCGCAGTGGATTCAATTTCGTTAATTAGTTTACTTGTAATAAACAAAAAACTGTCAATTTCGGCCTTTTTACCTCTCGCCTCATATTCTATAAGAGAGGTATTGTAATGGGTCAAAATTTTCGAGTATGAGTTTTTAGTAGATAAGCACGTTTCAGAGTCTCTAGAATACGAATTTAATATTTTCCCGATGATGTCTGTGTGTGTGCGTATGTATGTATGGATGTATGGACGTATGGACGTATGAATTATGTGACGATTTTTCGTCCACGATAACTTAAAAAGTATCAAGCCTTTAATAACCAAATTTCATATTTAAGGTTTTAATAAGGATCTTAACACCGGATAAGATTTTGGTAGAAATCCGCAAACCGGAAGTAGTACTTTTTGGAACTTGAGTTTTTCTTAAATAAATTGGTACATTATTTATTTATGACAATTTTTGCAATTAAAAATAAAAGATAATATAATTATCTATGGGTACAGTTAATTTTAAATACAATTTGCTGAATCTGGTAGTATTTAGCAATAAAATAAAGTGCAACTAAGTACCAATATCTTGTTGTCCATGATATGAAATTTGTTTTTACTCAAAATTTGAATTATAATGATAGTGACATTACAGTTGACATATTTTGCTTGCATCTTGGTTTACATTATCGTTTACATATTACATGAACATGAAACTATTAAAATGTAAGTAAAACTATTTATTAGATTAGTAGAATAAGCAGAATTAGGCGAGAGGTCGTGTACTGGCCACAGCAGATTTTTTTTTCATTGTCTATGCATTTCCTGCCTTACACAAATATTTTAAATACTTGATTAAATTTTTGTATTTATATTAGAAAATAATATCAGAACTGTTGACTCCTCATAGAAAAATATTTTACTACGCCACTGCACAAATTGTTATTAAAAATATTTGAAAATCATATTTTATTAATGATTAATCATATAAACATACTTATCCATTATAATAGTTATTATTAAATGAAACATTTGTTTATATTTTTATATGTCATTTATTTAAAAACATAATAAATGTTACTAATTTGTTTAAACAAATTAAATGTAGTGCAAAATAAAATGAATAAAAACAAATTCTATATTATTCAAAACCTTATTTTGAGCGATGCGAACCAAACTAAGCAAGTTACCGCACCGTCTAATTAGTTGATTTTTGGCGTTCGACAATCAGTTTATTCAGTGATTTTCTCCCTTAAAAAAATTAAAACTCGCGGAAAATCGTGGACAATGACAATAAAAACTAGTGAAATTTGTGCGTGAGTGTTTTGTCCACGGGGTAGTGCAAAAAAATCCGGGGGAAATCGGTTAGTACGGTCAGAAATTGATAATTTATTTTTGTTTATTGTATTTTTAAGGGTAGAGGGTGTTTTTATGCATTGTTATATTTTTTTATTTATAGATAAATTATTGTTAAGTGTGGTACTATAATTATAAATAATTTTAGTTTCGTGCGTATTAATATTTTTCGATTATTTATGTATTTAATAATCATTTATTACTTTCGTATACATGTTAAAGTGTGTGTGAGTGACAACAATGACTGTTACAACAATGCAGGAGGCTTCAACAGTAGATCTTTAGGTATTTATACAAATTAAAATATTTTGACAAAAATATGCTAATAATTTGTTTTAATATTTCAGCAGTCTCACCTCAACTAGATCTACCAAGGTATGTACTATTTGATTAATTATTATAAAAATAACATAATAGTATATTGTGTATCTAGTGCGCAAAGTAAGCAATTGCGCCAGGCGAGTTGCAGCCCGAGCAGTAGCGGCTCGAGGCCTACCGAGGCGAGCCGAGGAGGCCGAGGGTCGCTACGGCGAGGGTTGCAACGAAGCCAAGCGCAATTGCGCCTTTGCTCACGAGATGCACACGATATTTTTTGTCATTACTGCACAAAAAGTAACCTTTTGAGTGACCTTACTTATCAAAAGATAAAATGAATACTTTTAAAATTAATATGTATAAAATAAAAATCTGCTGTGTCCGCCACAGTACTTCCCCGATTATAAGTTTTAATAACTTACTTTCGTAACGCCGTTAATTTTATGCTTTATTCTGCAAAATTTAAATAAATTTATCATTTTTCCCCAAACTATTTAAGTTGATACCAACTTCGGCATAATTTAAATACCATAAAAAATCTGATACTTATTCACTAAAAACTCACACTCGAAAATTTTAACCCGTCATAATATCTTATAGCCTTATAGAATATAATGCGGAAAGTAAAAACAACTGACCATTGTTTAAATGTTGTTATTGATTCTTCGACTAATATTTTTTTCCAGAAAACTTTAATTTGATAATACACTTGAACAAATTTGATTAATTTTTTGAGAAACAATAATTGATTATCGCATAAATGTCATTTTTTACATTTTTATTAAACTTATCTCCCCGAGAGCTTTAAATTGACACCAAACTCGGTATAATTTGAATAATGTATGATAAAAAAATTGACGATCAGTTAAAGCTTTAATTTGATACCACACACGATAGTATTTTAATAAAAATAAAATAAGATATGTTTATAAAGTTGGTACCACTGGTTGAATAAAAAAATTTGAGTAATTTTTTGAGAAACAATTGAAAATCGTATTAATGTCATTTTTTACATTTTTTAAAAACTTATCTCCCTGAGCGATTCAAATTGACACCAAACTCGGTATAATTTGAATAATTTATAAAAAAAAACAATTGACGATCATTTAAATGTTATTTTTGTTTTTCTACTAGAATTATTTAATTTATTTACCTTTAATTTGATACCACACACGATAGTATTTTGATAAAAATAAAAAAGTTTTGTTTATAAAGTTGGTACCACTGGTTGAATAAAGCTCATTAACGAACTTGAAGTCAGATTTTGGCTCAAGATCTTAAATATAAAATTTCAGTCCAAAATTCCAACGCGTTTTTAAGTTATCCAACATCCAGACAGACTAACAGACTAACATACTAACAGACTAACAGACTAACAGACCGACAGACCGACTTTTTTTAAAATTATGTTTTTTGGGTTCAGTAGGGTCTGAAACGTGAAGATTCACCAAAATCTCGAACTGTCAAAAAATCACGATTACAATACTTCCCTCTATTACATAGATCGGGGAAGTAAAAAAGTAACTAATATTTACCTACATGTAAAAATATAAGAATAAAATATTATTGTCCATTAGATCCAATATCCAATGCTCAATCTGCACAATAGTCGACAGTAGAAACTATGCATAGAGAAGTAGGTACTACAGCTGTTCACGTGCTTGTAGTATTAGATTATCACGTGTGTGGCGCTAGTGCTACGCGCACATTTCGTGTCGGTAACTACAGAAAACTGTGTGTGTTAAATTTTGCGTGCGCAAAGTGAAATTTTGCGCACGCTATTCCCGCACGCTTGTACTTTGCGCACGCATTTTTGTCTAGTTAAAAAATAAGCCACTTTGCGCACGTAAAACAGGCACGAAAAAGGTTACTTTTTGTGCAGGTATGACAAAAATGTTATTTCGAACGCCGCGCCGTCAGAACAGATGTATGTGCTTGTTTAAAAATAAATTAAATTTTAAATATATTTTTAATATAAGAAGCATTTACCTTTTAACCTGTTTTCTGGAAATGCTTGCATACATAAATAATACAAATCGAAAAACAACCAAACGTAACATTAACATTAATAGTTCGTCTGGCTGAGGTATTTAAATAGAAAATTCTGTACTTATTAATTTCAATTTGTATCCCAGATGAGCCCAACCATCTTATCAACAAATTATTATTAATATCTTATTACTTGATTAAATTTTAAATGCGAATTTGTATTTAAATACGATTTTTATGTCAAACCTTTATGAAGATTTCTGCTACAGAAAAGCAGCAAATTCGACCATACACTTTTTCGCAAATAGTTTATTAATAATATGAAAATTATTATCAAAAACGGAAGAATATTGTTTTAACTAATGTTTTATAACATACTTGTATGAAATTTTATAGTTTTTACGTATTTTGGAGTTGAATATACCTACTTGTTGTTACGTGCCAGTTTTGCATCCTATTCCAGTTTTCATTTAATCCTTTTCATTCTCTTCCTTGTTTGATTTTTTTTCGTAACCTAAAATTTAGTTTATTTCATTACATTTTTATTCAATATAGTATTTCACTGTTTACCTTTCGCTTGTTGTTTAAATTTAACGTTAGAATCTCTTGGTAATTTTTCAGAAATATTATTAACTTCATTTTAATTCATTTCCTAAGTTTATTTGTATCATTTTAACTGTCAACATTATTTCAGCTTCTGTCAGTTTTGTTTTGCTGTAGCTTAATTGTTTTGACCTTCTACGCTGTGTGAAGGTGCGATTTTAGTAGCGCTGGTAGCTAATTATTTTGCTTAGATATTTGATTTAAAAATAACGTTAGTATTTATTAAAGTTTTTATTTTATATTTAGTTTATTTACATTTTTTTACAATAGTTACAAATTTAAAAATAATTCTACATCTCGTATTTTGTTCCCACCTATAATTCCTACAAGCTGGTTAGTGTACACATTCCTTTAGTTTATGAGTTTGCTTTGTTGTCACTATTTCACCACTAGGGTTGTATCTTCGTCTCTTTCTCTCTTCTGTAGCTGCCATGCTTCTATCCTTTTCCATCTCTCGAGGAATGGTTTTTGAAAGGAACCGGAAAAGAGGAGATTAGCGCGAAAGTACTTTGGTGATACATGTGCGAATAAATGCCATAAGAAATAGTAAATTTCTACACTAGTTCCTTCAGCAAATATATGTAGTATTTGATGATCGCGAGTTCGCGGATTTATTAGTGTTCGAAATATAAAAATAAGTTTCGTGGATTTTGGTTGAGGCCTCCGTCGAAGATAGATCTTCAAGGTGTGCGCTCGATTCCATTGGAACGTCTCATTTGAGGATTAAAATATACTATTTCTGGGCCGAAGTACGGGGTCTTCCTTCGTTAGAGCCGTTGGCTTGCAGGAGGTTTGGTGATACCTGGAGCACATCGTCAGCTCGCCCCCCCTCTCATTATCACTCCAACGTCCAGCGCTGCGTACTTGACCATCATAGACAAGTTTGAAACAGCTAAGTCATTTATATTTATTTGTTTTGATCTACATTTGTCTAAATTCACAGATCTCTTTACATTAAAGTTTATACTTAATGGTGCGTTTAGTTGCTGACAAAACAATAAAAATTTCAACGGTATTAATTATTCTGTCAATAATACATTTGCTAAGATTTACCATAATCTCTATTTATTTATTGCAATCAAAATTGTATGTTAAAGTAATTATTATTTGCATTATATTTGGGACTGTTTATTTATACTATTACTGTGTTTTGATTAAACGAGTGTCATTTTCTCACACTCTGATACAGTGTGACAAGCAGATTGTTTATATTGCTTTATTTAACTGTTATTCTCGATTGTTGTGTACCGCCGCGAATTTATCGGATACTTCGTACGTCATCTGACTGTTCGGTCCGCGTTCGTGTTGGCCAGCTACGAATAGCGTCATATGTAAGCGGAGTATTCAAATAAATCGCATGATACTAATTATTGTTTTTCATCATATTTATATATTTTCTTTTTCTCGCAATTCTGCAATCTGCAAAACTTTAAACCCTAAATTTTAATTTTAAAAGCCTACCTTTATTTTGCAATAAACTATTTAAATAAATTACTATTAATTCTGTTTACAAGTGCTAGTTAATTTTGTTTAATACTTTCGCATCCTTTTCAAAATTCTATTTCAGAGCAAGTAAATATTAGTGCTTTTGTGTTCAGTGTCACACTAGCGCGTTTTGTAATTTTCGTACTAGTGGTGTTATTTCTGGTCATCAAAAATTACATGGCGCCCTAAAAAGTAAGTAGAGTGACGAGTGATCTTCTCAAAAATAACCATTATTATAACCATCGATCCACCCCTTCTCCACTGTAGCTTACCGGCAGCCCCAAAATAATTTCAGGTACGTTAGTATCATTTTATTATTATTTTGGGTAGGTAATATTGTGTAATTCAACCTTTATCAAGATCTCAACGAGTCGCCCACTCACATTTTCGCAAATTGATAATATGCAGATTATTATCAAAAAAGCAAGAATAATGCTTAAATCATTGTTTTCTAACACATTTGTTTAATTTCTGCTACGAAAACTCAGCAAATTCTGCCATTCACATTATTTATACACTTTTTCGCATGAATATTGTTATAGAAAACGTAAGAATAATGTTTTATTACACACTTGTTTCACATTTTTCATAGTTACTTCTGCTACGGAAACTCAGCAACTTTTGCCATTCACACTTATACACTTTGTCGCAAATATTTAATCAATCAAATGAATATTATTATCAAGAACGAAAGAATAATGTTTAAACTAATGTTTTATAACACACTTGTGCAATATTTGATAGTTTTTACGTATTTTTTTATAATAATTAGATGCACCGACAACAATACGTTCGCACGACTACAGTTGACAATTAAAAACAAATGCATTATTATAAACAACACGTCACTGGTTACTACGTCACAGGGCCGCGTCAGCGATCGCGTTGTTTACAATCATTCATTTGTTTTTGATTGTCAGAGTGCGGGCGCGAACTGTTGCATCTAATTGTTGTCAAAAATCGGTTAAAAACTATAAAATATTACTCAAGTATGTGATAAAACATTAATTCATAGATTATTCTAACGTTTTTGATAATAATATTCATTCGATGAATAAATTATTTCCGGAAAAGTGTATAAATAATGTGAATGGCAGAATTTGCTGAGTTTTCGTAGCAGAAAAACTATGACATATTAAACAAGTGTATTAGAAAACAATAATTTAAACATTATTATTGTGTATAAGTAATTATAATCTTCATATAATCAATAAAATATTTGCGAAAATGTGAGTGAAAGAATCGTCAGGAATCTTGATAAAGGTTGTATTACACAAGTAGATATACTTTACTCCAAAATACTTAAAAACTATAAAATATCACACAAGCATGTTATAAATCATTTTTTTAAACAATATTCTGTCGTATTTGATAATAATTTTCATATTATTAATATATAAATTAGTATAAATGTGAATGGTCGAATTTCTTTTGCAGAGATCTTCACAAAGGTTGACATAAAAATCATATTAAAATACAAATTCGCATTTAAAATTTAATCAAGTAATAATTTATATATATTAATTTGTTAATAAGATGATTGGGCTCCATCTATACAATTTTAACTTTAACATTGGTACTTCTATTTAAATGTACTCAGCCAGGCGAACTATTAATGTTTATATTAAATATTTTTGACTGTTTTGCGATTTGTATTTATATAATTATGCAATAATTTCCAGAAAACATTTTAACAGGTAATTGTTTCTTACATTAAAAATATATTTAAAAATCGCATTCAAAATTAAGGTAACAATTCATTTATTTTGAGATTAATATAAATGACGAAATGTTTTTTAAATATTATTTAGTAGTAAGTAGGTGAATAATACAGGCAATTTTTTTTGTAATGTGATACAAATTTTAAATTCGCTTTTAAATATTATAAACTATGGTACCTATTTATTTTGTTGATGAAATGACCTGGGCACCACCTTCGACACAAATCCTTATAACTTATTTTTGATAGTTTTGCGACGATGTCTGTATATTGTATATGTGTGTGTGTGTGTGTGTGTGTGTGTGTGTGTGTGTGTGTGTGTGTGTGTGTGCGTGTGTGTGTGTGTGTGTGTGTGTGTGTGTGTGTGTGCGTGTGTGTGTGTGTGTGTGTGTGTGTGTGTGTGTGTGTGTGTGTGTGTGTGTGTGTGTGTGTGTGTGTGTGTGTGTGTGTGTGTGTGTGTGTGTGTGTGTGTGTGTGTGTGTGTGTGTGTGTGTGTGTGTGTGTGTGTGTGTGTGTGTGTGTGTGTATGGATGTGGTCGTGATTTCTGGAGGTCGAATAACTCAAATACGAATATTTAAAAGAAGTGGCATTTCTTTAAGAATGAATAGTTTTTCGATTATAAGTTGGTTTTCTAGATACAGCGAAAGGTTGTGTTTTGGTCACATCAGATTTTTTATAAAAAGGTCCTACGCAATATTGCTGCAATACAATCAAATTTCACGATTCTGGCTATACATTGCTCAAAATAAAAATCTGAAATTTACCATAAGTAATTACGAAACATTATTTGATTGAAAAATTCATGCAATACATTGTTGCGACAACAATTATGCACTTTAACATTACAAATTATGGCCTTATTATTGCATATTTATTAATTTTGTTTTAAATAGTCGATTACTTGCATTGTTCATGAGAGTATTTTTTGTCAAGAAAATTACCTGACGAAAAAATAGTAAAAAATCGTCCAAATTGACAATTTTTACTAAGTTATTACTAAAATACCATTAAGTATTGCAAAAATATAATTTCTTAACACTCTAGAGTCATCTTTGAACTATCTATATATAAAATATGAACAGTGTAGGTGTACTAACAAGAGCTCAGTTTGGTTGTAATATAGCAATATACATTTTTGGCACAAGTGTAGTGCCTTAAAGATTCTCCGAGAGTCAACGTACGTTTCTGGTTGAGGAATGAGGAAAAATTACCTCTGCAAATCGTCGAAATCATAATCACACTAGCGCGTGACTCATTGGCTCTGTGAATAGCGCCAGCCACTAGCACTAACCGACTCAAAGACTTGCTCTGTTATCATTTCATTTACAACAGAACTCACTTTCTACTTCTGTTATTAAAACATTATGTTGTCCACTCAGAACTTAAATTTATCATTGGAGGTTGGTGCTGTATGCAGTTATTGGTACAAATATCAATATGCCTATTTATAGCTTCTTAGCTCAAATTGATGGTATCGATATTTATTTATTTATTAATATTTGGCCGTGTTACATAAATACACGTTATTATTATTACAATAGAAATTAACTTCTGCAGTATTGGGATTATACACAGCACAATCAGGCAGAAAAAAAAACGATGAAAAGATGAATATTCGACTGGAGAAGTGATGTGGATAAGAAATATTCGGGGATACAGTCAACAAATCTTTATTTCCTACAACGCCGACGTTTCGACACCACTTGTGTCTTCTTCAAGGCTAGTAGAAAGGTTTAGAAATTATTATAACATGTGCATATAATTGATGCACCTAAATCCTAAATTTGCGAGTCAAATACGACGTTTTATCTACGATTTTTTTTAAATAAAGCAACATTTCTTATTTACAAATTTGTATTCACATTAACCTAACTTCAAAAAATTGACAATTCATCCGAATAATTTTGACAGTTCGAAAGAATAAAGTACTCATTATTTAACAGTGTGAAATAATGAATTCATTATTTCATAATGTGTCCTTATGGAGGGTTTATTATACTACTTTCACGTATATAATGAATACATTATTCTATTGTTGTAGATAAAGATTATTATTATGTGCAATTTGAACATTGTTACACAACAAAGCGAACGTTATGGACAAACGTTCAGCCTTAACCATAGGCAAACATAATGTATAAAGTAATGTTGTGTTGCTTACAACCGCGATTTTAATTCTCAAAAGGACCAGTAGAATGCGCGAGAAAAACACGTATTTCTAAAACATTTACTAAAAACGTATAGTTATTGAAACATCCTTTTGCTAATTATAATAATAGAAAATAGGGAAATATTAAATGAAATTTTATATAAGAGTAAACATTTTTAGTCCATTTCACACTGTTAGCAACACTACCCGGTTTGACAGCTACAGTTGGCAACAGTGATAGTAAGTTTGATATGTTATTTGGAGATTTACTCAGCAGTTCCTTGATATTATTTATGAAGGTAAGTAAAGTGAAATATATTTCATAACATACTTTAATAATATTACAATAAATAATACGCGTATTGTCTAGATAAAGTCAATTTATTCATTCGATTTTACAAAACATGCATCCTGTCATGCGCAGATCAACTCCGCTCAGCCAATCAGAGTAGCCCAAATCATAGGCGTCATATTTCAGCCAATCATGGCCTTCTTGTCGAAAGTGAACGGAAACAGAATAATCGAATCGAATAGACGGCCATGGAAGAGAACCTGTGCTACGAGATCTCACGAATCTGCTATTATCTACCAAATTTCAAGTCATCTACAGGTAAATTGATACGAAATTGATAATACTAAGCCTAACAAATAATACAGTGAGTTTATTTTAACCTGAAACATGGAATTTATCATAATGCATGGTTTCGAATTTGACAGCAATGTATACATTACGGGCACGTAATAAGGACTGTGTACAGCGAAGGTCAACCAAGGTCAACTTTTTCTCCCACCGCTTCATCGTTTGACATGTTATTCTGTTTCCCGCGCTTTGGCGTTTTGCAACTTGTCTCGTGAGTTTTGTATTGTTTTATATTTTACGGATTTATTGAATATTTTCTTAGCGGTAATATTATTTGAAAATGTGCACTTAGTGTGTCTGAATGTGATTTGTACTTTTTATATTGAAATCAGCCTTTGAAAGACTTATCCTATATCCTTTTTGTGATTTGCAACTCAATCTTTTTAGACTAATTTTCTTAATATTGTGTGTGATTATATGTTTGAGAGTGTGTAGTTAGTTTGTTGTGTGAATATGATTTATGTATTATTTGCATTTTTCATTTAAATTAATTTTTTCAGGTTTATTCGTTTTGTTTTGAATCGTAGCTTATTTTTTCAGTCTTTTTTAAGACTCACTAGTTTATTCTTATAACATTCTACATCAGAATCATGCCTGGTGACGAACTGGCCTCTAAGTTCTTGTATGCTCTAAACTCTACATCCGTATACGCACTTTTAGTGTGAACAAAATAATAAAATATATCGATGGATATAATTTTTGGAAACACTTCTAAATCTTGTGTAAAAGACGCTTCATCACAATCGTAGGGATCAATATTACCTATCAAAGCAATCTTTGCTAAGTAACGATCCTTCACTTCACTTTCTAAGCCTTGAAAATAAACAGACATGTTTAAAAAATAACACAGAAACACAAATGCACGTAATCAGAAAAGCTTGTTGTTAACAACAAAATATTCGAGAACGAACTGATATCCATTTTCAAAATTTCGCTCCAAGAAACTTCTGTTTGGCCAGGTAGCGCCACGGTAGTGCGCAAGTGGAAGAGTAGTGGGGAAAAAAAGTTGACCTTCGCTGTACACAGTCCTTATTACGTGCCCGTAATGTATTACAGCGTTCTTTTTAAAATGAAACATAGGGAATCAATTTGACTGTATTATTTGGGCAGCTGCAATAGTTTTAAATAAAAGTTTATGCTGAAATCGTCTCTTGGAACTATTACAGCTGTCCGAATATGTTTGTGTTTAAGAAGGATTGAGGTTAAAACAATTCAATATCGATTGTTTATTAATGTTCTCACATTTTAATATTGTTTTTTTGTTACAGATTACTACAAACATTTCTGCGACAACAATGACTGACTACATCCTTTTTTCGGCTCAACAATGAAGAAAGTAACAATATACTCAACCAAACGCCAAGGCAACAAAGAAGCTGGTTCACAACAATCAAATTTGAAGTCAACAATGAAGTAGATCCAGGACCGTTCTAGGTGGCAACGAAGATTCAGGGCCGTACCAAGGGGAGTGAATATCCAGGAATGTAAGAAGTATTTTTTACCTAACATTCCATTTCCAATTATTCTCGAAATCAGTCATCCTGGTATATTTTTATTTCCTTCTTAATTTGTTCCTGTCTCAGTTGTCCTGGCCGACCTAATGTTCCGTTGATCGTTGTCTTTTTATGGTCGTAATTCTTCCAATCTTCGTGTTGGGTATAATTAAAAGATTTCGAAGTACATCAAATGGTATACGAAGTCTAGTTATTCTTGGGTTAAACTGCTCTGTTTAATGTTGAGAAGATTATTTAATATTGAAATGCTTATTAACATTCCATTTCCAATTATTCTCTAAATCAGTCATCCTGGTATTTTTTTATTTCCTTCTTAATTTGTTCCTGTCTCAGTTGTCCTGGTTGACCTAATGTTCCGTTGATCGTTGTCTTTTTATGGTCGTAATTCTTCCAATCTTCGTGTTGGTTATTATTAAAAGATTTCGAAGTACATCAAATGGTGTACGAAGTCTAGTTATTCTTGGGTTAAACTGCTCTGTTTAATGTTTACGTCAAGTGTTGACAAGATTATTTAATATTGAAATGCTTATTAACATTCCATTTCCAATTATTCTCTAAATCAGTCATCCTGGTATTTTTTTATTTCCTTCTTAATTTGTTCCTGTCTCAGTTGTCCTGGTTGACCTAATGTTCCGTTGATCGTTGTCTTTTTATGGTCGTAATTCTTCCAATCTTCGTGTTGGGTATAATTAAAAGATTTTGAAGTATATCAAATGGTGTACGAAGTCTAGTTATTCTTGGGTTAAACTGCTCTGTTTAATGTTTACGTCAAGTGTTGAGAAGATTATTTAATATTGAAATGCTTATTTATATATTTGTTTACAATGTATGGTATTATTTCAACGTTTTTTGCTTCTGATTTTGTTTAATTTTCATTTTGGTGACTGGTCTTGAAAAGTATATTTTTATTTTTAATGGTAACCAACCTACAAACATTTCTGCGACAACAATGACTGACTACAGCCTTTTTTCGGCTCAACAATGAAGAAAGTAACAATATACTCAATCAAACGCCAACGCAACAAAGAAGCTGGTTCACAACAATCAAATTTGAAGTCAACAATGAAGTAGATCCAGGACCGTTATGTTAAATCAATTGAAGGTTTTTAAAATATAATCTGGTTGAGTACAGGATTTTATTTAATATCAGCATTGGTACGTCGAAAAAGTTATTTTATATTTTGGTTCAGTATTATGGTATTAATGTCTGTTTAGACGCATAGTTACGTACTGCGTTAATATTATTTTGTCATTGTTGGTGAAATTCATGTGTTTAGAAAAGTTATTATTTAAATTTTGGGTTTTGCGTATTAGATTATATATTAGCAATTAGATTTTGTTCTTGTTAGCTATGTTCATTGTATTTTGGTGCATTAGGGCTAATATATATTCATTGTTCTTTTTCGATGTTTGCTTCTGGGTGCCTATTCTAATTCATAGCGACAGTCGCTAGCGAAGTTCAGTTGATAACTTCGTGACGTCATTCCGTTTGTAACTATATCAAGGATTAGGGATATTTGGCCTCTAGTTGATAACGACTGATAGAGATTTTACATTTACTGTGAAATTTGTCAAGAAAAACTGCTAAACCACCATTTTACCTATCACTTATCATAAACGTATTATTTGTTTTAAAATAAGCCATTTTTTTATTTTCAAAGTAAATTATTTTTTCAAGAAAAATTTCAATTTCTTATTTCTATAATTTGTAAGTTGAATTATTTAATAAACTAATCAAAAATATTAAATACATATAATGAACCCATAATTTATTGGTATTTTATATTTATAAAATAAATATTTTAACCTCCTAACGAACAAAAATCAACGCAACGCGCAAGTCTACCGTAGCGAGGGTTGATAAGTCGTAGCGACAGTCGCTTCGCTACTACGTCACACATAGTGGGGGGTTATCAAGACAACCCAACTTATCAACGTTGATAAGTGAAATAGAATAGGACCCCTGATTTTGTTTAATTTTCATTTTAGTGACTGATATTGGACAGTATATAATATACGTTATGTTAAATCAATTGAAAGTTTTTAAAATATAATCTGGTTGAATAATTTGAGTACAGGATTTTATTTAATATCAGCATTGGTACGTCGAAAAAGTTATTTTATATTTTGGTTCAGTATTGATGTCTGTTTAGACGCATAGTTACGTACTGCGTTAATATTATTTTGTCATTGTTGGTGAAATTCATGTGTTTGGAAAAGTTATTATTTAAATTTTGGGTTTTGCGTGTTAGGTTATATATTAGCAATTAGATTTTGTTCTTGTTAGCTATGTTCATTGTATTTTGGTGCATTAGGGCTAATATATATTCATTGTTCTTTTTCTTTCAGGTTTAGTTCGCGCACTTTGAATCACATTAATAAATTAGAATTTCTTGTTAGCTGGAATCATTTGACATTGGTGTTTTAGGATTAATGTGATTCACTGAATAATTATTTCATAGTATTTTGTCGTTGTTTATTGGTATTTGACTTATTGGTATTATTGTGTTTTTTTATTTACTTTGTGTTTCGAATTATTTTTGTATTTGGCTTTAGCGGTCTCGAGCATAATTTGGGTTAAATTTTATATAAGGTTTTTTATGTGTATACAAATTTTTTATTTTTGTGAAAATCCATTTGCAACACATTGAGCTATTGAAAACTAACATTATTTTGAAAATAAAATCAAGCATTTGAAAAACACAACACAGAATTCCATAGAATGAATTGAAAATTAATTTTTCATTTCTAGCATGTTTTCATTATGTAGATTTAATGGTAATTCGATATTATAAAATTTTGAAATCCAGTGTAAAAGTCATGTGTTTTGATAATGCTTGAATGCATGGTTATGCAATTTACAAAAGGTAGACGAATGTCTTGAAGAGTATTTATAATTAAGGTAAATAGGGTATTAAATTGATGACAAACATCTTTTATTACAAATCGGTCACGATCTCCGGTTCTGCCAATAATGATCTGAATAAGTTGCTCAATTTTATATTTAAGAATTTTTTCGTTCTCTCTAATTGTATCAACAGTTTTAAAAAAATACTCTATCATTTGTTGATTAACAGAATACTGTTGTTTTTATTTGGTTATTTAATTTGAATTTATTTTCTTGCAAATGATTAATAATTTTTTAGTAATTTTTCATCTTCTGCATCCAAGTGTCCAGTTATACTTTTTTTGACTTATGCGTTAATTATTACTTTTTGAGTGGGTTAAAAAGTGACTTTCGATTATATTTGATAATTTTATTATCATTTACAAATTCTGAGGCAAACGTATTGTCGATATCAAGTGTTTGTGAAAGGTTAACATATTGTTTGTTAAAATTTTCGTATTAAGTCCTCAGTGACTGTGATGAGTGTATTTTGGATTGTTTTTTGTCGTTTGATTGAATTTCGACTATAGGTACCTATTTTTAAATTCTCGTTTACTTTCTTAAGTTTTTCTTTTTTAAATTTTGGTTGTCGTGTTTTGTTTTTGTTTTGGACAAAAATCGTTTCTGGAATATCAGACAGTTCTTCTCATTTCACATTTATGTTTGAAGTTTTATATAATTTTAAATCATTCTCAACATAAGAATTAATAAAATTAATGGTTTTGAATATATTCTTGAGTAATTTGTTTTTTAAGTTCTATATCGAGTGTCTATTGATATTTTAGGTTGGTTTTAGATTAGTAGTACTATGATTAGTGTTGTTATAAGCTAAGACTCCGTAGTGAACTTTATTTTCAATTTTGACGCTAGTCAAATTCAGTCCGTTTTTTGTTGTCAATTTATGAAGTGAAATTCGACTGTAACGGTTTTTAATATTTTATTATGAATTTTTATGCATCTGGTTCTCAAACAAATAGTCGTATTTTACAAATCTTGTAATTTCATTCGCAACTTGACTAGTCATTCACCCGGTGTCATAACTTGGGCCAGGTTGGCAGCATTGTCCGAGGCATTCAAATTGTAAACACAGGAATGATAAATACGATAGTGTGTTTATAAAAACGAGTTCTTGATAAATGACTTAAAATCATGAAAATCATTGATTTTTCAATCCAATCTGTTTCAAGAAATAAAAGGTTAACATTCAAATCTGCGTTTAAATTTCCCACGCTCCGTAGTTGGCAACCCTGCAGAACGTGACGGCCGATCGGCTTCCGCTTGGTCGTGATTTTGTCACATATTTTCCCATTTTTTGGGCTATTTACATCGGCAACGTAGGGTTTTGACTATGCATAACGAAGCCTTAATATATTACCTTTCCAAATATCAATTTGCCACTATTTAGTCAACGAACTTTTACGGCGCAATTTCAATTTTTCTTAACCAAAAGTGTCGTTTTCCATAAGAGCCCATGTAAAAACAGTGAACTTCAAACTCATTTTTCTCAAAAACGAGTACCGCAAGGACATGTTTTCTTGGCACTTTTGAAAATAATATTAAATTTTCTATTCAACCAGACCATTTTCAATACAAAATCAAAGACTTCAATTGACGACCGAAATAATTGTTCTTGCATGTTAAATAACCGAATATGTTCTATTCAAGTTGAGTGTAAAGCGTGTAAAGGTTCAACTATACCATTCGAATTTGGGTTTTATGAGCTTGTAAAGCGTACGTCAATTTTATGAAGGAAAAGTAATTCTTTAACGAGGTTATTTTTAAATTCTAGGCCATTGTTTGATATTAATAAATTGGGAATACTGTGATGAGAAAACTATTTTGTTGGTTTGTTCGCAATTTCGATAGCATTTGTCGAAGTTACTTTATATGCTTGTCCGTATTTGGGAAAAGCGTCAACTATCATTAAGAATTTTGAATTTTCAAAGCTAAGTGTGTTAACAAACCAATATGAAAAGGTTTATTTGGTGTTGGAGATATGTTTAGTTTAGGTTTTATAGGATTTTGTTCGTATTTAGCTGTTAAACATATTTCGCACTGACTATGAAATCAGTAATGCTTTTTAACTGATTTGGCCTTTAATATTTCTTTTTTATTGGATTATGGACTTCATTGATACCTCGATGGTTAGTTTTGCCTTCGTGATAATTTGCTATAGTTTCTTGATCTTCTACCTACATCAATTGGTTTAATGTTGCTTTTAACAAATATTATTTCAGACTTTTAAAATGTTTTTGAAGTGCATTACTAAATCGTTCGTATATGGGTTGTTCAAAATATAAGTAATATTTTACTCTAGGTACAATAAATTCTTTAATGAAATATATGACATCATTTTCGAAATAAGTGTCAGATAATTGTAAAGGAATACTCATTTTATCAGAGTGAATTTTTTAAATTTTGGTTCGGCTGGGGAATTTACAAGTGTTTCGGTAATTGTAATACCTATGATTGGATTCTCTGCGTTTGAATGTACGGTTCCTATGTCTGAACTTGAGTTAGCGATAGTATTAGCGTGTTTTGAGATAAGCGTTTCGTCTGGCATAAATTGTAATTTCAATGTTTGTGTTTGCAAAGATTCAATTTCTTTAAACAAATTTCTACCTAGGCCAGAACAAATTTTGGGAATGTCTAATTTTGTAATTAGATTAAGTCCGCAAAATTCTTTTAAATTAATTAGACAAGTTTAGGTTCTGAATAGTGATTTAAATAAAATAATTATTTTATTATTTCCTATATGTTGGGCTTTTATTGCACCAATTTTATTTACATTTAAATTTAGCTTCTAACTGTTCTGCTATTCCTGCTGATAACTTGTTATCAACTGAAATACAGTGTGCAATGTTGTTTTTGCTATTGAGCAGGTCATCAACAATGTGTTTAAGTTTTAATTTGGGATCTATACTGAAATGAACGTTTTGATCAGGTATTGGAGTATTGGATCATTAATTAGCAGATTTTTACATGTATTCCGGATTATTATAATTTAGTTTTTCATTTCTCTTCAAACATTTAGTTAAGATAAGGAAATAACAAAAAACTCCTTGGAGTAGTCTTAACTTTCACTCTTTATTGCAGTTTATGTGCTACCGGTTTCGAGAATTTAGATTCTCATCTTCAGGCTGAAGACTAGAAGAGAAAATGTTGTCAGTGAAATAATACGATACATAACAATAAATAATAATATTTGTGAACCTCACTGATGTAGTAGTGAATAGCTCAATTACATACTTTAAGTCAATCAATAAATTAATTATAAAAGGATTCTATAATAAGTAACAAAATTTTTTTTGGAAAACAAATTAAAGTAAAAATTGTTGGTGAAAACAATAGACTTACATTAATGTACAGTTGACTGAATAAACGTCGAGAGATAATCTTGTAAAGTGAAAATTGTAACATGTGGACGTAGAAAGCAAGCTGAAGCAGCAGCAACCTCATGTATCGGCCGTGGAATGGTGAACACTGAAGGTTTCCGGTGTAAGCGTTCCTCTACAACTTTCCGGCGTGTTGAAATATTTGTAAAAAACCCTACATAGTACAGAGCTAGGGAAACCAGTTGGTAGTTGAAGTTTAAATAATTTTATTTAAGAGAGGATGGTTTTCTGATTCTAGTTGTTCATTAAGTATGAGACCATCTTGCAATTTGGCATGTCGTGCAATTTCCAGGACTTCTAAGCCAACTCTCTTCTGGTAGTTGTCCGTTATATGTAGAATTTCATAGTTAGTATTAGTGATGGGTCTTTCGTTCATTTTTAGTGAGTCAGTTCATTTCGCTCCGCTCAGTAAAGTGAGTCGTTCACACTGAGTCGTTCATTTGAACGACTCTGTAAAACAGCACTGTGCGTTTCAAACGACACCTAGTGCTAGTGTGCTGCTCAGCTGAGCTGCTTTGCTCATGTGCTCATGCTCACAGCACTGTGCGCTCGCCTTGTGTGCATGTGCGACCATCTTGCAATTTGGCATGTCGTGCAATTTCCAGGACTTCTAAGCCAACTCTCTTCTGGTAGTTGTCCGTTATATGTAGAATTTCATAGTTAGTATTAATGTCGAAAACGTGGTTGTTGTTGTAGAAATGGCTCGCAAAGTTGGAGTTCCCGGATTTCTTGCTGATGCATCTGTTATGCTCTTTAAATCTGGTGTTAAAGGTTCTGCCTGTCATACCAATGTAATAGGCTTGGCAGGTGTCACAATGCAATTTGTAGACTCCACTCTGATGTAAAGGGTTAAAGCCTCGTTCCCAGATTTCATTAATGCGTAGTGGATAGTGCATAATACATTAAACACAAGCGTTATGCGTAGTGTTTAGAAAGAAGTTTTAGGACCATTCCCAGCGAATGTTTTAATGCATAAATCGATAGTGATGACATCTATCGGACACAATGATACATCAATAGTTTTGTAGAATATCGACTTATCGACACTACGTCATTTTGTTTTTACCTTCCGCTTACCTGTAAAGGAAGGTATTGGAATCATGCAAAAAATCGGGTAGTGAGTTTTTAGTGGATGAGCACGAATTAGGGTTCTTACAACTCATTTTTGATAGTTTCTCGATGATGTCTGTATGTATGTATGTGTGTGTGTGTGTGTGTGTGTGTGTGTGTGTGTGTGCGTGTATGTGTGTGGTCCGGGCCGATGCCGGATGTCGCATAACTCAAATACGAATTACCCAAAAATTTTGATATTTGGTATTTTACAATTGTATACGAATAGGAAGAGCTCATTAGATTTTGGTACAAATATCTTCACCGGAAGTGATATTTTTTGAAGATTGAAAACGATAATTGTCAAAAATTTATATAAATTTAGATAAATATAGTATTTATTTGTAATAAGAATAAGAGGCAAAGTTATTTGCAACTTACGTTATAAAAAAATTGTCTTTATCTGGTTGCATTAAAGAACTGCAGTAAAATTTAAAAAATAAATTTATCAAATAAAACGTTGAAATCTTGTAATCCATGTTCGGTTGGTTTTTGTTTCTGCATAAAAAATATTGACAGATGAGTCGGGTGACAAGTTGGCATACTAGCGCGATATAAGTCCTAAGTAAGATATTAAATGTAGTAATTAAACGGAGGATGGCTTCAACACAGCAGAGTTTTCCTGTGAATGAATCTTTTTATTCAGGTGATGCAAATTTCTGTGTTTGAATATTTTAGATTTTTATTTGTATATTTTAAATGGGCACCGGATTGTACGTATACATTTCTGTTAAAAGTCTAGATATGGCGGAAGGTTGTGTGATGGCCACGTCAGATTTTTTAACTTGGTTTGAAAAGCATAGGCAGATATTTGTTTCGTGTTTTGTTTGATTGATAAAAACTGATTGACATTTAGTCTAGTATAATTAAAAAATAAAACTTCGTCACAAAGCCTCATTTCTCTGATTAAATTATCCCAATCACCTTGCAATCGCCTTGCAATACACGTTTTTGATTGATAGGGTGAACCCACCATCTACGCTTGCGACGCTTTTTATTTATTGCAGAAGACTGTATAATAAAAACGGAAGCTGTCGTAGCAACTGCTAGTCTTCTACGTCTTATGACGTATACAGCATTCACTGTATTTTCAATATTCATTTTTCTATCAGCTCTTTCACTATCACTCAAACAAATGCAGGTTAGATGTTAGAATTCTGCTATTCTGACAGTTTGACGTAGAAAGACAAGGGCAACTATATATCATTTATATCTCTATCTCACAATAACGCTTACGCATAGTGACTAAAAGCTTGAACCTTGCAAGCATTTGCGCTAGTGCACTACGCTTGTGCACTACGCACAACTCTTGAACAGACGTGGGAATGCTTCAGCGAGAGTCCATCGTACAAACTTTTATGCATTATCTACTAGCTACTACGCGCTATCCACTACGCGTTAAAACGATAGCTGGGAATGAGGCTTAACAGTATCGATTTTCCTGCAGAGTTCTTTTTTGAGGTTAGAATATGGTTTGAGAGCAACGTTTATGTTTGTGGAGCGTAGTATTTTGGTAATTTTGTGACTTAGATTGTGAATATAGGGTAAGCAAAAGAAGTGTTTATCGTTATTGTTTAATGATGTGGGTGATATAGGTGTATTATTGTTATTAATGCTGTAGGCTTGTTGAATATTTAATAAATTTTGTTTTCTGTTAACTAGTTTGTCAAATAAGACTGTGGGAAAAGTTATTAACTGAGGCTATTTGTTTAATAATATTGAGTTCTGTTTGGAAATTGTTAGGTTCTAGAGGTATAGCAAATAATCTATGTATATAATCATTGATGGCTGAATGTTTGTGCTGAGGGCAGTGATAAGAGAGGTTATTAATGGTGTCTGTTTGTGTGGGTTTTCTGAAGATTTCGAATGAAAATTTATCGGAATGGCGGTTAACTGTTAAATCTAGAAAGTTGATTTTGTTGTTAACTTCTGTTTCTAATGTAAAATTGATATTAGGATGAAGATTATTAAGGTCGACAAGAAATTTGTTTAGGTTATCTATGTCACCTTTCCACAAACATAAGACATCGTCCACATAACCAGAAGCCGATGCTATCTGATGCTGCTGGAAGTTGCTCGAACATGTTGGTTTCGTAGTTTTTCATGAATAACTCCGCCAATGTTGGTGAGAGTGGTGAGCCCATGGCTAGGCCGTCATCGTATTTGTAAATCGTGTTGTTAAAAAGTTAGTTAAGAGGTTTTGTTATATGAGATACATTTTTAATGAATTTTCGATAATAACTCAATAGTCCTAGACTTTGAATGTGTTCTTGGCAGTGATGCTACTATTCTAACTTGTATAAATGCGATTACGATTATCAATTGTGATAATTGCCGATTACGATTTGATAGTAGGTCTGCAATAAAACAAAATATATTTTTTTAAATTATTTTGTTTTTTTTTCAATGTAGGTAATTGTACTATGATTCTACAAACAAACAGAAAATGCATATTAAAACAAAAGTCAGAACGCAGTAACTTAAAGTTAAATAAATAAATAATGATAATAATATTTTCAGTATAATAGGTATGTTTGGATATTATTTTCTTTGTGTGTGATACTGCGCTAGGTTGAAGAATAATTGCTGCTTCAATGAATGTAATGACTGAATATTTTTTATTTCTGATGTGCGTGCTACTGAATATTTATTCCCACTACTTCGTTACAACGGTTTTACATTCCTTTTTGAAAAATGACTACTTTACAATAACTGAATATCCCTAAATTAAATAACTATAGACTGAAAGTTCCTAACATGCTCCCAGCCTTGAAATATTACGCTTGTAAATTTCAATAATAAAATAATACATACAAAATTTTGGTGTGATTTACAATTCATTTGGTAATTTGCATAGTTTCTTGATGCTTCTGCCAAAGAGACCAGTGTTGGTTTTAACTGAAGCAACTCTAACAATGTTGTCCGCGCCTGGATGAAGCTCTTGAACACGTCCAGTGATCCATTTCAAGGGCGGAATGTTGTCTTTCTTCAGTAATACTATATCACCGACCTGAATTGATTGACTGGATTGTTGTTGTCATCTGCTTCTTTCTTGCAGTTGGTTTAAATATCGTAGACCAGAAATGTTGAATTTTCTGCCAATGAGACAAACGATTAATTGGGTGTTGTGTATTAAGTATTGAGACACTTTTATTCTTGGATAGATTATTTATTCAATTTATTTATTATAAAAATTGATATAACATTAAATATGATTAAATAGCAACAGAACAAAAACATGTGAAATTGACAATGTTGACCATATTCCCTAACTTTATTTATTTATTTATTTATATATACATTTCTTTTGACACTAGATTGTGTATAGAAAATAGTCAGTGTAATATTAATAAAACTTAAATACAAAATACAATATAAAATGAATTAATTATTTAAAAACTCATGAATATTATAAAAACTCTTTTCAATTAAATAATTCTTGAGTGCTTTCTTGAAACCAGCAGGAGTACGTTTGTTTTTAATAGAATCTGGAATTTTATTAAAAATATTTAGACCCATTCTGTTTGGAGAGTGTTTAATGATGTTCAGTTTAGATACCGGAATTTGAAAATCATCCTTTTGTCTGGTATTATAGCCATGTACGTCACCGTTTGTCACGAAATTTATTTTCTTGCTGTAAATATACCAAGCCAATTCAAAGATGAAGAGTCCAGTAACAGTAAGAATCTTTAAATTAACAAAAAGTTCTTTACAAGACGTATATCTTGTGCTATGAAAACATCATGTGCTGATGCTGATGAGCCCCAGAAACATATCCCGTAACGTAGTCGTGATTCTACACACGCATGATAAAAAATCTGCTGTGGCCAGTACACGACCTCTCGCCTAATTCTGCTTATTCTACTAATCTCGAGACTAATCTAATAAATAGTTTTACTTACATTTTAATAGTTTCATGTTCATGTAAGATGTAAACGATAATGTAAACCAAGGTGCAAGCAAAAGATGCCAACTGTACTGTCACTGTCAGAATAATTCAAATTTTATGTAGAAACAAATTTCATATCATGGACAACAAGATAGAAAATTAATTGTACTTTATTTTATTGTTAAATACTACCAGATTCAGTAAATTATATTTATAATTAACTGTACCCATAGATAATTATATTTTCTTTTATTTTTAATTGCAAAAATTGTCATAAATAAATAATGTACCAATATATTTAAGAAAAACTTTATCAAGCTTCAAAAAGTACTACTTCCGGTTTGCGGATTTCTACCAAAATGTTATCCGGTGTTAAGATCCTTATTAAAACCTTAAATATGAAATTTGGTTATTAAAGGTTTGATACTTTTTCAGTTATCGTGGACGAAAAATCGTCAGTCCATACATTCATACAAACACACATACACACACACAGACATCATCGTGAAAATAGTAAATTCGTATTGTAGAGACCCTGAAACGTGCTTATCCACCAAAAATTCATACTCGAAAATTTTGACCCATTACAATACCTCTCTTATAGAATATGAGGCGAGAGGTAAAAATAGAAAGCTGGCGTGAATTCAGGATATTAGTTAGATACCTAACTTGATAGCAAGTAGCATTCAGTTGGTTTGTGAGTTTTCCACACTGCATTTTCCATAGAAGTGTATCTTCTACATTTAAACCTAAAAATTCGGTGTTTGCCGAATTTTTAATGGCTTTGTCGAAAATGGTAATATTAAGTTCTAAATTTTTAATATTTTGGTAATTGTGAAAACGAATTAATTTAGTTTTTTCTTCATTTAAAAACAAATTATTCTCACAAAACCAATTAGATAATTGCTGGATGCTATAGTTACACATATCAAGTAATACCGCGTCGTCTTTATTTGAAATTATCATTGATGTATCATCAGCGTACATAACAGGTGTGCATTGATCTCCCAAGTAAAGATGTAAATCAGATGAATAGATTTAAAAAAGTATGGGAGAAAGGCATGTGCCCTGTGGCAATCCTACGTCAATGACAGTGTATTCTGAATTTGCTACATGTTGAATGTTATTTTTCTTATACGTTACAGATACAAACTGTGTTCTATTGATTAAGAAGTTTTCCAACCAATCTACAGCTACTCCTCTAATTCCGACTAGTTCTAGTTTATCTAATAAACGACTGTGACTTACGCAGTCGAAGGCCTTACTGAGGTCGCAGAATATGCCTATTGGTTGTTCACCTTTCTCAATGTGTGACAAGATTGTATCATAAAAGAGATGAATGGCGCTCTGGGTGGAACAATTGGATTTAAAACCAAATTGATTTGGAGCAATAATATTGTTTTTCTTTAAAAATGGCATTAATCTATCTAGATAACAGTATTCTAAAATTTTAGAGAATCCTGAGGTTTGAGATATTGGTCTGCCAACTGTGTAAATATATAATAGTTCTCCCAGGCGTAGATTATAATTATAAGGATGTAGACATATTAAATAATTATAAATTTAATTTAACAGTCGGTTTTCTTATCCTACTTGAACGCCGTAATTACCTTCCTTCTTGTTGTACAGTAACATCGGGGTGGGAGGACACTCTTTGGGTGGTGATGCCATCTGAGCTGGAGCGTTTTGATGACTGGTTTCATCAGAAGAAACTGATAATTCAGGACAACTTGAGGACTGTTGAGTTGTGTTTTGCTCTTCGGAGATGATTTCATTCTCAGGTTGTCGTGTAGGAGATTTTAAGGAGCAGTTAAGCTTTCAGTATTTACTTTTTGCTTCGTTACTTAAGTTTGGTGGTGGAACTTCAGTTCTTCTCAGCTGTTCTATATGTCGCTTGATAGTATACCCTTCGTCTACTTCTACAAGATAATGCAACTGACCTAATATATCGACTACAGTGCCATACCTCCATTTATTTGATGATGCATAGTTCCACACTTGTACCCTTTCTCCCAGGCGTAATTTCTTTGAGGGTGGTAAGATTTGCTTTCTAGAATTGAACATATTAACTGGATTTTGTTGACATTTTAGCAAATCTAGTTTGGTTCGCAAATTCCTCTGAAGAAAAAGTTCTGCTGGAGATTTTTCACCATTGCCGAACGGTGTAGCTCGATAATAAAATAGAATTTTGTTTAACTTTTCTTGGATCGTACCTGGTTCATTCACTAATGATTTTAGTCTGTTTTTAAACGTTTGCACCACGGTTACTAGACAGCTAGGTTGGGACACTTGAGCTATCGGCGTGGCAAAAAACAGTCACTCTCTAGTGTGCTATGAGAAGAGGGATGATGCAGTAGAGACATCTATTGATAACCTCATTAATTACAACTGACAATAAAAATGTCAAACTTTTGACAAATCTTAAACATGACTAAATTGGTATTAGTATCATTATTTGTATCAATAATAGCTTCGACTGGCACTATCGGACGATTTTGATCAATACATGTAAAATTATGAATTACTGTTAGAAGTTTTGGGCAATTTTGAATTTCTCTCATAGCAAATAAAAGATTTTCTTTTCAATGACAAATTTTGATTGTGTCTCTAAATTATCACCATCTAATTTTTAAAAAGTAGGGATTGCACTACGTGACAAACGAGGAATTTTATACTCGAAACAAATCTGCATAATAAAAATACATTATTTAATATTTTCTAATACAAATGTATAGATTTAAAATATACTAACATCTCCTGATTTCCAGCGTTTTAATATATTATTTTCTGCGAAGTGTTTTGTTACGTGTTTAGGTATTAAAATTTTATTTGTTATCATCAGTGATTCACCTTGCCTCCACTGTTCCAACCTTTCACTGCATTTTGGTTCACAAAATAGTGGGAATTTTTCGTTACCAGGATTGTACCCAGAGGTACATTGAGGCACGAAACATTTATTCAAAGTGTGACATTAAATGTCAAAATATGAAAATGTGTCATTCAATTTTTATAAAAATCATATTTGTGCATAGATATCTTTGATAAACGCTGATAAAACAAGAGGGGTAATGCACTAGTGACATCTATTGAGCTAATTTCTGGAGGAAAATTTTTGACCGCAGTTTATAATAGTAACTATAGGGAAGTGTCCCAACCTACTTCACTTTTACCGTGGTTTGCACGAATCTTTCGGCTTGTCCATTAGTTGCCGGATGCCCTGGAGCAATTGTTTTATGGTTATTTCCGTTTCGTTTGCAAAAAGCTTTGAACCCTTCTGCACAAACGTTAGCAAAAGGAAATCTTGAAAATTCGTCTATTATTGTAAGTAGATACTTATTTTTTGTCGTTGAGGGAATTGGTCCTTTAAAGTCGAGTGATATTCGTTCAAACGGTTTTGTAGCTTTAATTAAACTGCCTTCTCTTTTCATAAATTTTGGTTTTATTTCGGCGCATGTCCGACACGATGATATTACGCGTTTCACGTCTTCAATTGAATAAGGCATGTTCTTGCATCGAACCCAGTGTAACACCAGGGTGACACAGGGACTCATGAATTATTGGTGATTACAGCGTAGGTTTCTCTAGATAACGCATCTGCTACTACATTCTCTTTACCTGGGTGTTGATTCTGTAACTTGCGTGAGCACTTGCGACACCAAAACTAACAGACAATTGGCACATACATCTGCCGGGAATTTGAAGAACTACAGCATATGACGTCACTTGTTGCGAGACACGCAAATATTTTTGCGTGACCTACGGAGGTACTGTATCTACTTGCGTCACTATCTGTCTCTTTCTAACACTATATTCGTATTTATTATTATGTCATTTTGCGGATTTAAAATTTTTGGTTTATATTGCTGAGTTAAGTATTACAATTCTATATTTATTAATTAATTCAGTTTTAGTTTTTATAGTTTAGTTTTATTAGGGTTATACCACGTTATACCCGTAAATATTTACCTATAATAGATCTACCTATATCAATAAAATTGTTTAAGGATAAATAATGGCTTTAGCGGACATTGTTATTGCAATTGATGAAGAAGTATTGGAGGAAAGACCACATAACATACGTCTTATACGTAGGCAGCTAAGAGACGTTCAAAATCCCTTCGAAATTAAAAATTCGGAATTTGTAAAAAAATTTATATTGAGCAAAGAAGCATGCCAAATTTTATTAGACCAAATGCAATCGCATTTGGAAGTAGGGCTTCGGAATACAAAAAATCAACATTGTCTTGCATGAAATTGATTATTATTTGTATTTGTTCTTCCGTAACGTTCATTTAAAATCTCTGAATGACAGTAGACAGGTACCACCAATACCAAAACAGCGTGAAAACCTAACGAACTAATTTCTCCATGAAAGTCACCAGATTAGGAACAGTGACGTCATACTAACTCTAACGCAAATGTAGTCACGCAAATACTCACGCAAGTTACAGAATCAACCCCCTGGTCTATAAGTCATATCAAAATTGTAGTTTGATAGTTCCAAACGCCAACGTTGAATCTTTTCATTTTTGATTTTTGAAGAATGTTTTTGGTCTATCATAAATGACACAGATTTTTGATCAGTTATAAGTCTAAATTGCCTACCTATAAGAAATTGTCGCCATTTCCGCAGAGGTTCAATAATTGCACACCCTTTTTTTTCAATGGCTGGATATTTTCTTTCAGTTTCGGACAACATTCTAGAGAAGAAAGCGACAGGTTTTCCTGCTTGAGTGAGTGATGCAGCAATAGCGTATTCTGAAACATCGGTTTCGACGGTGAATGGTACACTAGAATCTATAGCACAAAGGCTTGATTTAGATATATCTTGTTTTATTATCTCGAAAGCCTTAATTTGTGAATAGTTTAGAGGAAACTTTTCAGTAGCAGATATTGGCCGAATTTTAGTGGAAAAATTGGGTATCCATCTGGAGTAATGTGAGAAAAGACCAATAACTCTCTTCAATGATGCGAAGTCTTTCGGTACAGGCATGTCGAGTAGAGCTTGAAGCCGATTTGGGTCTGGTTTCACTATACCATTATGTATGTTGTAACCTAATATATTGATAAGGAAATAACAAAAACTCCTTGGAGTAGTCTTAACTTTCACTCTTTATTGCAGTTTATGTGCTACCGGTTTCGAGAATTTAGATTCTCATCTTCAGGCTGAAGACTAGAAGAGAAAATGTTGTCAGTGAAATAATACGATACAAAACAATAAATAATAATATTTGTGAACCTCACTGATGTAGTAGTGAATAGCTCAATTACATACTTTAAGTCAATCAATAAATTAATTATAAAAGGATTCTATAATAAGTTACAAAATTTTTTTGGAAAACAAATTAAAGTAAAAATTGTTGGTGAAAACAATAGACTTACATTAATGTACAGTTGACTGAATAAACGTCGAGAGATAATCTTGTAAAGTGAAAATTGTAACATGTGGACGTAGAAAGCAAGCTGAAGCAGCAGCAACCACATGTATCGGCCGTGGAATGGTGAACACTGAAGGCTTCCGGTGTAAGCGTTCCTCTACAACTTTCCGGCGTGTTGAAATATTTGTAAAAAACCCTACATAGTACAGAGCTAGGGCTATACGGCTTATGTGAAGCCAGGCGCGGCTTTACCATACGCTCGCTCAAACTTCGGCCTTGCTTCGGCAGAACCGACACTTGACGATGATGATGTGGATGGCAAGTTTAGATTGGTTTCAGCACCAGCCTTGGACACATTCAGGTTCTTGATAGTTTGTTTACTTGCTTGGTTTTTAGATTTTAAATTGATGTTCGTTTCAGCGGTATTCTTACCAGATGTTAAGGTAGAAATTAGATCATTCTGTTTAGCAATTATATTTTTACATTCAATAAGCTCATTTTTCAGTGATGTTAGTTCCTGGTTTAGATCACTTTTAAATTTAATTAACTCACTTTTGAGGAGTTGCTCAATTGTGTTAATTAACGCATTTTTAAGGTCATCAGAATTATTATCTGATTCACTTGCTTTAGCACTGCGTGTGTTGGTCATAATCAGCACTAGATAGATATTTATTGAGTTTGTTGAAAGATAGTTAAATTCACTTGTCACAGAGCAATATTGTAACACGTCTTTACTGACTGACGAACGAACAAGCTGTACACGCCATTGGACAAATTTTTCAAGATTTTTGCCCGGAAGCGAGCATTCATCTGGTCCGCAGACCTCGGTACAATCTAAAAAATCATTATTATTAGCAATTTATTTGCCTTGCCCAACACTAGAAAATTAACAGCTTTCAAGTCTCTATGTACGACTCCCCTTGAATGCATAAAACTAATGTTTTATCATTTTGTAATTTTACGAAAGACAATGTTTAAATTGTGTGTAAATAATATGTTACCTTTCTTTCTTTTATAAGGCTTACGCTCTGTCGTCCACATTTCTACAATTCAATGTCCCCAACGAGAACAATACTTTATTGCATTATTCTTAGTAATAAAAAGACTTACTTTTGCACGAGCCGGGCCGCTTCTTCAACGCTCACTTCCGGGCTGTACACTTCCTTTTCTAAGTTGTCTAAAATGTGTGCTCGAAAGCGGGCGTTCATTGTATTTGCTGATCTTTTCGTAATTTCAGCTACCTCCACTTCCTCCACGTTTTGCCGTGATGCAACTCCTGGTACAGCTCCCGCTGCCAGATGTTGGGCGTAGTTTGCCTCCATGTGGCTTCTGGACCGGCGGTGGCGTCCTCGGCTCAGGAAGCCGTTCCCTAGCTGGTGGTGGTGTTGCTATATTTTCATCTGTAGCAGCAATACTTACTTCCGTCTCTTCCAGCATCTCCCATATTATACTATGGTGCAGTACAACTCTCGTTGCACGAGGAATTGCATTTAATGAATAAAAATGAAAACTTACATATCTGTACTTTCTGGGTCTTAATTTTCGGTCAAAATTACATTACCTTTTTTTTTTTTTTTGATATCTTCAATAGAGACCGCGTTACTCGTACCGCGGTACTGTCAGATTTCTACTGAGTAAAACCCTTCCCCCCTATGAACTACCAGCACCCCGGGACTGCCATAAGCATTTCTTTAGGGCGCTGGCTTCAATCGGGCGCGTCTTATCCCTACTCCCCTCTCAGGAGCCTTCCTCAGACTCCAGCATAGTCTGGACTATGTTGGAGTTGGTTAGCTCTATGCTATATTCTGCCCGTAAGACTTCCCGTTTCGTCTCCCATCTCCTACATCTTAGGAGCGTATGCTCTGGGGTATCTTGCTCCTCATCGCAGATGCGGCAAATATCTGTTTCCTCCTTCCCAATCCTCTTGAGGTACATTCCAAAACAACCGTGTCCAGTTAGGGCCTGTGTGATGTGGTAGTTTAATTCGCCATGCGTTCTGTTCACCCATTCTCCCACGAGTGGTATCAGCATCGCCACCCACACGTCCTTCACATTATGTAGTTTTTTATTTTCTTGTTCCAGGAGGAACCGCACTATGACTAGTTCCTCCTGTCGCTTCCAATTGCTTCTAAAAATTAAAAATAAAAATTTATTGCAACAAATGCAGGCTGTTTGCTATAACCAGTATTGTAACAGATCTTTTTAAAATAGATCTAGAACAAGAGCAAGATCTTCTCGTTTAATATGATCTAGCTCAGATCATAGATCAATTTTTATGATAGGATCTTTTCTTCTTTGATCAGATCAGAAATAAGTGATCAATTTTCTTTAGATCGTAAAAAGATCAATATTAGACAAAATATATAATTGTTGTATTACATTACCTAAAATAAGAAAAAATACGTAGTATTCAAGCGATTTAATCTACAGATTAAAATTAAAACATATTAAAAATATTAAACTCTTATCTTTTAAATTTTTAATTTCATGCTTTAACTTGCATATAGCGTAGACAAAATCTAAAAATATTATCATATTTTAAGATCATAGATCTTATTTATTTGAAAGTTTGAAAGGATTGCTATTGGTCTATAATTTGTAACATCACCTTTTAATATTGGACAGACCTTAGCGTATTTCCAAACGGATGGAAATATACAAGTAGATAAACTCATATTAAATATTGTGCATAATGGAATAATATGCACAATCTTTGATTATGAAAGATGGAATTTGGTTGAATCCCGCAGTCATTTTATTATTGAGCTTTTTAATTGCTGACATAATTTCATCTTCAGATATTTCTTTAACAATAATCGATTGCAAATGATTAATTTCAACAAAGCTAGGATTAAGTGTATTATTGCTGTTATTATCATTATAGACACTGCTAAAGTATTGATAATATCTATAGGGTTATCTATTCTTCGTTCATTGTAATTCACAACACCTGGAAATCTAGTATTACCTTTGGTTTTCAATACATGTGACTCGCATCTGTAGTAATTGAATGTTCTGTTTCATTTCAATATTCCTTGTATGATGCACTAATTTGAAATTTTACTCTAGACCGACAATGTTTATACTGCTCCAGATAGAGAATATTTTTCGTATCTCTGTACAGCTTGTAAAATTTATTTTTAGATTTAATATTGGCAACCCAAGTAGCACACGAAGCTGTAAAAAAGCTGCGGTGACGTTGCTGCAGCAAATAATAACAGCAATATATCTACCGCAGCTGGCATCGCAGCGTAATTATAACGTTGTTAAAGAGTTGCCATAGCCAAAGTGGTAAAACATTTTCTTGCTTTGAAAATGTTGTCACAGCCATTTAGCTGTGACCACTTGGCAAGTAATACAGTCAAAATACAGCCATTTAGTTGTTTGGCATTAAAATAACTATTGGGTTGTAGTACGTAGATATAATAGCTGTATTTTGTATGTCATATGTTACATATTTATGCGTGTACCTAAGAAGCTAAACTTACAAATATACGTGATACCTATATCAAAATCATAAAGATTATAAGTCAAAATTTGCACCCTACAATACTCAAAATTTACAAGAAACATAATTTGGTCGTTAAATGTAGTTGTGATACTTCGAAATAAAAGATGCGCTTCGAAAATAACAATAATTTAGTTATTTATTTATTAATATGGAAATTAATTTAATTTTTCTTTATGGCTAATTATAGTTTTTATATGTTTACAATGCAAAAATATCGAGTTACAAATGGTTGTCCGTTATGTGTAATGCAACAATAGTGATTAAATACTTCTTGTTTAAGTAAAATTTTCTTATTTTCAAAATGGCTGTCTCTCTTCACGGCTACTTTGATTAAAAAAGATGTCTACTTGTCTGAAATACAGACATATAGCTTGTGTGGAATGAAATATTGCCCAATAATAGCCATTTGGATTATACAGTTATTTGGTTGCAATATGGTTGTCAATGTACATGCAATATACTAGAAAACAACTATTTGGCTGAAATGATGTACAATAATTTACATACGAAAGCCAAATAGTTGCAAGAATAGTCACTGCAGCCATCTAGTTATATTCATCCCTACTGCAGCTACCTACCAGTAATTATGAAAATATAAACATAACCTCTGCATAAAATCAGGCTACCTTATTTTTCAAGTAAAATGTTCAAATTCAATATTGTACAAACAATAGAAGACAACAAGGTGACACTTTGTGTTGTGCCCGAAAACTGGGAGAAAAATGCAATATTGTTTTTACTTCCGGGTAAGAGGGGCGTAGCTCTTAGAAAAGATATCAACAATGTTCGGAATTGACATACGTGATCCATACAAAATTGTGTGGTAAAAAAGCATAGTATTGAAACTTCCTCCGAGACCAATAAAATTTAATGTTCCTCGCGGAAATTATTGGAACACATAGGTTTATCTGTGTTGTCATCCAAACTAGTTTCTTCCAAAGTATTTGGAAATTCGTTGTCACCGAAAGAGTATCTGCAATGCACTGACTTGGCTTCAGTTACAGTCAGTTTTGGAATTGTGGTTGTATTTGTAATTATTCAGGTAGACTGAAAGTTCATTATTATTAAGTGTTGTTTTTGTATTCACTTCGGTATTCTCTGATACACTTGATACCGACTAAATGTGGCCATGGCTTTGTAAGATTTTCTAAGCTTCAGAATGTATTTTATAACCAAAATTACGTACAAATTTTAAAGCTTTGATTTGGTATTTATATTTTGCTTTAAACTACATTTTGCAACTAAAATTATGGACATATTGCGACAGCTGTTAGTTTGTATAAACTTATAGCTGTAAGATACATTTAATAGCTCGCAATACAGAAATAAAGCTTTTGCTGTTATTTTTCTATATAAGTTAGTAATCAAATCTATTTTACAGCTGAAATTGTAGACAATAAAGCTGTGGCTGTATTTTTGCATTTTTGATTACTGTAAAGCGAACTTTACAGACAGAAAAATGGTTGGATGGTTAATATAGCTGCAATTTAGTTTGCGATAACACTTATTTGGACAAAAAAAATAACACAAAATACAGCTAAAAATAAAGCTAATATATAGCTAAAACAAGGCTGTCACAACGTTTTAACAGCCTTGTTTTAGCTGTGTTTGCCAATTTTTCCAGACTGTGCTGCTTGGGTATATTCTCAATCTCTGTTATAATTTCTATTTTGCCACTTCCTTGAGAAAATAATTTCTCACCGTTTGCAACCATTATCTCCACTTGAATTGAAGTATCTATAGTGGAGAATAATGATTTGTTGTTGCTGATGTGACAAGTTGCCCCAGAATCAATGCACCAATCAAATTCTGATAATAATCCATGTATTGATCTGAAAGCAATTTGAACTCCAGTGAATCCCTTATGTCGAACAAAATTTGCTTCTTGTGACTTTGATTCTTTCTTTTTGAGCCACTGCTTATACTTTTCACAATTCTGCTTGAAATGCCCTGCTTGCTTACCAAAATGGCACTTTAATTTGTCCTTATTCTTTTTTGGTCCTTTATAACTTGATGCTGTAGTAGACTTCAGTGCAGTTACTACTTCTTGTGGTGTTGCTAAATTGAATCTTCAATGATTCTTGGAAAAGAAGAATTTATAATTTATTGATTGCTTCAAAACCATGTAATTATCACTAGAAAGAAAAAAAAAACTTCTTCTTTGCCAGGATTTTAACTCTCCGTAGAATCTCCAAAGATCGCCGTGCGAACAGGGCTTTAAGTCCAAAGATAAAAATATTTAAAAATTGGTCTTCTGCAGATACTAGACATTTCGTAATAAATATTTTATTTTATACACATATATTTATATTAGACATTTAAAAGATATATATTATACATATTAAAATTTTGAACGGACATTTAAAAAAATAAATTAAGTGTGCGTGTGTGTGTGTACATAAAATATAAAAACGGTCCTAGTGGGCTAGGACTGAGGTTCAGTCCTTGGCGGTGTTGTGGGTGACGGCACCTGGTCTCTTGTCTCTTGCCCGTGGCCTTCGGGCATGCTTTAACGAGGAGGTTACCGGCTTTATCTGACGTCGATTTCCATGGCTGCTAGCAGAAACTAAAAAACGAAAAGAGGTCTTGACTAATGGTAACGATGTGCTACCAGCGTCTACCTGGGTACGTGTGGATAGGAATCGTGAGAGAAGGAACTGAGCCTATCCCGGGTTTTCTTCTTGTGAAACGGCGTCCTCTTCCTGCGGTTGGTTGTCTTGACTATCGTGGTAGGGCTTCAAGTCCTTTACATGTATATTTGTCTTCTTGTTGCTCTTTAAATCGTATAGTAGCTTGGAAACACGCATAATTACCACCCATGGACACAGTTTAGCTGCTACTCCCCGAGCTGCAGATGACACTTTGTCACCTTGCTGGTACTTAGTGTCTCGGTGCCGGAGATTATAGTGGTGTCCTTGTTTAGTGGCCGCTCTTGCAATATTGATTTTTGCCAATTCTTGTGCATCTTTTAGTACTTCCAACCTTTGCACATGTTCGGGTATCTGGGCATCCGTCTCGTCACAAGTGGCTGGACTACTGACTGGTAGTTCGGTGGGAAGTACGGGTTCTCTGCCGAAGTTTAAGTATGCGGGCGAGTAACCGGTAGAAGTATGACGAGCTGTGTTTATGGCCAACATAAACTCCGGCAGATACGTTTCCCACTTTCTATGGGTTTCGTTGCAGAACTGTGCCAGCATCGGTTTCAGTACTCTATTGACTCTTTCCACCGGGTTCGCCTGTGGGGTATAGGCGGGAGTTAGGCGGTATACACTTCATTTGCTAAATTTTCCAAGATGTGTGCCCGGAAGCGGCCGTTCATTTGATCCGCAGATCGTGTGATGGATATTGTACATACTCAATGTTTTTCGTAGCGCACTGTTATTGAACTCGGTCCCGTTGTCTGAAATTAATATTTTGGGGCACCCAAAACGACAAATCACTGTGGTGGCATTCTGTCCATTTACAATAACGTATTCAAAACTTTTTTGGGTACGAGGAAATGGGCCCATGATGTCCGTGGCAACGACCTCCCATGGTTGCGATATCGTTGGTGGTCCCATTTTACCACTTTTCTCTTGTTGGCTGACCAATAATAGCGGATTGCCAGACGACTGCGCGTTTTTGCTACCCCCATGTGTCGGGCGGTCGTGATTTTCCTGTAATATCAGCGTCCTTTGTGATGTCGGGATGCACCGTTTCCATTGTCTATCGGGTTCAGTCGGTTGGGTCCCAGAATTTCCGATAGAGTTAGTTAGCGGGAGGTAAAAATAAACTTGTTTGTAAAAATAAATAACAGCATGTTTTGTCACAAACACTTAAGAATACCTCTGATTTTTATGAAAGATGTATTTTAAAATATTTAGAATACGACTTTTATTTTCATTTTCGAATTTAACCTCAGAATTCAGACGAGATAGAAATATTCACACAAAGTGTCAACCCCTTATTACATTGAAATGAAGGAATTTTGTAAATTGATAGATTCGCATTTCCACAGTAAAACGTGTTTTTATAAATTAAACTAAGTGTTACGTTTATGTAATATTTTAATGAATAAAACTTACCCAAGCTTCCTCCATCGCCACCCATATGTTTTGTTTGTCGTGTAGTTTTAGTTTCCCATCTTTGTCCAGGAGGAACCGCACTATTGCAAGTTCCTCCTCTCTTGTCCAGGTTTTTCTAAAAATTAAAAATAAAAATTTATTGCAACAAATGCAGGCTGGTTACTATAACCAGTATTGTAACAGATCTTTTTAAAATAGATCTAGAACAAGAGCAAGATCTTCTCGTTTAATATGATCTAGCTCAGATCATAGATCAATTTTTATGATAGGATCTTTTCTTCTTTGATCAGATCAGAAATAAGTGATTATTTTTCTTTAGATCGTAAAAAGATCAATATTAGACAAAATATATAATTGTTGTATTACATTACCTAAAATAAGAAAAAATTCAAGCGATTTAATCTACAGATTAAAATTAAAACATATTAAAAATATTAAACTCTTATCTTTTAAATTTTCAATTTCATGCTTTAACTTGCATATAGCGTAGAAAAAATCTAAAAATATTATCATATTTTAAGATCATAGATCTTATTTATTTGATCTAGACCAAACTCAAGATCCTTAAAAATAAGATGATCTAGATCAGATCAAAGATTACGTAAATTGAGCTAGATCGGTGATTTAGATCAATTGATCTAGATCAGTCACAACACTGGCTATAACCCGTTTTAATAGAGATTTTTTTCTTTTTTCAACGATATAAAACACAAGTACATTGTACATTGAAATTAAAATGAAGGCAGATATTACACAATAATATTTTTTTATCTACCAATTAATAGTGGGCTGGGTTATTTTAAAAAAACCCACTGGGCTGGACAAATCATGAAAAAACCCGGGTTTTTCACAACCCTGGAACGCACTTTTCAATTTTCATGAAATCTTGTGATTTCAGAAGTGTGAATTTTAAATTAGAAATATATTTAAGACAGACTCACTTCGAATATTTAGTGCCCGTGGCCATTTTATAACTGAAGGAAATTATGATTTTGAACGGAAAGAACGTATGTTTCAGTTTTCAGTACAACCAATATAATAATTATTGTAAAATTGAAGAATAAATTAACAATAAATTATATATAATTGTTCGATGATGCTAGATTTTCTAGAAATTAAAATAACAATTGCATTATATTATAATAATATTTAATAATAAATAAATGGCTTAAACCAATTCATGAAATATAAATAAAGTTGGTAGTGACAAACTTCACTTATGTGTACAGAAACTAATTACTTAGTTAAATATAATAATTTTTGCAATCAAAAAAATTATTTACAAAATGCAACAACCAATGTAAGAATTGATTACAATAATAGTAATCATGGTATAATAATTTATCGGAATTTTTTTTACTAATGAACTGAAATAAATAAGTATAGAAACATTTCGGTCAAATTTGCGGAGAGAAGTCATACACATGTGAGGTTATAAGAGAAAATTCTATTTGACTATTTCAGATGGAAGAGAATTTACAAAACTACCAATAAGTGATATTCAACTACAAATTTATGTAACAAATGATATTTACTTTCACATACAAGTAATCGATAGTATAGGGTGTTTTTTTTAGACATGTGGTTTTCAAGTTGACACTACTTTTTTCGGAGATGGTCTTTTTGACAGCTGTCACTTGATTTATGCTCAGTTTGGTTTGCCATTTCATAATGAATAGACTTACTCCTGAAAAACGTATGCAAATCGTGCAAATTTATTACCAAAATAATGGTTCGGTTCGCGCGACACATCGCGCGCTGCGTCCAATATTCGGTTAACATAATCAGCCTACAGAGTCGATAATTCGAGCAACCATGGATTGGTTTCGCACCACGTTTACTCTAGTGGATAATACGCTCCGAAGACGCTATTGCTGCTGTGGAGCAGAGTATCGAAGAAGACCTGAATGAGTCCATCCGCCATCGCGCGCAACAATTGGAGCAGTGCCCATCCACTTTATGGAAGATTTTGCGGAAGGATCTTGGTTTGCGGGCTTACAAAATCCAACTCGTGCAAGAATTGAAGCCAAACGATCATCAAGCGCTTCGCACGTCCATGAATGGGCCCAAAAGGAAATCGTTCAAGGATTTGCGGATTATTTCTCTGCTGTTTATTCATCTAATACTAACTCCAATACATATATTCCAACCTCTCTTTCTCACCCAAATGACATTGTAAAATTACCATTAATTACTGAGGATGAAATTCTATCTGCAATAAAAAATCTTAATTCTTCACGTAATCCAGGTCCTGATAATTTACCAGCATATGTTTTAAAAGCCTGTAATAATTCATTTGTTAAACCTCTACACATCCTATTTAATCTATCAATAACTAAAAATTGTTTTCCAACTGCATTAAAGACATCGTATATTACTCCCATTTTCAAATCAGGTCATACTGCCACTATCTCCCAACTATCGACCTATTGCAATACTTTCGAATGTCTCCAAAATATTCGAATCTATCATCTACAAGCACATTTATAGTTCAATTAAAAACTGTCTATCTGAAGCAACATGGATTCATCAAGGGAAGATCTACAACTACTAACCTCATAAATTTCTCTGAGTACACTGTCAATGCATTGCGAGACAACAATCAAATTGATTTCTCAAAGGCATTTGACAAGGTAGACCATAATATTCTTCTTCGTAAACTCGAATGTAATTTCAATTTTTCTCCTGATTTTCTTAAGTTTTTATTCTCTTATCTTCATAATCGTAAACTGTGTGTACACTACAATAATTTCATATCTACTCCTTATTATCCTTCCTCTGGTTTACCACAAGGATCAAATCTTGGGCCTCTTTTATTTAATTTATTCATTAATGACTTAGTAGAATCAGTTAAATACTCTGAAGTATTACTGTATGCTGATGATATGAAAATATTTAAAACAATTAATAATATTCAGGACTGTTTAAAATTTCAGAATGATATTAATAATATTCTAGCTTGGTCAAAATCCTCTAATTTATTCTTTAACTACAGTAAATGTAAAATAATGAGCTACTTCGTTAAAAAAACTGTTTACAATCACTCATATAAAATTGACGACATTACACTCGATAGGGTTGATCATTACAGAGATCTTGGGGTACTATTTGACCAGAAATTTACTTTTAATGACCATGTAACAAATATTATCAAATCTGCCTATAGAAGTCTTGGTTTCATAATTAGAAACTCAAAATCACTGCGCAACTTATCTACTCTGAAACGTTTGTACTACTCGTTTGTTAGATCGAAGCTAGAATATTGCTGTCTCATATGGAATCCTATTTATGACAAATATTCCAATATTAAAATATTGTTTTTTCAAACAGACTGGCTATTATCCTAGCTTCGATTGTAGCTCTAAGGATCTTCTCATTCGCTTCAACATACAGCCTTTAAACTATAGAAGAATTATACATTCTTGTATTTTTCTCTACAAATTGCTGAATGGTGAGATCAATGACGCTAACTTGTTATATAAAATTCCTATAAATGTCTGTCGCTTCTCATCCAGAAATAAAGCGCCTTTCAATTTAAAACATGTCAAAACTAATTATGAATTTAGATCTCCTATAAGATTATTATGTAGCTCATATAACGATATTACGTGCTTTACAGACATTTTCTATGACACTTACCAAAAATTTAAAAACTCGTTACATCAACATTTCGCTGTTAAGGAAGTTTAGCACTATACCGAACCTATATATGTTTGCATTGTTGTTCTCTATGGTATTATTTTGTTTTCGTTTTATATTCTATTGCTTTCACGTATGAATTATGTTTTATGTTACACTTACTTGTGATTACAGAAAGTCCTTGAGGGATACAACAGTACCATTTTAGCTTACGGCCAAAATGGTACTGGAAAAACGTATACAATGGGTACAGATTCAAACAAGTACCACGACAATGATTCTGGATTCATTCCTCGAGTACTGGCCGAATTTTTCAACGATAATTCTGCGATAGTTAAAATTTGTCATACGACATTTTTTTCAAAGAACAAATTATATCTTACAATATTTATTAACATCTTGTCTATATATCTTAGCAATAAAGGAAAATTATTTTTCATAGATATATAATTTTACCTACCACGATTTGTAAATCACAATATAGGAAAAAAATTCAAAACAAAAATGAATATGTCAATGTGACAGATGAACAGACGTAGGTATACACAATTTCTGAAATTTTTGTGGCACCATTTTAAAAGAAATGTAAATATTATTAACTGAACATAATGTAATAAGGTATTAATAAAGTTAAATTTTTATCTATAAAGAGCTAATTAAAGAACTAAGAACTATAAAATTATTTTCATAAAGTTTGTAAATTTATTGCAAAATTATAATTTAAGAATTTGATAAAAGTATTAATACAGTTACAGCTAAACTAAATAAGATAGACAACGCTCTTAAAAATTTTACACACAACACGGAACTAGAGCTACACAAACTAAAAGACGAGAATACTGAATTAAAAAGAATCGTCAACAATTTAGAAAGAGAAATAAAAGTGAATAGCATTATAATCATAGGTCTAAACGAGAGCCCGAACGAAAATACGGACACAACAGTTACTGATTTTATTTCAGGAAAACTACAAATAAACATACAAGGCCACGATTTAAACTATATTCGTCGTTTAGGCTCTAAAGAAAATAATAATGTTCGTCCTATCCTAGTAAAATTTAATAACTATACGATTAAATCTAAAATATTAGCAAATGCACACAAACTGCGAGGAACCGACATCTACATAAACCATAAACCATGCGCTTCGAAAATAACAATAATTTAGTTATTTATTTATTAATATGGAAATTAATTTAATTTTTCTTTATGGCTAATTATAGTTTTTATATGTTTACAATGCAAAAATATCGAGTTACAAATGGTTGTCCGTTATGTGTAATGCAACAATAGTGATTAAATACTTCTTGTTTAAGTAAAATTTTCTTATTTTCAAAATGGCTGTCTCTCTTCACGGCTACTTTGATTAAAAAAGATGTCTACTTGTCTGAAATACAGACATATAGCTTGTGTGGAATGAAATATTGCCCAATAATAGCCATTTGGATTATACAGTTATTTGGTTGCAATATGGTTGTCAATGTACATGCAATATACTAGAAAACAACTATTTGGCTGAAATGATGTACAATAATTTACATACGAAAGCCAAATAGTTGCAAGAATAGTCACTGCAGCCATCTAGTTATATTCATCCCTACTGCAGCTACCTACCAGTAATTATGAAAATATAAACATAACCTCTGCATAAAATCAGGCTACCTTATTTTTCAAGTAAAATGTTCAAATTCAATATTGTACAAACAATAGAAGACAACAAGGTGACACTTTGTGTTGTGCCCGAAAACTGGGAGAAAAATGCAATATTGTTTTTACTTCCGGGTAAGAGGGGCGTAGCTCTTAGAAAAGATATCAACAATGTTCGGAATTGACATACGTGATCCATACAAAATTGTGTGGTAAAAAAGCATAGTATTGAAACTTCCTCCGAGACCAATAAAATTTAATGTTCCTCGCGGAAATTATTGGAACACATAGGTTTATCTGTGTTGTCATCCAAACTAGTTTCTTCCAAAGTATTTGGAAATTCGTTGTCACCGAAAGAGTATCTGCAATGCACTGACTTGGCTTCAGTTACAGTCAGTTTTGGAATTGTGGTTGTATTTGTAATTATTCAGGTAGACTGAAAGTTCATTATTATTAAGTGTTGTTTTTGTATTCACTTCGGTATTCTCTGATACACTTGATACCGACTAAATGTGGCCATGGCTTTGTAAGATTTTCTAAGCTTCAGAATGTATTTTATAACCAAAATTACGTACAAATTTTAAAGCTTTGATTTGGTATTTATATTTTGCTTTAAACTACATTTTGCAACTAAAATTATGGACATATTGCGACAGCTGTTAGTTTGTATAAACTTATAGCTGTAAGATACATTTAATAGCTCGCAATACAGAAATAAAGCTTTTGCTGTTATTTTTCTATATAAGTTAGTAATCAAATCTATTTTACAGCTGAAATTGTAGACAATAAAGCTGTGGCTGTATTTTTGCATTTTTGATTACTGTAAAGCGAACTTTACAGACAGAAAAATGGTTGGATGGTTAATATAGCTGCAATTTAGTTTGCGATAACACTTATTTGGACAAAAAAAATAACACAAAATACAGCTAAAAATAAAGCTAATATATAGCTAAAACAAGGCTGTCACAACGTTTTAACAGCCTTGTTTTAGCTGTGTTTGCCAATTTTTCCAGACTGTGCTGCTTGGGTATATTCTCAATCTCTGTTATAATTTCTATTTTGCCACTTCCTTGAGAAAATAATTTCTCACCGTTTGCAACCATTATCTCCACTTGAATTGAAGTATCTATAGTGGAGAATAATGATTTGTTGTTGCTGATGTGACAAGTTGCCCCAGAATCAATGCACCAATCAAATTCTGATAATAATCCATGTATTGATCTGAAAGCAATTTGAACTCCAGTGAATCCCTTATGTCGAACAAAATTTGCTTCTTGTGACTTTGATTCTTTCTTTTTGAGCCACTGCTTATACTTTTCACAATTCTGCTTGAAATGCCCTGCTTGCTTACCAAAATGGCACTTTAATTTGTCCTTATTCTTTTTTGGTCCTTTATAACTTGATGCTGTAGTAGACTTCAGTGCAGTTACTACTTCTTGTGGTGTTGCTAAATTGAATCTTCAATGATTCTTGGAAAAGAAGAATTTATAATTTATTGATTGCTTCAAAACCATGTAATTATCACTAGAAAGAAAAAAAAAACTTCTTCTTTGCCAGGATTTTAACTCTCCGTAGAATCTCCAAAGATCGCCGTGCGAACAGGGCTTTAAGTCCAAAGATAAAAATATTTAAAAATTGGTCTTCTGCAGATACTAGACATTTCGTAATAAATATTTTATTTTATACACATATATTTATATTAGACATTTAAAAGATATATATTATACATATTAAAATTTTGAACGGACATTTAAAAAAATAAATTAAGTGTGCGTGTGTGTGTGTACATAAAATATAAAAACGGTCCTAGTGGGCTAGGACTGAGGTTCAGTCCTTGGCGGTGTTGTGGGTGACGGCACCTGGTCTCTTGTCTCTTGCCCGTGGCCTTCGGGCATGCTTTAACGAGGAGGTTACCGGCTTTATCTGACGTCGATTTCCATGGCTGCTAGCAGAAACTAAAAAACGAAAAGAGGTCTTGACTAATGGTAACGATGTGCTACCAGCGTCTACCTGGGTACGTGTGGATAGGAATCGTGAGAGAAGGAACTGAGCCTATCCCGGGTTTTCTTCTTGTGAAACGGCGTCCTCTTCCTGCGGTTGGTTGTCTTGACTATCGTGGTAGGGCTTCAAGTCCTTTACATGTATATTTGTCTTCTTGTTGCTCTTTAAATCGTATAGTAGCTTGGAAACACGCATAATTACCACCCATGGACACAGTTTAGCTGCTACTCCCCGAGCTGCAGATGACACTTTGTCACCTTGCTGGTACTTAGTGTCTCGGTGCCGGAGATTATAGTGGTGTCCTTGTTTAGTGGCCGCTCTTGCAATATTGATTTTTGCCAATTCTTGTGCATCTTTTAGTACTTCCAACCTTTGCACATGTTCGGGTATCTGGGCATCCGTCTCGTCACAAGTGGCTGGACTACTGACTGGTAGTTCGGTGGGAAGTACGGGTTCTCTGCCGAAGTTTAAGTATGCGGGCGAGTAACCGGTAGAAGTATGACGAGCTGTGTTTATGGCCAACATAAACTCCGGCAGATACGTTTCCCACTTTCTATGGGTTTCGTTGCAGAACTGTGCCAGCATCGGTTTCAGTACTCTATTGACTCTTTCCACCGGGTTCGCCTGTGGGGTATAGGCGGGAGTTAGGCGGTATACACTTCATTTGCTAAATTTTCCAAGATGTGTGCCCGGAAGCGGCCGTTCATTTGATCCGCAGATCGTGTGATGGATATTGTACATACTCAATGTTTTTCGTAGCGCACTGTTATTGAACTCGGTCCCGTTGTCTGAAATTAATATTTTGGGGCACCCAAAACGACAAATCACTGTGGTGGCATTCTGTCCATTTACAATAACGTATTCAAAACTTTTTTGGGTACGAGGAAATGGGCCCATGATGTCCGTGGCAACGACCTCCCATGGTTGCGATATCGTTGGTGGTCCCATTTTACCACTTTTCTCTTGTTGGCTGACCAATAATAGCGGATTGCCAGACGACTGCGCGTTTTTGCTACCCCCATGTGTCGGGCGGTCGTGATTTTCCTGTAATATCAGCGTCCTTTGTGATGTCGGGATGCACCGTTTCCATTGTCTATCGGGTTCAGTCGGTTGGGTCCCAGAATTTCCGATAGAGTTAGTTAGCGGGAGGTAAAAATAAACTTGTTTGTAAAAATAAATAACAGCATGTTTTGTCACAAACACTTAAGAATACCTCTGATTTTTATGAAAGATGTATTTTAAAATATTTAGAATACGACTTTTATTTTCATTTTCGAATTTAACCTCAGAATTCAGACGAGATAGAAATATTCACACAAAGTGTCAACCCCTTATTACATTGAAATGAAGGAATTTTGTAAATTGATAGATTCGCATTTCCACAGTAAAACGTGTTTTTATAAATTAAACTAAGTGTTACGTTTATGTAATATTTTAATGAATAAAACTTACCCAAGCTTCCTCCATCGCCACCCATATGTTTTGTTTGTCGTGTAGTTTTAGTTTCCCATCTTTGTCCAGGAGGAACCGCACTATTGCAAGTTCCTCCTCTCTTGTCCAGGTTTTTCTAAAAATTAAAAATAAAAATTTATTGCAACAAATGCAGGCTGGTTACTATAACCAGTATTGTAACAGATCTTTTTAAAATAGATCTAGAACAAGAGCAAGATCTTCTCGTTTAATATGATCTAGCTCAGATCATAGATCAATTTTTATGATAGGATCTTTTCTTCTTTGATCAGATCAGAAATAAGTGATTATTTTTCTTTAGATCGTAAAAAGATCAATATTAGACAAAATATATAATTGTTGTATTACATTACCTAAAATAAGAAAAAATTCAAGCGATTTAATCTACAGATTAAAATTAAAACATATTAAAAATATTAAACTCTTATCTTTTAAATTTTCAATTTCATGCTTTAACTTGCATATAGCGTAGAAAAAATCTAAAAATATTATCATATTTTAAGATCATAGATCTTATTTATTTGATCTAGACCAAACTCAAGATCCTTAAAAATAAGATGATCTAGATCAGATCAAAGATTACGTAAATTGAGCTAGATCGGTGATTTAGATCAATTGATCTAGATCAGTCACAACACTGGCTATAACCCGTTTTAATAGAGATTTTTTTCTTTTTTCAACGATATAAAACACAAGTACATTGTACATTGAAATTAAAATGAAGGCAGATATTACACAATAATATTTTTTTATCTACCAATTAATAGTGGGCTGGGTTATTTTAAAAAAACCCACTGGGCTGGACAAATCATGAAAAAACCCGGGTTTTTCACAACCCTGGAACGCACTTTTCAATTTTCATGAAATCTTGTGATTTCAGAAGTGTGAATTTTAAATTAGAAATATATTTAAGACAGACTCACTTCGAATATTTAGTGCCCGTGGCCATTTTATAACTGAAGGAAATTATGATTTTGAACGGAAAGAACGTATGTTTCAGTTTTCAGTACAACCAATATAATAATTATTGTAAAATTGAAGAATAAATTAACAATAAATTATATATAATTGTTCGATGATGCTAGATTTTCTAGAAATTAAAATAACAATTGCATTATATTATAATAATATTTAATAATAAATAAATGGCTTAAACCAATTCATGAAATATAAATAAAGTTGGTAGTGACAAACTTCACTTATGTGTACAGAAACTAATTACTTAGTTAAATATAATAATTTTTGCAATCAAAAAAATTATTTACAAAATGCAACAACCAATGTAAGAATTGATTACAATAATAGTAATCATGGTATAATAATTTATCGGAATTTTTTTTACTAATGAACTGAAATAAATAAGTATAGAAACATTTCGGTCAAATTTGCGGAGAGAAGTCATACACATGTGAGGTTATAAGAGAAAATTCTATTTGACTATTTCAGATGGAAGAGAATTTACAAAACTACCAATAAGTGATATTCAACTACAAATTTATGTAACAAATGATATTTACTTTCACATACAAGTAATCGATAGTATAGGGTGTTTTTTTTAGACATGTGGTTTTCAAGTTGACACTAC